>JAUESR010000202.1:10860833-12315000 GCA_030914345.1 Drosophila koepferae
ATTGGCACTTTATTTGTCTTTATCTTTTTTTTTTTACTTTTTACTACATTGTCGCCGCTGCAGTTGCTGCTTAAGTGTTTTTTATTTCAATGAAATGACTGTGGCTGCGCCTCATCCCACCTCTCTCTCTCTCTCCCTCTCTCTCTCTGTCTTCCTTTCTCGTTGTTGGTCTCCTTCACCCACAGCCGTGAATCGACAACTGCCGCTCGACGCTTTCATCAAATGCAAAGCATTCACAATTTCTTGTTGCCTTGCGCACACTTTTATACACTTTATATATTTATACGTTTCAATTTGCACTTTGCGCGCATACCCTGTAATTTGAGTGTGAGAGTAAGAGAATACAAGAGACTTGGCTTACAGTTACTAGAAATGTGAATACTTAATATGATTGGCAACATTTAAAGCTGACATATGGCAAAATAGTTTTCGATTTCCTCTAAGCCCGACACTCCTTCTGTCTCTCTCTCATTATCTCCGTCTCACTCGCTCTCTCTCAACGCTTAAGCCCTAACTTATGCCTCGACTTCTATGTCGCCATACCCTCCATTCTCTCACACGCATAGCTCATATTTCCCTATTTCCATCATTTTACAGGGTATTTCGCTTGTGCATCAACAATGTTTCCTGCTTTTGCCATTTGGCTTTTGACGAGTGCAAGATGCATGCTCAATGCATTTGCAACACTTTTGTTTTTATAGCGTGTGACAGAGCTAGAAAGAGAGAGCCAAAGAGAGAGAGAGAGAGAGAGAGAGAGAGGGCGAGAGTGGAACAGAAATAGGCAGTGAGTGTGAGAGATGGGTTAAGAGGTTTCTCACATGGGTTAAACGCACCTCAATTGCAGCTATGCACGACTAATTATTGACAGGCGAAATGCCTTGGGTTTTTATCTATTATGCTTTTAGTTGATTTGTTGTTGTTGTTGTTGTTATTGTTTGTTGCTGTTTATATTTTGATTGTAGATCTAACAAATTAAGTCAATTTTGGCAGCTGCTACAAATTGTTGTTGCTGCCCGTTGCCTGTTGTTGCTTTGAATTAATGCATGTCTCATTCGCCTTGCCAGCCAAAGCACTTGGCTCTTGCCTTGCCTTGCCTGGCCTAGCCGAGCCGAGCCAGCCAGCTAGCCAGCGTGTTAATTGAATAAAAAGTGTAGCATGTGTGGCAAGATGTGTGTAAAAGAAAAACTTGGAGCAGAAGTGCAAGCTATGAAAATAGTTGAGAGCGCACGCTTTTGCCACTCAAGTGGCTAGGCAGCAGGGCAGCAGGGCAGCAGCAGCAGCAGCACAACATTGTTGTTGTTGTTGTTGTTGTTGTTGTCGTGGCTGCTGCCAGCTGCCCTAGCACGCAGCTGTATATCTTAAAGCTACACTTGTAGCTACTGCAGCATCTAGCTGTATCTTGTATCTCACTTTTGTGTATGTGTGTGTGTGTGCGCATATCTAATAAACGCAAATTGACTAGCTCGAGGGAGATAGAACGAGATAGGAATAGAAGTGCCGAGAGCATGGCTCGTGACACTTTAATCTGGCGGATAAGGTAAATAGACAAAGTAGCGCATTAGATCACAAAATACACAACGAGCTTTAGATGTTAGTTGCAAATGTTACTTGTTATAGCTGCTGTTGCTGCTGTTGTTGTTGTTGCAGCTATTAAGCAAGCAATGACTGACATTAGTTGTGGCTATGACCTAAGGCTTAGCTAATGCAGCAAATCATTTTCAACAAAAAGGTGTCACAATATTTTTACGAACTTTGTGCTCATTATTTGTTTGTTTTATATCAAGCTGCAAGTCATGATGGTTTGATAAAATACAAATATTGTTGAAGTTAAATACTTGAAAGTCTAAAGCACAAGTCAAATCTATTTTATAGACTTATAGACTACAAGATAAATGAAGCTCATGAGCAAAACTATTCCAACAGAGTTTCTTAAGCCTTTTTAACAGCATTCTGTTAACACAAAAAGACTTAACAGCTCTAACAGAGTTTCTTCAAATTGTTTAACAGCATTATGTTAACGTTAAAAGACTTAACAGAGTTTCTTCAAATTGTTTAACAGCATTATGTTAACGTTAAAAGACTTAACAGAGTTTCTTCAAATTGTTTCACAGCATTATGTTAACGTTAAAAGACTTAACAGTACTGTATTTACCCTTACGTATAGAACATATCAGACTTTGGACTTGTTATATGGTGCGCTATTTGCTTCTGTTATCTATCTCTCTCTCTTTTTTTATCTAACATATAAAATATTTATGACACTTTTCATATCTTTATCAAAGATATTCCCTTTTATTTACATTCATATTGCCTCAATTAATTAAAGTTTCTCTTTTACTATTTTCCCTACTTGGATTCAATTAATTTATTACATTCACATTCGAACAATTAATTCAAAATGTGTTTCTATAACTCTACTGATATAATAAATAACAACTATGTAGCTCCACATTTAAAGCAATCGAAAGGTCTTTGCTTATCAGCAAGACGACAGCGTTATTTTTCTTACCCTCTACCAATAGCAGGCGAGTCGTGCAGGTAGCGTTATTTACAACCTCGGACGGAGTAAACGATCCGCAAATGGTGTGAATAGCATGCCAACTACAAATGACCCCAATAAATTACACAACACACTAGTTCCACGAAACCCTCATGCACTCCTGCACCGCCTCCTCCCACTCCCACTCCCACACCTCCTGCTAACTGACCAAAGCTAACTTTATGCCCGTGCGAGAAAAAAAAAAATGAGGTAAAACATTGTAGCCGAGAGATACGAACGGGTCAGTTGGACAGATTGCTGTCTCGCCTGGACATTGACTGCAAATACAAAAAATTGCTATAAAAACAACGAATGAATCACAATCAAGGTACACATAAAAAATGCCATAGTAGAGTTTCGGAAGGTAGACGAGAACTTCAAATTGATCAAATTTTATAGATAAATATGAAAGGTAGCTGTTGTTAGACTTAAGAATTGTAATGAGATACTAAGCAAAGTTTATATTTTGTATTCTTAAGGAATTTTTTGATGAATAAGCTTGTTTATAATGTGCCTGGCTTATTTTGAGTAATTATATTCCTGATATCTATTGAGTTCTTATAGGCTATTTTCTAGCATAACTAATTGATCGAGCTGTTTCTTAATTATGTTTTTCTTATAGTCAACTGCAATAACTGTACCAAGTTTCAACTAATTCTGACCACTCAAAGCTGAGTTATAATAGGCTAGTTCAAGTATATCTGCTGCAAAGTAATGTATTTGTCATATATTGCAACTGTACAAAAAGTGTGCGCAGCTAAATTTATGAAGTGCATTTAATTTGATGATTTGTTTTATTTTCATCAAATTTCTGAGCAAATATGTTGTCATATTCATAAATGTTTGTTGTTGTTGTTGTTGTTGGCACTTCTACTTTCTATAATAACACGACCGACTGACTAGCTGGTTGGCTGGTTGGTTTGGCTTGCTGTGCTTCGGCTGGCCGTGTTTTCATTTTATAGACGAATTCTGTTTCGTTTTCATTTGCAGTCGCATTTATTGGCATCCCGCCAAGCAGTCTCCACCTATTGTATAATATTCATATCGCAGTCAGATATAATGTATATCGCATACATATAAATAAATATATATATATATCGAAATATATATTATAGATATATAAATTGGTGTATATATTGCTATAATCAAGACAATAAAAATAAATACTACACAAAATTTTATTGCTGTAAATTCCGCTTCATATTTAATGTTGAATTTTTTTTTAGTATCTGGTATATTTTAAAATAGTATTTTTTTTTATGTTTGATGTATATCATTTTTGTTTGGTTTCATTTTTATTTCTGTTGTTAAATTTTGTGTGAAATTTTTGCTCGTAAATTTAAATAATATTTCAAGTTTTTTTTGTTGCTATTCTTAATTTTAATGGCATAGTTATTGTGGCACATACATAATTCTCGATCTTTGTGTGTGTGGATTAGGGAATACATCCCAAAGAGTAAACCACAAACGACAACAAAATATGATTTGAGCAAGTGACAACTGTTAGCCGTGAATGGATAAAACTGGATTGTATTTAAAATTTATGGGCATGTCGCCTAATTTATTATATGAATAACAATCAGAGCAAATACTCTGATTTAATGGTCACTAACAAGCTGTTTGTATAATAGATCAAATCAACTGTACATATTTAAAAGATGACATTTGACAGACAGTGCAGGTAAAAGAAAGAGAGAGAGAGAGAGAGGCAAAGAGAGAGTGAGAGATGATTCAGTGAACAGGTTGGAGTGATACATCAAAGGAAAGAAACAGCGATATGAAACTGCCTTACAGATAGATTAACAGAGAGAGAGAGAGGCAGGAATCATAGGAGTGCTACAGAAGAGCGAAGTTTAACAGAGTTGGAGTACTACAACAGAAGACTTAAATAATGTTACAAAATTAAAAACGTTTTACAGAGATAATGAGAGTAGACTAGAGAGAGAGAGAGATCAGAATACAAGAGATATTCTAAACAGCGTTATAACATTAACATACCTACAACATAATGGAACTAACATAAATGTTGCAGAGCTGTAACATTACATTCTAGATGAGATGGACTGACCCGCATGAAGAACAGCTGTTACAGACACATAATGCCCAATGCTCTTACTATAGACTATAGCGAACTAACTCTCTGTGCCAAGCTGAATATATACATCGAGCTAAACCTTCCTCTGTCTGTTACATACCTTTGAAGGGGGCAATATTTTGATTAAATGTGTGCGTTGCATAGAGAGACAGCAAATAGCTGCTTAAGAATAACATATGTCAACACTTAACAGTGCTGCTATATGCTTGCTTCTACATAGCACATTTAACATACAAATATAATCTAACTTAATGAGAGCAACTAAATTATAATGCAACCATTAATGTTAGCTTAAACGTATATTAAGTCAAGTGTTAAATGTAACATTGCATTAAGCAAATGCGAGGCATTTAGATGCTTAGTTAAAAAATGTATTTAAAATTCAAACAGCATAATAAATTGGATTTTATTCGTGTTTAAGTTGCGCACACTGAATGCCAAGCCAATTACAGTTCAAGGCGCTGGCAATTTGAAGAGCCAAAAAAAAAAAACAAAAATGGAAGAAAATTTGATGATGTGGCAAGCTTTCGTTTCCCCTTCGCTGCCCCAGCAGCCACTGTTTAAAGTTTGCGCACATTAATAAATGAAATGCCATTTGTTATACGCTGCTGCTGCTGCTGTTAGTTCTACTCCTCCTGCTGCTACATCTCCTGCTGCTGCTGCTGCTGCAGCTGCTACTATTTCCGTGGCCATTCATTTTGTCTGCTGCTATCTAATCAAATGGCCTTGAGCAGAAGCTGCTGCTGCTGCCTTTGTGGCCCTGTCTGAGCGCAGATTATTGTGGCATGCCACAAACATGCAGAGAGAGAAGAAATAGAGAGAGAGAGAGAGAGAGAGAGAGAGAGAGAGAGAGAGAGAAATGGCAACTGCAACTGCAACTGCAACAGAGGCTGTGAATTCGAATGCAAATGTCAATGAGCCAAACGAAAAGCAAATGCAACGAAAATAAAGCCAAAAATGTGGCTAAATTTAATTTGTAAAGCGAGCGACGAGCAATACCTTTAAACAGGCGATGCTGTGGAAAAATACCAACAAGAGACAAAAAACAACAACAACAAACACGAAAAAAATAATGAGTCGACGACGCTGAAGAAGCAGAGTGAAAGCGTAAAGCCAAAAGAAAAACAAATCGTTTGAAATTCGCATAAAAATTATGAGAGATGAATGACGTCTAAATGTTCTTGAAGGTTAAGACAAATGGCGTACGTTGTCGCTAGCAGGAGGAATGGCGAGTACGCATGTGTGTGTGTGTGTGTGTGGAGTATGGGCGTGGCAGGCTATGGAACTGGCGGCGCATGAGCTATTAGAAAAGGGGTAAAGCAGCTGAAGCAGCTTTAGTCAGCAGACAACAAAATAAATACATATTCGAGCAGACAGCTGCACTGAGCGAAAAAAGTAGTGGAAAATGGAATATTTAATTTTTTTTTTTAAATAAAATTAAGTTATAAACATGGCTAAAAATAAATAAATCCAACAAAAAATTTTTATTTTTTTATAATAAATTTTTTTATTAATTAATTAATTTTGTTTGCTTTTCATTATTTTTCATTCCATTTGAGGCAGCTACACTGAGAAAAAATTTGCTTATATTTGCTTATTATATTGCGAGGGCAGTTTTAACAGTGTACAATAGTCAGCTGAATTGTTAAACTTAATTCATAAAATTTTGTAGAGCACAAAAATTTTCTTAGCATTTTTCAGTTTTTTCATTCCAATATACTTTCAATATACTATATGAATATGGCACTTTGGCACGCCCACTGGCTGACTCATAATTTGCGCAAAATGCTACAATTCCGCCTAACTCGTGCCTGCAATTAGGCCAGCTAACTTCATTCCTGGTCAACTTGGCTTTTCAACTCTTTTTTTTTTTTTTTTTTTTGCATGGCAAACTGCAGAATTGCAGCAGCGACTGCTCACCCTCTGTGGTGAGCTGGCTCACCCTATGGCCGCACAGCTGATGGCTAGCTCTAGGTAGCATTTTATAGTTTTGTGCATTGGTTTTGGCCCGCTGCCAAGGCGTCTGCCATCTTGATAAAGTGTTAGCCAAAAAATGTACGCCACATTAGTGGCAGACGACAACGGCGACAAAGACGGACGGAATGACGTGGGCGGGGGTAGACGGGGGATGAGATTGGTTGGGTTTTCGCTGCTGCCAATACAAATACACAGACATGGGCAACAGCAGCAGCAACAGCAGCAGCAGCAGCAGCCAACAAATCCGTTTTGGCCATGTGTAAGTGTGTTTTACTTGAAGAAATAGAAATGTCATTTGACAAAACGAGCACGAGAAACTAACAGCAACAAGAAGAAAGAACAAGCTACGTTGCCAAAATGTCAAGCAAATGCAGCCGCAAACTAATTGCCAAACGGCTAAAAGCAAATGAAAATCCAACTAACTTAATGAAACGACCACAATACCAACCTCCCCTTTCCCCCCTCCGCCCAGCTGCCACAGCAGTCCAGTTCCGGCCTCCCTGCAGGAATTTGCAGCACTGGCTAAACTGTTCTTTTGGCTTTGGCCAAAAAAAAAAAAAGTAATAGGAAAAGTGAAGGCAAAAGCAGTGGGAAAACATGCCTTGCATATTTCATGAATACGCTCATAAATGTGCGCGCCTGCCCACCTGTACTTTAGCTGCTGCCCTGCTCTAACTGTCTCGCTGTCACACTCATCAATTATGCAGACAAGGAACGTCTAGAGCCTTTGACAGGATATGGCTCAGGATATAGCATAGCCAACAGCAAATTAGTGGCCATAAGCTAATGCATATTTGATATGCAGCCTGGCTGCTCATTGAAAGATACATTTGTGCCCATAGACATGTAGTAGATCTAACTACCTTTGCCAATGACAATTTGACAGCGCCAGACACTTGACACAAATGAGCTTTGAGCTGGGCACACACACAATGCACAGAAGCTATATGGATCTATATAAATAAAGCTGTCGCAAATCGATCGAATACACAAATCAAACAAGTCACATCAATTGTTTGCGAATTATAAACAAATTGCAAAGCAATTGCACTTGAGTAATGAATTGAAAGTAGTTCAACTGTTTATGAGACTATTATTATTGAGTATCTCTAAGAGTTGCAAACAATATTGCAGAGATTTATGAATTCATTTATATATATACATAAAATATATTTTTGTAAATAAATTATTAAAATTTTTGTATTTATCATTTCTATAGATTCGTCTGCATACCTTTTTCTTTAATTTTGTCTAATTTTTCTGCTAACTTTTCCACATACATCTAACTTTTCAACTCTGGCACAGCATTTGCCCTTTATCTAAACGTCTATCTATATCAATCTCTATTAAGTTCTTTTAGCCAGCTTATGTCATCTAAAACAATCTGCCCTTCTATACATACATACATACATACATACATACATACATACATACATACATATATCTTTCCATCGATCTCTTGCAGTCTATGCAAACCGCTGCCCTTTTCATATACAAATATCCATCAGCGTTTCACAGTTTCACACACACACACACACACACACACACACACACACACACACACTCACACACACACACACACACACACACACACACACACACACACTTGATTTGAGTACATGCTCATATTTCATTTAAACAACGAGCAAAAAAAAAAAAAAGAAATGTGCTTTGTTTTGCTTTGGTCTAACACCATAATCGTTTGTTTACAGCCTTCTATAATATACAAATCGCCAGCTTTCAATAAACTATGGGAAACCATTTAAAAGAAAAACCACGCCCACTCGCCAATCGCTACCTCAACAAACAAAAAAAAAAAAAAAGAAAAAACTGAGAATTATCTGTGCAGACACTCAAAGTTAAATATTTATGAAAAATAAAGGGAGCATATACAAATGAAAGCGCAATGCTTGCAATTTTATAGGCAGTCGAAATTGATTTATGCGCACTTTAAACGTAAACACTATCGATAAGCTATGCAAAGGCGTATATATATATATATATATATATAGCCAGACATATGTGTTTATAAATCTCCTCTGCCTAATTGTTTGTGTAAATGATCTGCTTTGACAAATGAGCGCTCAAGAAAGGGCAGCAAATTTGGTATTAAATGTCTATTATTATTTATTAGCAGTTATATGAGACCTCTCGCGCTCTCACTCTCTCACTCTCTTTCTCACACTCTCTTTTATAACTTATAACTGGACATAATAGCAAAAGTAACTCTAATCAGTTGCCATCGTAAAATACTAAGGCCAACTTGCACGTCTTTTATTGCAGCTCACGCGCAAGGGGCTTGCGCCCCCCCTTGGCACTGCATTGCCTACGCCACTGGCCTCAGCCACTATCAGCATTAATTGAGCCGCAATATCAATCGATTTCCGGCGCTTAACACAACAATTTTAATTTCATTAAAGGCCGCCTTTTTACTTTGCGAATATTTTTCGCCAATCGCCAAAAAAAATAAAGTTGATGTTGAGCATGTCAGACTATAGAGATATCCCGTAGGGGAAATTTGTTATTTTCATTTGGCATTTTTAGTGTTTCCTGTATTGATAATAAACTATATCGTATTGACAATATATGAAATAAAAGATAAATATATGATGCCCTTAGTTTGCTTTTTATTTAGCTGAGTTTGCTGAGCTCTTTGATCATAGATCGAAGCTTACATAAATCCCTTTATCCCTTTCTTAGTTCCAAAGTTCCTTGAGGTTTTATTGACTTCAGGAAAGCCTACATATCAAATTTTGGCAAGCCAACTAGCGCTATAATCTCTGCATCTAAATATTCTCATAGGGTATAGACAAAATGTTGATATCAACTCGCTTTCAATTGTTGCGTCTTAGCTAAGCAAAACTATTTTAAAACAATCGATTATTGCGTCAGCAAAAAAGCAAAACGTAAATGCCTCAAATTAAGAAACAAATTATAGATATATATATATATATGTATATACAAATATCTATACATGTGCAGAAGCTATGGTAGATATATAAACATATATATAAATACATCTATAGAGTTATGTGTACATCAAAATATTTCATGTACCGACTCAAATTTGCTATTGTACACAAAAATATTTGGCAATTAAAACAAAAAGAAAGCCAAAAGACACAAAGAGCAGATGAGCAAGAAGCAGAAGAAGAAGAAGATGACGAAAAAACTTAGCAGCCAACATGAAAATTGAAATGAAAATGAATTTTAAGGTAAATTTGCTGCGTGGGCGTGGAACATGAACAACAGACGCACAGCAGAGACAACGACAGCATGGTAAAGAGAGAGAGAGAGAGAGAGAGAGAGAGAGTGAGAGTGGAGGGGGGCGTGACTCTTTACATATTTGGAAAGGGGTCGCATTTGTTCCTAATTGCATTTAGCATGTTTTGTTGCAACTGTTGTAAACGCTGCTAAAAATGCATTTTTAGAATTTGCATTTTGAATATAGACGAAAATCGTACAACAATTTTGAAATATTTGTTTATTTGCATTCTTTTGCCAGCACAGAAACTTGCGATTAGCATTCTCATCAGCTTGATTATCATCATTGCCATTATCATTATCATTATCAAGAGCAGCGACTGACGTCATTCGACTCGTGTGTGCGGTATTTTCATTTTTCTTGCCTCTCTTTTTGTATTCACATTAGACCTAAAGGTCGCCAGCTTGATTACGTTAAGGCGCCAAATGGATTTATATATATGTATGTATATGTGTGTATTGCCTATAGCTATTGGTGAAAGGGATAGGAAGTGTATAGGGAAACTAGTCGGAGCGGCGGAAACATAAATCTTTAAGCTTGGCAGAAGAACTATGAAATATATTGAGTTTAACTAAAAGCTGAACACATACAAAGTAAGTTTGCTCAACGATAACGATATTTATCGATACATCTAAACAACTATACATATCAATCCACTCATCATGTTCGTATATCAATAATAATACTATAATAACTTGGCTTAAAATTTCCATTGAATACTTTAATCGATAAACGATTATGGCATTTATCGACAAGGCCACACATTTTCATATATTGCACGTGCACACTTCAAATCGAAATGCCCTTCACATATTTATAAATCAAATTACACAAATTCCCTATTCTCATATGTAAATAACTAATATCGATATCCGATTACCGTATTTATCGCTAAGCACATACAACGCAAATTTCCATATGCATATTTAATGCTCAGTAATTGAAGCATGAGAAATGCTAACAAATTTCTTTTTGATTTGCGGCCTTTTGTTGCGGCCTCAACGTGAGCAAATATTAGCCAGACAACGGTGCGTATGCTTACTGCTCACTCAGCCTTGAGCATGGGGAAATGTGACTGCGTATACGAAGAAAGATAGTACACAGATAGCAAGAGCAGCAGCAGCAGTGGCAGCGGCAGCAGCAGCAGCTTTTGTTAAGATTAAGTGCTTTGTATCCTTAGACCACACAAGCGCACGCTGCGTATGAGTAATATTTGCGCATTCATACGCACCGTGGAACGTGGCGTAACATAGTTTATCTGGAGCTCGCTCGTTCGTTTCGTTGCTCATTTCGAGCTATTAAATGTTACCAAATCTGTTACGTATTTGCAACTCAAAGCTTATTTCATCATCTTTAGCTTGTTGTGCACTAATAAAACGCAACACTTGCTAAATACAAAATTTGCACAACAAACAAGTTGAGCAAACACGAATGCAAACACGAGCAGAGTGAGAGAGAGATAGAGAGAGAGAGAGAGAAACACGGAACAGGGACATAAAAATTAACTGCTAAACAAATTGTGAAATTCAAATGCAAATCTTTTGTGGCTGTTAAACTGAAGCTCGTGATGCGACAAGGCTAAATTTGCAATTGCTTGAAGAAAGTGTAGAGAGAGAACTATGGTGGAAATATGAGAGATAAGTGTTTGAGTGGATAAAACTCACAATTTTTAAGTTAGTTGTGACAAGCAATGGACTAGCTATAATAAAAACTAAATAGAAATCAATATTGCTTAGCTGCTTGCTATGAAAGTTATATATAGTATATATGATATATGTGATAAGTTTGGTTATTATCATGTTGCAGATTAGAAAGTTTATGGCAAGCGTGGCACTTTATAATTTAAGATATACTTTATAATTAAGCTATAATTTAAGACATAAATATTATTTAATCTAGAGATTGTATAGATGAAATAGACGATATAGATGCTAAAGAATGATATAGAACTCTGTGTACGACTTGATATTTTATAATTATAAATATAGAGTCGAAGATGTTCTCTCATTTACATATAAACACATATATTACATATGAAATATATGTTTTATTTCAGACTTAAGATAGTCCACTCTATAAGACATTCTCTATAGTTTCTACATTCCATTAGATATTCTATACAGTTCCTATATTTACTGCCCTAAGAGACTAGCTCCCACTACATATCCATAACTAATCTATAACAAAATTGAAAGCTTAACTAGAACAACCACCAACAGTATGAGCTAGAAGAAATCCGCAGTTCCTGGCTAAAGTTTTAAAATTCCATCAATATATATATATAAATATAGAGTAGCCACAGCAACTCCATGCCTCGCCCAAAATGCCCGCACAGCAAGCATATTTAAGCGGACTGTCAAGTTGGTTAATAATTTAAACACGCGCTGCAAATCAAGCAAATTTACTTAATGTAGAGTAAACGACAGCTAGAGGGGGGAAAATTGGAACTGTAATACATATTGTCAAGTCAAAGCGTGTGATGAACCGTGAGTATGTGTGTGTGTGTGTGAGAGAGAGGGTGTATGTGTATGTGTATGTATCACACACGTAGAACGCTAACTTGGCTTAAGACGCTTCAAGTTGACTTACATTTGCACACAGAGGTGTGAGTGGGTGTGCGTGTGTGTGTGTGTGAGTGTGTATTGCCGGCACACAGCAAGACAATAACAATTACAACAGCAAGCAAAGACAGAAGCAAAAGCCAAAGCAAAGACAAAAATCAAAGTCAAAAGCAAAGGCGCTGCGGAGAGCGCGAGAGAGAGAGGGAGCGTGAGAGCGTGAGAGCGCTTCAGCTGCGCAAAACTCTACAAGCTGTGTAGAGTTGTTCAATTGTGTGAGTGTCGCGCTCTCTCTCTCGCTCTCTCGCTATCTCTCTGTGTGTGGGCGTGCTGCCTGGCTTTTCGAACATGTCCTTCGAATTTCCGGGTTTTGCTACTTTGACATTTGCAACATGCTGCCATGAGAGAGAGAGACAGACACACAGAGAGTGAGAGAGTGAGAGAGAGAGAGAGTGAGCGCAGCGCTAAGCAAAGAGCGCGCGCACTGCAAACGAGTGCGAAAGAGCGCACACACGGCAGGCAAAAACATTCCTTTGCTGCTGTCGCTGCCGCTGCCGCTACCGCTGCCGCTGCTTCGGCTGCTGCTTCCTGTTTACAACCAACACATGTTGGGGCCCGACTGGGCTATGTGGGTCTGTGTGTCGTTCGCTTTAGCGTTGTCCTTTCGTGCCGGGCCAACACAGCCATTAAGAGTGTCGATGATGTGGGCGGGCGGCTAGGCGAGTGTGTGAGTGAGCGAATAGCTGGGACTGCGACTGGAGCAGGAGTCGGGGCAGCAGCAGCGGGCAGTAGGAGCTGTGTGCTGTGCTTGTATGATGGACGCAAAGTTCAACAAAAGTATTTCTTTTCGTTCCTCTTTCTAAATTTCTTTTTGCTTTTTTTTTTTTTTTTTTTTGTATTTTTGTCCATTGTATTTCGATTTTTGCAGGCATGTCCTTATTTTTATATGTATTTTTTGCTTGATTTTAACGTGCTCGGCTTTGATGCTGCTTCTTGTTTTTGACGTCATGCGCAAACAAATGAAGTCAACATTATTTCATTTATGGATTTTATTATTAATGTTGATTTGCCTATGTTGTTGTGATTGCTATTGTTGTTGTTGCTATTGCTGCTATGATTGTTGTTTGCGTATTTTTAGTGCCCTTTTTGCTTGCTGCTCCAAAAGGCTTTCGTGACTGTTTTGAACTTCCTGCCTCAGCTGCTTGTTGTTGTTGTTGTTGTTGCTATACCAGTTGTTGTCCATCATTTTGCCAACACAATTCCGGCGGCAACGCCTACGGTGCCTGAAACAACAACAGCAACAACAACAACAACGTAGCGCCGCACAAATGCCAAATTCGTATTGCCTGCTTTCAGGCGCCGCCGCCAGCAGCGCACGTGCGTGTGTGTGTGTGCCGTGCTGCATGCTTTTGGCTTAGTTTGGATTTAAGGCATAACTATATACACACACTAACACACTCACACACATACACACATGCATATTTATATATGTCTGCCTGCTGCTCGCTTTGTGGTATTTAACCTTAATTTGATTTTTTTCCATTTTCTCTTCCTTTACTTTTTTTGCTTACGTTTCGTTATTTCTGTTGTTGCTGCTGCTGCCTTTTACAGGTAACTCGTCCTTGCTTGAGCGCGTGTGTATAAGTGCCTTATTCCTAGCTGGCTTCCTTTACAGTTCTTTCTTTTTTTTAAAGAGTTTGAGTTGCGACATTGATTAAACAATTTTGCTGCCTGAGACCATAAATGCAATACAACAAAAAAAAAAAACAAATTCAAAACCAGCTGCGCGCCTCTGGCTGTTGGCCGTTCTTTAGCTGCTAAAATAGCTGCATAAACAAATTGTTTGACCGCATTTTGTGACAACAAAACGATGCCCAACAACAAATGAGTATCAGCTGCGGCGCTTGACAAAATACACAGCATGCAAGTGCCACGCCCCGCCGCCCCCCTTCACTCTGCTACGCATGAAACATTTAGTTTATGAACAAATATTTTTCACACTTTGTCAAATTAAATTTGCTTTCGCTTTTGTTTTCAATTATTTTATGTATATTTTTCGTTTTGCGTGAAACGCACAATTTATATGCGAATATTTGTGTGCTTCAATTTAAATTTCGTGCACATTAAGAAATAAAATATCTACGCTTTAATAATTGCTCAAAAGTTATGGCCACAAAAGCTTTTAATGTTTGCTTTGCCATGGAAATAAAATTAAATGCGAAAATAATTAATACAGCATAAATAACGCGTATACGCCGTGTGCAGAGGCGAGGCTGATTGAAACATATTTCAATGAAATAAATAATAAATTATATTCAATTTAATTTCAATAAAATTTAAGCAGAATTTAAGAGCATAAAAGTAGAAAACTTTGCCTTATCTTCATCCTCTTCAATTTGCCTTAAAAATCACGTTTTATTTGCCTTTTATCTTATTTATTTTTTTTTTTTTATTTCCAAAGGCAAAAGTTTTGATGCTTCGCTTTTTATGGCATAATTCTTAATGCATTTTACTTGTTAAATAAGTTTGCAAATATTATGAAAACAAAACAAAAAGGCAGTTTATTATACTTGTATTAAACTGTATGTCAATATTGCTCAAATATACATAAGCGATATATATATATAAAAGAGAGTGAGAGAGGTATATAAATATTACAAATATTTGCACAATGTAAAGGCAGCGCCCTTAAGTTTCAGCACGTTTTCATGTGAAACGCTTTAGAATTTGCCAAGATTTCAAAACACAAAATTCCATTCAAGTGTTTGCTTTGCATTATACTCTTCCCGAGGGTATAATGAACTTGGAATGGAATGTGTTAGCCAATTAACTGGAACGTGAGAAAGGAACTAGAGAGAGACAGTCTAGAGACTAGGGAGACTAGAGAGTGGAGACTAGAGTCTAGAGACTAGAGACTAGAGAGACTAGAGACTAGAGTCTAGAGACTAGAGACTAGAGACTAGAGACTAGAGACTAGAGAGACTAGAGACTAGAGAGACTAGAGACTAGAGACTAGAGAGACTAGAGACTAGAGACTAGAGACTAGAGACTAGAGACTAGAGACTAGAGAAACTAGAGAGTGGAGACTAGAGACTAGAGACTACAGACTAGAGACTTGAGTCTCATTCCCATATATACATATAGTTGATTTCACCTATAGATCATCTTCCTATTCTACCAAGAGCATTTGTAATTCGACTTAGCATAAATATTCATCCCTTTATTGTGCGCTTGGCCGTGTGAAAATTGTAAAATTTTCAATTAAAACTTTTAATTGCCAAAGAGGCTGCAAAACTTGGCCAGTTCGCAGTTTCGATTTGGGTTCAGGTAAACTCGACTGCAACTGAACTGCTTACAGCTTGCCACATGCCACACTCTGGCTATAGATACATCGTATCATGCAGCAGCTTTCGAGTGCGCCACTTGCGCCAATTGTCAAGCTGTCTGTGCGCAAGTGTTGCAATTGCGGAATGCGAGGCTTATCAATGTGATGGACTACAAAAAATATATATACACAAACAGAATTATGTCAGAGCAAATGACATATATGTGTATATACATGACATATCTGTGATTAGCTGCTAATTTGCAATCAATATCAATGCAACAACAATTCCTAATTGGCAGCAAATGGCTTTGATTGGCAGCAAACATTAGTTTTCTCTTTTTTTTTCTCCCTTTTTTTGTTTATGATATCAAACAAAGTTTTCACATATCTAGCCAAGATATACAAATACATTTACATACTCTGATATTTTGCCTGGCAATTGCTGTGCCTTATGCATTATTAACATGCACAACGAATGCCATTTGTACATGCCAAAACTGTAGAGAGAGCACGCGAAAAGCTTTGCTTTAAGTACAATTTTTGGCTGCGTCTAATATCCTTTAAATGATGTCAACTAGCTGCTCAGAGAACTAAACATATATATATATATATATATATATATATATATATGTATATCAATTCTGTGTCAGTAAAGATATCTCATATCTCTCAGAGACACATTTTACAGCTCAGCAACTGAGTGCATGACGTTAGACTCGAGTCTATATAAACACTATAAAAAGGTAAAGCCGTAAACTGTGCGCAAAGAGAATTTATTGCAATTTGAGCAGGCCTAGAGGCACAGTAAACAGTGGAATAGAACAACTTTATGAAATGAGCAAAAATGAGCAAAAAACCTAAGAGAGACGGGTCTGAGTGTGTTTCATGTAGTGCATGAAGTTAATTGAGAGAGGAGAGACAGTGAACTAGATATGTTAAGATATGAAATTTAAATATTGTTAAATATATAAAAAGGAGTATTTTAAATGCTTATTTATTAATTTTTATAATTTAATTTAATTGCCATAAATTTAGCACTTAATAATATGAAAACAATTTGTAAAAGGGAAGAGTCTCAAGGCTTCAAAGATAAAATAGAGTGAAGCCACAGTCAACACTCGATTTAAATTACTGTATGAACAAATTATTCATTACTATATAGTTCCCACAACTTTTGTGCAGCTTAATAGAGATTTAAAGCATTTTTTGCGACTCTTAAACTGATTCGATTCAAAGAGATTCGATTCCGGGTAAGTTCACATAACTAACTAAATGAGTTAGTTCATTTGAGCTAAATCTATTTATCTCTAGTTGCTTGGCCTCTTTGGTTGCTGTCCTGGGTGAGTTTGATATCTCCGGTGATCTGGACTATATGATCTAGAATCTATAAATTCCATGCGTTTAGTTGAACAACCTCATCGAAAATCTAGATTATTTCGTTTCACCCCACTGCATGCCCTGCACTCTCAACTCAGCTAATCACGCTATGCTCAACTATATAATATATATATATATATTTATATATATTCTTCATTGTGCAGCATACTCTTACATTTCTTACAATAATTCTTTGCTCCCATTTATAGCTCAATCTGATTTATTTTAGCCCTCAGCCCATTTTGTTTCATTTTCACTTTGTTCCGCTATCAAAGCAATCACATGCCACTATATTCCATTCATTGAATCAGTCACAGTTCATTATATGCCCCAGCAATCTATGCTCTATCAGAGCTAATGCTCTAACATTGTGCTCCTCACTTTCCCTCTCTCCCTCTACCCTCCACCCTCCCTCCCTCTCTCCATCACACAGACTATTTACAACTCTGACTGACAGCAGACTATTAAACTATCATAATCTAGTTGCCGCTGGCACTTAACGCGCCCTGCCTCTAGTTCAATTGCAATCTTATCTGTATGTTCATGTAAGATTTACCAGCTCGCAGCTATCACAATTTGCCGCGCTGATCGCTTGCATTGAAGAGCCCCTCACCCCCTGCCCTTCCCCACTCTCCGCATCACGTCTGCTAGCGTATCTGTAGACTAGCTTATCTGCTGTTGTTGTTGTTGTATTTGCTTTGTACAAGTTTTTAATGCGGTAATCAAGCGCTTGTTAACACACGCGGCGTATGCGCAACGTTTCACGATAAGCGCTAGCCAAGTTAAGTTAGAAAAGAAAAAATTATGCTACAATAAATTTCACCGGGGGGACGGTTCTAGGCATTGGGTATGCCCCATTCGATTGTCGGGTTTCCGCTTATTGATTTATGGAACAAGACGGCGACGTTGGCGAATCGACTTGGCCGCAGCCAAAAAGCAAAAACTAAAAAATAAATGCACAAAGCAAGTCGTTTCTCTAGCCACCAATAACCACCCCCTGGCATACACAACCACCCCCCCCTTTCCCCTACCCGCACACACAGTCATACAACTACTCTTCATTATGCTGACCGATTATGACACTTTTTTTTTTTTTTAATGGCATTTTCTCGTTTTGCTTTTAGCCTTTTTTATGCTATCGATTGTTCGGCCCGTTGCGAGGGTACAGACTGTACCAAAAATGATATATCTACATTATATATATATAGAGAGAGATATCTCAAATAGCAATTATTGCAGCCATATGCCTGAATTGCGATTAAATTGCGTGGAAAAGCGTAAAAGTTCGAGCACATTATTTCAAAATTGAGTTGCCGTGCTGGAAAACTTGTTCACACTGCAATCACAGGCAAAGTGAGTTGAAAATTGTAAGCCTGCAGTTCAATTTAAGCGACAGCTACGAAGTTGCCAAAAACTCCTCGAGCTTGTGACCCAAAAACTTTTGTTGCAGTCCACAAAGGCCACAAGCCAAATGGTGCCCAAAAGAAGACCAAATTTTTCATGAACAAGATTTTAGAACAAGATTTTCACACTTTGGCCTGAACTTGAGCAAAGCTGTGGGAAGCTAAGACATTTGCTTAAAGATAATATAGATTACGGAAATTCATAGAGATCAGTGTAGTGTATGGGGTATATTGATTAGAGACAATTTTGGTGACAGTTAGATAGAAAGGAAGCAGATTTATCTTTGAGCACTTTGACTTTTTAATACTAGAAAAATATAATAAAATCTTTATTTTAAAAAAATAAGGAAAATCAAAGTGAAAATTTTGAAAATTAAATATACATGTTTTTCATACAGCATATAGAAATATAGAGAACTCAGCATAGCATAAAAAACATGAATGTGAATTTTTTTTTTTTTTTATTTTATTTTTTTTTTTTTTTTTTTCAATATTATTTGTAAATGCAAGTTAGAAAATCATCCGAAATCTCCTTATATTCTTAAAAATCATTATAAATACATAAATATAACTAAATTATATTATAATATATGATTTATATATTATAATTTTTTAGCAATTTTCGAACTTAGAATATTTATCGCCTTTGTCTTTCTCTATCTCTCTCTCTCTCTCTCTCTCTCTCTCTCTCTCTCACTTTCACTTTCACTCTCACTCTCTCAATCTCTATCTCTCTCTCTCTATCTATCCATCTCTCTCTCAATCTTACTCTCTATCTATCTCTCTCTGTCTCTCGCTCTCTCTATCTATCTCTCTGAATCTCTCTCTATCTATCTCTCTCTCTCCCTCTCTCTCTCTCTATATATATATATCTATCTTTCGCTTTCTCTCTCACTCTCTCTCTCTCTCTCTCTCTCTCTATCTTTCTCTCGCACTACCCTGTCTCACTTCCCTTCTCCCTCTCTTACTCACACACCCTCCACATCTGTTCGACCTCCCATGACTGTGTGTTTGCCTCAGCTACCTTCAGTTGTCATTCGAACGCCGCACGCTTTTCTAATTCATCAAATCACTTCATTTTCGAAAAAAATGAAACGTTCTATTAATTGTAAATGAAACTAAAAATGCCCTTGACGCTGTTGTCAAATGTTTCAATACACACACACATACACACGCACACACACATGCGTAGAGCATGCTTATCAGGCTTATGGCCAGCGATGTCACCTCGAACTTTGCTCTATGGTGCAGGTACTTTGGTGCTCCTGCGATTCTACGACGATTTTAATCAGCAAAATGTCGAACACAGCTCCAGCAATCAATATATATATATTTTATTTCCTGTTTCTATTTTTTTTTCCCCCATTTTATTTTACTTTTTTATTTTATTATTTTCTTAGCCAAACTCAATTTCGTTGAGTTGTCATGCTTAAGAGTTTTTCACCATTTTCCACCCCGAGCCTCTGCCTCGGTTTGATTTATGACATGAAAATGTCACAGCACAAAATTCTCTCTCTCTCTCTATGCTCGAGCCATATAGATTTTATAGAAATTTTTAAGCGCATTAATATGGATTTATTATAATAGATTGGCTAACTAAAGAGGACAGGCAAACATTATGAAATACTCGAAAGAACTCTCGAACAGAAGAGGGCATGCTGGAGTTGAGCATTAGTTTGTAACTGGTTGCAGAAAATGTTGGCTAGATAAGGCGAAACAAGTTAGAGCCGAGAGTCAAATACCCTGTAATTTACGAATGTAATTTAAAATGACTTTTAATTGGTAATCTAAGTGTAAATATTGTGAATGATTTCTGCTTTAAATACTTTAAAAGTAATTTAAAAATAGGATATCTTATAGTTGCTATTTATTTTTAGATATATCAAATTTCAATTCTTCTAGATATTCAGTTTAGTTTTTACTACTTTATTAGAGCATTATTAACAAAATGCTTATTTCATGTATTGCAGGGTATCCTGCTAGTCCACTATATTAAGTCATAAGTAGTTGCTGCTGTTATTTTGCAATTGTGGAATGTTTAAGACAAAACAAGTTTGTTGCAGCTCATAATATGAAGTACAAATCTTGATACACAATATAGGGTATATGCTAGTCGTTCTATAACAAATGATATATGCTATTTTGAGCTGCACTGGCATTCATTGTGCTTTGTTTAGCATGAATTAGTAGGATAGCATACTTTCTATAACATCAAATACAGGGTATCTAGGGTATCTAGGGTAACTAGGCTATCTAGGGTATCTAGGGTATCACTGCCCTATTTGTTTTTGGCATTCATTGTGGCATTTCAACGACAAATCGGCATTAATTGTGCTTTAGCATGAATCTGTATGTTTTCTATAGCATACTTTCTATAACATCAAATACAGGGTATCTAGGTTATCTAGGGTATCACTGCCCCATTTGCTTTTGGCATTCATTGTGGCGAAATTTCAAGTTTCAACTATCTTGGACGGGTTGTGCTACAAAAAGTATCTAATCGATGCAATTACATACAAATTGTATCTGTCAGATACAATTGTATCTGTACATTGGTTTGCTTTTGCTGTTGCGACTTACCATTGATGCCGCTGATCAGTGGATAATTACCATCACGGCCGCCGATTAAGTTTTTTAAGCCAGTTTCGATCAGTGTTGGGGACGATCGCTCCCTGTCGCTCATTTTTTCATAAAAATTTTGTCAATTTTGTGATTATACACGAAATTTTACAAAAACTAGTTTTGGTTTTATTGCAATTTTTTTTTTGCTCTTTGTAACTTGTGTGTAGCTTTTTCTTTTATAGCTGCTTAATGCGACTCACAACAATAATATTAATAATAATAATAATTGCTTAGTGTAAAAAACGTTTTACTTTTTTTACGTTATTTTATTTTGATTTATTTGCTTGGGGTTTTGTTGTTGTTGTAGTTGAAATCACAATGTAGAAAAAATGAATGTTTTTTAGTTGTATTTCGTTTTAATTTTTAGTTTTTTATTATTAATTTTTTTATATTTGTTTATATGCTAAATTCAATGTAAATGTTAAATATTGCACGTTAACGTTTCTTTATTGCTTGGCTAAATATGCTTGTTGTCGTTTATGTATATATTTCTATATAGATATATATATATATATATTTTATCTTTAAATTTATATTTCTTTTTTTTTTAATGTGTATATATATATAATTATTTATGCTGCTCGCTATAAATAAAGGCACCACGAATTCATTCAACAATTTGTTTGCGTTTTTTTTTCTTTCTTTATTTTTATTTTTTATTTATTTATGACTTTTTTTCTTGCTCTTCTGCGTCTCTTCTTTGTTGGTAACAATAACAGGCGTTTGGCAAATAACAATTAAATAATGTGCATTTTTTATATTTAAAAAAAATATAATAACAACATGAAACAAAAACTGAATTGTTGAATTTAGTAATTTTTTTGTGTTTTTTGTTCTAGTTGAAGTGTAATTTATATTTAATTTTTTATTTATATTTTTTAAGCGTTTTAGTTGTTGCTGTAATTTGTTTCATTTGCTAATTGCGCTATTTATATAGCATTTGTGTGTATTTTATTTTTTTTTTATTTATATATTTATTTATTTGTAGCTTGCGTTCTTTCAAATGCCGTTGCGTTTGAATTTTGGTTTCTTTCAGTTTTCTTTTTTTATTTATTTTTTCCGTTGACAGTTTCTCATGGCTTTTGTTGTTGTAGAACGTTTAACGTTGTTGTAGGCTTTTTTTTTAGCTTTATTATTTTTGTTGTGGCACTAAAAATAAAATCAATTGCTTTGCTCTGCTTGATTTTTTTATTTTTTATTTTATAGAACGAGTTCGCTCGTGTTTCTGTTGTTGTAGTTGGTATTTATTGTACAGTTATAAAGCACTAGTATGGCATAGTTAACAAACTTAATAAACAGTTAGTTATTTGGTTTAGGTTGTATAGTGTTGAGGGCCTTCGCCCGGCGTGCGACAAGGACAGCAAATATTCTCTTTGAGCTTTGCCTGATCGAGCTGGGTGATGTTGGTCGCTGGTGGGCGGGAGGTGTAGTATACCTACACTCACACACACGCGCTCACACTAGCTACAGCACTGGCTCATACACAAACACACGCGCGCGCGCTTACACACACACACACGCACGACAGGACGTGGCGAACAAAACACACACATACACGACGAGCCGAAAATCGATGAGAAATGTTGACAGCTCACCGCCACACACATACACACACACACTCACGCACACGCACGCACTCACACGCTACTAGCAAATACACGCTGTATTTGCTGCTGTTGTTGTAATTTTCACGAATTGATGAAGGCGTTGGAAAAACGCGCGCGTTTCTTTAGCGTTTCGCTAGCTGTTTTGTTTTGTCCTTGTTGTGGCCGAAAAATTTTGGTGTGACTGTTACTATTGCTGTGGTGTTGTTCTTGTTGTTGTTTTTAGAGCGCGTGGCGTGTTGTTATTTTTTTGTTCTTTTGGTTATTGCTGCTGCTGCTGACGCTGCTGCTGCCGCTGCCTGACGACGACTGTTCGCTTTGTGCGGTCTTCGGGCGTTGTGGGTGTCGTCGACGTAGCCGCTGTCGCTGTCGCTGTCGTTCTGCCGCTGTCGCGCTGCCCGCTGCCTATGCTGACTGAGCGCGCATGTGACAAGAGCGAGACGCACACTCACTCACACACACACATGCACACATACGCACGCAATTCGACAAATATAAGTGCACTTGGCTAGCGGTTTCGAAGTTCGTTGGGTCGCGTAGGATGCGGAAGCCGTTAAATCTCTACACAAATGAGCGTCGCTTTGGCTATAGCTTCCGCTGCAGCTAGGATGCACTTCGGAGAGTGAGAGTGAGAGTGAGAGCGCGTGGTTGAGAGAGTGGGCAGAGAGTGCGCACGAGTCAGCTGATTTGCTGTACTTGTGTGCGTGTATGTCTGTTGTGTTTCCTTTTTGCGTTTTCGTTGTTTGTTTTATTCGCCTGCTGCCACTGCTGCTGCTGTTGTTCTTGTTATTGCTAACGCTGCTTGTTGTTGTTGTGGATTTTTGCACTATGAGCGCCCGCACTTACACACATATGAGTAGCTTACACACACACGCACGCAGAGACAAGCACTGTTGTCGTCGTTGCTGCTGCGGTTGCCGTTGCCGTTTGCTTTGGTTGTCAGGCCAAAAAAAAAAAAACCTTTTTTTTTTCGCTTTTTGCTTTGGTTACTAAATGTTCTTATTGAACACACGTGCTTCGTTAGTGGAACTTGATTTATTTTACTTTATTTGAATTTTATTTTTTGCGCATATTATTAATTTACAAACATGTTTTGAAAAGTCGTGAGCAATTAATTATTAATTAATACGATTTTTGCACATAGTTGATTCTTTATTTTTTTTTGCATTGAATTTTCTTTGCCAATTTTTGTTGTTTGTATTTAATTTGCGTCCACACGGCTTTGGCTGTTCATCTGACTCTAACTGGGCACACGCGCTCGTTGCAAAGTGTACAAAAATCCGCTCGCTGCCAGCAATGGTAGCAGAGCCAGAGAGCGGCGCTGCTGTTAGTCTGTGTAAGTGTGCGAGAGAGCGCCCAGCGACTAAGGGCAAGCACAGACACACACACACACACTCAAGCAAGCAGCATACAACAACACGCGTCGTCATCGGCTATGCTCCGAAACGATACAGATAGAGATACGCTACAACTTAGAACCATGCTGACGGTGTTCCATGTGGCTGCCAAACGCGCTGCGCTCACTTGCTCCCTCTCTTCCAACTTCTTACGCTCTCGCGCTGCTGCTACTGCTACGGCATTTACTCACGCTCTCACCTCTTACTCTCGCGCTCTGTGTAGTGTGGCGCCGCGTGCTGTGCACATTTTGAACTTTTATTTTTGGCAACCATTTTTGTTTTCTCGTCGTTTCGTCGCGCGCGCAACTCAATACACGACGAACGACAACCGACGACCGGACCGACCAAGCGGCTGGCAACCGAAGTCGAATCTTAGCTTTGCCGACTCTCACTCAAGTCACACTTCGGCAGCTCTCCCGATTGAATGCTCTTATTGTTGTTGTTATTTCTAATTGATTCTATTTGCTCTTTGGGCTTTGGGCATTTTCCACTGTCTCATAGTTCAATTTGATATTTTTATTTGCGCGCCGCTCGCTCAAATGCTCGCTCGCCCGCTCTCACGCTCTCGCTCAATGTGTATGTGTGTGCGTGTGTGTGTGTGTGTGTTGTCTCTCTTTGAGATCGCAGCCGGCACTCGTTCTGCCAGGCATTTTATTTATTTGTGTTATTTTAATTTACTCTGCCCGTACTATAGTTTTGCTATTACGTCAATGCGACGGCGGCGCTGACGTTTGCCTTTGCAACTGTATGTGTATGTGTGTGAGCTAGTGTATTTGTAACTGTATAAGTAGTATCTGTGCGTGTGTGTGTGTGTATCTTAGGCACTGCGGCAAGCGGCATTTGCTGTTCATTTCAATGTTTTTAGGTTTTTCTCTGATTTATCTGCCATACACGCGGTATAATTTTTTTGTTTTTTTTGTTTTTTTTTTTTTTTTTTTTTGTTATTATTTCTAATATTTGTATTTGTGTGGCTGCTGCTCAGCGACTGCGACGCTGACGCCGCTGTAGCAGCACTCACGTGAGTCGTTTTCATAGCTACAAAACTTTTAATGTGTGGAAATTTTTGTTGTATTTTGCTGTTGTTATTTTTATTTTTATTTTTGTATTATTTGTTCGTTTGCATTTCGCTGTAATTTTGTATAAATAAATATACAAAAGCAACCCGACGGGCAGCAGCCCCTATCCCGCCCTCCACTGCCCACAACCTCAGCCCGCCCACCTTCATCTCACCCTTCATATATCGAACATTTAAACATGTTTTGTGTAATTTGCCAACTGTAATTGAATTTGCAATTCACGAACTGACAAAACGCGTGCAATTAGAGCTGTTGCTGTGCGTGGTGGGCGTGTGGGCGTGTGGAAATGGTGGGCGTGGTCGAACACATTAGCTTTTGCTAAGCCGCTAATGAGCACATGATGTGAGGATAATATCATCTTAACTTCACATACATCGCAATCAGTATATATACATATATATAGGTGATAGATCTGATAGCTTTAGCTTCGTCATGGCTCGCCATACGTCATTTCAGATAAGCATAATAGATTAAAGATATGCCAACTATATTAAAAACTAACCAAGATTTCAAGTGTGTGGGTAAAGGTAAGTAGAACAGGTGCTAAAGTACATAGACAAACATATGTAGTACCTAGATAACGTGTACAGATACATATGTATATAGCTATATCTTTTACCTATCAAATAATTGTGTGTACTATAATATTTCCAGGTCTTTGATAATAAGAGCAACAAATGAAATTCATTATAGAATTAAAGAAAAGTATGTAAAAGCATTAAAAATTATTAAAAAGTTTGTTTGCAGTTAAATGTTTTTTGTAGCCATGTCATACTGTACTTGCTTTAGAATAAATGATCTTGGCTTATCAGTCTTAGATCACGCAATTTCATTTTATTTATAAATTAAATGTATTTTTTATTTTTATTTTTATATATTTAATCAAATATTTCAAAACAGTTTGTATCTTTATCTAATTAGGCAACCCTTGTAAATTCCAAAATGATGAAATGAATGCGAGCGAACTGATGATCGTTCAGATAGTAGAGAATTCAACCTTCAACTGGCTCAACTACAAAGCGCACTAAATATAAAATATAAAACGTATTTGCTCGAAATTATCTATTCGTACAATTTTTAGCTATTTTGGTGGCTGTCGCTGACTCATGCCACACACTCACACACGCACAACCCGAAATATGCACAACTTGATGTTGAGAGAGGGAGAGAGAGAGAGAGAGAGAGAGAGATAGAGTGAGAGCATATAGAACTGTCCAACTGTCCGCCTGTCATCATGTGACATTCTCTGTGAATGAAGGCAAACTAGGAAATGGAAATGGAAATGGCAGCAACAGGAGGCAAAGGAGGTCGCTTTCAATATATCAGACATAGAAGACAAGTTGTATACTAAATATATATATCAGCTATATAGTCGCACAGCCAAAACGTGTTCAAGCGCAATAAATTATAAATGAGCCTCGAAGCGACGCAACTTTTGACTGTGCCCCATAGCCTCATGCCACAACCCCTGCCAGTGCCTTTGCCTTTTGCCACCTTTCTCAAGAAGATCCAACAAAAGAATGACATCTCTATCTCTCTCTCTCTCACTCGCACTCTCTGAATGTGTGTGGAACCAGCAAGAGCATTGCTTGACAAGATATTATATAGAAAGCTATATGCACTATACATAGTACAAGCATATCTATGTCTGCACATATCTAAGAGTTCTTTTTGTATCTTTTCTAGCTTTGTATCTATGTTTTGATTGCTCATGTGTATCTCTGTAACTTTGTAGCTTTTGGAAGTTTGTATCTTTTGATCTATGTTGCTAACGTTGTATCTTTATGGCTTTATAGACTTGTGTCTCTTTATGTTCGTATCTTTATAGCTCTGTCATTTGTATCTTGTATCTTAGTAACATGGTACCATTGTAGCTTTATATTATTTCAATCATACTTGATATAATCTTATTTAGTAACAAAATTCACTTACTTTTGAGTAGAATCTTTGTATCCTTGAATCTATTTCTTGACCAGATCTTAGACAGCAACAAGAAACTACAAACAGCTATACAACAATGTATCGATGTAACTTTGTATAGATCGCTATACACATACATATATAACATTGTATTTATGGATCTATATTTGTAGCTATATCTTGTACAAAATATTACATAGAAGAAAATCAGAAAAAAATATATACTTGAGCAATGTAAGGTACAAACAGCTACAGCTACATCCAAAACTATATATTTGTTCATATATATTTGTATCTTTGTATCTTTGTATCTATAGCTATGCATGTACGTAGCTTAGCATTGTGGGAGATGAATGCTCGTCAACAATGTAGCTCTTGTCAAGGAACTATTCAGTTCGCTATAGATACACCCACTCACACACACACACACACGGTTGGAACTTATTTGCTTTGGCATTTGGTGGCATGTCGCAGCCAAAAGAAAATGTATTTGGACAACAACAAAATGCTTCATTCGGCTCGGCTAAGCTCTTTTCTTTTTTTAGCAAATATTGTGCTTCTTATCAGGGCAACTCGCTTGCATATCACTAAATAAACATGCGCTGAACACGACAGTCCCAAAAAAAAAGCAACAAAAATATTAAAAAAAAAAAAAAAAGAATAAAAATAAAAACGTGTTTTTTTTTTTATTTAATTTAGTTTTTTGTTGAGTTTACCTTTAAAACGCACATCATGCGTTTTTTTTTGGTCTGGCTCCTTATCAAAATCATCAAAAAAATAAAAAAGAAAAAGAGAGAGAGAGAGAGAGAGAGAGAGAGAGAGATAGAGAGGGAAACAAATAATAAAAAATTGCCTTGACTACGGAGCAATTGGGCAAGCCTTGAACGGCCATTCTTCCTAGTCGCACAATCTGTCAAATTTATATGTTGTGCTATATATAGATGCAGGAACATTTGGAAATAGAACAAAGTTCAAATGAACTGTAGTCAAGATCACAATAAGAACTTTTGATATTGTTAGTTTTAAATGTCTAGACGAGGAATATATATGCAGGCACGATGTGAAATGGAAGATTTTAGTTTTAGTAATGGCGATACAGTATGAAAACCTCTCTTAATGATCTTAACTATAGGTTTTTCGTATTGTGTTCCATTTGCATTTGCTTCTAGGTGTAATTTCAATAAATTTGTCTGCCAAACATTAATGAAATAATGAGAGCACTATTAACTGTGAGGGTTCAATAATCTATAACCTTCTATATATAATATATGGGAACAAGTGGAATTGGAACACGGTCCAAGAAGTATTTAGTTAAAGTATGAGCACTATTTCAAATTGTTTACAAAAAATGATAGGAAATTAATAATAACAAAGTACACAACTCTTACATTACCTGCCCAACCCCAAAGAACTCAGGAGCTATAACAACTAGAGCAACAAAATTTAATAAAAAGTATTCTTTAAACAACTATAACTGTAATACAATAGAGATTCATTACATTAACAAAGAATGGAATGGAAAAAAGTTAAAATCTCATATGGTAAAGGTAAGAGAGTAAGAAACCTGAATACTAATTAAAAATTTGCATTCCTAGTTTGAGCTCTGGAGTTCTTAAATTCAGTTAAAGTTTTCCTTTTACTATATATATATATATGATATATCTAAGGAAAATTTCCAATGACAACTCAACTTTTCATTTACTTCCTGACCGTACATCATTTTAATACCACAAAATGTTATTTATCTATGTTATACCCAAGTTTCGAATGGGCCAAGAAATTAACACAATGCTGTCAGCTTAGCTAAACTCCTTTCCTATATAAACACACACACATACACACACACACACACACACACTCTGACATATCTGATGCATTTGTTGGACTCTCTGTTTGTTTCTCTAATTTGCCACTGAGATTACAAACGTTCGTTCGCTCCGAGTGGCCTATTATCAGCTCTACCTATGTATATATCAATGTATGTGTATATGTATATATATATATATAAATTTGTACTACATTTTGCTCGATTTGAAATCTCGCACATTTCTACGTAAAAGCAACAACAATTTGTAGACGATGAAGGCAACTACAAATTAACGTACAAATGAATGACGGAATTAGTACGTGTTCTCTATCTATAGGGGTCTATAGAGACGGCCCCCTCTACACACACACATACACACACACACATACACATGTTAAAGGCAACAGTTGAGTTGATGCTGCGCTTATTAGATCAATCAGTTTAGATACCCGCTTTAGATCTTCACAGTCCAGTTTTGTATTGCTCTAATTCATTAGCTCATCAGCTCTAATGAATTAATAACACCAAACTACGAGAAACACGTTTTCTTCATAGTTTTTCCAATATTTTTTAGCACATTTTTTAAAAGCATATTTCAAATGACATTGCATCAGCTTTTAGAATCGAATCTATAGCACTTGAAATCAGCTCAAAGTATCACGTTTCGACATTTTATTGCTGTTCAGTTGCTTCTTCATTAGGGATCGAAAGTAATTTTTGTATTTTATGATCATTTCATATGGAAGCGAATCTATTTCCTAATGCTTCAAGTACAAAGCGCTGTACACTGAGCGAAATATATAAAAAATAAGTAAAGAACTGAAGAGTATAGAAATAATTCAATGATAGAATGAAATACTATATACATACATACGTATATTTAAAAATGAAAGATAATGCCAACTTAGCCTAATGATATTTCTTATGATAGATAATTACAGGTTTGGCTGAGGAGCGTAACCTTTGTATGCATAACTCAACTCAATTATTAATGCTTTAAGCTCTATCTATCTATGTACATATATTTGTTTTCTGCTGCTGGCCACGCCTATTTCTCACAAAATACGCCCTAATTGTAAGGCAAACAGAAGAAATTTTCAATTTCCTTCAGGAAAATGCCAAAAGCACAAAACTTTGAGCAACATTTATAATACTAGTTGCACTACAAATACAAATACAAACAAAGCACACACATGCACACCCTGTAGAGCACGTCACGTGCACTAAAAAACGCTCTAGTGAAAGACAAATAAAAACACGCACGACTTAGGCTGTCAAATAAAGCAAAGGCAGAAGCAGAAGCAGCGGCAGCGACAGAGGCAGAGGCAGCAACAGATGCAGCGGGATAGAGAGAGAGAGGCAAAGGCAGCGACAAAGCCAATAGCAATAGCAAAAGCAGTAGCGCAGACCAAGTAAAGGGCAACGGCAAGGGCAGGGGCGCAGGGTGAGGCAAACACAGCAACAGAAGCAGAGACAGAAACCGCGGCAGAATCAACTCCCATAAATTACAGCAACAAGACGACATCCCGTTCGTCCTCTCTTCACTGCACTCTCTACTCCACACTGCTCTGCGCTACGCTGCTCTGCTCTGTGCTCTTTGTGCGCTGCCACCACTAGCTTATTCACTCCCACTTACGATCATTTATAAACTTCAGCGCGTCTTTTTGGGCTGTCAGCCGCAAGGACAGCTCGCTGCTTAAAGCGTTTGCACAGTGCACAGGAAATGCCGTTAAGCAAGGCACGCAAACGCACGCACAAGCACTCCCCCTATCTCTCTCCCACTCTCACACTCCCTCTATTATACTGAGTGGCCGCCGCCTTGGCTGCGTTTTTATTGACCTCCAAGTTGAGGGCAAAATGAAAAATGAAAAAACCGAAAGAAACAATAGAAAAACACGCGAATTTGATTGAGCTTTTAGTTCCACCTAGCTGCCACCACCCAATGCCCCACCCCCTTGTCTACTTAATGGGCCATAGTTTTGGCTGTCTTCTTTCCATTTTTTTTATTGCCAGCCCGTTAATTGAATTAATTTTTTTTATTCGTTTGTGTCTTTATCAAACGGCAAACAGAATTCATATCTATTGAATATTTGTATCTTTCACTGTATGCGTGCGTGTCTCTCTCTGTGTGTGTGTGTGAAATGTAAATTCAATTAATATCTTGCGTGTGACAGTTTCTTCTGCGTGTGCTAAGGCGCTCGAATGGGCGCGTCAGCGCCTACCATAAATCGTTTTATGCTTTAACCTTGAACTAAACAAAATTTTAATATACGTTCAAATTTTATGTGTGTATATGAAAATACCTATACATACATACATGCATATTCATATGTATATTCGCATGAAATAAGAATTTATTTAGCTTTTAATTCTTTTTATACCCTGTCTCAAGTGGAATTGTGAATGAGGGGTATATTCATTCTTAGCATAAGTATGTAACAGGCAGAACAGAGAATTCTATGTGGAATGTGGAACGCTTTATATTGCGTCGTATAAGTATGGAATTCAAGGATAGATTTATATACCCTGTAATTCGTGAAAATGTTTTAAAAGGGGGATTTTCGCTTGTTTGCATTTGTATATAAAATGCAAAAATTAGAATACTGTACAGACAATAAATAAATTTTAAGAATGGATTGATTTTTGATACCCTGTAGTTCGTGAAAATATATAAGAAAATATATTTAGCTTCATATGTGAGAGGCAGAAAATATGCTTATAGCATTGAGACAAGTATAGGAAATGATTAACCATTTGCATACCCTGTAAGCTGTGAAAATGTGTAGGGGAGGATACATTATTTGTTTAACTAAGATGAATTGACATGAATTGATATATTTGTATAGCAAATTGGTATACCCTGGCATCATTTAAAGGGTATACAGAATTATGTGTACTATATATACATAGAAGCTATAATTAATATTATCAATAATTATTGCAGAGTCGATAACGATTATCACACTGCATACATTGTACATATCTCAGTTATTTGTTGGTATTTAAGCTATAGGGTATCTATTAGTCATACTTTTCGCATTCTATGCGTTCGTTTTAATTTTGTTTGTACTTAGAAATTTCATTTATCTGCGTGTCGAAAAATCTCAACAATTTTTCAATTTACTGTCAAATCGACAATGACGAAGGCAGCGCCAAAAACTGTCAATTAACGTGTCCAGATTACAAGCCAAATGCGAAAGGGGGCCGGTGCAGTGGGCGTGGACCGGACGGGGGGGTTGCTGTGTGTTGTGTGTGTGTTGCTTTTAAAGGTAGAGAACTCGATATTGAGGCTTAACCATTTGATGGATCACAAACGCAAAGCAATTCAAACAGAGACGCCGCAAAGTGTTAGTTACAAGAGTTCAAAGCGAAAAAAAAAACACACGAAATTTTTAAACATATTGCATGTAAGAGGTGGGGCTAAAAAAAAGAACGAAAAAAAAAACATTGTGAAACGGGAAAAATGTATCGCATGGTCATACCCAGAAACTGTCAGCGCTGACATGATGCTCACCTTTCACACGAACAAACACAAGCACGAACACACACACACGCACACACACTCACACACACACACAGAGAGAGCTGCAGACACATGTGAAATTGAGTCCTAGTGGCTCCTGCAGCGCTCAGCCCGCCCCCACCCCTTGCAACTGTCGCTGTCAATACATCAAAAAAAGAAAGAGAAGAAGAAAGAAAATCCAACCAACCCATGTGGGCCTCTCCAGTGGCACATTTTTCATCAGCTGCTGACACTTGGTTGCTCCAGCAGAACAACAACAACAGCAGCAGCAGCAGCAGCAGCAGCAGCAGTAGCAGCAGCAGCAGCAGCGTCGCTGTCGACGCTGGCGTTGCGCGTCGAATATAAGTACAAGTGCTCAAGAAACAATTGAAAGTGCAACGCATAAGCAAAAACAACAACAGCAACAACAACAACTATAACAATGGCAAACAACAACAACAACAACAAAACAACGCACCACGTGGTTATTAAAGTTGGCTTTTCAATTAAACTTTTGCCGGCGCTTTATTGTACGGCACAGTGGTGTGAGCAACGCTAGCGCTGAAACCAGCTGTACCCAAAAATAGCCATATGCTGCTTAAGCATTAACATAAATTTATGTGTACAAATACATATGTACAATATTATTTTTAAATAAAATACAAAAATATATTAAAAATTGCATCGTACATTCAATAGCCGGCTAAATAATTAGCACATTTGCATACTTATTACACATTTTCAACTAACACTCTACCACGGTAACTCGTTTTGCTGTCAATCGTGTTTTATGTCTCCCTCTCTCTCTCACTCAATCTGGCTTGGCCTTCTCTTTTGATTTGCTGCGTGCTAATTATGTATGTATGTTTGTAACGTATGCATGTTTTCGGTACATATGTTAGGCTTGTACTCTGCCCTCTCTCAATCACTCGCTCGCTCTCACTCTCTTTGTTTTTATGGCGCTCTCACGAAGCCGCTCTCTGTGCTGAGTTCTTTTCTGTTTACTTTATTGAATGCGAATGTAATGACAAAAACGAACTTACAATCTTCACATCAAGCATATGCAAATGTATTATGTTTTGGGTTTGCCTGTGTATGTGTGTAAATATCTGCAAACGCTGTGACGCCTTTAATAAATAAAAGCTGAATAGCAAATACAATATGTATGCATGCATTTATTCATTGATCTATGTATGTATGTTTTACATGCATGCATGTTTGTATATTAATTTTGCAAATTGATTGCTTGCTATTGATATGCGTAGCTGCCATACGAAATGTACCGTTCATAGCTCATTATAATTTCGGTAAGCCAACATGCATACAAAAACATTGTGTATCTTTCCTATGTACATATGCATGTATTCATACCTGCGTGGGGTTTGATTCACAGCACAGAAGGGCCTATCTAGCGGATCACTCTCTTTAGCTCGCTCTCTTATTTTGCCATTCTGTTTTGTGCGCCTGCTGCGTGGCAATGAACGATCATAAAACAGCTGCAGCACGTGTCGATCAAATCAAAGCTCTGCTTCACCGGCCCCAAAACGCAACTCGTGTAGCGTAACCATTGCACTAATTACACACACACACACACACACATATGTACGCTGACGCTCAGACATGTGTATGACATAATAATAATAATAATTATGCCTTTGTCGTTGTTGATGTTTTCATTCAGTTGTTGTTGCTGTACACGGCGCCGGGCGACGCGTCGCTTTTTCCATTAAAGCTTCCCCCCGTCTTGCATTTGCATTCACTTTCGCATTCGCATTCGCATTCTCATTTCAGCTCAGTTTTGTTTCTCTCTTTTTTTTCTGTGCAGTTCTGTGGTTGCTTTTATTACAGGCAATTTGTATGTAGCGGAGGAGAGAGCGAGATAGACAGCTTATTACAGCACTTGATGGCGCTGCAGTTTTTTATTGTTGTTGTTGTTGATATTATTGATGGCGTTTGTTATTGCACATTGACGTAATATTGGCTAGAAGCAAGCTGAAAGTGGACAAATGTTGGGGCTGCCCCTCAGCTCATATTCAATTGGAGAATCGGCAAAAAAATTCAAGTACAGCTTAAGTCTAACTGTTTGTTTGTTTATTTTTTTTTTCTCTCTTTCTGCTGAATTTGCAAAAATGATTAAGGAGCCAATTTCGCTGAGGGATTAGGTAAAATACTGAGATTGTGTTTATTTGTTGATCATTAATCAAATAAATATCATTTCATAGCTGTCATCTATGCTTTAGCTGCCGAATGGCAACTGTACGACGCGAGCAACTGTACTATGTGTGTATGTATGTGTGTATGTATGTGTGTTTTTATCACGCCACGCCAGGCTCCCATTCACTGTCCACGGCTGACCCCAACGCCTGGCACAATTCAATCTAAAATTTTCCAAAATGTGGCCAGACGCGTGCCAAGGTTCCAAGGTTTTAGAATTTAATGATACGATTCGTGGTGCAGATTAAACGAAGACCCCAACATGAAGCTGAATTAATGGCACGCTTCTTGCGATTAAATTCTAATAAAAGCAGCGAGCTTGATCTTTGACCCACCTTCAGCTGCAGGCAGCTTGCAGCCGAAAAAAAAAAACAAAAAACAAAAAACAAAATCAAAAACAAATAGAAATAGAAATCAACGACAAATGACAAATTTTCCATGTTGAAGTGGGACAGACGAACGAGTGGCCGTCTGGCTAGATGTTATCAGAGCAAGTGAACGGCTCGCTTCGGTCACGTCACAGATATTCCAATTCGAAGACCATGTGATCTGATTGGCAAAAGCGAGAGGCAGCACCAGAAGAGAGAGAGCAGACAGAATAGCACAGCACAGAGCGGGAGAGTGAGAGAGCGGGAGAGCGTGACTTAGTTAGCAAGCTTTTCTGTTTGTATTCTGTTCTATGAGCTTTTGCATCGGCTTGGCCAATTCGCTAAGTGCGCTGCGCATGCTTTTTGCACTTTGAGCTGATATCAGTCGATATGGGGGGCGTGACAAACAGCCCATAAATGAAATTGTACTACGGAATGATGAATGGCGTGCCTTGTGCAGGTGTGTGTGTATACAGGTGGGTATATAATTAAAATGTGATGCCTATTCGACTCGTTTCAATTGCACAGCGCGCCGCTTTTCATCATCCATTGCTCAAAATTCATAATAAAAAAAAAAATACTAAATAATCATGAGGGTAAATATTTATAGTCGCGTGGTAACCTCGTCGCTAGGCCGTGATAACAAATCGTGACTCTTGCCTTATATTTATTTTTTATTTATTTATTTTTTGTTTTTTTTTTTTAGAATTTTTTTCCTTCAGTTTTTTTAATTGTGGCGACATTGCCGCCTATTTCATCAAGAGTCCAACGGTTAATAACTACTGCCCAATAGTTTATAGAGTTTATCGAGTTTTCGGGCGTCTATCCATAATTAGTCTGATATCAAAGGCAATAAATACCGTCCGCCTCTATCAATCAACAGGTGTATCCATCGACGTTTTATAGCAGAGCATTACAGAGGGGCCTTTGTTATTACAATAGGCCACCATTAAACGTCAGCTAGTCCAAGCTAATTAATATTTGTATTGTAAAAAACATATATATATACATATGTATTTAATCATTCTCCCTGAAATAGCTAAACTCGTTACCAGCTACAGTAATAACCCGCTTCGGCGATCCATGCACATTAATGCCTAATTAACACTTGTCAATCATGTCTTGCGTCACTGTGCGCTCGCTTAAAATTCGCCTTGAAATCGATTAAATGTCATAGCGAATGCCTACTGTACTTTTACAATTATTCTTTATTTTGCAATTAATATAGACAACTGTTGTCTTTCTGTCGTCCCCTGTCTCTCTTTTTATCTGCTGTTCTATTTTAATATCCCATCCATATCATTATTTATTTACTGTTATTTGTTCAATTCGCCTAGCCGATACCAATTGGAAAAAAAAGAAGGCAAAGTCAAATAATTTGTCACATGGTGTGCCGATTGGAGGCTTAACTCACAGACAGACACACACACACACACACACACGCACACGCCCGCTCTCGCAGGCACACGCACACACACACAAACTGAAGTCTATTCACGCAATAGTCATGTATGTAAACAAAGCGCGCACACACTCACACATACTGAGCAGCACGCTGCACGTGTTTTGTGTGTGAGGGGAAGAGTGAAAGAAATTGGCAAGCAGCAGCAGTCTGAATGAGTTGAGTTTCGTGTGATTGTGGGGGAGGGCAGCAAAACTCACCTCTAATTGATAAATCCATAATGTTCTCACGCTCTCTCTCCGCGCTGCTGCTACTGTGGCTGCGGCTGCGGCTGCGGCTGCGGCTACTGCTACTACGAATGCTACTATCGGCAGACATTATTATTAATGCGCAAAAATAAAAAATCGAAACTGTTTCACTACCAGAGCAACAACTGCGTAGCAACAGGCACTTGTAACACAAATCAAAACCGAAACACTTGTAAAATGAATAACATGAATTATGAGCGCTGCCGATCATGTAAGAGAGCAGCACTGCTGCTGCTGCTGCTGCTGCTGCTGTTTCTCCGTCGGGGTGGATTGGTCACGTGGTAGCCCTTGGGGAGTTCGAGAGAGTGCTTTCAGTTGTTGTTGTTGGAGATAGAGCCTGCCGCAACTCTAACGAAACGAAACGAAACACAAACAAAGAGAGATTGAGATAGATGGAGAGAGCGGACGCCGATTTACAGGTCCAATATCAACTCTGACCAGAATGCTTGGCAGCGCACGGCACTCAGCTGTTGTCTCGCTCGCACCATTGCCGCATTATATAAGGCTTATGTAATTGAGAAACGACAAGGCATGCGCACGGGGCCACAGTGGGACACAAAAATAGCCATGCAAATGAGATTTTTGATGGGATTTCTGTGTGTGCTTATATATGTATGTATCTACATATATGACTAATCTTGACGCTCGATCTGGCTATTTTTGGTTATGGCCCAACAACTAATGAGTTTTTAGCGTCGGCTCAAGTTGCAACAGGATGAGAGGAATAGCACAAATGCTCTTTCCCCCCTTTATTTTACTGCCAACTGTAGGGTACAAAATTCCAATTGGAATTCAGTTAGTTTCATTCTTTCATTCGTTTAAAAATAAATAACAATTAGTCAACTCACCGCACAATCAATTTGATTGGCAAGCTGTCCACCTATCTAGATGTGGCATTAAGTCCTCAGGATTTGTGTGTGGGATTATGTTTGTGCACTGGCAACCGGGGCACAGGGATTATTTTTAAATATATGATAAAGCACTACTAATGCCCATACCCATCAAATTCCACACTTGACACCGATAGACTTAATAATTTGATGGTGTTTTATTTATAAAATTTCTTTATTATTTCAGGCACTGAATTTTAACATAGATAGAGATGACATTTTTAACAGCTGCAAGACTGTAGAGAAGAAAATGCATCTCAACTTTAAATACATTTAAGATAGAAATTTAAGTGTACAAATATGTATATATAGTCCAATTAAAAAAATTTGAATTTAACAATTTTAAATGTTTTTGCTACATACATTTAGGAGAGGCAAATAACACTTTTAAGAGCCTCAAAATCTATAACATACTTATGAGGCATTAACCGTTTTTACTTTTGTTGCATACTTATAATGTTCGCTCTGTTAATGTTAACAGATCATTTAAGCATTTCTAGAATTGCTTAACAGTGCCGAGTGAGTAATAACAGTGGCGAATTCAAATATAACCGCTCACTCAAAACGTTTGCGAGCGCTCTTTAAAGCAAAGTCAGCTCTTGTAATTAGTTGATGAATATATAAATCAAGTCTATTTTACTGTCAGCTTTGAGAATCCTAAGCAAGAACAGTTCAAACCCAAACATATCTTGACTACGCGCAAAGCAGTTGGACGGTTACTCACTAACATAATTATGTTAGCTTAACATACAGTTTGAGTAGCACTTCGCGCAGCACTGCTCCGCTCTTTTGTGCGCAGATCAGCTCTTGCTCTTTTCTTGTTTACTTCGCTGCTCATTCGTTCAGAAGTGGCCGGTTGTAAATGACATAGTCTGTGAATCTCTGCGCGTTCGTGAGATTTTGCTGTCGTGCGCGCGCTTTATAATATTTTGAATGGAAATTGATTTTGATTAAAAAGTGGCAGCCAAATAAATAAATGAAATTGAAATTGAATGCGTGTGAAATTGGCAAGAAATACCAGCTGTCAAAAACCAATACATGAGCTTCCGTGTGTGTGTGTGTATAACTGTGTCTGTATGTGTGTGTGATGTCAGTGTGCGTGAAAAAATGCACTAAACAAGAAATCAAAGCAAATTAGAAAAACAACACAAGCAACAACGGCAACAAATATGCCAAATTAAGGCAGCACAAATCGAACGCAAAAAAAATAATACGATAATAAAATATCTAAAAGAAAAACAAATTGAAATTCCGGTTCGCGCACAAACATGCAAAATACAATGCAAACTTTTCCAGCAGCCGCTGCTGCGGATGCGTCTGCGTCGCCGCCTGACTTTGATTTCCAGATGCCGTGTCGCTATTTCAAAAGTTCTTTTGCGCGTTCGCTTTCGCTGAACAACAGCAACAACAACAGTAGTAGCAGCAGCAGCAGCAGCAGCAGCGCTTTGGCATTGCCTAAGAATTCGCCGCCAATTGAGGCCAAACAACAGCAGCAACAACAACAGCAACTGGAGCAGGAGCCGCAACAGGAGTTGCTCTGCATGACGCCGCCGCCAGCGCTGCCTGCACGACGTCACACGACTAGCAGCAGCAGCATCTTGACACATTTCTCTGCAGCGCCGGCTAATCAGCTGCCAACACAACAGCAACAACAACAAACTCAACATCAGCAGCAGCAACAACAATTCAAGCGGAATCTGAATCTTGCCCTCAGTTGGTCTTTGCAGGTAAGCTTTCATTGAATCTTATTGTCCACTTTGCGCTCTCCTTTTCACCAACCCCGCGCTCTCACGCTCTCTCACTCTCTCTGTGCTGTTGACTCTCCTATGGCATGCATAGGAGTACCGTTTCTGTTGTTGTTGTTTTTTCTGCACATGCTTGCTCTTTTACCCATTAAAGTGCGTTTATTAGAGTGAAGCGTATGCGCATAAGAGTTTACATAAACTGTTAAAATGTATATGCATATATATGTAGTATATATATGTCTAATTGGCACTGTGAATTTTAGTGCATAAGCTTTGATTTATATATTTATCTAAGTATATAAGTAGCTATGTTTATTTGTGTATAATATAGTCGAGGTTATTTATTACAGGGTAGCTGCATTTCGTGGTTGCTCCTGTTTTTCATCTTCGTTTGTTTGCAGTTGCCTTGGTGAGAAAAAAGTTGAGTTTCCTTTTTTGGAGCAAGTTGATATTTATGTCACCTTGTTGCTTTGTCCCGCTGTTCGTCTGTCCGCCTTGTAGCCTTGACAGCCTATCGGACGCGTCTTTCGCTTTGTACAGCAGGACGCTCGTCCGTGCATTGAGCAGCTCTTGCCCAGCTTCGTCACGCTGGCCGTGATATGACAACCTTTATTTGTTTTTCTTCTCCTTTTCTGTTTTTTTTCTCTACTTATTTTTTTTTTTAAGGTCAACATTATTTATGTGCGAACATTTTGTGTATGATAGTTGTGGTGCGTGCGTGTGTGGGCGCTTGCTGTGAGATTGGGGGCCATAGGAAGCTGACAGCAGCAATAAAGCATATTTGATTGTGGGCAGGGGGGATTATGAATGGAGAAAATACTCAGCGGGCGCATAGGCACTTGAGAGTTTAGCACGATTTAATGAGAGTTTGTTGTATGTTTTAGTTTTACTATTTTGCTTTCTGTTTGTATTCACAAATATTAAACAGGCAGTAAAAAGTTAGAAAATTAGGTTTCCATAGCTTAGTTTCCTAAGAAGTAGATTAGGTTGTGTGAGTTAAGTAATATAAAAGGTTTAGACTTCAAGTTCCATATTCAAGGTTATATTTATACGATTTTTAAGTAAGAAATATAATAAAAGGAAACATGAAATCAATAATGAAAAGAAAAATATTTCAACTAAAGTTCAAAGTAGGATTTAAGAAAAATTATATAAATTAATATTTCCTGTTAATTATTTTAGTTTAAGTTAAATTTGATTGTAAAATAATTAAGAGTATTATTAAAATTCATTATTTATGAATCATCTAACTCCTTAGACCAGCCAAAACTTCAGCACAAATAACATTTCTTCTAAATAATTATTTTACATTAAACTTAAGATCTCATATTATTTAAAAACACATCATCATTAGACATAATTGGAGTATTTATATTTGGTTAGCATGTTGAAAGTTGTTTTGGTATTCGTAATTATATGATTTATGTTGGTATTCTTTCGACCTTATAAATGGATATTATTATGTGTCGCGTGTTCCACTTGTTCTACAGACAAATGGCTAATGTCAGAAAAGTTTAGCATTTAGGCTCAAAACAAATTACGTCAATTAGCCTAAATGTCAAGAAAAGCGCAGAAGAAAAAAACTACAGCTTAAATATATATATAGATATTATTATTTAGATATATTTATATATATATATATATATATATTGTCCATAGATGTATGTCGTAATACTTGTTGTATTTTGGTCATGGTCTAAAACGCGCAAAAATAAAGACATTTTGATATGACAATCTTTAAGCTGAGCGCACAGGCCGATTATCTCAGCGCTGAACGCTAGATGGCGCCAGCTGTCTACGCATTTGAACTTGGTCGCTTGCCGCTTTGCCGTTTGTTGTGACAGCAGCTGTTGCAACGCGTTGCAATGTTGCAACAACATTTGCGGTTTTGCCAATTGAAAGTGAAAATCAAATAGCAAATGCAATGAACTCTTATGCATAAAAAGAAAATAAGAAACAACTCCTACACCTAGAGCATTAAATCGTAGCGGTGGCGGGGGAGGGCATATTTCCATTGGTGTTTGGGGAAAGCTGCGAACGAGCGAGCCGAGCAGCTGCTGTTAGAAAAATTCAAATTATGCGCCATTCAAGTGTGGCCAAGAGGCCAGCAGCAAAAAAAACAAAAACAAAACCAAAGAGTATCGAGTGACAATCATAAAGAAAAATACAAATAATAAAATGCAAGTGCTGTTGTTGTTGTTGCTGTTGCTGTTGCTATTGTTGCTGTTGCTGCTGCTGTAGTTGCTGCTGCTTTTACCCATTACGTTTGTAACGACGTCTATTAAAGCCGCAAATCTTGGCGACATTTCGTAATGAGGCAGCAAGCTGCCAGTGGCATATCGCATATCGCATTACAACTAGATAGATAGAGGCATGTAATGAGTTAGAGTGAGAGAGCGAGAGCGTGAGGCAGGGAATGAGAGCGCAAGGGAGCGAAAATGATAGGTTAACTAAAGGCCATACGTAATTGTGATGCATATTGCTTTTCTTATATAGAGATTTGCATAAAGAGGAAGAAAGAGAAATGGAGAGAGGGAGAAGGAGAGAGGAAGAGACAGACTTATAGAGATATGCATAAACATTTAAAGAGAAGACAGAGGGAGAGAGAGAATGAGTGATGAACTCACAGAAATCTGCAATGAGACAGAGTGAAGAAGCAGAGAGATAGAAAGAGAAAGAAAGAGTCAGTTTTGTAGAGAGAGAGAGAGAGAGAGAGAGAAACATAGAATTATAAAATAAAACATATAATGTACTAAAGAAATATGAAGAGAGAAATAGAAATAGAAGTAGAAGAGATAGAGTGAGAGAGAGAGAGAGAGACAAAGAGAGAGAAAGATGAATATAGATGCAAGTTGTGAGAGAGAATGCGTGTAGAAATTGTCTAGAATTTGTCTTGAGATCTAAACAGAGAGACATTCAGCCATCTCAGTTTATTTCTCTTTTTCATCCTTCTCTCAATACTAATGTTAAGAGAGAAAAAGAGATGGACATGACTGCAAAGCCTGTGGGAAAGAGATAGGGAAACATATAGAGTGTGGGAGTGAAAGAGATATAAACATGTTTGCAGCGTGTTTATGTGAAAGAAAGCGAGAGAGAGAGAGAGAGAGAGAGAGAGAGAGAGGGAGAGAGAGGAAAAAGATCAAGAAAATAGTCTACCTGGAATATAGTGCAGCAAGTATGTTCATATATAGATAAAGATCGCGAGAGATATATTTACACAAAGAGAGAGATAGATGGATAGAGAAAGAGACAGCTTCTCAAATGAACAGCAAAGTAATTGTACACAATTTGTTATTGTTTTAGTTAGCTTCGCTCAATTTAGATATTATCTCAAATCGATATTTGACCTTTGCCTTGTCAGCCGTCTTAATGATTGGCAAATGGCGTTAACACCTCTAAATGCCAAATAAACAACAATAAACAACAACAACAATAATAATATTCAATTGGCTAATGGCTTAGGCTAATCAGTCTCCAGTTGCCCAAACTAATCGCATTTATAAGGAACAGAAAATCGACATCAATTATTCAAGAATTTGTTTGGACTTGGAAAAGTCAGCTGTGGACAGGCAGCAGCGGCATTTGTGTGCTTATAGCGCTCTGTTTTCATGGCCAAGAAAACAGCAGGAAACAATTGCTCTAGCCTAAAAGCCGCAGCAACGAAAGGTCAAGAACTGATTGTGATATGTGAAATGTTTATGTGAGTTCACTCGGAGCACTCACTCGGCTTGGCTGTGGTAAATGTTTTCGTTTCAAAAATCCAAAATTCTAAAATGAATTTTTGTTTAAAGCTCGTAAACGATTTACGGCGAATAAAGCCTTTAAATCTATTAGCAATAAATTAGAGAAGAAATACGAAAATTCTGTGAAGAAAAATGTTTTATATAATTTTTGTATTTTTATATTCTTTGCAATATTTGTTTTTATTGTGTTTTATTTTTGGCAAAGCTGAAATTCTAATTAAGAAGAAATATTTTCTTTTTAAATATAATTTTATGTTTTTTATTCACATTTTTGCAAAGTGTTGCGAAGGTTGCTTGCAGCTAAATTATATTGAAATTTATTTAGTTTTTCTTGATTTTCTTTCATAAATTTCTCGCATAATAAGTTTTTTTCCAGCTCAGCTGCGTATACAATTATGCTAGAATATCATTCGGCAGCTCTTCAAAAACCGAATATCTATATCAATAATTTTACTCGAATTTATGCACACTTGTGCATGTTACTCTTCCATTTCTTATTTTGCACGGAAATTCAGTTTGGAATGCTAAAGTGAAAAAAGAAATATAAAATAAACGCCTCGCAGTTCGTTAAGAGCGCACATCGAAATCCCTGCATCATTATGGCTGGCTCTCTATATATATCTGATGTACTTATATATATATATATACATATATATAGCTGGGAGCTGTGAGTTATGTTGTTTTCCACTTCAGCTCGTCAATCGTCAGGCGTTTGTGGGCGTGGCAATGGTGCCCCCAAGGCAGGTTCTAGAAGCAAAGCAAAGCAAAGCGATGCGAAGCGAAATAAAATGTGACTGTTGATTTTTGCACATTTTTGGCTGCAGGGCTACAACTTGCAGCAGGCGAGAGAAAGGGAGAGGGAGAGGTAGAGGGAGAGGTAGAGTAGATAGACAAGTGTGGCAAATCAGACAGGTCCCACATAAATTTATCGAAGAGCATTGCTTCAGTCAGCCTCAGCTGCGGCAAGTGTGTTATATATATTTATTTATAGTCAAAGTCGTCTGGCGCAACAGATTTATGTCTCCATATAGCTATATATGTACATATGTAGGAAAATTTGCAGGAAAATGCAAGATGAATGGAAAAATGGGTTAAAATGGGCCTCAAACGTTTGTGCAAATGTTTTATTCATAAGTTTGCAAATGCACTGAATGAATCAAATTGAGCAGAGAAACAGAGAGACAGGCAGAGAGAGAGAGAGAGAGAGAGAGAGGGAGAGAGGGGTGCTGCGAATGAGCCACTGTCTATCAAAACAATTCAGATTCTTTCTATGTTTCCCAGTCGTGCGAACAGTGCAACAATGCAACTGTCAAGGCAATTTGTGCAACGGTTCGCTGCGAAATGCCAAAAGAAAATGCAGCCAATACGCAAACCATTAGCAATTTTGGTGCGTGTCTTGGTTAAACTAAATGTTATTAAAAACGCAAAACATACAAATTCCGCAATTTAATTGCCTGAATTTATTTTCTGTGGTATTTCAATACCTCTATCTAACTCACTCACTCTCTCCAGCTCTCTCTCTCTCTCTCTCTCTCTCTCTCTCTTGTTTCTTCGACTCTGCTGCTCTGTTCGCTTTTGCAGTTATCTCGATGAAACTTTTGGTACAGCTGTCGATTTTTTTTTTTTATAGCACGCAGCTCATGTGTCGAAAGCATTCAAATTGCAACACTATCCATGTGATGTATATCATCTGGGAAAAACTAACGAAAATTGAAATTACTTACGTTTATTGTGCAATATATTTATATGTATATGTGTTTATAATAAAACGTGCTCAAAGCAATTGATTTGCTAAACTAGCTAATGTTTATAGCACTGTCAATAATAGCACTGAGAATGAGCTTGATTTCCTTCTATTTAAATAAGAAATTCATTTTTAATGAAAACTACAATTTTTGTTTATTTCTTATAGTATCAAGCTGTATTAGAGTAGGATAAAGTAGGGTAGATTAAAGTAGAGTAGAGTAGAGTAGAGTAGAGTAGAGTGGGAATCAGTTTCAAGATTTCGGAATCATTAAATTTTAAACATGAACTTCAGATTGAGCTTAGCTGAGCTGCTTTCCAAAATGAAATTGAATAATTTTGTATATTTAATTTATTATACTTTTCTCCCAATATTCTATAGCTCTGCTTTGGCATTCGTTAAGGAAAACACTAGCTCCCGACTTCATATATATAAAGATATCTAAATAATGTCTATCAATTCTAAATTCTCTACAAGTCTCTACAGAATTTCACATTGAAATCTCTTCAGTGCCACATTTTCTCTCAGTGCAGCAATTATTCTATCAATCCGCTTCACTTGCATGCCCTATGTAAACTCTTTGGCCATTGATATAGTATATGCATGTTTGCTTATGATAATTATGCCCACTCCAGCAGCTACAATTGTGTGGCCCATTACACTTGCCCCACTCTCCCACTCTCTCTCTCTCTTTCACTCTCCCTCACTCAGTTGCTCCACCTTTGGGAGTAGATTTCATGGCTGTTGGGCAAGCCACTTGGGTTGGCCACTTGGCTCGATCCAAAAAAAACTAAAAAACGCTTTCAATGCCAAGCTAATTGTTTTGGCCATTGGCTGAGAGATGGCTTTAACTGGCATTTGAATTGTGGGCCCAAACGCAAGCTGGCAACCTGGCAACCTGGCTAGCTGTCTTCGCCAAAGCCAAGCAAACTGTATCAATGTGTCAATCAATGTTGGCAGCAATGCTGACAGATTGCCGTATGGAGATGCCATGGAAATGGCTTAATTGGCCAACAGCAGCAGCAGGAAAAATGACCAAATATTATGGCCAAATAGTTTCCGGTAAGGCAAATGGCTAATGAGTCGCAGCCAAAGCCCAGACAATAATAATGAATAAAAAATAACATTGTATAACGAGTTGCACCCAAATGCCAGCGATACGATCGAGGCCAGGCCAGGTGCTATCTATAAGGCAGCCATGCCAGTCACTTAGTTGAGTTTGAGTTGAGTTGTTAACGGCTTTCTTTCGGGCTTTAAAGTGCATTCTTTGGCGCTGTGCGAAACATGCAACAAATTGTTGAAAACCAAGGCATATTAGCGCAGGCTATAGATATATCTATATATCAGTTATATATATAGATATGTAACTGATATTAAAACTAAATTATATCATCATAATTATTCATTTGTGTGGCATAAGTTGAATATTAATGCTAATTTTTGAGATAATATTGAAAAGGGTATTGATATAGCAGAATATTGAATATTGAAAACAGCAGTTGATAAACATAAAATGAAGCTTATATATTGATTATGAGATAAGAAATCTATAAATTAAAGAAATTTCAAATGCAGTTTTATAGATCTTGATCTAGCTACAGGTTTAGAGTGTAAACTGATGCCAATAATCTTCATTTGGGTCTTGGCTTTCACAAAGTCTTATAGATCAAACTTAAAGTGATTTTCTATATGAAACCTAACTCAAATTTGCTGTTCTATCACTATCTCTTTCACAAATATATCTATATTCACTATATTGATATATGTATACTTACAACTCTTTAGCAAACTCTTTAAAGCTTCACGTCTATTTGATCTACAAAGATTCTCTCGTTTCATTACCATATTCTCATTTGTCTACAGGATTTGGTTCGTTGAGTTTCCAATTTTGTTTTGCTGCGCAGTTAACTGAAATTGCGCATTAGTTACTTTTCTTCTCTCTCCCTCTCCCTCTCACTCTCTCTGTTTCCCCTATTTAACCACGTTTCACACGCTTTTGTCCAGAAGTCACCCTCAGTGCATGACTCAGAAACCCAAATATAAGAAAACAGAAAACAGAAATGAAATATAAAATACAAACCAAATTTCCCACCATATTATTATTAAACTCTACTCTACGCTTCTTCCTCTTGTTAAAATGCGTTTTAACTTAAATGCTGTTAATTTAGTTGTTACGCTTGAGACAAACTTGAAGCAGCAGCAGCAGCAGCAGCAGAAGAAGCAAACACAAAAATCGGATCAAAGCGAATCTTGATAACATACATATAGAGAGACATTAAAAAGCTTTTACTCTTTCTGTTCAAGTTACATGAGCAAAAATTTTCACTATAAAGTGAAATGAAAGAGCGGAGGATGGAGAGTGAAAGAGACACATAGATAAGAGCAATCCTTTTGATTTCTGCTGCCGTCTTCAATTGCCAGTATTAAGTCATGCTACAACAACAACAACAACGTTTCTCTTGTCGAGCTAGAATTTATTATTTCCGCCAACATGTTGGACAACGAAAAGAAAAAAAAAAAACAAGTAAGAAGGCTCTAGTCGAGGCGGCTCGACTACGAGATCCCCTGAACCCTGCAAAAAAGTGATACTCTTCTTCTTTACGCACTTATGAGCGCGCGCTCTGCTAACCGCGCAGTTGCTGTCGTGGCTTGGAGGCGGGTTGGGCTGAATTTTGGACGCTCATAACTCCATTTCTAGATGGACTATCTTTATGAAATTTTCAGAGTAGATTAAGAGTATCTAAATCTATCTATGTGCCAAATTGCAAATCTCTAGTATTTGAAATGCGTTTTTTTCATATTGGTGGCGAAGGGGGCGTGGCATTTAAAATCTGTAAAATACATAATCAGCGTATTCTTAATATCTATCTAAATAAACAAATTTGAAGTCTCTAGCTAAAACAATGTAGAAGTTATGTTCAAAAAACCTTAAAAATGTAAACGAATTTTCGATTTTTTATCGATAATTTGGAAATGGGATGAGTTATCGAAAAAACAAAACAAACTCGTACTGCGTAGCTAACATACGAGTATTCATGTAAAATTTCAGCTCTCTAGCTTTTGTAGTTTCCGAAATCTCGACGTTCATACGGACGGACGGACGGACGGACGGACGGACGGACGGACGGACGGACGGACGGACGGACGGACGGACGGACGGACAGACGGACAGGGCTAGATCAACTTATTTTTTTATGCTGATCAAGAATATATATACTTTATGGGGTCTGCGACGTCTCCTTCTGCCTGTTACATACATTTTCACAAAACCATTATACCCTGAATTCCCATTTTCAATGGGTTCAGGGTATAAAAAGGAGAAGCTAACAGACACAAAAAAGAGTTGACAGGCCCGCAGTGTTCCATTGAGTCATATACTCTGGCAGCGCAGCAGCAGCAGCAGCGGCAGAGCAACAGGTACGCATGCGTAACGCCAACGTCAACGCTGTCGCTGCTGCTATTGCTGCCGCTGCTGACGCCGAGGGTGGCCGCTGAAGAGGAACGCGGCGAAACGCAGCGAAACGCGTTCACTGTGGGCTGCTTTACTTTAATTTGGTCTACCTTGTACTTGTTGCTTTTGTTGTTGTTGTTGTTGTTGTTTTTACTGCTGTTATCGGCGCAATTCCGCCTTTTGAAATTTGCTGCTCTGTTGAGCTTTTTTCTAGTTTTTTCGTTGTTTTTTTTATATTTTGTTTTACACTTGATGAACTCTGTCAGGCCAATGCAGCGAGAGCAGTAAGAGCAACAGGAGAGTGAGAGCGAGCGGGAGAGACAGAGAGAGAGCCACACTTGTTGAAGCAAATGACCGCTAGGGGGAGCGGAGTTAAAGTGAGATAAGGATAGATAGTGTAGGCATGCTGAGTGCAAATAAAGAGCAAAAAGGATAACAATGTAATCAAAAAGAAATGTTAACAGCAAGATTAACAGAGCATAAGCATTAATAGGCAATGCTTTAACATTTGAAACTAATTCAAAAGTAAAGTTAACAGAGCTTTAGCATTAATGATAAATTCATGATCAGTTTAAGCTAGAATATTTAAAAATGTAATATTTATAATATATATTTAAAAATTTACAATCAAACTTGAAGATTTTTCAATAAGACTTCCTTAAGAGTCACACCTTGACGGCTTGAACTGAAGGTTTTATTGTTATCACAATTTCAATTACTCGTTAATCTGCAATTTCGCATTCGCATTCGCTTGAAGCGCTGTTCCAGCATTTGTCTAAGCTTCAGCCAGCGCCATGGGCATGAGCATGAGCATGAGCAGCTGAGATAAATAAACAAAACATAATAATCATAAAAACAAAGCATTTCCTAGGTCAAAGCAATCTTCAGAAAATATCTGCACGCTGTAGTGAAGTGAAGAAGAAGCGGAGCAAGATGAAAATGATGATGGGGCGGATTGTTGTGATACTCTCGAAAATAAAATCTCAAACCTCAAACAATTTGCCATTACACTTTTATGGCCGAATGCTCAAAACTAATTTCATGGCTTTAGTGTAAAGCTCAACTACAATAAAAGCCAACAAATTGAAATGCTCGTAATAAGGTCAAATGTGTTGCCTCAAAAAAGGTCACGGAAACGTTGCACTGCGTTGCTATCTGGCTGTGGGTGGCCCGCCTCTCTCAATTTGAATGCAATGCAAAACAATGAAAAAAATGGGGGAAAAAAAACGTAGCGCCCCAAGCGGCCAAAAGCGACGAAATGCTGGGAATTTGCATTGGCAAGGGGGGCGGGGAGAGAGAGACAGAGACAGAGACCGAGACCTCGGCAGCGACGACGACTTTGTCGTCGCAGTCCTTTCCGCAAACGAAACAAAACGAAAATGTGAAACAAAGTGCTGCAAGGTATGTGTGAGAGGTGTGTGTGATTGACTAATGCATACCCTGTACTTAATTGTGAAGCGAAGTGTGCATGTTGGGAATCGAAGTAGAGCAAAGCAATTACATTTTTGTTAATGTATTAAAAGTATTAAAATGTTAACAACTTTAACATTTTACTGATGAAACTCAAAGCTGTTAACTGCAACTGTTAAACTTCATTCTTAAAAGACTTTAGATGTAGTTTTTCCCCCTTTCTCTTGCTTCTTTTATCTCTTAAGAAACTGCTAAGTATATATGAAAATTTAGCACCTTTCACTATTATTTAGAGCTAGAGCAACACTATATATCATTTCGTTAAGTATAAAGCATAAATCTTAGTAGGATCTCTGCCTACTTCCGTTGGGGTTTTCAGCTCGGCTACAGGGTACCAAAATAACTGAAAACAAAACAATGCCAGTGAAATACGTTGAAATAATGACAGCCCCAGGAGGGGGGCTGCTTTTATTTCAACTGCTCCTGCTGCTGCTGCTGCTTCTTCTGCACATTTTGGGTATTGCTGAGTGAGCGAAAGAGATAGAGATAGAAAGAGTGCTAGAGTGAGCAATGCGCTGACAACTGTGGCTGATGCTGAAATCAAAACACGGCTGCAAAACAATGCAACAGACAAAAAAAAAAAAAAAATAATAATAAAAAAAGTGCAACGCGCCGCAAGACAATGGCCTGAAAGGAGGCTGTGCAAGGGGTAGGGGCGGCAACGTGGATTTGGGGGCGTGTGTGCCAAGGGGTACGCATATTTGTGCTGTGCGGATGGCCATTAATGAAAATGGCCAACATGCAACAGCCAACGGGTGGTGGAGGAGGTGGCAGCTCGGGTCTGTTGCAGTTTGCTGGTCGCATTGTTTTCATTTCTAAAAACTGCTCCGTTTTCGCATGCTTAATTATGGCCATTGACATGCAACGTGTTGCACTTGCCGCCACAGCAATGTGAGACAAAACTAATAAGCTCAGCTGGCAGAGCTCCCTCTGCTGCCTCTGCTGCCCCAGCTGCTGCCTCTGCTACTACAGAGACAAAACAGTGGGCCGCCCCATCAAATTAATCATGCGGTATCGCATTTCGCCAGCTTTTGCAGTTACATTTATAGCTCAATTCGTTGCCTGCCACCCAATTGTGGGCTCCATGCGCCACACTTGCTGGCAATTTATGTAGTCTTTTTGGCTGCGACATAAATTACAGTCACACAGCAGAGCAGAGCAGAGCAGAGAGAGAAAGGGCTAGATTGCAGCCAAAGAGGGAGAGAGAGAGAGCGAGAGGTGTAATGGGGCGCCAGCGCCTTGTGGCAAGGTAATGGCAAAAGAAGCTATTTAAATATAGACTAGCAACTGCTGCGTCTTATAGCCTGAATTCATTACAAATACAGGGTATATTATATATTTTGTTTATGCTAAAAGGAGGTTGAGGGCGTGGCACAGTTCTAAAGAATACAAATTGCTTTTTACAACATGCAGTATAAGAGCTTGTGGATTTTAAATATCAAATATGTATTTTTATAGAAATTTATCACATTTCTGTTAAATGATCGATAGATCCATTAAAGCATATCATTTTATTTACTATTAGAACTATAGAGAAGCCCTTTGTTGAACCCCTTCACGCTCTTAATGAATAATTCTAATGTAGAATACTTTTCATTTAGCAACTAACTCAAGTTGTTATCACAACATTAATTACTTTTCCGATTTTCATCAATCATAGCGTTATCAATTGTCATTTAGTGTAGCTTATTCGACTTCAAAGCTATATATACAAATATATTTATATTTAATATATATTTAATTTCATTTACAAAATTTCAACTAAAGTACAGAAAACGAAATACAATTCTTTGTTAGCCACGTGATAACTCCAAGTCAGGCACTTCTCATTAGAGCACTCTTGCTTGCTGTAGCTGCAACTATATATATATATATATACATATATATATACTTGTATCTATATCAGCATCTGCTGCTGCTGCTGCTGTTGCATCGGTATCCTCTTAGTGGCCCATAAATCAGCTGACATTGCTTTACTCTCTGTTTACACACATATTTTAATTAGCTTTTTTTTTGCACTTTGTTTCACGAGCTTTTGTAATTTGAATTTTTTCCAGATATTTACTTTTTTTTTTAAAGGAGTGTCAACAATTAGTTTGGCTAACTTCCGTTAGACGTGAGACGATTTAAACGTTGAGTTATGGCCAAGTAGATCTAGATGTGGTTAAGCAATTACGCTGAGCAGACGAAGAAATGCATTATGAAGAGGGTTTTATGTAAGACTATGAAACTAGATAAGTAAAAGTGTTTGTGTGTGAGGATATAGGTTGAATAGGTTGAATATAATTGAATGGGTCGAATATGTAGTCAAGCGATAATTATTGGAAGGGGAGAGAGTAAGAGCTAAATGCGAGCAAACAAAGAGAGAAAGAGAGAGGGCGAGATTTAAAGAGAGATATAGAGAGAAACAGATGTAGACAGAGACAGATGTAATGAGGCAGAGAGAGATATACTGAGAGATAGAGAGAGAAAGACTGAGAGATAGAGAGAGAAAGACTGAGAGATAGAGAGAGAAAGACTGAGAGATAGAGAGAGATAGATAGATAGATAGATAGATAGATAGAAAGATAGATAGATAGAGAAAGAAAGAGAGACAGAGAGAGCGAGACAGAAACAGCGAGGGAGAGTGAGAGAAAGAAAGAGCGAGAAAGAGAGAAAGAGACGAAAAAATAAATATAAAGACAATTATATGAAGGCAGAGAGAGAGAGAGAGATAGAGACATACGTAGAAGGTGAGAGAGATGGAGACATAAGCAGAAAGAGAGAATGAGAGAGAGAGACAGATTTATACACAGAAATAACAAGTATTTCCATAAAAATATTGAATAAATAATTAAAATTAAGCTATTATTTACTATCTTTTTTAATATGCTCTAAATTTTACTAATCTGGAAATATTTTTGCATGTAAATTTGATTAAATGCCAATTAAGAACAGATTTTCAATGAGAATTCTATTTTCTCGTCTCGTGCCTTATTGCAGGCATTCTCCTATGCAAATGATGCTCTCAGCTCTCTTGCTTTACATAAATTTCAATTTCTTTGCAAAAAGCTGACTCATAACACTAAAAATCCATCGCTGCTCTCTCAGCACTGGAAACTCCCCTTTTTCAAAAAGGAATCTCTCAGCTGCTGCTGCTGCTGCCTGCCTTATGGCTTAATGCTCAACAAATCGCATTGTGGGTGTCTTAACTTGGCGCTAATGAGCCGACGCCTGGACGCATTAAATAAATATTTTAATAAAAATTTTAAAAAATTGTACAGCTGCAAGGCAAAGCGACGAAAACACACACACATATACTCTCAGAGAAAATGACTTGAAAATATGTGTTAAAAGGCAATTAAACGCAATTAGCCAATTAGCATGGGTCATCAGCGCCAGCAGCCAGTCGCCAGTCGCCCAAGAGCTCAAGAGCTGGCCAAGAGTTGCAGCAGCAGCAGCAACAACAACAACAACGAGTCACAAACATTAGCAACGACTTCCGTTAGAATCGACGAGAGAAAAAAACAAATTTTTCAAAATTGTCTGCGCCGTGTTTTTCATGTTTTTGTTTTGACTGTTAATTCGGTTTTATAGCCGCTTTGGATGTACTCTCTACACAAATTGAAATGAGTATATAGGATTTATAGGAACTACAGTTCAAAATATCAGTGCTGCTCAAACTGTAATATGTAGTTATATAGTTTTATATTTATTTATGTATATAACTATCTAACCAACTATGTATTCGGGTAAAAATCTATCTATCTATAGATCTATCTATCTTTTATACATATATCTATAGACTTCTCCATCAATTCATGAATTTTGATTTATATATCTCTCTATGTGTCTAACTAATACGTCTGTCTAAGCTAATAGCTTATATAGATATCTCTTATTATATTAGAGTCTTAGATGTTATATAATGAATCTACTTTATAGTTTAATTTTAATATAAAACCTTGCAAGCATCGATCCATGTATTATGATCAATAAGAGTTTCGACTATTTGCAGCATTCTTGCGCATATATTTTCCAGTCAGAGTATTTCTCAGTCAGTCATACCCTATGGCCAGTTTCTCACTTGATTTTTCTATTCTCTGTTTCAACTTTAAAGCGTGCAAATTGCTGTCCCAATTTTTCAAGCATAAAAACTGACGAGCGCTACAAATAGAGAATCAAAGAGACAAACAGAGGAAAGAGAGAGAGACAGAGAGCGCTTAAGAGAGCTCTTTTAGTTGCTTAAATATACCTGCAAATAATAAATGAATTTATACAAAAAAAGAAAAAAAAAAAAAAAAACAATAATATTTTATTTTGCAATCAGCAAAAGCGAGCAAAGACATAAAAAAGAATTATTATGCAAGTTGTTTTTTTTTTTTTTCGTGGATGATAATGCTTTTGCTTTTTGCCAGCCCAACTATGATCGCATGTAGTAATAGACATTTAGTTAATGAACATCTGTTTAATGATCATTTGCAAGCTCATTAGTTATGATGAGGTGTGCGCGAGTACAAGAAACTTTGGTCATATGACCCACGGACGACAAAGGCTAAAGAATTTCGACTCGAGATGGAATCAGTTGTGAAATATGGGTTAGATGTAGACAGGGGTATAGTTAAAAGTAATAGAACATAATGTTGGCTGTTTCGAATAGACGTAACAGTTTTGGCATGCTTGAGATGGAATCAACTGACTATAAAGTAGGTAGGAAGAGTTTTTGAAATGAGGAATAGCTCAGAAGAGAAAGAGAGACAGAGAGAGAGAGGGGGATGGGCTTTTAGTATAGATCAAGTAGGGTAAGTAGCTTAAGTAGCTTAAGAAAGAAGTAGCACAAAATATAGATAATAAAGAAACGCTCTTGGTACTTAAGATCAATTGTAATCATGTCTACTATAAGATGATGAGAAGCAGACTTAGTGAAAGTAAGCGAAACAGAAAGCAAAAGGTAGATCGAGAGATTGGGAGCAACAACCTCATAGCAAGCCAGAACCAAGAACATTACCTAATCAAAAACAAAAGCAAGAAAACTTACTTTATATGCTTGAGAGATACGATCAGCTTGCTTTTTACCTTATTCGAACAGCACTTCAATTTGTAAATTAATATGTAAAATAGGAAAAGGAAGTAAATGAAAAGAGAATGAGTTTGTAGAAGAACGGAAAACTTGGTTTTTTAATAAATAATGTAAAATAGGAAATGCAGTAAAATAATAGTAATATAAGAGATATACGAATGGGCAGAATATTGATGCTATGAATGTGGTAGTTAAGTGTGCGATAGAGAAATTGATAATGAGTGAAAGAAAGGAAGAGAAAGAGACACAAATGAAAAAAACAATTATAGTATTATAGCAGTATAAATATAATAGTGACTATAGGAGTAAGCAAGAGTTAAAATCCAAATATAAGAATAAGAATCAGTAGAAGCAACTATATAATGAATTCAAAAAGTATTTTCATGTAATTCCCATACATTTTCATGTAAATATACAAAACTAATGAAGCTACAACCAATTCTACGTATTATGTCAACTCTTAAAGTATAGCAGCTGTGTCAAGTTTCAGCAAGTTAACTATACTAACAGTCAAGTTCGCATAGGTTAGTTAATCTCAGCTTTCTATAGTAACAAAAACACACACACAAAATTTATATATATGTTTAGACACTCTTCTACACCTTATAACCCACATACTTCGGGGCTCTTAAGATGTCTTCTTCAATTACCCATTATGCAAGAAAGTCGTAATACCCCTGCTCATAAAGGAAACCGTCTAAAATTGTGAGTGAGGAAAAAAAAAACAAGAGAAAAAGAACTTTTGTTCGCGTCGTCATCGGTAGCAGACATCAGCGCTGGGGCGCTGAGCTCATCTTGTATGCAGGGCGCGCATTATGTTTGGATTTTTCATGCCACCTCTGTCACACACACACGCTCTCTCACTCTGTCCCTCTCGCTGTCGCTCGCCAACCAAACCAAAGCAGCGGTAAAAATTTGCTGCACGAGTGTCGAACCTATTTGTAGTTATCAGAAAATTAAAAAGAACGTGCGCCAAGGGGTCGGGCTGGGGCGAGTCGGTTTGAGTTGAGGTTGAAGCAAGGCGACGCTCAGTCGTGCGATTCTAACTGTGCTTTGCAGTAAGTGAAATAAATTTATGAGAATAAGGCTCAAATGTTAAAGCCAATGAGCCTCAGGCACCACGAGCAACACTCAACACTCTACACTCTCTTCGTTTCCTTCCCTTCTTCACTCACCCACTCGCTCACTCTGCATCGCTTTAAAGCAGAAACTTGTAAAAGTGTGCGTACATCGCAACAACAACAGCAGCTGCCTACCTACCCACACTACTCTACACCACAGTTACTCTCTGTTACAGTTATAGTTACTGTGTGCGCTGTGCTCTGGGCGAGCGCTCGCTTGGCACGTTTTACGACGCCAAACGTCGCATAACTATTGATTTCAATTTGCATTTAATGGCTTTATAAGAGAGCATAAAAGACGACAAGCGACCGCAGCAAGAAGCACTCGAAAGTTACATAACAATTACAAAAAAGAACATTGTCTCTCATTCATAACGAATTTTGTTTGTGTTTTCTTTTGAAAACTTTCACCTTGAAAGCGCATTGACTGAGCACATATTGGCTTCATTTAGAGAGCGGAAGAGTGAGCGAGACGAAATGGATAGCAGCAGCATCTGCTAGCATTCGATGTAGAATTTAAGTGAGAGAGCAAGTTGAAGCGAATATTGAGTGAGCATTAGATCAGCGCTGATTGGCGCTTTTATCCTTTAACTAACTGTAAAGTAATGAAGAGTGAACGAAATTGAGCGCACACATTAGATCATAGCCAATCAGCAGTCCTAATGCGTTAATGTTGACATTTAATAGAGCGAGATGGCAACACAGATGTATTCGTGCTTGCATGCATGTATATATGTACATATATGCAATTGTTACTAAACAATTTTCAAGTTCCGTTCAGCGCTTTGTCTCTTGTGCTTTGCATTTCCGTTCTGCGTGCATGACAGGCACTCCCCACACGTTTGTCTGTCAGCTTCGCTTGGTCAACGAAGGCCATTGGCTTTGGAAAAGCCAACTGCTCAACTACTCAACAGGTAAATGCTGCCTGCCCACCTGCCAGTGGCTGCCAGAATATGCCAATCACAGAGAACTTTGCAGTTTTGTTGATCAGCTGCGAAAAGGAAAATCAGAGTAGAAAAAAAAATGGTTAAATCGGGTTAAATTGCTCAGAAATTACGTAGCGTTTTCCAAGATTGAATTTGGAAAGGTTTGCGTTGCCCGTCACAAATTTCATTTCGAATTTGTTGTTGTTGGTGTAATTGTAGCATAAGCGAAAACAAGAACATCGACATCAAAGCGATTCGCTGGCATTGCCATGACGCGGCAAACCAATTGGACCCGAAAACCCTGTCCCAGAACCTGGCCACGGGCTATGCCAGCATCGAGTCGAATACGTGCGCTCGAGAACCTGCTATGGCTAAAGCATTTCGCAACTATTAATTCAATTAAATGCCGCTGCTTTCAAATTTCAAATTCACAGAACAATCTTTTTTTATTTTTGAAAGTTTTCAGCGCTGCCATAAAAAACAATAAAAGCAAACGAAATTAATCAATTTAAAGCGTAATCAAGGCATTTGCGTGAGTTGCAAAAAGAGATGTATGAAAAAATCTGTATATATAGTAAAAAAAAAAAAAAAAAAAACAACTTGTGAACATTTTTAAAGTGTTGTCTTTGGCCGCAGGCGCTATTCAAATTGAAGCTACTTGAATCTTGAGAAACATTAAAAGGAAAAGAAAATACATTTCAATTGGCACAAAACGAAAAACAGAAAAAAATCTTAAGAGACAGCATGGCAATTGTCGAAGTTTGAAAACGAAACACAATAATACTAAAAGACAACCAAATTTGCCTAATCATTAAAATCAACAGCAAAAGATACAGTTAAAAGAAAGATAAGTAATAGAAGATTTAAAAAAGGCTGTTTTATAAGCTGTAATTACTTGATGATGTATAGTTTTAAGAAATATGGGATAAAATAACATATTTTATATGATGAAATACATTTCATATATAATTCTAATGCATTTACTGTAATATATATATATTTAATATAAAATAGTCTTTTTGAATTAATTTTAGAGTAGTTAAAGTATTTGTTACTTTATGTCGTGCACAACAATTTACTCGATTTATTGAATGCTCTATGAATGCTTATTTGTGCTATGTTAGCAACAGTAATGTATGTGAACAGAAAAATCAACTTAACAGTAAAATGTTAAAGTACTAGCATTTTGCTTTCCTATGCTAACAGAGCAGTAACTCATTAACAGTAAAATGTTAGAGAGCACACCTGATAGTGCTATATGCATTAACAGAATGCTGTTAAATGCCATTTATATGCACGCTCAATTGTAAAACAAGTCTCGTAATCTATATCATCGAGCCGCTCGTTAGTGTATTTACCATAGTGAAGCCTTTTTGGTGTCGACATCGTATGTATTGACGTTTGGTGAGCGTGTTTTACATTTAATTAAACAAACGAATAACAATTGGAATTGATTGTGCGTAAAGTTGAACACAACAAAAGGCCGCGGCCGGCAGCGGCCGCACCCTCAACAACAATGCACAATAAACTGTTGGACAGCCATTAGGGCGCCAAATGACATTTGTACCCCTCGCAATCTTTCTGTCTCTTTCTCACTCTATCTCTTCTCCACTTCCTGCTTAACAAAGCGGACAACTAACTGTCAATAAAATTGCCCATGAAAAAGGGAAGGCGACACAGCTAGCAGGTGTATTTGAGATGCTTTTGCGAGTGAGACAGATTGACAGACTGACAGATTGAGTGATTGATTGATTGAAGCTGGCTAGTTAGTCAGCAAAGCGTTGCCTATTGAAGGTCAGCCAATGTGTTGACAAAACAAAAAAAAAAAAAAGGGCAAAGAAGCTTGCTTGCAGAGAGAGCGAGAGAGAGAGAGATACATATATAACTATATAGTAGCTGCTCTCTGACGGATATCGAAATGCGTTCCACTTCGCAGCGTGTGCATTTTAGCTATGCAGCAGTTTGTGTCTTTGCTGCACACATACACGCACACGATGTCAAATGAAATGAAGTGCTAATGGCAATAATAATTATACGCAGACAACGTGGCGTATGCGTAACCTAATTTCTGGCTCAAAGACAACTTTTGCCAATCACATCCGATACGAAATGCCTACGCATGGCAGAGATTATAAAAGCGACAATTACAATAATAGTAAAAGTAATAATATTAGCAATAATAATAATAATAATAATAATAATAATTATGATGCTCTGCAATTATGCTCAATAATAAACAGCAATCAGTTTTTACGAGTTGATTGCGAAAACAAATGCCGGACAAACAATTGAAGTTTCAAGTTAGTTGTCAATGTTGTCGATTGTTATTGTTGTTGTTGTTGTTGTTGTGGTCACTCTTGTGTGAAAGTTGTGCCAAATGCAGATTTTACTCTAATGATAATGTAACAACATCTATTTCTGAGTCGTCCCCCCACAACTGCAAATTGCAAAACTTTATATTTCAACTTGTCTGTGGGCGGCTTTTTTAATAGTTCAGTTCATTTTGTTTTTGTGTTTTTCTCTCTTTAATTTTAGAGTGTGCATAATTGTAATGACATCAATTTGAATTGCTGCTCAGCTGTTGGTCAAGTCTTTTGTGGCCTTTAAATTGCTAAAGTCTCATTGCTGAAACAATGTGTATTTAACAATGGCTTTAGATATGCCATATATGATATGCTAGAGTCAACAGTCTGCAGTCTACAGTCTATATTTAAGCCTATGCGCACATTGTGTAAGCCACATCATTTGGGGGTCTGGCTTGAAAAGTGTTGCAAACGAAACGAATTGACATTTTAAAGTGTTCGTCATTAATGTGGGTGGTTTGGGCTGTAGAAGTTAGAGTCAGACAGGGCATAATGCTAAATTAACAGCAGTATGTAAACAGTATGTTAACATTTGCTATATTACATAAACATATACATAACATAATATAGACATGTTTTATTAGTCATGTTAACAGCTCTATCTGCTGAGTAGTAACAGTAGCTTAACAGTTGCTGTTTACATGTCAGTTTTAACTTCTCTTAATTTCATTTTTACTCTATCATTTACAACTATGAACTATAGATCTTCTATTCTAGACTCGCATATCTCTTTTCTGATTCTTCTTCATTTTTATTTCTTTACCATTTTCTATGATTTATTTCTATATTTTTCCTTAAATTTACTTTTGACCATTTACAACTATGAATCAGTTTTTCTCTTCTCTTTTCTGATTTTGTTTCATATATTTGTGGTCTACGATTTATTTGTGCATTTCCATTCTTACTCTTCTCTACTTTATTTACGATTTCTTCTCTTACTATTGCTCCTATTTCTCCACATTTTACTCCTACTCCTTCTTTCTTCTTCTCATCTACTATTTGTTTACATTTCCATGTATTTGCTTTTCATATTCTATTTCTACTTCTTTTCCTTCTTCAACTTTAATGTCTACTCCAATATTCTATTGTTATTATTTGCTCCATTTCTACTCCTCCATTCATTATACTCTTACTTCTTTTTCTCCTTCTCACTCCTTCTCCTTCTTACTCCCCCTCCAACTGTTCCTTATCATCTGTCTAATTCAAGTCGTTCTGCTCCATCTCCACTTTTTCGTCGTCTTATTAATCTTTCTACTGCCCCTTCAACTTGTTCTCCTACTCCCTTTTCTACTGCTGCTACTTTTTATACTTTTTCTACTACATCCATCTACTCTTTAGCTTTTCTACATATACATCTACGTCAGTCAGTCTGTCAGTTCGTCAATTATTCAGCTCACTCACACACACACTTGTATTTAAATATATTTTGTCCATGTGTATATGCATATGTATGCTCGTTTATAGATTATGTACATGTCTAGCTGTTCCAGTTTCAGTTAATTTAAATTAAAATAAAAACTCGACATTTTTTCCCTTTGCCAACTGCTGCTGCTGCTGCAGACAACTTCCTGTTTGGCCTCTATATATCTAGCTGTTGCCTGGCCCAGCAGCAGCAGCAACAACAACAACAACAACAACGACAACTTCATTGTGCACACACATCTGTTTAGTCAACATCATTTAACTTCATCATCATGATAAAATAACAACAACAGTGAAGGCAGAACCAACCTGCCTTAGCAGCAGCAAAACAGCTTCATTCCAAGCATTTCGCTCTAAGCTTTTGTTGTTTGGCCCTTTTTTTTTATCTCTCATTTGAGCTACTTGACTGTTTTAGCACCCCCGCTGACTGTCTCCCTCTTTCTCTTGTTCTCTCTCCCTCTCTCTCATGCACACTCTTCTCTAGAGCAGATTTTAGTGCAAAACAATTTAAATAACAAGTTGGTAATGGAGCCGCATCTGTGCCTGGGAATCTTTTCTATGCCACATGTGGGTAAACCCTTGTTGTTGTTGTTGTTGTTGGCCAGGCAACAAAATTTACTGGAGCATGGAATTGTTTATTGCTGTTGTTGTTTGGCGCTGATTTAAAATGTAGATTTCCTTGGTAGCTGCTTTGCTGAGGTTTCATTGCATAGCAGCACATTGATGCGGCAGCAACTGCAACTGCAACAGCAACAGCCACTTGCCACTTGCCACTGACTCTCTGTTATGTTCGTTGTTGTTGCAGCAGCAGCAGCAGCAGCAGCAGCAGCAATTGACATTTGTTGGCAAATTTGCATGCCAAAGCCATTTGCAATGAGGTCGACTTCTATTTATGCGAATTGTAACGCGCATTTTAATTAGATTTTGATGCGACTTAGATGGGGAGAGAGATGGAGAGAGAGAGCGAGAGGCAGGCAAGAGCAATGAGTTGAGGTAGTTAGAACCCGGAGAAGTAACTCAATTATATGCATATGAGTTTACAGCTGTTCCTGATTCAAATATGTCTAGTTTGGGAAAGGCGTCACACGAGCCGCAGCTAAATTGCATTTATATAATGCGCATCAATTCCTTAATGGATGCTCGATTAGCATAATAATAATGCAACTGTGTTGCATGCAAAAAAAAACCTATAGCATAAGCAGCAGACTACAAAAAAGTTTTTGTAGAAAATGAGAAAAAAATAATTATAAGAAGCATAATGCATTATATAAATGAAATATGCATGGGGAAATAATTGAAGAGCTAAGGAAATTAAACATATATTTTTTAAATGCACTATAAAGCTTGCTAAAAAATTAAAAAAAAATAAATAAATAAAATAAAATAAAAAAGTACATATAAACGTATCAAAAATTATGATTTAGCTTTAAAAAAAAAATTAAATATATAAAAAAAATATATGTTTTTGCCTTAAGTAGCAAAACCAGTTAAAGCATAAATAAAAAAAAAAAAATAGTAAACTTGCAAAAGTTTGTGTAACAAAAATTGTTTTCATTAAAGCTAAAATTAAAAAAAAAAAAAAAAAAATGATTAAACTTGCAAAAGTTTGTGTAACAAAAATTTTATATAATTTTTAGACTCAAATCAAGTTTACTCAAAGCGGCGCTATCATTTTCTCTCATTTCTATGCCGCAAATATTCAGAGTAACTAATAGGATCTCGTTGATGCTATTCGTTATACTTATAGCTAATATTTATATTAATATGTACATTATTCATATGTAAATTATTCAATAATGTGTTAAATATATCATTTAAATATATTCTGAATTAAATAATATATTAAATTCAAAGATTTATTATCTTATCTCTCTCTCTCTCTCATCATTATTTTTAATAATTTCTCAACTCTCTTTTTAGATTTAATAAATTTCTAATAGCTTTCAGAATTCATGATGCATATGTAAATGAGAAAAACATTTGGTATCCATTTTTTGTGTTCTTAAATGGAACACTTAAAAGATTTAATAGGCGCCTTTGAAGTATCTTTCAATATCAGCTGCAGACATAACATTTGTGTCTCTTTCTCTCTCCCTCTCACCCTCTCTGCCTTTCATGTGCCGCCGAATAAGAATTTCACATATATTTATTTAAAAAAATATATTTTTTTATACATTTATTTATCTCGTTTAATTAGTTAATGCACTTTTATGCAAATGTTGGCCATAGCAAAAGCCACAAGCAGATAATTCATATTAAATTCTTAATTAATGAGCGTTCAACTTGTGGTTTGTTTGCAGAGAGAGAGAGAGAGAGTGAGCGAGCGAGAGAGCGTGTGTGTGGGCGCGGCATATAGACCGCAAATGCCAACCGCAGCATTGTTAAATTTGCAGCAATCAAATCAGATTGCATAAGTAAACTTCAATTTGTAGTTTCAACAAAAAGCAAATTGAGTTGATAGAAAAATCACGTGAATTGAGAGCTTTAAAGCAATGAAACCAAAGAAAACTGTTTATTTGAGCTATGTTAAAGTTAAAGATGGAACTGGAATACAAATTTTAGAGTTCTTCAAGTTTTCGTATATGGCATAATAATATTTAAATTAAAGCTAGTCTAACTACTCCTATTTTGCATCAGTGCGTTTTTTTTTATTTTCTGATTTTCTTTTTTTGTATTTTGGGTCAAAGTCTTTGAAAAAATGACGTTATAAAAAAAAAAAGAAAAAAAAGAAAAAGTAAACCAGACGCATAAAAAATAAAGCCAAAAACTATTTATAAAATATATATAGAAAAATGTGGTTATATGAAAAACTGAAAAACATGGTGCATAACTGACAAACGAGTTCTGGCAGACAGATAACAACAACAGCAGCAACAACAACAGCAACAACAACAACAGCAACAATAAATTTAATAAAAAGCCGCGCTTGACTAAATGTAAAAAAAAAAAAAAAATGTTAAGTATACCAGAAATTTATAGCGTACAATTTTGCGCTTTTTGTTTTTTGTAATTTGGTGTGAAAATAAATATATAAATGTATAATGCAGAAAAGTAAATATGAAAAAAAAGCAAAAAAAAATGGAAAATTGTGAAAAAACATTGTGAAACAATTTCTCTAATTAATTGTACAAACAGTTGTTGTTGTCGTTGTTGTTGTTGCTGTTTGCTATTTTATTGCACATTTTCCTCTTTTGGTTTGTCGAATGCGAAACTGGCTGCCACATGTGGCATGGTGGTGCTGCTGCTTGCCAGCCCACCCAGTCGCGTCGCTCAAATTGCCAAACGGCGCGACAACATTTTTGAGATGGCAAAAGCTTTAACTAATTTAACGCGTATCTGAGTTGCCATTTTTGCACTCTTTTCATTTATGTTTTCTGTTCGACTACATTTGCAGGATGCCAGTCATGTTGCCGCACCCAACAACAACTTGCCACAGCAAGCAGCAGCGGCAGCAACTGCTGCTGAGCCAGCGTTAAATGTCGAGGCTGTCATATTGCAAAATCAGGTGGACACATTGCAATGGCAATTGAAGCAGGTGAGTGAGAACAAAACAAAAGACTTAAGACACAAACTTCACATTAGAATCAATGTCTAGACTCAGCGACACAGAAAACGTGACTTCAACGCTCACTTTGACTTGTTGGCTATGCAAGCGTCTAGTGTGCCACCCTCCATAGCCCTACTCCCCCAACCTAGCCCCCCCCCCCCTCCCCCAACCCCGTCTATGCTGCTGCTCTACATAGCTTAGACTTTAACCTGTTTCCCTTGACTTTTGAAGCATGTGTGCGCCTCTCCCTCTCTCTCTCTCTCTTTATCTCTCTCACACGCTGCTTTTAATATAATATTATTCTCACGCTTATAATTATAGATGGAAAGAGAGGCAGAGCGTAAGACATTGTCTTGGCCACACTTAATAAACACAACTTCACTTGCCTCTCTCTCTCTCTCTCTTTGCTCGCTGCTCTATTACTGCTTCCCCTTACTACTCATGTTAAGTGGCCTTTGTTCGTTTTTCTTTGTATCACATCGTCGCATTTCCTTGATTTCAGTTCTTTTTTTTATGCTTTTGCTGTCCGGCTTCGGCTGCGTGTTAGGGCCCCACGTCCAGCCGCATCCACATCCACATCCACAATTAGGCGGCACATTCTTTTTAACGCTTAATTATAGACCGGCCTGCCTGGTGGTCGCCAATAGCCAACAGCAGTCGATTCTATTCTATTCTACACTCTACTCTACTCTGCTCTGTTCTCTTCTCTGTAGTTCCATTCTGTTTGGCGTCTCATTGTCTTTTGGCCATTTCCTCAATGGCTGAAAACTTGCGGCATTAATTTTATATTTCCTCAAACAAAAGTTTCTATAGTGAAAGAGAGAGAGAGAGAGGGAGATAGTGATGGAGACTTTATCTTTTATTGACTGCTGATGGACAAGTATAGCATTTAAATGCCAGCCTACTGTGCTGCCAATCAGATAAAAAATGTTCAAGATTCTTTAGCAAAGATTTCAACTTCAAAAATTATTGTTGTAAAAGAAGCGCAGACAGCAGCTGTCGGGCAAAGCATATATCTAAAGCGAAGTTGATTATGGGAAAACTGAATTGAGTTTAGTATTAACGAAATATGTAAAGAATTTCTAGACTAGAAATTAAATATAAAAGCACATTGAAGAGTCATGTTGCTATATTTCCATAAAGTTAATTAACTAAATTAATGAATTTATGTGAGACTGAGGAACTCTTGGTTAAAAAAAAAGAGAAAGATTAATGAAGAGCTTTCAGGCAACGTTATCAACATAATTTCGCGGCTTCTTCTCTCTGGGAGCACAATTGAAACATGAGCAGTTCCGCTTGTTTCAATTCCAAAGTGTTCCTTTTAAGAAAATGTTCCACATGTTGAGAGCACTTGCTATAGGAAATTCATGATGCTTAACTCAAATGCAAATTATTTTCTAATATAATTATCAACAAAATTGATGAGTTGGCGAAATATCCAAGTAGAAATATAAAAGCAAAATTTAAACAAGAATCTTCAACTAGAAACTGTGTTAAAGAACTATTTAGCTAAAACAAAAGGCCAAAGTTGACTAAAAGACTACAATGATATATAGATAAAAATACGGAAAAATGTTGTTTCAAAAAAACATCAATTTATTATAGTTATTCTGTTGTTGCAACTAAACAGAGTCAAGCAATCAGCCATTTAATAAATGTTTTGTTTTTCTGCCCACCCAACATGTGCGTAACTAATTGAATCGTTTCATATTTGGAAGACAAGAACTGCCAAGTATTTGGGTCGCATTTCTAACTAACCTGGTTAATAGCTAAGCGTAGCTTGTGCTCAATACTCAGCTGAAGCTATTGCTGCTGCTGCTGCTGCTGCTGTTGCTGCTTCTACTACTGCTTCTTCATCATCAAGCTGCTGCTGTTGTTGCTTCAATTGAATTTCCAAGCCATATTTGAACCCCTGCTCTGACCTTCAGCTTGCCACATTTATGGCAGATGGCGCGCGCTGTTTACACACATCGCAACACTTTCAGTCGACAAACTGATTTCAGATTCTTTTTAATTCATCAACTTACAACAATATATTACGCTTTCATTTTGATTTAATGCGCTTTTAAATGCGCCTTGGAAAGCCAGCAGTCAGCAGCAGCAAATTGCAATCTAATCAGTGATAAATATTTTCCACACTTCTCGCGCTTGCTATGCCGACGGAAAACTTAAGACAAGGCGCAAAAAAAAAACTATATATAAGATAAAATAAAACGAGACAAAACTGGGTTATGCTGCAGCCAAAGGCGGTCAGCAGCAGCAACCGGCAAAAAAATTACAAAAACAACAACAACAACAACGGCTACAACTTCATTAAACAGCAAACAAATCAGGGAAATGAAGCGTGGGCCATGCAGCAAGCGCTGCGAGGCGCACAGACATTGAGTTTCAATCCCTAAGCCGCTGTGTGATTGATGGCAACGATTGATTGAAGGCAGGAACTTTAATTTATGCGCACAATTTTCCCTCACTCTCACTCACTCAGTGTCTGTGAGCGGATGCTGGCTTAGCTCAGCTTCAGATGGGTTTTTAATGAACCAAATTGTGGGGCAGGAAGTGACCAAAACCTAAGAGACGAGCAGAGCAGAATCACACTATGTATATCAAGCTCGATTCGTTAAGCCTGTCAAAAGTGCTTTAACAACAACAACAGCAACAACACTTTCACATGGCTCAAACACTGTCTGCGACTAGTTATGAGAGCCAAGTTTTTGCTGCTGCTGCAAATTCTTTTCTTTTGCTGCAGCACTGAAATTACGTGACTCTATCCTAATCATGGGCATTCCATTGTTGCAAAATTGTCTAGTCATATGAAGCACTTTTTTGCAATTGAAAATATATTAAGGTAATTTAGCTTTTGGAAAGGTTTTTGTGTTGTTTGCTATAACATTGCAAGTACTTTACTTCTCTGAGTTCCACTCTGGTCAGTTAGGTAGTAGTAAGAGGTACGTAGGAATGGAATGGCATGAAACAATATAGAACTGAATTGGTAAGAGCAGATAACACTAGCTGATGAACATAATACCAGCTGAGTAGTGCTGAGAGCTGTACGTAGGAACGAAATGGGATTGATCAATAGAGCGCGATTGTTCAGAGTAGTTAATGCAAGCTGATACTTACATTGATAAATAAAAGACAAATACATATGCATCATAGTTCAGCTGAGCAGCTGAGTGAGAGATTGATCGGAGCATGATGAATAACAGGCCTATGCATATAGATAGACAGATATATATACCTAACGCAGCTGTGTAATAGAAGAGAGTAGAGTAGAGAGTAGAGTACTCTAGTAGAGTAGAGTAGATATATATGTATGTCAAGCATGTAGAAACATGACGGCATGGAACAATATAGAACAGAATTGGAACAGACTAGATTACTCAATTTGATGCTAACATGATGAACAAACTACACATAAATATATAGACATATGCACATACTCAACTCAGCTGAGTAGTACTGAGAGCTGAAACGGATCGGCATGGAGCAATAGTTCAGAGCATAATGATTCAGTTCTTTATATTTGAAGCTCTCTTTCATGACTTATACATGTAAATTTGGGCAGTTTTGCCAAGAGCCAATATACTCTTTTCGTTTCATAGCGAGTACAACAATGAATGAACCTATACTGAGTACCACTATAAGGAGATGCAATTCAATAGAAAGTAGATTTATGTATGTATGTATTTATGCTTGCTATAAGTACAACATAATTAATCTACTTAACAAACATTTGCGAATCCTAAATGGCGCATTAAAACCTGTTGGTTTTGCGCAATTGCATAAATCGAAAGGTGTTTGTGTGTGTGTGTCTATTAGATGTGCTTGAGTGTGTATGTGTGGGCTTTTGGCACTTGTAATTCCCATCTTCAAACCAATAAACACGCAGCAGGAAAACGTTAAACGGCAATTGCTGCTGCTGCTGCTGCTGCCAAACGTTCAACTAAATGCAACAACAACAACAGCATTAGCAACAACAGCAGCAGCAGCAGCAGCAACAAACATTTTGTAGCTTACGTAATCAGCAGGCTGGCCAAAAGCAAAGCAAAAACAAAACATTGGCTAAAATCGCTTGCTGCCAAATTGCATTGCCAACATTTGTTTTTGGCATTTTTTTTGGCCTATGCCTCATTTGGGCGTCATGTGAAACTCTGTTTGGCCATGCGGCATGCAGCAAGTGGGTGTGGCAATAGCAGCCGCAGCATCTGCCGTTTTGGTCAGGTGGCATCTTTAACACATTGAGTGTTGCCAATTTGGCAGCTGTGCCTGCCTCTTAATTAGGCTAGGCTAATTTCTTGGCCAACCAACTGGCCCAAAGACCGCAAAGCTCAGTAGAAAAAAATAAATAAATAAATAAAACAGAAACAAAGTTGAACTGAAATTGAAGTCAGATTTTGGTACGAGTGAAAGTTGTGAAACGTGTGGAATGCAAGAGGTGGAAGGCGACTGCTCGACAAATGCAACGATCTCAGATAGACGCTAAATTAGCATAATCTATAAATTGCTTATAGATAAATATCGAATATCATGGATTCATTAAATAGAGAGTTTACTGTGGCAACGACCTTGCTGAATGAAAAAAAAAAGTGAAAAACTTCAATCTGAAGAGTTATGAGTGCATTGTGGAAACAGTTAGAAAGAAAAGTAAAGAAAACCAAAGCAAATGAAAGGAAATGAAATGAAATTTTAGTTCAGAAAGCGCGCCTAAAATTATCATTAACAGAATTTCGAACTCTAGAAACAAAGACAAAGCAAAAGAAGAGGAAGAGAAGTAATAAAAAAAAATCTGCTAAAATTTGCATGCAAAGTTACTTAAGATAATTAGCATAACAAATTACAGCAAATGAATTTTAAATAGGAGCAGACGAAGCGTAAAATAATATAATACACCCTTATAGAAGAGAGACTGGAAAGAGACGACTGGAATGGAACAGTAGAGCTGTATGACTTAAGAATAGCCAACAGAGCAAAGACAATGGCCAAAGCATTTAGCAGCGATACAATCGAGCTATCATTGCATAATCTAGCGTTTATTCATGCTGCGAATTATAGGTATAATCATAGCTCAATTGACTTAATAGTTAGTTGCATTTACTTAAATTTACAATAAATACTGCTGTTCTATGCAATTCTCATGAATTTGCGAGGCGGGGCATACACATAATTGATACAAAGATTTGGATTTTTATTAAAATAATAGATTTCTGAATGTCTCAGAATGACGTGATGTAAGCTAAGAAGTGAAAAGTACGAAATTGAATCAAAATATTTTATGCATATCTAACGAACTTATCTTCTCTACTCTTCTCCCTTTGCTAGACCGAAACAAATTGTGAAATGTATCGTGCTGTCATGGAGGAGGTTGCTCGCTTCTTTGAGCGCTATCAGCAGCAGCAACAACAGCAACAACAGCTGCAACAGCAACAGCAGCAGCAGCAACAACAACAACGTCAGCAACAGCAAGCGAATCGCCACAGTTTAGGCGGTTTGGGTGAGCAAATCTCGCGCTCAAAGAGTCTGCATCATGTGCAGGGCATGCAGAGCGATCCAAATGGCTGCAGTGTGGATGGAGCTGGTGGCAACAGCTGCAGCAGCAGCTCCGCTGTCTCAGGCTCGAACTCCGCCTCGTATCTGCGCGCACGAAGCAGCACAAATTTGATGCTGAACAAATCGTTGCTGACGATGAACGAGGAGCGCAGCTACGAGAGCATTGCGCCAGCAGGCAGTTACAATGCTTTCAAGGACTTTACCTGGTAAGAGAACGAAAGTGATACAAAGAGTTTGCATAATCCAACTATCCTAATTCACAGGCGCCGCTCACCCAAGAAACTGGGCGGCTGCAAGTCGCGCTTGTCCTCGCCTGAGGCAGCCGAGGAGAAGCTCAACCAGGAGGCATTTCGTCTGGCACGCACCATACGCAATCTATTGCACACATCGCAACAGCAGCCGGATCTCACGATGCTGCCACACGGAGCAGCTGCTGGGCAAAGACTTAGAAACCAGAGCCAGAAGAGCAACTCTGTGTTGACGCTGCTGGCACCGCCGCTGCACAATTCAACTAGCCTGGATGCGACGCTCAACCAACCAGCTGACAACAACAACGCCACCACCACCACCACCACCGGTCCCAACAACGACAACAATAACAATAACAGCAACAAAAGCAACAGCCCCACCAACAGCACAACTTCGTCAGCTGTTACCCCTGAGCTGCTCTTCTTGCGCGCCAATACAATGCGAGATTCTCGTCTATCGCTGCGCAGCTCAACCGATAGCTCAGTTCATTCCACCATCTCCTCGACGGCCTCATCCTCATCGAAAATCGAAACCGATGAAGAGAACCACACAGCCAACAGCAACAACAAGCCGAGTCCCACCACTGGCAACAACAACCAGCACAATGGCTCAAGCACAGAGGATGAGAGTGGCTTCAGCTCGATTAGCTCCTTCCATGATGTGGGTCTGCCACTCAGCTCTACGTTGGTTGGTGGCAACAGCTGCCGTCTCTCGCTCTCCACCGAGAGTCGTAACTCGACGCTAAAGTCGGCGCTGAATGTGGTTGGCGTGCCGCTGCAGCCCCAACACTCGCCCAGCAGCAGCAGTAGCAGCAGCACCTTGAACTGCCAATCGCCCGCGAAAACCTATCGAAACGCGAATCGATATCAGCGCTTCTCCACGCTCTCCAACGAGGACGCAGCCGCCGTGCTCTGGGTCTAAACGAACATGCATTTCGTACCCCGACTTAGAATTAAGTTTTAGTTATTTCGTTTCCCTTTCGCTAGTGCCTCTCGTTTAGTTCGTAGCCGTTCCTTAATGTTTAAAATTTGTCCATACTTTATTCAAGTATGATTACGTTTTAAAAATGTATTAAGTTTCAGTTCTTTATGATTACAAACTTCGCATTTTTAAATTTAGTTTTTTGTGTAAAGTTTTAACTTAAGTTTCGCAGTATTTATATAACTTGCAGCTAAAAATAAATATAAAAGTAAAACTACAAAAGTCTTTAAAACGGGGGGGAAAAAAAAACAAGCAACAGCTTCAAAGAGAATGTAAAAGCCTCTGCTCAAAAGTGCTGCTCCGTTTCTATGTTAAGCCAGCCAATCAACTGCATAACAGACTCTATCATAGCTCAGCTAGTGTGCTCGCTTACACTTGCAGTCAGCATGCAAGAGTGCAGCCACACTCTCTGCAATTAGCAATAGTGCCAACTCGCTCGCTCTCTCACTTCTTCGCTGCTCAACACTAGGCAAAGACAAGGGCAATGACTAGTAGAAGAAAGTAAAGCGCAAGGGATAGCTATAATCGGTATTCAGATTAAACAAGCTGTGCACTTTTTTTTTTTTTTACTAATTATTATTATATTATAAAAAATTATTATCCTTTATCATATGCAAGTGAACACTAGGTAATAACGCAGCTGGCTTTGTTTTCAGGTAAAGTATTTGTGACATCTTAGCATTTTTTGTCAATTATTTGGTTTCAGTCTGCATTCTTTCTAATCGTTAGATTTCATCATTTCGGCACGTTACGTTTCGCTCCAAACTTTTCGGTATTTCCGTAATATTCCGGCAACTGCACTCATCGCTAATATACATATCGTTTATTATTTGCTACTCTTGAAACGGGGTGGACGGGTGTTATCTACAAACAGTTTCAATTAGGATGGCCAGCGCCCAAATGCAACCGTTTGAATCGTCGTCGGTCTTTGAGCCAAATAAATTTCTTCAGAGTCGCTTAGAACAATCAGTCCTTAACGAGAAACAGGAGCTGCTAAAAGAAAGGGACCATGAGCTGGAAGGTATACCCGGGGAGCCGAATGAACAGACATATAAAATCGAATACAAGCATCCGCTAGAGCATGTCTGGACTCTATGGTACCTAGAGAACGATCGCACTAAACACTGGAAGGATATGCTCAATGAAATTACCCAAATTGATAGCATCGAAACATTTTGGGGGTTCGTCTGTCTGTCCCTCTCTGAGAATATTCTTAGTTCTGTATCGATTATTAATTATGTGAATCTTTCAGCCTATATTATACTATCAAAACACCATCTGAACTTAAGATTGGCAGCGATTATTACATGTTCAAACAAGGCATACAGTAAGCTAAGGAAATTTCCTCTCATAATCTAAAGTCTTAGCAAACCTCTCTGATCTACAGACCCATGTGGGAGGATGAAGCTAATATAAAAGGCGGTCGCTGGCTCTTCACTGTCGGCAAGAGCTCGAAGTATGCCTTGGATCGCATCTGGTTGGATATATTGTTAATGATGGTGGGCGAGTCCTTTGAATATGCTAATGAAATTTGTGGCGCTGTTGTTAATATACGTGCGAAAAGCAATAAGATATGTAAGTAAAGTAAAATATATAATTGAAACAGTTAAACTTTGACTTCACGTTTGCAGCTGTTTGGACGGCCAATGGAACCAACGAGCTGGCCGTCTTAGAGATTGGTTTTAAGTTGAAAACTCTATTACACCTACAATCGCACAACTTGCAATACCAGCTGCACTCGGATGCGATGTCAAAAATAAATTCTGGGGTCAGATCTGTATATAGTCTTTAAGGATTATAAATTCTATAATTACGTATGTTCAGCATAGAAGACTAGCGTAGTATAAGTGCTCATTTGTATAAGAACCTAATTGGATATATTTTTGACCCAAATTGTATTTTGAAATTCCAGCTACAAATTCAGAAAGCCTAAAAAAGAAATACAAAAATAATCGTATCTTACTTATTATTTATAATAAAAATGCTTGTTCGCCGCAGATTATTGAAAGCATTTTGAAGGCTTTACAATTATAGAATACACAATAAATACGATTTGCTTTATAGATTTTATATTTTTGTGTCGTATAGTATATCTTAAACATCATCATGCTCTCTTATATATTACAACATTTTTGGCTGTATATGCCCCTGTCTCAAATAAATTGAATGAGTTTAAACATTAATCGTTATGTACTTTTTGTTTTTTAAAAAAATTTACTCAGTAAACATTCACAGCTTTTGCAATGCCGAACAAAGATGAAATCGAACCGATTTTGTTTTCCAGTGCGTGAATGCGATTTCAAGTCACTAATACGATTAGTTACATTATACGATTACATTGAACATATAGATAGATTACTATATATATTAACATATATATATATATATTTATATATGTGCGAATATGAAAGAACTATTTACAATTATTCATAAACTTGAGCGCTACAAATAAAAATTCATTGAGAACGCCTACAACAACGCAAACGCTTCAACATTCGCGCGCGACAAATAAATCTTACACAAATTCTAAAATTACGACCTTATACTGATTGGACGCGTGATTTTTTGTTACTTCTTTTTTCTTTTCTTTTGAGATTACGAATATCGAAAGTATGAATTATGATTACGCATGTGTACAAACGAGTGTGTTCGCAGCGAGACATACTTAAAAGCCTACACAAAAAGTTCATATGGAATACGCTTATGGAGAGAGTTGAGCATTAGCCAGGGCCAGGCTCAAGCTTCGCCTGCTAAATTCGACCCACGACGGCCTTGTTTTTGCGCGTAGGCTGCACCGATAGAGGTGGCACGACCAGCAACTCCGACTGCGTGGATGGCGAATTGCTGCGCATGCTGGCACAATCCTCATCAGCTACTTCCTGTTAATAATAAGCATTGGATATAGTAAATACATATATGCATATATTTCTATATACCACTCGAGCTTACATTAATGTTGGTGCAGCTGGCCAGACGCATCTGCGCCAGCTGCGAGGCGGGCGTCAACGAGTTGGTGCTGCCGAATGGCGATGTCATCATTGTGGACACCGCACGTTTCAGCTTGTTGGGGGTTTTATTAAAGGAAAAGGCGCGTCCCACCTGATGGAATGGAAAGCCGTGTTTAGTTTGATACGATTATCTTATTAGTTAATGAACGCACCTTTAGGCGCGTCTTGGCAGCCAATTTGAAAGCCTTGCTCAATGTGCTGACATTTACATCGCTGATGTCCACCTCCAACTCCAGTGAAGTGCGACTCAGCATCATTTTGTCCTGCATAGAATATTGATATTAGTAAATTGATATAGTTGATTAGCTTATCAAACACTTACGGCATCTGTGCGACACGTGTGCGCTGCAATTTGCATGCACAACTTTTTGAGATAGACCAGCTTATCCGTTTCCTCGTCAATGATGCTGAAGGTGTAGAGCTTCTCCTTCTCACCACGCTGCAGCAAACCAAAGGCACGCGGACTGTCCGTAATATCGATGACAAAGCGTATCGTATTCAGCGATATCAATTTTATATGCTTGTGCGTTTTGGCCGTGCTGGGCGATTTGGCCGTATTGAAACCCCGCGAGCGGCGCTTGCACAACTCAATGGAATCGGAGAATAGGTAGAGCAATAGACTATCGCCACGCCCACTCAGCGAATCGGATAGCTCATTGACCTCACACTTGGAGATGAAACTGCGATTGGAGCTAACCAAGTGTGCTGGGCAGCCATCAATATCGTTGAATATGTCAAAGATGGCCATACGCGACTCCGTGCGCCGTTTATCTTCGTTAATGTGCAGCGTCACCTGTTTGATGGCCTTGAGCGCTTCCTCCAGACGCGCATGATCCGCATTACTGACAGCCGTGTGCTTCAATATATCATTCAGCAGCAGGCTAATGCTGGGCAGCCGCTGCACGGGCCTGATCATAAGATCCTGCAGGCTCTGGCGTCCACACTCCGGCTTCGTTTGATTGATCTTGAGGAAGGCGTGAAAGCGTGGATATTCACGATCACAGTACTGCAGCTGTTCTTTCATCTGCTCATAGAAATTCACATAGGGTGGATAGGCCTTGATCAGCTCATCGCGATGCTGTATAATGATATCCCCGATGAGACAATCCTCACGCCAATTTGCATGTAGCTTGCGTAAATGCTCCAGCATGCTCTGATGCACCTCATGTATAGGCAGAAAGTTGCCGAAGATTGATTTGATCTCCGATTTATTCAGCAACGAATCATTCGTTTCGGCCAGCTCTTCCAGTTTGTTTTTGAACAGCTGCACGGAAAGAGAGAGAGAGAGGAAGGAACTGAGTATTGTTTGATAAAGACTTATGGCGATTGCTCTTACATTCAGTATGGTATCTAGGATGCCCACATAGTTGGACTCTGTGGTGAAGAAGTCCATAAAGTGATTGAATCGCATGGATTTCTTGGTGGGCGTGGCTTCGCTAACATCTGGCTCCACATGCAGCAGCTTATCGTTCTCCAGTTTATCCGGACTGGTGGTGCAGTCAAAGAAGCTATTCGAAACGGACAAAAGGCCAGCATCCGACACTGAAGATCGTCGCTTGCCCGAGCCCAAGGGTGTGCCCTCCAATTGAATGCGCTGTGAGAAACGCTTCCGTTTCCGCTTGTTAAAGCTAATGGGCAACGAATCGCGACGTTCCGTGCTGGGCGTATTCGTAATGCTATCCAAGTACTAAAAATTAATTGAATAAGATTTCAAACTCTTTTACAATAGCGATTCGATTGCACACTTACATCGCCAAATAGATAATCCATCTCGTTGGCATAGCCATTCTGTATGGTATACCAGAACCAGTCCGATTTCAGAATGTGAGTATTGTGATTCTTGGGCTCTGGCTTCGACACGGTCGTGTGCTCGTCCACAACCTGATGATAGAAAGTTGAATGAGAAATGCAGCTCATCAATTTGATTGCAAATAAAGAAAATGTATAATCCATATGGAAAATGTGCGAAATGTGAGGAATGTGTTAAAAATAAAAATGTTTTGTTTGTTGCCAAATACAAATCAATACAATCTTAAATCAAGCGTCTAACTAATTTAAATCTATTGTACAGTGCACAAACGCAGCAGCACCAGCAGCAGAGCAGAGCAGCACAATAAATTATCTTTATCTGTATTGGTATCTGATTATGATTATGATTTTGATTTCAATAATTTAAATTTCAAACAAAACATTTTTAATGCACATTTTTGGCAAACACTTTGAAACGGGCATAAAAATCGCAAGCAAAACAAAGATCATAAAACAAAAGAGTAGAAAAATATAGAAACAGAAGCAAATCAAATATGTAGATAGATATATATGAAATTGTTTATCTCGCAAATTCCTGCCATCGAATGTACTGAAACATTTGTGCAAATATTTGTTAGTCTATACCATACGCCCAGTCTTTAAGTACATTATGTTTATTTGTTATTATAATAATTTGTTCTTTTTAATTTTTTTTTTTTCATCTTTTTTTGGGCATTCTTTGAAGGCATTTTTAACATTTATTCAAGCGGAACGTGTGCTGTTGATTAATATTTATTGTGCTGTTGTTGTTGCGTATGTGCTCGGAAAACAGTTGGAAAATAGAGACAGTAGCATTAGAGATAGAGACAGACAGAGAGAGAGAGAGATAGAGAGATTAATAGTGAAAAATATTATGTTCAAACACCGCACCCAAATTATGGCTTAAAAAACTACAAAACATAACCATAAACAATTAACATGTAATTTAATAAAAATTTGTTGAATTTGGCCTGAAAATGGTTAAGAACAAAGACGTGATCCGCAGCTCGTTAAACAGCTGAAAATATGTTGAAAATGCGCGACGAATCGAACAAAAATAGCACAAAATGTTTCAATGCAAATTGCACAGCGAGAAGCGTACGAAATAGAGAAGTTCACATGAAAAATGAAGGCGAATACTAAAGAGATTGCTTAAGAAATGAAAAGCTTAATTCCAGAAATTTAACTTAATGAAATATGTGAAGTTTATCTGATTTAAATAAATGATATCAGATAAATATTTCCATCTCAAGCAATCTCTTTAAAAAGCCATAAACAAATTGTTTAATTAGCTTTAATTGTATAGCTTAACAATGTCCTAGAAAATGTTTATGCTGTGCCGTTTCAAAGTGTTTCCACATTTATAGTTTTTTTTTTTTTTGGAATATTATCCATTTAAGTACCATTTGCTCATCGCTTGGCTTGGCAGCATCTCCGGGCAGAGCGATCAATGCTGATGCGGTTATTGATGAAGATGATGATGATGATGATGATGTTGATGTGATTGCTGTTATAGATGAGCTGATTTTCGAGGGCAACAACACTGAGGCTAAGGCAGAAACAGAGGCAGTGGCTGAGGCAGAGGCAGTGTCAGTGGCAGAGGCAGTCACAGTCGTGGCAATTGCGCCGACTGTTTCTTTGGCATTGTTAGTTGTTAAGGTTAGGGAGCAGCTGGCAGCAGTTGCGCCTCCACCCACCGGCCCAAAGAGACGCTTGGCTGTTTTCTTCGACGAAGATGCGCTGCCGCCGACACCAAAACGTTGCAATGGCGCCTTGGGCGTCTTGAAGCCGCTATCCAATGGGCCAGCATCAGGCGTGGCCTCTCGCTCGGCACGACGACTGCTGCTGCGTGTGATGCGACCGCAAATGCTGCGCAATGCCTTCACAGGCTTCCTTATAGACTCGTTCAGCGTGCTATTGATGCTGGCCAGCGAGCATATAGAATCATCTGCCTCAGTTGTCTCGCTGCCCAGAAATGTGGATGCATCAGCCACGGCAATGGAGCTGCGACGTGTGCGCAGCGTCTTGATAATCGGCGTGCGATCGGCTACAAAACTCATGGAACGCTTCAGAGTGCGCGTTATGGAGCCCGTGCGTATTAGCTTTGGTTTCTTAGTGCTCGCGGGCAAGGCAAACGAATCCACAGACATCAGCGAGACGCTGTCGAAGCTATCGCGTTTGCGCTTCAAGTCATTGTCGGCTGCTGCGGCCGTCAAGTCATCCGTCTCCATGTCGCATTCGTTGATAGTGTCGATAGTCAGCAGCTTGGCAGGCGCTATTAGAATGGGCGAGAGTCTCTCCTCATTGTCTTGGAAGTCGTCAGCAGCCAAGGGGCTGCCATTGCAGCTGGTGGGCGTGCCGGCAGCAATAATCATGCCCGCTGACTGCTTGTTGCTCTTCGGTGTGCTCGCCTGCACATCCTCTTCATCCGCTGAGTCGGGCAGCGGCAGCTCCTCCTGCTGCTGCATATCGCCCAACTCGACAAACAGACGTTCATCGAAATGTATGTCATCCAGTTCGCCCGAGTTATTCTCCTTATCAGAGACGTGCTGTTTTTGCTGCTCATCCAGATCCTGGTCGAGCTGCTGCTGCTGCTGCTGTTGCTGCTGTTCTGCTTCATCAGCTGAATCTACTTCGGTTTTGGGGGACTTGGGGCTGCTGCATGTTTGGGTTTTAGTGTTAGTGGTGTGGTTAGTAGTATCAGTGCTAGTGCTAGTAGAGCTAGAGCTAGTGCTTGTAAGGACAGCGCCCGTATTGGGCATCACCTGCAAGATATATACACAAGAATCAGCCATAAGACACACAAACAAACAAAACGTTTAAGCCAAATGCCAAAAAGGTGAGTTGCATGCAAAATACAGCGAGTGAAAAAAAAAAACAATTTAAGTAGAAAAGTGCCGCTATTATTTTGGGGCACAGAACTCACGACATGCGAGCACTCGGGATCGTCCAACTCGGCACAGACGCCACCATTCTCCAGCAGCACATCGACCATGTGTTGATGCTCCTCGGCGGGAAAGCCAAAGAAGCAAATCTTTTGTCCCTCGAATGCCTTCAACCGATGCGCCTTGGTGAAGTTATCCTGTGTAGCCTCAAAGCCCAGTGAATTGCGTGCGGACCAAGCCGCATAAACCCAAGCGGGACGCACAACAGTCAGACGAAAAGTTTTAGCGTATCTGTAAGTTGAGAAGAAATGAATATATAAACTCTCTATTCAGTTTTAGATCAACTCAAGTTTAGCTGCCTATATAGTCTTTCTTTATATAACTACTTACTGATACTTTTCGCCGCCACTGTGATTGCATATTAGGTGCGTGGTCTTTGTATTCAAATCCTTTTTGATGCAACCGCCCATGGAGTGTATGAGATTCACCAGCTTTGTCTGCAATTCAAATAATACACAATTAATATATATTCTTGAGAGGGATTAATTATGCCGTTACACTCACCAGCTCATCCTTTTTGCGTATGCCCGTGAAGCAAGTGACTACACCGCGCATCGCATAGTTATAAATGGGCCTGGTGTTCTGGCCCAGCGTCTGTTTCATCTCGGCCGCGTACTTCAAAGCGGGTGGACCCAAAATGCTGCAATGCAGAATATGCAAAAGAAGGGAAAGAGAGAGAGAGAGAGTGTGTGAGTTGAGAGTTATTGAGAAAGAGAGATCGTTAAATATTTATGTGGCACACTTTTGAGTTATGCAAGGCGATTTTTGTAATGCCCCAATTGACCTTGGCCGTTGCGGCGCTGCTGCAGTAGCCATATATCAATTATTCGAATCACTCAAGACTATAAATCGGTTATAGGCGCTTTCAATTGCACAAATACAAATACAAACACAAACACAGACACAAGCGAAACAGACTCGACAGTCGAGAGCACAGCCGTGCGATCAGGCAATCCACGAATGACTGCAACTTAACAATTCACCCGTTCGAGAACAGTTGCTCTGTTGCGTTGCGACGCCTCGTTCCCACACACACAAAGACAGCGACATATAGCTAGCTAGATAGATAGATATACACACGCGACACCAGGTGGCAATTGGGGTTGGGGTATGTAAACAACAATCAAAAGCCAGACGAATTCCCACTGAACTTTGACAGCAACAAGCAACAACCTCAGAGCCAGCCCCCAACCTCAACCCCAACCCCAACCCCAACCACATCTCATGCAGCAATCAATTTGTTTAAGGGCTTTTTGTTTATGACGAAGCACATGCCAGCCAGGCTGACTGTACAGGCTGTACTGTGCGGGTGTACCGGAAGTTTTTATAAACAAATCAATCGAGCGGAAGTGGGCGGATGCTGCCCCCTTGCCAGTCTGTGTGTGTGCGGCTTATGTATTAATGTTATTTTTAATATTGAATTTAATTTATGTACATTGCATTCATCATTCATTCACGCATTGCGGCTAGGACATACGCATCATTCTGCCAATCCAAATGGGCTTGGGTCAGCAGCGGCAAAAATTGTATAAATATTCAAAGTTCCAGGAAATCTTTTCTTTTCTTTTGGCAAAAATTATTGATTGAATGGAATGAGCTGAAGATTGACATGGGACACACTTAAGGTAGAAGATGAATAATCTGAGAGCTATTTGAGTAAGATTGATCAAATGTAAATACTAAAAAAAACACATTTTAAATAGTTGATTTAAATTTACTAGAGTTTTCCTCTTGCATAAATAAACAAGCTAAAGCTTTTGTTCTGTTCTTCATTGAAAGCTCGCCAAAAGCTCTGAATATTTGAAATATTTTTCATAAAAATAAATATATTATAAGAAAGTGATATATGCAGACTTAGCAACTAGCTGGCATATAGTAAATAATCGATTCGAAGAAGCAGCAACTAAAGACATTTAAAAGACAATTTAAACTAGGTTAAGGAAGCGTGCATATTTCAAGAATGAATAATTTCAATAAATATAGAAAAAAAATCTAGAAAAATTCTAAATAAAATATGAAAATGAAGTCGTTTAAAATAAAAGAAGAAAACTGAAGAATTCCTTAGATCAGTTTATATAGCAATGTCTGACTGTTGATTCTTCCTTCTTTTACACCTGAGTTGAAATTTCGATTATAAAGACTTCTTTACAGTAAAATATTTTGTTTTGTTGTTTCTCACACACACACACAGTCGATTGCACAATGCGTTTCGTTTCAGTTTGTTGGCACTACGAATACCAGAGATTTGAAAACATGATTGTTTCATAGAGCACAACTAACACGCACTTCAGTTTCACTGCGATAAGGCAGGCGAGACTTCTCACAGCTTTCACACAGACTCTGACTGCACTTGAGCACACGCACACACCTGGTCTGCTCTAGCTGAGTCTTACCACAAATAAGTTTCCATCTAATGTGGCAGCAGCACACACACAAATGTTTAGACACAGTTTGAGTTCACTGATATTGTAGATATTTCTATATGTTCTCATATATATATTATTATATATTTATTGGTAAAAACGTTTTGATGGTTCTAACGGCACAGTTGAAACTAAATAAAAACACAACTGTTGCCGCGCTATGAACTGTGGAAAATGATTGAGCCAAATGCCGAGCGACGACGACGACGACGACGGCAGCTGCGAAACGCAACGGAATGAAAAATTGTGGAAATAGAAAATGCCACTTGATGGCACACACTCAAGTGCCAAATGCCAAACACACACACACACACACATAGAGAGAGATGAAGAAAGAGAGAAAAATGTTGCTGTAAGCTGCGCAAACATAGAGAAAACCCAAATGACAAAATGATAAACAAAGCAGCTTGGCAAGCAGGTGCGACATTTGAATGTGTGCAAAATATTTGACAAATAAAAAATATATACATTTATATATATCAATGGAATTTCGTATGGCCAACATATGAGATGAGTGAGCAGAAGGAAAACCCGGGAGCAATGCTTACTCAATGCAAAAAAATGCGCAGCGCGTGCCGCTGCCCCCCGAGCTGAAAGATGAAAGACGAGCGCTAAAAGCTGACCTCCAATTCGAATAAATATATACATATATATATATGTATGTATATATATATATATATATATATATATATGCACATATATAGTATGTGTTTATGGATTATGGACAATCCATGAAGAACTTGTTGCTTGTAGAGTGCGCTGATCTTTAGCACCCAAACATACACCCACCCATCCCAACCACCCATCTACCCTTCATATACAGACATAACATTCGAACTTTGCGAGGGTCAAAACTATAGAGCAGTCAATGACAGCAAAGCGTTGCAACATCCCCTCTAGCCACAGCCCCGCTCGCACAATTAATTAGCCATGCTGAAAACTTATAAATTATATGGAGACACACACAGCTTGTCAGTGTATACATACATATATCGAAATATATTATATTATGAAAAAATATGTATAGTTTAAATGTATATATTTTTATGTATTTTCTGCGATTTGAGGATTTTTCTTATTTGCTGTTGTTGTTTTTTGTCAAGAATTTCCGACTTGTTGGCGACGCTTTTCACACTTTGCCATCGTGTTCCACATATAAAACATTTCTTATAGAATCGTGGCGCCAATAGATTGCTGCAATACGACGCACCCCCGCACTAGCCGCAACTCCCACCCTCTCTCATAACGCATATATATAGATATATGTATATAGTTAACCACCTCTGCAATCATGTGAACACGCTAGCGATTCATTTCGATTTCAGTGGAAGTACGCAAAGTTTTCGGTTTAACGAATTCCTTTAGAAAAATGCATAAATAAGAAAATTTTGTCATCAATTTTCAGTGAGCAAATTTTCATTAAGATTTTCTTTTATGTGTTCTGTTGTATTTTAGTCGCTGAATGAAAGCTGCCCCAAAATAGGCAATGCCCCCAAGGGGGAACACCGGTATGCAAAGCGTATTCCTATGATTCAGTTTCTATATAAATATATCTCTGAGTACTTTTAAATGCATACGTTAGATCGCATACATTTAGCCACAATTAACAAGATCTTTTTGCCATCAATTTGTGTGAGTTTAATTGCTTGTTAAGTATGGGAGAATGGGTGTGTGTGTGTGTTGTGTGTGGGAGTTGTATTTGTATTTGTGCAATTCTGAAAATCCATTCAGGGAATTTTTCACAACAGCTGTCTGCACCCATTGCATGCATTTTCGCGGGAAGCACCAAAAAGTTTCACTCTATTCCATGCACAGACAAACGTCCATATGCTCCATAGCAATTAACACAGACTTCTATAGAAAGGCTTCACTTTAATTGGAATTAAAGAGAGAGATGGGGTTGCATTTACATATACACAATATATAGTAGTAATTGTGATATAATAGCTTGATAATGAAACACAAAAACACTTAAATGTAATCAACAATTCATTTCTGGAGGAATGGTTAGCTATGGAGGAGAGCATTATCCCGTCATATTACGTTTTAGAATATATATTATTTTCGCTTTGACATGCCCCCAAGAGGTAATTATAGACATATTCATATGCATATATTTGTTCTCGCTAAATCGATAGAAGAGGTCAAAAGTAACTTAAACGTTAAAGCTTGAGTTATTAGCTATAAAACTGTAGAAGTAATAAATCATATTCTACAATTTATGATTTGCCACGCTCTTAGTGAGCGAATCGGAAAACTCTTAAACAAGGTACTTCACTTTGTGAAGGAGAAACTAAATACTTTTGCCTTTATCAAAATTATTGAAGAGTCCAACAATCTGGCAACGCTCAAATAAAATGTTCATCTTAAGTTGGCTTTCCCTCACATAAAAGACTCTCGTGAATTCTGCATTCGTAATCTGTTTACAAAACTTTGAATGAGTAGGCAGCTCTTCCGCCAGATGACAATAAATATATTTAGAATATACATACATATATTCTCAACTAATTGGCAACTATTTATAAGAATTGTGATGAATTTATTTTTGTGCGAAATGCCATAAAAAAAAGCATCCACTTATATGCTTTAATAACTAAAAACAATTTTATGGCAAAGCAAAAAAAAAGAGAAAATTATCAGCAAAAAGAAAAGAAAACACAAACAAGACGAAACATGAATGAAAATTTGGCAAATAAATAATACACGTAATGCCCCCCGCTGGCTCCCCTTTCTGCTCTACGCGTATTTTACATAATTTGTGCGAAAAACAAAATAAAGGGAAAAGAACTGATGTTTAACATGAAGGCATAGCAAAACAGGCAATAGAGATGAGTATTTGTTCCCCTTGCCATGCCCCAATGCCCCAACTTTTATCTTCTATCTTTTCGCTTCCATCTTCCATATGCCACAATTTGCAAACCCACAACAAACGCATTTGTTGACCTTGAATATGATCGTAAATAAATAAAACAACAAAATTATTATTATTGTTAATCTCTAATGAGGCAGAGACCGTGCATGTTTTTTGTATGTTTTGTATACCCTGGCATTTATTGACTATGGGCAAAGGGGTTAATGGACTAGAAAACAAGATTTTATTTTCAAATCTAAATATGAAACGATTGCTGACTCTAGTCAAGATCAATATAGACTTGCCAAAGGGAAAATCCAAGAAAATATAGTGAATACATTTTAGTATATTCATATGAATCTACAGAGAGAAGCTCAGCACAGTTCCCTTAGCTGCTTGCTAGGGTATCTGCTAATCGCACACTTCCTTTTAATATACTCTAGTTATTGTTGTTGTTGTTGTCTTGTTTGATTTAAATGTGGCTATTACTGCGCAGCGGGCAATTAATCAAGCGTGGTAGAAAATGTCGCGCAAGCCTCAAATTTGACAACAATTTGTAGAAATTTTGCAGAAAACCAAAAATAGTTGTGAGACAGAGTATGCTCGACTACAATGTACCCTGCAAAGAGCAGAAGTGCCAAAGATACATACGACATTCTTATGTAATTTCTATTTAATAATTCATTATGGATTTGTTTAAGCTTATGACAAATAACTTCAACAAAAGAAAATCAAAATTCAAAACGTATTTCAATACGCCTTTAGTCCATGCCAACCAATTTGTACAGGGCATACTTCAGAATATTGAAAAGCATAAATTGTCAACGGATTTTGGTTTTGGCGCTGTCAATCTTAAACCTCCGTAGAGTCAAACTGGGAGGGGGCGATTGGGAGTGAGCTAGAGCAGAGCGCACATGCGTATGTCTCAATTTCAAATTTGGCTGCTGTTGGGGCTCCACTCGTGGCACTCTGTGACGCCACGACGCGTCTCATTAGATTTGCTGACATTATGTTCAAATTATATATATATATATTTAGAGATGCCAAAGATCTGGCCAAAGCAAGCCATACAAAAATAGCGACAGAGTGTGAGAGAGTGATGAGCCAAAAGGGCAACACTTACCATTCCTTTTGCTTGTGTATGGCATCAAAGATCTCGTCCTCGAAGTCCTGCAGCACATAGAATGTGCGCCATTCCATATCGTTGAGGATATCCAGACCCGTCTCAGATTGTATGACGGGCATGCCAAAACTCTCGGCTGCCTGCAGCGTCTCCGCATCTCTACCAGCCTCGCCCACCAGGCAGATGCGTGTGGGCAGCTTTGACATAATGGACATTTCTGCAAATATTCAAATGGGAAACGACACACAAGGCATTAGTACCGATCTATATATAGCTTGAAGCTTATACTGCTTAAGTGTACAAAGAGGGCACGAGTTGTGCGACATGGCCCAAGAATGCTGTTCAGTCTAACAGCATTTGCTCAAATAAGAATCTTAAGGAACTATATCATTTAATATTATTTATATATACATATAAATGTAAGCTCAAAGTTTTATACAAATACAATATACAAATTGCATAATTCTTACTATATATATTTATCAATATTTATAGTATTTGTTTATTTTAAGAAATGTAAGTTATAGTTTTGTTTTCCTAGAAAGATTTCCACTTGAACTGCATTTTTCTATATAATTTGTTTATTTTTGAATAATTTCAAATAGTTTGACTAAAGTCTAAAGTAAAAGCAATATCTATTAATGTAGATCAGCTGAGCTATCTCAAACTGTTTGTAATATACAATTTCTTTAACTATATTCAATTGGTACAGGATAAAACATAAACTGAAGGCTACTACGCAGTGTATACATATTCTAGTTGAATATAGTTTCAATATCAACAAATCCATTATACCCTGATTTTCCATTTTCAATGGGAACTAACTACATTTTAGATTTAAAGACTCTTAACTTGAAGCTATTACATTTGATATATTGTGAATATATAATAGATAAACATGTGATTTGTTTATAATTGATGAGCGCTCGCTAGCTGAGTTGCCTTCAACCCTCGCACACGCCCTCTTGAGTAGCGCACTACAAATTGTTAAGTACACTTTGTTCAAGTGCAGAGTAGCAGCACCGCACTCGCAGCCGCAGCAGCAGCAGCAGCAGGGGGCGGCGAACATATTCAAAGTTTTTGGCTCTATGATTTATGGCCATCACAGTTTTTGTTGTTGTTACAGTTGTCTATTTGTTTGTTTATGCAAATTGCGAACTGTAGCGCAATATAAAAACAAACAAAATGCAAGACGAAATAGAACGAAGAGGATCCCTCTCTCTCTCTCTCTCTCTCTCTCTGTCTCTCTCTTTGTGAATGTTTCTCGTGGCCAGCATCCGTCCATAGCTGAATGAAGGGCAGAGTCGATTATTTAGACGCAATTTTGTGAGCTGTTGACATCAATTTTAATTGTGATCGCCAAATGCTGATTGCTGCCATTAATATTATTCTTTGTTGTCTATACCCACCTACCCACCCGACCCCCGTTCTGTGACCTTCAGCTCATTGCCATCATAGTTTTGACAAGCCAAAGCAAAGAGCTAGAAAATGCATTCAACATAGCCCATCCACCCATACGTCCACCCGCCCACATACACAAGTTGTTCAAGTGCATACGAATATTCTAACAGCCACCCAACCACCCGCCCCATCTACCCCTACTGATGCCTACCCCAGAATTGATTGCACATGCAGTTGTGCATTAATTTTATCCAGAATTGTGCAGCTGTAACTGATGCCAATTGCGCTTTTGTATCTCTCTGTCGAAGCAGACGCGTCGCCACTTGGGCAATTGAACAAAGTCCAGACTATCCCCCCATCACTCTCTCTCTCTCTCTTTCTTTCTCTTTCTGGTGCATACAGCATCTGCTTTCACAGTGGGGAATGAACAGGAGTTGTTGCTCTTTCCTGTTTTTGTTGTTGTCTCCGTATGACGCATGAAAATTTTAGAATAACCCAAGTTTTACAATGGAAATTTATGAGCTCTCTATAAAAGTAAACTATATAGTTTGTAGACACAACACCTAACACCTTTTGGCAGTGCAATTCATGAAAATTATTAGTTTATAGAGCAGTAATTTGTATAATAACAAATGAAAAACCTGAAGCAGACCAAACAACTGCGAAAATAAATATATAGAGCTAGATCAAATGCACGTAAATATATCTATATATATAAAACTATAAAGTCATATATACAGTATATTGTCTCACATGTACTTATATATATGATATATAGTTTCACATTTATTTATCGTGTTAGTATTACGCTGCGAATTCAGTTAAACAATATGCGACTGCAACAGCTATTAATTGCATTCCCAAGAAACTGAGCTAAAAACATATTTTTTCTTGTATAATCAATATAAGCTAAACACTAAGTTTGCTACATACTGAAGGCTAAGCTTCTGCTAATAATAAAAGTGAAAATTGTACATATATTTATATTATATGTATGCGAGATACATATACATATATGATATATATTTCTATTCTGCATGAATGCAGAGTTTCGCTCTCTGCTCTGTTTGAGTTTGGCTGCGCCGAATTCCTTCAAGTGCAAAAACACGTTCTGCATTTCAATTTCAATTAAATTGCGTACCGCAAAATGCCTAAACCGAAGTCGTTCGTTATAAAATGTTTGCTATTTGTGAATTTGTGTGGGAACAACCCTGAAGAGACTTCCACCGCCAGCTGATGGTAAATGGCGTGGCCTGTGTAAGGAAATACCTGTAAAGTCCTCATACACTTGACATAGTGCGGCGTGTTTGAGATGTGTCTGTTTCACTTCCTCCTGGGCTGCGTATGTGAAATAGGACCAAGCCTGACGGCGAACCGTGACGAGATTATGCTGCTTGTTGCAGGCGTTGCCAAAGCTGAGCTGAGTATGTTGTCGAGTTGTTGCTGCCACTGGCAAGTGCAACATGCTGAAGCTGCTGCTGCTGCTGCTGCTGTTGGTGCTGATGTTTAAGGATCAAACTCTGAATAGCAACTAAAAGATCACCTGACAACGCAGTCAGGCGGAAGCCACAGGTGTGCGCCCCCGTCGCAGCAGAAACACCAATGCAAATGCATGAAAGTAAGGGCAGAGTGCGAAACGACCCTCACAGGTGGTGGCTAACAGAGGGAAATAATAGCAAGCATTTACTTCTCTTCTTTTTTTTTCATTTTGGGAAATTCCCTTTGCCGCTGCCTGCGCTAGCCTCTCTCTACACTGCTGACTCTTCTTCGTTTGCTTTGGCCCCTTGCCAGAGAGACATGACGAAAAACTAATTGAGTGGCATTTGCATGATGTATATCTTGGGGACTCTAGTTTTGGTATTTCGCTAAAGGTTTTTTTCTCAAACAGACTCATCAAAGTGGAATCTTGTAATAAAATTACGTTGTCAACTGGCAGAGCCTTGGCTCAGTACGTTGCGACGACGCAGAGGCCTTCGCACAAGCACACACACACACACGTATACACACACCTATACATATCTGCAGATGCGTTTGCGTGTGTGTGCAAGAATGCCATTAACATTGAGCCGACAGCCGAAAACATTGGCATGTGCGCGCTCTCTGTTAAGCATGTATACCCGGAAAGAGGGAAGAAGGACAGCCAGGGGAAAGCAGACATGCAAACGTGTGGTAGGTAAATCACTAGGCTCTAGTAACAATAACAAAAACTAGTAAGAGAACGAGAGAGAGGGTGCGATAGAGAACAGAGGGTGAGCGCACGCAATTTGTTGGTTGATCTACCTACAGTTAGGCAGGCAGGCAGGCCAGGAACTTCGCCGCGGCGGCTGCGCTTTTGGTTATTGTTGTTGCTGGGTACAGTGCCGGTTTGTCGAGTGCGCAGCGGGGCGAGGATGAGGGGTGCAAATACATTTAGCACACACATTCTGTATACGCGCAAATCATTCACAACGATATATAAATATGTTTCGCACCGAAATAAATTTCCAAAAAATTAACAAAAAAGTAGCTTAAAATTCCCTGACTACAACAAGAAAGTACTAGCCAAGATATTTATTTGCTGGCTGTGACATTTTTTATGTGTGTGCTTAACGCCAGCGACATTGAAAAATTAAAAATTGAAAGAAAATAATAATGGCTATATTTATATAGAAATAAAGACAAATAGCGGATGTGAGGCAAAACAGCTGCTGGTGCCCCACTCTTCTATCCTACAATTCGCGAACTCACCTGTTTTTGATTGCTCCTCGATGGTCTCCATTTCGTTTGAATTGCATTAAATTTTGGACACACGCACACACACACGCATATACTTTGAAACAGCTTTCGTGTTTGATTTTCTTTGTATTATTATTTAATGTTGGTTTGTTTGCTATGATTTATTCATAGCTTGAATAATGCCCAATGCCAAAGCATCTTTGTTTTTGCACAATTAAATTGAACAACGCTTCGGTTAATTAAAAAGCGGCGCGCAAAATATCGCTGCCAAGCGCCAACAGTCACAATTTACACACACACTTACGCGTATACGCACACAATCGAATTCCACTGAATGCAACAGAATAATCAGCAGCGCACGGCGTCACTTTAATTTAGCACTATTTGCAATCCTGTTTATAATTTTGTTTTGCATACACGCGTTTAATTGCACAATGATTGTAATTGGTACACAAATAATTACATAGCGCCTTGTACGTGTTTCAGTTTTTACTTTCTTTGCAGCGCGTCGGAATTAAAAATCAAAATCAACGGTCAAACACGTCCGGTCGCACGGCTGTTCGTCTCGCTTTATTTTACATGTATGTTAATGCAGCCTGCTCTTCTACTCATAAAGGCAATGTTATGGTATACTGTTAACATACAATTTTAATATTTTGCTCAAAATGGCACTGAGATCAAAAGAAATTCCTTACCGCTCAGTGTTTACATACGCTTGCAGAAGCAGTGTTACCACACTTAAATAAAAACTTAAGCGCAAACAACACTTGTTGCTGTGACGTCACACACACAAGCGCAGTTACGTCAATGCAGCAATATGCCCAGCAATCTGTCAAACAAACCACCACCACTAACGCAACTACAACAACAATTTGACATTTCGTCAATAGGTCCATACATAAATTCGTCATTTTTTCACCTGCAACCAAAAGTTAAAGCAAATTCGATTGATTTTCGATTTTGTTGTAATTTTCGTAAACTTTTACCGCCTTACTGAGAGAACATTTGAAAGTGGATTTTAAATAATATAGAATGCTCCATCAACCGCCTCAGCAACCACCTCAGCAGCCGTTGCATAGCATTAAAATAATGTCAGGAGCCGAGGAGAATCGCCACTATCTTCGCGCCTTCATACAAACGTATCGGGATATGCCCGTCCTGTGGGACACTTCTCTGCGGGATTACACGAATCGAGAGAAGCGGGCGGAGGCTTATCAGCGCCTGGTGCCCATTTACCATTATCTGAAGCGAGATGCGACCGTCGAGGACGTCAAGAAGAAGATCAATACGTTGCGCACAAATTATCGCAAGGAGCTGAAGATCGTGGAGAGCGCCATGCGCACGGGAACTTTGCATACGCCACGTTGTTGGACCTTTCAGGAGCTGGACTTTCTGAGGAATACCGAGAAGTTTCTCGCGGTGAATCCATTGTTCAAGAACGAGCCGAGCTTTTTCAGTGAGAACTCCAGTTTCTTGGAACCCAGCAGTGGGAGCAGCACCTCCTCCGTGCCTTACAACTATCGCAGTGCAGTGGGTCAAACGCCCAACATATCAGAGATGTTTCACAAGTCCTTTGGACATGTGCAAAAGGTGGAACCGCTGCCACCACCGCCGGCGCCACAAGCAGTGGGATCGGGCTTGATGCACCAGCAGCCCGACTATTCAAATGCAGCAAAACGAGCCAGGCAGACACCGCCCTCCAGTACAAGCGGACACAATGCCACCAGTGCGACCACAACTACAGTGAGCACTCACAACACAGATGAGCTGCTGAACATTGCTTGTGAGTACCTGGCAGGCACCTATCCAGAGGAGGAGTCCATAGCGCGGACCTGGACCCACAAGCTGAAGCGCTTGCCACGCGAGCAGCGCCTGCTCGCCGAGAGGTTCATCAACGAGATTCTTTTTGAGGCGGAGTCCAATAATCTGCATCGCGGCTCTGTGCAGATCAACAACAGCTTTGAGCCCTACGTTCGCTTCGAAGAGCCGGCCGCCTGTCACGAGGAGCAGGACAAGTCGCAGAGTCCCAGTGTGCACACCTCCACTGAGTCGACGCCCAAGCCGAAGCTGACCGATAGCACCAATCCGGGCATACGTGAATTCTAGAACTAGAATTAAGATTTTATCAAGATATACTTTAGCTGTAAGTGTTATCTAGCTTGTTATTGACATTGATGGCACGAAACACAAATAAGTTATATGTAAATAGATACGTAGCGGATTAATCCATTCGCTGATAATCCACGAGATTGCGAGTGAGCCACACGTAGGGCGAGGCGCCCGCTAGGAACAGACAGGCGCCAATCACAGGTCGATGCAATATCCAGGCCACCGCGGCAATGGTGAGCGACAGAGAAAAAGCGATCAAGAAGTTCCCAGTTACCGGATAATGCGAATCGGGTGCCAAGCCAATCAACAGAGGCACACGAAGTACTGTAAAGGAAGAGAATGAGGGATTGATATCATTAAAACATATATAGAGTTAAATATATGTATGTTAGCCAATATAAATAAATATATGGTAATCCACTTACATACGACCCGCAGCAGCTTTGTATTGCAGGTGACGCCGAAGAAGATCAGGAGCCAGCCTATGAAACGCCACCACCACGTGTGCAGCACCTGAGTCCTATACTCCAGGCGGAATACTTCCAGTGCGCTAATCTCGCCCGGGTAGACGAGCAGAACTTGGACACCACGACTGGTGACATAGGGCTCCACTTTGTTGCCTTGGAGGCGACCTACCACGCTGTAAAGTTCGCCCTCCAGTCCTGCATAGGTGAATAGTAGACGCAGATCTCCCACTTCTGGATTGAACACATCGCTGGTATGATAGTATAGGCCCAAATGCAGCTTGATTCCGGTGTCATCCGGCCTTATGTCCGAGGTAAGCTCATGGTAGTTATTGAACTTGTTCTTTACAGCCGCCCCCAATTCATATTTGCCTATGTAGACCGCATCGGCCACCTGGACGGCGTTCTCGATGGGAAAACGCTGTGGATTAGTATGGCCATGGGGATTGTAGAAGTGGCGCGAGTCCACGATCTTGTCACGCCATTCGCGTGTATAGTAATAGCTGCGTGTATCCGCCTCCGTGCCTACGCTCTCACCGAAATTGTGCTCCACTGTCTCCTCCACCCATTGGTACATTTGGACACGTCGCTTTAGCTTCACTGCCATTAGCTGTATGTTGTAGTCGGGCTCTGTGAGAGGCTCTCCACATATTATCGGCCCCGAGAGATGTACAATACGATTTTCAAAATTCATGTCTTGTTCCTCTTCGGTGAACTGCATTGAATAGATGTCTGCGTAAGCCTCATCGAGAGCCAACATCGTGTGTACCGCTCGTCCTTCGTTCCAGTAGAGCACGCTGGAGCCGGCGATGAACAGGCCCAAGCCAAATGTTGCGATTAGCCAGTTGGAACGAAAGGTCTCGCTTAACGTGGTCATATTTAATTTTTAAATGTATTCATTTAAAATACAAATAAACAGCATTTAATGCTGTACTCGAATATTTGGCTTTGTGATTGTGCGCAGTTTCAAGCTGACAATTGGCAAAATTAACGCCGTCCCTTAGGTAACGGCTGTTAATGTCAGCTGATTGACCATAAATAAAAAAATAATAAATAAGTAAATTAACAAAAAGGACACCCTGTGCGTACATGTCCATTTACAAAGCAAACTATTTGCAAAGTCAAAGCTAATTGAATAAATTGAGAAGAATATAAATATTTAGTCAAATTATTAACTGACAAAAATGTAACGAAACCGAATTCTTTCAAATTACTTCCGCACAATACTAGGCCGTCAATTTACAAAAGCAACGCCATTCATCGGGCCACAGCTGTCAAAATCAGCTGTTCCAAATTCGAACACGACAAAAAAATTCTCTGCAAATTAAAATAGAATGTGTAGTAATAGTTTAACTGATTATGAATTTACAAAAGCATTTAAGCATGGCAAATTCTGTTCGGTTTATAAGGCCAACTGTACCGTCAACAATCGTGTGATAGTTGTTAAAAAGTATTCATTGGAAGTCGACGATGATGCCGAACTAAAGCGACTTTTTGCCGAGATTCAATGTTGTCGACAATTTAATCATCCTAATATCAATAAAATATTAAATAGTTTTATTGTGGATAGTGATGTATATGTGCTGCACCCGTATATGTGCTTTGGCACATGTGAACTGCTGCTTAAAACCATATTTATCAACGGTCTTCCAGAGACCTTGATAGCATTGATATTCAAGGATGTACTTGCCGCCCTTTTGTATATACACTCGAATGACTTTGTTCATGGGTCTGTAAGAGCTCTGCACATATTATTGGATGGAAATAAGGCAGTATTATCTAATTTTCACGAGAGTCGTAGTTTTATAAAGCATGGCAAAAAGAAACCCGTTTTGCATGGCATCTCGCACGAGAAGCATCTGAATTGGGCTGCTCCAGAAGTTTTGGATCAAAATATTCATGGATTTACAGAGAAATCAGATATCTATTCTGTAGGCATAACGGCATGTGAACTGGCTAACGGCATTCAACCCTATTTCGAGACCCAACCCACGCTCATGTACACAGAGAAAATACGTGGGAATGTCCCCTCCTTATTGGACAGATCGACGTATACCATGCTCTTGGACGATCAGGGAAAAGTTCCGTTTGAGTGTGCGACAACGCGCAGATCCTATGAAATTTACAGTCAACGTGTGTTCTCCGACGATTTCCATCAGTTCGTGGAGATTTGTCTGAATCGCAATGCCGAGAATCGTTGGAGCGCCAAGAAGCTGATGACTCACGCCTTTTTCAAGCAATGCAGACACGCCTCCATCACTGACCATATCAAGAAATGTCGATCCGAATTGGACACCAATTCCATAATGGATAATAGCGATGATGATGCCGGATTAATCGCATCATTCGATGATCATGCGCAGGAATGCCGAGAAGATATACAATGGAGTTTTTGATGAATGAACTTCTATATAAGTTATAATTAAGATAAATAAACAAGATTTACGACAAAAATCAAATTTAAGTCGATGGTGGAATGCATTTATAATCTAATAAGCAATACGCAGTCCATACCCTAGATAGTTTATTCCAATTCAAGAAATTCAATGCATTTATTTCACATAATTTACTATATTTTATAAATTGTGGCTTTATTTACAGTACATAATCTGGTGTTATATATATATATATATATATATATATATTTATCCATTATATAGTTGCTCGATTCAAGCCAAAGCTAATGCGTAAGTTCGCCTTGTTATGCCATATTAAAATCTGTGCTTAAAAAATCGAAAATTTTCCAAATTATAAATATCACTTTTTTGCCTCTAAGAATAAAAATTAAAAATAATCGAAATGTTGGTCTTGTTTTCGTTTATTACGTATTATTAAACAAATTAATAACAATTAGACGTACTCTGTTCAACTAAAAATTAAAATTATTTAACAAATAACTAAATTAGAAATTGCTTTTTGAATTTTTCAACTTAAAATACGAATTTAGCTAATTATTTGGATACAAAAATCACGCACAAATTGCTTTAAACGGGATCTTTAGTTTAGTAAAAGTTATTTGGACAATTCTATTGAATATATATATATGTTAAAAAAAAAAAAAACAAAACTTTCTCTGTTTCTAGAGCGCATAAAATGTACAAATTTTAATTTAAATATATATGATATACATATATATCATTGAGTTATATAGCGAGCTATCACTGTGTTAAATAACATTTAGGTTAATTTTTTCTTTTTTTAATATTAATATATGAAGCTAGTATGTGAAGCATAAGTATTAGCACAAGTCTGTTTGCCTAACCAAAATCGGTTGTTATCCAATTATATATATATATATTTATATATGTATCTATCTTATGCTCTTGGCAATGCGTGGACGCATTGTACTGTAAATAAGTTGGGAACTTTTAAAACTAAATTAAGGTAAAGATTTCTGTTTTTTTTTTCTTTCTTTCTAGCCTGCAAAACTTGTAACTGCTTGGGTCGGATTTGTATATGTATATAAATATATACTAATATATATATATATATATATATATATATATATATATATATATATGCATAACTCGTAAATTACTTAAAAACAATATAGTTTTAACGTTGACTAACATGCCACACAATCAAATAACTCTTATCGCCACGATTTTCGATTGTTTGATTTGGTTCCAGTTGAATACTGTTCTCCATGTCATTATCATCTGCAAAAGTTAAGGAATCTAATTAGTAAATCAGGAATATATACAAATAATATACACTTAGTGCTGCGGCGACAAAACTACAAGAGATTTTTAATTGTTTTTAGATAATTTACAAAAGCATTGAAATGTATTGAGCTAATATGCAGCATTCATCTCATCTGCATAAGTTGACCAAGATTTTATTTATTATTTAGTTTTTGATTAGTAATTGCTTTGATTTTCTTTTACAATATTTTAGTGAGAGTGCGCGTTTTGTTTGGTAGTTTGTAAAATAACCAGCAATTTATAAGAATATTAAGCAAAATTAAATTAATAATATTAAGCAAAATTAAAAGAAATATTAAAAGGCAAAAAACTTAATTTAGACTGCAAACTACAACCGAAAGTTCAAGAACCGCAACTGAAAATTAGATTAAAATTCTTATATACAAAATCGTAGTTATTTAAGTCCCGTATCAGGTTTTGTTTACTTTTTATACAATTGCGGCCTTTATACAGCAACTTAGAAGGACAATTCACAAGGACACCAAAGAGAACAGTTTACAGATGAATCCACACATTTGAATTTTAGTTGCGGATTTCGATTGGAATATTGTGACAAGAAGTGCAGAGACAATTTTGTTGTAGGTTGTAAAACGTGATAAACAGAAATAAATAAATAATTTAACAAAATATTGAACATAATGTGGATAAACCTTAGAAAAATGCTGCATTCCAATTAGATTGTCGGCCTATGGGCTGATCGCTGTTCGGAGCACTACAAATTGAAGGTTCTACACGGCCGGCAAAGGTTGAACAAAAAGAAAATGCATTTAAGTTAACAAATACAACAACAGAACAATACAAAACTAAGCAAAAAGAGAAATAAAAACATTATTTAAACAAAAAAAAAAAAAAGAGTACAAAATAAGAATAATTACGTAAACGGAGCAAATCAAAAACGTTTTCAATTCCAAAGAAAAAAAATCAAAATTAAAAGCAAAGCTTACGTATCGACTTTCCAAACTATCAAATGCGCTGCATTATCACTAGCATCGTATTTTTCATGTCCTGCAGAGGAATATGGAACGATTATACTATATACTGCATTTATATATAGATGTTTAGTTAGATATGAGATCGCTGAGTTTCTGGACTGGCCAATCGTTTAGCTATAATTTGGATGGCCGCTGACTCCACTTACTTATGCGAAAATCAATATAGCCCTCGCCTCCACACATGACCAACATGTCGGGCCGTTTGTTGGTAAAGGTGAGCGTGCCATTCGGCTGCTGGAGCATGGGCACCGACACAAAGAACTTGACCGCATCGCGATGGCCATGGAAGGACAGTTGAGCATTGGCCATGCAGCACAAGGGCATGTGGCCATGGGGATCAGCTGCAAGCAATGAGGATAAATTAACTAAATTAATAAATAAGTATGCAAAGAGATTGAGAGAGCTCACATGACTTTTGCTGCACCTCGGCCAACGGCACAGATATGATGACGCCATTGCTGGTGCCTATCCAGAGGCGATTGCAGGACACCATCAGCGCTGTGATGCGCACAAAACTAAAGCCCAGTTTGCCAGCACCCAGCATCTTGGACACATATGGCTCAATATCCACATCTTGTTTGTGCTCAAATGTGTGTGTATTATATAGACGTAGTGTGGAATCCAAGCTGTAGAAGAGTGAGTTAGATTAACTAGATTCGGTATTTAATTAAGCTGCCTTACCGTATGGATACCCAAACACCGGCACCTGTTGCCGCCATTTGGCGCACCTGGCTCTCCTTGCGTGGATGCGCTTCCAGCGAGTGCACAATGTTTAGCGATATGGGATCAATAATGAAGATCTTGTTGCGATGCGCAGCCCAAATGCGCTCGCCGGCCACACAGAGGCAACGTATCGAATGATTGCGATCACCGACCGTAACCAGGTGATAACTATTCAGATCCCATTGGCCGTCTGTTTGGCGGCGGAACACGGCTAACTGAGCATTGGCCAGCGCAACAACAACACGCGACTCCACATGCACAATCGCCAGCACAGCATCGGGCAGGAGCACCTTGTGCAGACACTCATGCCAACGGCCCACACTGCTGTGCACATACAGCCAACCATCCTGGGCGCCCATCCACATGGTGGGTCCCACCGAGCTCATCAATGGCTCGTCGCGCTCTTTAGTGCCCAGTATGGGATTCAAAGATTTTATGCTGAATTGCACATTATTGCTGGTACTGCTGCTGCTGCTGCTGTTGTTATTGTTGACATGATTGTTGCTGTTGTCCGCACTGCTGGTGGAGAGTCGCTGCGGTGCACCCGGTAACGCTTGGCGTATCTTGATGGCCTCCACATTCCCCAGCGGCTCGGTTGCATCAACGGCGGGCAGCTGCTCATTAGATTTCTCTGTAGCCTCTTTGGCCTCTGCCACGCCAACGACTGTAATTGTCGCGGGCACCTCCTCCGCTTCCTGTGAGTTCTGCTTACTGTTGCTGTTCTGATCCGCTTTGGGTCGTACACGCACGAACTCCACCTTGCCACATAGCTCGGTGCCCTCACCTGGCCGCTGTAGCATCTCTCCCGCCTTCACCACTTCCGATTGCTCCAGTAACGCATAGTCACTCTCCATGGCGCCCTGCACAGAGGCAATGCACAGCAGATGCGATGCACAGATGGGAAAAGCATCCAGCACAGTGGCAGACTGATTCGCATCCACGACACTGACCGTACTTGCGGCATGTGTGCTGGTGCAGATCCATACAAATGAACTGAGCTGCGTCTCGGGCTCGAGAGTCTCTAGACTGGCACGTGCCATTTGGCGATCCAGCGCCTCGGCGCTCTGCTCGGCCGTTGGACTAGTTATCTCTGCTATTTTGAGCGAGGAGTGCGGCGCATAGGGCGAATCGGCGGGTATAAGCGATTGGCCATCCTTTGTAAAGCCACCTTGCAGATTGACCCCAGCCGCACAGAACACTTTCATGTGCGGCGATGCCTCCGCCAGAGGATTGCAGTAGACGGGCACGGGTACACCGCCTGAATGGCGATTTGGATTGGCATCCTGATTGGTCTTATTGATGGGCAAGCTCCAGCCGTAAGCATGCAGACGTCCGTCCTCCTTTTGCACGTGAGCACGCAGCTGTCTATATTGCTCTCGCCGCCTGGCGCTGATGCGCTCTGAGGAGCCCTCTTCTGCATAGTCCTTGGCCATGATTAGTGCGTTGGCAAGACCGGCGCTGGCCGGATGCGGTGGCGGCTGTGAACCGGCTAGGGCAAGGCGATTGTCGCTTCCTCCACGGCTGGGGGATCCATGGCTGTGGGCAGGACTTCCTCCGCCTGTGTGACGAAACATCGGCCCCCCTCCAAGACCGTCAGCGACGCGTTCCGTCGGACGGTTGGAGGAGCTGTTATGAAGAAAAAAAGAAAAATAATAAACAATTAACTTCAATATGCTGTATGCAATATAGAAGATATTCTTACGTAAAAAGACTACTAAAATATTTCCAAACGCTCTGCTTCGACTTCAAATTGTCTACTGTGCGCGAAGCGCGCAGTATTTCAGTTAGGCGCACCGCTTCCTGCAGCTCCATCAGCCGCTCCTTATACTGATTCCGCTCCATCAGCACCATGGCCATCTCGACACGTGTGAATCGCTTGCGCTGTGCCAGCGGCACATCATTCTCCTCCTGCTCGGTGTCTGCGGGAATGATTTAACATTTAGAATTATCTGCGCCAATTTGAATATGACTGGAGCTACTTACTCTGTTGTTTCACCTGCTCCTTGGTCTTCTTGAGCTCATCTTCCAGCTCGCTAATGCGTTGCCTTAGCTTCGTACGCGACTGTTGCATCGCATTTAGCTCTTCACGCACGATTTCTATTTCACCTGTCAGCTCATCCACCTTGACAATCAAATCATCCTTGACAATGTTGAGTGCATTTCTGTATGTGAATTGAGTGATTAATAGATTGCTTTGAATTTTAGTTTGCTAGCACTTACTTGGTTGCTAACAGCTCATTATTCTCCATGATAAGATTTTCCACTTCTTTACCCATTCCTGCAAAAGTATTCGATAAGCAATTAGTCGTGCAAATAAAATAAACATTATGTTAATTGAAACGCATGAGGAGGGTATGTGGGAAGTAAGAAAAAAATGGAATTGTCAGTGAATTGCATGAATAACAAATGAAATTATTCGATTATGCATAACATATGTGGATCGTTTGTGGAACTTGAGTGGATCATATAACGTGCATGATATTAATGAATTAACAGAAAACGTGAATTAAGTAAAACAACATTGATGTAGATCCAAATTAAAGTCAAAACCTGAACCAAAAACCATAAAAAAGAAGAGTATATAAATATGGAAACTTTAAAACCAATAAACTCAGATTAACCCAGGAGCCTAGAGTTTCAAGTCTAGATCATCCACTAGCACCCACAGTAAAAGTAAAACTCAAGTGTGAATAGGGAAAGACTAGAGACACTACTTACATAGCAAGAGACTTTACAATAGATAGGAACTATGTATATAAATATATCGTGACGCACTTGAAAACTTACCGAAATAATTGTCGTTAGCTTTGATAGTTTTATGTTGTTGTTGTTGTAGGTGTCGGTGTTTGAGTGTTTGATATTTGTACAAAACGATTTGTTGTGTATTATTTTGTTTTTGTTTTTTGTGGGTAATAGGGAAAGGGATTTTTGGAATAAGAAAATTGGTTTTGGCATAAAAAGAGAAATTTGAAATTTCATTAGAGGTCAATAATTATGATAGTTTTTATTAAGCTTTGTAATATGGTGACAACAATATCTCGAGCACGTAAATTCCAACATATATCACAAAACACGTTTCGCTAGAATATCCATTGTAAGCTAAATGCTCTTTTCTATATCTTATTTTCGTTTTGCTTGATTTCGTATCAGTCGATTATCGTATGATATTTGATGTATTTACAGGTTATATAGATGAATCCATATATGTAGGAATTATATGGTGTTGGTGGTGGAGTTTGGAGTTGTTGTTGTTCTTGGAGTTGGTCTTGTGTGTGGTACCTACCTGAGGATGCGTATTCTCCGGGATGTACCCAGCTGCCTGTTACAGAAAAGAGAGACACAGAAGGGGTGTAAGACAAGTGGCCATTGAGTCCCAGTGTGTATGTGTGTGTGTGTGCGCACAAATAGTAAGAGAAAGAGATGAAAGAGAGAAGTTTTTGAGAAAACTTTGAAGTAAACGTGCTTTAAATTAAATCTCAGGTATCCACAGCTTACCCGTCACAATCTCATTCTCTTCGCTCTCTTCGTTATCCTGGAAGGATAACTCTTGGTATAGATTGTTGTCCGAGCGTTGCTCCTTCTTGGTGGTTGAACGGCCAACTGGGTTGGGTTTGGGTTTTGTTTTATATATGGATTCGTTTTTAGTGAAGTTAACACAAACACAAAAGAAAATAGATTATTTGGAAAATTAGTACAGTTGCAGGTTAGCTAAAGGTTCTTCAGCCAGTTGGTAGGCGTCTCCACCTACCATTTGCGGGCACATTTGGCACAACGGGACTCATGTCGGGACTCTGCGGAGAGGTGGCCTGATGTTGTTGCTGCAGCGTATCTGTTGCGGCGCCTCGTTCCACGGTGCCAGCCAAATTATCTAGTTCATTCTGCAATGATGGCGGTCCAGAGTCATCCGACTGGCTGCCCACGCTGCAAATCGTCTCCGTGTCCAGCATCACAGAGTTCTCCAGCGACGCAAAGCCATAGGAGACGGGTCCCGAGCTGCGCGCCACTGGATTGAGACGTGCCCGACTCACCTCCATGCGATCGGAGGCATTACTCATTTGTGAGTGCGTTGAGCCCATTAGCATTTTGGTGCGCTCCATATAGTCCACATGATTCTTGAACAGCTCCGTGTAGCGCTCGTGCAGCCTGGCATATTCCTATGTGTCGGATAGAAAGGTCAACAACTAGCTTCTGATGTCTATCTGAACACTTACCTTCTTGAGGTCCGCCTCACGCTCCTCTAGACGACTCGCATGCTCCACGCTGTTCTTGTGTTTTAGCTCCAGCATGCGTACAATGCTCTCCAGGGACTCCAGACGGCTGGCCAGCTCTTTGTTCTCCTGCTCGGCCAGGTCCTCCGCTTCCAGCAGCTATTGAGTGGAATGTTTAATTAAATGTTGATTACAATTGAACGTTCAGACGCTCACCTTTTGCTCGGATTGCTTGCGTGCGCTCTTCTCGCGTTCATATTGTGTAACAAGCTGTTCATTGTCCTCACGCAGCAGCTCTAGCTCCACATCCTGTTCCTGATTGATGCGATAGGAGGCATCTAGGCACTCTAGCACGTTCACCAGCAAAGGCATCAAGTTCTTAACCACATCCTCGTCGTAGCGATTGATCATTCGCTCGAATTCCTGATAAATGCTCCCAGCCAACTGCTGCACCTGTGAAGTGAGCAAAGAGTGCATCAATTTCAAGTGCCAAACCAACATCAACAACAAGAGCAAGACACAGTTAGTGCGAGTAAGATAGATATAGATATTGACAGAGATGGAGTGAGAGATGGGCGCACTTTAAATGGCTTAATTAAAACCTATCATAATTGCGGTTTGCGGCTGCTTTGTTTTATGAATGGAACAGTTGAAAACGCGAATGAAAGCCCAATGAAAAGGCATGCTTAAGCGTTGCCAGCACCGCACTGACCCACAAGATGGTTAGGTAAGAGCAGACAGTGGGAAAGCTTAAAAGGTCAAAGTTTAAAACTTCCCATGCCGTTTGGTTAGTAAAAAAAAAAAAAAACAAAACAATAAAAAAAACTAAGTGCAAAGCGTAACAAATTAAAAGGGAGATAGAAAAAATAATATATAAACAAATTTAAAATCGTGCGTTTAGTTGAACGTTTTAAGTGAGACAACAAAATATTAAACAAACAAAAAAGAACCAACAAATGTTTGAAACTCACGATGCTGCCAACCTCTCCATTCTGAAAGAGAAAGAGAAAAGAAGAGAAATGGGCACATATAAAAAACTCAGGTTTAACAAAATTAAAGTTAACACATAAAGGTAAATAAAAATAAACAAATCGAGAATCCCACAAAGTGCGAAGGCCAATGAGAAATGCGAGTGCAAGTTTAATATAATACAAGTAAATGAATGATAATATATGAGGAGCATGAAAAATTATATTTAAATTAAAAGTAGAGTAAGTTGTAAATGCTGTGTAAATAAACATGAATAAATATTTTTTTGTTCAGTTAATTAAATATATTTCCAATTATTCAGTTCCTGTTCCTTTTTTTTTTACTTTTTACATAAACATACGTTTAATTTAATTTTAATTTTTTGTATTTTTTGCAAATAAATCAAATTTGATTCATGTTACAAAAATAAAATGATTTATTTAAATATAAAATGAATAAAATTAATTTTATTACAAAAAAATCAATAAAAATGATTTAATGGATGTTTTATCAAGATTGGGTTTTCCGCATTCAAAACCAACATCAAGGCTAAACCATATATACATATATATTACCTATAAGTCTAGCATACCACTATGCTCATAAGCTATTTCTGCTCTCAAGTTGGTTGAAGTACAACCAGTTTTATTATTCAGCCTGAGTAGCAGCAGCAACAGCATTTGCTTTGGAAAGTAAATACATACATATGTATGTATGTATGTACATACATATGTATATGTCTCACAGCTGTGACAGAGTCGGCTGAGTGAGTCAAATTACCTAACTCAATATTAACTCAATTAACAGGTAGTTCAAGTGACAGCTGTCTAAAGGGCTTTTTGGCATGAAAGGAAGCTCGATGAGCTCATGCCCAAAGCATTTGCATTGAGGGCAGCCCGATTAAATCCCTTGCGAAGCTGATAAAATGCAAAAATCAATGACGCTGCTTTGATTGCCAGAAAAGAAACAAGTAAGAGAGTGCTGCTCGACTAGCTGCTACCCAGTAAAAATAGTATAATGAGTCGAACGAAGTAATGAAATAGAAACTCTAATATACCTCGTAATAAGATTGCGTTTTTCAAGAGTATAAAGCATATATAAGGACCATCAGTTAGTACATAAAGAAGAGAAAGAGATGGGAGAGCGGGGAGTAGGAAACATAAAAATAAAAATAAACTGGCTGGGCAAATTGCGTGAGGCGACATTAAATTAGGCAAACGAGCGGTTTATTGATTTCTATTCTCTACTTCCACTCGCTCTCTCGTTCTCTCGCTCACTCCCTCTCTCACTATTTTTTGCAGACACTTTTTGAACTCCTTTTCGGGAAGCACTTGTGAATGTCAATGACTCGCCGCGACTCTGCTCAGCTGATGCATAATAAACAGGCCACAGTCCGGCGAGTGCAAGAGAGATACAGTGGGAGTAAAAGAGAACGACGGAGTTATAGATAAATAGCAGACATATGTAACACTGATTGTGCGTGGCACTTCCTGTGAAGCATGCCAAATTATCTACTACTTATAAACTGTTGCCGAGATATGAATGTGGTCTTATCGCACAAGCGTTGCCCGCATGAATCATTTATTGTGGAGCCTACCTTCTCGGACATGACCATATTGTTGTCCTCGGTGCCGTAGACCGTTTCGGCGCCCGACTGCGGTCCACAGTTGTTGAGCATTGTGTCATCGTTGTCCATCATGTTGATTGTTGTTGTTGGTCTCTGACTCTCTCTCACTCTCTCTCAATTTTGTATCTCTTCCTAATTATGCATTCGAGTGTGGGTGAGAATGTGTATGTGTGTGTGTGTGTGTGTATGGGGTTGTCACACGTCACGCGTTATGCAGCTTTCAACCCCAAACAACAACAACAAACACTCTCCAGCTACTGTGTGTGCTGCACCCACACAGGCACACACACTTGCATACATATACACACCAATACAGGTGCAGTCCTTTTATGTGTTGTTTTCGTAGTGCTCACTGATTTGTGCTTTCGTTTTGTGTATATTATAGATGTATCTTGATTATTTTTAATATAATTGCATTCTCTGCTTGTTCTGCGTGTCACTTATTTGCGTTTTTCGCTGTGGCTATGTTTGGCCATCAGCCTCTTGCCCCCTCCATTGACGACGTAGTTTTGATTATTTTTCATTTTTTCGCGTACGTTTTTCGCCCATTTTGGCTTAGTGTCGCACTTAAATTTTGTAACAGCTACATAACCACATAAGTGGACTATAATTTAAAACACTTTTAATAAGAACACACGCCGTCTTTAGCGCATTTTCTTAATAAAAAATATGGGAACATCAGACGAGCAACCGATTTTCGTGATGAATGAGAAATGACTGCAGTGTTGGAAAATGCCTGAGGCCTTAAAAGTGACCATATAACAAATAGTTAATAACTATCGCATACATCAGCTATCGATAGATCGATGACGTTTTTGACACGCTGTCTTTTGACATTTGTGTTGTTGCTGGATTTCGGGTTCGTTTTATTTTTTGGCATTTGCATTTAACAAATAAAGATCAACATGGTGTTTGTTAAAAACTGGGAAGACTTTGAAATTGCCGCCGAGAACATGTATATGGCGAACCCACAAAACTGCCGTTACACCATGAAATACGTGCACAACAAGGGACACTTACTGCTTAAAATGACGGACAATGTGAAGGTATTAAAAATTGCTGACAAATGAATAAACTGTAATTAACTATGGATTTGCTTGCAGTGTGTGCAGTATAAAGCGGAAAATATGCCCGATTTGAAGAAAATTGAGAAAATCACAAGCAATCTAGTTGGACATATGGCGTCCAAGGAGTAGCTAAAGCAACAAAGTGGCCACGGCAGCAAATTGGAACAAATGAAACAACAACAACAACAATATAAACTGTTTGGTGTTGCTGTTAGCTGAACTGTTTTTTGCTGTGTTACATCCTACACTTTTTTAGTTTATAAGCGCACTGGACCCGCGGCAGGCTGCATGTGGTAACAAGAGTAGTTTACTGTTTAAATAGCATTGTTATAAATGTTAGCTCTGTGCACAGCAGCCAGCCATAACGAAAAGGATGTCGGTGCTTCTTTTTTAAATTTATAATACTTTTGTATTTATTGTAATGTAAATGTGTGCATTATAGTGACATATTGAATTAGTCCACATTTCCATGAAATGCTTTAAACAAATTAAATGGTGTTTTTATAAAAAAGCAAATTGTATCTTTTTCAGTTATCGATTAATCATAAACAAGAATTGTAAAACGAGCTGTAGAGGGCGCTGCAAACCCGTTAGCAATTCAGACTTGAGATTTCATGAAATTAGATTGATTTCGTATTTATTTGCAAATTTTGATGGTTATGAGTTGGAAAGTTTTTGGAGGCTGTCTACTTGGGTTAAAAAATGTTAATTGCCTATCCATTAAAGCGATTAAACAGCCAAAACAAACAATTGCCAATGCACAGGTGAGTCAGTAAAGGTGAGTGCGTGAGCGAAGGAAAGAACATTGATGCTGTTTTAGATGGGGCTGCTGTTGTTGCTGTTGCTGTAGTCGCTGACCGCAGTTACTCACTTAATAAGCGGAGAGTAAATATTTAATTATTTGCATATGAGGCACTCGAGTTTATTTGCCACAGGAGATTGACAGCAATGCGAGTTTGATGCCTCACACCATGAGATCAGATGAGAGAAACAGTACTCAAAGAGACGAAGAGACAGAGACAGAGTGAGAGTGAGAGAGGTAGATCAGTAGCCAAAGTGTTGTTGACCAAATGCCATAAGAAGTGTTTGTCCATGCAGAAGATGAGAGTTGAGTACCTGCAACTAGGCAACTCAGTAGCCACTTTGGATTAAGGCATCCAAACGTCACGACGTTTGTTTGACCCACAGAATACGAAGCGGTTGCTTTTGATCGGCATCGTCACAGACCCTACAGTTGCAGCTCAAGCGTCAGCCACTTGGCTTTGATTAGTGGACGTCGAAGCCGACGCTGAAGAGATCTTCTCACCTGTCGTATTTCCGGCCCCACAGGCCGTAGACAAGCTCATTTGGCTTCTGTTTGCCCGTGGGTCCATTCCCTATCGGATGTTTGCGCTTTTCGAATAACTTACCGTGTTTACCATGCATTCATTGCAATCACACCTCACACTCACACTCACACTCACACTCACACTCACGCTCACAATCTCAATCACAATCTCAAACACAATCTCAATCATAATCAATTGGAAATGCAATGACATCGTAAACCACGAACTGTCTTCTTGGCTCATAAATTTGAAAAGCCACAACAATTGCTATGCGCTCCTGCCTCCACCAATCGAAATCGAACAAATCAAATAAATAATAATAATATACTATATGATATCATATGATACGTGTGAGCGTGCAGCCGAGCTTCAGCTACTGGTATTTGAAAATCATAAACGCAACATTCAATCGATCGTTACAACTCGATAAAGTAACACCACCGCCATCCGAGTTTAATTAGGTGCACAGTCTGCACTATGGGCCAGAAAACTAATATTTTGGATAAAATTATGGATAAACTTATATTCGATTAGAAAGTTTATATGCAGAGCAAATGTATATATATTTATGATCAGGGCCTATAGTTGAGTGCTATGCTTTTGTAGGAGCTGTAGCTCTTGCAACAAATATTTATTTATATTTATATTTAGTTTTACATCTAGATTTCCATCATTTTATATCTTACGTTGATTACTTCGCATCCAAAATAAAATTTAAAAAATAATCCCTTGTCAGCTGTTCCCTCTTTCCCAACTTCTTTTTTAATTACTATCAATTATTTTCTTATATTTTTGAGCACAATCTACTTTAGTTGTTCCATAGTCCACAGTCGACTCTACATACATGGAGTTACCCACGATAAACTTGACAAATAACATAAATGCTTTTTATTGCGGGTGGTTCAGTTGGGCCCGTGGTTGCGGCTGATTGGGGTGGGGGCTTTACGTTTTCGTTCCATAGACTTGGGTGTACTTACTACTAGTATTACGCGGCGATGCATTTTATGACACCCACTGGCGTCAATTATAAAGATATTTAAGTACAGTTAGCTAGCAATTAGACAGGGTCTTCCAACTGTCCATGGCGAGCAAAGCCCTGAGATTTCTTTGTCATGTAAGAATATATATATATGTATATAGATATCTATAGCTCTACTATATAAATTACGGCCATTGATAGTCGGTCATATGACAATTAGTTGTAAATTAAGTCCATGAACAAGTGCAAAAAAAAAAGAAGTTAAGTTTAGGTATACTTAATAAACAGTTGCGCATTTGCCAAGGCTTCAATAAGTTAGAGGTGTGTGTTTACCAACTGTGTCATACTCGCTCAGAGGGTAAGTACGATAAATTTGAGAGGCTTTAGAGTTGTCAACTTTAAAAGACTTGAGAGCGACTGTTAGCTAAATATTTATTAAAGCTAATATACTCTTCCTGCTCTGCGAGCGAGTAATGAACGGAAGTGCTTAAGAAAGGCTTAAGGCATTTGCGAGTTTTCGGTAGACTAAGAGTTTAGACTAAGGCAGAGCTGAACTGTGAGAGCATAGACTAAGAACTTTGTACATGATTGCCTAACTGTGAATTCTTTGCTGTCTGAGCAATAGCTTCAACAGGTAGACATAAAGACTTGTAGAAATATACTCTCATTATTTTGAAGCTCTTCCCAATGAAACACTCTCGATGACTTAGATAAGACTCAACTGTGATTAGAATAGTTTCAGCGAACTGCAGCATACTCGCTCTGAGCTTGAAATCGACTCCATTTCCAAAGACTCTTCAATGTTTTCGATTTGTTTAGTTCAAAGACGCCGCAAAGCTTGATATACACAAAGCCAATATACTCTTCTCACATACAGTGCACACTTTAGAGAGCAACAGCAAGCAGCCATTGCTGTAAGTCGGTTCGCTTTGCAGTTAGCTAAAGTTTGCATTGCTTTGAGTTTCGCTTCGGCTCGTCGTACACTCGAGTTATGCAAATAGAGCCGAGTTTAATTATGACCATTAGCCACTGTTGAGCGGCTACCGTTTTGAGTCAATACACTAAAGCACCTCTCTCTTTATGGTACGTTTTCTTTTTCTTTTTTTTTTTGTCGGATGGGCATTTAAAATTGTCGCTTTGTTGTGCAAATGAATGACGATTCGAATCGAACGATAATGCTCATTAATGACCAAACTTATTGACGCAAGCTCATTGACCGCACATTCGGCGATATGCCGAATTTGCGTGACTCACCCTACTATTACCAGAATGTAGGGTGTCATTAAAACTAATATTGATTCAATTTTGAGATTGTGACAAAATTGAACAAAGATAAAGATTTGAATAGGTTTTTATTATTAAATGCGAGTATTTTCCTATAATAACTAAGAGTAAAGACTATAATGACACGTTTTATAGATAAGTTTGATTGATTTTTGGTCGAATGAATATTACTCATATTTTTATTTAAATATATATAAAGTAAAGCTAAAGTATTTCTTAATATTTATCATTAAAAATATATTTCCTAGTTATATATTTAACCTATCATAAGAGAGTTTATAATTAGTCTATAAGGAAGCAAGATAAGTACAAGTAGAAATTGAATAGAATATACATTTTTTGATAACTTTTTTTATTTCTTATATAACTGCTTTATATCAGTAAAAGTCTATGACACTTGGTCTCTCTTTAAATATGATATTGTTTATGATCTCATACAATACCATTTAACCCATATATGTCATTCAACTATCAGCCCCTACTATTATTAAACACTGACCCATACAATACCATTTACAGTACTTCCTGGTCTTCCATCCAATAATGCATGATTAAGCGGAAGAGGCTACAGCTGCAATACCTGGACTTTTGTTTGACGTCAAAGACTGGCCTTAGTAATAAACACAAACATCATTCAACATTCATGATTATAGCTAGGTGACACAATGTCTATAAGGAAACAAAATTTCATTTCATTATAATTGAATCACTTTTCACGCGATACGATTTTTAAGAAATCGCACAGTTATCTATATCTATCTTTATAATAATGTTGTACGCACGTTAATTGGAAAATGAAATTCAAGTCAAGTCGGTTGGGTAAACAGATTTGTCATGCTCTATCAAAGCATATATATGTATATGTATATATGTATATGTGTATGATTATATATGACTTTTGCCTGGCTTGGGTTATTTATAACAAGGTATTTAGAAGGCTGGCCCGGTTTTGGTTGATAAATCAACGCCTATGATTAGAGCTTAATACCATCTTGATAGGTGGCAACAGCAAATTGATAAATCAAATATTTTTACTATAATATAATATAGTACACTATAATATAATTTACATTGGGCATTGGGCTTATCGAGGTAAAACCAATTTGGCAATCTACATGAAATCGCACGCTAATCGAACCACTTGATGAGTGGGTATTTCCGTGCGCGTTTTTAAACGCACCAAAAAAACGCGCTCAAAACGCGCTCAACTTCCAAACTTTTGAAGTTGTCAAGCTACAGCTTCCAGCTTTTGGATCTTCACCACATTCACGCAGATGTTTACCCATTAGCGTTTTGGGCGACTAAAATGTTTGCGCTGCGGCGTCACCTTCGTGAATGTCTGTCTGCGTCCCCCTCAAGCGCGGGGGGCTGGAGTCTGAGTCGTTGTCGGTGCGCAGCATAAAATCATTTTCTCTAAGCATTTTTGGCACTTTATTTACCTTTGAATTATTGCAAATGTAAGTACGGCGCCGAGTCGAGTAAGTGCGGTAGCTGACAGTGTGGACAATATGATTGTGGAGCTTGAAAGCTAACCACAGGCGCTTGGCGCTTGGGGTTTGCCATTGGCGCCATACTGTCCCACCCGCTGAAATTCATTGAAATTCCCTTTTAATGGAGATTAATGCGCCAAGAGGCGCCCCCATTGCTGTTGACATTGCTAAATGTTTTTCGAAAACAAAAAACTACTTATGCTCATATATATTTATTCAGTTTTTGTCTTTATTGCTATTTTGCTAGGTCTTCTCGGTTTTATTTTTTCTTTCGGACAGCCGGCCCATTAGGAACGTGGGAAAGAGCTGACTTTGGCTAAATACGTGGCGTATGCGTAATGTGAAATTGGTAATGGAGTGCATATATGTTGTTGATGATATACTTGGAAATGTTAAACAATTTAATTAAATATTGTAAGTAAATAAACTATACTCAAAGTAATTCATAATTCCATTTACTTCCACTACAACAATCTCAGCTACAAAAGCTATAACTCTATAACAGACTCTAAGAATTAAATAGTTCATTTAAACAGTTTTATCAAAATACTTTATAGATTCCCAGCTAAAAGCTGCATTGGGCAATTGCTGCTTAAGCCACAACCAAATGCTGCTTTGCTTCCATTGCTGTGAATGCACTTCAAAGGCCACAAATCAAGCAATGCATCTATAACCCACATGCATAGAACTTATATAAAGCTAACTCGCCCAAAATAAAACGATTAACAAACAAATGGAGCATATGAGTTCTATTTCACATTTATGAGCAAATCAATCAATTTCAATGCAATTTCAATTAGAGTGCCACAAAGTAGAGAGCGATAACGAACGTCGAACGTCTATGCCCAATCAAACTGACCATAAAACATATTCGATCTAAATATAGGTATATACATATATACATATATATATATTTTTTTTTTCAATGAGCTCTTTTCAATTTTTTTGTTTGTATCAATAAACAATTTTAATATTTTTTAATTAGGAAAACATGTTGATTATATAAATTAAATCGCAGACTGCGATTAGATTACAGCTCGAGTGACACAACGACGCTTAAAGTGCCATTTAAACGGCTTTAAACAAATTTCTATAATTTTGTTTTCAATACTCCGTAATGCTATCTGCTTCTGATTATGCGTGTGGGATTGGCTGCTAGTGCTTTGAATTAATTGAAAATTGATTATTGCCAGAGGAAATGACGATAAGCGTACGGGCTAGTTAGCTAGCTGATTGAATGCCAGTCGAATAGGTTAAATCGATAAGCAAACGGCCAACGGGGTTTTCATAATTGAAATTTAATCCATCATAATAGACGTCAAAGACGATTGAACTGTATGACCAAGAACTCAACAATGATAAGCTTGAGTAGGCATATAGAGAAAACGAACAAGAGTTGAGATAAAAGATATCCATAAAAAATATACAGATAAAGTTGAAGACTTAACTAGATTAAATGAATCCTCCTTTAAGGATCAACAATGACAACCCTGATATATATAGACTCTGAACTCGATATAGAAACCAGCAGATCAAATTGGATGTCTTCAAATACCCATCATGACTAAAACTATATAAACTGAATCAACTTGTTAAATATCTGCTCATAATAACTAAAATGTTCCCTTTTTCCATATTTTCAATGGGTATAAAAACAGATAATAAATTATGAACACAGTCGGAAAAATAAATAAGGCCTAACCAAAAAAAAAAAAAAAAAAAAAAATTAAATATTGATATCTTAAATTTCAGGCACAGACAGTTAGCCAGGATACGGGCAACTGAGGCAACAGCAGCAGCAGCAGCAGCAATAGCAGCGGAGCCGTCATCATTATCTGGCAATTGAATTTACAAAACAAATAATTACAGAAATGCAGTACAAATATATAAGGAAAATATGTGACTCGAGTCGCAACCTCGTACAGCTCACATGTTGTGTATCTGATCAAATACGGAATACAAATCAAAATGCGATTTTCAAGCAGCCAAAAGGTGGCCTTATCTGTAAACTGTTTATATATACCTTAACGACTGCCGTGTTCGACTCGACTCGACTCGATTCGATTCGATTCGACTCGAGCTCGAGCTGCGACCTGGCGCTTTAAGGAAGTGTGCGACGAAAGGTTAAAAAACTCTTGCTGCAACAACAACAAAAACATCAACGTTAACCGGCAGCAAAATGTATCTGAGCAAACAAACTGCCGTGCATTGCTACACATTTTGTTCCACTATCCACAGTGGTTGAGTGGTTGCTTGGTTGGTTGGTGTGGTTGTATATGTAGTTATTGACTGGCTGGCTGGCTGGCTTGGTTCATTGGTTCACTGTCTGACGGCTGATGGTTTTCAATGGCATCGAATTTGTTTACGCTGCGCCTAATGAGCCAACTTTATTTGTGCAACGCAGCAAGACGCGACCGCAGCTCTTAGAGCCGCACAAGATATCTGCAGCTCAAGATAAAGATACAGATACACTGACACCTTTTCAATATATATGCATACATATAGATAAGAGATAAGGCTGTGATTTGATCAATCAGTTCAGATTCAAATTTCCAAAGATTCATATAATCAGACTCATTCATTCATACATTCATTTCATATAATCATTCATTCATTCAAACATGTATTCTTTTATGCATTCATATATTCATACTTTCTAACAAATTAAAATACCCAATCATTCATATTCATTGTTTCATACTCCCATTAATTTATTTATGCATTCATATTCATTCACACATTCACATTCCCATGCATTCAGCAGTCTTCCCTTTACAGACCTGAATACAAAATCTCACCTCATAACAGCTTCAATCCATGCTAGGCCAGGCCCCTAGATATCAATTGGCATTAATTTGCAATCGCTTAGCCATAGACATACCATTTACCACTTACCCATTCGATTTCCTCTGTAAATCAGTCGTTGCTTTACGTCGAATGGCTTATCATTCGTGTGGTTTAATTCACAGCCAAAATTTTGTTTGGCTTTGGCTTTGGCTTTATTATCAATGAACTCGAATGAAATAAATCTCATAATTTCGTAATACCTGTGGGCAACTGTCCTGTACGATATGCGCACTCGTTTATAATATATTTTATAAATAAATAAAATTCAATAAAACTCATTTATCAGTTTTTAATAAGTTTGCTCCAGCAGCAACAACAACAAGAAAAAGCGAATCAATTCGTTCACTTAATGAAAAAAACACAACTCAATTATAAACTTTATCGAGAATGTTTTGGGAAGGGGAAGTTGAAAAAAAAAAATAAATAAAAAAAAAAAAAAAAAAAAAAAATGCAGACAAATGCGCATACGTTAAAAGTATTTTTCAATGTTGAAAGTGAATTAAAATTTAATGTCAATAAATGAAATTTACTTTATTATTGTCATGGTTCCTCTGTTGGGTTTTTTAAGAGATATGCGCACTTCCAAAGTCTATATTGATATAATATGTAATGCTAAAGATAAAATATATTTAATATAACTATATTTCGATAGTGATATGTGAGCAGCGGAAGAGCAATGTGACTTTTGCTGATTGCTGCTTGATGATACACAGCTCAATGGTCATTTATCGAATATATGGCTGATACTTAAAGAGTTAATCAAAATGTGGAAAAAAACGGAAGTCCATAAATAGTAGTAGCAGAAGATGGTGTATTGAATATATAACTTGAAATATTTGCATATGCAAGTAGAGACTGTCCAAAGACAGAAATCTGAAGTGTGAACATATCAGCCTAGCCATTTGATAGTTTCAATAGACAAATGCTAATTTGATTTACAAATATTATTTTTAATTTTTTAAATATTAATTTCTCTGCTTGAAAATGTTTTTAAAATATAAATCAATTTTTTATTTAAATTTAAACTCTTAATATAAATTGAAGAGTATTTTATTAATGACAATTTCCAAACGATGTTCGATAAAAAAATAAATAAGAGCCTGAGCAACTTCGGTACAACTTTGTTTATCTCTACACTCAATAAAATTCCATTAATCAAAGTTGCGCCTGAGTTTGCATTGTAAATGTTAAAAAAAAAGTGGGAAAGAAAATAAATAAATAAAAAAAAAAATCAACTGCAGGCAGATAATTATTTTTTTTTTATCTGCATATAGATTGACTGTGAGTGAACGCAACTCGGTCAACATAATTAGCCAATGCTTAAATATGCAGCAAATGTATTTGTATCTGTTTGTGTAACTGTAACTGCAATTGCAATGCGTATCTGCAACTGCAACTGTATCTGTATTTGTATTTGTATCTCAGCGGTGACAGCTTATATCAGCGCAGAGTTGTAAAAATTATTTATTGATAACGCAATTTAATGCCAATTATTTGTACATAAATATTTGTTTAATTATCAATTGCATGTTGCGCTCAATTGATGTGGGCGTCGACTCTGAATGGTGGGTGGGTCATCAGCAATGAGGCGCGTGATTAATCGACATTGCGATACTGCGCATTGTACTCGAAAATGTTTACAAAATCTTGTCAAATTTGTTGGCCAAACAAATCGTTTGGCTTTAAAGTGACTTTCAGGAAGGGCCATCCCCCATAGAGGTGATGTAACCCTTAAATATAGGCCAACCCTTAAAGATCAAACAACTCACGTTTACATTAATGATCTCTAAAGTTTTTTTTTTCGTCAATTGTGCAGTGATACGAATGACAAGGGTTGACTGTGAATACACTTGTCCAGGGGGTGGTCTTTAATACACCCTCTCAGTGCTGCTCTGCTCAGCGACCACAAGCTAAATTGCTGCAGCATATGCGACAATTTTTGTGATATTTGCTATATAATGCTTGATTAGAGTTGTATTATTGGTACTGAAAATTCATTTCAGTTTCAATGGGTCTTACAAGGGATTGTGCCTTGAGCTAGAAAAGTGTCACTCAAATAAGAATTTCTTCTTAAATCAAGAGTAAATCAAGCGCTAAAACAAAGACTGAGTCTTACATGAAAAGAAATGTATGCTACATAAGCTCGGCCAGCTGTGCTTCCTTTCCCTCTCTCTCTCTCTCTCTCTCTTTGTCAACTCTTTTCCTTGTTTGTTATATAACTTCAACTATTGTGGAACAACAGCAATCATAGTGCTGGCCAGTAGCCAACTCCCCTTTCGTTGAGTGTAAACGTTAGTTAAATGCACGTGGATGAGTAGATAAATATCGTATAATGAAAATAAAATAGGGAAAGGGCTAACAACAACAATGGCAGCCGAATGGAGAAAAACAAGCAAGCTAGAACAACAGCAATCAGTCGCAATCCACGTTGCAGTCATCGCACTAATTTGGAGCTAGTTTTTGGGTTCCATTTCGGAATCGTGTTGGCCAAGTACGTGGCCAAAGAAAATACACTTTAGCACGTTTCTTGTTAGCCAACAGTTTTCTAGCTGCCCCTCATACAATGGCATGATATACTAGTTCTGTGTGTTTCTCTCGAAACAATAAATGTATAAGTGTGTGTATGTGAATTGTTTTGAACTGGAGTTCCTTATGGCTCTTGTGGCAGCTGCATCGTTCGTTGTTTATTTTGGCATAGGTGAATAGTTCAAATTAAGGCGCAGACATAAGATGAACAACAAAAGTGGGGAATAGGACAAAGTGTGGGGTACAAAAAGTAGTTTAGAGAGATGAGAAGTTGGATAGTATTTGGAGAAATGTAACTCCTTCTAAGAGCGAAATACAAAGATGTAGAAGAAATTTCTATAGGGAAATATATTATTTACATTTTATTTTATAAAAAGTCTTTAAAACGTATATCTTAACTGTTACTCAATCGTTTCATATTATCATCTCACATTTACACATCCATCAATCAAAGACCAAAATCTATAAATGACAGCCGATAAACAATCTAATGCTATCCCTGCCATACTAGAAGCTTTCATAAAAAATGCATTATGTGAACATTAACTGTTGGCTGGAAAATGTCGGGCAAGCAAGTTATAAGAAGTCAATGCGAAACGATGATAGGAATCATTTATATCACTTATTGTGCGACCAGCGATTTGAGTGGTCATAACAATTGAATATCAATGAGCCAAACTCGAGGGACATTATCGATTTTCGTGAGCTTAAAGCGTGGATTTAACTGGAAATTCAGGCCTGCGAAACATGAGTGTCAGTCAAGGCGAGTCAACTAACTGCCTCCTTAATTGCTGCTCTAATGATGTGCCAGGCTAACCAGACAAAGACAGAGCTGCCGCCCAAGTTGATTATGAAGTCGAGGCAGCCGGCAGCCCACACACCCATACCCAGATCCAGACGCAGACCCAGTCTGCTGCAGAACTGGCTCAACACTCCATAATGATGGCAATTATAGCTCGTTTTTCCAACAATTTATATGAAATTTTGCAGCCAGGAGCGCCAAATCAACTGGCCACGCCCACCATACAGACACAGTACTCACACACACACACACACGCATCGCACACGACATTTTTTCCGGTGCTAGCAAATGGCAACGCCCAGCGCATGTTGCCAGCTCGCTTGCACTCGCACATGAGTGAGCGAGTTGGCATGCGCTGAGCGCCTCCATCTTGAAAGCGTGCTACGAAAAGAGAGCGAACGTTATGCGAGTGAGACTGAGTGCGAGCATGGTGGAGAGAGCGCACGCAAGTGAGCGGCACTAGGTGCTAACTAGTATTTGGTGGTGGGCAATTATCAAGCTGTGCGTTGACGATGCACTGAAAGAAAAAGTTTAGCTAATATTTTATATATTGATATGATGTATCTATGAATGCATTTTTAAATAATTTTATAAAATTATAAATAATAATTAAAACCAATTCCATATGTAAGCATACTATAATTTATTATTATCTTATATTTATTTCCGTCTTCTGTACACATAACATAACACATAACATTAGAAAATATAAATAATATTTATATATAAGTTAACTTATTCAGTAATTACGCTCAGTGCACAAAAGACTGCCGCAAGGTATTTCTCTCATTGCGTTGCTGCTGCGAAGCCACCCTCCCACCTTACTCTCTACTTCTATCTCTCTCTCTAGCTCCGTCTCTCTCTCTTCCATACACACACTCGCACTCGCATTCGTATGTACATTGACGTTTCGGGTTTCGGCACAGCCCAATCATTGCGATATGCGACTCTATATGACACGGGCACGGGCCGGCGTTGAGCACAGTCGTTGATTAGCGCTCGTCGCGTCGAGTTCGCAGTCGCAGTCGCAGTCACATTCAGAGTCAGAATATCGAACGCGCTCTTTGACGCTTAAACGGAAGAGAATCGCACGCATACGTCAAAGGCTGCAATCAGTGTTTCGTTAGCAAAATACAAAGAAGAACAAATACCTAACAATACAAATAAAAGCAAGCAAAATATAATAAAAGCTAGTAGCATAAGTGTTAGTTAGTCGTGCGCGCAGACAAAGCATGTCCAGTGCACAAGTGTCACAGCCGCCGCCGCCCACCACGCAGCAGCCGTTGCCTCAGCAGCAGCAGCAGCAGCAGCAAACGCCTCATATTAGCCAGCTGCTTATTAGCCACATAGCAGCCGCACAGCAACGTGCAACCACAACACCACCTGCCGCCGCTGCCATCGTTGTCGATTACGATCAGTGCAGCAACAATTCGTCGCCCAGATCTAGTGGCAGTCATAGTCCAGCGACCGCTGCAGTTGCTTCCAGCCCCACGCACTCCTCGGCCACGACAGGTAGCCCGCACAGCGCCTACGCACCCACACATAGTCCAGCGGCTGCACAAGACAGCTCAGCGGAACAGCAACAACAACAGCTGCAACAGCAGCAGCAGCAACAACAACAGCAACAACAGCAGCAATCACAGCTCCCAGCTGCTCCGCCCGCCATGCCTCTGCTAGTGGCACCTATTCCCATGGCCTGTCAGGGCATTGGACCACCTCCGACGCATCATCCACACGCACATGCACCGCATCCGCGTCTCTATGTCGAAGGCGGCTTTCCGCCACATCATGTGCCACATCCCGCCTTGGTCAATGGCGCCTATCCGCTGCCCCGTCTGCCTCTAGCTGCAGTCATGCTGCCCGCCAATGCACCAGCTCCAGCAGCCACACAATTGCCACCGGCAGCGCCCATACCCATAGCCAGCTGTTCGCCACCCGCTACAACTACCGCGCTGCAGCAGGCTCAACCCAAGAAATCCTTCTGCATCGATGCGCTGCTCGCCAAGAATCAGCATCAAAGTGCCGATAGACCACCTCCGACAGCCGCTGATATGATTGCGGATGATCATCGTTTGGCGGCGCTACACTATGCCCGCGATCAGGCGGAACTGAATCATGCCTTTGTGGCAGCCTCGAATGCAGCTGCGGCAGCTGCTGCCGCCGGCATCAGCGAGCAGGAGGCGTTGCAGCGAATACGCGAATCGCGTGAATATGATTCACCCAGTCCCGACGGCATGTCCAGGTGGGTTTTCGTTTATATTCTTATTGCATTTTTAAAAGAAATTTTTCAATATTTAATTTGCTAAATGTTTTTCGCTTTGTTGTAAATGTTTTATTCATCGAATAATTTAAGCTTGTAGATAAGTTGGGAATTCTTAATGTTAATGAACACATTTCCTCAACTTCTTCAACAACATCACTCAAAAAGTTAAATGGATTTAAATGTCTTATTAACATCCATTAAATTTCAAACTTAAATATTTCTATAATTGCAATCGATTCACATTTATTTTTGGCCTTCATCTAACTTGACTTCTTAGGCAACTCCCACCTCTAGCTTTACCAATATGTTGCTCAAATCGAATTTCAATGAAATTTACCTTTAAGCTAACACGCCGTTCAAGTATTTCTGGTAGCTGGCGGACAAATCCAATAAAATGCCAGCAGCGTATGCGAACAATGCTTTTGGGCTTTAAAGCGGCTTTGTTAGCACTCGACAACATGGCCGAAAAGCCAAACCAAGCTGGTTACGTTGGCTTCATTATGATTGCGATTACGTATACGCCATGTGCGCCATTTGTATGTGTGTATGTGTGTGTGTGGCAGAGTAAACAAATTATATATATATTTTTTTAATTGTCGCGTAACTTGTTTATTGTAGAGCTTTGATAATTGTGCAGTAGTAGTTTACAGGGTGTCTCAACATTGAACTGTATCTTTTTCCGTTGCAGATCTGAATCTCCCAGCTCATCGCATCGCTCCAGTCCGCCCATCAGTCCCGGCTGCGAGGATCAGCAGCCACAGCCCGCGCACCACTCACATCATTTGAGCATGCGTATGTCCGATTTGCATGATGAGTTCAAGAAGCCCATTCCGCCGCACAGTCCCATTAGACCGCAGGACTTTCCACTCTATGCGGGCGGACATCCGTATCAGCTATTGACACCTGGTGGTTCAGCTTTTCACCGGCCACTCGATCCGTCCGGCAAGCCCATACCCGTAAGCATGTTAACAGTTTAAAGTATATGGAAATAAATGCTAACTTGAAGTCAACTTTGTTGCTGCATTCTCTGCTTTCTGTTGCAGATACCCATGGGTCACAATTTTATGCCTTCGCAGCTGCAGTTTGAGTTTCTGGCACGCGCTGGCATGCTGCATCATCGCATACCCGAGCTGGCCGCCTATCCGCATCACGCGATACTGGGCAAGACGCGACGACCGCGCACCGCCTTCACCTCCCAGCAGCTGCTCGAGCTGGAGAAACAGTTCAAGCAAAACAAATACTTGTCGCGGCCCAAGCGCTTCGAGGTGGCCAGCGGCCTGATGCTGTCCGAGACACAGGTGAAGATCTGGTTCCAGAATCGTCGCATGAAATGGAAACGCTCCAAAAAGGCGCAGCAGGAGGCCAAGGAACGGGCCAAGGCGCAGCAGCAACAGCAGCAGCAGCAGAGCACAGCCAGTGCGAGCAGCGCGAGTTAGTTCCAACTGAAGCCACAGCAAAAGTATATCTAGTCATTGGCATTGGAACAACCGTCCAACTGGTGAGACACCCTGTATGCGAGCAGCCCAACAAACAACGTGCAACACAAAAAAAAAGAAAGAAAAACATTTCATGAGATTGCGCAAAATTAGCTACGCAATTAGTTGAAATTATTTTGGTCATTGTTGTTGTTGTTGTTGCTTTGATTTTTGTTGTGGGAATTAACGACAACAACAACAACAACAGCAACAAAATGCACTGTGTGATATATGTAAACCAGAAATATATATATAATTTAAACACTGCTACATAAAAGTATTTGACAACCCTCGCCCGCCCTCAGCCCTCCGCTCCCTGCCACCTATCCACTGTACATACACAAAATAAACAATCTATCAATTAATTTAAATTACCTTACAAATAATAAATACTATATATATAAATAATATGAGATTAGTTTAGTTTAGTTTAGTTTAGTTTGTATATGGCCACGATCTTATTTCTTACGTAATTGTGTGTAAATAATTGTAATTATGTAATTTTAAACAACAAACATTGTTGCAAATTGCGACGGCGCTAGCAAATTTTATTACATTTATTTTGAAAAATCGAAAATGATCAATAAAATGTGCTTTACAAATGTCAACTGAAGTTTTTTTTATTATTGCTGAAGAGTCTTTCATATGGAAATCTTTAAAAATATTCATAATTCAAAGATTTCCTTCCATAAGATACTCTATGAATTCAATCTTTTCTTAGCTAATATAGCTAGCAAAGAAAAGATTGAATTCAGGATGTTTGCAAAGAAAAAAATAATATTTAAATTGGATATTATTTGTAGATTAAAGACGTTTCTTATGAAAAGACGTTACAAGACTTGCCTATAGAAAGTTTTCTGATTGCCATGAAAAACTGTTTTTGGAATTTTTCTAATGAATTTATATTTCGAATGTTGTTAGACTTACAAAGTCTTAGATGAAATTATCTTCTAAAGTTTACAAATATGCAAATAATAAAAAAATAAATAAAATAGTTAAGCTAAGGTCGTTTAATTTTATTGTAATTTTTACTTCAACTTGCAAAAGTGAAATTCCTTGCAGCTGTTTCTCATCTAATCTCACAAGAGTTTCTAACAATTTAATTCAATATGGAAACGTTTGCTAATAAAGATTAAATTATTGATTTTTTCTAGAATATAAATTCGTCACTAGAATCAACTTCTGAAAGCAAGAAATCGTTCAGTTCAGATTTCTCACAGTAGAAAAAAAAAAAAACAATACACTCAAAGGGTGCTTTGGCTCTCGACACTAAAGTATCTAATCACTTTAGAGCTATCTATATGTGTCCCCCAAAAAAGAAAAAGAAACAGCAAAAACTATTAAAGTTGTATTTATAAAAGTCATATAAAAGCCAATCAGGTACAAAAGTTTTTAATTTCATAGCTGATATCAGTTATCGTGGCAAATAAATCAAATGCTCGTAGATAATCAATTTAATTGTTCAGACAATAATTATGTCTAAATTTATAATGTCACTTAAAAATTATTTTGCTAATTAAAATGTTGCTTCTTGCCAAAAACAACAACAATAACAACCAACAGCCACTTGTATAAAATAAAATCCAAAATCATGGTGAGCCTCCATTTCCGCAATCAGAATTCTTAAAGAATAAATAAACTAATAAATTGTTTGAGAAATGTAAAAAGTAACACGTCTCTTATCAGAGAGCTGAGCATTTATAAAGTTCTCGTTGATACGTGGCTTAATCGCAGCTAATGAAGCTAATCATCAAGAACTTGTTTGGACCCATATAGGGCGTAATACCCCAACGACTAATCGGCCAGCAATCAGTGTTAATTGGAACAAAGTTCTCAGTTTGCTGTTTGGCATGAGGTGTACTTTTGATTAAATACATATCTATATATATGTATGTATAAATTTCAAAAATAACAATTCGTAATCGTCTCTCGCTCTCTCTAGCAATCCTTAGCAAACAGCTCATACAATTAGCTATATAGGATTATAATTGAATTGGGAAATGAAAGGAGATTGTGAATGGAACAAGACGTGGCCACTTCATCACGTAATACTCAAGTATAGCAGAGCGCGACCTTCGCTCATAAATAGACAGGAGAATCAGTTAATGAGAGTGAGAGAGAGAGAGAGTGCGATGCAGAGACAGCATGCCTTGAAGTATGCTTTATATTGTTGTTATTATTGGCTGTTTGATGTGCTCGCATTGTTGCTGTTGTTGTTATTATTATTATTATGCAGCAGTTCTTGCTTGCTTGCTGATTATTATGCGTCTGATGGGCAAATAAAAATTCATTTCATTATACGTCAGCCACTCGCAGACACTTTATACAAGACAACGCAACGCACTACGTCAACAAGAGAGGGGGAAAGCGAGAGAGAGAGAGAGAGAGAGAGAAGCAGAGTAGACATTTCATTGAATGAATGAATTTTGGTTGATATTTGTACTACATTCAATTTGGTATACTGTGGTTGAAACAGTTTAGAATTAAACAAAAATCATTTAAAGTGCCAACAAAATATAAATATATCGAATTTTACAAATCTCTCTAATTGTTTCAATAAACTCAAAACCAAAGCAAAAGATATTCAAATTCAAAAAGAACTTGCCCTAATTGAATTTCCAGGTTCAATGACATTCCATGAACCAGATAATATTATCACTAGAGTAAGCCAATCAAATCAGGCTTGAACCACTGTGCCCAGGCCTGCGGTCTGATGTGGTTGCTGATGCTGCGCTATTCAGTTGAGATGCCTTGAAGTGGCCAAGTGTTGAAGTTGAACCAGTATTCAACCAAAAGCAGCAGCAGCAGCAGGAGCAGCAGCAGGAGCATGAGCAGGAGCAGCAGCAGCACAAAGGATTTCTAGCTATATTGTGTGTGGAATGGCAACTGTCTAATTCAATTCATGAGCTATTAGCGGGTAATTTGTAACAATTGCTAGGGCAGAATTTTACTTTTATCAACAGGCAGCCAAAGGGTGACAGAGTTCAAACCCTGAAAACCGGAGTCTGCTAGAGTTTGAGTTTCGGCAATTGCTTAATTGTGGAATGGATTTCTTTTTTTTTTTTTCTGATGCTCTCTCTCGCATCTGTTGCAAATTAAATTTCAGTTATAATTTTCTATAAACACGGGCCATAGCAGACAATAGTGTGCGAGTGTGCGTGTGTGTGTGCACACCCAGTAAATTGTCATTTGAATTGAGGGTCGTCATCGCCGAACGAGGGGCCCCCATCCATCGTCTCTTATGACTTTGTCAGCAGCAGTTGTTGCTGGTGTTACAATTTGGTTACCCTAGGGGTGATTGCCACGTCGTTGTTGATCTTCATGTCAACACAGATGATCACATTTTATGCTTAATTTGTGCGTGTGTATGGGTGTGCTGCGTGTGTGTGTGTGTGTGTGCATGTTGTTTGCTGTGTTTACTTTTGTGATTTGAGCATTCATCGAATTTCTGCTAATATTCAAACGGCTTTGCCCAAATGCATTTTCCACATTTTCCGCCATTTCCATTCGATTTTATTGTCAAATATGCGCGATTATTTGTCATATGTTGCATTTTATTATTGCCAAATTTGCATTCGGACGTACAACAATGAACATAACTCTGATATGGCTCGTTAGTTAGTTGGCTAATGGATAGATACATAGATAGATAGGGGTTGCCTTCTAACACCTAACGTGTAGAGGGGTTGAGGGCGCTTTAGCATCAATTTGCTGAAATTGATATGACAATTTATCTGACAATTTTATTTGAATTTACAACAAATTTTTAGAGCTTCGCTTCAGAGGGCTAATTATAAATCAAATATTAATTGAATATTAAGATAAAACAAAGAGAGAGAGAGGGTGTGGGAGAGTGGGAGAGAGAGGTAGAGAGAGAGGTAGAGACTGAGTCAGACGGATATAGAGATGAAGAGATAGTGTGAGAGAGACAGAGAGAGAGAGAGAGAGAGAGAGAGAGAGAGAGAGAGACAGAGAGAGATAGAGAGAGAGAGAGAGAGAGAGAGAGAGAGAGCGCGAAGGCTAAACTTGTTAGGCAAAATTTGAAGTAAATATAAATTTGTTGATATACAATTTTTTCTGTATTTCTTCTAATTTATTGCCATAATTAAATATGATAAATAATAGCAAAAAATTTATTAATAGAAAATCTGTAAATGAATTAATTTTGTTTTAAAAATAATTTTTATCATTTAAAAAAAAATATTCATATTTTACATTTAATTTAATTTTTTTTTTCATGATTAGTAAACATTTTATAAAATAAATAATAATTTTCATTACTTTATTTGTATTAAACATTCATTACAAAATTCTTATACAAAACTTAGATTTAATTTTAATTTTTCATAATTTTTTTTTTTTTTTTTTTTTTTTTTTTTTTGTACTTTTAGAAATATATTTTCTAATTGTTGTCTATTTAATAAAATTTTCAATTTCTATACAAAAACTCTCCTCAATTCATCTAATTTTCGGCATTACTTATCTATTCTATATATTCTATATACCATAATTTACCATTGATATGTAAATAGTTTTATTACTTATAAATATTTTCTCTTAGTTCTTTGAGTATTCTTAATTTTTGTCAGCTTATCAAATAATTTATTGATTTATAGTGCACGCTGACAAAAACTACAACGCATATTGCTGCTTAATGCCATAATTTCCAACTTGTTTACACAATCCATCTGGCTATATTTTCAACACACACGCACACAGATGTCCGTCCGGCTACAATCAGCAGTTCAAGCTGTAGTCGCTGCCATCAATCCATAAAAGAAAATCCGTGCGTGCGCGCCAAAGTAAACAAAAATGCAAGCGAGAAACGAAGCCAAAGCCAAATCGAGTCGGGGCCAATGCTCATCAGGCTGGCACAAAGGCCATTAGTTTACTAAGCACACACTGAGAGAGAGAGACAGAGAGATAGAGAGGGAGATAGGGATACACATCGATATGAGCTGGACAATGGCATTGAATTTGTCAAATGATTTCGATTTAATCGCCAGGAAATTTTGCAATCAAAATTCACGAATATCAACGCTAATTGCCAATGGTGCAGTCGTGTATGCCCACAGCCCACAGCCTAAAGCGCATTAGATCCCCAGAGACAACTGAGTGGGAGAGAGAGAGACGTAGTGAGATAGAGATAGAGGCAGATCCCACTGAGTTCAGTGCAAATTGTCACCATATGCGTCAACACGCTATAATTCACCAGAAAAGTAATCCAAACAATTGACCAGACGAAGCACTGACATCTAATGGAGGGGGTGTGTCTGTGTCTGCTCTCTGACTCTCTGCTGACTCTACCCAAAACCCTGTCTTCCGCTCGCCCCTTTTGACTGCAGCAAGTGCTAACTACCCTCAGGCAATGGTCTCTCTCCCTGCGCCCTCGGTCACACTAATGCCTGACTCTAACTGTGCTAGCTGGTGTTTTGGTGCTAATTGAATTCATTGCCGTTGATCAAGTGCTGCCAAACAACAAATCATCCCCGGAGGCTAATGATACGGACGAGCGAGCTAACTGACTCACTGAGACGAGCTGCAGTTCAGTTTTGGGCTAGGAGCAAAACACTTGCCAAGGGCAAAGGCAGAGGGTGCAATTGTCAGATTGCTGCGGGTGAATCCCCCACCCCCCTCTCTTTCTCTCTTTCTCTCTCTCTCTATAGCTGCGCGTTAAATGAAATTAGAAAACCTTATGTTCAGTTAATTAGCAAATTTAAGGGCATTCTGTGGAGTTTAGCTGAGAGGCTATTAAGGAAGCAAGTGAGCAAAAGCTGGAAAGGCAGCTAAATGATTGTATATGAAATGAAAGTCAGGCAAAGGCAGAGGGAAAGAGGTGGGAATGAGTGTAGAAAAGGAAAGGTGAAAGTCTTACTCTGCAGTTTTTGTAAATATAGCACGAAGTGTAGAAATATTAAGGAGGGATAAAAGAAACTTTTAATAAATGCTAAAAAAAAAATATACTATAATTAAATTTTTAAATTTTTTTTATATGAATGTCTTGATATTAAAATTAAATTAATAAATTATATTTTAAAGTTTTTTTTTACAATTTAATTTATTTTAGCCTTAACACTTTTAGGTGAATTAAAATTGTAATTAATTTATTTTAATATTAAATTATGTCAAATAATTAAAGCTTTGTTTTAAATAAAATCCTGTGAAACCAAATCCTGTTTAAGCTTTCATCCTGTGATGAAGCCAATGTCTTCAAAGTTGTATTCAAAATCTTAAGACCTTTCACGCTCCATTTTCCATCTATCTCATTTATAATGCTTAGGCAGCTTCTTCAGCTTCTTACATTCATCAACTGGTGACAAATTGGCAATTGGTAGGCTTAGGGCTGTCGTCGCTGCCTTTTGCCACGTTAATTGCAACAATTAAAATACAAATGTTTTGCCACAAAACTCGTAGCGTATGCAAATGAAGCCATGTGTTAGCATTGTGCTTACCTTTTTGGAATTGTGCTCTAAACTCTAAACAAACATTGAATAACAACTGCAACAACAACAGCAACAACGACGACAACATACAACGGCGAGAACAACAAACAAAAATATTAAATTGTAATCCGCTTAAATGAGTAAAAGGCATTAAAACGCATTTGCATAATTGTTGAAAATGCGCGAGCACCGAAATCAGCCAACCCCAAGGGGACAACCGGGAAACGAAACGAGAGGAAAAACTTTTACGGTTTCAAGGCTGAGGCAGAGGCAGAGCCAGAAGCTGAAGCTGAGGCCGAGGCAATCCAATCAAAAGTGAGCGCCGGCTGTCCTCAAGGGCCGGCTCGCCGGGCATTGCACGTGAGGACAATATTTAAAAATGTTTAGCATAATTAATGCCGGTCCGACATTCGTGTACGCTTGGGTTGATTTTAAGGCTACGATGCGAATGTTTCAGACAAGTGCACACATAGCGAAAAGTTGAACGCATACGAGAGAATCGGGGCGTGCCTAATCAACCCCAAAAAAGCCGGCGTTAATTTGCGAGGCGCAACGACTGCGTATGCCGCAGGGTCGCATTATTCACACATACGCTTAAATGAACGCGAGCACGACTTCCCTGCCCCCCCTACTCCTGGCTGCCTCTTAACGTTCCCTAGGGTTCGGAGTCTTTTTCGCCCGCTCATTCCCCTTAGCAGAAAGCCGCAGCCAAAAACTGGGTCCAACCGCATCGTGTGCGTGAAATTGAATTTATTTTATTGCCACTAATTGGCTGAAATACCTGAGGGCGTTTAGCTTGAAGGGTAAGGGCATAGGTGTGTGTGTGTGCACGTGGGTGTTACGGATTTAGGTTGATTTTCTATTTGTTTTGTTCCCAAAAACTTTGCCATAAAGTTATAGTAAAAGTTTTTTTTTTCGGATAAAGCTGGCGCTGAACTATGAAATATATTGTGCATAAATGTTGCTTGAATTGGAAATTATGGCAAAGAACCAGAGCTCAGCTCAAGCTAAGCATAAATAGAGAGGCATATATGCAATATATATCATTTATAAGATGGAGATTTGTAATTATAATACAACTCAAAAGGAAGTCAGACTAATTTAATTTTCATTCTAGTTCAGACTCTGCAAGATAAAGTTTATTTTCCGATTTGACACGCTACCAAGAGTAATATATATATATGGAAATTACAACAATCTTTTCCATATATTATTGGTGCCAAATAATAGAACTTCTATCAAGCTAAGTACATTGGACCCTCGGATAACGAACATTTCGCATAACGAGCACATTATAAGTTTCGCTTAACGAACATAATGTTTCGCATAATGACCAAGATGCTGTTGCTCATTATCCGAGGATCCACTGTATAGCATTATCTTTTCCATGCTCTGCTCCACTTGTATTCTGTTCCATTTCCACTCTATTCCATTTTGATTCTGTGCCATTGGCGTACTCTACCTACTCTCTCTCTCTCTCTCTCTCTCTCTCTCTCTCATATACTTAGCTCCATTTCAGCTATACCACTAGATTATATTCTCACTATTCTCACTATTCTCACTATTCTACTCTATTCATACTACATCAGCTTATTATCTATTCTGCTCACTTCTATTAATATATAATCTCGACTTTCGTCAAGTTTTTCTTATAGCATTCTATTTAATTCGTTTAACTACTTGCCCATTCCATTATATACCAGTTCAATACAATAGCCAAATCCCTATTCTATATAATCGTTATATTTATCTTGTATTTATCGTTGCCTCACCCATATAATGCGCCATTTTATGCCAATCTTACCCAGCAGTGACAGCCAAACTTGAGAAGTGTATCACTTCGAACAGCAGTCGACGTACGGACTCTCAGCGTAACCCGTAAAATACACATTTTCTGGTGGTAGAAAATCCAGCAAATTGATTTTAGTGGGTGTTTACACAGAGCTTAGAAGTACTTTCCAGGCGAACTTTTCACAATTTCCCTGCGAGCACTGCCAAAAAGCACGCCCTCTTTTAACTCAACCACCCACGCAGTCGATGTCACGGTGTGTGTGTGTGTGTGTGTGTGCATCATTGTATAGGGCAAGTGGCAAAACCTCACAAATGGCAAATGGCAGCATTTAGTATGATTATCAACAGCCCTTCCTCGTCGCTGCCGCACCCCACCCAACCACGCCCCACACTACTTGGGCTACTCTCTAAGAGCTTTGGCTGCGACTTCGGCTGCGGCTGCGGCAGGGTTGTTCCAACGTCGTCTGCTGCTCCTGCTGATGGCGACGGCGTTGATGTTGATGATGGCAGACAGCGCGGCAAGTGCGTCCCAGTCTGAGGGTTGGGTAAATGCCACTTGCCACTAAGCGTGGGGGTGGTGCCACAACAGCCTGCCCCCTCGCCCACGGTCGAGCGTTCGCCTCTTGTATCTGTGGCAGCGTTTTATATGCCATTTCTTTTATTGCTTTAATATGTTAATAGCTTTTACGGCCATTCTCGTTGTTGTTGTTGCTGTTTTTCTTGTGTTTCTTTTATGTTTTAAGTTTTTTTTTTTTTTTTTTGAAAATAATTTTTGCTGCCTTCGTGTGGGGCTGATTTTGCGAATCTGACTGAAGGATTTGTTACATTATCTTCTTTTATAGCCATTATCGTGCAAAGAAAAAAGAAGGAAAATAGAAGCTAAATCTCTTGCTCTTTTTTTGCAAACTCATATTATGTAATGTGTTTAGTGAGTGCTTGAGATTTGCGTAGCGCGAGTGTGAGATTTGTTTTTAGATATTTCTTGGTATTTTTTAAGATTTTGTATGTTGGGAAAGAATGAGAGATGAAAATTAAATGAAAGGGAAATCAAAAGGAATTCAATAATAGAGATTTAGAATGAGAATGAAACTGAAATGAATGGAAATATATATAACATATATGAACATAGAATAGAATGGAATAAGGGCGAAGTTCAAAGAGATTTAGTTCTATTTCTATTCCAAGCGCTCGTAAATCATATATAAGAGAATTCGATTCATTTCAATTCTATATACATATAAGAGAATATCAAAGAGATTTCGTTCCATTTCTATGCTATGCTCACCTAATATAATGAAAACAAAATGGAAATGCAATGAAATCTAAAGGGAATATAATGGAATGGAAATGCAAATGAAGAAGTATGAAGAGTATGAAGAGTAAGAATACTATCGTATATACAACTTTAAAGAGCTTACACTTAAGCACAAGCAAAATAAATTTTAATTTTGAGCAGAGTTTGCAGAGCACATAGATTAAGTAAAAGACAAAGCTTTCTCAGCTTCTACAATATATTATATGTCTGCTGCTGCATCTAACGTTCCCAGCCAGCTCTATGGCAATATAATCTCACATAATGTTGCTGCAATTTGTATTGAGCAGCAAACTTTTATTTGAATTTTTGCCAAAAAAGAGAAAGAACAGAAGAGAAGAGAGCAGAAAATAAAATGGAAAACTTTGTGAACTTGCGTGCCACGACTCCTGTTTAGTCTGTGTGCTGCTGTTCCTGCTGCTGCTGCTGCTGCTGCTGCTGCTCCTGCTGCTGCTGCTGCTGCTGCTGCTGCTGCTGCTGCTGCTGCTGCTGCTGCTGCTGCTGCTGCTGCTGCTGTGCCTGGCTGGCAATGCCTGCTGCTGCCTTTACTTAATCTTAGTCTAACAAATGGCCTGTCTTGTCTCGTAAATCACTTAACAATTTGCAAAATTCTGTACGGTAAGGCAAGTGCAAATCGTGCTAAGGTTTCTTGATTTTGGATTTTTACATGTGTACGCATAAGTGGCCCTAAATCGCATTCATATGAGAGCAGCCATACATACATATTACGCTCTCTCTCTCTCTCTTACACTACCCCACTTTCCACTTATAGTGTGAGTTTCTGTGTGTGTGTGCTTGAGCGGGGGCAGTTTTTTTGTGTGACCTGCCATTTGATTTATTTATTGTTGGTTTATGCGTGATCTTGCCTCAAATTAGCATTTATCATTTCAGTCCCCTCCAATCCAACTTCCCCCAGAGGAGCACATAAAAAAAACCCATTTTGTTACAAGTTCTTCTTGGTACATAAAAAGGGCAGCAAATTGTTTTGAACAAGTGCAGCGTAATTTTTCAAATGGTTTTTACGCTTGCCGCCCTTGATTGATTGCGATTATGCAAATGCCAGCGTGGCATGGCATTGCCTTTGACTGTGGTTGGGATGATAGAGGAAATGGATTATTTGGCGGCACCTACTAAATACCACTAAAGCCTTGGCGTCACAATTAGCGCACAATAAATTTCAAATAATTATGCAAACGACGCTGCGTAAATACAGTCAACATAAATGACGATATAGATAAAAGCCAACGTTAATCCAAAACAGTAGCCAAATGACTTTGCCGCTGCCACCGCCTCTACCTCTGCCTCTGCCACGCCTCCTACGCTCACTCTTTGGCTGGCGGCAATTTGTGTCACTAATTGCGTGCAAATGGCGTTGCCTTTTGCATTTTGGGCCCTGCATATAAATAGCTCCCCAAATGGACAGTGAAGCCGTTCGGTTCACAGCCGTGAAAGGGGGCTTCTGGCCAGGTGTTAATGAGGCTAAAGTGGAACGAAATAGTTAAGTAAGCAATAGTGAGATTTAAAATGTAAATAGAAATTGGACAAACTTATAAAATGAAAATATACATATATATATCAATAAATATTTATTTATTCACATTAGTTTTCTAATTTGAAATTTTCCTTCAGTTTCATGCATCGTTTGCATAAGTCAAAATTATTAGTATAACATATTTTGCGTATACTTTTTAAGCTCTCAATAAAAGCCAACTAAATCTAGTTTTCGCAGTTTCAAAGACTGATTATAAAATCTCTGGATATCTTCAAATAGAACAACAAAATATAAGTAACATATAAATACATTTCTTACTCAGCAGCTTCAACATATCACATTGATAAATGATTTCTATTGATGGATAGGAGTAGAAGATAGAGATGACTTCATTGAATGGATTTTGATACTGAAATCACTAATAATGTTTTTGTGAAAATGATTTTATTTTATCAGCTGAATACAATTATATATTTAATAGATAGTCTAAGTCTTGCTGTTCAAGCAGTTTCACGAATACAAATTGAACCAAATGATGTTAATCTTTTCATTTATATGGCAAGAGTATACAAATATATTTTGGTATTTTTAGATCATGTAGCGTAAAAGATTTTTAAACAAAGAAAATATATAAAATATATATACTTAAGACTAAAAATACTACAAATTTGATATATCTTTTCTATATTTACGTCTTACGTCTTACTTAATACATATTTATATGAATTTATTTCTATTTTTTTGTGAAATATATATATTTCTTTAATTATATTTATATTATCAAGTTGCCATATATGCACATGCCATTCATATTCATCCCCTGATTAACCCTTTTTTTTTTTGTTTCTCACAGCTAAGCCGACGCACCTGCACCTGCTTAGTAGCTTTATTCGATTAGCGTTCGTGGTAAATACCATAAACGAAACGTTATTTATTAATGCAGGGAATAAACTGAGCGCTACATGCTGAATGCCTTGCGCTTATTAGCATTATCCAGGCTAATAATATTTTTAATACTTTTAGCACAATAATTTCGTTTAATTTGTTTATTTATCTAGCTGAGCTGGTTTATAGCCTAAGCCAACAATAAACACATTTGTTTAGTTAATGAAGTCGATAAGGCTACCGGGCCATCATAAAGATATAGATAGAGAGATATGTGTTTATATATATATATATATATATAGACGACAACGACGGTAGCGACACTTGCTGTTAAGATTTATGAGCTGTGCCGCATATCTCATGGCAGACAGCTTTAATTGAAAGCAAAGCGTATAATTTTCAATCAACGAAAAGCCAAAAAAACGAAGTAAATATAGACAGAGATAGGGAGAGAGAGAGGGCGGGAGAGAGAGCGAGAGCGAGTGAGTGAGTGCGAGATAAGGCTGGGCTTGTTGTGGGTGTGGGCATGGATTATACGGTAGTCAGTTGGCTGACTGTTGGTAACCATTGATTGCCATTTATTTGAATGTTTGCCCAGAGCCAACGACAATGAAGTCGATGATGATGACAGTGATGATGCCGATGATGCTGATGATGATGATGAAACTGGATATATTTCTATTGATTTTAAAATTATGCGCACAAACAAAAGTATGAAATGTTGTCAGCATTGTTGTTGTTGTTGTTGTTGTTGTTGCTGTTGGGGCTGCTGTTGGGGCTGCTACTGTTTGCTAAAGCTGCCAGGGAGCTGCTGCTCGATACGTGTCCATCACACGGCTCGATAGGGTAACCATTTTGACTTGCCATCCGATGTTGACTTGCTGTTTAGATTTTCAATTAAATTTGTTGACAGAGCGCCATGGACGTAGGTGCTGGTGCAGGCGTACGTTGCGTATACGTAATATAAATTGATTATTTCAATTTATTTAAGCGCAACGATAGCATTTAATTAAAAACTCATCTGTGCAAACAGTGCCTCGGTGCAAGGCAACTTTTGCAGTTGCTGCTGCAACTGCTGCTACAACACGACTCATTACAGCTCAAGTACCAGACCGGGGCACCGTCCGCCTGATAAGCCGCACCTCGCACCCAACTTTATCAGACCTTTACATCTGTTTCTAATTGAAAATGCAGCTACTGTCGTTTCACGGCTCTCTAACTGCCAGAGCAGAGACTAGTAAGAGCACCAGCACCAGCCAGAGTCAAGTCACAAATGTGACATGAAAATTGACGCCAATCGTCGCCATTAGTGTCAACAGAAGCACTGTCTCAGCCCGTGGCTGGAGTCAACTGTGTCCAGCTCACGTAAATACTGATTCGATAAATGAAAAATGGGCAGTTGTACTCGAATATGCCTGCTCAATAGGCAGGTAGATAGCTAGATAGTCTACAAGTCTACAGCTCCCTCGCTCTCTCTCTCTCTCGCTCTCCCTCTCTCTTTCTCACTCTTGCTCAGTTCTCACTTCACTTCAAGTTTAAATAGTCAATAGCAAAACAATAAATTTTCCTTAGCTCATCAAATGCAGTTGAAATTGTCAACAGTTTGGGCTTGAGCTGCGAGCGTGTCGTGACACGAAATGCGGTTTGTGCAAAGCAGGATATATGGAAAATAGTTCATCATTATGTTTATTAATTCATTTTAAATAATGTTAGAAAATTTATAAATAATAAAAAAAAAAATTAATTTGATTATAATTATAATTGATATAAAATAAAATATGCACATATTAAATATTCAGAAAAATATTGCAAAATATATTAGAAACTATTTTACACATTTCATGAATTCTACTTTATAATATAAACTTACTACATATAAAAAAAAAATAACAACTTAATAGTTTGGCTGAATAGTTATTAAACAAATAGGATACACAATAAAGACTTGATTAATCAGAGATATAGCTCCACTTTAAAGAAAATTATTGATTCAGTAGGCACATCTATAATTTTTGACATTTTTCGTGACACTATCTCCAACATATTCATCGGCTGGCAACACGCACGCACTCATCGCTAGCTGAACGTTCGGTGCTGCTCGCGTTCTCTGGGAGCTGTCAACTGCTTTGCTTTGCGCCTTTTGTTGACTTTTTCATATTTCTTAATGATGACATTTTAATTATTAGTAAAGTGCTTTCAAATACTGATAAGATATCACATTGGATATTTATGGCTAGGCGTGTGAGTGAGTCTGTGTTGGTATGAAGTGTGCAACTGTTTGGTGCGAAGTTCAAGTTGCCAACGTGCGTGTGCGTGTGTGTGTGTGTGTGTGTGTGAATGCTTGAATGTGTGTGCGTGGAGGTGCTAAGGGAAGGGTATGTGTGTGTGGGCTCAGGCAGCTGCTGTGCGGGCATTGATTGATAATTCTGTTTATAGACTTGGCTACGGAGCTATAGGAGACTCATCGCTAAACCATTCAAGCTAAAAGAGCTAAAAGAACTAAAACAGCTACAAGAGCTAAAAGAGCTAGAACTAAAAGAGCTAAAAGAGCTACAACTAAAAGAGCTAAGAGAGCTAGAACTAAAAGAGCTAAAAGAACTAAAATACCTAAAAGAGCTGAAAGAACTAAAATAGCTAAAAGAGCTAAAAGAACTAAAAGAGCTGAAAGAACTAAAAGAGCTAAATACAGTAAATGATTAAAAATGAATTTAAATCAATTTAAGCTGGAAGGGGACTTTAAAATTTTTAAATATTTAAAAAAAGCAAATAAAATATAATAAATATTTTATAACAAAGGTAGTCAATTAAAAAAATTATAAATATATATATCAACAAATAAATAAATAAAATAACAAAGAAAGTTAATTTAAAATGTAATAAACATGTATACAAAAATAAATAAAATAAAAAAAATTTTAATAAAAAAATATAAAAAATTAAAATTGGTTTTAAAAAAAAAATTTTTTAAAAATGAGAGTAAAGTTTCCTTTTTTAAAGGCAAAACCAAAATCAGATTATATATTTCTAAAGATTTTCGATCAACTGAAACGTACTTTGAAACGAGCGATTTACGGAGTGCAGGAAAAAGTGTGAAGATGAGAAAAGATATAGAAGAGTATATAAAAATGACCTCAAGTTAGCCTGAGTCAAGCTAACAAATTGAAACTCCTAATATCTCATAGTTTTATCATATATTAATATAAATTGTATTTTATTTTTTTCTTAAAAATCAATGAAATATCTCTTGAATATATGCTACCATTTCCGGCATTTTCTATATTTGCTTCCTTTTCTTTAATTTGCCACATTTGGATCAGTGCAAATGACAAACTCACTCAAGATTGATGCTGCCCAGTCGCTTGTGCAAATAGCAGAGACAAACACGAGCAAATCCCCGCCTAGCACATGTGTAAAGCGAGCACGGGGAGCTTTTGCTGTTGGGGTCTGTTGGGCGCTGCTGGGCTCCTTTAAGACAGGCAGCGCAAGGACCACAAAAAGGCGTACAACAAATGCAAACAGAGCAAATGGCACGCGTTGTCATATTTCAGAGCACTCGATGTTGACGTCTTGAAGATTATGATTTGTTTTACTTGACGCTTAACGAGCGCATGATACAACAGCAGCAACTCCACTCCACTCCAGTCACTCACAGATAAGTATGCTAAACATGTGCCAAGTGTGTGTGTGTGTGTTGATGACAGCGAACAAATTTTTACAGATTTGTCAGAATTTAGGCAAGGCAAACGTATACGTATTATTGTCTCTTGGGGCCCCCAGCATATATAAAAGCAAATGTTTCGCTTATGTATGTAGATGTGCTTAGCACTTAAAAACTGAAGTTGTTTATGAGAGCCAAAAGGGGGCTGCTGACATCATGTAAGCAAATTGCGTAAGTAGCAGTCGAGCCAAGATGCTGCTGACATTGATTTGACTTGAAGATAGAATCAAGAATCCTGTAAACGAAAAGAAGCCCAGGCCTTAATCTTAACTATATATGGCTGGCTGGCATAACAAATTTGTTTGCTTAACTTGTTTTTTGGGCAAATGTCTCAATCAACCCTTGAGCTGGCTGACAAATTCTTAACCCTTTCAGTAAATTGATATGACAAATCCGTAAAAAAAAAAGTTTAATGAAGTGAAAAATTGCAAAATAACCAAAAATTAAATGGAACTTCTTGCTGTGGTTTCTAGCCATTGAAAATTAAGCTAAGGGTCAGCTGTTGTTGTTGTTGTTGTTGTTGTTGTAGTTGTTGGTGCTGCTGCCTTGCATGACAATTTGCCTGGCTGGCAGAACGACAATAAAATTGTGTAAACAAAAATTGGGCAATTTTCAGTTGACTGGCTTTGCGGCTGGCCATTTTCTTTGGCGCCAATGGGCGTTGTTTTTTGCTGTTTGACTGGGCGTGGCAAAGCCCAAAAATGTTGTATTTATTTGTGGATTTTACGTAAATTGGGTGTGTCTTTTAATATTATATCTAAAGAGAGAGAGAGAGAGAGAGAGAGAGAGAGTGTGTGAGAGAGAGGGCGACAAAGATAAATGGCCAAAGCCCTTGAGCTAAACGTGGCCCAACACTTTTCTGGTACAGTTTGTTGGAAATAATTTTTATTGAAATTTTTGTTTTACGTTTTTTTTTCTAGTAAAACAAAAATCATATACAAATTTTGTGGCTAGCGATGCTTCGTTAAGCACATACGCAAATGCGCTTCATAACTGCAAAGTTTTGTTGCCAAGTGGTATAGGAGTTGAATATATGTTTGGTAAGTTAACGCACGACTTGATGTGAAGTTGGCTAACAGGCAAATTGCGTTGGGGCGTACAGCTGGGGAATATGCTAGCCAATAACGAAATTGTGCACAAATTGACTCCATGGCAGAGCCCACACAAAAGCAAAAGCTACCCCTTGGCACCCAGCCGCGTGCTCACAAATCAGAGTTGAGGACCAGACAGCACCAAAAGTGCAAACCAAGATCATGGCAATAGCTGCCAATTGTTTGCCCAGTCAAAACAGACAACTTGACTTTTCACACTCACAATACACACACACACACACCAACACACACACCAACACTCGCTCAACAGCCAGCGGCTGCGTTTTTGGGGTCTGGGCAAATTTGCGTGCAGATAAATTGCAATCTGGCCAAGTTATGTGAGTGTCTCTCACTCACTCTCTCTCATTCTCTTTGTGCTAGCCTGGAGTTTGTCTACTTGTGAGGCTGTCAGCATCGTTGCAATTGTTGTCTTTTAATCACCCCAAGCCAAGTTAGGCTCCAGTCATAGATACTCACGACTTCAGTTCATAATTTTAATTGTCTCGAGTATGGGGCTTAAGTCCTGTTTGATCAAGGCATTAGACGCATTCGCACGTGACTGACTTGCAATTTTGTTTAGATGGCATTGGGGTCAGCTACATAGGCGGGTTGAGTTGGGCTCCAACTGTTTGGTAAACAATCCATTGCAACTGCAGGCTATTTGCTGGTATTAATGGAGAAGGCTATTTGGCTACATCATTAGCGGAACCTGTTGACATTTTGCTTACTGGGCAGAGGCGAAAGGTGTGTGCAGCCGTAGATAATGATTAATTGTAGCAGGAGTTGAATATGTTGTTAATGCAGGCAGTAGAAAATACAGAGAGTATTAAATGTCTAATTGGAATCCAGTTCGCAATCCAATAAGTTTTATTTCGACTACAAATGACTCTCTCTCTCACTATCTATCTCTCTCTCACTCTCCCTCTCACTCACTCACTCTCTCTCTCTCTCTCTCTGTTCTTCTTTCGCTCTCTCTCTCTCTCTCTCCTTCTCTCTCTTGCTCTCTATAATTACGTATATTTTTTCATTTAATAGCCAAAACTCAATCAAATAATAATTTGATCACGTTTATGCCAGACATGGATATATGTACATACATATATACATCTGATGCTTATATTTATTTTTTCTGCATTTTGCGCTCTTCCTTCTTTTTTATTTATTTTTTTTAAGCCGCAGCGCAAATTTGACTATTTGGTCGCGTTTATTGATGTGTAATAAACCAATTGCATTTGTTTTGAATATATAAATAGATATAAAAAAAAGAAGAGAACAACAACAGCAGCAACAACAACAGCAATAGACAGCCATTTTTTGTTGTTGTTTTCCGTTTCCGATTTTTTTTTTTGCTTTGTTTGCTTTACGCTCTTTGTATATATTTTTTTTTTTTTTTTGGTTTTCGGGCGAAACGTGCGTGGCATACTAATTTGGACTAAATGGATACAAGTTACATATTGTATCTATATATAAATATATATGGAGGGTATATACATGTATGTGTAGGGTCTTAGCCTACCTACCCCTAACTGCTTATGTGAGTGGGCGAGGCTGCAAAACGTTTGATTAATCAAACGAAAAGTGTTGAAAATGTTATTTTTGCCAGCGCTGCAAATGTCGCATTTGGGATTTTTATGTGACACAGATTTACGCAGACAAACAAACATAATACATAACTGTATACATGTGTATAAATGTGTGCATGCGTGTGTGTGTTTGGTCAGTCCATAGAAAAAGCCACAAATGGCGCCATTTAGTTGTTGAGCAAATGTAGCCATAAAGTTGCCAAGACAAACGTTGACAAATCATAAAAACCATGCAGACAGAAGGAGCAGCTCGAAGCTCGCTACGCTATGGCCCTATTAAATCAATCGGCCATAAAAAAACAGATAGCGAGAGCACCATAATAGAGCTGATAAAAAAAAAAGAGCGTAAAGGCCTTCAGAGTGCAAACTTGAAAGTGTCTTAACTATTGTTCGCTCGCATTGACTCTCACTCTGGATCTGGCTTCGGCTTGGCTCTGACTCTGGCTCTCGCTTTGGTTCTGCTTCTCACTCTGGCTCTCGCTTTGCAACTAATTAGTCAAGGCAAAGGCTGCAAATGCGAATGAAAAGAAAAGCCTCAGGCAAAAATTAAATAAGTAGCAAAATTGTAGACGGGCTTAAGCGACTGCATGATACTCGCTCAAATTCTAAAATGATATAGTAGGAAAAACAAAAAAAATATATATATGACTATGACAAGTGTATGAATAGGAAATGCACTCAAGCAATATATTACAGCATATGTATAATTAAAACGGTAGAAGACATAGCTTTTTATGATTTGCCACGCCCCAATGAGCATTGTTATGTAATGTGAAGAAGCTTCATCTAGCCTTAATCTGTTTAGTTTTCATAGCTTTTGCCTACAAATTTCATTTATGTATAGAGAAATGATATTTGCGAGACTACAGTTGAACATATATCAAATAAAATCCTTTAGCTTTATAAGCAACATTCAACACGAATCTATATACCCTTTTTCCTTTACAAAATGAGCATAAAAACGCGGCTTCATTAACGCCAGACGGAGTAGCAGTAGCAACAGCAGCAACAGCAACAGCAGCAACAGCAGCATTGGCAGCCTTGCAACCCGACTGAGAACGTGCCACATTCAACTGCCACATTTGTCATTTAACATTTGGCAAACGTATTAAAACACCCCATCATTGCCTTAATTAAGAGCCATAAAAGCACATTTACTTATTGTGACTGAGCTACAGCAACAACAACAACAACAGCAGCAGCAGCCAGAGCAGCAGCAGCAGTTCCAATTCCTGTTCCCGTTCCCATTCCCACTCCTGTTCCATTCCCAGCTCCAACTGGCCTGTGGCACGTCTTTTGTGCTTTTATTTATACCCCAGCCAAACAGCCAGTCAGAGAGCAGTCGAAGCACTCGACTCGCTCAACCATTTGTCGTGCTTAATTCATGGCTAAAGTTGGAATTAAGTGAATTTTACGTTCATTAACGTGCGAGGGTTGTGCTCCAGCCCCAAACAACAAGGGCTGATATACATATATACATACATGCATATAGTAGTGTATGTGTGTGTGTGTGTTACTTTTTGCTGGCATTCGCTTTGCCAGACAGTGTTGATAATTAGCAGTGCGTCTAATGTTGCCCTAATAACGTAAATTTGTGGCTTAGTGGAGCAGCAGTTGAACATTAGAATTGAAGTGGTTAGCGCACACAGGGAGAGAGAGCGAGAGTGAGAGGGAGAGGGAGAGAGGGAGAGGAAGAATGAGAGGTGAGCTCTAACATAGAAGTAAACATGGTGAACATTTGATTAAATGCTTGGATTATATATACATATGTATATATGGCGAGCTAAATATAGCAGCAAATATTCAGTTGAAGAAGTTAGAGTTAAACAACTAAAAAAGAGTCGAACAAAGGAGAAAAATCCCAGAGAACAAAATATCGCGTCGGTTCTTCGCCGAGTTCGTTCGCAATCGAGCAGAAACTTTTTTTTGTTTTCGCTCTGAGTCTTACCCGATCACCGGGTGAGTCTTATGAAGCAAAAAGCCTGCTGCGTATGTATTGGTGTGTCAGCGAGAGAAGTCTTCGCGAAACACATCAATAAAGCGCGTGAGTGTGAGCATGTGAAAGTATGTGTACAAAGGGAAGACACTGTGCGGTCTCTGCTCACTTACACAAACTCATTGTGCGAGCGGCAATCGTGTGACTCACTAAACGATGTTCGGGAAAAGAGCGAAGCACGAATAGCTCAACCGAAGCCCAACACGAAAAGAACCGAAGGCTCTACAGCTCAGAGCGAGTGAGTAAGATATATTAGATTGAACAAAGCGGGATTTGATCAGAATAGAATATCAAATTCATTGCGCTCTCTCTCTCTCTTAAATTTGTTGGGCACTGTTGTTATTAGACTGTTTGCTGCTTTTACTGTTTATGTTGTACAATTAATTAAATAAATTTATATCAGAGCTTACTTGCCAACAAAATTTATTATAAATTTGCATTAATTCCATAAGAGCTTTAATTGCTTACTGGCAATTTTTTATTTTCATTATTATTAAAACTTTAGCCCATATCTTGAGTAACTAATTGGGCAGAGAAAAGTTATTTGGCAACAAAAGAGAAACTTTTTAATAGCCTGTCCATATGGCTGTTTTGTGTCCAAACTAACTGGACCCAAAATGTTGACCAGTCAAACAGAGAGACGCAGCATACAGCGGAGTCGAGTGGAGTCTCTCTCTCTCTCTCTCTCTCACATAGACAGCCGAAACTAAACGAGATTGTGCCGCAATGCTACGAATAGCCTGTTAATTAGTCTCACTTAGAAAATAAACTGCAGTAATTAAGAAAAGGCAGCAAAAAAAAAAAAATAAATAAAATAAAACTCAAACTCAAACGTGGCTCCACCCACGTCAAATGCCCCAAAATGAAACTATAAAAAATACAAATTTATATATATCTAAAAAGAAGGAGAGAGAAGAATGACAGCAGCGCAGCGACGGCAATGGAGTGAGCATTTTAATTTCAACGCTAGAATTCTAATTAACAAACAAATCCGACAAAATACACAGCGGCAGAGGCAGAACCTGCTAAATGCCCAAGGGAGCGAAAGAGATGGCAATGTTTTGGGCCAACGTCAGCGTCGAAGCCATGGCAGCAAAAAAGTATGCTATATAAAAACATTGGCCCGCTGGGAAGGAGAGAACGAAAACGAAAACGAAAAGGAAAACCCTGTGAGCCATGATCTCCCAATTTAATATTATAATTGCTACAATTATCATTCTCATGCCATTTACACAGCAATTGCACAAAAACAACAACAACAACAACAGCAGCGTCGACGACGACGACGGCAGCAGAGGCGGCGATGGCGACGGCGACAACGACGACGATGTCGTAAAGAAAGCAACAAAAAAGGGCAGCACGTCAAGTGACTGGCTGCGGGTTGCGCATATGTATGGCAAATTGAGGCAATTACCGGCTCTTCTCACCCTCGGGCTTATGTGTGCTCTATATACATATATACATGCTATGCTGTGACTCCACCCACAAGACAATGCGCTCTCACAGCAGCACGCTTTCCCTTTCGCTCTCACAGGCATGCTCTGCACGCATGCGTTGCGGATGTTGGCGTCGACGTCGACAGCAGCAGCGGCAGCGGCAGCAGCATGGCGGCGCACAGATGATGCCAATGATAATGGCGTTCATTATGTGAAGTTGGCTGCGGCAGCGACGACTTCTAATGGGCGCACTTTGAAATGAATGTCTCAACTTTTTTTTTTTCTGACGCTGCTTTGGCTATGTGCGCCAAATAATGATAATTTTTGTCAATTTGGTTGCAAGGGAAGTCAACTTGTGAGCTGTCAATTGTATAACTTTATCTAAAGCTCATCAGCTCCATCAATATGTTAACAAATCCCACGCCCACACTTAGTCAATGCACGCACAAAAAGTATGCCAGCAAAAAACGCAACAACAACAAGGGCAAACATTAATTGATTTGTACATAAACGATAATTTGAGACGACAAGCTAAATTGATTACAAAATGTTTTGCAGCTGTTATTATTAAATTAATTTGTCATCAAACAAAGCATAAAAACGTTTCATTTACCCAATGAAATCTGCATTAAAGCAACCCCCAGTTGGCTAAAAAAAAAAAAAAATCATGTAGATTTTAGTTAGAAACATGACACAAAAATAATCACAAATGTTATGATAAAGCCCATGACAAGGGTATAGATAACGTATTTGAATACGTTTTATCATTCGAGTCGAACTAATTGAGAGTGATAAAAGTGGCTGAAACTAAGTGCTGACAAATGCCTTATAAGAGCCCCCAGATTGACATGGCTCAGGAGTGGGGCTTTTTTTTTATAAACATTAATATATATATTTATACTTTTATCTAGTTTTCCCCCCTTCTAATTGGTTAGCCTTGGTTGGATCATCAGTGTAAAGTCCAAAGTACAGTTAAGCAATAATCAATTGCTTAGCATTGCTTGTCGTAATTTTCAGTAGCAAAAATCGTTTTGTTGTTCTTGCTTATGTTGTTCCTCTTGTCATTGTTGCTGTTGTTGCTGTTGTTGTAGTCATGTGTAGTCATTGGGCTTTCAACAGAAGTCGTTTAGTGTTTGGCTACATGTCATGTTTGTATTTCATAGATAAAATAGCGCGCAATTGTGCCAGCACAGAATATGTGTAATTATCGTTGTCACTAATTAAAGCTGGTGTGTGTGTGTGTGTGTGTGTGTGTGCGTGGACTCGAAATTGAATCTTATCTTTCGAAAATAAAGAGGGAATCTTCTTAGAGATATTTTTGGTTTCATTAGTGGGATTTTCTGCGATTTGTGCAGACAAAGTGTCGTATTTCACAAATCCAGTCTACGAGTAATCAGAAAACAAGTTCAATTAATGCAGCTAGAGCGATAAAGTTATAACTTTGCCACAGATAATTATTTCCACTATTACTTCTATTTAGTAAAGAATGTTTGAAGTTAATTAATAACTTAGCAAAGTCCATAGCCAATAATCATTTTTAATAGAATGCCTATTAAATAATATCTAATGTTATTTTTAAGTTATTACATTCTGATTCATTAATAAAGTAAATGCACAATAAAATCACTTTAAATTGAAAATTCAATTCCAACCGCCTTCAGCGATAGTTTCAACTTATCGATAACACATTTTGCATCATTGTAGCGTCAACCATTCTTTATCCCGTCTTTTACAGCACTGTTTGTACACTTTACAGTCTCGCTTTACAGCTGTTACCAATAGCAGCGCAAAAGAAAAAAGGAAAAAAACAAAAACAAAAGAAGTGCATAAAAACAACTTACAACTTATTTTTTCATTACAATTGAAAGTGGTGCGCATTGAAAACTAAATAAATCTTTCTGTATATTAGTAAAAGAAAGGAAAATAAGTGCTGACCCCGCAGATTGCGCAAAATGCGTCATATCTGCACTAAATAATTTGTAATTTAGCTACGTTATTTTGAAACAAAAGTCAATTATGAAGAAATTGCAAAAATATTTGGTTTTCCTGACGATTTTACTATGCAGCATTGCTGTGACAAGCACAAGTCCGTTTAGGTAAGTTATCATACGTAATATTTCAGAAAATAAACATAGATATGCCAAAATATTCCTCGCTCCTGCTACGCAAGATTTGCGTTAACGTAAGCAAAAAATAGAAACAGTTATGCCAAAGGCGGAGGGAGAAACTACGAATCGATATTTCGATAAGCCGCATGTAAAGGCATCAAGTTCAAGGTTACCCCCATCTTTAGCCGCCTGCAGTGTAACCTCCACAAATTACTCACAGTTGGCGTCGTTTTTTTTTTCGTTTTTCTCTTTCGTTTTACAGCCCGCTTGATGAAATATCCGACTCGGGTGTCGCCCTGTCCAACGCATCGGATGAGTCAAGCAGCTCCGTTGAGCAACCACTGAAACGACCCAGCGCTGCTGATTTCTCTGATGAAGACGATGAGGATAATGAGGATTATTCGCCGTATACGAACCTCATGAGCAGGGATTCGCATAGCTGGGATGTGCTCATCTTTACGCAGCAATGGCCGGTGACGACCTGCTATCACTGGAGGGAGGAGGATCCATCGCATGAGTGCACATTACCGCAGAAGAAGGAATTCTGGACCATCCACGGCATCTGGCCCACCAAAATTGGCCAAATTGGTCCGAACTTCTGCAACAGGTCCGCCGAATTCGATCCGGAGCAATTGAAAGCGATTTTGGATCGCCTGAATACCTACTGGGTGGATTTGGAGGGAGAAACCTCACAGGATTATCTCTGGAAGCACGAATGGCTGAAGCATGGCACCTGCGCAGCTGCCCTTGAGGCGCTCGACAACGAGCTGAAGTACTTCGGACAAGGCTTGGCTTGGCGCGAGAAATACGTAATTTCCAAGATTCTTGATGCCTCTGGCATACATCCCGACTCGAACAACACGGTGATTGCTCTGAACAATGCATTGGTGCGCGGCCTGGGCACGAATCCATCCATCCACTGTTTATACGATGGCAAGCACGGCATTAGCTATCTATCGGAGATACGCATATGCTTCAACAAATCCCTGGAGTTGATCGACTGCGATGGCATCAAGCTGGGCGATGTGATGCCCATCAGATATCCAGGTGGCACCGTCAACACCAATTGCCACATCAGCAATCCTGTACATTACCCGAGCCTGGTGCCGCCACTGCAACGCAAGGGCGATTGGAAATTCCCCTTGGTCAATGTCTACAAACTGTTGCAGTTCCTCATGTGGTTTACACTGTAAAGAACTCCCGAATCCGTCTATCTCTCTCTCTCAATTTGAGTATTTCGTTTGTTTGCATCATTTGTTATAATCCACACAAAAGCATATGAGATCTTATTACACTATTTTTCTTTATATATATATAACTGTATTAAAAGCAAAAGGCAACCTGGACTTGAGGCTAAATTTTGAAAAATCATACAAATCATATCATGAAAAGAAAACCATATCACATTTCGCAATATATATATCAGGACATGAGGCTAAATTGTAAAAAAAAGATGACTAATCATATCACAATATCATATAACAATCCAAGTTCGTGTGAATAGTTCTCTGTCTGGACTTGAGGGTAAAATGTATTAAACGAAGCTGAGTGATCGTGTAAACCACATCTATATATGTATTGTGTGAACCATATCTCTTGATATCAAAAGACGTTTATGCGTGTGCAACTGTTTGTGATTATCAATATCAAAATATAAATAGAAAATACATGAATCATTATATCATTTTATTAATATGTTTTATAGCACTCACAATCACATTTAAGCAACTACGCATAAACGTAGTCTAGAACAAATTATTTTAAAAATTATATATATACTTTTATCTAATCCTTTGATACCTAATCACGAGATTGTGTTTGTTAATAATTTACGCGATTGTTTAAATAAAAAGACACCGAACACGAACACAAACAGAAACAGCAAACAATTGTGAGTTTGAATTTGATAATTGTAAATTTGCGTTACTTTTGTATTTTGTTAATTATATAATTTAAGGCTGCATATTTTGGAGCTGTGAATGTGAATATAGAGAACATTTTTAACTAGTTGTATATATATATATATATATAGATATATACATATATATATATATATTAATATGTATATATGTATGAATTGCTTTGCACTTATTGCTGCTGTGTGGAGTTGCCATTGTAGGTGGCCTTATCCTCGTCATCGTCCTTAGCTGTGTCGGCCAATCGACGTATATTGGTCTGGCCATAGCGTGCTGGCTTGAAGATGCCCGAGCGTTGCTGTCCCAAGTCTGGGGTCTGTGCCTGTCCAGCCCCACCATTGTTTGACATTTCCGTTGGCTTTATCTGATGTTCAGGGCCGCCAACCGCATTCTGTGGATGGGCACGTTGCAAGCCGGGACCGCTGGTTGTGCGCAGCATAAACAGATCCATGTTGCGGCGAGAGGCGATACTAAAATGAAGATTTACATAAAACTCTCGACTCGACAATTATATATATGTATTAAATTTCCACTTACTCTCCGACCTGGGCAGCGCGTGGCGGCTCTACCTCAGGCTGGCGCCAGCCTATATTGGAAATCATCTGCATGAAACGCACGCGCAGACGTTGAAAGCCATGTTTATTAATATAATCAAAGGCTACGGCGGCCGGTGTCAGGATGGCCCAGATGACGCTGGTCAGGATGTTCATCACATTGTTTCGGCTGCGCACCACAGCATTGACCTGGCTGCTGCCGAGCACCAATAGCACTGCATTGGGCACCAGATTTAAATCGTTCAATGTCTTCAACTCATCCTCCGTCTTGAATTCACGCCGCGGATAACTGGTGGCCAACGTGAATTCGCGTATATTACTGTTGGCCAGCAGTTCCTCGCGCACATAGTTACGCACTGTGGTCAGCGGTTCGAGAACTGGAAAGTCTTTGATGCGAATTAGGCCACCGGGTAAGCGAATCTGCAGGCGTGTCTCCTCCACGGTGGCGTGCTGCGACTGCTCGGGAGTTATCGTTGCTGTGGACGTTGTGGTAGGGGTAACAGTCACAGGAATTTCCGTTGTAGTCATGGCTGCGCGATTGGCTAGCTCGGCACGATCGGCAGCAATTTGAGCCAGGATACGTTCACGTGTCGCCTGCTCCTGTTGACGCTCGCGACGAATGCGCTCCTTAAGGAATGGAGAGAATTAATTAAATTTGCTATTGGCATTTGCATGCTGATCACTCACCTGCATGGCCTTGAACTCATGCTCTCGGGCCACTTGTTGCTGTTCCTGAGCATCGCGTCCTTCGCGACGGCGTCGTAATTCGTTGTCCTTGTCGCGTCGTTTCTTCTCATCTGAGCGCTCCTTCTTACGCTTGTCCACCTGCTTCTGTACGTTCATTGTAGCGCGCAGCGCTGTCTCCTCGGCGGGCGTCAGCGGCGTGCCGGGGCCGGGGACTGCTGTAGATGTGATCTCTGAGGCCATTTCGCCGGCAGACGCTAAGTTAGCTGCCTCTGCCTCTGTTGCTGCTGCGGCTGCTGCAGCTGCTGCACGCTTCTCGGCCGCTGCTGCCGCTGATAAAGCCGCTGCCGTTGGCTCAGCTGGCTTGGGCGATGGTGCTCTAGTCTTAACCTGAGCAACAGGCTCAGCAGCAGTTGTCTTCGCGGGCTCAGCTGCAGTACCTGATTGCTGCTCAGCAGCAGACTCTGCTAGTTCCTTAGATTCCTTTGTGGCTTCCTGATTAGCTGCAGCTGGCTGCTTAGCTGGCTCCGATTTGGCGAGGCCTGCAACAGATTTCTTTGTTTGCGGCTCATCCTTGGCTGCCTCCTGTGCAGCTGGTGCATGCTTCAATGGTTGATTTAATTTCAATGTAGTCTCAGATTTCTGCCTAGCTGCTGCTGGTTGGCTGCTCATAGCTGCCCCTGGAGCGTTCTTCTGCTCCTCAGCTTGCTTAGCAGTCTCTGGCGACTTCGCCGCCGTCTCAGACTCCTTCTCTTCAGCAGCTGGCACAGACACTGGATCGGCAGCTTTTTGCGTTAATGGAGCAGTAGTCATCAGATTGTTATCACTGGGATCGCTATCATCGCCAGCGATTTTTCGTCGCGTCTGCTCCGCCTGAGCATCGTTGGCTACTGCACTGCTAGTTGGAACATTCAGCTTCTGCTTGCCGGACAGCAAAAGCACCTTATTGATTTTTAACAACAGCTCATCTACGCCGCTAACGATTCCTGTGGCAATGTCCAGTGGGGTGCCAGATTTACCAATGAAGAAGATCGATGGCACAGGTACCACTTTGTCTACAAGTATATGAGTACGATGAGCGCCACTTGGAGCACAATAGAGATGTTTCACTGTACTTACAGAGCGATATAAACTGTGCGTAGCTCGCACTATCACCTTGAATTTTAACAGCTACAAAATCTTGTGTCTGCAATTTTGCGGTGACTCGTGGATCATCCAGATATCTATCCAGATTTGCTGTCATCTCATTCTGGCCTTTATTTATCAATTACAAAATCCAATTAGCAAACATGACGTGGTGAAATTTGAAATTGCAATACAAATACATAACTCTCTCTGGGTATTTACCTTGAGTGTACACAACGAAGATGGCATCTTTGGCTTTGGATTCTGCCACAGCTTCAGCTATATTGCCCGTGTGCCAATTCATAATTGTTTGCTGCCTGGAATGTTGTTTTGTTACCGAATAATTTGGCTGTTTCACAAATATTTTTTTCTTCTGCCTGACATCTATGGGATAGTGATGAAACTTTTGTTAGACGTCTATCGATACTGCTCTTTGTTGTGCTATCGTTTTGCCTTTCGAGCAACAAAAACAACAATGTGTATATATATATATATATATATACTTTTTTTTTCGTTACAAATGTATTTATAGAAACATTCAAATTTATAAATTACAAAATGTGAGTGTGAGGTCCCGGATATTATGAAATTACCGTTTGTCGAGTCTTAAGCAGAATTTGTATCTATTCAGTAGATGAATCTGTAGATATTCAAATCATAAATTAGTACAATTTTAAGTAGACAAATTTATGCAAAATTACCATCATCAAAATCCGAGCATACTATGGAGCTGGCTGGCGTCACGGACATCTCGCTGCGCTCCACATCGGGTAATCGTGCTACGCGTACACAGCAACGCTTCTGCTTCGGTTTCAAAGGAAACGGATGTCCTGCGGCTGCAGCTGCTGTTTGTCCCTTGATGCGTTCCAAATTGACGCGACATTTTCGTATTTGCGTGCATTCTTGATAAACCAAATCACTGTTTGCCATAATGAGTGGATGGCGTGGTAGTTTAACTATCATCTTTTTCAATTTATTTGGGGGCGACATCTCCGTAAGCATAAACTCTAAGAAAGTAGATAAATTATGACGCTACTGGGTCGGATAGATGCAGCGACGCAGCTGTGAATTGGAACCAGCTGCTCTCAGATATCGATAACGACACATTTATCACAAATACTTTGTGACTGAACTGATTAATTTTTAAATTGAGTTTTCTTTGATTTTAATATAATATTTATTTAATATGTTTATCTCATCCTATTATTTATATTTTGCTCTTATTACAATAAATAATATAGAAAAAAAAAAATAATAATAATAATAATCCGCATATTAAAAGTAATTCTTTGACGTTGTACAGCACTAGCCACGGGGCATTGTTTCTGTGTGTCATTATTGTAGGGGAAAATATTGAGAGAAAATTAAATAGTTGGACGAAGTTACGTGTTTATTAACAAAAACATTTACTATCAAATATTAAACGGTAAACATGAGCGACATACAAACTTTAATGGACATGGGTTTTCCCAGAGATCGAGTGTGAGTCTAAGTTACAATCTTTTCTTTGCCGGCAATTTGGAAATGTTTTTTTTTTTTGTCTTATTGCTTGTTTTCAGTGAATATGCATTAAAAGTGACTAGCCACAAGGGCGTCGAAATGGCCATGGAATGGCTGTTGGCTCACGGTGACGAAGAGATTCCCACCGCGGCGGCAAGCGATGCAGCTCCTGTTGCGTCGGCAGCCTCCGGCGAGGACACAGCTCCAAGCAGCAGCGGCGCTGCCGACGCCGGAGTCGTGGCTAAATCTTTGAAATGCGATGATTGTGGCAAGGTGCTCAAGGATCAGACTGAGGTGGAATACCATGCGGCCAAGACAGGTCACAGTAACTTCTCCGAATCCACCGAGGAGAAGAAGGCGCTCACCGAGGAGGAGAAAAAGGCACAGCTGGCTCTGATCGAGGAGAAACTCAAGCAGAAGCGTGTGGAGAGAGAGGAGCGCGAAAAGGCCGATGCTTTGGAACGCGAACGGAATCGCATACGCTCCGGCAAGGATATGACAGAGGCTCGCCGTCGCATGGAGGAAATCGAAATGAAGAAAATCGTGGATCAGCGCAAGCGCGAAAAGGAGGAAGAGAAGGCGGCCCGCGATCGCGTACGTGCACAGATCGAAGCGGACAAAGCGGCACGCAAAGCCAGGTGGGAATGGACGTTAACCAAAAGGAAAAGCATTAGCTAATCTCTTTAATTCTTGCAGGGAAGTGCAGAGTAGTCCCGCTGCCCATCTCTCAGACGCCGTGCCCTCTGTCAGCTCGACTACAACGGCCACATCGCCCACGGGCGTCAAGTCGCCACCGCGCGATTACACGGAGACCCGCATCCAGGTGCGATTGCAGGATGGCTCCACTCTGGCTTCCGAATTCAATGTGAAGGAGCCGCTGTCCGCAGTGCGTGTGTTCATCCAGGTGAAGACGGGCATCGAAACTCCCTTTGCACTGATGACCACATTTCCGCGCAAGATCTTTGCCGACGAGGACTATGAGAAGCCGCTCGAGGTGCTGGGCCTAGTGCCCTCCGCTGTGATCATCATGACCAAGCCGACTGCGTAAATGCTCTCTCAAACAACCACAACAACATCTTTAACTAACTATACATATAAATATATATCTCTATATAATATAATAAATTTGTCGCGATATTTCGGGCGAACGATTTTATATAAAGCAAATGGAAAAGGCTTAAATTAAACGTTTTACAATCTGTGCTACATAAAGGGCACCACATAGTTTTTAATCTTCTTGACGCTCCGTTCCGCTGGTCGCATATTCAAATGCTGTCCGAAGATGATGAAGTCCATGCTGTCCACGTGGAGACTGAAGACGCATTCGCTCTTGGGTATCGTGCGCACGCGATGATCCTCGCCCAAAAGCTTTATCACATTCTTGGTGTCCATTACACAAATGCCACTGAGGCCCACCAGGGTGGGGCATTTGGATTGATGCACACGCATCTTGGCTCCATGCAAATCCATTTTAACCAATTGTCGGCTGAATTCGTCGTAGCGTTTCTCATGCAATTGTGGCACCTCTTCGCCCTCCTTCAGGCCCAGGTGCTCGCGTACGTAGCCACGCCAGAGCTTGTGCAGCGGCAGCGCCTGCTCGTAGCGCATTTGACGTGTGGGCAGAGCATTGAGGCCGAGCTCCGCATATTCCCGTCTCGTCAGGGTCTTTGATTTGTGAGCGCGACGCTTGCGGGTGTGTTGCTTCTTTATCTTCGTGCCGTGCAGCATAGTAATGTGATCTGGTATAATATTCACATTGCAGCGTTGATGTGGTATAACGAGATCCGTAAGAAATTCCTTCAAGCTTTCTGTTTCCCTCTCCATTTTGTGCAATTTGATTTGTTTACAAAATTCTCAGCAAGCAGCGCACATTTCATAAACCGATAACAACTATCGAAATGAACAGCTGTTAATGTTAGATTAACATAGTTTTGTTAAGAAACAGACAGCAAATGGAAGCATTTATTAAGGTCACACCTCTAGTTCTACAGTAAATGTTGCTGCAACATTAAACAACAAGCGCGTAATGTCTTCATAACATAAAAATGAATTAAAAGTGTACATTAAAGTAGATCAAACCACTGCAAAATTGACATTCATCTAAAAAAACAACACGCTTAGTAAATATATCTCATTTCTATCTCATAACAGCTTGCTGCTCTACTGATGCAACATGTTGCTAAGACTCAGCTGTTTCAGTAAATACCGAAAACAAATCGACTCGGTCACACAACGACCAGGCACAGCAGCCCGGTCACATTGCCAGAAATTTTTGTTGTTGTCAGTCCTATCACGACTTTCGCATAAACGACACGCATAAAATCGGTAAAAAGACGCCGCGTGTGTTTGATGCAAAAGGCAGAGGAAAAGTTTAATACATACACACACATGTATTGCAAAAGCAATTCAGCTGCTGCCTACCAAGCTTCGGCTAGTGTGATAACAAGATAATGCAATAAATATTCTGTGCTCCCCCAAAACAAACGTGACCAAATGCACAAATAAAAAAAATTACAACAAATACAAAATATATTCAATTGATTGCCGTCGGTCTCGTTCGCGCTCTCTCTGTCGCTCTTACGCTCGCTCGCCTCGCTTTTTCTCTCTGTGTGTGTGGCTGTGTCTCTAAATGAATGTGTGTACGCGTTAATAAACCACAAATAATAACAAATTCGTGAGACTCGCTGCATTTTAGTCGCTGTTGCAGTTCCGTTGTGAACCGTTGTGTTTGCGTCTCATCTCGCGCCGCGCTTTGAATTTGTATTTGTACATTTCACATCGTCTCTCTCTCACGCTGCTGTCGACACCGCAGTTGCCGCCGCCGCCGCCGACGTCAACGACGCTGCACACACACGCCTACATATATACGCACGCCGCACGCAAAATCAAAGACACACATACACACATTCATACATGCAAATGCGGAAGAGTCGCCGCAGTCGGCAAATTTAACTCCCCACCGTTGTCATCAACAATAATTCGCTGCCGCTGTCGCTGCCTCCACCACTACCGCAGTCGCCGCTCAATAATTGTGCATTTTGTTAAAAGGTAAGCTCCAATCTGGGAAAAACTGCCAAATTCCATATGGGTAATACAAAAAGCCGCACATTTTGTGCATTTCATTGCACTCTTTCTTTTTATTGCTATTGCTTCTGTGCATTGTTTTCCATGAGCGTTGCCTTGGTGTCAGCGTTAGCGTCGCTGTCCGTAGTCCGCAGTCCGCAGTCCGCAGTCCGCAGTCGGCATCGGCATCGGCATCGGTGTCGAGCTGCGGCTACAGCAAAAAGTGTCAAGTGCGCGACGCTGACGCTAAACACGCTGAGAGAGCGCACACCGTCTCGCTCTCTCTTTTTGTTGCTATTGCAAAACATGTGCACATATTAAATAAGAAATTTGTTCGTCATTTTTTGTCTGCGCTCCCATGTAAACATTTAACTCAAAAAAATGAGAAGAAAAGAAAAACTCCATAGTCCACTTTTAGTTTCTTTTTTTTTCTGTTTGCTTACTCCGACTCGCTCTCTCTCTTTCTCTCTGGCTCTTGCGCTAGCTCCCTGACTCACGCATACATATACATGCGCGCACACTAACAAAGACGCGCCCCGGTCGCAGCTAACGGCACTTTTTTTCTTCTTCATTATTTTCTGTTTGCTTTTTCTCTTTGCCTGCCAAATAAATGCGCCTAAAAATCTGAATCTCAAATTCTTCTATTTCTACTTTATTTTCTCTCTCTCTCTCTTGTAGTCACCAGCCGCAACAGCAACAACAGCAGCAGCAGAATAACAAAGTATGTGTAAAATGCAGAATTGAAATTAAATTCCATCAATGCATTTTTAATGTGTTAAATCAAATTCAAATAACAACAAAAAGCAAAAGCAAAATTCTTGTTTGCGCAACAAGAACAATAACAGAAATCTACAATTAAAAAAATCTAATGGGCAACTATTGAATGGCGGCCATTAGTGGCCCCAAGCGGCATCCATTGAGCAGTCAACACCATTTCTCCCATCCAACATCCACCACCACCAGCACCACCACCAACAACAGCAGTAGCAGCAGTGGCAGCAGCAGCACCACCACCATCACCAACACCACCACCATCAATACCACAACCACCAACACCAGCAGCAACAGCAACAGCAACAGCACCACTAACAACAACAGCAAGCAACGACTTTATAGCTATCAAACGCCAGCTAATCCCCAGCACACAGCACAAAGTTACTCCACCACCAACAACATCGCCACCGCCACTGTCACCGCCGCTGTCGCCGCCGTCGCCACCACCACTAAGAAGAGCAACAGCAACAGCAACAGCAGCGTCAACAGCAACAGCTGCCCAAATTCTTCAGCTGCTGCGCCGCGTAGCTCAATGAGCGTTTCGATGTCACTGGTACAGGGTGGTGCTGCCGGTGGTGCGCCACAGGGCGCCAGCGCAATATTAGCCGCAGCGGCTCCATACTATCAACCGCCAGCGGTGCCACAGGATGTCCAGCCGGATCGTCCAATTGGCTACGGTGCATTCGGAGTTGTCTGGTAAGTCAAATCATATAAATGATGATCTTATGTTTTTATATGGGATTATCTATGAGATAAGCGATAAGAGCAATAAGAGTGTAGAGGAAGGAAAGACATTCAGTAGATTATATGATGAAATATATTTGAATATGAGAAATATCTATAAAATATATATGATATAGAAAATTATAATCTTATTGTATTGTAAATAAGAGTTTAGTATCATATATAGCAAAAATATATCTTGAATAGTTCCAAAAGTTTAAGCAGATTATACGATAAAGACATGCTTTGATGCAATACATTATATTACATGATATGCTTATATAATACAATATTTAAAATTATATCATTATAATATCAGCATATCATATGCTGATATATCATATCAGCAGATCTTGTATCTCAATCTATATTTGATATACAAATATGGTTAAAAATCTTCATAAACATTCAGTACGGCTCATCTTAAAATCACAGTAGCATGTGTAAAGTCCAAGTTGTATTCACATTCAGAGTTAGCTCTTTATGCCTAGACTTTAGTCCTGCCATGTAACTCTGGGGTTCAATGCCTCTTGCGCCTGGCGGCGACCTTTCCCTCTGTTTTGCAGTCCTTTAGACATGGGCCTCTGTTTTGTTATTATTATACTCCTCTTCTAACCACTCTTTACCCCCTTATATACTCTTTTTTTTTGTATGCGGTCTGTCGTCGCAGCGTCAACATTAACATCAGGCGTCGTCCTTCGTCCTTTGTGCCTTGTTGGGGTGGTTTTTCTCTAAATATGCTATGCTACCCACCCATTCTAAACACGCCTCGCCTCGCCTTTGCCCCTCTTCGGCTGTTGTTGCTGTTTTATTCAGTTTCTTTTTGTTCTTTTCTGTTTTGGCTCGCGGCCGTTTGCCGGGCAAAAGTTGTTCCCAACCTTCTTTGATTTGCATTTTTACAATTTTTACATTAATTGTTGCTAAACGAGTTGTGCAACGCTTGTAACGGTTGATTCTTACCTTTGACTTGTTTTTGACAGCTGAACTGAAATTTGGCAACGCTGCGCATTATGTTTCAATTTTTATATAAATTTCATTCACGTGTAAAACGGCATTTCCGGCTCTGCACACCCAGCGGGACACAGATAAAGAGAAGGAGAGAACAAGAGAGGGAGAGAGAGAGAGAGAGAGATGGCTTTTTAGTATTGGGTAAACACCAAAAGAAGTTAGTGAAAAAAAAAACTGGCACACGCTAAGTGACGCCTAGCCGAGGGTGGTAGGGCGAGTGGTGGAGCGGGGGTCGGGTTAGGCATAGAGTAGAAGTGCTTAAAAGTAGGCACAAGGAAGTTGTGCAGCGCATAAAGACGACAACGAAATGTGCCACAAGTGGAGGAGAGTAAGCAGAGTCGTCGTACCGCCAATCCCGTCTCTGGTAACCCCAAGCCCTAGAAGAATGGGGCAAAACGTGAAAAGCTGTTTAAAAGGCGAAAGAAGCCGGCTTGGCTAAGGCCTTCTGGCTTAAAGCAGAAACCCGCAGAATAGAGTCGTTGACGTTGGATTGGCTTTTGAAAAGCAATCATCATGCTCTGGTCGGGTCTGGTCTGTCGGTCTCCCGGTCTCCCGGTCTCCCGGTCTCTTGGTCTCTTGGTCTCCGTGGCCTGGGTCGTCGCAGTCAGCTGCACTGGCTCAGAGAGAGAGAGAGAGATAAAAAAAAAGTATATTAATATATAGCCTGGGCCACTCGACAACTCCACACTGTAAATGCAATCAAGCGTTAAATTTAAGTGCCAAATGTCGAACTTGTTGTTAGATGCCCGTGTGGCCAGATGCCGAGGCTAGTTTTGTTTATGTCCCGTTGGTTAGCAGCAGCAGACAGCGGACAGCAGCCAGCAGCAGGTGAGAGAAGGTGTAGTCTATTACTTTGGCAGGAAGTCGAACAGCAATGCGAGCAAGTGTCATAGTTAATGAAGTTTGGCAACATCGGTCAAGCAGTTCAAATTGGAATTCCAATTGGAATTTCACTTGAAATGGGTAAAAAACAAAAGCTCTTGGCTATTAATGGATATAGATTTGTGTTTCTGTTGATTTTTTTATGTGCATTTTGTAAAAGTTATTTTTGGAAAGACTTCAATTGCGTCAGCTTTTCAAAGTTTGTCAATAGCTTAAGCCAAACATTTCGAAAATGTGACTTTTAATGGTTTTAAACTCTTTGTTTAGGCATATGTAGATATGCAGAGGCTTTTATGTGATGATGTCTTGCTAACATTGCATGAAGTTTGAAGCGTATTTAAATTTGGAGCAAGTTGAAAATTATATGCTATGTAATTGATTATATAACATTGCAAAACTCTGTTTAGTGAAATTTGGCAGCAGTGTATATAACATGAGGTTAATGTAATACTATTTATAATTGTATAGGGATGTTTAAAGTCTTTTATGAAATTTTATGAAACAATGCAACTAAGCAGCCATTAGAGAAGTTTGGCAACATGTTCTGCAGTTGCTACTGAAGTATGACAACAATGCTTAACTCGTTATAGAGAATTTCGATTGCCTTTAAGATTTATTTATAGAATTCTGATTGGAGTCAATGCCATTTAAATGAAGTTTGGCAACCATGCATTCACTCAACATTGCTTAATTGAGTAATAAAAGTTTGACAACAACGCCTACGCATATTGCGTGTTAATTATATCATAAACCAAATCACTTTTCCCCGCTTATCATACAACAAATATAAAAATGTAAATGTTTATCAATAAGAAATGAGGCAAAGTAACGACTGAACGTCAGATTAATCAGTTTATAATTTATTTCGTGGAAATAGGAAACCATTTAAGCACTTAAATACACAACAAGATTAACCAATTAATCCTAGGCAAAGTTCTACGAATTTTTCTCACTGCATTGTGGCCAAGACAAACATAATAAAACAAAAGAGCAGGAGGAACAGACGAAAGAGTGATAGAGAGAGAGGATGAGGAGCAGCAGCAGCAGCAGCAGCAGAGAGAGGAGGGCCAAATGGGCAATGAAAAACGCTCGTTTCGGCCACAAAATAAAAATATTGGACACAGAGTTCGTAGAGTCCAGTCTTTTTGGCCTGTTGCACAGGCAGCAGCCGCAGCAGGGGAAGATGTAGAAGAAGAGGCAGCAAGGCATGAGCCCGCAAAAGATGAGTGAACCGAACAGCTTGGGCTTACTTTAAACTACCTGCAACTGGTTTTAGAGCAGCAGCAGCAGCAGCAGGCAGGCAGGCAGACGCAGCAGACGACAAGTCCGAGAACGGACCAAATGGACAGTAGGACAAACCAACAGACAGAGAAGGAGAGAGAGCGAGAGGCACTGAGTCTGTTGTGTAAACCTTTTGCCTGCATGAAAGAAAACTCGCTTCCTGCACGACTTGTGGCCTGCTCTTCTGGGCCTTAGCATTAGCCTTAGCCTAAGCCATACAGCCTCCAGCTCTGACTTTGACTCTGCTTCGCAAGGTGTCGTCGTTGTCGTCGTCGTCGTCGTCGTTGTCGTTGTCGTTGTTATCTGTTGCCCAGCTCAGGCTAGCCATGGCTATAGCCATAGCCTGGATTGGCTTAGCTTGGCTGGGCTTGTGTTCCTGTTATTTTCTATACCCTAGCAAATAGGTTATTCGAAAGAGTGTAGAGAGAGAGTTTGAATTGAATTGCGACTATCAATTGATAGTTCAATGTAGGTTAATAGAGATAGAATAAATTAGATTTTGTTTGCTTTGTCAGGTCAGGCAATGAAATATATCTAAAGGAAGCGAGAAGACATTAGAATAGACGATAGTTCCCTGACTGACAGCTATCAGCAGATTAAGCAGCGTTTTTTTTTAGATCTCTTAAAGTTAGCTAGAAATCTCTCTTATAGCTAGCGGCTTTTCCTTACCCGACTAGAGTATCAAATCTTCGGCCTTTTCATTTGAATATTTTGTTGTTCGTTTTTTTCCTTTTTTACTTGTTTCTCTAGGCTTTCAGTCTTTTTGATCAGGCGCAAATCCTGCGCTAATCTCGAGTCCAATGGCCCTGCCCAGCTTCCAGCTAGCAGAGCTCAGCTCTCAGGTCTTGGGCCCGCATCGCTGACGCGCGATTCGTTGCGATTCGCTGGCATTAATCGTCGTGTCCCCGCTGTTGCCTGTTAAGTGATTCCTCACTGCCGCACAGCCTCTTTCTCTTCCTCTCCCTGTCGCTCACGCTCCCGCTCTTGTTCTTGTTCTTGGTCTGCTGCTGCACCACCGAAAAAGCAAACAAAACAAAACAAATGCAAAGGCAATGCATGCGGCGCATTGAGAAGTACCGGGACACGTAGTTTTTTCCTCCACTATTTTCATCTTTTTTTTAAATTTTGTGTTTGCATACCCTAGCTCAACTGAAAATAGGTTATAGTGGATTCTTGATTAGTTTATGTCAGGTTTAAATATTTTGAAGAGTACTGGAGCTGGATGATAAATATTGTTGATAAAACAGGCACAGGTAAAGATAGAGATAGAGGTAGAGATAGAGATAGAGATAGAGATAGAGATAGAGATAGAGATAGAGATAGAGATAGAGATAGAGATAGAGATAGAGATAGAGATAGAGATAGAGATAGAGATAGAGATAGAGATAGAGATAGAGATAGAGATAGAGATAGAGATAGAGATAGAGATAGAGATAGAGATAGAGATAGAGATAGAGATAGAGATAGAGATAGAGATAGAGATAGAGATAGAGATAGAGATAGAGATAGAGATAGAGATAGAGATAGAGATAGTTATAGGGATAGTTATAGGGATAGTTATAGAGATAGTTATAGAGATAGTTATAGAGATAGAGATAGAGATAGAGATAGAGATAGAGATAGTTATAGGGATAGTTATAGGGATAGTTATAGAGATAGTTATAGAGATAGTTATAGAGATAGTTATTGAGATAGAGATAGAGACATATCCGTACTACAGAGCATCTCACAGTCGATCAGTCTGGTAATTCTTACAGCAAGCAGAACAGCTGCTCTGGCCGTGGCTTTAGAGCTCTTTGCTTGATGCTGGGCTCTGCTGTTGCTGCTGGTGGTTGGTTGAGCAACCTTCGACAGTTTTTAGATATTTTGTCTGTCACACTCACACACACACACACACACAGACACACAGACACAGAGATTGTGCAGACAGGAGGCCCGCTTACAGGATATATGACTGAGCTAGGGTAGAGTCCCGCATATGTTTATCGTCTGCTACCACATTTTTAGCTCTCGTCTGCATCCTATATTTCGTCTCGTTTCATGGACAACGTATACGCTTCAATTGCGATAGAAACTACCCTGTGTCCATCCCTTTTGAGCTGCAATTTTCGAATGACGAAGTTTTTCCCTGCTAGATTTTCCCTGTTTGACTTTGAAAAAGTGTTTGAATAATTATACAGTTTTATTCATTGATTTTTGCACTGTCTCTCCGCTCTCTCACTCTCTCTCTCTCTCTCTCTCTCTCTCTCTCTCTCTCTCTCTCTCTCTCTCTCTCTCTCTGATATTGAATTTCAAGCTATTTCATTTTATTATCGGCCATAAATTGGTTTTAGCCGTTTTTCATATTTTTCAATCGTTTTTTAAACTTTTCCTGCACCTCGATTGGGGTCGAGAGTTTGGCTTATACTAGTTTGGGATTTTTAGTTGAAAATCTCTGCATAAATTTTGAGAATGTGTGTGCAGCTTAGAGTTTACATTGAAGTTGGCTCGAATGCATGTACATTTATGCCAGCTGAATTTTGGCAACAGTGCATGCAATTTTCATTTAATTTTAGCTTTTACCACATATTTCCTAGTCAAATAGTTTTGTTCATTAACAACTTTTTCAATAACACGAAAAATGCTACAATTAAAATTACAACTTTATTATATAAAAAAGGTGAACTTCATTTTGTGTGTGTGTGTGTGTGTGTGAATGAAATTCATTTTTCCCGGCACGCATTTCCCCAGAAGAACTGTAACCATTTCTGCTGCTTCTGCCCCGCGCCGCCTGCTAATTCTGCTTATTGTCTGTGCAGTGTGGCAACGTTGCTTAGCACAATTTTTACTCGAAATAAAGGCACACGGCTCGGGCTCTAGTGTAAATGCAATTTTAGCCATAAAAACAGCTCAAGTGCCAGGGCTTAGGTAGCAGCAGCCAAATGCGAGCCGAAATAACAACGTGCCATTTCTATCCCTCTATCCTTAACCAGCTATGCTCACTCGTATGTCCCTGGCTGGCATGGATATTGTGTGCTCAGCCTGTGTCTGGTCCTTGGCCCTTGTCCTTTTGCTCTTGTCGTGCCAAAACTATTTTCGCCTCGATTCTCTTTGTATTTTCTTTTACCATTTTTCCCAAACGTTTGCCAAAGAATTACGCACGCAATTTTGTCTACAGCTTCATTGCGCCCACACACACACACACTCACACACACAGACATTCACACTCACACTCATTCGCACACTCAGACACGCACATGTGTGAGTCACTTGCTCCGGCCAGCTTAGTTCACTTGAATTACGTTCTACGGTTCAAGTGAAGCGCAAATGTATCTTTGAGGTTTATATTTTCTATCTTTCCTTTGCTTGCCAGCACTATCTCTCGTTCTCTCCCTCTCGCTCTCCCTCTCTCTTTCTGTGTGTCTCTGTCTCTATCTTTCGCCTGCAGCTGCGGCTTTAGGTATCATGTAACAGTCTCAGCAAACATTCTGTAACTAGGCGTCTCTGTATGCAAGTGTTCATGTGTGTGTGTGTGTGTGTGTCATGAAATAATTATACCCTGTACACAAATTGGAAAAGAATATTTTAGTTTCTAAATTGGTTGTGCCCATTAGTTTACAAACTGTGCCAGTGGGCATATTTTAGACTATTTTGCATAAGCAGGTGAGCTTAGTTTAGATGTTGCTAGATTTTAGGCAACAGAAGTTCCCAGAGGTTTATAGATTCGGCTCTTAGTTTGAGAAGTATATCTCTAGCATATGTGGACAATTTTGTATGAGCAGCCATGGAAGTTACCATATTATCATCAGATAAACTTGCTTAAATGCTTATTTACTACTTAGGAACAGAAGCAGCTCTGAGTCTGAGTTTCTGAGTTTACAGTTTAAGAATTACAATTAGCATTCAGTTTTATAGTTCGTATAACAGCAAAGTTGCGCTGAGAATCGCAGAGAAGAGTCATGGTTAAAGACGTCTCTTTTGAAATATACTTTGTCTTTAATTATATTTACCGAGGTAGAGCTGTAGAAACGATAAATTGAGAATCGCAAAGAAGAGTCAAATGCAAAAGAAATACTACAAATATTCCCTCTCTTGAATTAAATTTTCTGAATTGCGTTTGGTGATATATTATATCAATCATATTTTAGAGGTAAATCATGTTATTTTCTAGTACAAAAACTATAGATTCACAATTCAAAGCCATATCCAGCTCTTCTATATCCACACCTTCCATAGTTCAGTTAGTCAGTCAATTCGTTTTTTTTTTCTTCGTTGCGACTCCCAAGTTGCTTGCTCTTTGGCGCTGCGTGTGCTCAAAATGAAAAATAATAGTCAACAAAGTGGCACCAACGAAAAAGCTTTAGCCCAGCGAGACCTCAGTTGCCCCTATGTGCCCGCTCCTGTCCCTGCCCCTGGCTGCGTGCCTCTACGCTCGCCCACAACTTTGCCCCGCTCGGCGCGCTTTGCCCTTAGTTCGTGGTGAGCAGCAGCAAACCGAATTCACCTACAGCAAAATGCATTTACACGCGCAGGTAGCTATCTACGTGTGTGTGCGTGTGCGTGCATGCGTGTGTGTGTGTGTGCCAAATAAATCATCGTGTGTGTCGGACAACAGAACGAAACGACGAGCGATGAACCAAACTCCTCTTTGCCACAGAACGGATCGTAAAGTACATTGGAAAACTGAAATAGACAATTCGTAGAGTTGCATTGCACGATAGAGGAGGAGACATGAGCACACAGACGAAGGGGAGGGGGGGAGGGGTAGGGGCGTGTCAAGCTGCAGTTAGACAGCTGGACAGTTGAACTGGCAGCCGGCGGGCAACTGCTTGAACCCAAACTTAATGAAGCCACTCGACGTACTACCACACCGACTGGTAACAAGAAAGTGTTAGAGGGAAAGGGGTTAGGTTCTGTAAAAGGTGTGGAAGAGGGGGTAGGGGCTTACGGGGGTACCAGGCAGGCGTTAAGCTGCCTTCAGGGTGTGTGCGCGCGCGTCCCGCTAGCCTCGGGGCCAAGCGAGAAACTAATTAAGTTTTGCTTCAAACTATTTTCTCGACACCAAATAACTGGAAAAATGTGAAAATTTATGCACATGTATGTAAGTGAGAGAGTGTATGTGCGTGTGTGTGTGTACGGAAATACATTTCTCTTAAATCATAAGCTTATGTGATTCGCTTGTCTCGCGGCTTGAAGAGCATTTGATGCCACTGTAAAGCGGTTGTAAGCGATTTTTATGAGGCACTGTGAAAAGGATTGAAAAATGTTAGGAAAGGAGGAGGGAAGAGCAAGAAAAAGATAGAGATTGAGAGAGAGAAAGCAAAAGAACAAGTGGCGAAGAGACAGAGAGAGAGAGAGAGAGAGAGAGAGATAGTCACTGAGGAAGATTGTGAAATGTAGAGACAAGGAGAGGATGAAACGAGAGATAATAAAATAGGTAGACAGAGAGGACTGCATATAAGTAAAAGTAGAACAGTGAAACGCACAGAAAAAGAAGAGTTAGTTAGATGAGTAAGAAGAAGCAAGCGAGAGAGAGAGAGAGAGAGAGAGAGAGAGATACACATATAAGTGAAGATAGTAGCATAGAGAGATTGAAGAGCTTGCCTAAAAGCAGGATTGTTTGTAATCGCAAATGTCTCTCCAAGAAATACTCCACATATGCAATCTTCTATACAAAGAAGCGATAATTATATATTCTCGAATAGCAATTGAAATATCGATAGCTTAAAACATGATTTCAAATGCTACATCCATACAGAGAGACTTTTGACTGCAACATCTGATTATAAGCATGCCATAATATATCATTTTCTATCTATTATAGACATTTGAATACAGGGTATTATCGAGCTATCTTGTTTTGATTACAGTGATTAAGCATAAGCCACAAGCAACTTTGCTATTTGCTTATAATTCACACACACACATGCATCTCTAAGGAAACTTGACTTTGCCACAAAATTGTGGCAAGTTTAGCCAAGTGGCACATGAAACGTCTGTCAATCGTAATCGATTAACGTCCAGACGGAGGCAACAGACAATTGTTAATTAACACTGCCGCTAGGCAACAAAATCTGCACAAATTGTGGTTACAAATTGAGCTTACGGCTGGCTGGGGCAGCTGCCTCTCGCCTGCCGCTCCCCTACGTGGCAGTTGCAAGCGGCAGCCAAATCAAAGCCCTCTCACCGCAAGCGATGCAGAGGGTGGCAAATGTTGTCAAAACTAGGCACAACAAGCGATTGCAGATAGGGCATTAGGGTATCTGCATGCAACACGGGCCAGGTCGATTCGGGTCGGGGCGCGCCGGGCATATGCAACAAACCAACACCGCTGTCACTTTATAGACAGACAAGAAGCAGCAGCAGCAGCAGCAGCAGCAGCAGCCCGCAGACATTTACAGCTACACAGAGCTACAGATGAGGCAGAAGCTCGGCTCTCATTGCCGTTCATTTTTTGTTAACCCTCATTTAGCATAAACAGCAAGCAGAGAAGAGCTCAGCCAGACAATGGCAGCAGCTGCTGCAACTTCAACTTCAACTCGAACTCCAGCTCCAACTGGAAACACAACTCGTGGAGAGTAGCCAGTATTAAACGCTCGCACGATTTTCTCGTTGCGGCTGACTGACTTGTGCCGTCGTGCCACTGGCTCTTACAAAAATACAACAAAAAAATAAAAACCAAAAAAAAAAAAAATTGATGCATTGTGCTAAATATAAGAGAGGCCGACTGGAGCCACAGCGCGCAGCTGTTGAAAGCCTTGGCAAATCCTGTCCCCATCAATGCAGCAGCAGCGGCAAATGATGAAGCTGCTGCGCTTAATTAGCACGTCTCCAGCGCCAGCATTATTTTTGGGCTAAAAATAGCTGTCTATACTTAAGTTTTAGGGAAAAACTTGAGGAAAAACTAGTGCAGCAAGTGTAGTAGAGGATAAGCTGTGTGAAAAGTTCGATAGCAAAATCAAAGGAGTCTTAAATTAGTAAACTTTTGGCCTAATCGAAACTCTTATTAATATTTAGTTCATAATGTTAGAAACTTTCAATAAAGTTTGTAATCAAGGGAACATCCTCAATTAAAATAAATAAAAATCACTGAACATTTTAGCTATATTTGTTAGCTATAGAACAGTAAAGTTTAGCTAAGAAACATTGAGCAGACAGCCTTTAAAATGTAAACTAGAGACTAGAATAATACTATTATTAATTTTATATTGTAATTAAGAATTAGATTTCAAATTTTGGCAACACTTAAATTTTGTAAGTTTCTGATGAAATTTCTTGAAGTATCTATATTGTAAGATCTTTATAACTTGATTTTGAAGTTTCAGGCATTTCAACTCAATATAATTATGAAGTTCGGCAACGCTGCTTGTGGCACACTTGAAAGTCTGGCAACACTGCTCTATTACAATTTGGCAATAGCTCATGTATTTCCAATTGAAACTTGCATTTTAACGCAATTAATTGTGAAGTGCGGCAACACAGCGTTGCCACACTTTGAAATTTGGCAACAGTGACAGCACTCTGCTTGCAACAAGAGGCAGACGCTCGACTGCCCCTGTGCAGAGACCCCAAAAACCTTTTGTAATGCTTTATAGACTTAACCAATGCCCGCATCAGTGTGTAGCGTGCGCGCTCTCTCTCTCTCTCTCTCTCTCTCTCTCTCTCTCGCTCTGAACTGCAGCTCTGCTGCTCTTAACATATTTTCTTAACCTCAATAATGCCACAATCAAATTCTGCCGCATTGCCGATTAAAATTCCAATACCTGGCCGCTCGCCAGTTGCGTTTTGTCTGTTGCGGCAGCAACTGCTGGCAGCTGCAGTTTCCCTTGCCAGCCCATCCTGCAGCCACCCAACTAGCCAGCCAGGCTGCTGCATCATTGCGCTTGCCGCACTAAACGCTTTTGACATTTCAATTAAAATTCTACAAAGTCTCGTCTATTGCGATGCGATAATTGCTGTTGCGACTCCATGGCAACGTCATTGTTATACCCTGTAAAGTTTCGCAAAGGTGTGAAATGCGTAATGTGAGGAGATATGGAATGGAAGATAATGAAGATTAATATGTAGATTTTAGAGTATATATGGAAGTGCAGTATATGGAATTGAGCTGCTCAGATTGCAGGTGAGCAGTCTGTAGGACACTTAGATTATATATTAAATTTTTTATTTATATTAAGTTATATATTTTTGTAGAAATTTATATAAAAGGAGATTTTTTATATACATATATTTATATATTTTTGTATATTTTTCTGCAACTTCATTTGTATTTAGCTGCCTTTAGGGTATTTGCTAGTCAATCATAGCACAACTGGCGCTAAATATTTTTGAAATGTATTTTAAAATGGTTGAGCTGGCGCCACTTTCTGTCCATTTGCTAGGCCCATTTAAAGCGAGTTCTGCTGCTTACATTCGCACTTTTTCGCACTTGTCAACGCGAACGAGACAGTGAGAGCGGCATAGACTAGCAGAAAGACAGGAAGAGACAGAGAGAGGGAAAGAGAGAGAGAGAGAGAGAGAGGTAGAGCTAGATAATTAGACAGACGCGTTAATTGTGGCACTTTCAAATGCTACACACACAGAGAGCTGCTTTAGCTATAGCTATAGCATTTTGAGTCATCGGGCAGCTGCCACGCCTCAAATGTGACATATATAGAGATGCCAGCATGATATGCGCATATGCAAATATACAAATATATATGCATAAATATATATATGTGTGCATATATATAAATGTGATTTCTGTTTATCTGTGTTTGCCTCCGCTGCTGCTTTTGCTAATGTCTTTTGACAAATGAGCAGCCGCAGCGACTGCAACAGCTACAACTGCCATAGCTCCTAGATCTGCCACTGCCCACTTCAGTTCCTCTCCTTCTCTCTCTCTGTCTCTCTCTAGCCATCTGCTTTGTCAGTTTGTTGTTGGCGTTGTCAGGCTGCTGTTGCATTTTAAGCCGCTGACATTTGTCTAGCCTGCAGCTATGGCTAAAGCTTTTGGCTTTGCTCTGGATCTGAATCTGGATTGGGCCACACCCAGGCAACAGTGCAGCGTGTTGGTGCGGCACCTGCAACATGCCTGGCTGCTGCCTCTGTGTTTTGTCTGACATGTTTGCATTCTTATTACATTTAAAAATAATTTCCATTTCCAACTTTTATTTTTATTTATTTTCGCTTCCTTTTTTGCATTTTGAGTCAGCTTCTCATTGTCAGGTCTGTGCGTTATTGATGTATGATCTTGATTTCCGTCATGAAATGTACAACGCATGTTTTATGACAAAAGATTGCTGCCACGCCCCTGCCGCTGGCTGGCACTGCGCTTCAAGCGCCCCTGTTGCTGCTTCCCTTGAACTCCTACTACGTGAATGCTGGTTGTTGCTTGCTGTTGTTATTGTTGCTGGCATTGGCGCCTCCATCAACTGCGTCAGTTGGAGATTTGCAATGTGAATGCGCTGCGATTGTTGTGTGTGTGTGTGTGTGGGATGTGTGGGCGGCTGCAGCAGCTGCTGACTGTCGCTTTGTTGCCAATTTTCAATAAGCTTCAGCTGCTGCGCATTGTTGACAACAATTATTGTTGCCAAGAATTATTTGCAGCAGCCTTTTTTTTCCAGCTTATTGTTACGAAAACTTTACATGAAATGTCACACACACACGCATACGTAATGCCAAATGCCATGGAAAATGTCGTTGCGTATTGAAATGTGACAATAATGTAGCGAAAAGAGAGGGACAGATGGAGCGCAGTTGGGCAAGTGTAAAGTTAGTAGTAAAAGTTCAAGTTAACGAGGTTATTGAGCGTTTTCTTTTTTTTATACCAAATATTCTGTTTATATAATTATACTTCATTTATTACACCATGCTTAAGAAATCTATATAAAAACAACGTTTACTTAATGCTGCTAATCCATTCGTAATTCCCTGTGTCAACCCAACTCAATTGTCTATCTAAATGCATCTCAAAATACCTAATCTCTGATAGCAACTACCTTTGAAATTCCAGCTCCCTAAATAATCTGCCCAATCAATTATATTTCTTTTACTTGTTCTTTTTCTACACTCCAATTAGCTGTGTGGGTTGTTTAACATTCACTCGAACGATAAGATTGGGAATACAGAGTTTAGCAAGCAGGTGCAAACACTATTTTGCGCACAGGTAACAGATCCTGTCAGAGAAACCTTAAGATTTAACAGAATTGAGCTGAAGCATAAGGGAGGGGAGGGAGTGTGCTCAAATTACCGACAAGAGGCAGCCTTTTATTATAGGGGTTGCTTAACGATCGTGGACAGGATATACGCACAGCTCAAGTACCTGTGTCCTTCAGTGACAGGATACTTGAGAGCAGCTTGATGCAGCTGCGTAGCCATCGAACGTTTTCTCTCTCTCTCTTCCTTTCTTTCTCTACCTTTTTGTATTGCTTATTGATTTTTCTCACATGTCATCGATTAGGGTCTATTGTGCGCTCTCTCTCTCTCTCTCTCTCTCTCTCTCTCTCTCTCTCTCTCTCTCTCTCTCTCTCTCTCTCTCTCTCTTTCTCTCTGTCTTGCTCTCTTTTGCCTGCTCTTGCGCTTGTGGGAGCAACTGGAGTTATGCCTGTCTGATCTGGGATCTGGCAACGGCAGATGGTCTCAGATAATAGCGACTACGACACAAGTGGGCCGTTGACCCTGAGGGGTAGCAGTCGCCACAACAACAACAAAAGCGAAAAAGGATGAGCATGCATGTTAATATTGACGCAAGGTGGAGCTTGGAGCTTGGAGCTGCAAGCTGTAGAGAAGCTACGTTTGCTGCCTCAGCTGCCTTTGCAGTTCGGGTAGCCAATTTATTAACGAATTTTTCAACGAACCGGGCAGACGACCGAGCAACAATGTTGTTGTTGTTGTTGTTGTTGTTGCTGCTGCTGCTGTTGCTGGCACGCATGCGCAGCAACGACGCAACGTTCATTGCACCCAAAACAAAAAAATACAACAAAAATATATATATATATATATATAAAAAGAACAAAAAGAAGAATGAAATTTTCGTTGGGGTTTTATTGTTGTTGTTGTTGTTGTTGTGTTTTTACGACAACGACTGAGAACCGGATGGTCTGGCAATGCGCATTGCTTGTGGATAGAATGAGAGAAGTGAAGGCAAATGGAGTGCTGCTGTTATGTAGTAGGTTTGGGGCATCTGGCGGGCGCTCAGTGGGGCGGAGAGGAGGGTCAGGTACATGCAGCCATGGCCAGGGGGGTCGTCAAACGCTGACCGTTGCGGCTTATGGCCATTGCGAGGCATTCGTTGTGCACTTTTTTTTTTTTTTTTTTTGTTGCCTGCTGTTGCAAGTTGTTGTTGTCGTTGTTGCCTTGCGGGAGCTCTCCAACCTATCCCAAGTTGAGTTTTGACACGCATCAGCCCAGGCATTGGCTCGTACTGGAGTGCAGCAAGCGCAGTTTAAATATTTTTAATTGAACTTTTGCCTCCAGACATGCACAAAGAGACAAAGAACAGCAACAGCAACAACAACAACAACAACTATGCGCCGTAACTTTTTCGAAAACCGTAAAGGGAGCAAGGGTGCTGAAAGTGCTTGGTGGTTGGCGTGGTTCTTGTGGTTATTGATTAGATATATGTATATCACAAAAAACACGCCAGATGCCTAGAAAACCCCTATATATACATATATATCAGAGACCCGCCTCTTAATGACATATACATCAAATTTGGACTTATGATTTGCTTGTTAGATGATTCACATTTGAGCAGAGCAGAGCTCTGAGCGAAGCTAATTACGCATGTGGAATGAGGGGCGAGCTGCTATGCTGGTGTATGTAGGTGTTTTAATGGGATGTTCAATGAGCCAATGGCTCATTATAGCTGCTGAATAATGTAATTGAAACAACTGTTAAAATGTAATTTGATATGAAAAATAGTTTGAAAATCATTAGAAATTGTTATGGAAAAAATGTAACTGCAAATGAATTTAATAAGAAATATTTCCTCATTTCACACTAATATATATATATTTGTATTATAGATAATAGTTATATATTCAAGCGAAAAACATGAAATTGGAAGTTTAATGAAGCACAGAAATAATTGTGGAATATAATGAAAACTATTTAAGTTAAAAAATATACTTTAAAAGTCAACCTTCAATATTGCCAAACTGCTTTATAACTATTATTATTTATAAATAATTTTCTTCTTCTTTTTTGTCTTGCAGGTAAGTTGATTGATGTCCTGTTTTCGTTGACTGTGTGACGTAAGTACGGTGAACAACTCCCACAAAAGAAACGCAAATGGGTAATTTAGAGGAGGTCGACAAGAACTTATATAGATTTCTGATTAATAGTTACCTTTACATGAGTAAGCTGAGGCGGGGGTTTAATTAAGCAACGCCTCAAACCCGCATGCGACAAGTTCATGACTCGATAGGAGTTAGACGAGAGAGAGAGAGAGAGAGAGAGAGATAGAGAGAGTTGTGGACAGGCCACAGCATTCTAATCAATGGCTGTGACACAGCTTGCAACATAAAATGCAGTCGAAAAACATAAACAAGCTGAAACTGCATTAAATTTTCAATAAAAATGCGTCATAAAATAAATGTAGAAAATGCATAACACAAAAAAATACACACAGAAACCAATGAAAAGAGACAGAGAGAGAGATATATATATATAGAAAGAGAGAGGAAGCGCTGATAAGAGTGAGACGTGTGTGGATAGCAGCTGGAACATCTTTTTATGATGGCAGAGCAAAGTGTCGACAAAGTGCTTTGGCTCTTGGCTATTGAAGCAACGACGCGGGACACGAACAGTTCCAAGGGTCAAAAATGCAGCAGCGGCAGCCACAAACGCATCAAATTGACACGCACATGTGAAATGCGAGAGTGTGCGTGAGTGTGGCTGTGTGTGGGCAAAAGGGCATGGGGTTAGGGGTTGGCAAAGCGAATGCCAACATATGCACACACACACACACACACACACACACACACAGATAGAGAGACGACTAATAACGCCATGGAGTAGTTGGTCGCTGGAATGCATGTAGAAGTGCAGTAAAAATAGCAAACAATGCGAGTCATCGGGAAATCAATAAAGAAAGTAATTTGAAACGTGGCAAGCAACGCGATGCGATGCGATGCGACGCGACGTGGCAAGTAGAAGAAGAAGCAGCAGCAGCAGGAGTCGGCAGCAGCAGCAACGGCAACTCCATTGGGTAACGCTCTCAGCGTTTGTCCAGTTCATGTCCAGGCCAAAAGGCAATTTATCTAATGGTAATATTGTATGGGCCATAAAACAATATTGGCCAAAGGCGAGGCAAATCCATGGGTGAGCGAGAGGCGTGGCAAGGGTAACTATTTTTAGGCGAGCCAGCAAGCTATATGTCTCTCGCTCTCGCTTTGATATAGGCTTCAAAAGTTCTAGACTTTGCCGTTGCCCTCCCCCCATTTTTGGCCTTAATTAATGTGCATAAAATGTTACAATAACAATTACGAAGAAACATAGTAATATATTCACACACGCACACATATAGCTCTATGTGATATGTATATATCGTGGGATAGATGTTATAGAGAAAGAAATATATGTTAATCCTTAGATCTATAGATGTATATATAGACAGTTAATTGTTAAACTTGGCAATAATTGATAGATTAATCATTGAATAGACGACTGATGTATCTATAGCTTAGAATGAGGATAGATATTGATATCTATATGCATAGGTAAAGAGATTAACAAAGAAATATATATTAGGATGCAGTTACAGACAATTTCATATATAACAAATAAAAGATGATTTATTTTTATATAGATAAATTCCAATCTCTTTGCATTCTTACCTCTGAATTTACTTCAAAAACATCTTCAGAAGTTGCTCAACTTCATCTTTGACTTTGTTTTGCGTGCGACAATGTTTTCGAATCTGATGAAAACTATTTGTTTTTCCTCGATTTTCACACACACACACATAGCCATCGCTTACCATTTGATTATCGGATTAACATTAATTCGCTTTCAGCTTCACTGACAGCGTTGACAGTCATGTGTGAAAGGGGAGGCTAAAGATTTTCACGATATTTTCCTTTTGCTTTGCTTCTTCAGTGCTGCACATGCTGTTCGTGTCGTTGTCATAGATTTTATTTTTCAGTTTCTTTGGCTATTTGCTAAATTTAAATGGATTTATCCCTCTTTCTCTCGCTCTCTCACTCCCTTTGCTTTGCCATCATTGATTTGTCAGCACCTTTGAAAGGCACGCACAGCCAATAGCTGCAGCAATTGCCTGAGATTTTCTCTGAAAACGTGATTATCTTCATTGAAGATCATTATGATCTATGCTGTCGCCAACTGTGCTGACTTTTCTCAGCTGCTGCTGGCAGGGCACTTGGCTTGCATATTTATCCAGCTGTTAAGTTTTTCAATCAAATTTTAACTATTTCTATAGATATATAAATATATATGCAACCATATGTGCATTGATTTCAGATCTGCCTGCTCTTAGTTTATTGACCTTCACGTTTGAAAACTGTGTGGAATGGACTAGATAGGGATACAAAATAAACTCTCTCTCCTCTCTCTCTCACTCACTCTCACTCACACTGCTTTCTCTCCCCCTTTCGCTGTTGTGTAAACAAAAGAGATTTTGTCTTGCTTTGGTTTAATGAAATTTGTTTCTAGCTGCCGTTTGTTTTTTTTTGCTTTTCTTTTCTTTCCTTTCCTTTCCTTTCCTTGCCTTTACGATAAACATCTCGGGAAAATTCTGTATAAAATTGATCAATTGATTTTGTTGTTCAACATTTTTGTCATTATCCCTGGAAAGGGCAACGGTACAAAGGCAACAGCAACAGCAAAAGCAAAAGCAAAACTCAAATATAATCTGTATTTTTTTTTTATTCCTTCCTGCTGTGTTTTACCTGCCGTGCGCTAAATTTTTAACATTTTCTCTGGCCTCCTTTGTATACATATATAAATTGTAACTTCGTTGTGGCTGCAGCGGTAGAATTCTTTAAAATTGTAGTGGGCGTTTGGGTGGGTGGGGCCTGGCAGCATGGCATGCCGGGCATGTTATCCCACAGCGCTACAGAGCTGGTTTTGGTTTGTTTTGTTTTTTTCCACCCAATTTGCACAGCGCTCTCATCGGGAGTTAACTTTTGTTTGATATACCCATTGAAAAACGGAAATGCAGGGTATAATGTTGCTTTTAAAAGTGTGTGGACTATGCAGCTGTAGGCGTGTCATTGCATGTAGAGTATGGATCAAAGATCGGCTTTATTTAGCCATATATCTAACGAATTCTCTTTTCCCTTTCTTGCAATAAATAAATATTCATATTCATACTTGATTTTTAAAGCATTACCGGGAATACTATAGTAGCTAGAGTTAGTATTAGTTGAATATTCTTTATGATATCTTTTAGTCGCGCTTTTCTTTCGCCTAGAGCCACTCTCTTTGCTGTTTTTATTGTTTTTGTGTATTTCAATTCTGCGCTTTTTCTCACTTCCACTTGCATTTTGTTTTCCGTTCATTCTCTGGAGAACTTTTGACTCGGCAACTTTTTTGGCCTGCCTGCGCGCATTTCAATCAAAAATGTATATAGTATTTACTGTATATATATATAAATATTATATGTATCTGACCTGGCCTCGTTACACACACACACACACACACAGAGAGAGAGAGAGAGAGGCACAGATAACTTTTGGGCGTATAGGCGTGGCAGTTGCGGCTATTGTTTTGCAGCTGCCTTTTGCGACTGGGCAACAAAAACTCATCTTGAAAACTCATTAAACAAAGTACACACTTCAACGCCAAACGCCAAAGTCACTCTTGATGGCCTTCTCTCTCTCCCTCTCACTCTCACAGTGCTTTTCTCTCTAGCACCTGTCTCACTCACACACACACACACACTCTATACTTATTACTGTTATAATGCCAGAAAGTTTGAGCTCTCGACTTGGCTTTGTTTTGTTTTCACACCAGTTTAAGTTTTTTTTTCTTTTCTTCCTGCTGCTGCTGCTGCTGCTGCTTGTTTTGTTTATGCTCTAGCAAATATGTTTGAAATGAAATTTGCATAACTAAAAGTGCTTAACAAAGCACACATACACACCCAGACACACACATATACACATGCCCAAGCACATGGACATGCAATATGCACACTAAGCTGCACTTGCGCGGCTTTAATTGTGTATCAAAAAAAGTGTAGCACGCTTTTCAGCGCCAGCGGGCGAGCAAACGAGCTCGCATGCAACTACAGCTGCAGCTTCTTTGTTGCATGTGTGTGTATTTCTTTTTTTTTTTTTTTTTTTTTCTTGTTTTGCTAGTTAGTTGTTTGTGCTTGTTCACTTAAAGTGATACCTTGTAGGTGCTTGCATAGACCAAACTTTTCCATATAACTCACACATGCTGTCGGCTTCCTTGTGCCATTTCTCAATTACCTTTTGGGTGAACTCCTAGCAATGCTTTCTTAGCAGCATTAAAGCAAATCGAAAAACTTTTGCCTCACATTGTTTTGTTCGCCACTCTCGCTCTTCATATGATGCCCGCTTACTGTGTAATTGCCACGCCTACTGGCTGTATTTTCTATCGCCTGTCGCTGATATAAAAAATTATGCACATAAATTTCCAGCGTTGCTTTTCCGTGCCCGTAAATTTCGTATTTTTCAGAGTTTTTCTCTATGCTTCTCATGTTTTCTTTTTCTTTAGTTTTTCTGCGTTCAGTTTTTGCTTTTTTTGCTTAGTAATTTCTTGGCATTTGCAACGCCTTCGTTGGCCCAGTCATGTTTTGTTCATGTACCTTTCATATACATATACATATATAAAAATAATTTTGTTTTTCATAACTTTTTATATGCTTAAAAATTTGCTAAAATAATTTACCTCAGTTTTCATGCAACATATCTGGCGCTTGGCCGTTTGTTCATTATCAAGTTTTGTAAAATAGAAAATTATAATTTATTTCTGAATAAGCAAACTATGAAAATAATATAGAATAAACATATATATATATATAGTATATATGTTTCTATGCATGCAAATGATGTAGAAAATGTTTTACAAATTGTGGGCTGATTACTTTTCTCATATGTGGGAAAATGCTGTGGCTTTTGTGCGGTAAAAACTGTTGAAAACTTTAACTTTTAATTGGATTCGTTGTTGTTGTTGTTGCTTCTTGCAAGAAAACTTTTGTGTGGTTAATCAGAAAAGTGCTTGAATAATTTATTAAATACAATAAATAGTGTAATGCAGTTTGAGATTTTTGATTAAGTTTATACCTGACTATGTGTTTATTTAAGAAGATTATTTTGAATTAGTTTTGAGAAGCGAGAAAGAGAGAGTGAATAGAAGTCGAAGATATGGAGAGGCTGCCTAGATAAGTATAGATGAATTATTGACCGCAAATAACTGTCTGCTCACGTGCTCAATCGCAAATCATACTGACTCGCTCACACTCTCAGCAAGAGCCTTCGGTTCTTTTGGTATTTGATTCGGCTTGGCGTTGAACTATTCGTGACACATGAATCGTGTGACGCTCTTTTCACGAACATCGCTTAGAGAGCGATACGATTGGCAACGGTCAACGAACAATAGATTTGCATACATGTGATCAAACGAAAATCATTCTGACTCGCTCGCACTCTCAGCAAGAGCCTTCGGTTCTTTTCGTATTGCGTTCGGCTTGGCGTTGAACTATTCGTGTGACGCTCTTTTCCTGAACATCGCTTAGAGAGCGGATACGATTGGCAACGGTCTTTACTTTTACATACACATGCTCACATTCGCACTCACGTATGTTAATGATGTGCTTGGCAAGCAATAGCCTCGCATACACACCAATACATGCACAAACGGCTTTTTGCTTCGTCTAACTCAAGCAAACGCTCGGGGAGACATCGTGAACGAGCCGACGCAATGTGCTGCTCTCTGAATTGATTTACACGAGCACTGATATAGACGAAGGTACACATACAGAGAGAGCGAGATCAATTGAGGGGCTGAAAAGAGAGGGAAAGGAAAGAGAAATTGTGAGCGTGAGATGAAGAAATATTAGCTTGAAAACTCATTAAATAAATTCCACTTTTATTGAGAATAAGATTGATGAATGTTTGTTCACTGGAAATAGGGCGTGGCCGCACACGTATTTCATATTTTCTATGCCGCAGATGAAAGCTGCTTTTAATTATGTTTACTTGATACTTTTATAATATAAGTTAGATGCACAATTTATATAGCTTAGCTGCCCAGACTTTTAGCTGCATTTTTATATATATTTCGAAATATTTCAAATCTAAAATCTCTTCCTTTTTTTTATAACAAATGGCAATGCTTGTAAAACTTTAGAAAGCACTGCAATGGCAGAGATGCTGGCCCCATTTTGGCCCCTGCTGCCCCTAGTGTCTGTTCCCCACCTCCCCAAGTTGGCAAGTTGATTAAGATCATAATCGTTAAAATTACTTGAGCGCAACTATTTTATGAGCAAATTACTATTTTTATTACTTATGCAGAGCGAGTCGCCAAGTTCGGTCGCTGTGCCCTGTGCGAAATTATGTGTGTGTTTATGCATGTATGTATGTTTATGTATATGTATAGCTCTTTGGTCAGGTCTTAAACCCACTCGCACTCGCACTCCTCTCGCTTTATTCCTCTCTCTCTCTCTCTGTCTCTCTTGTTTAGTGCTGCTCTTGCTTATTGTGTTGTAACTTTTATGGCTCCACATTGCAGTCGTCGTCTTCGTTGCTGTTGTTGCTAAAATTTATGCCGCTCGAGTAGTTGCTAGATTACGCAGCCAAAGCCCATGCCCTGGTGTGGGCGTGGCAAGCTGCAGGATGATGGAGGGGGGGGGGGGGCGTAGGGTAATATGGGGCGTGGCAGCTTCCGGGTGCCTGACTTTAGCCGAGATTCCAGTGGGCCCACGACTGCCAGCTGCTGCTGCTGCTGGTTTGTTTAATTTTAAGCGACATTTTACGTTGCCAAAAACAAAAATAAAACAAATACGAAAAATATGCAAAGCGCAGGCAAAAGTTTATTTTTTTTTTTTTTATTTTAGGGGTAGACGATTATTTAACTTATTTCGTATTTTGTTTTATTTCACTTTTTGTTTGTGTTTAATTTCGTGTGGCAGCAGATAAACGAGACGGAAAACGGGACGGGACTGACAAAGGAAAGAAATAAATAACTTTTCGCAGATTGTAAAAATGTACAAAAAAAATGTGCAAATTTTCAAAAATAAATATAAAAAATATTTGCAGTTAAAACTTTTATAATTATTTTTAGATGCATATTATATCATAAATTGTTTTTTTTTTTTTTTACTATTTACATTTGTTTTCATTACAAATTTAAATCCCATTAAATTTGAACTCGAATGCTGCATGCACAACATTTTGCATAAAGCGCTTAAAACTAGGCAACAGAATTTTAGTTTCTGTTACGTTTAGTAACACAACAACAACAACACACACACACAGAGACACACACACACGTGACGTATGCGTAACGTAAAATTAGCCAACACAGCAGAAGGGAAAACGCCAAAAAAAATAAGCCAAACGAAACGCAACGCACGTGGACTAAACTGTGGGCTGTGGCGGGGCGTGTGTAAAGGCAGGGGGCGCGGCATTGGTCTGGGGGTCGTGCAAAGGACAAACAGCAGGCGGCAAAGAATTGAGGCTTAAGCGGGGTGCAGAGCCGAGCATGACGATGGGAAATTGGCGGTAAGGACGGCGCCAACGGCGCGTGCAGGGCAAAGCTAGAGCAGGGGCAGGGTGTGGCAGAGCCAAAGGGAAACGAAGCTGAGACGTAGGTAAAAGTGTGCGTGTGTGTGTGTGTGTGGGAGAAGAAAAGGCAAGCAGCTGAGTTGGTCTAGAGGAAGCCAGGGCATGTTCGAAATTTAAGCGCTTATAACACCCTCGCTTCGCTCCCACAGGCGCTCACACACACACACACACACACACATGCTTTTGCACCCTTCGCAGCAGCTGAGTAGGTTTTCATGTTGCTCTCTCTCTCCCTCTCCCTCTCTCTCTCTCTCTCTCACTGTCTCTCTTTCTTGCTCTCTCTTTCTGTGTGTGCTTGGAAAAGTTGATGTGTGTGCGTGTGCCCCTGGACGCAGCAAATGCCCGGGCACACGGGCCGCACAGACAAAAAGCCAAGGCAGCTTCACTTCAAAGCTGCTTTTCCACAGCCCAAAACCATTTGCCAAGTTACAGCGATTTTACTTCTTCGATTTTCCGTCAGCATTCAGCATTCACTGTGCCGATTTGTTATTGTATTATTTTAGCTATTTTACGTGTTTTGTGGCGCATTTTCGCATTGCTTTTCTCTATCTGTCTCTCTCACTCTCACTGTCACTCTCTCTATCTGTCTACTGACTATTTGTGTTTGTATTTATGTATTTGCTTGATGAATTTTTAGCTGGCAGCACTAGCTAAGAGAGAGAGAGAGAGAGAGAGAGAGTAATATTTATTTGATTTTTATTTGAAATTTCGTCTGGAAAACATTATTTGATTTACTATCCGAATTTAAATGGCATTGGTCAGCTTGCCAAATTAAATCAAATATAAGATTATTACTTGCGGTTATCTCTTAACAAATTGAAAAGAGTCTGAGAGCAACGTGACAAACGTACAAATGTATTTTATACAATTCATATCAAATCAATGAAAAACAATAAATATTATAAAATCAATTAAACTAAATCAAATGAAAATGTTACAAATTTAATTGAAAATATTTACAGTTCATGGAATTGATATTAAATTGAAAACAAATTTTATTAAATATAGAAAAAAAAGAAAAAAAAAATGCGAAAAATCATTGTAAATCAACTAGATAAAAGGATTATTTGTATAAAAAGGCTTAAAAAAAAGGAATAAAATCCTGGAATATTAAATTTCAAAAATCAAGATGAAAAAAAAGTTAATTTGCTTTAAATTTAAATAAAAATCATATTTAGCTGCAAAATATATAAATAAATGCAATGCAAATACAATTGACAGCATCGAAATTAAAAATAAATACAACTAAAATAATAACATGCAAAATTTAATCAAAATACAATAGTTAAAATTAAATTGAGCTAACAAAAAAGTTGACTGAGATCATATATATATATATATATATATATATATATATATATATATATATATATATGCATACAACTATTTATAACAAATTTAAATTTAATTTTACTTGAAAAGAGGAAGAAAAAAAAACACTTTAAAATTATATAATTATATATATGCATAATTATATAAACAAGTTAAATTACTTTTTAATTATGCAGCTTTGCATTTAATTAACTTGTCAGCTTTCTATAAATGAACGAACGAACGAAAGCTCAAGTGCATTCAACTACGATCTCTCGCATTATTTAGTATCAATTTGCAATCTCTTCTCACACTCCCTGTCGCTCCCGCTCTCTCTTCCTCTCTCTCTCTTTAAGCAGCCTTGACAGTTGTTTGCTAGCCTAACTAACTCCCAGCCACAAAGCCACAGTCCATCCATCTTCAAACACACACACACACGCACACACACAAAAAATTTTGCAACTTTTTCAAGCAACTGTGATAGCTGTAAATGCAGCTAGAAGCTCATAAAGCAGTCGCTGTTCAAATAAAAATCAGCAGTTTGTCAGTCACTCAGTCAGTTGGACGCTCTCCCTCTCTCTTGCTGTCTGTCTGTTTGTTGTGCGCGTCCTTTAGTTAAATTTCTAGTCGTGCTCGTGCATATTTTGCAAAGAGTGAATGCTGCAAGGCAAGCCCAATGGACTGGCCACGCCCCCCCAACGGGGGCCTTTGGGGACTAGCTAGCACAAGGCGCCTTAGCTAAATTGCTCTCTCTCTCGCTCTCTCTCTCTCTGTCCACCTAACTCCCTGCCAATGTGTGCATAAATTTCAGCACAACATATTCTACAGGCATTCGCTGCCCTCATCTCATATATCCCCTACATCGCTCCCTACACCATCCATCGTTCCACACACACATTTGTTTGACATTTTTTTGTTTTTGTTGTTTTTTTTGCTATAGCTTTTTAGCCGCCAGTTGACTTTTTACTTCTTTAGCTCTGGGCCAATGCGCTGTTGTTGTTATTTATTTTGTTTGTGTTTTGTTTATTGTTTATACCCTGAGCGTCTACAAAATTGGGCAAACGGGTGTGCACAATGTGTTTGTATAGAACCTAAATGAAGTGTAGAAAGCACGAGAAGCTAGATTGAACTATAAGTATCTAGAATTATGTATATATGTCTATATATATTTTCTTAATGAAATTACAGACTAACAAAAATATTAGCGTTTAGACGCATCAAAAGTAGATACAGCTTAGCCCAGTTTTTAAAGGATATCTTCTAGTCGTTCAGTGTTCATTTTCATATGCTCATTTGTTTTTGTTTGTTTGTAGTTCTGTTATTTTTCTCAGACTGTGCAACTGCTGCTTTCTCTCTCTCTCTCTCTCTCTCTTTACCCTCCCTCTCTCTCTCTCTCTCTTTTTTTCTCTGTTGTTATTTTTGGTCTGACTTTTTGTTTTCGGCTCACTTGAGACCATTTTAAGTGTTTGCTGTATTTGTTTTTGACATTTTCCCTCTTTCCCAAAAAAAAATAATAAAAAATAAAAATCCAAAATTTATATTTCATATGCTGCAATCACTTGAGACAGGAGTTTTTTGCGTTAGGGATTGTTTCCGGGCCCAGCTGTATGCATATTTTTAGGGGTAGAACTCTCAGATGCTTATCAACTTTTGAGTAGACTTCATAGTCATTCGACAATTGATAACCATCAGCTGGGAGTTACTACTGTATTGAGTGGTATATGATTTCTGGAGAATGCTATGCTTATTACAGATCTTTGATTTCTCAAACTAGTTCCAAGTAATTGGTTACTTCAATGTATTCTTAACTTGACTCATGTTTCAATTTACCTTTTTCTTCATTTGCAGGTAAGTTCCCAACAATGAATTCACAATTATAGCTCCGTTAGCGAGACACAGCTCAAAGTTCTAGACAATGTGTCATGGATCGTTGGCCAAAACATAAATAAAAAGAATGAAATGAGAGAAAAGATCGTAAGTCAAAGTTGAACATACTCACGAAACCGCAAAGATAGCAAATTCCAGATCTTACTAACCAAAAAGCGCTTAACGTGTGCGTGTGTGTGTGTGCGTGTGTGTTTAATTAAAATTATATAGCCAGATATATATATATATATACCTATATATATTTAGATATGGGGGCAGCACTTGCGGCTTCTCTGTAACCGCAATAAAAGTGGAAAACAAAAATTAATTTGAGCGCCACATTTTGCTGTCGTTGACTTTTACGCGCTGCTGCTTGGCGGCACTGAACCAACAGCAACAACAACAATAACAACAGCAGCAGCAGCAGCAGCAACAACAATTAAGCAACTACATAGAGCAACAATAACTTTTAGCCTAGACTCATTTGGCCAGCTTTATCTATGCAAAAAAGCGTTCGCATCGTTCGCATCCGCCAAATCCGTTGTGAATTTATAACGTAATTACAATGCAGAAAAAAATATTGTTATAGCCCTGCCAAGCCTGCTGCCTTTACGCCTTTAACCCACCAACACAACATGCCAAGGCTTAACGCTCTAATGCCCTTTTAGGCATTGCACTTTGTCAGCTGTGTTTTGCTTATGTTAATTCTGCGAAACTTTTCTCAAAGTTGCGCGTTAAAAAACGCACGCAAAACGCGCGTAAAACGCGCGCGCGCATCTTCAACTGCAACTGCAGCAATTATTGAAGCGTGGCTGTTTTTTGTGGAATGAGTCAACAGGTTTTTAATTAATACAGCACAGTAAAATTTCAAATTGACTCTTTTACTAGACCTGACCAAGCCCCTGGCTGTGGTAATGACATTTATTGCATATTAAAAATGTTTAATTTGTGCGTGAATGAACTCGCATTGGTCTAACATTTTCTATTATCATAAAGCTTGTCGTTATTATTACTATTATTATTATCATTGTTGATATAAGCACATTTAATTAATTAACATTTGAGTTCAGTTCAAATAGCTTTGCTTAAATGCAGTTCATTGAACCAGCAGCTGGTTGTTGACTTGACTCAGCACTAGGTGCTGCATAGGTGTGTGTGTAGGTGTGTGTGTAGGTGTGTGTGTGTTGGTGTTTGTGTGTGGGGGTGTGCGCATTTGTTCAGCATAACTTGTGCGCCACACGGCGTATACTTAACATTGCAATTACTTGCTTCTTTATATGCAAAAGCAAAACAAACAAAGTTGAGCAGCTAAGCGAAGCCCACAAAAAGTATAAACATGCGACACTACAACAACAACAACAACAACAACAACAACAGCAAAGCATATCAAATGAAAACTTAAAAATGTTACGTTGTTAGTTGAATGGCAGACAGCATACCCTGTAAACGATTGAGTTAAAATTTAAATGAAATTTTGTGATTTTGCTTCATACATTTCTAATGAAACGTTTATGAAGAATGAAGGAATGAAGTGTGAGAAGTAGTTAGGCTGAAACTCTTTATGAAGTATGAATTAGCTATGCTCGAGAAATAGTAGAGTAGATATTACATTCGCTTATGAAAAGTAAGCAGAACTGAGCTGCAGCTGAAATATGTTAGTTCATATATGTTAAGCTTCATTGGGAATTAACAATCAAAAGTCTTAGATGTCTTTTATATAAATAAGAGTGTGTTATAGGTAAAAGTTGTAATAAACTGATAATAAAAGTTGTTTATAATTTGATAATTTATAAATATAATTAATAAAATTGCTAACAAAAATAAGTAAAACCTCTCAATAGCTAACCATAAATAGTTGAGAACTTTGAAATGCAAGTTTTCAAGTCGAATTAATGAAGATGAATCATAATGATATAATGAATATCTCAATACGAAGCCAAACTAACAAAGTCTTTAACTTTAGTCTTTGGTTTTTTAAACCTCAAGTGACTTGAAGCTGCCTCCAAGTATTCTAATTGAATTGCAAGCCATTTGTGCTGCTCTGGCAATTATAATTGTTAATTAACTCAAATATTTCAAAGCAATCAAATTGTTAATTACTTGAAACACTTTTCAAATGCAGTACAATATGCCCGCTCAGCACATTTGCTATTATAAACAGCAACATTTAACAACTGCAAAAGGAAAGAAATATATATAAAATATATTGAAAAAAAAAAAAACGTTGTGCAACATTTGAAAAGCGAAAATGCAACGCAACTTGTGCTGCAGCTGTTGACAAAGCATTGCATTGAGCTCAAATCGCCTCAATAGAAAATTATGTTTATGGATCGGCAAGGAGTGCGAGAGGTTTGCGAGAGGGTTGCTCAATATATGCTATGGATGAATCAGAGCAGCAGCCCAAACAATGGCATTTTGCTTAGACTCGCGCGCTCTCTGATAGCATTGTCCATAGTGCCTCATGTCATTATCTTTATCTCTGCTAGCAGCTTGAGCACTTTGTGGCTTTTCGAAGATATTGTGTGGTCAAAAGTGGTTTTGTGGTTTTTCGACACACACACAGCAAAGCGAACAAATTTTTAGGTCACAACTGTCGACGGCTGTCGAGTGTGATGGGGCCTATAAATAAGCTTTCAATTGAGCCGTTTCAAACAGCCCAAACTTGGAAAACTCTTGACAGCTGCCATTGAGCAAATGATCGAAATGGACTCTAACCAAAGAGTGCCACGCCTCTGGCAGCGCCACTTGCAAGCCCTGCGTATCAATAAACGCCCATTTTGGGCGCGCTTTAAGCCGCTAATTTGTTTCAAGCCTCAGCCCCCCCCTTTTTACCCTTTTAGCTATGCTGATTAATTGAATGCTTTTAGGTTCTTGTTTTTGTTTTTTTTTTTTTTTTTTTTTGAATGCAAAGAATTTTTGTAATAAAATGCAAAAAGCGAAGGCAGTTGCTTTGCTGCTGCTGTTGTTGTTGTCAACGTTTCACGTTGCGCTGCGCAAAAGAGAGGCAGCGCGACGACGGACGGGGAGAGATTTAGCTTATGCGCTAGAAAGAGACAGCATTGAGTTGTCTTGAAGTGGGTTAGTGGCACAGACAGCGACAGCAGCAGCAGCAGCAGCAGCAAACGTCGCAGCAGCTGCAGTCCGCATTCAACGTGACTGCGACGTCAGCGTCGACTGTTGCTGCATTTGTTGCATGTAATTTATTTACATTTGTGTGCAGTTAGCTATATGTATGTATATTTTTTTTTTTCTTATTTTTCTAATCGTACACTAAGTGCTAAAAGTATATTGGTTTTTTGTGCAATGTCTCGTTGTCGTTTATCTATGCTTATCAATGATATTGAGCTGTAGAAACTATGAAACTGAGAAGCCTTAAGGCTATGCGCTTTGTAAGTATGTAAATTTTAAATTCTTTGTGGCAATAAATCATTTTACGACATACTCACATTAAATTTCTCTCTGTGGCCTAAAGCGAGCAGCTAAATCAAATATAAACTTAACAAAATTTTAGAGTTAATACTTAAACGATTGACAGCATTCAACTGAGCCGTAAATCTATAATAAATTGTATAAGAATTGTTAATTTTAGAGCTACAAACTCTGTATATAATCTATAAGCTGACTTTTCCATTTTAATCTTTGAGTATTAGAGTATTATGCGCTCTACTCAACTCAGCTGCAATTATTTAACTTGTATTTTTTTTAACATTTAGCTGCAGCTGCCTACAAAATAGTAAAAATCCAACAGCAAATATTTTTGCTTTGACATTTTATCATTTTTGTTGTTGCTGCTATTCAATTGTTTGGCTCAAGGCCAGTTTTTTTTTATTTCTTATTTATCTGCTTATTATTTCTGTTGGCTTTTTTTTTTATAATTAGCCAATATTGATTACTCGGATATTTTCGGATAATTTCCATTTTCGTGGCAAGCAGAGATGGAAGGTGTTATTATAATATACATATATATTCGCCAATCTCTCTACTTTGTGGCTTTCGTCTAGGTGCGGCTTTTTGCTTGTTACCAAAAAAAAAGAAAAAATGCATAAATTAAAGAAACATTTATTTTTGTTAATTAATTTTTACTGAAAACAAGTTGGGTTTCTATGCAATTAGTTCTGTTTTCTGTTTTCTTAAGCCAAACGGAGGATATGCATCAGCTTTGTTCAGTAATTTGCATAAAACTCTGGTTAACACCTCCAAAACGCCGCCGAGATCAAGGCAAATTAATACAAGATTGCCAAATTGGGGATTGGCTTCTGGGCATGATTTCATTAGACTGGCATAAGACTGTGAATTGTGTATTTTGAAAGAGTATATAAATATGTATAAATACGTATGCATTTAAGTTATTTCATGAATATATTTAAAATATATTGTTTAAGTATGATTATCATTCTGTATTCGATATATATTTACTTTTCAATTTAGTATATACAAATATACTAGATACAAATATACTAAATACAAATATACTAAATACAAATATACTACATACAAATATACTAAATACATACTATATACTAAAACTATTTATTTATTTGCTTTCAAGCATAGCTCTTTTCTTTAAAACATATTTTTATTCAATTGACTCGATTGCTGCAATACTGCAGCAACATTGTTCCGCACTCGAGCAGAAAGTGATCTGACCCCCTCCCCCCCCTTCTGTGCGCCCCTGTCCCTCCCACTCACTATCTCAAGTGCTCACCTTAAGGCATCAGCCAGACGCAAAAGGCTCTCTTTTGGCAGCGCAACATTTTGGCTGCTTCGCGTTTGCGGCGGCGTTGCAATAAAAGAAACATAAACAAACAGTAAATAAAAAAGGAAAATACTAAACAAAATAATAAACAAAGCAAGCAGGACGGCGAGGGCTTAAGAGTGCAATGCTTTGGGACTGCGTGTGCCTTAAAAGTGCACTGTCTTCCATATATGTATACGCATGTGTGTGTGTGTGCGTGTGTGTGTTCATGTGTGTGTGTGTAAACATTCGCCTCACAGTCGCCGCCGTTGCTGCTGCTGCTGCTGCTGCTGCATTTGCTGTTGTTTTTCTTTCTAGCTCGCAAGTTTTCCGCACTTTTCTTTTTACTTTATAATTTTTCCAACTTTTGACCCAGTTTTTTATGCCAGCCAGCCAGCCAGAGAGGCTTATGCCGTTGTTGTTGTTGTTTTTATTCTAGCAATTGCTGCTGGGCTTTTGCTTAGCTTTCGTATAAAATTGTTTATGCTTAAAGCGAGCCTATGAAAAAAAAAAAAAAAAAAAAAGTAAATTGAAAATTTGCTGCGACACGTGAAAATGCTAAAGTGGAAAAGTTGAATATCATCGACAGCTAGAAGTTGAATACAATAAAATATTATAAGAAATGTCATACGTAAAATACAGCTCGTAAATAAAGAACAGCAGCAGCAACTGCTCTTTATGTGTGTGTGTGTGTGTACGAGTGTGTGTGTGTGTGTGTGTGTGTGTGTGCGTGCGTGTGTTTCTCCGTTGCGCACGTTTTCATGTCATGTGCATAAATTGCAAACAAAACTTATGGCAATCGCCACAGAGTCGAGCAAAATGTGCGGCCAGCTTGACATTTCCTATACGCTCTCTGTAGATAAATATAAATATATATATGTATATGTATTTTGTATACATTTGTATTGAAATGCAGCTCAAACTGTAGCGGCAACAAATTGTTAAGTGTTTTATACATGGTTGAAAGAAAAAAGAAAAGAAAAAGAATAGAGAGAGAGAGAGTATGAGTGTGTGCTTGAAATTCGCATGCTTGCAGCAAAAACTTACTTCAAATTTTAATTGCCCTTAAAAATACAAACAAACAATTAAATTTGCAATGTATTATTTATTTTTATTGCAGTAATAAATGTATGCATATAGAAATATACATTTAGCTACACTTTGCATGTGTTTAAGCCCATAGTTTTTGTATTTACTTTAAAGCAATTTAAACAAAGCAAATGCCATAAATAAAAAACTAATTTATGCAAAGGAAAAACACACATTTAAATATTGATTAGAGTGAGCGAAGAGTGTAGAAGATTTTTTGTTATTTATATAATACATTTATTATAATATTTTAATTTAATTTAATTTAATTTAATTTATTCGCTCTTTATAATATTACAAAAACAAAGAAAAAATAAAATAAAATAAAATACACAATGCATATACATAAATATAGCTAAAGCAAATCCATGTTGACTCTGCTCTTGGAGCAACTTAAAATTAAATTACTCACACATAGAATTTGCCCTTATTTTAATTAGTATAAGCCAACATATTACCGGAAATTAGCAAGTATTCGGCATCCAGAGAAAACTGTAAATTTTACAGTAAACTTATTAGCTTAATAATATTAACTCAGTTAGTAGAGGTTCAGCTCTGCTAACATGTTTATAGTTAGTACCTTTATACTGTATATATAAGCTCTACAATTTCTCTGTATTTGATACGATCCCAAAGTCTGTTTACATAAGATTGGTATAAATTTATCTATTGTCAATTCCTTCAAACCATAAAGCTCTTATAATTCCCAATTGCACAATTATTCACCAGATTAACTACAAATTCAGTTGACTCACATTAGCTCTTAATATTAATATTAATATTTGCTGTAATAATGTGATTGCAAGTCAATCAATTCCAGGTAAAGCTCAAAGGTCTTGTACGACAACGGGTCTGGCTGAGGTCAACTATATTAGCATTAGCCATAACAATTGGCATCACAGCAAGCACAGAAAAGTTATTAAAGTTTGTTAGTTCGAATGGAGAATAATAAGCTAGCAATACTGACGTCAAATGGATTTGTGAGAGACACGTGCTGAAAAGCAATGCAAAACACAGAAAACTTATCAAACAAAGACTTGAATGACTATCTACATCTCTTTCTCTCTCTCTCTCTCTTTATCTATTTCCCTGTTGCCTGCGCTCTTGCACTCTTCTGTAGTGTTATCTTAGCTGACAACCTGCAAAGCCGCCAAGCGCAAATCTATTTAGAAGCCAGACACGTCAGCGATGCACAAAACTTTTAGCCAACATATGCAAAACGACGTCAAAACTATTTCAGCTAACAAGAGATTCAGAGGATGTGAGAAGAGCAAGGAGCGAGTGAGAGAGAGAGAGAGACAGCTGTGTAGAGTCATGAGAATAGCATAGAAGAGGACAGCAATAGAGGAGCGCACAAGCAGAGCCAATAATGTAAAATCGCATAACACTTCAAAACTGTCAAACAAAGGAAGCACAGAGTGAGAGAGACAGACCGAGCAGAGAGTGAGTGAGTGAGAGAGAGAGATGGGGCTCATAAGTCACTCAAAAGTTGGCAGCCAATGCCAATGTAAATGACAGAGAGTGGTGGAGTGGGTTGGGGTTGGGGCTGGGGCCGAGTGCAGATAAAGAGGACGAGTAGTTAAGTGAGCCTGATGCCTGCCTGCGCCAGCAGTGGCTGTAGCCAAAAGTAAAATCATTTGATATAATGACACTTGTCGTCGTCAGCCAGTGTCATGGCGCATTGCGTGCCAATGGAGAGCAGCACAAGAGGAGGATGGAGGGAGGGGAGAGAGTAAAGAAAGGCGGGATGGTAGAGGAAGCGAATGAGGTAGAGGTATAAAGCTAGGGATATAGAAACGGCGAGGTCAGAGAGAGAGAGAGATGGTCAATTAAATAGTGTGTGAGAGAGAGAGGAGAGGAGAGAAGATGAGGTAGATGTAGAAGTAGAAGAGAAGAACTCGGGAGAAGAAGATTGACAGAGAGAAGCAGCTCGATTGCTACTCGCCAAAGCTAGCTGAATTGGACTTGAAGTCTTACGCATTCGAGCTGTTAACAATTCTAGTCTTTTTCCTAAGCTAACCACACGCAATTGGCCTGAGGTGTTTAGCTTATTTAAATTTGTTAAGAGTGGTGAGTGGTAAGGGAGGGGAAGAGTGTGTCATAATTTTTAACTGCTAATTGAAAGCGTAAACATTTTGCCCACTCCAATAACTAATATCATATCTAACAAATATTATCTAATCTAACAATTTATGCGACGCCCTGCGGTGAGTTTCGTGTTTGGCTCGTTTAAGGATGCCCCCCCCCAAAATGGAAAACCCGTTTCGAACATAATTAATTGCTAATTGATTTTCGTTTCATTTGAATGCGGTTCTTTTATGTTTTGAACTTTTGACTTGAAGTCGGCGGGTCGGTCGGCGGGTCGATCGGTCTCATGCCCTTTAAGGTCAATCAGTTAATGCTAAACTTTGCTCAAGGGCCATCATAATTAGTGGCATATTATTATAATAATGTCGAGAATGCTCGTCTATTGTATATAGGGGCTTTATACGCAGTGGCGCTTTTATTATCAATCTTAAAGTTTTTGAACTTGACAAGCTCTGACTTAATGACAAATAACAAAACAGCCCAACGCAGCGAGTTGAATGGTCATTTAAAGGGTTTTAAACGTCTTTAAACTGCTAGACTTTGAGAACGTGGTTTATGTAATACACAAATGTATATATATCAGTTTACTTGACTTTATTGTGTGCTTCAGCTGCCTTATTTTTTCGCTGGAATTTCTGTGCTGCCTTTAGCAGCAACTTTATCAGCAATTCGCGCAGAGCTTAGCCATTTGTCTGGGACAGACATGATGAAAAACCCTACACTGCTGTGCTCTACTGGCTAGAGATGGGTTTTTCTATAGTTCTCTTGCGCGTATAACAAAAATACCCTTCATGTGGGTGTTAAGTGGTTAAACAGGGTATGATGAATGGGCTGAGATGTAATGTAAGAGAAAGAATGAGAGTTTCCTTGAGTCTTAAAGGTGAGCTGAGTCCAGTTCTATGTATCTATAGAGATAGCTAGCTGTAGTTCTGTCTTTCCTAATGCATGAATGTATCAATGTTGAATCTATAGCTATACCTCAGATTTCAATAAACTTACCATGAAATATATATGATATGATATTATGCATCAATTTAGCTATAATTATTTCATAATTTCTTCTGTCAAGCAAGCCTTAAGACCTACTTTATCTATGCTAGTTCTAGGTATCTATGAGTCGTCTACTTCCCACTAGACAAGCACTCTTACTTGTTTCTTTAAACAATGTTTTAGTTGTTATTCGTTTTGGGCCAATAACTGAGGCATTTGCTATTGCCTTGCCGCTTGGCTGGCTAGTTGGCTAGTTGGCTGACTGGCTGTGTGGCTCATTGAGTGGCTTTGGGCTCGCTCGGCTGCGCGGCATTGCACCAGCTGTTGTCAATTACCCTAGAAACCTCAACAGCAGCAACAACAATTGCAATTGCAACTGCAACAATGCTGGCACAGCTGATTGTCTTTCATAATCATCGTTATGTTGGCGTTGCCGAAGGTGTGGCTAAGGTTGAGACTTTTTGTTATTGCTGACTCAATGCCTGCCGTTGGCCGTTGCCCGTTGGCTTTCCTGCTTATGTTGCTGCAGCTGCAGCAAAGTTCAAGTGTTGCACAGCTTACAGTTGTTGTTGTTGTTGTTGTTGTTGCTGCTGTTGCTTGCTTGCACCACGCAATTTATTTTATTTTTTTCTCTCTGCTGCTCGCTTGCAGGTGTGCAACGATTTGTTGTTGTTGCTGTTGTTGTTGTTGTTGTTGTTATTGCAGCCGCTTCCGTTTGGCTGCCCTCTGCTCTTGGCTGTCATAATTATTTGCACTTCACATCATCTGCATGTGCCCAACGACAATCTAACTTGACTCTTTTTCTCACCCTTTTTCGCTTTTTTTTTTTTTTTTTCTTTTACTCAGCCCAGGCCACAGGCATTTGAGCTCCACAGGCCCTCAAGCTGCCCAGTGCTGCTCGCTCAGTTTCTCATACTCCTCCTTGAGCATGTCATAATCAGCAATCAGCGTGGACGTGGTCATTATTGTAGCTGCTGCCTTTTTGTCTTTGTGGTCAGCTCCTGTAAATTGCCACTAAAAGTGTTGAAAGTGCTGCACTTCAGCTTGTCATTAAGCGAAGACTGAAGGGGGGGCCAGTGAGGCATTGGGGAGGCAACCTTTTATATATATACTTATAATATTCATATTAAATTATGTACGCTGCGAGCTTTATGTCTGGCAGCTTACACGCCACTCAAATTACACACGAATGTCTAAAGCTTAGGGCTCCACGGCACGACCTCGTTTCTGGGTCTTCTTTGGGTCTCTTTTCAAACTGTTCGAGGCGCTATTTATATATACTATAAATGTGTATATATATATTACATCAATTCTTAAAGCAAACAGCTGTTTTTATTAACTGCTTCCTTAACTGAAATTTGAGCTGTTCAAACTGCCAAAAAAAAAAATTGGCTTTAACTTTTGGCTTTATTTTTTTTTTCTTCTACAAGGAAGTAAGCTCGAAGACATTTAGCATTTAGATTTTGTTATTGATTGTTAACCAAGCGTAAAGTCAGCTTAAGATTTGTGAAGCAACTTTGATTTATTGTTTAGGAATCGAAATTTCGTAATCTTTTAAGCATTATTTTTTGTTTAACATAATTTAGTCATTGTGTTCTTTGCATTTTATTCAATTTGAAACATTTGCAAATGAAAATCAAACTGTAGCTAATTGTATTCAATTCAATTCAATTAACTTATTCAATGTGTGCTTTCAATCAGTTGTTATCAATTCAACTAATTATAATTGAATTTAAATAAAACTGTTGAAGCTTTAAATTTAATATTAGAATTATACTTTCAATGAATTAATTGAATTTAATTTAGTATTAGAATTCAAATTTCAATATAAAATTTTAAAAATTTTATTGCTTTCAATTTCAAATTTTATTGCTTGCAACTCTCTTCAATCGAATGCCTCTCTCATATTCCACTTTGTATAGATTCTCTTCAATAATATATTCTTGATTTCAATTTCCCATAACAGAATTTCATTCCCATTGTCAATAGCAATTCCATTGGCGTTTAGTCTACAATTTCATGGTTCAACATTCCCATTTCAATTTCAATGCACAAAGTTGAGTGCAAAATTCAGCGCTGTAATTGAATAATGATCGTTGCGCCCCCCTATATTTATTGTTGCTGTTGTTGTTGTTCATGGTAGTCACTATCTAAATACGCGTATATGCCACATATTTATCTGATCTGCCTGAGGGACGCAGTTTTACCTGTTTAAACGTGTGTAATCAATAAGAAAAGCGTTGCTTGCTTTTTTGTCTGGCTCTTGCTGTTTGGCCCAAAGCAAGCAGACAAGATGCATGTTGGACCCTTTTGTAATGACAAATCGCTTAATTAAAATGCGCAAACGCCCCAATAAATATGCAATTGCACTGTGGCACGTAGCACGTTGCACGTTGCCCAGTTGCCCAGTTGCCAGTTGCAACTCATCGCTCACTCGCTCAATGCTAATAATTGTCTATAATTTTAGTTAATTTATTGCAAATGCTTTCAGCAACATGCAGCTAAGCTAGGCTGGCATGTTGCAGCAACATGTTGTTGTTACCAATGTCTCGGTTGCCTCTGCTGCATCGCAGTTGTCGTCGCCAATCGTCTTCGTGTGCGTGTAATCGAAACCGAAGCGAACCGAATCATTGATTTCCTGCGCATTTCATGAGCTTCGAAAACGAAGACAACGCATCGATTTCACGCCCCACTACACCCTCTCGCTCTCTGTCTGTCTCGATTGCTTGCTGTCTCTTTCGCTGTCTTAGCGTCTGCTTAGCTACTTTAGCAGCCTTTACAGATCTTTGGGCAACAACTGCAACAGTTTGTACATTTGCTGAACTGGTTCTCAGCTGCTGCTGCTGCTGCTGCGAATGTTTAGTCTGGTTTTGTTTCACTTTTCTCAGTAGTTATAACTACTTTTTTTTTTTGCGCTCTGCTTCTTCTTCTTCTTTTTCACATGTGCTGGTTTCTTTACTTATTATTTTTTTTTTAGAACTCGCCTGCGACTTTGTCTGCGCTTCAGAGAGTTCTACTGCGTCGCGTCTTGAGTTTATTTATTTTATTTTGGTTCTCTCCCTCTCTCTCTCTCTCTCTTCTCTTTCATTTTGAGACATGGAAGTAAAACTAAATTCATTGAACTTTCGCATGAAAATGCTCTCAAGGTTATCAACTTTGCCGCCTGTCCGGTTGGCGATCGTGAAACGGCAACAAAAACAACAACAACAACAAAGGCGTTGACCACGTCGTCGTAGAACGTTGTTCTCTATGGTGTTGTAGTTTGTTGTTGTTGTTTTTTTTTTTTTTTTTTCTCTTTGCTCTTTGAGTACATTCAACCTGACATCACTTGGCGTTCACTTGTTTAGCTGCTCCCCAATGCATGACACGCCCTACCAGAACGAACACAAACCCCCCGTTTTTCCTGCCAGACACTAGAAAGCCAAACAACACTTGAGTTTGCCTGCCCTGCATATAGGGTATTTCTAATTTGTGGTGTGCTGTATATAATGAGCGAGTCATTCAAATAGTAGTTAAAGTTCTTTACTTAAGAGAGAGTTACTATATGAGAGTTGCAGTTAGACTTTACATATGTTGTAGAGATATAAATATGTCAATTTTTAGTTTTTTATAAATCTGGGATATGTAAAGAGCATAAGCTCTTCGACTTGCCCAGCTTTGTTTTGCCTTTTAAGTGATATGAGTCTGATGATCTTTATGTGTATTATAGATAACAATTAAGGAATCTTTCTATATGTCCTAAGGATATTCTACTCTCAGAATATCACAAAGGAATATTCTATGAATCTAGAATATTCCACTTGAATAGCATATCCTATGATATGCTATCCAAAGAGATACTACTTTATGCTACCTTAGTTTTCTAGTATTCCAAATGATTTAGAAATATCATTTCCCAAACTTCTTTTATATACAAAATTGCATATGCCATGCTCAACCTATATTAAGTATACGTCAGTCATGCATTACTCTTATATAAGCATCTATATTAGCCAGGGTATATATTATTCGTGCTGCTTTTCTGTTTCTTTTTGTCTTTCAATTGATTTAGGGCTGTTTGAACTTTGTATGTTTCTCTTTTTTAATACAATTGAAAGCACATGTGGCATATGAGATATATCGTCTACCCGCAATCAATAACTAATTTTAGACACTGTTACGTTTAGTAACCCAACCAGGCCAGCGAGCCGGTCTGCCTCGTACACCCCTACGAAATGCTGCCACATAATTTACCCATATGTGCTTTTTCTCGCACCCCTGACGCGCATATATAACAGATATATGTATATACATATATTTATATATATCATTTCTGATTTAAGGCTGCACATTACAGAAGAAATGTTGTGCGGTGGCAGCTTGTTGAAATTTAGTCTACGCTCAACATAACATTTTATTATTATATATATTTGAGGTAACATTTATCAAAATATTGCCGCATTTATAAGTTTTTGGGTTACCTGAGCTGCGTCTGTAACCTTTAACCTTTTGCGTTATTTATGAACGCATTGTTGTTGTTCTTTGTTGCTTTTATTATATACATACATATATAGTCTTTTCAATTTGGGGCTTGAGACTCCATTTATTTTACCCAAGCGCAAAAGCAATTTTATGTACTCAGACGAAACTAAACACAAGCAAAATACTTGAGCCGGGACTTGAGGCAGGAGTACGACTCCAAAGCATAATTACATGTGGTAGCTTGGGCTACCTCAATGTGTCTTATTTGTTAACCAAACTTCTCGCTGTTAAACAGCATAATTACATGGCTCACACACACACACACATGCACAGCAATGCAACTGCAACAGCAGGTAGACAAGACACAGACGGACAGTCAGACAGTTGGACTCGAGGGACGCTACGAGTTTTGTCTAACTATTGCGTGTCAGACAAAGTTATATAGCTGCTTGCAGTCCAGTTGACTGACTGTCTATCTAGCTCACTCTGTCTCTGCTCACTTCAACTCTCCCTCTCCCCTTCTCTCCTTCTCTCGCTGTTCTGCCTGACCGCCCTTAGACTATAGCTCTTTCTACGACATTTTTGAATGCCAGACACGAATAGAATTTGTTGTATAAGCAGCAGCAATCGAAGCAGTTGACTTCCTGTGCCCAAACTGCTTACTTATGTAAATGGAAAATCAGCTAGCAATCTAGTCAAAATAATGCACAGGTAGCACGTCTTCTTTTTCTTCCTTCTGATATTTGATGGTTTAGAAAGAAATGAAATGTTGTGTAACTGAGATCTCAAAGTAATTTGAAAGTGTTGTGCATAGAGAAATTGATTAAAATCTGTATATAAATGAATTCTATGGCGTATTTGTAATTCAGAAATTGTTTAGGCTGGAATTGATTGAGCGTATAGCTAAAACTGCTTTTCTAAAACTGCTTTTAGAACAATTTGAAAGCAAAGCAAATTGAAATTTATATAATTCTGTATACTTCTGTATAATACAAGTATTATAAGAATATAGTTCACAAACAAGCTCTTTTCGAATACTTAACATATTAACATAAATTCTGCTAAAGCATTTCTTGTTATTTAGTTAATTAATGTGGGAGCTCATTAAAAAAAAGCTGAACTGTCTAGACATAATAAGCTTAGCTCGCACTATGCATACGAAATGTAGATATATCTAGAGATATTGCTTATAGTGTATAATGAAGAGAAAAACATATATTAAAAGCAATCTTCTAGCTATGATTCAGTGTCATATTATCATAAGGAATAAAGCAAATTTTAACTGAACAATTCCTAATTGTTTAATTGTTGTTCTCCCTAACTCGCCATTAAGGCTAACAGCTTAAATTCTATTTGCTGCATTCAAGCACTTCCACTTTTAATTATATTTAAGCCACTTTCCGTTTAGTTCATTTTATAAAACAAAAAAAAAGAAGATCCTTCATTTCCTGCTGCTGCTGCTACAGAATTGGGGCGGCAGGAAAATCAGGGGTGTGGCTGTGCTAGCTGCTGCTCAATTATGTTTGCCTTATCGTCTAATTGTGACAGACCTTGCCTTTGTTGTCATGTGGCATGTGGCAGAGTCTCGGCATCCGTTTCCGCTTTGCTGCTAGCTGCTGCTGCATTCCAAATATATGCACAACATGTCGACAGCTTGAATGGTAATTAAAAATCTTGCAACATTATCCACAGCACCAGCAGCAGCATCAGCATCAGCTTCAGTTTCTTCTTTGTCTTCTTCTTCTGTTGCTGCTTCACTCACTGCATAGCCAGTAGCAATTTTTAGTTCAACTTTGTTTGAAAATTGTTTAATTTGTGAAATGTTCAAATGCAGCGCTGCATTGCTTTGACAGCTTGCGGATATGCACAAAATGCATAATTATAGATATTACGTATACGTATAATGGCTTCGAGCCTCGTTAGCTCAAGGGTCTACACAAGCACGCACAGCCACAGCAGCAACAACAACAACAACAACAAACAATGCCAACTGTAACAACAACTAAAGACAGGAAAAGGCGTTGAAAGTAAACTTGGCAGACAGGCGACAAAACGCAATGAGCGATTAGAGAGGGCGAGAGGGAGTGGAGGAGAGAGAGAGAGAGGTGAGGCGTAGCTAAGGCTTAGAACTGGCTAAAATACCGGTTTGGCATTCATTTATTTAACTATTTATTTATTTTGCATTTCTTCCATTGCGCTCACGCTCTCCTCTCTAGCTCGCTAACTATCTGCCTCTCGCTCTGGCTAACTGGCTAAGGATGCGCATTTCTAACAGTTTCTTGCCTGCTCTGCTCTTGTTCCTCTCGTTATTGTTGTTGTTGTTGCATTTTCTTTTTCGTTTTTGTGCATTTTGTTTCGCTTTGATTTCGCTGGCGTCTGCTCTAACAGCATTCACACAGAGATTTGATACGTTGAGCTGCAATTGTAAACAGTTATAATTACACAGCTGACTTGCATGGCGCATGGGAGCTAGAGAAGGAGGGCGAACCAGGCGTGGCAGTTCGGGCATAACCTCATCAAAACTAATCAGCCATCAGCGCATGGCAAGAAAAACAAACAGTCAAATGAAGTGCGCGATGGAAGAGTAGGGAAAGGGAGAGGTTAGGTTAGGTTAGGTTAGAGGGCGGGTCTGCACCTCAGGTATAGCTGTAAACCTTTATGTGTGCATGCATAAATGTGTACATAGATTTCAATTTGCAAAGAGCGCCAGCTAGACTCATAGACATCCAACTGAACTCGGCTCTCAGTGGAGTTATAGAGCTGTAAATTGGTATAGCTGCTGCTGTTTATATTCGTTATTTAATACAATAAAATTGAAATATATATTAATACTAACTAGTGCAAGATATGATAATTTATAGTAATAATAAAACAAATAATCTTCTTTATAATGATAATTTCCCATGCAACTCTATAGCTTAGCCAGAACTAGGGTATTCTAGTTCTCTGCTTTCTATGCAACTTTTGTAAAGCTCCTAATGACAGCTACAACAACAACAACAACAAGAACAACAACACTGCGCGGGCCTGGCTAATTAGTTGGGCATTCAAAGTGCATGGCCAGCTTGATGATGCGGCTCGAATCGTTTCGCATCGCATCGAATCGTATTGAACGTTGATTGCATATTGGCCAAAAACTGACTGATGACTGTACTTATCTGTTTTCCGTGCTCTCAAACTGCAATTAATCATTGAGAGCAGCGCGTTTCATTCAATGAAAAAGAAACGCCCACAATGAACTACAACAACAACGACAACGACAAGCGAGAACAACTACTAAACAACAACAGCAACGACAACAAGAGCAAGAACAACTTTTTATCGATTTTGTATTGTGACGACAACTCAAAAAGTTGATTTTGTAAATGCATTTTGTTTGTATGCTGCCACTTAGCCCTGGAGCGTGTTTAATTTATGAGTCGAGTATGTGTTTGAAGTGTGTGTTAAGTGTGTGTTGCTTGCTGCTGTCACATATAGTGACAATTAAGCAGCCATTGTAATGCCATTTCTCACATATTTAGCATTTTATACATATATAGAATGGTTTTAATGCATTAAAATCCAACTAAAATGTTGATGATTCAATTAGCATTTCTTACTAATTTGCCAAGTTATTTTGGTAAAAGAGTTAGTTCATTTAGTTCATGGAACTAGTTCATACAACAATTTGTGAAAGGTCTTTAGCTAGCTAGCTAGCTTTTGATTTAGTTCAGGAACTAGTTTAGTTCATGCCTAGTTCATAGCAGTATTTAGATTCAGTTCATGCAACTAGTTCATTTAACAATGTGTGAAAGCTCTACATCTATATATCAATTCAAATTATATAGCATAGATTTGTAATTTTTGTGTGCTGTCACTTTAGTTCAGGAACTAGTTCAGTTCATTTTGCAGCACAGCACTTAAGATACATTTCATACAATTTATCTAAGTTCTTGTTTCAGTTCATAGAACTAGTTCGTGTACAACTTGTTTACAGCTCTGTCATAAATGTTTTCTAACACTAACTTTCGGTTTTCATCTGCATTGGAACTGGTTTCGCTCCATGAGTTACTTAGCAACAACATAAATTATGACTACACTTGTCGACCAAAAATAAAGTAAAATATGAAAAAAAAAAAAGTCCCATACATAAATGTTTGCTTCATGATTTGGATTTGGCCAAAAGCGCCGACATGGCGAAACGATTTAAGATTTGCGATCTTTAGCCAAACTGCGGAGTCGATTTGCAGGCACTTTAATCGTTATTTATGACACTTGCCACATGATTTGCTGGCTAATACTCATAAAAGTGATTTCTGATTTTTAGCTTTTTTTTTGTCTCTCTCTCTTAACTTAATATTTATGAGATTTTGCAGCGCATAAAACAGTTTATAGATTAATTAAAATGTTTTTTATTTCTCTCTGTCTATTTGCAGGTAAGCGCAATACTTGATTATAATATATGGCTCGAGTGTTATGTTGGTCGTGCACACAGGTAGGCGGGCACATTAAACTACCTGAAAACTGTGTGAAATTCGCAACGAAATTGTTAGTGTGTTATATAATAATATGTTTAAGCTAACGAGTTGTTGTTGTAGAGAGGAAAGTTGAAAAAAGCAGCGTAAGTGGACTAAATTCTTATGAACAACATTTTTTTTTGCATATTAAGTAAGAGAAATGTTGAATCTAAAATAATGAATAAGTTCGTAGCTTTCTTTCGAGAACTAAAAATATATGAGATATGGTAAGTGAAGATAACATTTATCAAATCTCTTAAAGTTCTTATGGTATTTTATGAAATCTTTACAAGAAAATCTACTTAAAAAATATTTTTAAAAGCTTTTTAGTTTAAAGTGAATGCAATTCGGATAAATATAAATAAAATTTAAATATCTTTTTGAAATAATTCAAAATCCTATAAAAAGCTTAAAGAATAGTTTAAAAATTTATTAAATATTTTATTTATTTTTTATGTATTTTTATGTTTTTTTTTTATAGTTTTTGCAAATCTTTTCAAGTTTAAATGATTAAAATTTCATTTTTAAAACAATTCCAATTGGAAAACTCTATATAGAAAAGCCTTGAGACACAAGAAAGACTTCCACAAAATTTTCTAATATTTTATAATTTGAATATGTTATATTTTATTTATATTAAATATTTGTATTGATTAAAGTTTCTATAAGTTGAATGTCTCTCTTAAGCACATTTGCGCTTTTTGTTTTCAAAAACAGAGAAATTGCAAAGAAATTACTTTTCGTTAAGTCTCTGCATTTGTCTCTCGTATAATGACATATACATGACTCTGCTCGATTGGCCGATTTGCTTTGATTTATCATGAAAAATGAATATAACTCAAGACCAAATTCTTGCTGCGCGCTCTACAAACGTGCAATTGCGATGTTTCTCATTCCCTTTTGTTTTTGTTCTCTCTCTCTCTTTTTTCGGGTTCGTTGTCATTGCTTATCTTATCCACGACCCATCGGCTTTGCAGCAACTTCTTGCTGTTCAAATACATACATATAGAGAAACATATATACATATGTATATATATTTTTTTGGGGGCATCAAATGACTAATTTGTATTTGATTATTTACTTTTAACGTGTGCGCTGTGCGAGTACATTGAACTTAACTTATCTCGCTCTCATTTCGCCCTCGCCCTTAAATGGAATAGAAAATTTGAAACACCATTAGAGGGGTTGCACTCTATCAGACCCCCCATTTGGTAAACACCCACGCAAATGCTCATAAATCAGCTGGAAATCAAATGAAACATAATATTGATATATGATTATCGTATAAATTGTAATAATGAATTCCTAATAGACTGGCAAACAGCGTGAGAAATTCGAGAATGTTTGAGAATGTGTTTCTTTCGGTTTCTGATTGGAATTCTATAAATTTTCTTTTGTATTCCCTTTTGGCATGCGAACCAAGTGTTACAATGTTAGTTTTTTTTTATACAAATTGTGCAACTTGACAATGAATATAAAATTAGCTAGTTGAAATAAGCCAAGTTGCAGAAAATCAGGTAAATTGTGAGCTAGAACAAATGACAGCTGCACAGATACCCTGTAAAAGTTTTGAGAAATCAAAACGCAAACTTAATTTATCAAAAAAATTGTTTGTTGACAAAAGCAAACTGCATCGCTATGCCAATTCCTGTTCAAGTCCTGCATACCCTATACCGAAATGGTTCTGCAAACAGGGCATACAAATTGCTCACGGCTTGTGACGCATGCTTTGTGGGGCATGCGGCGTGTTTTGGCTGGGTGGAATAGGTGTACAACGGGCGGCGTTGGCAGCCAGTCAGCTTGACAAGCAGCACACACACACACACACACACACACACACACACACACACACACACCCACACATACTTCAACAAATTGCAAATGAAAATGCAACCTTGACAAAGGCGGCAACAACAACAACACACAAAAAGAGAAAAAAAACCACGCGCCAAATTACAACATCAACTTGTTTGTTGCCATTGCCGAGAGTTTTTCCCTTTTCCCTTTTATTACTCTATGCATTTATATGCTCTGTAGATTTTTGAGCACACGCATGGGGTATATATGACATTGAAGTCGAAGAGATGAAGCAATAAAAGCTTTCAATGAAATGAAACGAAATGATATGCTCTGTGTGAGAACATGACTCTTAGGAAAGCAGATAAAACATATTGATAACAGAGCGAGAAGTCTGGCGAGTTCAGTTGCTACTAGAAGACTTTTCTAGCAGTAGAGAGAAATTTCCTGTATGGCCCGAGTATTTCCAAGCTGTGCATGCTCGCTCAAAGCAGAGCGTAGAGTTGAAGCAAATGGAATTGGAATAGAAACGGATAGACGGAACACTATTTCAAGGTCTACCACCTCACTTGATTTACATATTTGTATATAAAATATATCAAATATAATAGAAAATAGCTAGACTAAGCAAATAATCAATGCAGCTGGAATATAAAGATTTTGACTTGGCAAAGTACAGGGTATCTTGTAGCTGAGCAGTCTTGCTTATAGCATAGCTACTTGGTGTTATTATTTGCTTTCTGTCGCGCATTACTTTTGTGTGCTTTTCTTGTGGCTGCGCTGCTGTTGCCATTGCTGCTGGTTGTCAACGTGTTGTCATCAGCGGCAGCAGGCAAAGCAGCAGCAACAACAACAGCAGCAGCAGCAGCAACATAATCTACTGCCCAGTCACATGCCATAAAAGAGTGCACTCTCATAGCTGTAGTAGTTGTTGTTGTTGTTGCCTACACTTTGATATGAGTTTTTGTAAGTATTCATTTATGATTTTTCTTTATTTTTTGTTTTTATTTATTTTTGTTGTGTGTTTTGCTGACAGCGAGCTGCAAGTTGACATAGAAACTGCAACTGCAACTGCAACGGCAACGGCAACTGCAGGCAATTGGAACGCTGAGCTTGTGGCATGCCACAAGCAGACGATGACGACAATGGTGCACCGCAGAGACATTGCCCCAAAACAGGGGCAGGCAACAAAACGTGACAACAGCTGAAAATGAACGAACGAGTGAATTGGGGGCGAGGATAACTTTTGCAATTGCCACAAAACCATTAAGTGATACAGATATAGATATATAAAAAGATATATATAACATATATATGTGTATATACAAAATTACTTTAACTTGTTTATCATTACGGCCAGCAGAGATTGCGCAGTTCATAAAAGTTTTAATTTTTTTGGTAAAGATTAGTTTTTTAATGAGCCATAAGATTTAGCTTAAGGGAGCTGCAGCAGTAAAACCTTAAAGAAATATCATTTAGTGACTTGCATAATACCAAGAACTTTTATTATATACATATATACTTGTATATTTTAGTTTCATTTTGAATTCAGTTCATAGAAATGCATTGACTCACAAGTCTCAAAGGCAGATACGAGAGTAATCTTAAAAGTTACAACTAAAGTTATATAAATCATTTCAATTGCCTATCTTCAGATTTATTGGTATTTCAACTATATAAAGAAAACCTTAAACAAAGTATTACAAACTTAAGTAAATTTGATGCAAAGAAAACTGTTTATATTATAATTTTGTTAAATTTTTCTAGAATTTCTTGCTAGATAATAGAGCCCCCAGCTGAAAGTTCAGCTACTTCTCTGAAACAGCTTCTCAAATAATCAGATTTACTTTCTTGAAACTCAATGCTCTTTAATAAACTCTAAAAATATATCTCGTAAGACTCTAAAAATATAGAAATTCCCCTTTTATAAATCTCATCCGTTCATCTAATTAGTCATCTTTTAGTGTATTTTGCTCTTTACTTGTTGTTGTTGTTGCTAAGGTCAAGTGTGTTTAGCCCGCTCAATGCGTCATATGCCTAGTTGTCAAGAGAATACCCCCAGCCAATTGCTCTGGCCCCCCATTCAGCCCCACTCTGCCCCCAACCCATACACATGTCATTGACTTTGTGCTGTGTGCCATAAATTTAAACACAGCCATAAAGAAAGGCCAACAGGCGACTATTTTTAAGTATAAAACATAAAATTTTATATGCTCTCTCATGCATTGGAACATGAAATTATGTATATATGTATACATATATATATGTACAAACATATATAGCATAGATATGGCAAGTTTTGTTTGTTTTAGGCCCTAATTCAATGGTTCTTTGTGGTCGATCGATCGCGCTGCATCTCGATGTTCTTTGAATTTTATGGAGCTTAACGACAATTTTGATTGTCACTTTTTATGAGCTTTTAATGCACGAAACAGATTGAATAGGTTAGGGATGAAGACGACGAAAGCAACGCCCACACGCAAAGATTTCATCATCAGCTGCGACAGAGACGACGGCAGTGGCATGAACTTTTTTATATATTTTTTTATTTTTGGGCGTCGTACACTTGACACAATTCTTGAAACACTTCTCAAAATAGTTTAAAAATAAAATTGGACTACGACGACGACGATGACGGCGACGGCCAATCAACTGTTAGCAGTTGGAGCTTTAGAACGAAGGGGGTGGGGCAGGTAGCGGCGACAACGTGTGAAGCGCGCATAAAATTAAATTTGGGCACGAACATCGACAGCGACTCGCTCGTTCGACCACATGGCGCGGCGCTGCTGACGCTGGCGTCGGCAGCAAGCTTAGCAGGGGAGCAGCAGCAATGGGAGAGCGTGAGTGAGTGTGCGAGTGTGTGAGTGTGTGAGTGTGTGTGCAAGCGTATGCGAGAGAGGCGCAACTTGGGCAAGGTCATTAAACCACACTAAAGTATAAAAAAAAGCGACGACGTCGACGGTGGCAGCGACGCCTGCTTGTCATTATCAACGTTTTGCCTGTGCCTTAGCTGCTTGCTCAGCTGTTTGTTATTGCTTGTTGTTGTTGTTGATGATGTTTGTTGTGGATGTTGTTGTTGTTATTGCTGCTGCTGGTGCCGTCTCTACATTTATTTAGCTTTTATTTCCGCTTGCGCTGCATTTTCAGCAGTGGAAATACATTTGGAAACTGTAATGCGGCATTTATAACTAAAACCCATATATAATTAAGCAAACACACACACACGCCACTAGCTCGGACGCCCACAGAATTGGCGTTAACTAATTTGCATTTGACTTTGCTTAGGCGAGCTAAGCTGCGCTTAATTTATGCATTTTTAAACATGTTTCAAATATATTTCTACACAATGATGATGCTGCTCTAGTCCCTCTGCCTCTTGCCCCCTTCCATTTGTATTGTGGCATTTGAAAGCTGTGAGAGAGTGTGGGCAGCTGTGGGAAAATATTGTTGCAAAGGCGACATGTTTCTTGCATGTTTGAAATATACAAACATAAATAAATACACATATGTATATGTAGAATGGCCCTGACCATGTCGCTTCGTTTTATTTATTGATTTATACTGCGAATTGCAGATGAGCTCATAAAGAGCAGCAGCAGCAAAAGCAAAAGAAGAAAAAAAAGAACGTTGGCAACGCTGGCTTTTTGTAATGCATTTGCATAACTGTAAACAGCCTGCCCAATCACTCTCCCTCCCTCTCTCTCTCGAAGTAATTTCTTTGGCCTCAGCTGCCGCCTGTCAGCAAGAAATAAAAAAGAAATAATGTCAACAATTACAGAGCTCGAATGAATTTGCTAATTAATTAGGCAAACAACGCGTAAATTTTGGTGGGAGATTAAAGTGGGCAACGAAAGCAAAACTGAAGCTCGTGGCTGGCAACGAGGATGAGAGCGAAAGAGTGGGTGTGGTGAAGAGCGAGTAGGTGAGGTGAGCAAAGAGCAGAGTGAGTGGGTGAGGTGAGGTGAGCAGAGCGAGCGACTTAGATAATTTGACACTTGATGTAAGTAACCAAAAGATTGCAGCACTTGAGCAGCGGCAGCGGCAGCAGCAGCTGTTGCCCGCAAATATGCGGGAAGGCGACGAAAAGCTTTGAAACTGATTTCGGGCGCTGCTGATAAGAACAGTTATTTCAGCTGCTGCTGCGCTGCTTTAAATGATGTTTGCTGAAAATCTTTACTTTCGACTTGTTGTGCGGCAGCTGTTGAAAATGTTGTTTCATTTTCTTGTATTATGCAAATGCTTGAAGTTTCAGTTTCTTTTTTTGAAAAACTTAATCAAATATTTAAATGCGAGCAGTTAACTAACAAGCAAATAAATAATACACATTAAAAAGCAAATATCCAGTTACTAAATTTTAGACTGGCCAAAGCCGCTAATTAAGCTTTTCGTTATTCGCTTTTCATTTTCGTTTTTCTTGGCTAACATTGAAGTTGCCAAATGGCTGTTAACGAGCAGCCTTAATAACAGCTGTTAAAAACAAACTCAGCGCTCAGTTATGCATTAACATGACAGAAACGAGAGACAACATGCAAATAGTACTATCTGGACAAGTGAGTGAGTGAGCGAGCGAGTGAGCGAGCTCTTGAATGTTTCAAACCTGCAGCAGCTGCTAATTTGGCAACAAATATTTGTTGTTTGTGGACCGGGGGCGCAGCTCCCACAGCAACAGCATAATATTGACAGATTTTTTGATCCAATTCAATTGCAATTTTCAGCAAGCTTCAAACGAATCACAACAAAAAAAGCAACTGAACAAACAACTGGCTTCAAAGTAAATAAATATGAGAGCGAGTGACAAAAGAGGGGAAGAGAAGTGAGCGAACACAGAAAGGAAGAGGCGCGCCTAATGAGCGACATGCCAAAAGGCTTGCTAAAAATAAAACACACAAAAACGTCCGCATTCGCGTCCTCATTGCAATTAATGTGAAAAGTGTGGGAAAATGCAGCGCTGAGCAAACACGTTACAATTCAAATATTTTATTTGAATCAAACTGAAATGTAATTAAAGCTAAAGCAGAGTAAATTATTTGCATTTTACAGGGTATATTGCGTTGAACCTTAAAAGCGAGCAATTGGTAACTGGCAAAAAGCTCATACGCAAATCCTGAAATTATTTCCGTTTTTGCCATTTGCGTTGATCATTAAGCAGCTGTTGCTCATCAGTTGCTGCTGCTGCTGCTACTGCTGCTGCTGCTGCATTCAATCATCAATCAACATTTTGTGCTGTGCGTGCGATGGCAACTTGTGGCGGCTTTAATGATGCAACAACAGCAGTGGAAAAAGAGAAACGTACGAAACTTGCAACTGCAATGCTGCAAATTGCTAGCCCAGGGGCAGCCACTGGCAAACAGTCCCTTGACCCTGAGACTCCCATCCTTGTGGTCAGCCTGACTGCCGTCCTACCTCCCTCCCTTTCTCCCTCTCTCTCTCTCCTCTCCCCTCTCCCTCTTCGTCTCCTGCTCTGCTGCACTTTGACTAATCCATCAGCAAATGAGGCAACTGCCATTGGGGGTTGCGCACTCACACACAATTGCAAGCCAGAAAAAAGTGCAATAAAAGCGTTGTTCACGCTGACCCTTCAATTCTGCGCTGCACTCCCCCACACTCCCCTTCCTCTGGCCAACCATCCATCCATCCATTTGGCACTTTTTGCTGCATTCTTTCAAGTGCTCTTGGCTGAGCAGCACTGGCAGCAGCTCATTTTATACATACATATATATATATATAGAATTTTTTTCATTTTCTCTTCTTTTTTTTTCATCCAGGACTTTGTTAGCTACGCTACGCTCTCAAAGTGGCCGCGCTTCTCTGTCTCTGCCCTCTTCTTGCTTTCGGCGCCCATCCCCCTGCTGGTCGCTCTGGCTGCGCATTGATGTGCAAAGTTTTTATGACGCATTCGTGATTTCTTTTTCTGCTTTATATAAATACATATATATATATCTTATTTTTTTTAATGCTGCACCGCGTCCATTTTATTTTAAGGCCTTTTGTCCTTGCTTCAAGTGTTGACAGCGCTGTGGTTTCTCTCAATTTTATTTTCCATCTTCTCTTTTCCACTCGACTTTGTGGCTTTAAATTAGCTAGTTCGAATAGAAATGGCCTAAAAAGTTTTTATAAAAAATTAAAAAAAATATAGACAACCAAGTTGGAGATGCGGGGCATCGATCCCCGTACCTCTCACATGCTAAGCGAGCGCTCTACCATCTGAGCTACATCCCCATGTAGCTATGCGGGCGCATTTACTGCACATAACGAAAATCACAACTATCGCAAAGCACAAGACGTAGCCGAGAGTGAGAGCAGCGTAGCCAATAATGTTCGATCGATGGTATTGCTGCTATGCCGTTCCCACCCACTTCACATACGTCGTGGCTATTAACAGTTTCGAAACTTTATTTTTGGACGCGCACGCTCTCTCACTTGCACGCGCACTCATTTAGTCTCAGTCTGACTTGCTTCATACAATAATAATGCTTCCTTAAAGGCAGCAGCTGCTTATAATTTGCTTATTAATTGGTCATGTAATTTGCAAATTTATGTTTTATATTCACGTGTGTGTGTGTGGGAGAGGCAGCAAGAGTGTGGGAAAGAGAGAGGTTTATTGAGTGTAGTTGCTACTTTGTTGTCGTGCTCAATTACTGCTAATTAGCAGCGCTGTTATTGCTGATTAAATATACACAGAGCGGCCGATAGAGAGTGTGAGAGAGAGAGCGCTCGTGTAACTGTAATTGTAGTCAAAGCTAGCCAATCTTGCTGCCCTCTCGCGTGCGCGCTCTCTCTCTCGTTGAGCACTCTTAATATCAGTTGCAAAATTAGGTCACAACACGCTGTTGATAATTATGATGATGAACAACGTGTCGAACGTGTTTGTTGTTGCTATCTGTCAGCTGTTAGTAGAAGTGCAACGGCAGCGGCAGCAGCTGCTGCCCATTTGCTTTCAATATGCGTTTTAGTTTTTTTTTTTTTTTTTTTTCATCTTTGTTGCTTTTTTGCTTGCTTCTAAATTGGCAACGATTTGGGTCACAGTTGCCAGTCGTCTTGGCCATCCTGTGACGTCAGAGCATCGACTCGACTGGCCTCGCCTCCGCTTTCTTATTAACAAGAAATTTCTATAGCGAACAGCAGGCGGCTAATTTAAAGAGTATTTCGAGAAATTCATAAGTAGGTGGCTCTGCGGTCTGGGATAACCGCAGCAGCTGTTTGATTTATATGCAACATCTTTTGTTTCGCTCTCCTTCTATCTCGCTCTGGCTCTGTCTCTTTGTTTTATCAGTAGCAAATTATTGCAACAGCTGCGTTCCGCAAAGCTGAAACTCTTATATTAATCGAGCTAGCCAGCTGGACAACCAATTTCCGTCACACAAAAACCAGAAAGCCCTGTGCTTAAACTTCTGCTTCATTAGCAGCATTTGTGTGTGTGTGTGTTGAGCAGGTGAGGGGTAGAAGGGAGTTTGGGGAGTGGTGGTAGGTGGTTGATGCCACAAGCAGTGTGGCTTGTGGCTTTGATAATTTATGGTTCACCTTATATAACGAAAAACTCTTTTGGCCCACATACTTGGCGTATGCGTAATGTCGTTAAATAATGTGCCACATGCCACACACCAACACACACACACACACACACACCAATACACACAGCAACACGCACGCAGTGACAACTCACGTGATTAATCGCATTACTAATCAATACAAATGTCACTCAAGCGCTGACATTTGAGATTTGTGGCCAGTTTTGTTGTCTCTTTGGTCTCGCATTACGCATACGCACAGTAGTACCCAAACAGCTGCCGCTGCTGCTGCTGCTGCTGCTGTCCATTGTCAATTAACTGGCGTGTAAATTGACTGAACCTGCAATGAGAAAAACAACAGACGTGAAATAGTATAAGGAAAACTTCAAATGCGGACACGTTTGCACAGATTTCGCTAGCGATTTTTCCACATTTCTCACATTGTTTGCCCACGATTTGTTGTTGCATGAATATGGCATGCTGCTGTTGCTGTTGTTGGCCTTTATCGCCTGACAACTGTTGTTCGCGTTGTTTGGCGTTGACTGTAGTCAGCTGTTGTTGTCGTTCGATATTCAGCTGAGTGCCTTTTTGGTTATTTTTTATTCGCTTTTCATTATCAGAAAACCTTTTCATTGTTTAGCTGATATCCGGGCTGACAAGTGGGCGTGTTCGGGCGTGTAGGCAGTGACGCTAATTAATGTCGCGTTTTCTTTTGTGATGCAAGCAAGTCACTAAATACGTCACAATGCCATCGGGAATCGGGTCAAGCGCGCGGCTTAACTACACAACAGCCAAACCTTGGGCCAAAGGCTTTAGGGTTGGCGCCGGAAACGCGTTGCCATTTCCGTTTTGATTACACTTGATGGCCCTGTTGGCCATTTCCAGGCATTTTCGTAGGTTTTCGGCTTTTACCTTTCACGGGAAATTGTTTGTAAGCGTGAAAAGTTGCCACAAATAAATTGGAACTCGGCTATTTAGACGAAATGTGCCCAATACATATATATAAATTTATACTATATAGAGTATGTCTAAATTTATATACATTCACGTAGCCCCAAGTTTTTATTATGCTGGTCCTTACGCAATTACAATTTGTGAGCTATCGTTAATTTAATTTCTTTTCATTCACTTTGAGTCGGCCTCTCTCATTATATTATGCTGCTCTCGTAAATCAACATAATTGCCTCTAAAAAACAAGCTAAATAAACTTAAAGATAGCCAAATAATGCTAAATATGTGCACACATCATAAAAAAAGTGAACATGAGGCAATTGCTCTAGTGTGCATGACTCTGAGATGCCCTGGAATAATATTAATAATATTTAATATTAGTTTGATTCAGTTGTTGATCCCTAGCACACTTTACATGCATTTCTGCAAGTCGATTATACCCTTCATTCTCATCTGCATTGGGTATTCAACAAACATTGTCGCTTTTATTGTATTTGCTGAGATTTTTTTTTTTCTTTTACATTTTCGCAGCTGTTTGCTAAATTTTAACAGCACGACATTAAGTCATTTATGAAATGTGCATATATATAATGATTGATATATGATGATATGTAGACAGATATGTGTGTATATGAATGTATAGCGAGTTAGTTATATATATATAGCTAGATACATATGGATATATAGATATATATAGCTAAATACTCATATAAATGTATATGTGTAGTCATATAGGGAGATTTATAGATTTATTTATAGATATATATAGTTCATGAAATGCTCAACATCATCAGGTATTAGTATTCCTTGCCGTTGTTTCAATTCACTTTAGTTTGCTGACATTTCCGGAGTTAATTTGAGTTAATTTTAAGCTCATATTCTCTCTTGTCTAAGTTCTTTCCTCTAAATTTACCACATATTCCTCTCTCTCTTTATAAATGATTCCTTCTTCCTTTTCCTTTTCTACATATTCCGCAGTTCACATAAACCATTTCGAGTGTGAATTTTTGGATAATGACACGAGTCAGCTAAGCCTGCAACAGATTTACATTTTGATTGCATTTTATTACCATTGGCAAAAAATAAAGAAATAAAAGCAACATCAAGAGCAGCTGAAATGTTATGATAATTTACAAGAATTACCATAATTTTCCAACAAAAGCAAAGAGGAGAACGAAAAAAAAAAAAAAAAAAAAAAAAAAAACGAAATCAAAGCTCAGCCGCGCTGGGCGCATGTTTCATGCATATTTAAATACTACACATTGCCCGAGGAAGTTTGATTATTAACGCATACCCTGTGCAGTCGCAGGCAAGCATATTGGCTAATGCCAACAGCGTATTGTAGCTGCAATTGTTAGAGTATCTGTTTAGTTGGTATTGGTTTAATCACTGTCATTATCACTGGCGATTAACATTCGAGTGTGGCATTTGATATCATGACATGTGCGTGTTGAATTTACAAATACGATTTACCAGAACAGAACAAATAGAGAGAGAGAGAGAGAAAAAAAAAAGGAAAATCGTCATAGAATCATTTGACATCATGTCCTCAATGTCCTTCGTTCGCATTGCCTAATGTGAAAACTATGACGCGTTGCATGTTGACAAATTACCATTTGACATTTCTCTGGTCTGCATATTAAACAGCAAATGTGTATATGAATATATGCATATATATATATTTATATATATATCATGTCTATATCTATACACATGTGGAAAAACTCACTCGCGCACTCTCAGCTTTTGAATAACTATTTAATGCATCATAAAGTTGAACATTGCATATGAATATATTTTTAAAATATTGTGGCTATGTAGGAATTTAAATACATATTTAAAACATTCAGCAAAGTGCTGCTTAAAATATGAGAAATAAAAAAGAAATATACATATATATAATATATATATATATCTAAAGGGCTTAAAGCTTTAAAAATATGCAAAATTAAGTCTTAAATTTATTGGAAATGCGCTTAAGTATTGGAGAATGCATTACGTGTGCTTCAAGCATTGCCTTTCTATGCAATTCTCATAAATTGGCTGCCTAATGTAATATGTTTCGATTACAGAAAGTGAGATGAAGGGAAATTGCTATAAGGCTGGAGGAAGAAGTAAGAATTAAGCAGAGCAATAGGAAAAGGAGTGTTAGAAGAGGTAAAGAGAATATTTTTAAGAAAGGCAATATATAGATTAAGCAAAAAAGAAAAAACAAGAAGGAAGAGCGTGATGAGAAAGTATAAAATAAAAAATATATAAAAAGAAATGGAGCGTGTAGGGACGGAGGGATAGAAGAACAAGCACTGAAAACGAGCACTAGAATATTAATTTTCAAAATGAAAATATCTAGGATAAGTAAAAGGCAGGGAATGAAGTTTAGTTTGCGAGAAAAGTAGAGAGCTTAAGTATAAGAACATAAATTTGAGCAAAGAAAAAAAGGTCGAAGAAAATGAAGCAAGTAGAGCTGAAGAAAAATGCTGACAAGAATTATAAGAAGACATATTTAAGAAGAAAAAAATTAATTCAGAAAGAGTAAAAGTAGAAGATAGGTGAAAAGTCTTACACTCATTAGAAGAGTATTAAATGAGAAGCGCATGAAGGCAGAGACATATCAGAAACGAAAGCTGAGCGCAGTATAAGGAAATATTGTTAAGTATATATATATATATTTGTCATCATCACAAAGTTGCCTAAATTCATGTGAGCATACATAAAGTTAAGCTGCCTAATTTATGCTTTATCCTTTGATAGCCAGGCTAAGCAACCAGCTTGAGTTTAGTCTCATAATTTGACTTTCAAATAAGTTTTGCTGTTGATTGATTAAGCAATTTGTTTGCGCCAATTTATGCTGAGCTGATTTATCAGTTATCGGCGCAGAACTGCTGTTATGGCTATGATATATCTATAAATTATGCAACATACAAACTTCTTCTATATATATCATAAACATTATTTCACAATGAAAATTGTTTGCCTTTGCTGCGTCACGCGTGGCACTCATAAATAAGCACACGGGCAACGGGCAGCCATCGAGGCAGGGGCAACCAAGCAAACCTTATAAATTATTGAGGGCATCTGAAGGATTGTGCGCTTAGGCCATGTGAGTCGCCGTCGCCGTCGTCGTCGGGCTGACTGGCCCGACTCTCGTTTACGTGGCTTATCATCAGCTGCTGCTACTGCTGCTGCGACGCATTGTTATGAGAGTAATTTTGTTGCACGTCACAGAGACACGCAGCCCAGAGACAAGCTGCCTTGCCGCGTGCCCCATGTCTGTTGCATGCAACTCCATTGAAATCACTTTGCCATTGTTTGACGCACCAACGAGCTCAGCCTCGATCTCTATAACAGCTCAATAGTTTGACATTAAATTACAAAATCTTTAAAAGTTTAAGCTTTAAATTCGCTGAATTGTGTTCTATACCATTTTTTTTCTAAGAAAATTGGTTTATTAATTGCCTGTGGTATGCTGTAAGCCACTTTTGCAGCAATCTCTCTCTCGCTCTCTCTCACGCACGTAGCTGGCACATAAATTTGCTAGCAGCCCGTGGGGCACGGATTTAGGCGTTGCCACTTTGCCGTTAAAATCCTATTTTATTTTCAATTTGTCAGCAAAAGTGGGTGGAGCCTTAAGCTGACAGCGTAGCTGAAGTCGAAAGTAAGATATATAGAAAATGATTTGGCCTTGGCCATATGGCAACAGCAGAGGCAACAGCAGAGGCGAAGCCAACTGCTATTAACTTATTAGTACTACGTGGCGTATGCGCAACTTGGTTACCAAGTTGGTTGCAGCTGTGACGCTGCTATGTTGTTAAAGTTATTCCACACACACTCACACACAGAAAGACACAAATTAAACAATGACAGCTTGTCATGTTTATAGCTGACTCACACACACCCACGCACAGCGCATAGCGCTCAAAAGTCGACTACAATTTCTTTTTGCGTTTTATGCAAACGCGCGCGCATTCGCTCGCTTCTTTCCTTTGTCTGACTGAGTGAGCACAGCAGCCTTGTGGCACACACACACACCCACACCTTGACTTCCTTTTTGGCCCGCGTTTTTTGTCATTGTCACTGGCATATGAGAAATGTGTTGGCGCTTTACATTTATAGTCCCTGGCAGGCAACCAGTTTATTTTAATCAGATTGTTGACTGTTTTGCTGTTTTCTTATGCGCGCGCCAACTTGACTTGAATTTTAATAAATTATTTCAGTATTTTTCGTTGTTGTTGTTGTTGTTATTGTTGTTACTGTTTTTCACCTGACGCATTTTTAATGAGCAACACACAGAAATACGCGTTAAACTTATTCGCAGTAGGAAATTGCCAAAGAGCTTAGCCAGCTACATATATAAAAGATATAAGGATTACGCAGAAACGACCAAAAGTGGAAAAAGCAGTAGAATAAAATGACAAAAGAAGTTGCCGTTATGTGACTGGCATTAACAAAAGATGTTTGGCATTGAATTGCAAAGCCAAAAGGAAGCGGAAAGTGCAGGCACTTGAGAAGCGCAAAGAGAGGTAGCCGAAGACAGAGAGAGAGAGAGAGAGAGAGAGAGAGAGAGATGTAGATAGTCGCCGTCGTGCCATTAGTTATGGAAAGTTTTGCGGTTAATAATTACATAATTAACGCATAATTAATTTAAAAAGTAACCCGAGCTAGCAAAAGCCAAGTCTCGGCCATGGCCAACGGGCAAAAATTGTGGTTATCCTTTGTGCTAGCCACTCGCTCACTCTAGCCTCCTTCCATTTAGGACCAGGCTAAATAAGGCATGCCAAACACAGGCCAACAGCAAATCATTGGGCCATGCAAAATGTGCGAGGCTCACAGAGAAAGAGAGAGAGAGAGAGAGAAAGGGAGAGCAAAAGACCTGAAACAATTTCACGAGATGATGTTGGCTCTTAAGTGAGCAGCGCCAGTGCGTTTCGCATATGCGTGGGCGTGGCTATTTTTGTTGCCACAGTCAAATTTCAGTGTGGCACAAAAACACACACAGAGGCACAGGCCCAGGCACACACACACATAACGAAAATTAGTTGGCCACAAAATGACGCTGACGCCCACATGAAAAAGCGAACTTTCGCAGAGACTCCATTTTCTATCTGCTCAAAGAGCCAACTGCTGCCTGCTTTCAAGGCCATCATCATTTGTATCTCCAGCAAAGTTTTTTTTGCTTTTTTTTCCTTTTCTTTTTTCATATGCCAAATGCATGACCATGTCTCTGCCTTTCACTTCCTTTGCTTTGACCAACTGTGTTCAGACCGGGCTGCTTGTGTTTCTGTTTTCAGCTTTTTCATTTGCTTGCTGCTCGGCTTTTGATATGCTGTTGAGAGCGAGTTGAATTGGGTATTTTAAGTATTGAAAACTAAAGAGTTGATGCGCCAAAAAAAAAAAAAAAAAAAAAAAATCTAACTCATTCACTCTCGCTCTGATCAAGAGCCTTCGTTTCTTATCGTTCGGTTTTGCCGAACATCCATACGACTGACGTTCGTGGGGCAAAAAACGACAGAGAGAGGGAGAGTGAAAAAAGTGCTCCGTACGATCCCGCACGAAGTCGCACGAAGAAACGATGCAATCGTTTGCTCTCTGAAATGATCAACAGTTTGAGCTCTAATTGAAACTGTGGAATTGAAACATTACATATTTCGTTAGAGCATGCTGCAGCACAGACAACATATATTGTGGAAATGAAATGGAAATAAAACGTTGTGCAGTGAAGAGCGCAGTTTTTGTCTTGGGCAGTCATTGAATGACTCTTTCGACAGCTTTAATTCAAACATAAATAAATATAGAGTTATTCTTTTAATTCAATTTAATAAGAGAAGAAGCTCTAGCTCTTTGCATGTCAGCTTGATCTCTTGGACTCTAAAACAGCATATTTTGCCGTTGCTTATGCTCGCTCGCTCGCATCGCCAGCAGCATTTTGTCCATTCTGCTCTTTGCATTTCATGTTAGACTTTTGTCTGCTTTTTTGCTGCTGACTTTTCATTACATAAGTAAGAGCACAAAGTAGTTGCTGTTCTTTGTTTGCTCTCAAATGCTCACATGCTGCATTTGCGTCATAGCAGCTCAGCCACGTGTCTAGTGTGTGTGTGTGTGTGTCATATCAATCAGAGCTACGCACAACACTTACACACACACACACACACACACACACACACACACACATAGCAACATGCTCTCTTGGCTTGACAAAAATATTTAAATTTAATACAAGCGTCGCAGCGGCGCCCCGTGTAATTATTCGAGCAGAAATTAAATTGAAGCAATTTTTTGCTTTCACCTTGACGCGACCTCAAAGGAGACAAAGCACAAATTTAATATATAACAAATATTTAAGAAAAAAAAACATTAATTTAACATTTAACTAACCCTTTTATTTTTCTCAATCTGTTTTTTTCTTTTTAGGTAAGCCACGCAGATTATATCAGTCTAAAAGAGACAGCAAAAACAAGTGACACAGATTGAGAGAGAGAGGGATAGAGAGTGAGACGGCGCTAGCGAAAAGTGATTTATGGGCTAAGTACACTCGAGCCAAAAGCAGCTTAAAAAGAATTTTGCTACATTTCAATTAGAAAGTTTTTTAAATCTTTTTACAAATGCTTTTCGTAATTTTTTAAAGCAGCTAATTTTAGCATTTTTTCAGCTTTTTTCAGCATTATTCAGCATTTTTTCCAGCAATTTCGCTCAGTGTAGCAAATAAATATAAATATTTGCATTGCCTACTTTTGTGCTGCCAGCGCTGAGACTATGCAATTAGGTCGAGAATAGCCTCATTTATTATGCCGCCCCAAAATGCTTGTTGGCCAACACACAAAAGCAGTGGCGCGAGCCACGCCCCCCTTCGCCTCTCAGCGTGCTGCCTTTTCGGGCCATTGGTCATTTTGTGCTTGGGCAATTGTGCGGCTGCCAAATGATGCATAAATTTATGTCAATTTCTCTTTTAAACAATTAAAAATTGAGCAAAGAATACCAGGCGCTGTCTCGCTCTCTCTCGCCTGCTCTTTCTCTCTTTCTCTTTCGCCTCTTTATGTTCATATAAAAGGCAAATGAAAAGCCAACGCGCTGCCTGCCTGCCTTCGGGTTCAGGCAGCTGCTGCCTAGCTCGCGTTGACAAAGCATAGCCACGCCCACTTTTAAATATTTCATGTAATGCCTTTGCAATTTGGCGCTGTTGTCTCATTTCTCATTGCGCCGCTACTAAAGGTGCGAAATTAAAATGAAATATTGTTTGCCCAGGCCCAGCGACTTTTCATTCCAAAATGGCAACATCTTTATCATCATCTTAGCTTTATGCTAAGCAGCAACAGCTGCCTCCTTAAAGGTTCTCTAGTTTATGACTTGTTATATGCGCTTATAGCCTGGTCATTAGCTGACTGATGTGACCAAGTTCTTGAAGTCACATTTGGCTTAGCTCAAGTTGAAGTTTTGGCCAAAACTCTATGAATAATAGAGAATACTTTTGCAATGCTTAGAGCTTAGACTATGCCTGCAAAAGTAATGAGCCAAAGTTGTTCACTTATACTGCTTACAAGTCTTATAATTTACTCTTATACTAACTTATGCAAGTCCATTTCATGTTGAACTGGCAAAAGTCTTTAATATTTGATGGCTTGCAAATACTTCAAGTTGCTGGCGAATTGTTTAGTTGCACTCAAGAGCATGTGTGTGAGGTGAGTGTGTGTGTGTGTGTGTTTAGGTGTATATATCAATGTGTGTGTGTGTGTGTGTGTGTGTGTTAGGTGCTTGGCCTAGGCAGGCGCACATAATTTGCCTAGAAGTATGCAATCAAAATGGTTTTAATTGATTTTTAGTCGTCGCGTCGCTGCTCGTCGTGCTCTAAAGTCAATGACTGGCTGCCTGGGCATAACAGACACACACACACACACACACACACACACACACACACACACACACAGACACTCCCACACACACGCAGCGAAATGCTCATATACACGCTGGGGCACACGGCTCACTTGGAAAATTCTAAATTGCATAAATTTATTTCTGAGTCGTTTGCCAACGTCTCGCCCTCGCATTGCCACGCCCATCAGCCCCAGCCTGCAGGCCATTTGTAAAATTGATTACGCGCATAAATTGAAGCAGACGAGCGACGATATCAAAATGTTGCCACAGGTCCATTTTGGAGGGAGGTGTTGTAGACCTGTGGGTCAGGTTGTAGCATAATTTTTTGGGCTAGTTTCAAATTGAATTTGACGCACACACACATACATATATAAATAAATATATATATATATATATATGTAAAATGTATGTAATCAAATTCAATTCGCTTTAATTGCGTTTGGTCATTTGGCGCCCTCTCGCTCGCACAGCTGCTCTGTGGATCTGTTTGGCTGCCTCGCAAGTTATTTGTCAATTAACAACAGCGCAATGTTGCAATCAATGTTGCGTGTTATATGCCACACACACACACACACCCGCATACACACACTCACACACTTATGTGTAATTATGTTTGTATACAATAAGTGAAATGCTCACATGTCTGGGATATTAGAGCATCCCGCTGGTATTGGCATACATAGCCATAATTATAACAGTCGACAGCGCTTGAAGTGCCCGAAACATGCGAATTACGCGCCGTTTGCAGCATGCGGCCAGATGCTGGGTGGTGGTTAGACAGTTGCAGTCCAGGCGACAAATGTGACGGAAATGAAATGGAAATCGAAATGATGATAAGATGAGAAGAGTGAAGAGAGCAACTCGAAGTTTGAGTTGAGTTTTTAAATGGATTCTAAGTGACTCTGCTTGAACATAGATTTAGCTTCGCTCACTCTCTCTTTCTCTCTCTCTCTCAAAAACATACATTACTCACCCTGAAATATATATTATAACTGTTTCATACTTTCTTAAGAGATCTGTAGTACATAAAATTTCTTTTAATTTTGTATATTATCTCTTCATAATTATTTTTCTATTGTTAACAGAATTATCTCTTTCATTGGTTTTTCACTTTTTAAAGCTTGCCTAAACATTTTCAAGTTTTTTTTACTTATTATCAATGAGTTATATAATCTGGAATTCATATAATTCTTCTTCAAATCAATAAAAAAGCTTTAATTTTAAAGATTTTTAACTATTTTAATTATAATTCATATAATTCTTCTTAAAATCCATAAAAAGTTGTTATTCTATGAACTCGTTATGAACTCTGCTCTGAGCTCTTCTTTAAAATTCCTCATTTCATTGTATATCGATTGCTCTCTCTCTCTCTCTATCGTTCTTTATCTCTCCCTCACCTTATATTTCTTCCACTCTCCACACTCAAATCTCGTAAGATAATTTAAGTTTATTAATGTTAATAAGCCTCATTAAGGTATTTTCTTGATACTCTCGGCTGAGTAACACAAAATTGTGTTGATCTCTGCCTAATGCTCGCTTGAATGCTTGTCACATGGGCTGCCCAAAGAATCTCTGGCCATCTGTCAAGCCTAAACTGTCAAATCTCTGGCAATCTGTCATATTTGTCGCCTGACCGTCTGTGGACCCTGCTCTGCATAGGGTCAACATTTGAACAAGCCAACGGAGGGAGGTCAATGGGATGTAGAGATATGTGTATATGATAGATGCAATCAGACTGATGCCACTTAGGAGTAGCAACAATACAAATTACAAATTTACACGCGAACACAATGCAACAGCGGCAGGCCCTGCCACGCCCTGCAATGTGGTCATGGAATATGATTTGCTGGGAATTTAGCAGTCGACATTTAGTTGTGATATGCAAACGTAATGAGCTATGATTATGGCCAAACTGCAATTAGTAATTGAATCATTATACACATTTTGCTTGCCTAATGGCAGTTGTGGCAGACGCGTTCACTTCACGCGCCCCGTCAAAACGAAGTAAAGGCAAAAATCTCGATGCAAATTCAATTTAGGGCCGCGCCTCGAAAGCTGTTCGTAAAAATTATTTAAAGAAATCTGAAGCTGACGACAAAGTTCAATGAACGGGCAACAGGAGCTGCACCAAAGGAGTTTCAAGTGCCGGTGAGGGCGAGGGGCAGCGGCATGGGGCATGGGGCGTGGCAAAGGCAAACGAAGCAAGTCAAGGAAGAGAGGCCGCAGGCAACGAATGCTCGTTTGTGGAATGTGATGGAACAGTTTATGAATTGAATAAACCGGAGCCAAGGTGATGAGTTATTCAAAAAGCATGTGCAAAATGTCAGAAGAAATCAAATGAGATTAAAAAATGAGAAATATAATAAAATGGAATGAAACGAAAACGAGCGAACGACAGACATCTGAGTGAAGTGGAGTGTGGAGTGTGCAGCGTGGAGTGGGCGGGGCGTGGGCGATGGCGATGGCTTGAAAAGGGCTAAAAACACACACAAATGTTTGCGATGGATGGAAAATAAGGGGCAGCTGTGACCGTTAGTTTGGCCCCGGGCAAGGACCGGGCAACCGTTCAAATGTGAAGCCAAGTTGAGAACTTAACAAATGCCAAAAATAAAGTTAAAAAAAAAATAAAAATGAAAAACGAGAAACGAGACACGAGAATGAGCAGAGAGAAATCGCAATTTGAACTTTTGGTTCGTTTCCATTTTGGCAGCTGGCGTTTTTCTGCGTCAAGCGGACATTGGTGTCTGATTAGATTTGGGCCATTGCCACGCCCCTGCCGCCTCTGCTATGCCCACCGCTCCAGTCGGCACTTGAGCACGAATCGTGCGCGTTGCAGCCACCTGAAAATGAGACCAAAAAAAAAAAAAAACAAAAATGTAATTTCCAAGAGCGTACATGACGATTATATGCATACCCTGTTAATGTGCGAGAGGCTGAGTTGGGTATGTTGAAAGAGCGGCAATGTGTATGCAGAAAGTTAAGACTTGTAGCTTGTGTGTAGGATATATGAAGATGATATAGCTAAGAATAGATATTAGCTATTCTTGATTGCTTTGCGATCTCAGCGAACTCTGCTGCTGAACATAATTATATTTAAAAATACATACTCTATATATGAAATCAAATATCAGAATTAGTATAGTTTTCTTGTCCTTATAATCTTATTCATGTCAGAGATTGTTAACCTGAGAATACTTAAAATATATATAGAGGTTTATCAGGCGAATTGTCATGTTACAGTCTTTTGAATTATACTATAAAATCATATCATTAAAATCTTGATGGTAATATTAAATTCACATCTACAGGGTAACTTTCAGTCCAATTCTCACATCTAGCTTACTTTCTGTTGAATTTTCTGAAATCAATCTAAAGACTAGCAACGATTTGCTACACTTTTCACATTGCGTGCACAAATTGTCCAGCTCAAATTGATGAGCCCGAGCCCTACAGCTGCAGGCCTAGAGGCTGGCCATCAACCAAAAATGGGCCTTCGCTTGATTCCCCTTCAACTTCAACGAACAAAACGCACAGAGCAACAATCTCTCATCTTTTGTGTGTGTGTGTCTGTCTGTGCGTCAATTGTCTCTGCTCTTGTTGCCTGGGTAATTATCATTTAGTTATGGCACTTTTTGTTTCACTGCAGCTCTTAAGAATCCACTTTAAGCTGATGCTGCTGCTGCGGCTGCTGCTGCCAGAGCAACTGCGACACGCACATGATAAATGATTTTCCATTAACTGCCATTGAAAAGCAAAAGAGAATATGCGAAAGGGCGTCGAGCGGCGCAGCAGAGCGCAGGATAAAGCCAAAAATCATAGAAAATACAACTCGAGCACATGCTGTGCGTGTGTGTGTGTGTGTGTGTGTGTGTGTGGCATATGTAACTGTTTGCCTGTGTGTGTGTGTGTGTGTGTGTGCTGCAATGTGCTTGCATTTGTTATCCATCATCAACGAAGGCAACGGCATGCTCTTGCTCTCTCTCCCTCTCCCCCTGTCTCTCTCTCTCTCTCGCCTTCTCTCTTTTATCAACTGTCTGCATCAGCATTATTTGTCTTAGTTTTTCAACGATTTTTCTACAATTTTTCTTATGTGGTTTTGTTCACATAGCGTAGACAAAAAGAAAATTTGTTTAACCCAATTTGAAACTGAATTTTCTTTCAAAGAAAATTAAATCAGCGACTCGCTCGCTCATCTTTTGTAACTTGAAGCTGCCACAAATAATAGTAATAAAAGACAAACAGAACCGAATGAGATAGATGATGTTTGATTTGTTTCCCCTCTCTCTCTCTCTCTCTCTGTCTCTTTTCAATTTGATAGATGACCATAAAATATTAATATGTATCTGTGTCCATGTGTGTTGATGCTCGATTTCCTCGTTTGATTTGACTTTGACGTCAAGGTCTTGCTGTTTAAAGTCAATCATAAAATGGCGCAGTTTTTGAGAGCATATTGAACGTAGATTTAAAAGAGAGAAACAGACATAGTTCAGCTTATGTAAAATCTGTAAATTTCTATCAAATATCATATTTATATTTGAGTTTTTTCACTTGAATTTCTTCTAAATAACAAATTCCATTTCATAACATCATTCAAAGCCTGAATTATTTTCTCTTATTCACTTTTTTTTCTCATTCTTTGAGTATTTTCATAAGCAACTGCTGATAAAATAAAACATAATCAATCAATCATCTCAATCAATCACAGTCTTTAGAAAACGCCTTGAAACTTCAATTTAAGGCCGCAAAATACATTTCTTAAGACTTGATTACATTCTTCTTTAAACACAATTGAGAAGAAGAAGAACTTAAGTCTTGTCTGGGCATACTTTAGCATAATACCCTATATATATATATGCTATATATAGCGTACACAATGTTTTGCTTTGTATAATCAACTCATTATCATTAGGCGGCCAACAGTTGAGCCCGTTTTGGCTATTAGACATGCAAATGGCTTGGCCCAAAGCGCTCAAATGTAGACTAGCAAAGAAAAAAAATATATACCACGTGCTGTGAGCCGAAGCTGGTGGGGGGGGGGCTGAAGGATGACTCATCTGCACGCTGAGCAATTCAATCCAATTTACAGCAATCTGCCATAATTTCAACGCTTAACGACGATTCTAAAGATTTACGGCGAACAACTTTTCATAGATGAAACGGCAAAGTCAAAGGGAAGAGCGCACGAGTAGGGGGACGAAGTAGCAGAGGAAGGCTTGGAAACGGTTGACAAGTCTGGTAAAAATAAGATGCTGCGTAATATTTCTCACTTGCTTGGCCAAGGCAACCAAATAGAAAGAAGAAAAGAGTAGCTGAAGAAGCAGCAGAATAATCATAACAAAAATATTTTTCGGCTGCAACAAAGAGAGGGAAAGAGAGAGAGAGAGAGAGAGAGAGAGAGAGAGAGAGAGAGAGAGAGAGTGAGTAAATAACTGCAGAGTGAGTCAGACAGACGGCGACAAAAGACGTCGTCGCCCTGGCTCTTTGGCCCAGACATTCGCACTTTTTGGCCATGGCCAATGGCATCATAAAAACTCCAGCACTCTGACTGCTAAAAGCCAAACCAAGCCAAGTCGTGTTGTTTTTTTTTTTTTGTCTCAAATAGACGCCGCTGCGGCGGCAACCAAACACGTTGCACGGCACACGCACTTGCCACAAATTAGACTGTAAAGCAGTGTGTGTGTGTGTGCGTGAATGTATTTGAGTCTCGTCTGTTGTTTGACCTTTTTAGCGCTGCTAATTTGCAGCGTTCATCAGTTTAAGAGAGAGCGAGAGAGAGAGAGAGAGAGTGAAAGAAGAAGCCGCTCTGCCTGCATACTTCTAGGCGTTCATAGGCCTCTTACCCAAGTTCACTGAACCCCCCTTATTTTCGTGCTAGACAAAAACAATCGACATTTGTTATTTATCTATATGTGAGTCGTCTCTCTCTCTGTGTGTGTGAAGCCTTGTTTGTTTGTCTCTCGAGTGGCTCGTCGCTGCTCGCTGCTTTTTGTGAGAGGTCTATTGTTTCCGACGATATTAATGCAAAGTTTAGTTCCCATTACGTACCGCTCACACCATCTTGCTAACGTTTCACTAATGCTGCCTGAGTGGTGGTCACAAATACATGAAATTTCTTTGCTATATACCTAGACCCAGACTCAGTAACTTCTCTTGCCAATGCTTCTCGGCTGTCTGCTGCTGTTTTTTATGCTTTTATCTCAATAAATGGTTTTTCTATCTTGTTGTCTCTTACAGAGTGTATTCATGGCTAGTTTAGTTTAGTTATACTTTTTTTCTTTTAATATTTACTAACTTCAACTTATCTATTTCTTTTTGCTTCTCTCTTTCTATCGGCTTACAGGGCCGTCACAGATCCACGAGATGGCCGTCGCGTCGCACTGAAAAAGTTGCCGAATGTGTTCCAGTCTTTGGTCTCATCCAAGCGTGTTTTTCGTGAGCTCAAAATGCTTTGCTTTTTCAAGCATGAAAACGTAAGTACTTGAACATCCAACTACATATACCTATATATTGATGTATGAAAATCCATTGTGAAATTACAAAGGGGAAGTGAAAACATACAAAATTGCCTTGCATTTAATTACGCGTCGCGCTTATGACGCGAAATTTAATTGAAATAAAAAAAAAAAGCAATTCGATTATTTGTGCTGCGACTGCTGCCACACACTATGAGCACACAATGCAAATATTTTCAGTATTCTCTGTATTTTTTTTATGCTCGCCCACTCTGTGGAGCATTGCGTATACGCAGTGTCTGCCTGCTGGCTATTAATAACCTTTTGTAATGTCAAAGAGCAGGCGCTGATGCGCTGCGCGTGTAAGAGCAGCAGCAGCAGCAGCCGGCAGGAATCATTTCAGCATGACTTCTTCTACAGGGTAGCTTTTAGCTGTGCATTCGCCAAAGTTCTGCTCACTTGTCATGTGTGCATTTATTAACAATTATATTAATTTTGTTCAGTGAAAGCCTTCGCTGGTGAGAAATTCGTTTTAACTGTCGTTCGAGTTGAACTTCAGCTTAAAAAATTGAAGTTATTATTGTTGGCGATTGTCTGTTTGATGTCAAGCAAGTGTCGTTTATTGGCTGTGTAATTATTGTCATTAATTAAACCTTTCAGATGAGTAGCAATGATATAACTATGAGAACTTGCTTAATAAGCGAGATATATTTATTACAGACAAATATTCGGATGTGAGCAGCGTTACGAGTTTATTTTTATTAAAAATAGTTTTAAATAATAAATTTAAATATAATAAATAAATAAATATATATGTATAAATATAATTAATAAAATATAATTCTACAATTATTCTAATCATTTTCAATATAATTTAATTTTTGTTAATAATAACTATAATTTAATTGAATAATTATTTAATATCAATTTAAAAGGTCTCTTGCTCAAGAGCTAATTCGCTCTGCTCATATTTATTCAAGCTCTCTTTGTGCAATGAAATCATAATCACCCTGTGCTTAGAGGCAGCCATCTCCCTCCCACTGAACAACAGCCAAAACAGTTATATTCGGCAGCAGCTACCTTAGACTCTCACTCTCTAGCTCTCTCACTCTTTCCTTCTGTCTGTGTGAGTGAATGAGCAAGCTCAGTCCGATCGTATTTCTACATCGCTCAGCCTCTCACTAATACAACTGCAACAGTAGAAGGATAAGCTGAATAGAATTAGGAAACTTTAAGCTGAGTTTGCCAATCAATTGACAATACCACGAACATATAAAAGTCTTTCCCATACAGATTCGCAATTTAGGTCTAGCACACATTACTTTACAACTTTAAATATCATATTCAAGCAGTTCTCTTCATGTTCAGTCAATTTGTCAATTCGATTTTGATCTATATGATTTTCTTATTGTCTGTCGGACAGTTATAAATCAATCATTTATCATGGCATTAATTAACTCATTCATATTCATTGCAGTTGCTGCTGCTGCTGCTTAAATAAGCAACAACAAATTGCATATTTGCACATATATTGTTAAGTAACGCCCACAAACAGGGCATGCCCACTTCACTTCACTTCACTTCACTTCACTCACTGCTGCCACTGATAGCCAGATTGCCAGTTGCCCACAAAAGGCTGTCGGGCCCCAAAAAATGTATGACAAACAAATTTTATGCACAACAAATTGTAAAGAAAAGCAAAAAATATTAAAGTTGCGAATACAAAGAGCTGCACAACATTTTGTTGCATGCAAATTTGTTAACATGGGCTAGAGCAGGAAAGGGAGTGTTCGAGCAAGCGAGAGGCAACTAGACAGACATGCCACACAAAGTCAAATGGTTGCAAAATGTAAAAGAATTATTGTTATGCATATAACATTTAGAATTATTAATAAAAAAAAAAAGTATTACACTAAAACAGGGGCGTGGCAGGGGGGGTGTAGCTCGTTGAGAGCTCGACAGCTGCATTGTGCTGCGTTTTTTTATGACCAATTTTATGTGACTTTGCGGCGATTTGCTTTAATTTATTTATCTGCATATTTCAGCTCACTTGTGTTTAGAGCACGTGCACTGAGCGATCGCTGATTTATATATATATATTTTTTTAGAGAGCTATACAGTTTTGACACGAAATGTGTAACGCTTGAGCGATATGTTTGAATAGATAAGTTATATAATATATGTATATTGATAATAAGTATGCGCTGTGGAGTAGTTAGAGATTTGCCAGCTGCGGTAACTAGCTTTAGAGTTATTTCCATAAAATGTTCTATATATATTCATAATGAATAGATTGTATATATAAAGAAGTGTATAATAAGTGGGAATTCAATTTGAAATATTTTATTCTAAGGATTCTTTGTTCAAGTTTTTCAAGAATACAAATTTTAGCTGCTTCAGTTAAGCCATAAAAACAATTTAATTTTGAATGAAAACCTTGCCAAACTTATAAACTAAACTAAATAAAATATTAGATATACATAGATAATTCCCAGTTATTAATTCTTTGCCCGTTCACTTTTCAAATCATAATTGATTGACATTTGCCATGGCTAAAAGGTCAGCTTGAAATGTATCTAGAAACGCGCGCAACTTTTTTATGGTATACAAAACTCATTTGACACACATGATTTGAGCCTTGACTGCAAATGTCAACTATAAAGCAACAGAAAGATGCAATTCGAGCGGCGTCTGATTGAACGTGGGTGAGCAGCGAGTCAAAGTTGATTTTCATACTATAATCTAGCATTCAAGTCAAAGTTTTCTTTTAATTTAGAGTTAACTTGTCTACAACTTATGCAATGCCTGCGATGAAGAGTTGCCCTAATGAAGCACGCTCTGCCCACACCTGACAACACCTGGCAACACCTATGCAAATGTTGTCTTAATATGCAAAGTGCTTTATGGGAAAAAAAAAAAATAGTGCAAGAAGAAGCAGCAAAGAGGCGCGCCTCGTCATGCTGTCTGTTGTGTCTATTGTTGGTTGTTTCCTGTGGCAATTCCATATTCATTTCCTACATGCAACGCAGCGACGCGTCGCATAGCTAAGCAAGTGCAATCAACCTGAAATAAGCTCGAGACACGATGTATACAATAGATGCATATATATGGCTGATCGCTGCTCAAACCATTTGTGATGTGAGGGGGGAAAAAAAAGTAGAGCTCACTAATGTAAATTGTTCTTGAAACTAGTTGGCAAGAGTTGTGGCTAAAGTTGGGCTAATATAGTTTAATATATTATAAATAACAATTCTTGATTTAGTAATGAAAATGAAATATTTGTGCAACTGCATTCACTCACGTTTATTTAGCTTGAAAACTGTTTGCATTTCATATTCAATTTCATTTAAGTTATAAAAGCTATGCTTAACTTTGTTTATGCCACAATTTGTTTAAGTTTTAATGGATTTTCTTTCTATATAGATTCCATATAAATATTTGCTTGCTTTTGCGCATTTCGCTTTGCCATTGAAGTTGCTCTGATTCTTTTGGCTGCATAAGTCCTGCCTTGTCAGTTTTGTGTTTGCTTCCTGCCAATTGCCAACTCTGGCAGCACACACACACACACACACACACACACACACACACACACATACAGTGAGAGCTTTTTGAGTGACAGCGCAGGCACTGGCAATCGTCTCAATTGCTTTGGCGCAGAATACCAAATGTATGTGTGTGTGTGTGTGTGTGTGCCTGCATTATGTGTAAGTGCTCGTGTGTGTGCGTCATATATTACATTTTAACAAATCGCTGCAAAATGTTTGCCCCATTATGCATTGTTGTTGCTTTTACTGCTTATTTCAATTGCGAATTTCAATAAAAGATTTTGCAACGTACGTGGCGCACATTTCAAAAGCATTTCTCACATGCAGCAGCAGCAGCAGCAGCCATGAAATGTGTGTGTGCCTGCCACGCCCCTCCCTGCAGCTGCTACAAATGATTGAGTATTTTTCCTCAAGCTGTTGATGCCTGGCATCGATTGCATGTAAATTTCTGCAATTGTTGTTATCATTTCGAGGCGCAACACAAATTGCAATTGAAATGTCAATTTCATTTGCTATAATTGCAATTTTTAGATATAATTATATATATATACAGTATCCCACGCTAAGCAGAACAACATGTTTGGCTCGCTTTTTTTAGCTGGAAAACTTGACGACAGCTTGCTTTAACCTGGTTCAAAAACACATTTGCTCAGCTCAAGGTTGAAATGAAAAAAAAAAAGCACTAAGCAAGCACAGCGCAAGCTGATGAAATTGTTTTACAAAAATCTGTGGCGTTTTAATTAGTCAGCAACAACAAAGAAGAAGAAGAAAAAGAACAACTGAAAATGTTGTCAGCAGCTGCTGCTGTAACAATTATTTAGCTAGAATTTTTAGCTTGCAATGAAAATGTCGCTAACAAACAACACTTTTGCTTTTGTTTAGAGACGCGACGCGAAGAAAATTCACTGGAAATCGTAAAAAAAAGGGGCTACAAAAAGTAGCAGAAGCAGAAGCAGATGAAGTGCTAGCAGCAGAGAGATGCTGCTCTTGATTATGTTAGCTTTAACATACTTCAAGCTTATTTTTTTTTATGTTTCATTTTCAACTTCTTTTCTCTGTTTGAAATGTGCTGCCACAGCTGTTGCCACTTGCAACTAGCAACTTGCAACAACTTCAACAAAAGTTGTTGTATAAGTTGTTTGCACAGCTCGTTAAATGTTGTTGTTGCTGTTGCTGCTGCTGCTTGTGTTTATTATTATTATTATACGTCTAGTTTAGCTTTAAAGCAATTGTGTGGCCTCTGCATGAACTGCAGTTGCATTGAGTGTGTGCATAAACAGAATCTAACAATTGTTTTGAAGGAATTTAAATGCAACATTTAAATGTGAAACATAGTTGAAGTTTATATTGAAAATGCATATAAAACAAGAGATTTCCCAGTCAATTTGTTAGCTTGTGCAACATTTATGCTGAAGTGCAGGCCAAATTAAGCTAAATTTCAGGACATACATTATTTTGATTATGATTTATGAGCTCATACTTGACTACTTTGCTGACTTATTGCTTTCATTTCAAATTTAGTCAAATTAAAATTTCAAGTAACAAGTTTATAGCAAAGCAACTGCTAGTCATGCATACCCAACTAGATAGAGCACAATTACGCACATTTGCTTGCTGTTTTATGATTGTTCTCTTTATTTTTTTGGCATCTCTGCCAGAGAGGCGCTGCTGCGCTTCAAGGACAGCAGTCAGAAGAAAACAAAGCAAAAAAAAAAAAAAAACAAAGAAAATGATTGCCAATATGAGAGCTGCATAAATTTGGTTGCTGATTGCCACAGCGCAAAATGTTAATTAGCTGCAACGCGGCGTTGCACGTGTGAGGGCAAGAGTGCAGTGTCAGGTTGTAGTAGTAGCCAGCTACATGCACATACAACATGCAACAACAACAACAACAACAGCAACAACGATGCCAACTTGCAACAAATTATGTGCGAAAGGCAAGCGAAAGCAAAGCGTTACTCGAGGGCTGACATGTATGGTGGTGCACTGCACGAAAAAATGGGGTAACTTAAGCGACATGGAGGCTTAGGGCGTGTGAGCAAAGAAGAGTGGGAGTAGAGGTGGTATTTAAGATATATTTGTTATTTATATAAATATATATATGTAGATATATAAGGGTAGACTCTTCATAACAGTTTGTCTTACAGCGCTTTAAACATTTAAGCTGCGTTCTATGGCATCTACAGCGCAGTCTAAAAGAGCTAAAAATACTGAAATAATACTTACAGTATATTAAATATACATTTTTAATATAACATTATAGATCTTTTACTACCTACTGGCATCTACAGAGCAGTCTAAGAGAACTGCAAATGTATTGACTCAGAGAATGTTGAGCTAATAATTTCCATGGAAAGTGGTACCTCGCTTAACGAACACAATTCGTTCTTGTTCGTTAAGCAAAATTTCTTTTTCCCAAGAAAAAAAAAGTGTTTGTTATGCGAATTGTTTGTTATTCGAGCAGTCTGTCAATCGAGGCTGCACTGTATATAATACAAGTTTTAAATATATATATTTTTATAGGTCTTCCCGCTGAAATCGCTTCAGACATTTAGCGTACATTTTTGAAAGCCAAAGTATTTAGGCTTCGTTTTGTGGCAGCTACCTTCATTTATGCCTTAAGCTGTTCTTTAGTTGTTGTTGTTGTTGTTGTTGTTGCTTGTGAAACCGCAAGCGCAACAAATGCAGTTTATAAGTTGCAAGCAGCGCAAAATATTACAAACGATTTGAACTGAGCCAAAAACAAAGCCAACGACGATGACGACGACGACGACGACAACGCAGCGAAAACCCTCAAAAGATCCAGACCCAGCGGCAGCTACAGCTTTGGCTTTTGTAAATGAACACAGCAACAATGAGAACAACAACAACGACAACAACAACAACGACAACAACAACAACGACAACAACAACAACAAAATGGCTAAAAATTGTTGCCACTTAAAGAAAAAAAAAAGAAGGCACGTCCAAGTCGGCGGCTTAGCAACGCGGCGGCACTTTTTGTGTTTGTTGCATTTGCTGTGCTAAAGCACTTTGCAACAATTTTTGTGGCCAACAGACAAATCCGGGCAGCTGGGGAAGACAGCAGCGGCAACAATGTGTGTGAGTTGTGCAACAAATATGTGCACACATATTGATTGTTTTTATTTTGACTCCTGCTGTTGTTGTTGTTGCCGCACGCAACAATTTCGCATTTTGAATGTGGCTTCTTTTTTTTTTTGTTTTTGCCCATTTTCTTGAAATGCGAGCGATTTGAGCTGCTTGAATGATATTGAAAATTGATTTTCAAGCTTTGTTTCAGCCACGCACACGCACACGCACACATACACACACATGTCAAGCATTATTGCAACACATGCGCCTCTGCCTGAATCTGCCACAGCCCCTCCCGTTAGATTGGCATTTGGGCTCTGTGGCAAGTTCCTTCATCATTTTGACCGCAAGCTAAATAAATCAGCGCTTGTCTGCAGCTCAGGCCTGGACACAAAGGTAGACAGCGCAACAGCAGCAGCAGCAGAAGCTCAGGGCTTTGGCTCTGTCGACGCTTGTCCAGGTCGGTTGCTCTTGCTGGTTGCTTGCTTTGTTGCGCTGCTGCTGTCCATCAAGTTCTTGCCGGTTCGTCCCGTTTTTTTTTTTTTTTATTTATTATGGTTTGGGCCTGTCTCTCTCTCGCTCTTATAGAGCCGTTGCCTTTGCTGCAGACGGGCAGAACTCCCCCGAAGCACAGCTGCCACAGACAGTGGCGTGTCTTGTATCTGCCGCTAAACATCATCAACGGGTCAGCATTGTTGTTGTTGTTGCAAGTTGCTGCCGCTGAACTTTGTGGCATTTTAGTGCCTGGCAGCGACACTTAACATGCAACTAAATGGTGCATTTGATGCGCTGCAAGCAGCGAGCTTTTTGATTTTTATTTATATTTTATTGGAGTGCATAATTTATGATCTTTTAGCCACAACCAACCTACTCAACTGGGCGTTGTTGTTGTAGGTGTAATGCTGCAGCATTGTCTTAAGATTTATGTGGCTAATGCCACAGCCAATAAACACACACACACACACACACACTCGTCTATATTAACAACATTGTCTAGATTTATTAAAGAGACGCAGCTATAACAATATTCCATCTCCCTCTCTCTTTCATTGCAGGTGCTGTCAGCTTTGGACATTTTACAGCCACCACATTTGGACTTCTTTCAGGAAATGTATCCTTTTTGAAAACAACAAAATCAAAATGAAATGAATTCAATTTGGGGTTTATATATTAATTAAGAGCTAGACATAAATGAATAGTTGCAAGAGTCTTGGTTAGCTCTAATGAAACTTTGTGCAATTATAAAATTGAATAGAGTAATGCAAGGAGAAGGTTTAAAATGTAATTGAGAATGAATTTCGAATGAAGGCAAACCTTAAGTGAAATTAATAACTTGAGAAACTTTTGAATGGCAGTTGAAACTTCTGGGAATTATAAACAGACAGAGAGAATGCGAAAATATATGAAGTGAAGTAGAAGCAAAAGGTGCTAAAGAGCAGAAGATGCTGCAAGCTGAGACACTAATCCGGACTGCGGAGTCTATATGCAATAAGAGTTTATTGATTAGCTGCGAAAATCATGCACAGAGGATAGAGTTGAATAGAATATGAGCAAAGGTCGTAAGCTAACTCAATTGAGTTAAAGAGAAAATATGCTAACGAGACGAATGAGCTGAGCTCAGCTGCTGAACGAGAGATGATTTAGAGACGATTCACTCACTACTTATGCAGCTGCCAGAGAAGATAATTTTATAGAAAACATTTTAAAACTTAGCACAGTAAAATATAGTTTTTAATTAGTAGACATAGCATAAAGTGATAAAAATCAATAAGAGTAAGCCAAGAGCACAATTGTTTAGGCATTGAAGCAGAAATAGAAGCTTTCACAAAATTTGACATATTTGCTAAGCACACTCAGCCACACACACACACACACCTCAAAGTTACACCCACACACACTACACACACCCACACACACACACACACGCCCACTTCACCCGAAGTAACTTGACAATTTGGCAAATCCGCAAAGCTTCAAAAACCGCATCCTTCGCTTGGGTCACAGCGTTTTATTTTCACTGATTTAGGGCAAACTGTGAAAATAATAAAAAGCGAATATCTATTTTCAGCGCGTAAAAGTTGTGGGCCAAGCCCAAGCCAAAGCTGAAGCTGAAGCGTGCAACTACTTAATTGAAAAAGTTTAAAGCTAACAAACAAGACCCAAAAAAACAAAACTTTTGTAAAGTGGCTCGAAATGGGCGACAAACAACATTCAACTGGCATATGGCATATGGCATATGGTTATTCCTTAACGTTTTTTAACTAACTTTAGCTATGTGATAACTGAACTGCTGCAATCGGATCTGCACAAGATCATTGTGTCGCCACAGCATCTGTCGGCAGATCACATCAAAGTCTTTCTCTATCAGATACTGCGCGGTCTGAAGTATTTGCACTCGGCCAGGATATTGCATCGCGACATTAAGCCGGGCAATCTGTTGGTCAACTCGAATTGTGTGTTGAAGATATGCGACTTTGGACTGGCACGCGTCGAGGAGCCCGATCAGGCCAAGCACATGACCCAGGAGGTGGTCACACAATACTATCGGGCACCCGAAATACTCATGGGCGCTCGTCACTATTCGTCGGCTGTGGATGTGTGGTCGGTGGGCTGCATCTTTGGTGAGCTGCTGGGCCGGCGCATACTGTTCCAGGCACAGAATCCGGTGCAGCAGCTGGAGCTGATTACCGAGCTGCTTGGCACGCCCACCATGGAGGATATGCGTCATGCGTGCGAGGGAGCACGCACACATATGCTGCGGCGAGCGCCCAAGCCGCCATCGTTCTCGGTGCTCTACACGCTCAGCTCACATGCCACACACGAGGCGGTGCATCTGCTCTGCCAGATGTTGGTCTTTGATCCGGTAAGACAAGACTAGCTTAAACGACTCACTCAATCTTTCAGCTATAACACTTGCTGCTCCCTTCCGTAGGACAAGCGCATTTCGGTGACAGATGCTCTGGCACATCCGTATCTGGATGAGGGTCGTCTGCGTTATCATTCGTGCATGTGCAAATGCTGTTTCACTACCTCAGCTGGAATGCGTCAGTATACGGCGGACTTTGAGCCATCCGCCGGGCAGCCCTTCGATGATTTATGGGAGCGCAAGCTTACCTCCGTGCAGCAGGTGAAGGGTAAGTGAAACTGAACTGAACGAAACGTTGCAAGAGCTTTTTATAAATAAAGATTTCCCATTTTCTTTTTTTTATTACAGAGGAAATGCACAAATTCATTGCCGAGCAGCTGCAAACGGGCCGTGTGCCGCTCTGCATTAATCCGCAGAGTGCGGCCTTCAAGAGCTTTGCCAGGTGAGTTGCAATCCAGCCATACAGTACGCTGCACGTTGCGTATAATTCCAATTCCAATTCGTCCCACTCTATCTCTATCTATCTCTCTCTCTCTCTTTATCTGTCTTATCTCTCTCTTTCTTTTTGTTGTTGTTCCAAAAAATTGAATTCGTAATTTGCTTTTCAGTTGACAAATAAAATTCTCTCTTTCACGCACATTGTTGTCTCTCTCTCTCTCTATCTGAAAGAAAACGTTATCTTTGTTTTATTTTGTCAAATGCCAAGTCCAGAAACGTCTCCCTCTCTCTTTCTATAACTATCTCTAACTCCCTTTCTCTCTTTATCTATTGTTGATTTACCTTTATATATAATATAATATAATATATTTTTAAAACATTTTTAATTTTTTGTTTTTCTCTCTTTTTTTCTATCGTTTATTTTTTATATATACAAATATATCGAATATACATCAATATCGATATTATGCATTAATATTGAATCAATTCTATCAAATTTAATTTATATATTTGCGTTGTTAAGCCAATGAGAATGAGAATATCTACTACTACTACCACTACTACCACAACTTGCACTGCTGCTCCTGTCGCTGCTGCTGCCGCTGCCGCTGCCGCCGCTGCTGCTGTTGCTGCTGCTGCCGCCGCCGCTGCCGCTGCGCGCAGGCCAAATACCAATACAAAGACCAAGTATATATACTAGGCGCGTACCGATATACCAATATTAACCAATCAAGTCAAAGAAACACAGAAAACAGATCCAAGCAGAAGGTCACAAAACAGAAAGCAAGAAAGAAAGAAAGAAAATATAAAAAATCAATAGCAAAAGCCGCCACAGAAAGAAAGAAAGAAAGCAAGATAAAGATAAAAAGCAAGCAAGATCATTAAAGCGGGCGAGAAAGCGTGCAAAATACCAAGCATCGCATTCAATCGATATATATCGATATCCATATCGATACTACACTATTGTGGGTGCCTCGGCAGCAGCAACTCTTGAATCGTTTAGGTCTGTTGATCAAGCAAATACATTTATTGCTCTAATACATTTGCTAAAACATAAAAAAAATAAAATATATATATATCATTTATAATTTATTTTCTATAATTTATATAAATATGATTTAATACCTATGTTCACCATATATAAATATATGTATATTCTCTTCTTATTCTTCTTCTGTTTTTATAATATATATCTCTTCTACTTTTTTTTCTGTTTGTTAAATGCAAATGTGTATAAAAAACATTTATAATATTCTCATTATACTTTTTTTTTTATAATTTTCATTACATTTATTATTAAATGGGTTATTTGTGTACATAATTGTTATTTACAAAAACACCAAAAAATACCAAACACCAAAAAAAAAAACTAAAAATGACAAATTTTCAACTCTCAAAAATACAAAAATAATTGGTCGGCTAAACAAAATATGAAATCAAATTAAACATCAGACAAAATATGAAATCAAATTGATTTATAGAAGAATTGGCTTTCAAGAAAACCAGAAATTTTTGTAATACTAACAAAAGATTTAAAAAATACGCATCACTTTTCACAGACATTGCGAGCAAAGCATATCCTTGTACCTTGCAAAGCATAAAATGTAAACTAAAATCCTCATATATACATATTTCTCTCCACCCATAGCCAATTTATGTTTAGCTTTTTGCCACTCATTTGTCATATAAATCAAATATATATAAATATATATCAAAACTTGAAACAAAGTCATAAAACACTCATAAAACAAATGTGCACATTAAAAAAAACACGCACACACGCACATTATATACACAGACACACACCCATTATCATAATATAAATGTAAAGTTTAATTTTCTATTTTTAAAAGAAAATACCTATAATATCCTTGCAGTTAAAACTTGTATGAAACATGTAAAAATTCTTGAAGAGAACTCTTTTTAAATAACAGCAGCTGAACCTTTAGAATTCCTTTGTACATAATTTTCCTTTGTTATATCCATTGAAAATTTGCTCAACTATCTGAACTCAGCTTGCTGCAAAGGTTTTTTGTTCAAATTTAGTACAGCTGCTTTATATAGCATTTCAATAATAATAAATTAATTATAATTATATTCATTTTATATTAAATACACTTAACTGCAAGAGTATTCGAGCTTCGGCTTGCCGAAACTATCTATACATTTCTTTTCTTTCTCTAATTGAATCATTAGCAAAAAAAACACACACAGTTTTATTGTACATTTTGCAATTAGCCAGTTCTATATCACAGTCCCGCCCCCGCCCCCGTCCCCGCCCCTTTACTCTATATCATGCAATTTGGCCATGAAAACATTTGCAACTACATTTAATACACTGCCAGCAACAACAACAACAACAACAACAAACAGCAAAATGCATATTGAACAATTTGGAAATATATATATATATATATATATATATATACAGATATGTATGTGTATATATATATGTGTGTATATATATATCAGTGCAGTTGAGCAGCAGTGACAATGGTCAAAACAAAAGTAGAATAAAACCGCTTGAAAAAAACATTCACTTCAAGACTTTTACAAAAATAGTAATAATAATAATAATAATAATAATAATAATAAAATGAACATGAAATTCTATAAATTATATTAATTATTTGTTTTTTTGTGTTTTAATTTGTTTTGTTTGTTGTATACTCGAAATCTATTTAAATGTAGTTTAATCGAATCTACTTTGTTTTCCTTCATGTCTTTCATTTATTTATGATTAATAAGCTTCTGTTTGTTTATTGTTTATGGTGCTTCCACTGCGGGCTTAACTCTGGCTTTTTATGTTGTATTCATTAGTTTTATTGGTAGCTTGATGCATGCTCTATCTAAATGTATTTGAAGTGTCCACTTTGCTCAGCTAGACTTGACTAATTTGTGCCATTTTCTCTTTCCATTTTTTGCTTAATATTTCAATAATTTAGCTCCACTGTGGCACATCCTTCGGAGCTGCCGCCATCGCCGCATCAATGGGAATGACGGCAAAATGAGGCGATTGCTGCCTAAAATATCAAAAGCAACAACACTCAGCAAGCAACAACAGCAATAGCAACAACTACAACAACAACAACTTGAACAACAATAGCCAGATATATATATGTATATATATATATTTGTAGCTATATCAAATATGGACAAGGAGCCAGCTCCGCTACAACGCCTTCGGCCCAGCAAATGGATAACAACGATTAAATTTTAAAGCGCCAAAAAAAAAAAAACAGTTTTGCTAAGCGCTGTCTGTTTCAAAGTTAAAGCATTCCACCACCGAAACTAAAACAAACAAATAAACAACAAACAAATAAACAAAATGTAACGTAACTCAACTGAAACTAGTCTAAAAAAAAAATACTAAAAAATACTTTAAAAAAAGATTAAAGTAAAGCAAAGCAAACAACAATTGCAAGTGTTTGCGGCACAAATAAAAAAACAAACAAAAAACACAACAAATACGAGCGACAAGCAACAAATTGATCATAAACAAATTAAAATACGCAACAACAACAAAAAATGCATAAAAAGCGTAGACAAAATAAAAGCAACAAAAAATTCATTTGTTGCGCTTGACAAAATTGGTAGAAAAAAAAGTAAACAAAATGCGATAAAAAAAAAACCCTAAAAACTAAAATTTAAATATTGAAAACAAAAGAAGAAAAAGCAAACACTTTTTGGTCTAATAAACAAATTGCAAAATGTTTTTTATTTTAAGCGCTTCAAAACGAAAACAAAAAAAGAATCGATGTAAATTAATTAGCAATTAGTGCAAAAAAACAAACAAACGATATATGCATATATATGTGTATTACAAATTAAATATATATATACACACACACAACAAGAAATTTGTTTGCCAAATTTACCTCACACACACACTTTTTTTTCTGTGTATATCTCTCTCTCTATATATATATAAATGTGTAGCAGCTTAAAACAAAAACTTAAACATTAATATTTTCTAAAAAAAAAAAAACTAATTAAAAAACACAACAACAACAAGCTACATTTAGTTTACACATATTTGCGCTTCACTTTTGAAACTGGTTTCCAACTATATGTGTAGAAGACGAAAGAAAACAAGGCTCTATAGCGAAAACTCTGCAAATCTAGCTATATATACATATATGTGTATTAAATGTGTGTTTGTATATGTATAACTCTGTAACTATGTATGTTATATATATATATATATATATATATATATATATATATATATATATATATATATATATATATATATATATATATATATATATATATATACGCATTCAAGAAAACTATGAAAATCTTTGCGAGAAAACAAAAAAAAAAAAAAACAGATAAGAAATAATTTTAACCGTGGACTGATTAAATTGCATAAAGCCCAAATAAAATTATGCAATTAATATTAAACAAATTTAATTTTGATTAAACAAATACTTAACGCTTAGTTTATGACAATTTATGCATATGCATGCATTCACATTAGTTTTAACAAATTTAATTTTAATTTTAATTTTTTGATTATTGTTTTGAACTCTATTCAATTCAATTCGTTTCGTTTTGCCTCTCTGCTGGCAAATTTCGTTTAGTTCGTAGCGCACACACACACACACACAGAGACACTAGTTTATGAATGTGTTGCAAAAGCGAAACCAACAAGTGGACGACACACTGCCCCCCAGTGAATGTGCCCCAGGCGTTGCGAGCTCACCAAAGTTGCGCACAGTCAACACACGCTAAGGTGGAGGTGGACGTGCGCATTTGCTCTGGGCCGCTGAACGCCGGGCCATTTCAATGATAGTTTTTAAATCTTAATTAGTTTAACTGTAATATAGTTTAATTGACCCCTTAACTCTCCCTCTTCTTCTTCCCTCTCAATGCTCATTGCCAACTAAATGCTATAAATAGATTCTGTTTAGTATCTCTAGCTCCCATGATAACTGTATATGTTTAAGACTGAGTTCTCTCATTTCCTTACAAAAGAGATGGTTGACAAGCGCGCCTATATGCAATATATATAAAGAAAAGAAAACATAAATGAAAATGAAAATGAAATGTCTGGAAAATTGTTTGCTTTTTTTTTTTTTTTTTTGGAATAACAAAGAAAATGAAAATGAATATGAAAATGTAGCGAAACCCCATTTTAATGCTTCAATTATGTATTTCAATGTAGCAAACTATATATATGAAAAAAAAAAAGCAAATATATATATAAATGTATTCATTATATGTATGTGTAATGGTATTCGTAATTTTTGACGTCTTTTCGACATAAATCGTAAACTTTCTCGGAAATTATAGGCGCTCAACTAGAAGCCAATTCTATATAGAAAAAAAAACAGAAACAGAAACAAAAAGCAAATTTCTTCGACTCTTAAACTGTGCTGCTTTCTTATGTATGTAGTTTTTAATTATATATATACATACATATATATATATGATATGATATGATATAACTAATTTAGCGTACGCTTAAAGACGTTATAACATGAAGGAAACGAAAAATGAAATATGAATTCAAACTTTCACGGAGATCTCATAGCAAAAGAAAACAAAATGAAATCAAAACAAAAACTTGATGAAAAGTGGAAAACGTGGAGAATCGTTTGAGCTATAGAAAAATACGATATATGGCTAAATACCGTTAAATGTTGCCAACGATTTTCCATATTTTTGAGTTTTTGTAACAAAACTTTTGTTTATAAATAATCAGTTTTTCTTAAATATATATATATATATATATTTATATATGTAGACAACAGTCTTTTGATCACACTCACACACACACACATACTCGAATGCTAAGGCACACACACACACACACATACACACTTATATATACTTTTAGTTTACTTATTGTAATTGTAACACAAGTTCAATGAAAACGAAATGCAATGCAAAACAATTTATCAACTACATTAGCAGCTAAGCACACTTAACACACAATACATGCATACATGCATAAATACATTATATATACACATATATTTATATATGTGTGTGTGTAATTCGTTTTGACTTGATGTAAGCACCATGTACATAACATTAACACCCCACCAATACTTATATATTAATAAATATGCATACATATGATCCAAATTATCTCATAAGCCGCAACTAGTTTTCATTTTGTTTTAGTTCAAGAAACAACAAATATATATATACATAGATATAGAACTATATAGTAAATCATATACATGTACATTTCTTTTGCACAACTTTCAACAAAATAAAAACACACACATTACATATATATATAAATATACATATATATACTATATACAATACAATACAATAATTATGCTAAACTTTGTCTATAAATTCGTGGCGCTTATGTTTCAATAAGTTTCAACAATGTCTAATTGTTAGTTAAGCTAAGTAAACAACAAACAAATGAAGAAGAAGAAAAATAAAACTAAAAGCTGAGTATTTGACCTACATAGATTTACAATATAAATATAAATATATATATATATGTATGTGCTAATTATACAGTAGAACCTACGTATAAACTACCTAATCTAATGCGATGAGTTTACGTTGACTGCACAGAGTGAAATAAAAACCGTGTAAAACTGTTTGTATAAAAAAAAGAAAAAAAAAACCGAAGCTAATTTTTTGTTTTATTTTCATTTAATATAGAATTTCCTCCTTTTTTTTTATTTTTTTCTTTTGTCGTCGTGGCCCACCCTAATGCCAGCATTAGGATGCACCTGTAAAACCGAATGCATTTGCTATTAGAATTTATAGCTATAAAATACGTATATGCATTTCTCTCCAAGAATATATATATATATATAGCACTACTATAAACGATATACGATATATGATATGATATATATACACATGTGTATGTATGGACAATATTTGCAAATAAACTGAAACTTCATAGCGACAACTCAACTCTCAACTCTCTATAGACAAAGACAAACAGATATTCAAATTACAGGTAACCAAAATTGTTCAGTTTTTGGCAAGCGTAAAGAAAAACTGAATTGAAAAGCATTTTTGAGACAGTTCATAAAACTTTATAGAACAAAAAATCTATTGAATGAAATAAAATAAACAAAATTAATAAACTAAAAATGAGAATTGTGCCAGAAAAAAAATTTTTGGCAAGACAAAAAAGAGTTTTCTTAACAGAAAAAAAAATTGCGCTCAGGTTATAAAATGAAAGAAAAACTTAAAGACGTGTATAAACAAGATTATTAATTCCAATGAAATTAAAATAAAACATAAATAACATAAATATTGCATACGAAAATACATAAATGTTTAACAAAAGGCTGTTTGTAGAAATTGTGACACAGTTTTTTAACCCCAAAATGAAACGAGAAACAAATAAATTAATCAAATGCAAAAATTTTGATGTAAATGTGTGAGTAGAGAACACGCTTAAAATTCTAACAAAAAAAAAGTAGAGATCGTAAACCCAATTTAATGTTCTGATTGTGAATGTACTCGTAGTTGCTTAGTCACAAAATAGAGCCTACTTGTAGCGGGTCCTACGTAGGATCGCTTCTATCTACGTGCACTGCTAAAGGGTTAACTCAACCAGCGAGAAATCGTGTAAATACAAATACAATAATTATATAATGCGCATAGAGCATATATCTATCTGAATATATATATAAATATATATAGTAAACTTTGTGATTGCTTCTCATTGATGATACCCAAAATCGAGTAGATGTCAGATGTAAGCCGGCGAGTGCATACTCTTTCCAATGCATAGCCATTCCAAAATAAATATACTTAAATACAAATATGTATAAAGCACTCGAAATACATGCGATTCTAACCCCAACACCCCCTAATCCTACCCCAATAAAATTCGCAGATAAATTTTGATGTAGAACACAAACCAATGTACGAGTAGTTAACAATGTCATATACAATATATATAAATAAATATATATATATATATATCTTCATTGTATTCGATAAATGTTGTAAAAAGACCTATATACTCTATGAATGTGTATGTATATGTGAAAATATATTCAAAGCAAATGAAAACATTAAATCGTAGCACATTTTCAAACGCTAAACAAATATATATGAAAAAAATCCATTTCAATTAGAAGCTCTCACTACAATTTGCACGCGATCGATAAACGGATCGATAACTGTATATATGTAATTATAATATGTATACCTATTCACACACACACACACACATACACACACACTCAATTTAACACTAACTAAATTGATACAACTTGTAAATTATATTCAAAGCGAGCAAAACAAAAAAAAGAATACTTTTCAAGAATTACATAAAAACATAAATACTTTACATTGATACCATAATACAGACTAACCACATTGTATTAACTAACAACAAATACTTAGACTTACTAATATTATAACGTAAAACTGAGAAAAAAAAAACGTAAAACATAAAACAAAAAGAAAACTTAAAAGAAAAACAGTAAACAAAAATGCTTTCAAACTAAATAAAGTTCTTTGGAATTACAATGCAAAACAAAAGATACGAAAAAAAAACAAATTGAAATTGTTTTTTTTTTTTAATGGGAAAATTGAGAACGAACGAGAAATTGAAACATTTAATAAGAAACTCTAGACAAAAAGAGGGAAATTGCTATGTAGGGCAGCATAAATGTAATTATTTATTATATTTATTGAAAAATAGATTTAAATTTGCTGCAGCTACATTTCCAACTGCTTGGCACTGCTTGCAAATGTTATCAACAGCGCTAGTTAACAGCAAAATATATTTAGTCTTTTGCAGTTTACAGCAGTCTGTTAATTGTAGTACTACAGCTGTCCCATAGCTGGCGCCACACAACACTATGCTTACGATTTGCTTTTCAGCTAGTTAAAGAAAATAGAAAATTCACATTTGTTGCATTTAGTTCTTGGCTTAAAAGCTCTCATGTATTCAGTGCTTGAACGTGCTTAAACTAGTTTTGTTTTCTCTCTTTTTAAGAATTCAAGTTTATGGCTACAAGTATAAAAGTAGGCCCAAGTCTCATGCAATTTGGGCGCTATAAAATTTGCTTAACTCTAACTTTAGGGTGTCTGCATCTGCACTGCAGTACTTACAAAATATATATGTCTATAAATAGATGTATATGTGTTACGTTTTGCATCAGTCTTAGACAACGAATATTTAAATGGGTTTCTTATAAAATTGTTCTCAACGGAACCTTAAAGGAAATGCCTAAATAAAATGATAAGATCTATATCTAGTTGTGGCTACTCCTTCTTGCCATAGTGGCTGTAGCTCTCCTCCACGAAGATCTGTATGGAGCGCTTGACGTGCTGTTTGTGTGGCTCGGGCAGCTGCTCCAGCTTGGGCAGAATCTTCATGAGAAACCGAAAGTCAGGCGACAGATTAATATTGGTTTCAGTCTCTGGTTGGGGTGGCGGCGACTCCTTGACCGTCTCCACGGGCATAATCGACATGCTGGCAGGTAAGCTAATGCCAGGTGATCCTTCCAGTTTGACAAAGTTGGTGGGATTTTTCTTGGGCGGCAGCGTGATGTGCGGCTTGTTCACTGTGGGAGCTGGTTTCGTTGGCAGCGTTGGCTCCTGCTTGATTACCGCCTGATTCTTGATCGTCGGCAGCTTGACCTTGGCCTGTGCCTGCTCCTTGCCCTGTATGCAGTTAAGTATCTCGGGCAGAAATTTCTCCAAATGCTGGGTGATATTTGCCTGCTGCTTGTCTGTAACAATCATCAGCTTCTTGGCAGCCGTATCCTTCTCCTGTTCCACGACCACAAACATTTTCCGCTTCTGGCCATTGGGCAACGCATTCCCGTTCTTCTCATCCGACTTTTCAGTTATCAAATATAGTTTGCGCTTCTTCGCCAGCCCGTTACCATTTTGAGCGTGTGCATCTACCAGAGCGGAGAGCGGCATGCTGGCCTCATAGTCCGAGCTGATGGACTGCACATCGCTGGAGATGGACGAGGAGGAGCATATCGAGTGGGAGCGTTGCGGCACAGGTGTTATCGTGGTCACCGACTTTTCCTGCATTGATTGCTTCACTGAATTCCCACTGGAGCTCTAAAGATCAAAACAAATAACATTAGCGAATGGGAATTTGCCTTGGAATTCATTGCATTTGTTCTACTCACGTCGACTAGCTCAATTGTTGTTGTGCTGTCTGCCATCGGTTTGGCAGATGTCGCTACTGTTGCTACTGTTGCTGCTGCTGCTCCCGTTGTTGTTGTTGTTATTTTGTTTGGCTTGTTTAAGCGCAGCGGCGTCGTCTTGATGCGCGTCTTGGCCATAGCGTTGCGCTGGCTAAAATGCCTCAAGCAGATGCGCAGCTTTTTCAGACCACCAAGTTCCTGCACCAGTTGGTCGCTCACTCCGAAATGGCGCAGCCAATAGTTGCAGCTGCAGGAATTACAATTGTTGATTGTTCAGTAAATGGACAAGTTACATACAGACAAGCATTACACATACGCTTTGTATGTGTGTGTGTGTGTGTGTGTGTGTTTGTGTGCTAGCGTGTATTGGCTGTGCAGCATGATTCTCTAGTCAGTCGAACGGCAAGCTCAGCTTGGGTCAACAACGCAATTTGTACATCAATTGCGAAAAGTTCTGCACAGAGAAAGCTTTCACATCAAACAGCAAATAAACAATACAACACAAGTTTTACTAACTCTCTTTGCTGATGGCAAACTTTTCCTCTATGGAATTTACCCGAACGTTAACTACAATCAAGCGCTGCTCAGCGTTGCGATCGCCTCGGAAGTTCTTTGTTTACTGTAAAGAACTGCATTGAAGTTTCGTTCTTTTGGCGGTGCTTTTCCTGTGTGCAGCTTTAAATTAGATCCCATCTCGCTCTCTCGCACGCACACACCCGTGAAGTTGGCACAAGCTGGTGAAAAGTTCTGCCATGGCCGCCAAAAGTGGTCGCTGAAAAAGCGCTTTTATGCTCAGTGCACTGTTACTCTTTGTGTCTGTGTGTGTTCGTGTGCGTGTGTGCACGTTTTTGCATGTGTAGTGCTTTTGCTGCTCTCGCACGCGCTCTCGCTCTCGCTGTCTTTCTAGTCAAAGAGCGGAAGTTTGTTGCGCGTCTTGTGCCGGCGTTCAATTGCCGCTTCCCCCTCATTTGCCGACGTTCGCTCTTCCCCCACAAGCATTGCAACAATAACAAGAGTTGTTGCTGTTTATTTGCGTTATGGATAGGCCCAGCCACAGCTGAGCCAATTCGGGGTGGGCCTTGTATTGCTTAAATTATATCAATTAAGAGATTTGTTACGCAATATAATAATTATTGCTATTAGAATTTTAAATCTCTGTGAATTGTAGATTCTTTGAAATTTAGCTACTATATTCATATTAGATATTTTACTGCATTTTGCACATTTTGTGTCCACTCTAAACGCCATGTTGATGGCAATAACTCCACTGCACCACAACACTGTTTTTGCAGCACAAACTTCACGGCCAACAGAGCGCGTTGTGTACGCATTACAAGAGAGGAAAAGAGCGAGAGAGCTAAAAATAAACCGATGGGGAATATTTCTATGCGTTTGCCTGCGTTTGACGCTGGCTGAGTGTGAGCGTGAGTGTGTGAGAGAGTGTGGGACGCAGCTTCTTATGCTGTTGTCGCTATTTCCCTCACACCCACAATGTGCATAATTGCAATACAAATGCATGCATGGCGCGTAGCTCTTGTTGTTGTTTCTGTTTTTTTGTTTTTGCCATGGCATTGAAATTTTTTCTATGAAGTTGATGCGGACGCCGAAAGTTCAACAACCTTTGACTTGGCGGGAGGAACGATGCCAATGCAAAAGCTCATTCTCAGTTTGTTAAGCTTGTTGGGAATGTTATTTGTATGCATGCATAACATATACACATGCATACATAAATACATACATCAATAAATAAATACAAATTTCCTTGTGTGTATGTATGCAAAAGAGAATTTGTGATGGGCATCAAGCTTCGGTGCAAGCCACAACAACTCCATAAACAGGTTTTAGTGTAGATCGGGCTAAAGGTAATAAACAAAATAAAATTTCGTATATTCACTTACCGATCTATGTCATGCACTGGAAAGCGTCGCAGCTCCGTAGGGTTGGCTGTGCAGCCCGGCATTAGGCACATCCTAGAGCTGAAATTACTAAACTGCTGTTTCGCTCCATCATTCGCGAGATTTGCGCTGGGATGCAGCGACATGGCTTTGCAAATGCGTAGATTGCTCATTGCGAGTTGTGAAATCTAAAAGGAATTCATAATTTAATGACAGCGATTATAATGTGTAGACTAATTGACTAAACACACTTTTATTTAACTCGAGCATAATACTCAAGCCCACAAAACAGAGCGCAATAAAGAAATACATACACACACGCACACTCGCACTCACACAAACAAAAGTTAAAAGCTTTCAGCGCTCTCTTGTGCAGCTTTCAGCAATTGTTCAGTAATGTGCCGCTGCATTTTCATCTTGTTTTTATTGTACTTTAAAAAGAGCTTTCTGTGTGTGTGTGTGTGCTAGAACAGCGCTTACGCCGCTGAAAGTCGCCAGCTGCTGCCTTCCTCCAATTGTTTGCTGATGTTGCAGTTGTTGTTGTTGCTAAGTTAGGCAACACTTATGCTCCATAGCGACTAGAGAGTTAGTGATATTTTGTTTATCTATCTTCACGTACCTGATGAGTTGAATAACCTTCCTGCACGCCACGATGTGCGTTGTGCGAACATATGTATGTATGTATGTATGTGTGCGTGCTTTTGCCTGACACGATTAGAGCTAGTGCTCTTTGTGGCTCGTTTTCTTGAATTCTTCTCAAAAGCTTGGCCAATATAAGGCGTTGTTTCTTGAGCAGCTACAGTATAGGTATGCTTCTCAGGTAGCTCCGCTTGATTGTGATTACGTTCTGTCCAAGCTACGTCATGGTATCTCAAAGACTGCCGAAAGTTTCGCCTGCGTCATTTCAAGTATAATGTAAAACGTATTGAAAGCTGTCGGGCTAGCGCTTTTATTGCTCTTTCAAAGCTCACGTCTTGTTGTTGTTGTTTTTCTTTCTTTCTTTTCGTAAGCTTGGTTTCCATTGTCGCTCAGTAGAGAGGAAAGCTTTTGCTCAGCACTGAGAGCGATATATATTTCGAGGGTGGCCTACAAGGTGAAAGCTTTTAAATTGTGGTACGAGATCGCAAACGTTGACTATAATGTAAAAAGCTTTATGAACAAAGTGTGAATAAGGCTCGCAGAGCTTTGAAAGCTACTCGCTGAGTACGGGTATAAGAGATAATTTGTATGTTAAATAAGTATTCAACTTTACATTTGAATATTAATTTGTCTTATCATAATTGACGTCCATAAATTACAGTAAGCATTCCGAAAATGTTAATTAAAAGTGCTAAAAGCTTTCAATAAACAGCATTCGTTAAACGACAGGTGTTAGATGCAGCTTTGGTCCAATCAATTCTTGTACATTTATAATAATTTGCTGGCAGCACGCTCAAATACGCTATTCAAAAGCCAATCAATTGACCATAAATTTCAATAGCTGCTCACTGAGCAGTAATTATAAATAAATATATAGAAAAACTCTTGAAAAATGGCAGATAAGCGCGTCGACTTGGGCCATCATTCATATTCAGTTTTTCCCTCTCCACAAAGTTGTCAATTAAAATTGTGTAAACAATTTTTGCGGCTTGTCAATTGTTCGGCAGCCTCTTTATGACCAGCCTCAATGCTTCGCGCCTTGCGACCGTTAAACAACTTTAATAGTTGGCGGTGCTTTTTTATGGATACCAGATAATATAGTCGTAAATTGTGCTATTAAAAAACATGTTGGAATTTGCGCCAGCTAATTCCCAGTTCTAAGCGGCTGATTGCATTTTACGATCATAATTACAAATAGGGCTTTAAGTTTTTTTTTTTTTTTTTTTTTTTTTTTCAGTCATCCCAATGCCTTAGCCATTATACACGAAAAAACAATTGTCAGAAACATACAAACGAACAATAAATGGAATGAACTGCATTTCAGTTCAGTCAGCGTTTCTCTAGTTTGATTGAATGAATGATTTGTTGCCGACTTGAAAGTGTTTGCCATTGACGGCGTCTCGCGGCGATGCCAGACAACGATAATAATCATCAGCTAGCTGGCAGCATGGCTGAGTGACTTACTGTGTATGCGTGTGGTCTTTTAACTGTTAGCCAGCCAGCCCAATCAGTCAGTCAGTCAGTCGGCCAACGAGTACTGCTCGAAGGCAAATCGTTTGCCACAGCCCGCTGATTATGTGATTAGAATATTGACAATTAAGCGCACATAAATTGATTTACTTGTAATTTTTAATGGCCTCTTACGGGTACAATTGAAACAAGTGCTGCACATTGTGCACAGAGCACAGCACTTAGATACAAATGATAAACTACTTTGAATATGCTTGAAAGGAAAAAAAAAAAAAGTTAAAAAAGTCTTGTCAGAAGTGGGATTCGAACCCACGCCTACAGAGTAGACTGCGACCTGAACGCAGCGCCTTAGACCACTCGGCCATCCTGACTATACCGTTGCTCGTGCACAAGAACCAATGGCATTCTATGCGATTGGCTGCCATTGCCAGTAGCTCGACGCTGGCTTCGTGGCTTCTCTATTCTTAGCGTATGCCATTACACGTATGCGTGTGATTGTGTGTGTGAGTGAGTGTGTTAGCTGACCAATCGCAGTTGGCTCTTTGAACTTGGGCTGCCTACGCAAAGCGAATGAAAAATTGCATGTGGCGCCCGGAGGCAAAGACAAATTGCGCTCGTCGTGTCACGTCATGGAAAGGTGTGTACACACTGACAACGTGCAACAAAATACAATAATAATTATATTTCGAGCGTGATAAATGCAGCGATGCAATAGATAACAACAACAATAATAATAATAATAATGAAAAGTAACTTTAGCCGAAATCAGGTCAGAGGCATTCATCACACTGAATAAGTTCGCCGATTGTCAACTGTCACATTTTATATTTATTTTCATTTGTTATGCAACCACCACCACCCACTGATGCTGCTTTGGAAACTGTTGCTGTTGCTGTTGCAGTTGCAGTTGCAGTTGCAGTTGCTGTCTTGCATTTGCAATGAGTTATGCAAAATAATTAAGTTATAAGCAACTGTCAACACTGGCCAATGGCCAATGGCCAATGTTTTTCGCGCGCCCTGGCCAATGCTGTTGACATTTCACACGCAGCTGCTGCTGCTGCTGCTGCTGCCGCAACAGCGGCGAGTTGTTGTTGCAGCCACTTGCTGCTAGTACCGGTCGCACGCACTTTCAATGCATTTCAATTAGCTTCGACTGTGTTTGCTGCTCCACTTTGACTTTGAGCGTCGAGAGCTGGGGGCCTCGAGTGATATTTTCATTTTTATAGCTTGATTGTAGACATTTGATAGGCATTTATATATGTTAATCAGTTGGCTGACCTGACAGCTAAAGTTAATTAAAGTTTACGCTTTCAGAAACCATAAATTCAGAATGCTAGTCAACTAACTACTCTACTGAACTGCACTGCACTCTACGCTACTCTACAGCTCATAATATCCATTAATTCGCATGATTACTTTGCAGAGCCATCATGTCATGTCCGCAGACATAGGCATGCATATACAATGTACATATATATGTTTGTATGAGCATAAATTCATTGTGATTAATGGTAGACAAAGTTCTTAGACAACTGACCCATTTCCTATGCGTTTGTAGCATCGTCTGATAGAACGCAAAAGCAGTTGAAATAAAATTAGCAAATTGCCCGAATGTCAATCAAAAGTCATCAATCAAAATTTATGCTACTGTCAGCTTGACACAATATGTATAAAGAAAACATACATATAAAAAACAGAAATACATACATATATAGCGCAATGGGGCGCGGCTGTTGCAGTTGCAATGGCAGTTGCAGTAACTACTGCCTGCTCCACTTCCAATTGCAGCAGGCAACAGGCAACAGGCAATGGCAGTGGGTGCAGCCAAAAACGGCTGCGCTGCCGCTTGTAAATTAGCATTACAATGGCCAGTTAACTGGGTCAACAACCATAACAATAACAATCATACAATATGCCAACGAAAAAAGTTCTTAAACATCAGCATTCAAAGAAGACATTGAAGGGCTTGCAAGACAGTTTTTTAGCCAACTTGCAGAGTAGTTCATCTGTCTGATAACGTGGCTTAAGCCAATACGTATTATGCACTCTGAAGAGTCGAAGAAGCATTATAAAGATAAGCTATTAATCAAATTCTATTAATCATGCTTTTCAACTTTAAATAATATTATTGATTTATTAATTATACACAATTTTAGCATTCACATATAACTTAATCACCTCTAGATATGCAGATCTTTAATTAGTTTAAATATAGTTTTAATTACTCTTTCTTCCTCCTAACGCTTTTAACACTTAACCAACATCCAAATTTATTGCCTATTTTCGACTAATAATTAATAATTTAGACATTTTTTTCTCTCTGCACAGATCTCTTATCTAATCATAACATCGCTTATGTATTGAATATTTGCCAAGATTTATGAGCTGTACCCGCCTAAGAGTCTAAGAGCAGAAGTCAACAGACTCTTTCAAGTTCAAAGTTTCGGAATAGTAGCTAAAAGCAGAGCTGGAGCTGGCAGACAGACAATTAAAAGAGCACTTTAAGCGCTTGAATCAATTGTTTTGGATTCATATACTATGTATAAATGTTTGTATATATGTATATCTATTCTAAAGGCTATTAATATTCTTTGTGATATTTCTCTTAGCGCAGAGTCGCGACATTTTATGCCAAATTTGAGCAAAGTTAATTAACAGGTTTCATTGTTTCAGCTGTTTGCCTGTTCTGTGCTCTTTTCATAGCACACACACACACACACACACACACAATCTGGGCGATTATGGGGGCGTATACGTAATGTTTAAGCGCGAGCTCTCTTGGGCACAAAGAAAGCGAGCTGGAATCAATTTGAAAACATGTTTAAACGGTTGTTTTTGCTTTTGCTTTTGTTTTTGCCGCTTGGCTAATAGAAATTTAATTAGCCATGCAATTTGGCATATTTCTTCTTCTTCCCCTTCTTCTGACATTTTTTTCGCTGTTTATTTTATTTTATTTTTGTTGTAGTTTTGTTTACGGTTTTTGCGCTTCGAGAGTTCGCACTGCACGTGCAGTCAAAGCTTTGACATATGAGCGCCTGTTTGCCTGTGTTTGTGTGTGTGTGAGTGCTGCCCACGCATGCGGGATCGACGCTGCTTTGTGTCAGTGTATCAGAGTAACAGTGCCTTGGCTGTGTGAAGTGAAGAAGCCAAGACAAATAAAAAGACACGAAATAAAAACAAAACTTTATGGCGCACCACACACACAGCAAGCAAATGTTGTTTACTCACTCTCACGCGCTGCCTCACTCTCACTCGTTCTCACACATGTGTACGAATATGCGTGTTGTGCTCGCGCTCTCTCGCTGTGCCGATCATTACATGGTGCCGAGTGCTGAGAAGGTGATGGGCTGCGCAGAGAGCGACGTCACAGCTGCGTGGAAACGCACTGCACACGTTCAGGAGCTGACTGCTGTGACGTCATGTGAGCATGTTAAAGAGAGACAGAGAGAGTGAGTGACTGAGGCTTGCTGCTCTGCAGAATCTTCACTCTGCGCGACGCTTTGCCATCGGCGTACTTTGAGGTTGTTTGCTGCTTGCTTTGCTGCTGCTGCCGATGCAGTCAACAGCGCAAAGCGCAACACGTCGGTTCGAAAATTGTTTTTAACGGAAAATTACAGCTGCGTTTAGTTAGTTACGTGCTGTATTATTGTGTTGCAGTGTTTTTAGCGTCTTATCGTACCTAAACTATAGCAAATTACGAGTGAATCCTCCAGTCGTAGTTGAGCCAGCCCCAAGTGTTTCCGCAGTAATCGTGCTTGTTGTCACACACACTTGCCAAAGCCAAAGCGCATTTCCTATATATTTCTTGCGTGCTGTGCAATTACGAAATCTTACGTCGAAATTTTATGTGTGCTCCATGTGGCTATAAATACAACAACGCCAGCGCCAAAATATATGATTGTACGGAACATTCGGTCGGTCGGTCGGTAGCCTGGTCAAAAGAAGCAAAAAAAAAAAAAATCAACAAAAATAACACACACTGAAATAACAAAACAACAAGAGGAGAAACTGGCGGGTTGATTGACTTGCAGGAATTTGAGACACCAACGGCCGCCGACGCCAACCAAAAGCTAAAAGCTAACAGCCGTCAGCATCCGAGATCCAACATCCCATATCCACATCCACATCCACATCCATAGTTTCGCCTTCAGAGGCAGCTAACCACAGCTTCCGTTGCTTATCTGCCGCACAAGATTCTGACGGAACGGAACGTCTGCCGCCCGAACTCCCCTTGCCATTGGGCTGGGCAGGCGCATGAGTTGCGCTTTCTGTAAGTTGCACATTGAGTTTATGATTATAGTCAGCGTATTCACAAATCCAATTCTCAAATATTTATAACACACACACACACACACATAGACACATGATAATATTCATAAATACAAAGCAAAAGTAAATTGTATACAAGTCAGCGGAGGAGAAGCTGTCTGGCTCTTGTTTAATTGCAAATCAATAGGATGCGCATAAAAATCAACATAAAAGTCGTGGCGTGAATAAGGGCAGACAGATCTGAGGCATTGATAAATGATTGAGCATAAATAAAAAGTGTAATTAAATTGTTAAACACGGCAGTCAAAAACAGCAACTAATTGATTTTGGCATTTTAAATGGCTTTTCAAAACAAAGTTTAGTTTTTAAATAAAAATAAGAAAACAACTGTGCAGACGACAGCCATTGCGCACCACTAATGAATGGTTCCAGCAGTGCTGTGTGGTGATGGTGGTGCTGGCTGCTGTTTTCCATCAGCCACACAGATGACACCCACTCACAAGCAGAAAAACAAATCGAAAACAAACCGCAGAAAAACATATGCGAACAAATTTCATTTTTAGTAAAATGCTTTGCATATATTTGGAAAATAACAGGGCCATAAATAGCTATATTAAAACTTTTAATGGCCAAAGGTAAATTTAAAAAAAAAAAGTTTTTTTTTTATAAAAAAAAAAAATATTTATAAAAAAAAAATATTTATAAAAAAAAAAATATTTATAAAAAAAAAAATAAAAAGTCTTGTCAGAAGTGGGATTCGAACCCACGCCTACAGAGTAGACTGCGACCTGAACGCAGCGCCTTAGACCACTCGGCCATCCTGACTGTTGGCGTGAGATGAGCCAAAGCACATTTTGTATTGCTTCAACGTGCGCTGTTAATGCGCACTGTTAGCTGCTATACAGTGCTATAAATAGCTATATGGGAGTTTTCTCTCAGCCATTAATTTGCTGGCATTTTACATAGCTGAGAAACTGTTAATTCGCTGGGCTTGTTCAATTTATTAAATATATGATTTAAATACAGTTTTTGCACAAATAATTGCATATTAAACTGATTCGATCTGCTGTTTGTGTATACAAAAAATAAATAAACACAAAAAGCCGACAAAGTATTGACGGCGTTTTATATTTTCCTGTAGATAAATCTTATCGCTGAGTTATATTGTGGGCTGGGCCCGGAGACAAACGCATTAAGAAGGCAAAAGCAACAGCAAAATAACAAGCTCCAGAGCAGAGATTAGTCATTAAAGAACATTAACCGATTTATTTGTGAAAAAAAAACGTAAACTTTCGCCTACTAAGCCTGTCGAATTTCGAAATTTCGGGACCAGTCTCAGAAATTAGGTTAACCCGCATTCTTGAAACTAAATCTTGCAGGCGTTTCCATTTCTCTTTACAATCCTCACTCATTAAAGGCGGGCGGCAGCTTTTGTTGTACGCTTGTCTGTCTAAAATACATGAACAAATATATAAATATATGAATATTAATATAGGAATAGCTGTAGAGGCCTTTGCTCTTCTCAGATATATTTGAATGAGTTTCTTGACATTTTCATTTGATTTATGTGTGGAAAAGTTCATTCATTCAGTTGTTATATTTGTCACTTTATGCATAAATTATAATTGGATTCAGTTCCGACTGGAGATATATTTGTATATATGTATATGTATATACAAGCGTTGCAGCTGCAGCTGTAACTGAAGAATAGCAGCGCATTGTTTATACGATTTGAAAAGAAAAACTCTTTGACTTAATGCCGACAACTATTTTATTTAGCTATTTATAGATTTTCATCTACTTATATATACATACACATGTATATGTATGCATGTATGTCTCTGCATGCGCATTTCAAGCTAATTGTTTGTTTATCTAAGGGAAAAATCCAAATCGCATGAAATGTTTTGACATGCCGCGAATAATTTTCCGCATCACCATTGAACTTTTGGCTCAATCGAAGATTTTGTATTCCATATAAACAAAATTAAATACATTTGCAATTTTCTACTATCAGTATTATATATATAAAGAGAGAGCGACTTAACTCAAGCTTCTCGTGTGCTTGATAATTTATATTCACAATTATATAGCAGTTTTTATATAGGTCAACATATTTTTTAAATCCAACAACGCAATTTTCCAAAAAACCCAAAACAAAATTTGATCATGTATCAAATATTAATATGGGAAACATAAATCTACATGCATATATCAAATGAAGTATTGAAAGAAAAGAAAAGCAAAAAAAAGTTGCATTTGTTTATAAACAAAGCGTGGCGATATGCCAGTTGACATAGTTGAGACTTCATTTCAGGGCACGAGCTCAATGCCATTTTCGTTGGGTCAGTTCTGCTGTAACACATATAGAGACGTACATATATACTATACCTATATTATTTTGCAGAGTTTGTTTTCTACAATTCGCAAAGCAACTGCGTCAACAAAAATCGAAATCAAAGCATTTGGCGTACAAGGTCTGAACTGTTTTTTTTTTTTTATATATTTTTTATTTATATATTTCTCTTGAAGTTATCGATAATATTTTTATCTGGGCTGCTTCGAAAACAGGTGAGAAATGCTATAAATAAATATAGCAAATTTTTATATACAATTTTAATTGTAGTTACCTCAGCCCACACGTGTGCCGTATTATATAATTTTTATTTTTATTTTTTTCAAATAGAGCTCTCTAGAAGTACTATTAAGCCCCTTGCCAAGCACGTCGAATGCATTTTAATGCGATGTCAATGACAATTTTCCTCAATTAAACATACGCAACCTAACAAAAATAATAAGATAAGATTTCTATAGTTTTTATAGCCTTAGTTAAGTGCTTGGTTTTTTTTTATAGCAGGTTATTCAACTGTTGTTCATGACAATTGTAAAATACAGCCCAAATTCACTTAAGATATATCAAATATATATAAAATAAACGTAAAAAAAATAAAAAATACAAAATAAAATTACAAAATACAAAAATTAAATTTATAAAAAAATATATAAAAAAGTCTTGTCAGAAGTGGGATTCGAACCCACGCCTACAGAGTAGACTGCGACCTGAACGCAGCGCCTTAGACCACTCGGCCATCCTGACTGTTGTTGCTTCGCTGGCAAAAGCAGCATACATGGCAGCCGCTGTTGTTGCTGGTGCTGCTCGGGCAGTTGAAGAACATTTCAATTCCATATAAATAAATATTTATTTGTTTCTATATTCTCTTTACGTACAATTTGAATCGCTAGCCGAATTTTGACAAAATCAATACCCGAGTGCCAATGCTCAGAGATCGTAAATGTGTAGCAGAGCTCTCAATAGCTCGAACAGAAACAAACGAGTAGTTGCACGATCTTTGTAGGTCTTTAGGTGGGCTCGAATCACCTGCTCGAACAAATCTATGCGCTCCATGGTGCATAGACGTAAATTGACTAGGAACCGCGTCTGCAGCAGATCCTTGGCCAAGTTGTGGAAGTCTTCGATGAATAGTTTCAGCACGGGATCATCCTTGGCATTGGCCACGTCTCGATGTTTCTGAAAAATTTCGGTTATATTGGATTGCTGGATGTTGCCTTGCATAATCTCGAGCCAGGCCAACTGAACATACGGATTGTGTATCTGTGACTGCCGCAGCACATTGGTCTCGCGTATAAATGGATAAGAGCTATATATCTTGGACGTGGTCTCCGATTCAGAGAAGATCTTGAGTACGTTTTTGTTGATGGGGTTGTCACGACACAGAACAAACTTGAGCTTGAAACTGGTGAGCTGCGGTATCTCTGCCGATATCAGATTGGCCAACAGATCGCACATGAACTGGCTCAAATGCTCCATCTTGGTATCCTCAATCACATTCATGTACAACACATAATAGAACTGATGCATGACACCGCACAGGCAGCACAGAACCGTGCTGTACTTAAAATTCAATGGATAGATATCGAAGCAGAGAAAGCATTCGTTGTCCACAGGATCCGGCCGAGCACGCTTCAGTATCTGTGCGGTGCGCTTCACATATTTGTTCATAATATGCTTGCTCTCGAGCGGCTCGTTCTTGAACGTTGTATTGCAGCGCTCCTGATCTTCCGCCGTCAATTCCATAAATGATTGAAGATTTTTCAATTGCACTCGTTCCGTGGCCATGGCTATAAATATCGCGTGCTGCCAAAGCTGAGCCAAAACCAAAAAAATATATACATATATAAATAATTGTCAGATTTAGACAATGCTAAAACTGCCTGCTAGAAAAATCTAAATTGAACTTCACATAGGGTCAAGGAAAATGTAAGGCTAAGGCTAAGGCCAAGGCTAAGGTATTACATACGTACTTGCGAATTCCAACCTGAACTTGACCCACAGCACGAATCCGGGGCTGACAAATGGCAAATGGCAAATGGCAAATTGGCAACGAAATTGAATGGATTCGCGCCTAATCATTTATCAACTGCCCAATTGACACGCCCCGTCAATATCCATAATTGCTAAACTGTGCCCAACTAATCTCTGTGATTAATGTTTGCATTTTTCCTCTATATTTGTTTGTTTTGTTTTTTTTTTTTTTTCATCTCGTTTTGAAGATTTAAATGTACCGGTTCTGAGACTTCTCAGCGTTCTCGCGTTTCTCACTGCTCGCCTCATTTGCATAATTGCAATTTATTGTAAATCCGTGTGCAAATATGCCAGAAATTTGAGCTAAGATGCTGTGTAAGGCAATGTGTGTGCCGCCAAAGGCCGACGGCTTTTCACAAATCGCATTTCAGCTGTTCGATTGCATATGCAAAAGATTTGCAAACTCATTAAAAACTTAAAAATCGTCTATCCATATGTATTATAAGAATTCTGTGGGCCAAGTGTCGCACAGGCAGGCCACATCACTGTCACGTTAGACAATCGACTCAGACACTATCCATCATCTGTGGCAATCGCTTGACATTCAATCAGTGCAGCCAGCTGACATCGTTGCTAATTAGATGTCAGTTCGCATCGATTGAATTGAATGCAACTCTGATTGACAAGCAAAACTAATTGAATTGAATATCTAATTGAAACTTGAGAAAGTTCTAAGGAATCGAACGGGACAGCTAAGAATTGTTGTTGAACGGCAAGTTTAAAGAAAAACTAACTTTCATTTTAATACTAAGATTGAGTAATTGATTGATATCTAAAAAGATGTGTTTAGGAAGCTGTCAGCTAGAGGGAGAAAGAGATATAGAGTTATGCCAAGCTTTTCCATGAGATTTTCATGAGCTAAAATGTTGTATAAATATTTTGTATACAAGAAAAGCTTTAATTATAATAGAGATAAAGCGAAATGGAGTATATGATGGATGGAAATGGCGAGAAGAAAATGCTCATGATAGTAATATAAGAAATAATGAGAAGCGATCTATCTCTTAATTTTTATTTTATTTATTTATTTATTAACTTATTTATTGACTTGATTTATGCATTATTAAATTTGCCTTTTCATGCAATTTTGCTAAATTAAAGGCATATTTATTGAATGAATATTGTTTTTTATTGGTTTTAAGAAATCATATTATATTAAGTTAATAATTTATATAGATGCATGATGCATGTTTCTTAGCTCTAGATATTTTGATATATTTTATAGCGTGTATATAACTTTGAGAATAAGAGATTAATAAAAGTTCAGGTGCGCTCATATAAAAGCCAAGTTATTCAATAATCTATGGCTGGCACATATTCTCTCTCTCACACACACACACACATTCCTTACAAGTTCGTATGATACCTTAAATTTCTAGATTTCTCGAGGTCAGTTGAGTCAGTTCTTTGTGATCGACCGACGCACTTTTACATATAAGCACAGGCAATAAGATTCATTTACGATTCTCAGTATTTGTACAATTAAAACTAAAATGGTTTTCTCTCCCCCTCTCTCTCTCTCTATTATATATATGTATATATATATTACAGATTAAACACGCCATTTAATGCCATATGGACTATTATGGCAGCTCCCACGCAAGTCACGAAAATTGAGCAACGCGACGCGATTTCTCAGTGCCAGAATCTGAGACAGTATCTCTCTGTCTCCGTCTATGCCGCCGTGTCTCCGCCAAGTAATTCGCGTCCAAATTAAAGCCGACCACGTAAAGCTCAAGTTCAAGCCGACGGCAATCGAAACAATAAAAACTAAAGAACATTAAAATACCAGCAAACAACTCAACAGCAACAATAAATTAAGCGTGTGCTAAAAGAAACAACAAAAGAAACTGCAACAACAACAACAACAAAAGCATTAAAAAAAAAAGGTGTTGGCTGCATTTTGTTGTCGCCTTCGTTGGCTGCCACACAAAGTGGGTCAGACAGCGAGACAGTCGGCCGGGCGGACGCAGTGGGACTCTGGCAGAGCCATCGAAGACGCCGCTGACAGCGAGAGGGGCACGTCTCAAGGCAGCAAGAAAATTCGACAAATTGCAAGACGAGTTGTAAGCGATACGCTCAGCTAGTTATTGTTTATATTTGCATACATTGTTTATACATAATGCAGTGATTTTATTGTTATTGTTTGTGTAATTATGCAACGACTGCAGGCGGGCGCTGAATGAAGCATCAACAGCAATAATAACAATAGCGACTCGTAAAACAATAACAATACAAATTCAATACGAATTCATTGATAAATAAAAATACAAAAAAATATCGCACATACGCAGCGCTCTCTCACAACACAAATTCGCGCTCTCTCTTAATCGCGCTCTCACTCTCGCGCTCACTCTCGCGCTCGATCGTAAACAAAATGAACTCACCACAGCTTGTGAATACAGCTGCGCAAGCTCACCACAGCAGCAGCAACGCCAGCAGTGGCACCAGTAGCAGCAGCACAAGCAGCAACAACAACAGCCCGGCACAAGCAGCGTCCGCAAATAAATTTGCGCCTGCACGTAGGCTAGCAGCGCGTCAGACTCTGCGCCTGGCCATACCCAAACAACAGGGTGACTCTGTCACACTGCCCCATGCCCAGGCCCAGACGAGCAACATTTATCGGCACTCGCCATCGCAGCTGCCGCCGGCGCCACTGCTCAAGCGTCACACATCGGTGACAGCAGCTGGCACTTGCAATGGGGGAAATAACAGTTTCATACCGAAATCCGCATCGCCGCTGGAGTCGCATAAACTGCCAAATGTTACGCCCTCTTGCAATGCCAGCCCCCTGATATATAACGGAGCCGGTGGCAGTGGCAGCGGCTCCTCCATCTCAAGCAACTCCAATTTCTTGGGCGTACGTAAACCAAGTCTAACACTCAACTCATCGGACATACGCAACAACAATGATTTGTTTGCCTTTGCCAAGGATATGTCGCCGGCATTGGAGCTGAGTGGTAAGTTCTAATCTTATACTCTATATATCTATGGATCTGTATTAAACATGCTGCTCCACAGATCACTCACACTCGCATTCACCCATGTTCACGGATATAAGCACTGCCATATCGCCAGCGAATAGCAATGGCTCCCCCACACATCATCAGCTGGGCAGACTCTTCAGCCTGAGTCCTTCCAGCATGAGAAGTTACGGAAATGTAAGTAGAAGTAGAACTATAAGTAAATGATTGTGTATAATTATGTGATATACTTATTCAAATATTCAGCAAAAACATATAAGTATAAATATTCGTAGAGATAAATATAAATATCAAATAAATATGCAGTCCTGAGCAAGTTTATTAGAATTAGAACTCAATTATAAGAGAGCAAGTTTTAGTTCCGCATTTCAAACTTCTATTCCCACGCTACTCTTCTTGCCTCACACAACGAACTTACAACTGTAAAAGGCCAAACTCACCACTCCCAATGACTATTAATAGACGACGCTGCCCAAAGGTCAATTAATGTACATTTACTGTGTTCCCCTCTACCTTCATCTTTCCCTTTCTTTTCAATTGGCACGCACATTGCTTTATTTTGCATACCCTGTTGACCCACAGCTCGAAAAAAGCTTTACAACACAAACAGAAGTCCAATCGTCATTTCGTCCCATATATTTAGCCATTAATAAAGCTCACACCTCACGAAACTTCACCAAAAAAGAGGCGCGGAGTTAAAGGCGACGAAGCGAGAGTGGGAGAGGGAGAGGGAGAGGGAGAGTGTTGTTGTTGACACTCCCAGTTGAGTTTGTGAAACCGGCTGTTGAGGCTAATAGGCAGAAAATAGCGTCAACTTAATTAATAAATAATATTTAGCACGTTTTAAATGGGAGGAGCGCAGTAAAGTAACTCAAATAGAGAATCGGGAAGCAAGAGAAACGCCTAACGATGAGCTCGTCAGATTTGCTGCTGCCGGGCGGGCAGTCAAGAGTTGTTTATATGCATATATATGTACATATATATGTACATATAAATGTATATTTATATTTGTGTATGTGTATATATGTATTTGGCATATGCAAACGTTATGGCTATATGAATAATCGGCATTCGTTAGACTTGGGTTTTGATTTTTTAGTATGACTCGTGCGTCGCTGTCATAGCCGACTCAATGTGCCCTACACTCGGCAGGTGCTATTGAAGATCGATTGAAAATCCACCTGCACTTCACATATAGATTAGTTCGAGTGTGAATCACTCAGCAGCGTGAGTGTACTTTTAGACTCTAGATTAAGAATTGATACTGATAATACATACAAGTCGGCAACATTTTAATTAAAAGTCAAACCCTTGATGACCCATATAAGACGAATGTGATAATGGAAAGCTCGAATAGATTCCACTGCATTAGGTTAGTTAAGTAGAATTAGAATTATGAGGGATCTAAATAGAGTTGTCATGAAGTTTAATACATGTTGGATAGCTATTTGGGGTTGATAATTTAAAATTTGTGGATTAGAAAAGATCTTGAGTTTGGTAGATCTTGTAGTTTGATGAGCTTATGCCTATACTTGCTACTGTAGAGCACTCCGTATTCGTCTTAGCTTCTTCTTTAATAAGCTTTTCAGCACCTTATTGTGTGTTGTTTTTGGGTTCTTTGAAAACTATTTGACAAGCTCCTCAGCTAAGGCGAAACGTGAGCGTGAGTGACTCTTGCCGTTGTGGCCGAAGTTAGGCGTGTATAGCTACAGGTACCTACAGGTAGTACACATGCATAGAGTATATGGCCAGCTCTGGGCTGGCTAGCTAGAGGTGTACGAGCTTCAACCGGTATGGAGCAAGCAAGAGGGAAAAAATCGATTAGTACGCGAGCAAATGTTCGGGCAAAAGGAAGTTTTCGCTGTTGAAATACAAACAAAGTTTCGCTGTCGATGACGCCGAGTCTTATATACTATATACATATATATTTTTCGTTGTTTTCTTTTTGGGCATTATAAAGCGCGCATACCATACAAATAAACAAACACATACAGTGATATAAACACACACACACACACACCCGCAGAAAGAGAGAGAGAGAGAGAGAGAGAGACGTAGCTGACAAACGTTTTTGTGTAGCATTTTGTGGTTTTCGAAAGAATTCCATTTTCAGTATTTGCCGAATTGAGATGCGCGCCGGTTGCCTCTGCTTCAGTATAATAGAAATACCCATAAATATATATAGCTATATATGCTCATATGGGAATAATCGTATCAATGTATCAATGCTTTGTTCTTAGCTAATTCTATGTGTCGACTCTCTGCGCTTTGTTGAGCTTATCAGAAATTTCGTTGTGCCGGTATAAGCCTGTAGCATGGGCAACCGTTTAAGTGGTTTGTGGTGTAAAAAGACAGCAACATTACATATCAATAACGAGCCCAAACAACAACAACAACAACAACAAAAACAACGACAAAGTGAAGTAGTCAGTGATAATAGCATTGCTAAGAACAACAAATCAAATCGAAAGAAATCGAGTGGTTCTGCTGCTGGTGGTGGTGGTGGTGTCGGCGGCATTGGTGGTGCAGGTGCTGGCACCTTTCGCTTTGGCAGCGCGCGTCGTTTATCGCTAACTAGCTGTGTCTCCAAAGATAAAAAGCCAGCGCAGAAGGCAACAACAAACTCCGAAATATCAACGGTTGAACAACAATATCAAGAGCTGCTGCAAACGAAATCAGCTTCACAGTCCGTCGATTACGCTCAGTCCAAGTCCAAGTCCGTTCAGACTTCAGCCATGAAGGTTAATGCTCAATTGCCCACAGTCAAGGTGAGTTCCACTAACAATCCCAACCCGAATCGGCAACATGGCCAAGCACTGCTCCCCCTCCTACATGTGGCAGGCGCTTGGCTAAACTTACGATTCGTTGCGCCCCAAAATTGATTGAATGTGTTACAACGAAGTTTGTATACCCTAACCAGAAAGTGACGATAGTATAGTAGAGCTATTTCAAATATAATATAATATATGTGGTTGTCAAGTGAAGTTCTTCATAGGTAAAAAGTTTATTTACTTGGGTCTAGTTAGGGGTTTTAGCTATAAGGAAAACTTATGCATAGAAAAAGTTTCTTTTATTTATTCTACTTTTGGTGTTTCAGATAAGATTTCATATTTATAACTAATATATATTATATGGCTTATATAATATTAGTATTATTATTATTTAAGTTTATATGAAACAACTTGTGCCAAGAGCAAATTGTCAAATATAACTGTTTATATACATTCCAACTTCAAATAATGTTATCGATAGAAAAAAAGTTCAGAATTTCAATATATCTCAAAGTGAAATTTATGGTAAGTCTGATTCAATTGCTAAAATCATATAACATTTTGATTCGATTTAGATCAGATAACGTGTATATATGCATATATGAAGTCGAGTTAATGTTATCGATGTCAAGTCCAGAAGATATATCTAAATAAAGTTATAAAATACAAGATTTCTCTTCAAGTATGTGTATTTTAGTATGGTAGTAAATATAGAATAAAAAGAACTAAAAGTTAACTATATATGTGTGCTTAAGATATGGGATAAGGGTATTTAAAGTGTGAAGCATACATAAGATAAGTTGCATAAGGATCTATAACTGCAATCAATCTGATATATATACATAAATCAGAAATGTATTGAGAGCTAAGCTGAAATAGTTGCGATCTTAACGAATATTGAGAAGAGTAGAGAAAGGTAATAATGAATATAATAGTAAATAAGTTATATGGAATATAGAATTCTATAATATAACATAATATAATATCATATGTTTTCATTATATATTTACTCTCGTATTATAACAAATTTATAGTACTCTCTAGAAGAGTATGGAAACAACAATCAAAACAAAGCCAAGCAAGTAACAACAAATTATGTCATTTGCTGTTGCTTCTGGTTTGCGGGCTTCTCCCTCTCTCAGTCTGTCTCTCTCTCCCTCACACACACTCCATCTCTCTCTCTTTCTCTCTAGTTATACTAAAGTAATAATCTGTTATACGACTGCATGTTTCTCTCGTGACGTAGTTCAGGTTCAGGGTCAATTTTTGCCTATTTGTGAAGATCGTTCAGTTTATGGCGGGGGGGAGGAGGTCTTTGGTGGGGACTTGAGGTCTATGTCATTAGCGTGACATAGAGTCGGAAATGTGACTTGCTGTAAAAGCGGATGCTTATTAACAATTGCTCTTATGAAACTGTAGGTATCAGGTGTGACTATAAATATATTCATTAGTAGCCCAAGCTTAGTCATTGAGCTGCAGATTAATGGCAAATGACAATAAATAGATATTGTAATTTGTGTCAGAGAGCACTAATTGACAAAGGTTTATAAATCATCTGTAAAATATGCGAGACAAATATTTGAAAAATAGGAAATGGAAAATTTAAGGTAGTTAAGAGTTATTAAATATATAAAATGATTAAATTATTAAATTATTATATAAAGTATATGTTCATTATAAATATGAAGTCTAATCCGCCTGCTACACATAATTCTTTAATTAAGTCATATACATTAATTACGCCTTATCAATATCGTATCGAATCTTATCTACAAATTTCCAACACGTTTACTCTGTCAAATTGTATTTCTGGAATTCCGACTCATGACCCAAATTTCAACTCGAGCACATAAATCAAATTGAAGAAATAAAACAAAACGTGCTAAGCACGCTTCGCATATAAAATTAGGCAGGGGGAAATGCATCCAAATCAATTACGCATGAAAATTCAACGAAAAAAAGCAAGAAGAAGCAGATGAAGGAGATGAGAAAGAGGAATGCTCACGAAATACCAACGACGGTGCATTGGGTGCGTCTCACGACTTTGCAGCTAAATTATGTGAACTGGCCCGAAGCTAGGCTTGAGAAGACGACGCCAATGCGACTGACTGCCGGCTCGGGGCTGTGTTAGAGAGGCATTTAGAGAGCGTGGAAAGCCCGTGAGTCAGCGCGCAAACCTTTCGACGCGGCCTCGCCGAGCCGCGCATTGAATGCAACACATGTGTTGTGATTGAGACTTGATATAGACGCGCGTGGCGATGACTCAGCCGGCGAGCAGCCCAACATCAAGTTAGGCGAAAGTCACTCATTCATGCCTACCACAACAGATACGGATGCAGATACCGATACAGATACAGATACAATTTGTAATTGAAATCAAACAGCAGCAGTTAGATGAATCAGCAGCTGGATCTGCTCTTGTTTTTTGCTCTTAATTGTGGAGCATCAGGCGAACCATTTGTTTATGCTAATCGCTTGCCGAAAATTGAGCTAGTGGCAAGTGGTTTAAGAGCTGCTGCTGCTGCTGCTGCTGCTGACACATTTGTGACTAATTTGCTTGCTAAAAGGCGGATGCTGCTGTTGGCCCGATTTCGGCTGAAAAATATACATGAAAAGAAAAACGAAAGTATCTGACAGATTATGATAAATTAGCTCAGGTATTTTTATTTATTTATTTTTTTATTATTACTTTTGGCACTTTGGCTAATTGCATAACAAATTGTTTAATTAGGCTTGATTATGAATAGATCAGCTTCCTATAACTTAATTAAATGCAGCGCATTAGCCACGCCAATTGATTAGCTGACCTTCTCCGCTCGCTCAGTTCAACAGCTTTTTGCGCAAATGTATCTGACAGATACAGATACTTTTGCTGTGGGTGGCGCCAGTTCATGGCAGCGCTGCCTTTTTGTAATCAAAGCCAGACGCATAAACAAAAATTCCAAATACAAATTTGAAATGGTTTAACTAACACACATACACACTCATAGACATTTGATGTTTTGGTATATTTTGTTGTTTTTTGCATACTTTGGTATTTCCTGGAAACATTAAAGATTTCAACTCTTTCAGCTGCCAAAAACTGCGCACCGAAATCTTTCATAAACAAAAAACCAACAAAATTCTCAGTTTTTGGCTAACTAATTAAAAGCAAGAAAAACAAGAGGAGAAGAAATCCCAAAATGAAAGAAATAACAAATTTGGCGCACGTGTTCACAAATACATTTCAATTCAATTCATTTCAATTTAATTCAATTGTTTTCAATCATCTGCTTCAACCTGAGCGATCCAACGTCCATTTGGCTGTCAACAAAATAAACGCATTTGTTTATTTGCTTGGCGTAAATACAAATACAATAATGTTGGCCAAAGCCGTAAGGTAAACTAATGAACGAATATTGTTTAGATTAAAGTCTCATTTTCGGATTAGAAATGATGCAGACAAGCAAAGGTAAAGTTTTGTTTCGATGAAATGCAATTTGAATTTTTAAATGACAAATTCAACACTCAACGCATGATGAGTATATTAATTCACCACGCCAAAGTGCATTGTGGAGTCAAAGAGCACATAAATCATGCAGAGAAGCTGCTTAGCGCAAGTGAGCGAGCAATATTTGGCTCCCATTCACCACAGCTCAAGCCGTTTCGCTCGCACGCACGCTCTGTGCGTCTCTCTACATGACTGCGCTGCTGGCTTGCAGTCGCCGCGAGTATCTCAATATTTTCGGTATTTCAGTATTTCAGTCTTGTGTCGACCACGCATCAGTTCAGTACGCGAACGCGGTATCGAAAACAACGACGCGCTTTAATAAATAATCAGAAATATCAAAGAGAATTTATAATAAATAATATATCTAAATTCTACGTTACGACGAATAAAAATCATTTAATATTATTGTGAAATGTTAAGAATGCGCCCAAGCGCGCGGCTTAATCAAAATTCATGTGTAAGAGTGCGTAAAGTCACAAAAAATATTTCAATGAAAAAGCGCACATAAATCAAGCGACAAAACGAAAATAAATTTCGAATTTATAAATAAACCCACGAATTTCCGAGAAATATATGTTTTTTTATTTTATTTGCTGTAACGTGCACAGAAAATGTGCGAATGAAATTTAAAAATATCATAAAACAAAAAACAAAATTTTATTTAGTCTAAATTTACATAATACAAAAAATCGATGTTTCTAGAGAATGAAAAACCAGTTTCATAGAAAAAAATATATAAAATACAACAAAAACGCAAACAGCACGGAAAATCAAATTGCGTAGGTTGTTGAAATCAATCAGAAGACGCCCAAGTTAAAGTTGTAAAACGCGTTTATTAACTAACCCAAAGACATGCAGACATGCTAGAGGCGTTGAGGAGGGCGACGAGTGGGAGAGAGAGGAAAGGTGTGTGCTTAACGGTTAATGCGTTGCATTTGGCCAAGCGGAAATTCAATTAGCCAGCTTGGGCTTGCAGCTTGCAATGCAAACGGAAGTGAGCAACAACAACAAACACACACACACACGTGGGCGACTTCGTTTGTGTGTGTGGGCGTGTCAACTGAACTTGAGCCCACATATGGCTCTGGGGGCGGGTGATTGTGGTGTCAAGGCACCATCTAGATGTCATAATCAGAGCTACTTTTTTATGGCATTGTGTAGCTTCGGCATCGGCTGCTGCTGCTGCTGCTGGCAGAGACACATTTGTCAAGCGAAATGCAAAAACCAGTTATCTGTGCCTTTCTCATTGTTTCCATCTCCCTCTCGCTCTCTCCGCCGCTCCAGCTGTCATTGTTGTGCACACACACACACACACACACACAGTCTCTTTTCGCTTAACGGTTCCGTTGAGCCGCATGAAAGGCGGAGAGAACCAAACCAGATGCCAGCCATAATTGTTTATTGTTTATAACAATAACTTTTGGCATACACAAAAGTTACGCATTCCATGCGCCACTCTATTATCAATGAAATTCTCTGGAAATTGCCAATTGTTAGTGTTTAATAATTAATATGCAAATGAAATGCTATTTTTTTTGTTTTTCTTTATTTTTGGCATAGAAAATGCAAAAATGTTAATGAACCCAGAAACAAAGTGATTCAAAAAGAGTAATAAAACAAAACAAAAATCTGACATAATCAAAACAGGCGAACTGTGTTCCTCCTGTTCCAGTTCCAGTTCCAGTGTAACGCGTCAGCCGTTCACCAGTGTTGTAAAACTACTTAAGACTCTCAATTATGGTTGTGACAACGACGCGCAGTCCGCTGCTCACACAGACGCAGCCCAAAGCCTCGGCCACAAATGGCAGCGGTCATACGGCCGCAATGCGCTCCCGTTTAATATTTCCCAGGCAACATTATCAGGTAAACCTCATCCACACATACGTACATCTATAAATGAAATTGAGAGATTAGACGAGCGCCAAGGGGTTTCAGCGTGCTGCTCGACAAACCAAAAAAAAACAAAAAAACGAACATCGTTCATTAACCCCGAGGCGCCGCTGTAAATGACCAAAGCAGACGACGACGACGACGACGACGACGGTGCCTAATGGTACCAGCTCTGTCCAGTCTAGTGCGAGTGAAAGGCAGACGAAACAAAAAAAAAAAGAACAAGAACTCTCATACAAATACATACACACACACACACACGCACATACATGTATTTGTATATGCTTTTGTGCCTCTGCTGTTTATGATTATTATGAAGTCTAATTGTGTGCGTGCGACGTCTTGACCCTTAGCCAGACGCAACAGCTATAAAACACCATTGACAACAACAACAACAACAACAACAACATGTAATGCACATCATATTGTTGCAGCATGTGCAACAATGCGCATTGCACTTAGCGCCCAGTGCTTGCTTTTAATATCAAGTTTAAGGCGCACTCTATGAAAAGTGAAAGAATTCTTGCATTTCAGTTAACATTAGGTACTTAACATATTCTTTTGAGATTGCACAAATATACATATAACATTTTTCTTAACATTTAGTTATGGCTCATTGCTCTTGCTTGTAAATTTGCAAGTAGGTTTCATATACACGTGTAACTAGTCTGAACTTGTGTCTAACAGGAACTCAGTCTAAATATAGTTTTACTATTTATAAGCAGAATTCTTGTTTCAAAATGAGATTTAGCATATGCATAAGCTAGATAGTAAATTTGCAAAGAGCTACAAACTGAGAGTTTTATTTTGAGCACAAGACAAGTCGTCGATTAAGCTGACAGAATATGGAGAATATCTATATATAAAACTCTTTCAAAGAGATTTAGATTTAGCTGTTAGCCAACTGACAGGATTACAAATTTATAAGCTGCTTTTAATATGTTAGCTGATTTGTAGCATCATCTTGCTGATGCGATAAAGGCACATATTCATTTACATTATTTAAGAATTTAATATGGTTTAAACACTTGTCAAAAGTCATCAAATTACAATTAGTAGCAGGAGATTTATCCTGCAGCTAATAAATTTAGAAGCAAGTTTTGCAAATGATTATAACTTTATTATTTAACTGAGACGCATTTTAGTTGGCTAATAGTATATGCAATGTCTGGATATAGTATAAATCTATTCACGAGTTTTGGTTGTTTTTGCTAATCTGATTCACAATTTACGCAAACTTTTAGATATCGGATTGTCCGAGTCACGAATTTGCATAGAATTGAAGCCATTAAAATAGCCGGCATCCAATAAATTGTTAATGTTATTTTGTTTATAATCAATATCATGCGGATTTTGGATTTTGGTTCTTTTCTAGGTTGAGGCTGCGTCAACTGCAGCTGCCTCGCTCTTTCTCTCTCTCTCTCCCTCTCTCTAACTAGCTTCCCTATCTCTTTAGCAGTTGGAAGTGTTCTGCTCTCTAAAATATGCGTTCGAGTTGGGGTAAGGCTTTTAGCCATATACGAATATGTTTTTTCTTGCGTCTCTTATAATATAAGATTCGTCAGCGCAATTTTCTTTTCTTTTCAATTCTTTGCTTTTTTTGAGTGTTTTGTGTAGCTAAGTGATCTGGCTGTTTTATTTCTGTTTCTTCAGTCCCGCCGGCTCAGTCTATCTATCTCTATGTAGCACATGCTAATACATATAGAATTTGATTTCCAGAACGTGCCTGCCCCACTGACGGCTGGCCGACGCGTCGGCGCCGTTGACGTCAATGGGGAGCGACGCGTCGCTGTCTGTGGCGAGGGAATGTTAGTCGAGTCTGGATATTGGGGGAGCCAAACGAAGCTATTTGAAGAATTGTTCATAGCCTTGGTGCTAAATTTAACATGTGCTAAAAACTTTAAAAGCGGAAAAACTCAATTCAAGTAAAACAATAGATACACTTATCCTCTACTCCTCCAATAACTAGCAAATATTTAAAGAGTTATGTAAGCATTAACAAGATTAAAAGATCACCCAGTATATCGAGAAACCTGCCATCTGGCTAGGCTAGGCTATAATTTATGAATGAAATCAATTAAGATAAATACGGACAGAAACTGGATGGCAAACCCGTTCCACTAAATGACAGCTCATTTTAATTAAAAGCGCCCATTCGAAATGCAACGGAAAACGAAAAAAGTCGAAAAAACTGTGCGATAAACAGACACAGTGCACTGAGACACTGAGCGCAAGTGGGAGAGCGAGAGAGACAGAGGGGCGGCAATTAGAGGCGCCAACGAAACGCAGCAATTTCATAATGCAGTTATTAGTATGAGAGCGGGAGAGCGTGAGAGCGGCACACTAGCAAGAGCAACAAGTTCGAAAAGCTCTCTGGCCAGCGGCTGGCTACGCACGCTGGCAACGCCAGTAGCAGTGTTCGAAAGTGCTGCGCAGCTCTAGCACAGTCTGTTGTGTGTGTTTTAGTTTTATTGTTGTTTGAGGTAGGTAGCCGTAAGCCCTAACACAAACAAGTTTGGCCTGCCTGCCAGCTGCGCTCTCTCACGGTCTCGCTCTCGCTCTCACTTTGTAGCTGCTCGCACCCTGTGCGATATTTGTGCTTTTCATTCAATTTTTGTTTCAGTTGTGTTCGTTGCTTCCGCGCGTGCAAAAGCTAACAAATTGAGTGAGAGACTCGAAAAGAAAAAGAAATATATATAAGAAAACACGCGCGCATAACAAAACGCACGCGATTTCCGTGCGGCTTTAAACGCTGCGATCTTTGTGTTCTTTTTTTTTTTTTTGTTGGAAGAAAGTGTGAAAATTTGTGCGTCGTTTGGAAAATGATTTTTTCTTGATAAATGCGAATTAAGTAGACAGAAAAAATAAGCAGAAATTAACATAAACAGATATAATATATGAGCTAAGGTAATAAAAGAAACGAAACATTAAAATATGGTAAAAACTATAAAGAAAAGACATTAAAACGAACGCGTTGTTGTTGTTTATAGTAAGAAATCGCTGACGTTTGTTCTTATTGCCTGTTAGATCGAGCTGTGCTGTCTCTGATTAGCCTGTGTGTGCGTGTGTGTGTATAGGAAATGCCTTGCCATTGGCAAAATCACAAATGTATCTCGCAGATACGTTTTGTTTTCATGTGTTTGTGCTTCATGCTCGATTGCTTCGATTATGCTTTGATTGCACACTCACTCACACACACACACACACACACACATGCATACTTATACAATTGTGAGAGTCATTAGATTTATATATTATTTGGCACTTTTATCTTTTGTACTAACCGAACCAGAAACCGAACCCGCTGGCATGCTGCCAAACACGCTGACGTCTCAGTTGATTGTTGAACCGGTTTTATGCTTTCTATTAAATAATACTGTTTACTTTGTTGTTCGAACTAACAAGAGAGCGAGAGAGAGATAGAGAGAGACAGACAATGCCTGGAAATGGTTTAATGTTTTCTCTGGCTTGTTTATTAATGGCTTATCTCTTATCACACAGAGGAATCGAGAGAGAGAGAGAGAGACAGATGATCTGCAGTTGACCCCATCAGAATCCATGTCAAGTTCTAACTGCGTCATTTGGCTTAAGGGTTGCTTACGTTCAACAACCCTCTGGCTATAGCATAAACTATGCCACCACACACACATACATACATACATATGTATATGTATCTTAGTTGTGATTTTTGGCAAACGCCCACGCTTTGGCTTAGCTAAATGCAATGTCTAATTGCGAATGCATTCAAAATTAATCTACGGCTAATGAGACACAATTTGATGGCAGTTGTGGCTGCTAATTGGCAAAGGTAGCCAACATAGATCGACTGCAGCTGTTTGCTGCACTTGGGCTGCCGCTGCCGACGACAATGGCATTGACCTTGAGCCTGTGCACATTCGATTTGCCATCACTGTAAAGCTAGCTCACACACAAACACACCTAACGGGGCGTATGCGCAATGTTAGCGTTTTCATAGATTTTCATGATTAGCTCGAGGTGTCTAGTGTCAGTAATGTAAATTTGTAAAATTGTTTGAATAGCAATTGTTGTTGTTGTTGTTGTTGTCGGCCCTTTGGCTAAAGCTGGAGCGGAAATGCCAATGCGAGTTAGCTGTCAGAGTAATTGCATTTCAAGTGATGCCCGTTGTGCGCTTAAAATGCAATTCATTTAATTTAATAATCACAAATTAGATGACGTTTAATTACTAAATTTAGCAAAGACTCTTAGAGTCTTGAAGATGCTTGCGTATATTTAAATCTAAGAGCTGCAAATAAGATGCAATTTGTTTATAAATATTATGAATAGCACATAAAATAATTGTTTTAAATAAATATTGATACATAAAATAAATAAAACAAAGTTTTGCTTAATATAAAATAAACATATGCAAATTATCAATTATTTATAAATACAAATTAAAAATAAATAATAAAAATTTTCAAACAATTAAATATAGAAAGTAAAAATAATAATAAATATTTAAATGAAATTAAAAAAATGTAATAATAATATTAAAAAATAAATAAAATATAAAAATAATAATTTACAATTAAATAAATATTATAATTGATATTTAAAAAATATAAATATTTAAATAAATGAATGTAAAATGTTAAACGCTTAAAATAAAATAATAATAAAACAGAATAAAAAAGAATAAAAGAATAAAAAAAAAGAGTAAAAAAATAATAATAATAGCTAAAAATATATAATAAAAATATATAATATAATAGCTATTCGTAACTTTGTTCGCAGACATTATTTAGTAATTTTATAAAATGAAAGACTTTATTATTTACTGAGTTGAGTAACTGGAAAAGTTAAGCCAACATAAGAGTAAACTTGTCTGGACTAAGCCAAAGCTAGAATACTGAATTTCATCTCTAGCTCTAGCAGTTGTAGTTTCTTTTTAATTGATTTTAGCTCTAGTTGTTACTCTAACTTCCGCTCTAGGTCATTGAGCCAATGCTATAACTAGCCCAAGATCTAGCCTTGCTCTTTCCTAGCTTTAGCTTCATACCTATATAATTCAATCTCTAGCTAAAATCTAGCTTCAATCTCAGCTGCAATCCTACTTGCTAGCTCTAGCTGCCATCTCCTCCTTTCATCGTTCAACACTTGATAAATTCCAGATATTTTTTATTTCATCTGAATCTCATATGAAGTCTGTATTCTACCTAAACAGCTAATGAGTTCCATATATAGTTTTGAAACAGCTTCGCTTTCTCGCCTTATTTACTTTAGCTATTTCGCAAGTTTGCTCAATATTTTCGCACAGACGCCCACATTTGGCAGCCACTGTCACCTGTCACCTGCTGCTGCCCACACACATACACATACACACACACCTCATTTGAGTCCCAACTAGGGCTGCTGCATTTAGTTTTCATATTTGTTTTAGCTCTGCCCACGCGCTTTGCATTTGCAACTGAAACGGCGTCTAGAACAATAAACGTGGCTCATGCGGCAGGCAAGCACAGACAATGTTCTCTCATTTCAGTTGGGGGCGGCTAGAGGTGCGAGGTCTGGTCCGTCCTGGCTAATTAAACAATAATAAAACGCAAATAAAACATTAAAACATTTTATGGCCCAGCCAAAAGTGAATAGAAACAACAATTGTCACGCATACATTAAAAATCACTCAAGCGTTGTCTCGTGTGCCATTTTGTTGTTGTTGTTGTTTTCTGCTCAATTTTATTTGAATTTTTGTGTGTTCCTATTTAATTTATATCTTTTATTTTGCTTGCTGCTTTGCAAAAATGCGGGCAGCACAGCCCGCCCCGCGGCTCAACTTCCTTCACATTTCATTTAAATCACATAAAAACCACATTAAAATCTTTAGCTGGTTTTTGTTTTGTGTCACGTTTTTTATGTTAATTGATAAACATTTTATTATCATTTTTTAAGCGAAATTAAAATTCTAAGCGCAAATTGAATTTAAATTGAAATTGAATTTTTTACATTTTTGAAAATAAAATTTAAATAAAAAGTGGAAATTCACAGAATTCATAATAGGGAATTTATGAAAAGGGAAAATGATGTAAAAAATTGTATAACAGAGTATAAGAGATTATGCGAGAGTATAAGAGTGTAAACAACTTTTAAAGCATTTTTAATGGAATTTTATTAATGAAGAGCTCACTTAATTTAATTTATGCAAATTCTTTTCAACTCGCAGCGACAGCGGAATTTTGTTATTAATTTTGTTTTTTAGCTGATTTGTCAAACGAAATTATAATGCTGATAATACCAGTAGCCGAGGCAAACAGAAACTGAATGGAAGGAATAATTAAAGCTTTTTCTTTAATAAATTAATAACTCTTAAAAAGTATGCAAACTGTCAGCAAAGCTGAGCAAACGAATTAGTCGAGTCGAGTGATCTTCAAACACAAAAAAGTGTTGTTTAACGATTTCTTGGAATTCGAATCGAATCGAATGAAATTTATGCATGCATAATGAACAGTTAAGTCAACAGCAGCAGCAGCAGCAACAGCAGGGCAGCGAGGCGGCAGCTGGGCGGCAGTCAAAACAAACAATAAATAAAAAGAGCATAAAAATACAAAAAAAAAAACCTGCGAATTTGTGTCACGTGTGAGAGGACAAAGGTTCAAAAAACTTTTCATTAGTTTGGCATGCAAAGTGCGCCCAGCCAAGGGACGAAGGTTAGCTTAATTAACTTTCAGGTGCTGCTCCAAGTAGGCGCCAGCTGCGGGCATGGGCTATGAGCGAATCGCGTGTCGCAGTTAAACCGAACTGCCGCACCCAAGACACACCAGCACTCTGTGTGCCGTGAAATATGGAACGCGCGTGGCATGCCACCATCAGAAGCCAAGAAGGAATGTAAAAAGCCAACCGACCGAATGACGTTGCGACCGCCCGCCGTCAGTAGCACAAATCCGGCCAAAATCAATAAAATGCGCAAACACTTAAGCCATGCTCAGACATGGCTAAAAAAATAAAATTGAAAAAAAAAAAAAGGAAAAAATACAAAAATTAACAAAATGAATCACTGGCGGATTTAAAAGATTTATATATAGCATATATATTGAAATCTGTTTATGGACCTGCTTTCCAGGAACTAGTCAACAACAAGTTGGCCATTTGTATCAAATATTTGCATAAATGCGTTTAAATAAACGTTACAAAGTCAACAAGATGGCGCATGACTGTCAAACTGCGCGCGTTCGCTGTTTGACAAGCACTGACTGCTCTCATCACTCTCCCAAAATCAAATGCATATACGCAGTTTAAAGCAATTACATGTAATTTATTACATTGATTGTGAAGTCCTATCGCTATATACATATATCAACGAAATATACAAATTACAAATATATATATGAAAATACAAATAAACATTTGCTAATTTCAATAATAATAAATAATCATAAGAGGTAATTAACCAAGAGGTTGTGCATATATCACATAAGTAGAAAGGAACGAGACACACGCACACACATATACATAGTTACAAATATACACATAGAACATATAAAAACAAGTCTGCAGCAAAAAATAGCCAAGTACATAATAATACTTGTATATAGGACTATATAGAAATACAAATTCATATATATATCGGTATATATATAGGTATATATCACGCGCACTCTATATGAACTAACACACAAACATATAAATATACAATTGTGAATGTCTATGTTTTGATCTTGCGTCCCAGTTTGGTAACCGCATATTTGTTGCCCTCTCGACTGCTGGAGCCACTGCCCTGCGAGCTGCTATGATGGGCCTTGCTGCGTTTGCCAATGCCATTGCTCTTGGAGCGCGTCTCGAAGAGCACATCCGAATCCGTTTCCGATTCGGTAAGCGAGGTATTGCGCGAATCTGCAAAGTGGCATTGCTTTATATATATATCTCTTATAAAATGGTTTAGTTACTCACAATTGGCCGCCTCCTCGTCCTGGGCGCCTATTAGCGCATATTTTTGCACCTTTTGGCGCATGCTTCGTGGCTTTTTGGTTTGGCGACAGGCGCAGGCAATGCCCCAGAAGATGCCCGAGAGCAACAGGCAGCTCGAAATGACGCCCACAAATACATACAGAATGGACCAATCTGTGAAGTAAAACATGATTTAGTAGAAATTTAAGAGAATCTGAGAGTTCTGTGCTTAGCTACCGCAGTTGGCCTCATCGTTGCCAAAGAAGAAGCCTGCTGAGGGCATCCAGAAGGCCTCGCAAACGCACGCTCTCGTCGAAGGATTGCAACGGCCATGGCCCGAGCAATTATTCTGACAGACTGTGGTGCGTATGTCCACGTAGAGCGCACCCAGTATAGAGGCATCCTTTTGCAGTTTGGCGCGCAGCATTCGCTCCACATGCAGCCCATTCACTGGCGTTGATTGTCCACTTTTCGCATCGTTGGCTGTTACGAAGAAGACCAGCACTGCCGCCTCAGTATGCAGATTCTGCTTCAGCTCTCTGATTTGTATCTTATTATCGTCGCCCAATAGCAGTTGCAGCTTCTGCACAGTGGAGTCCAGTTCACTCTTTGTCAGCACGGATAAGCTCATTGGCAGCGTCATTTGCACCAGGTACATGAGCATTGGGTCCGCATGGACATTAATGCTGACTGTATCAGTGCTGGTCAAGCCCTGATCGTCGCTCACTGTCAACTTGAAGACGTAGCGACCTTGCACCACATTCGTGAGCTGTAAAAGTATGATGGATATATTAATAGGAATACTTTTAGCTGATCTTTGCTGTAGTCTTACAATCATAACTGGCTGCTTGTCCGTGTTGTCAATGATGACGCCAGCTGCCTGGCTCGTATCCTCACGCGTCCACACATACTTGACCACAGCCAGATCATCAGAGGATTGCGAGCCATTCAAGTAAATTGCTGTGATGGGCAGCGTAATGGTGCGATCTCCGCCAGCATTGGCAATGGGCGCTGCATTCCGTTCTACGGATGAAATTCGAGATTAGCCAAGTTTAAATTTAATCAGAGTTTAATCTAACATACCTTGCACAATCTTCACCCAGGTGCTGTCCGTAGCCGTATTGTTGTTCTCATCCGCAACGCTTAGCTCGAACTCGTACAGCCCAAGTGTTAGGCTGGTCGCATTCGCAATCTATTGATGAGTCAAGAGATATATTATAGAGATAAGATTAGAGTTTCTCTGTATTGTACTTACGGAGGTATTCGACTTGAGTATGACTGCGTTGTTCGGTCCGCTGAGCTGCTTCCATTGATAGCTCTTGATGCCAATGTCATCTTTCGACTCGGAGCCATTCAAAATGGCCCAATTGACGGGCAGACTGGTCGTCTAGGTATAGAATAATAGAATAAGGAATGTCATCAATATTATTTAGAGATAACTTTGATTCTCTACCTACCACATTGGCTCCCGCTTTAGCCGTGGGCGGCGAATTGGTGGGCGGCTTGACAAAGACGTGCACCTTGGCGGTGCTCGACTGCTTGCTGCCGTCGGTGACCTTCAGTACGAACGTGTACATGCCCTCCTCCAGATTGGATAGCTGCACGTAGGGCGTTCTGGTGTTCTGCATGTCCACGGCCTTTGCCTCGTCGCTGGCATCTTTTGTCCATTCCCATTCAACGATTTCATGATCATCGGAGCTGGCAGTGCCATTTAGGGTGACATTATTGTTGGGCAAATACAAGATGACCGCATCTCCGGCATTGGCCACCGGTGCATAGTCCGTCTCCTTAAGCACCGCAATGGTGGCCGTCGTGGAGTTGGTGACATTATTTGAATCCGTCACGGTCAGCTTGAAGGTGTAGTTGCCCGGCGAGGTGAGATCCAGCTGCAGCGTGTTCACCTCCGGCAGCTGCGGCTGATAGCCAATGGGGCCCGAGATGACCTCCCAGTGCCAGTTAATGATCTTGTCGTCGTCAGTGCTTGTGCTGCCATCGAGCACCGCATTGGATGTGGGTTGGCGTATGATTTGTTCGGGTGGCGAGATGATTACCTGTGGCGCCTGATTGATGCGACGCTCTGGCAACACGGTCACATTTGCAGTTGCCTCGCCAAAGGCGCCTCCTTCACCCGTCACGGTCACCTTGAAGGTGTAGAGACCCTCAGACAGATTCGATAACTTCACTTTCGATTTGCTCTGATCCGAAATGGTGCCATTCATTGGTCCCTTGGGCTGTGAGATGAGCGTCCACAGATATTTGTATTTCGCGCCGCTCGTCTCCTCGTCGGGCACCGTGAAGGCGGCCAGCGTCACCTCCTGCTCCGGCAGTTGCACCTCCTTGGACATGACCGAGACCGTGATCTTGCTGATCTCCTGCTTCATGGGCGATGGCGCCACCACCTCGGGCACCATCTCGCTAGCTGCTGAGGCGGCCTCATTGGGCAAATAGCTGCTGTAGGCCACAGGGGACATCACGCACTTGTGCTGCTTGTTGCGGATGAAGCCGTGCTTGCAGTTGCACAGACCCGTGACGGCGTTCGCCTGCAGTGGCACGCACTGCTCCTGGGGCGGGCAGGGTGTGTCCAGGTCACAGGTCATGAATTTGGCATTGTTGGGCAGCTCTGCGGCACCGTAGTAACTGAGATCGTCATCATTCTCGTCGGGCTGTTGCTGCAGGAACAATTGCTTTACGCGCTTCTCTGCCATGGGAAACTCATCGTCGTCGTAGGCGTTGCTGTCCTGCAAGAGATTAAGAGATTAGTTTGATTTAAGTATGCCTAAGTGGACTCTGGTGTGACTCACCTGAAACTGTAGGCGACGCGGCTGTTTCCAAAAGTTCAGCTCCGATTCGTAGGGCAAGATTTCGGCATTCTGTTTGGTGGCTTTTAGCAGCTGTGTCCAGGTCTCTGGCACATCGCCCACTGGATTCACCAACACCATTTGCACCTTATCGATTTCCCGCTCCCGCGGCAGCAACTTGGGCATACAGGCCTCGTTGCTAATACAATGAATGTGATAGCATTTGCGCTTGAAGACCAGGACCACGTTGCAGGTGTTGCGTTGAGTCTTGTTTTGAAGCTGAGATTTCTCACAGCACGCTTCCAAGCAGCTCCACAGATAAGTCTCCTCGTCCAGCACCTGGCCCACCTCGGGCTTGTATTCCTCAAAGACGCCAGATTGCTGCTCGTCCCGCGGCGTCGCATTCTCAAACACATGGCGCAGCATGCGTGAGCAGACGGGCAATTGTTTGCTATTGGCTACCAGCTGTTGTTCTTGTTTACTAACAGCAGCCGCAGCGAGCAGCGCGTTTTGCGTTGTTGTTGTGCCAGCAGCAGCCCCAACTCCTCCTCCAGCTGCGACCGTCATGACGTCGGCTAACGCGTATGTTGCTGACGCCATACAGAGCCACAGCCACAGCCAGCAGCAAAGCCAGCCACGTTGTGCGTACCCAGCGCGTTCCATTTCGTTGTTCTACGTCGTTAAAAAACTGATTAAAATTAATTTTAAGCCACTTTTGTGCACTTTTTCGACCAATCTGCATAAATTAATACATTTTTTGTAAAGAACTTGTGAAGGGCTCCAGCAGCGAGTGTGGCCAACGCGCGGTTCTAAACAAACGTAAGAAAAAAAAGATTTAAAAAAATACCAACATATACTGTAAGCAGCTGTTGCGGTGGCTTGGCCGCTTCGCGCCAGTGCTGTAAATGACCGTCGCGGCAATATACGTTAAAATTTGAAGCTTACACTAGGCAAAAAAGCACACAGAGCAAAAAGCTCTGTCAGTTTGGCAACTCTGCAGACGACAGTTAACGCACTTTCCTGGCGTGTTATGGCGTGTTGTTTAATAGTTTACGAATAAAAAAATATATGCATTGAAAAATGAAATGAAATCGCAACGTCTTTTATTATAACGTTGCGAATATTGATTTAAGAACGCCAATTGCAAAACAGGTCGCGGGCGCCCACACACACACCTAGAGAGAAACAAGCTCCCAGGTAGTTCGTAATAAGACTGTGGGACGTACGCCCACGCGTATATGGAATTTTAATCGAAACGCTAAATCAAAACAATATTAATTATGTACATAAAATAACAGCATCTGCCAACGTATAATTTATATCCAGACACGAAATCAAAGCAAAATATTCAATTGCTTCTTTTTGCTTTTGTGTAAACAAAGATATATCAATTATAATAACAAAAGATATCAAAATCAATGCATGAATTTTAAAAATATACATATACTCTTATTGTTCTCATTGTGCTTGCTTTTGTGGGTTCGACGTATGTTTTAGTTGCGAGCTTTGCTTTATCTAAATCTCATTGCATTACCAGGCAGGCCGCACGGCGCCACAGTTGGACAAGCATTGCCACAGAATGTACAGAGTGCGAGACAGTTTGAGATGCTCGCATAGAACAATTTATCAAGTTAAATGCCAATTTTGTTCAGCAAATAAAAATTGCAAATATATACATAAATCACGTTTGATTCGAATGTCTTCCAACTTATTTCTGTGAACATAAAACAGATTTGATTAAATATTTGACATAGTGAAGCATTCAAGTGGCATTTGAATCATCTCGCAGCAGATCTCTTGGCCATATAAGGCAAAGTTGGTCAAATACTGCAGATAAGGGCAGCAGCTGCAGCCCCATTGGCTTTACGACTCTATAAATATGTGAATTTTTTACTGATAAGACTCAATTTGTTTTTGCTTGCAGATGACAGACTTCTCGGATAGTTCACAGAGCGGCATGCTGAGTCCGGCAACGACGCTCATTGAAAGTTTCAATAAAAAGAGCGGCTCAGCCTCAACGACGCCGCTGCCCAGCTCCTCCTCAGCCTTGGCGTCGGCGTCGGCCAGCAACATGTTGTGCAATACGCCCACGCTGAATGGAGTGGCAACGGTGAATGGTGGGGGGCCGCTGAGTGCTGGCAGCACCACAGTTGCCAGCCTGGGCGGAAGACAAATCAATACGAGCTCCAGCTCTTGCAGTAGTCTTAAGGAAACCTCACATCAATCCACATCCACGTCGCAGCAGGTAAGGAAAGGAATTTTAATATAGACTACATTGATCATAGGCACAGTTGTCAACTGTTATACAGAACTGTTATACTCTTAACAGTTACATAGTGATATGAGCTATTATATTGAACTGGCAAAATTCCCACTGTAATAAACAGTATTGATAAATAATCAGTAGTTCAAGCTAAAAGCTGTCATACTGTCAGATCTATTAAATAGTTTTCAGTAATATTACGTATACGTAACGTTACTGGTTATTAATTGATATAATTACATATGAGATATATAACTATTTATATAAAGCCCTGACGTAGGGCATATTTTCTATGCAGTCGCGTCTATTTTTATACAATTACTTGAGCTTAAAGAATGTACGACCTACATGGCTGTAGAAATTCCTAGGCCCTAACTGAACTGATAACCATCGTTCCCTTGGTGGCCACAGCACGTTTCACGTTTTGTTTTTTTCCACTCGCCAAAGGTTCAAACAGTTCGATATGAAACCCATTCTGATTAGATTATTGCAATTCTGATTGGCGTCGAAGCGGCTGCTGTACAGAAATAAATTACGGCGAATACCCTGTTTGCTATATTTGGCATATTCGATTTGCTATTTGTTGTGCTATTGATTGAGCAAAAGCCATTAAATTAATTGTCCGTAGCCAGTATATAAACATTTACCTATTGTTGTTATTGTTGTTGATATATTTTCTAGAAAACGTGCCGCTTGCCAAAGCTTTTGTTTAAACAAAAAATTCCCACCATAGAAATAGATTTTTGTTTTCGTTCAGATAAGATTACTTTAGCGGCATTTACATGCCACAGTTCCGTTTGGAGTTTATAATTTTTATCTACTCATAATTTCCGACGTCTGATAAGCAGGGCCATCAAAAAACTTTGACAATGTCGAGTTATACCCATTACAAATGCTAATCAGTTTGGTTAATAATGTTTAAAAATAAACTATGTCGTGTTAACGCGGAATCTCTCTTCTATGCGCTTCTCATATACTCTCACAAGTGCAAAAAACATTTGCGAGGTATTCAGTTCGCTTTGTAGGGTATTCACAAGTCGCCTATGCATCAGCTATCACTCAATATTCTGTTTATCAATTCATTGACATTTCGCATTGAATCACTTGCCTCTAAAATAGGCGCTTACAGGGCGAATTTCGACGCTGCCTTGGTCAAGTTTTTTATTATTAATTAATGCGCCCATCAAGTGTGTTGGCTTATCAACGTGGGTGACAAATGCGTGAGCTTTTAAATAGTTGCTTGTGTAATCTTCGACTATGCGTACAAGTTTCAATATGCCTTCAATTTACCGTTCATTTGAGAGCAAGTGTATTTGTATTTGTCTCTCCCCTACCAATGACTCATTTACCGGTAGATGTCGCTGCCAGCGCCGCGACGTCAATGTCGCGATGTTTTCGGATCGTCACGCGCGCCGACGGCTCGTGCTGTAGCCCTCTATTGAGGAGGGGAGAGAGACAACGAAAGACAGAGCGTGAACGAGAGATCGGGAGTGTGCGGCCGATCATCGTTTGTTTGTCGTGTGTTCTTTACCAGAGATAAGCGCAGCTCAAGCTTCTCATTGGCTGAGCTCTGATTTATGTACTGCATAAGCAGTCAAACATCAATTTGTGTGCGCAAGCTCCCTTACTAAGTGTGTTCTGCGAAACAATATTGTTGGCCTATTAGCTGTCGGCCAATGCTTGACATGTGAAATTCTAAGGAAAATGTTTTTATTTTAGAATGAGCCAAAGATTAAAAATTTTTAGTTTCGCAGAAAATACAATGATTGTTATGATTTAATATGAAAGGAAATACAAAATATTAACTATATATTTTTAGATACTTAAACCAATATATAATATATTCTACTAATCATTTGCGTGATATTACATACTGCGGAGAAAACAAAGAAAGAATTCTATGACACATTGCCAATTTTGTGTAGTGTCAATAAGTCAACAAAGGTTGCTTAAAATTGGGGACTATCAATTGCAAGAAAAACACACAGATATCTGAGACAATTTATTATACTTCATTTAATAATAACTTTGACAAATTTGATATCAAAATTATTAGAGAGCTAATGAACTTTATTTATGATCAGTAAATGATTTATGGCCCATATTTTATTAGTCATTTAGGAATTTTGAACTTTAGAATTTCAGAATCATTATACAAAGGTAGTTAAATCTAGTTAGGATTATGCAAATTCGAACAAAAACTCAATTGTTTAGCAATTGTATATAAATTAGCATACAAATACGTGTAACTAAACGTGTGTGTGTGTGCATAATCAGGCAACTGATTAACACTAACAAAGATCCACAAAGTAATTATTAATATAAACACACAAAAATAAAACAAACCACAAATCACAGCACACACACACACACACATACATACGGTAAACACAGTCTCCCTCACCCTCTCTCTCTCTCTCCTCTCTGTCGTTCACTCTGCTCATCGCTCAGCTGGTGTTAATGCAAAAGAGCAACACTAATCACGTAAGTCAACAGCGCATTTAATAGATGCCATTAAGTGAGTGGGAAAGGGATACAGATACAATCTGAAAGCAGGCTTCATAACAAATTTAATAAAATCTTTAAGCCGAACGCGTTAATTAGGAAACCGCTTGGTATTCGGTGTTCGGTATTTGGTATTGGAAACGTGAGGCACGCAGTCAGAATTATGGAAATGCACATATACGCTGCATAAATTAGATAATAGATATGTAAATACATACATATACGCGACGCGTTCTTCTAGTCGTTATAGCCGTTGTTGTTGCTTATACACAGTTGCCGGCGCGAATATTTACAGTATGATTTCCTAGAATTCTCAGCGCGCTGAGCTCACGTCAACGCCAACTTTGTGCTATTCGTAGTCTAGTCATCCCGCTTGCACCCACAGCCCAGCGATCACACACATTTTAAAATGACAATCGACGCCAGCGTTGACGCTAGCAGCGCTAAAAGCTCTAGCCCGAGCCACAGCGCCCTCGCTAGAAATTTGTGCTCATTTTACTTTAGTTAACGAAACGAACGAGAAGCGAGCGTCGCGCGCAAAAAAAACATCGCAGGAATAGAAAAAAAAAACGTCGCAAAATCCTTTATTTTTATTGAATTTTAGCCAAGCGTGCAATGATTTTTTTCGTGTGACGGCAGCGCCTCATACATAATAAATATTTTTAAGCATAATTTGCAATATAATTTCCCAACGAATTTCGAACGACAAATAAAAACGAACAATTAAACGAACTCTTCGCGTTATCAGTATTTTCTATACAAACGACAAAAGAACAACGAAGAACACAGCAACAATTGAGAAGACAAAAAGGGGAAGTAAGCAAGAAAAAAAAAAAAAACAGCCAACGATTATTTTTTGCTTCTTTCATTTTGGTGCTGTTTGAATGATTTGCGGCAAGCGTGAAAAATATTAACTCGAAAGCTCAGTTCAGTCTACGAAGCGTCTTGGCAGCGTGTGAACCGTACACAAAAAAACAAAAAGTTTGCGTCGGTCTACTTAAAAAATAAAGTGGGTCTAAAGCAAACGACGAAACGAAATACACAAAAATAAATAAATAAAAATATTAAAAATATTTGTGCACATCAATCTTTGAATAGAGGCAGACATTTCATATATATAAAAATACGTAATATATATATACGTATATGTATATATTCTTTAACAAATTGTCTGCCCATCTGTGTATATGTGTGTGTGTGTGCTGATAAGCCCCCCGCAGGCAATATATTTAGTTTAAAGTACATACGGCTGCCTTACGCTACGTAGGCGTATACGTAATAGGGCTACAATTGCAGTTATAACCAGAAGAATTTCCAGAAACAACCAACATAGGTTAGTGTACATATATATATACATACATTGTATAGACCACATAGGCATAATAATGATAAATTAGTAAATGACGCAGTGTTAAAAGCGTTAAGGTTTATCATATCTAATCAATTGACTTCATGTCCAAGTAATGTTAGGCACAAGCACTTGCCCCTCATACAATACAATATTTACTAACACAGCGCTAACAACAAACTACAATAACAACAACAACAACAATATATACATAAGAAATGTGTAGAAAATATAAAAAGAAAAAAAGTGAACGTCGATCACTTGGCACTTGGGATTTTTTTTTATATTTACCTCAGGCAATTGCGATAAGTCGATTCGTATATACCTCGTATTATGCCATAGAACAGCTTATATAGCCCATTGATTAAGTATTACGAATCATAACACGCTTCGCTCTACCTGACGTATGCGCTATATGCAAAAAAAAAAAAAGAGAAAAAACTCTACAATCTCTTGATTGTTGTTTTAGTCGAGATCTCAAGTCTTAGAAAAATGATGATTAGTTAAAAATTAAGAGACGCCCACGCCACAAATTTTGTTGATTTATTTTGGCGCTTCTACTCAAGTCTTTTGCCAAAAATGAGAGCTGTCTAAAATTAGATTCGATTCGTAATGTGACCAAAAAAATAATAAATACAACTGAAAAAAAGAATAAAAATATAAATGAAATAAATAAAACTTTTGCTCGCCTCTGTGGGTTGGCGTCTCATTCTTGTTCCTCGTTTCTGACAATCTTCACAAATGCTTAAGTGCCAAAAGAGATTTTACAGGCCATTCAATTGTTTCCTTCTGCCTGAATAGGAAAAGAAGAAATATAAATAAATAATTGGTTTTCTGAGAAAAATCACAAAAGGTATGCAGATTGCTGTTCGAAACAATTGGCTCGTTAAAGAACTTTTACGTAAAAGATTTTAAAGGGAAATTTTAAAATATTTAAATTAAAAAATATTTAAGAATGCTTCTTGAGTGCATATTTTAATAGATTAGTATTTTAGTTTTATTATTATTTTTTTAGAGTGCTATTAGTTTCTATTCGAACTGCTGGGAAATTATAATATTTATACACTTCATATATCCCGCCAGAATTTCTACCAATCTGCACTCTCAACTGCATTCCCATTCCTCTCTTTATATTTGACGAACGATTTTCGTGTGGCCTCACATTTAACGAAAGTCCACATACTCTCAAGTTCATATACGCTCTCGTCCGCTGCACGAAAGTGTTGCTCACGCCGAAGTCGAACTTCGTATTTGACGAAGGTTTCTTAGACTGCTCTAAGCATTCTCGTCCGCTGCACGAAAGTTTTACTCACGCCTAAGTCCAACTTCGTATTTGACGAAGGCTTCTTAGACTGCTCTAAGCATTTCTCATCCGCTGCACGAAAGTGTTGCTCACGCCTAAATCCGACTTCGTATTTGACGGAGGTTTCTTAGGCTGCTCTAAGCATTCATATCCGACGAAGGTTTTTATGATATCACAGTCTGCGCTCAACTACAGCTACTCTCTTTTTCTCTTCAAATTTGACGAAAGTTCTGAAGTTGACCTCTTATCTTATACTTTTATAACTATCTCTCTATCTGCTGTTCTTGCAGCCTGCACTCTCTGATCGTCAATTTTCTGATTAATTTTGTAGCTCAATTTTTCAATTTAGCTTCAATTTGCTTTAAGCAGTTGTCTTCGCTCAAGTAGTTAAGTTTTAAGTCTCAAGCAACACTTCTGATCTGTCCATAGGCTGTCATCTGATATCAAACATGAAGTGCTCAGCGGCTGATGTGTATCTATAAATATATATATATGTATATACATATACATTTTATGGCTTCTTATCAGCATTGCGACATTCAAATACTCTAGGCTTCAAACTCTCAATACATGGGAAATTATCATAAGAGAAAGGGTATATTGCTTTAATAAATTATGCTAGAATACTAAGAACAGATAATTTACCCAGTATAAATCTTTTTGAAAAAAATTCAACTATAGCAATTAACATTTAAAGAATTGTAATCTTATGCATCCCATAAGAGTCTCGGCTGTTTTACATATCTGCATATATATAAGACAAGTTTTCAGACAAGCATTGAGAGTATTAACTAGTCAGCAAATGATTATAGTTAAAGAACTCTTGTCCATGCCTTCTGAAAGTGTTGAGTGTGGCCAGACCATTAATCATTATTTGCCAGAGACCCCGAATAACAGTTACCCGACTCACTTATCCCATTAGTCTCTGAGTGAAAGAGATAAAAGGCGCACACAAACTTTATTCCTCTGAGTAGGAGAGATATTTTTGGTTTTTTTCACTCCTACTCTGAGTGTTTGGCATGGAGGAATTCAGGCAATTCCTCTTTTTAAAAGAGTTATTTTGCGAGTAATACTTTAACTCTTTCACACAAAGAGTTATTTTGTGACTTATTTCTAAAATCCTCATTTATAAAACTTTGTATGTGTTTTTGCTTTGTGTGTTTGTTTTGTGTTTGCTTTGTGTTTGCTCTGTGTTTGCTTTTAATTATAACCTGATTGAAAATAAGAAATCAAACTATTATGGTTTTGATAAATGTAATTAACAGGCAGAATGGGGCGTATATGACCATATAAATTATATATATTCTTGATCAGGGCGACGAGCAGAGTCGATATATGTATATAACAGGCAGAAGGTGGCGTGGATGACACTATATAGTATATATATTCTTGATCAGCAGGAAAAAAATTTGATATAGCCCTGTCTGTCTGTCCGTCCGTCTGTCACACTGTCTGTCTGTCACTATGTGTGTCTGTCTGTGTGTCGCTCTGTTTGAGTGACCTTTTATATGTATGTCTGTGTTGTGCGTCTGTCCCTCTGTCTGTCGAATCGAATTATATGTAGATCGTAATTGACCTGCTCCTCGAAAACAACCCTTGCATACACACCAACGCAGCACAAAAAATTTTGTTTTGGCAAAAACAAAGTGCATCGCTGACCAATGCACTATGGGCGCAAACACCGATTTAGCGGCATAAAATCCAACAATATTTTGTTATATTTTTTTATTTATTTCCGTAGTTCCATTTTAGAAAAGTCTAAGTATATGACTTCCCATTCAAATTTCCAAAACAAGAAAATCCAGATTTCTAAAAAAGTAATCTAAGCATATTTGCTAAATTTCAAGTCCATATATTTAAATTTTGAGTTTATGCCGCTAAATCGGCATTTGCTCCCATAGTGCAACGCAGCAGCAACAGTTAGAAGAAAAAAAAACAAAAGCAAACTGCGTCATTGATCTAGGCAGCAGCAGCACACACAAAAAAAAGGGTTATTTTTTTTTAGCAAGGCAATAAAATATCACTCTGAGGACAACAGAAAAACCCACAGTTTTTCTGTTTCTCACTGAGTGAAAGGAATTCTTTCAAGCACATGCTGAAAGAGTTATTTTGAGAGTTTTATTTATAACACTCCATGCGAAACACTTATTTGTGGAGTGTTTGAAATCCTTAAGAGTTATTCGGGGTCTCTGTTATTTGCTTATCAGAGAAGACACAGTGCTAAAATAAAACCATCTATCAGCAGTTTGGTAAATATACAGTTATACAAAATAAAAGAAAACCAAAACAAAACTTGTGATTTATAAAGGGAGGCGTCACTAAGCGCCTGCCATAAAGAATGAGCAGATAGCGCAAAAGCATATAAATATATGCAGAAGATATATCATATACAAACATATATATGTGCTCTATATAAGCAAATATTTAGTTGAAAGCAGCTCATTCGCATTTTTCGCATATTTCTAAGTTGCTTCAAACTGAATTTTTAGTCTAAATATGTCTGTGATTATCTATCTCACTCTCTCTCTCTTTCTGTCTCTTTTTGTAGGTTGTCAATAGCAGCAGCAGCAGCACAACGACGCGCGTGGAAAAGAAATCCCAGCGCTTGCATCACATAACATCATCATCATCAACAACACAAGCATCATCATCATCGTCGTCGTCTTCCTCGTCATCCACGTCTTCGGAAATGAAGGCCGCCGCCGTTAAGCGGGATCTCACTGATATCAAAGTCTCCATGTCGGAAATCGAGAAACTGACTGCGGCGCCAAAGCCAGCGCTGACACGCAATCATCCATCGATTAATGACCTCCAGGGCATCAATAGCGAATATACCATAGAGAAGCTGAAAAATAAGTGAGTATCACTCAGAGAGAGAGAGAGAGTGGGAGAGCGACTGAGCGAGAGAGTGAGATATATATATTTGCTATTCCATGTTGTTTTGCAGAATTCGCGCCTCGATCGAGAATCTGGTGGACGGCAATGATGATGGCAGCTGCCATGGCATTGTCACGACTCCCGATGGCGATGACGACTGCACACATCCCCACTTTGGCAGCGGGTTGGACCTGCCGCATCCAACGGCCGCACAGCTGAGCTCCAGCAGTGGGTTAAGTGGCTCGAATAAAACCATCGACACCATCAAATTCGAGGAGAAGCGTTCCAAATCGATGGCCACCACCAAAGTGGTGGCCGATGGCTTCAGTTCCGAGCAGGCGACCAGCAATTCAGCCGAAATGAAGCGTCTGCAGACCGGCGACATTGACTACAAAGAGGCTAAGGCTGCGTCGGCGGTGCGAAGCCGTTTGGAAATGGATGGCGTCAAAGCAGAAGAGAATGCAGCCGTTATGCAGGTGAGCATAGGGCCGGGCCAAGCAGCCCCATCAATTAATCAATCAATCATTTAGATAATCAAAGCCAACTCGTTGCGTAGCCAATTACATGCTTTAGTATAGCCATTGAACTGCGTTATTAAATCTGCGTCTAGCTGGCGGCGACAAAGCTCTGCAAAAGCTTTCTATTGGCTAGTGACGCAGCGCTCGCACTCGAGCAACCCCCACAGCCCGCACCCCTTTGCTAGACTGTGTGGCGCAACCCCTGGGGCAAAGCTCGAGCTAGACCGGGCCACTCCTTTCAGTTGAAGTTCGTCGCGTGCATGTTAGAGTCGCATAAGGCCAGCGTCGCGGCGCCAAAGTGGGAGCTATAGCTATAGCTGTTAGCTGTTAATGGCTGTAAAATATCCAGTGAAAGTTTAGTTTAGTTGCTTGCGAGACCCTAAAGAAGTAAAAAAAAAATCGATTTTGTTGCTATATCTTTGCGCGGCGCCAAAAAGTAGGCAACAGTCTGCGGCGAAATACCAGCGCGTATACGTAATATGTTTCTCTACAAGTGTCAGCGCCCGTGGAGTCCGCATCTGGTGCGTCACTTGTGCTCCTCAAAGGACACCGACAAGGTCTCGATGCTCCGAAAAATTCAGGTATTTACCTATGTACCTACATATGTAGCTACAAGTTGTGCCCGCTAATGTTACCATAGGCAACGTCAGCCAATTGCCAGCTTATCTAATCAATGCGGGACAGCCCGGGTTTGGCAAGGAGCGTGAGGGTGCTGGAGCAATGGAACCGCCGTCCCATTGCAAATTAGCATAAATGATTTTATGATGCCTCTCATTAAAGGTTGTCAACAACGCAATTCCCGCTGGCTGATGAAATTTTATTGCATCGATTGCATTGAATAATGTTCAACTAAAGGTCAGACGTTAATGACTAGCTAGGATATATAGGCTATATAAAATCCATTATTAAATATGTTAAATGCCAAAGGCCAGCTTTATTCTTGTTTAGGTAGAAAGGGTTCCCAGTAACTGGATTAGTTTTAAATTGCATTGCTTATACTTCATATTTAATGCTTTTAAATTAAATTGAAGTCTTTGCTTTGACTCACATTTTATCAATATACTGCAAGGAACTTGATGATTAATGTAATATAATAATCATATTCTTTTATCAAGTCATATCTTCCCTTTTTTATGTAGTCATATAAAATTTCTGTGGAAAAAATAATTTGCTTGCACTTGAAGCGTGAATCGCAATCAGATTTTAGATAAAGTCTTGATTTATGAAATCTGAGCTGGGCAAACTTTAAGCCCAAATCAGAATCAGATTCATCCAGTTAAAGTAGTAGTAGAAAATAGCATTATTAAAGTATTGAAATTCATATGAAAAAAGTTTTCTGAATACTTATTCAAACAATTTCTCACAGCACATTCCAAATGGTTGCTAAATTTTTAAATAATATATTAAACAACATTAATTTCTTGTTAATCAAATCAAATGAAAGAGTCTAAAGCTCCTTCCTACACACATCCAGCAAGAGTTCATCTGGAACTCTATTTATTTTATATTTTCCCGCTGGCATTTGGCCAAGAGCCGAAACGCTCCATGTGGGCCAAACAGTTGGCAATTGTTTATGCCGCGATTCTCTAAGGAATCATTTTTATATCAATTTACACTGTACGATTAAAAGTTATTTCCAATTTTTATTTGGAACTTCAAACAAATGCTATAAGAAACAAATTCATATATAACAAAACTTATATTATTTAGTTTTTTCGTTGTGTTGTGATTTGTTTCGCTATTTGATTTTCTATAGAATTTCGCTTGTTGTTGTTGTTGTTGTTGGGGCGGGCTAAAAGTTGTATTTTATTTTCGAACATTTTTCTTGCTCAAATAAAATGGCACTGAGTGCCGCTCAGTTCTCAGTATCAGACAAGCGATCGACGCGAGCGTTACGCTATATAGGCGAGACATTTTAAGTACATATATAAATACAAAGTACATATACATATATATAGAAACATATATACATATATGCTAAACTATATAGACAAGTGATTTGTATATTGGCACCAGAGACAACATCGACGGCGACTCCCCAATTATAATAAGAAAACACAATTAAATGAGTCTCGCGTAGAAAAATACAAAAATAATCAAAGCAGAAGTCGAAGGGAACACAAGTGTTCGACTAACTGAACTGAATCACACATAATTAGAACCTGACCTTCGCAGAGACACATATTTATATAAAAAAACGTCTATGGCGTATAACACTTGTGGCAACTGAACGAAGCAGAAGCAACAAGTTTCGAAATTCTTTGACTGAACGGGAAATGTGTGAATAGCTTGACGAAATACTTAGCATGCAAAGCATGCAATTAAATAAACTTAACGAAACTGAAAGAAATACATTAAACGCTGGTCAATAAACTTAGCTGCAAAGTGAACGAACGTTATAATATTTAATGAAAGTGCCGACTGCAAACTATGTGATTTAAAGTTATCAAACTTGATTAAAAAACAAACTAAACCGAAAACTTAACGAAAATTTAATACATACAATTCAAAGTTCTTAATGAAACTTCAAAATATGCAATTTAATGTTTACCAATACTTGGCGAAAGTTTACTAAAACAGCGAACTTAACGAAACTCGAAGCCTAATTCCAGCAAACTCGACGAAAATCAGCTTAAACAACAATGGGCTATCGTATGAGAAAATATGTGAGATATATGTATATGATAAACATTCGTTAAGATTTGTGTATATAAAAAGCGTTAATATATGCCCTATATACATATACATATGTATAACTGTTAGATCTGTGTGTGTTCTTACATATCATGTATATATCATTGGCATATTCGTCAAGTCTCGTTAATTATTATTAGACTCAACTGTAAAACAGTTTAACAGTGTTGTAAATTAACGTGAACCTAAACTGTCGGTCAATGTCACAGACATATATATGTATATAATATATATTGATACATATATATGTAAATATTAATAAGACGATTCATCGAGCGATATTCTCTTAGCACACACACACACCCACCCACTATCTCTCTCCCTTTCTCTCTCACTCTCACTCAGATACAGACAGAGCGAAAGCGTCAGCCGATTTCTGCGCTATTTTTATGTGAATCAAAATAAATAACAAACTGTATTTAATCGTATATAAATTCGTATAACAGTGAGAACATAATTTTGCACGTCCACGCTGTGCTATACTTAAAATATTTCGAAAACAAGAACATTGAATTGTTCGATCGGCCACTGAGTCAGTTCGCCTTTGCCGCCCGACATTGGAATACGTATTCCAGTACGTCTGCCACGCCCCACTCTCTACTCTCTACTCTCCACTCTACACTCTCTATTCTCTACGCCCCGCTGGCCATGTCGAATCAACAGAACCAAGCGCCTTGGCCCGTGCGCAAGGGCATATTCCGTTCGAGCGGTCAATCGGAGTTTGTGCCAACACGTTCGCCCAGTCCCATCGTTGAGATGCCATTGTCGCCGCCTCCTGTCAGTTCGCCCGTTGGCCGTTTCGCTGCCCGCAATCATAATTCGCTCTCACCACCGCCGCAACCCATACAAGTGGTGGGCGGCAGCATGCCGCTGACGAGCGCAGCCACAACGAGCATGTCCACAACGTCCGCTGGCCGAATGTCTGGCGCCTCGAGCTGCTCTGCCTCCGCTTCGGCTGCCAGCGCCTCGTCATCATCGTCTTCGTCGAGTTCGAGCTCGAGTTCGTGTTCACAGTCTCATACAAGAGTACGTAAAACTTCTAATCCCCCTTTGCAGCCAGTCACCACCGTCTGCCCCCTTTCGCCACCACACACAGCCACCACAACAACAACAACAACAACAACAACGCTCAACAATAACAACAACAGCCACACAACAAATAACTGTAACAACAACAACAACAACAACAAAATACGTGAAATACCCATTGAGGTAGAACAAAGCAAGGTATAACAGCTGGCCTAGGCCCAGTTCAATAATCTTAGCACAGAAAATATACAAACAGTATTTGTATAAGAGTTGTATAAGAGTTTTGTTGAGCAACTGTTATATTCGAAAAGTAAAGCATGTAATTAGCAACGTCATTTATATCACAAATAACAAGTGTTATATTAAACGCTCCCTTTCTAGCTAGCTTATATCTATGATTATATCACTCACTCATTAACTGTTATACTCTCGCATGTGTAGGAGGCACTCTCACTGCGCACCGGCGACATCACACAGCAGGCGAGCAACAAGGTGGCCGCCGCCAGTATTAAAGTGCAGAGCGACAATTTCTCCGCCGATAAGAAGGCCATCTCGCAGTCGCAGCAATCGCAGACGATGACTTCGAATGGCATCATCAGCCAGGAGAAGCACGTGTCTTCGGCCTCGCAGGCCAACTACTCCATGACGCACAAGGGCGTGTCCAGTACGGGCAGCAGCATGATCTCTTCCTCCTCGCAAATGTCTGCCACCAATGGACAGCTGGTCAAGCTCAAGGATCTCAAGCTGGACGACCTGAAGTCCTTGACAGCCGGCAGCGGTCAGCAGGAAATCGAGCAGGCCATCAACAAATATTCGAATGTTCTGACCTCGTTCGTTAGCTCCCTGCAGGACGATGATAATACTGCCGCCGGCGGCGCCGAGAAGTCCATCTATCTGCAGAAGATCAACGAGGTAATAAAGCGCGCCTGGGAAGTGCCCACACACGGCCACGAGCTGGGCTACTCCTTGTGCAACTCGCTGCGCCTGAGCGGCGGACTCGATCTGCTCATGAAGAACTGCGTGCAGCACAACGAGCTGCAGTTCTTCTCCGCCCAACTGCTCGAGCAGTGCCTGACCACAGAGAATCGCTCGCATGTTGTGGACAATGGGTTAGACAAGGTGGTCAACGTGGCCTGCGTCTGCACCAAGGAGACGAAGAACATGGAACACTCTCGCGTCGGCACTGGCATCCTGGAGCATCTATTCAAGCATTCCGAGGGCACCTGCTCCGATGTCATCCGTTTGGGAGGATTGGACGCGCTGCTCTTCAAGTGTCGCACCAACGATGTGGAAACGTTGCGCCACTGCGCCAGCGCTCTGGTCAATCTGTCGCTCTACGGCGGCGCCGAGAACCAGGAGGCAATGATCATGCGCAACGTGCCCATGTGGCTGTTCCCGCTGGCCTTCCACTACGACGACAATATCAAGTACTACGCCTGCCTGGCCATTGCTGTGCTCGTTGCCAACAAGGAGATCGAGGCAGAGGTGCTGAAGTCTGGCTGTCTGGATCTGGTCGAGCCGTTTGTCACCACACACGACCCGTATCAGTTCGCCAAGTCGAATCTGTCGCACGCCCACGGCCAGAGCAAGCATTGGCTGGAGCGGCTGGTGCCGGTGCTCAGCTCGAATCGCGAGGAGGCACGCAACCTGGCCGCCTTCCACTTCTGCATGGAGGCGGGCATCAAGCGCAAACAGAATAACACAGATATCTTTCACGAGATCGGCGCCATCGAGGCGCTCAAGACTGTGGCCAGCTGCCCCAATGCGATCGCCTCGAAGTTTGCGGCGCAGGCGCTGCGTCTGATTGGCGAGACGGTGCCACACAAGCTGTCGCAGCAGGTGCCGCTGTGGTCCGTCGAGGATGTGCAGGAGTGGGTGAAACAGATCGGCTTCCATAAGTATTTGCGCCAGTTCGAGGAGTCGCAGGTCGATGGCGATCTGCTGCTGAAGCTCAACCAGGACAATCTGCGCAACGATATTGGCATTGCCAATGGCATTCTGCTCAAGCGTTTCGAGCGTGAGCTGCAAAATCTCAAACGCATGGCCGACTATTCGTCCAAGGATACGGCGCGAATGCATCAATTTCTGGCCGAGATCGGTCCCGATTACTGTACCTACACATATGCCATGCTGAATGCGGGCATCGACAAGAATACCCTGCCCCATATCAATGAGGATATGCTAATGACCGAGTGCGCCATCAAGAATGGCATACATCGCCTGCAGATTCTCAGCGCGGTCAAGAATCTGGAGAACTCGCTGCCGAGCTCATCCGAGGAGAATATGGCCAAAACGCTGGACGTTTTCGTCAGCTATAGGCGCTCCACCGGATCTCAGCTGGCCAGTTTGCTAAAGGTACGTTAATGAGTGCCTGAGCAAGCAAAAGGATTTAGCTAATGCTGTTGCTGCTCTTCTTCTTTTCTTACCCTTTATAGGTTCATCTTCAGCTGCGTGGTTTCTCAGTGTTCATTGACGTGGAACGTCTGGAGGCAGGCAAATTTGATAATGGTCTACTCAACAGTATTCGTCAGGCAAAGAACTTTGTCTTAGTATTAACGCCAGACGCACTGCATCGCTGCATAGACGATGTTGACTGCAAGGATTGGGTGCATCGCGTAAGTATCTCTCTCTCTCTCTATCTCTCTTTCTCTCTGATACTAATAGTTGAATTACTTTATAGGAAATTGTGGCTGCTTTGGAGTCGAACTGCAATATCATACCCATTATGGATCAGCAATTCACGTTCCCGGACAATCTGCCCAACGACATGTGCAGCGTGGCCCACTTCAATGGGGTCAGCTGGATACACGACTATCAGGATGCATGCATCGATAAGCTCGAAAGGTATATAACTGGCGCCGTTCGGACTAAAGGAATGCTGGCCAAATAGTCTCAATATTCCTCTCTCTCTCTATATATATATCTTTTAGTCAGTTAATTTAATGAGTCAATCATTCGATTAGTTTTAGTGCAATTTAATTATTTCGTTAAACTCAATCTCAATACATTCCCAAACTTAATTTTCCGTTGCGGCAGATTTTTGCGCGGCGAAAAGAATGTCGATCGCATTGCGGCGATGGCGCCTGGTGCGCCCGGCGTGGCGTCTTACCAAAGAATGCACAGCAATGATTCCGACTATCAGCAGAGTGGTGCAGGAGGAGGCAGTGGCAGCGGCGGCGGTGGTGGCGGCGGTGGCGCAGGCAGTGTGGTGGATGGCCTAATGACGGCCAATGGCAGCGGACAAGGTGGGCCAACGAGTACAACAGCAACAGCTGCAAATCAGAGTCAGAGTGCGGGTTCGAATGCGAATTCGAATGCCAGTTCAAATCCGAATTCGAATACCAATCAGACCCAGCTACAGCGTAGACTAGGCCATCGAGACCACTTAGGCTAGCCTCGAATATACAGCATCCAACATATGTTTAAGCAAAGCAGAGATGAAGATGATGATGATGATGATGAAGTTGATGATGAAGAAGATGAATTCTCAAAACGGAAACAACCTCAGGCGAGACTGTCCAGAAGGCCCTTGTCTCCCTCTCTCTCTCTCTCTCACTCACTCACTCTCTATATCTTTAGTATACTGTACACTCGACACACACACACACACACACCCACTCACTCACATAACTATCTATCTACTCTACTCTACTCTAATCTAAACAAACCAACTTAATTATTAATTAATTTAATTTTGATTGCAAACTCGAAACTCGATAATTCACGAGCAGCTAATCACCAGGCAAATAGATACCGGCAATCCCCCTCACCGGCTCGCCAGCGCGGCAGCACCTCCCTGTTGAGCTATGGGCGTGGCCAGGCGAAACGCTCCAACATCCTGCCACCGTATCGCACACAGCAGGCGGCGCTGCTGCACAAGTCCGGCGCCGGCTCTGCCTCGATGCAGAACATCATGCCGCAGCCGTATGTGCCGCCGCGCCGCAGCTCTGCGGCCGGCTTGGTGCACAATGCGAGCGTCGCCAATGGTTATCGATCGCACAGCGTGGACGGGCTGCTGGATCAGGCGGCAGCCGAGGCTGCGGGCAGCAGTCAGGATAGCTTAAGCACGCCCGATCAGCGCATAGCCAAGGCCGCTGCCATGGTGACTGCCGGCAGCACGGCGCTGACCAATGCCAGCTCGACGTGCACGCTGCTGCCGGAGGACGAGTCGCAGCCCGAAGAGGAAGTGTGCTCGGTGACGCGACGGGAGAAACAGAGTCTGGCCCTGCCCAATGTGCAGCAGCATCGCAAGTCGCGCAGCCTGGACCACATCCTGTCCAAGCAAACGCTGGCCGAGCTGCTGCCGCCCAGCAGCGAACCCACCGACGAGACACAGAGCATGCAGAATCTGGCGCTGCCTCCGACGCCGCAGCCGCAGCGCCGCGATACGAGCAGCTCCTCCAAGTCGCCGACGCCAGAGCGGCCAATGCAGCGCATTGTCTCCAGTCGTCAGAGCCCGGACGGAGTCAGCTCCACGGAGAGCGAGCGCGAGGATGCGCAGTCGGTGAGATCGCAGGCGGGGCAGCATGGCAATCAGCAGCGGGCGTCGGCGCATGTGCATCGCGGTGGCAGCCAGAATAGCAATAAGACGTCCAACTCATCCCTCGGATCGAACAATAGCGCCAGCAATAAGACGATCTTTAATCGTACGATGAAAAAAATGCGCTCGCTGATCAAAAAGTAAGAATAACAACAACGATACTCAAAAGCAAAAGCAAAAGCAAAAGCAACAGCAAATGCGATTGTCAAATGCGATAGATGATTCGCTAGTTCTACTAGTTACTCGCTCGCTACTTCCATTCGTTACTTCCTAATACACATTCTAATGCATATGCCATAAACTGTCTGATAACGTCTTTCACACACACTAAAGTTAACTTATCTACAAGCTACTCGCTGCTCGCTACGTTTGTGCCATCTTTCTAAAAAATGAAAAAAGTAAAACGAATCTCATGCATCATACATCATACATACCTTAACTACACGCCTTACACTCTGTACCTACCTGGGCCCCTCGCTCTCTCTCTATCTTTATTTGTATGTCTCTCTCTTGCTCTCTCTCTCTCTCTCTCAGTGGTGTTGGTATTCGCTCGCTATCTTTACTTAACTCTCGTAGCTCGTTGTTTTTAAGCCTCGTTAAGCTTAGCATCCATTAAAAACTTGCCTGCGTTGCCCCGGTACAAAACTTCTTGAACGCCCCTCTTTGATTCCAACAAAACAAAGTCTAAATCTATTTGCCTTGTGATTAGTTAACTGAAAAAAAAAAAAAAAAAAAATACAAAAAATATATATAAAAACGAATTTAAATTGCAAAAAACTAATTTATAAACTACTCTTAACGACTGCGCACATAATTTATATTTAAAAAAAATACAAAACATAAACTAAACTAATTTTAAACTACAAGAAACAAAAATACAAAAAACTCTATTAATTTTAGTTACATCTAATATTTATTATCCAAAATTGTTAAAATACTATTTTCTTATAACCGTCCGAAAAAAAATTGAAAAAAAAAATATTTAAGTGATATTTAAAAAATAAAATCAAATTATTGAAAGAAAAAATCCAAGTCGAAACTAAATGCTGTACAATATTTTATAATTTTTAGCAAAAGAGACTTAAGGCATAAGTTTTATTGATTTTTGCAATATACACACATAGTTATATATAAACTTAATAACGAAATAGTGCCTAAACATTGGATTAGTCTTAAATAAAATGTGAATCATTCAAAGCATTCTTGTGTCTTATTGTCTTTATGCCCCAATCTCATGTGATATATATATGCGACCTGCTTTAACAGCCATATCCAAAATCTATATCATATGCATGTTCATTTACTGCTATATATATATAGTAAAATACATATGTATATATTTGTATGTTTTCTTTGTGTTCTTGTTCTTGTCTAATATTCGTTATTTGTCAATCAGTCAAAACTGAATTCTAATTTTTAACGGGTTTCATCCATGATTTTTTCTCTTTTATTTTCTATTGTTTTTTTTTTTTCGTTTTCTTTTTGTAGACCATAAAAGCGCAATTTGTTGTACTTGTTGTTATTGTTGTGGCTGTGCCCCCGCCCCCGCACATAACCGATTCGAATTCAATAACTCAAGAACTCATCATTCAACACATCCAAGAAACTGTCAACGCATCACAGGGTGATTCGTCGTCCAGCTGTTGCCACCAACAAACAAAAAAACATTCACTGTTATTTATTACAAAATCAATAATCAACAATAAATGTGCATATGTATATATATGTACACAAAACAGACTAACTAACTGTTTTTAATATATGTATATATATATCAATTACCATAAACTATATGTATTATAGCAACGAACTGGAAGACACTGAGGTCTCCGATATTATCCTCTCCAAGGCAACATCTCCAAATGCTGGCCGCATGATATTTTGGTAGTTCACATTAAAATACTCGATGATAATCTATTATCTGTACTCGAAGAAGAGAAACGAAAAGAAAAAAAAAACAGAATTAAAAGTGTTCTATAAGAAAATATTTCATATATTGGCTGTTTCAATTACTTAACTGCTAATCTTTGATTATTATAAAATATTTTTTAAATATTATAATAAATGAATAAATATTAATTTAAACGTTAATTTTGTATTCAAAATTAGTCAATTCATTTTTAAAATATTTTTGAAACATTTCATAATAATTAAAATTTATAAATTAAAATTTCAGTGTTTTTAATTTTTGGTTGATGGATATACGCAGTATTAGCTCATCTTCAAAATAAATTGGAATTAATTGAAATGTTTCCATTAGAGATTACAGCTACGATATTATTTAAGTATTCAAATCGGGATTTAGTGACGTTCTCTTGTTTTGGTGGTTTGAGGAGCAGCGACTGCAACTGCAACTTTGTTCAAGCACAACCTCACACTCATCGAAACTCTTTGCAGCTGTTATCAAATTTAAGACATAGGTAAGGTAGGCTATCATATCCTATACATACTCCAACAATCGTGGACCTTGAGCAACGTCATCGACGTCTCAAACGTCAAGCAACTTAGAGCTGCGTTAGGAATTCTAAAAGCCATTATACGAAGGGACACACAGACAGATTGAGACAGACGAGTCTCGATTAAGAATATACATATGTACATATGTAGATGCGTTAAGCAAAACTTTCTCTTGCTTGTCGAAAATACTTACACTCAACCGATATACCATATTAGCCCATCTCTAGATGTTAGACTTTTTGACAACGTAAGTAGGCTTTGCGTTCGTTTTACTGTCAGAGACTTATACATATACGCTCAATTTTTCAGTCGTAACCAATATTTCGTTACGTTGAAATACATTTTGGTGGAAAACAGGAAATTAGATCTTTTTATTTTAATTTTTATAGGAGCTGTGGACAGGACAACATCATTATAAATTAAGTGCCATGTTGATCGTGGAACCAGCCAACGAACTAGTTCTCGAGGGGCCATTCAATCGGGCCGTTAGCAAGAAAATTATTGTATTCAATCCGAGCAAGGACAAGCGCATTGCGTTTAAATTGAAGACAACAACACCGCGTTTGTTCTTTGTGCGCCCCAATGTAGGTCTGGTTAAGCCCGAGGAGAGGATTACCATCGATATCTTCGTTCATCCGATTTCCAATGATATCTATGCGCACCGCCACAAGTTTATGATGCAGGCCGCCGATGCAACTGATGTGAATGGAGATCTGCACGAGTTTTGGAAAAATATCAGTCCATCAACCATCTGGGATACCAAACTTAAGGTCAAACTGGTCGACAGCCAGATAGACGGACTGCAAAAGATATACTCGGACAACAGTGAGGGAATTGCTGAGCTTCCGAGCAAGGAAAACACGGATCCAATCACAAATTTGATGGATAAAGTAAATGTGCTGGAAGAAGATCGCTTACATTTGATGCAACAGGTCGAGACGATCACCAAGCAAAAGGACGAGGAACGTGAGCTATTGGCCTTAGAGCTGAAGAAGCAAAAACGTAGTGGTTTCTGGATATTTATGGCGACAATGGCTGTCGTGCTCGCTGCCATAATCGGTGGTTGGGTCGCTAAAAAATTCATGTAAAGCATTAGCACAAACACGAAATATGATATGATATTAACGTAATTAATATACACATTAAATAAAATGGGCACGCGCCAATTTGTTCAAGCATTCACAATGCAAACGTTATGCAGCCCTGGCTTTAGCGTCAATTCTATTTGGTTTTGGGGCAGCGCTGCTGTGCGTAATTCGGCGATGTGGCAACGCCAATGTTTACGTGCAGCCATAGCAACCAGCGCTTGGTACGCATGAAGTTTGCATTTAAATGTTTATTTGATTTGTCATTTCTTGATTGAATTCGATAGCCAATCATGTTGTGAGTAATGAGTGATACTGATACAGATGATACAGATCTGTTGCTGCTAATTCCGCCCAATTACTATACGACTCGGTTGGACAATATGAGTACCGCTGCCGAGGCAGATGCACTTGCTATGCCGCCACCGCCGCTGCCGCCGCCAGCGCCTACAACAGCTGCATATCAGTTTCTGATGCCCAGCAAGAAGTCCGAGCTGAATCAGATAAATGCGCGCTTGCAAAACCTAGAGCTGGAGAACCAGGAGGAGCAGCGACGCTTTGATGCGCCCTCGGATCTGTCCACAATTTCATCGAGTACAGTGCGCACTGCCTCGGGCGGTCGACCGCAACGCGAGCTGCACGGCATGGTGCATTCGACGCCAAAGGGCGATAATCGGCTGGAGGAGAATATACTGCAGGAAATCGATAATTATCTGGACGACAACAATGCCTGGCACCAGCACCAGCACCAATATCAGCACCAGAACCATCACCACCAGCAGCATCAGCAATACCATCAGCTGCAGCAGCATTACAGTGATGATCATCTGCGCATTCGTGGCTATTCGACGCAAGCGCAGGAATTGCAGCCAACGGCCACGTCGTTGCCCAGCATACGGCTAGGTGCGTCACCTTCGATAGCCAATGAAAACAAGCTCATCAGTCTCAGCCAGCTTTGGGGCAAAAGCAATCTGGCAGGCACTGTCATTGCAAACAATATGTCTGGACAACAGGGCATCCCCTCGCTCAAGGAAGAGCAGCTGCGCCGTCAACACCTGGAGAAAATGGTGCAAACACTGCAGGCACAGCTGCTGGAGTACCAGCAGCGCATCTCGGTGGCCATGGAGGTGGATCGATCCAAGGACTGCGCCTTGCAGCAAGCGGAGCAGCAACTTAAGACGCTAAACTTCGAGGTTCAAAATATGCGCGATTCGGTGCATCGACTGGAGACGGAGCGGAACGAAGCCCATAACAAATGCGAATCCTTGCAACATGAGCTGTCACAGGCAGTGGGCTTAGCTACAAAGTTTCAGGAAAAAACAGAAAAACTGGAATCTGAACTAGAACGTTCCAAGCGTCAAACAAACGAGACAACACAAAAACTGGAGCAAGTTGAGATTCAGTTACAGAGCAGCAAGCGGGCCGAAGAGATGTCGCATGCCGAGCAGAACAAGCTGCGCGATAAGTTCGCCAAGGCTGATTATCAGCTGGAGAAGGTATAATGGAATCCTACTCTCATTACTTCTCATATCTCTAAAGAAGTTATTTTTGTGCTCACAGCTGAAAGTCCGCATAGAAGAACTAGATAAGGAGAGGTGCACGCTGCAACATCAAAAAGAAATGCTGCAGGAATATCATCAGAAACAAAAGATACGCGCAGATAATTTGGAATTACAGCGCAAGTCATTGCAAGAGACGTTGGCGAATCTCACAGAGATGGAGGTGCCTTTCAAACAGTCAATTTTAATGCCCTCGATATTATATTCGTTTTCTCTTTCAGGCAAATCTAAAGAAAAAGTTGGAAATCCAGCAAAAATCTTTGAAGCAACTTTACCAGCAGCAAATGGAAAATGTGGTGGCCAAGAAGCTGCAAGAGTTCCAAGTTGAGTTAGACAAATCGGAAGAGCATCTAAAGGCAGAGGCACGCGAGCGTGAGCGTTTGATAGCCGATCGAGCAGTCAAGCAGCTGGAGATGATCAATGAGAAGAACAACCAGGAGTTGAATCTCATACAAGAGAAGCATGATGAGGAAGTGGAACTGTACCGTCTGCAGCTGGCAAATGCGTCCAAGAAAATAGACGAGCTACAATTTCAGCTCAGCTGCTACAAGACCAAGCGGTAAATCAGACTATACCGAGGATATTATATTATATATTATATAAATAATATGTTTGATTTGCTTTGTTTTATTTATTATTCTTGCAGTGCGGATATTGCGGAAAAGCTGCATGGCGTAATGGAGGCGCAATGGCAGCAGGCACTTGCCATACTCACCTCGCCCAATCAAACGCTTCAGCTTCCAAGTGGTGATACGGACAGTGAGTCGCCGGATCTAAACAATGCGCGTCACTATGTCGACACACCCAAGTCAAGCAAAACTCAATGCAGCAATAACACCGAGAAGAACAATCTGGATACGGCGGCCAAGAAGGATCCACCGTCACCCGTAGATAAACTGCAATCATACATTGAGCTGCTGTTGAGCAAATCGCCAAGTGATCTTGATAAGCTCGATAAGATTCTCGCCATGAATGCCAAACAGAACACCAAACCACAGAAGCGAAATTCCAGCACCGGCTCCAAGCCACCGCCCTGGAAGTCCTGAATATTATTACAATTAGAATTCATTTGTATTTAAATAGTTTGGTAGTCTGATTTATAATGTAGCTACATAGAGTGACATATTTTCGTACTCCGTTTTACTTAGAAGTTGTGAAAGTAAATTGTTTTATATTTGCAAAACAAATTTATTGCTTATCCATAATTGCAACAATTTAAGGCAGCGCAGCAAACTTTCTAAGCTGCCAAAACATCTTAGCCATAAATGAAAAACAAGCCAAAATTTGATAAATTATAAAAGTTGTTTGGTAGAAAAATGTATTATAGCTTTCTATAAAACTAATATGTGTATTTGTATATGTATGTAATTGAGGCCGGTCGTTAGATACAGAATGCAAATCCACGCGACTTTGGCCCGATATCATTTTGATTCTTCAGCTACTCTGGTTTATGTGTCTGTCATTGATATGCTTTGAGTTTAATTGTAGGTTAAGTTGACGCCTTTTTACTTATAGACGATTTGGGGGAACTTCGGTGCATTGCCGTAGAGTCCTTCCGATTCCCAAACCTGGATGTGGGAGTCTTTTGTCAACACAACCAAGTGCTGATGCGTGGAGTAAATTATGCTGCAAAAAAAGAACCTGTTCAGTTGGTGATCTTTTTAAGAGGATATGATAGCTCACCTGTGTATAGGCGACGTGCCGGTTGTTAACTCGCTGACGAAACTCAAATTCCAACTAGACCAGAAGCGAACGAAGCCGCCCTCGACAGCGGTGGCTATGACATTGACGCCGACGCCTTCCTTGATGTAGGAATAGCACACAGCCTGGATGCGATCCTCGTGCACCAGATGTTGCACGTAGCGTGCGTTGACCGAGTGCAGACGCAGTATGGATTTACCATTGGGATTGATATTGACATTGACAAAATCATCCAGGCTTTCCTCCGTCACTTCAAAGCATTCGTCTGCTGTACTCTGCTTTGCCTGCGATGTTGCTCCATTGGCGGTTGCTGGTTGTTGTGGCATAGTGTGCACGGTGACTATATCGCCCAGGGTTGGACTGATGGCCACATGAGTGATGGGCGACTGATGAATCTCCGCAGGGCGTGCAATGGTGCGAACATAGCTCCAACTAGATGAAAGCGATTAGTGAATAAAATCGTTTAGCTATCGAGCAACTTACTCATTGAGATCCCAAATGACGGCAATGCCGTCACGTCCGGCGGTCACAGCAATCTTAAACTCTACGGACAGTGCTATGCAAGTGATCTCATCCGTGTGCCGCACTAGAAACGTGGGACCCAACCAGGTTAGGTCAGCACCATCGCGCTGCAGTGCATCGCCGTTGCTCGAAACTCCTGAGGAGGATACGGAGGCAGACGAGGTTGTGGCATGCAAATTGCTTGAGTCATCGGATGTTTCAGCACCTGATCCGGAGCCTGTGCTCTTGGTGGTCATCTTGCGGAATGCAGAGTTATAGGATAGACGCAATCCACGCACATAGCTCTGTCGACTCTTGGTCGTCGCGCGATGTTGGCCATCCATGCCGGTGGCGCACTTGTAAACACTAATGCGTCCGGATTTGTGGCCGAACCACAGCTGATTCGAGTTCACATCACAGCCACAAGCGCTGATGTCATCGAAGGTGTCATTATATAATAGGTTCTTGGGCTTGGCTTGTGGTTTGTTCAGCGGCTGAATGCGCACAATGCGATCGTCGTAGCCCCAGGATATCACATTATAAGTATCCGGTTCGGCGCCCTGCATGACTCCTGCTCGCGCCGGCAAGGCATAAACCACATTTGTGTTACTGAAGCTGACGAGATGCTCGGTGCCTGGTAGTTTGTGTATGGTTGCCCACGACGGCGCCTTCAACTGCGGCGAGCCCACGTAGACGCCCCAACGCAGTCCCTTCACACTGGACACAATAGGCGTGTCCACTAAAGCATAGTCCAGCGCTTTGGTGGAGGGATGTGGCGACTTGAACAGCTGGCGGGGCATCTGGCCATAAGTCTTCACCATTGTCTTGACTGCCTCACGTTCGATGGGATCGCTAATCTCCGAATCGAGGAATACGGCATAAGTCTGGAAAACGAGTGGTGATGATATACGGATAGAATACGAGGAAGTTAAGCCTCATACTTACCGCTGGATGGAACACATTTATAGCTTCTACAGCACTCTCTCCTGTTTGCTTATAGCCAAATATTAGGTCGATCCAGTGATGCAGCTCATTGCGAACCAGCTCCGATTCCAGGGCCTGACGATGGATGAGCACAAAAAGGCGCGGATCTCGCTGACACCAGATGGGCAGGGTGACATCTTCAACCCTTTCGCCATTTTGACGACAGCCAAAATTGAAGCGCTCAAAGTTCTCAAACATTTCAGGCAGGCAAAAGAACTCTGGTATAAGTTCCTTGACATCCGTGGAGCTGTCCTGACTGGCCAGGCAATATGTGGTGTTCAGTGCATGGAAAGTGCGATCCGGCAGGTCGAAGTTATTGTCTGTTATAGTGCATAATTTGATTAGTCGAAGAACGATTGCTGACAGAATAGACATTACCTTGATAGCGCAGGAAATAGCTGGTGAAAGGCGGCACGCGCACCAGAAAATGCAGCACGGTGCCAGAATTCGAGTAGTGGGAACTATAGTGATACGGCTTCAATATCAATGAGCCCATATTCGTATTCGTGCTTTCGATGTACTGTGAAATATACATAGATGAACATATGAATATATATTCATTTTTTAAATTTTGATTTACTTACCGCATAGTTATTTATGTAGTGCTGTTCGTTCTTCTCCAACTGCACCGCAATGGGCCGCGAAAGACGTCGAAAGTTTTGCGATAGGCGCAAGTCTAGGCACTCGGAGCTGTAGTTGGCCAGCACCCAGGGAAAGACTGGGTACTGCATGAGATCGTTGTAGGTGCGTCCAGCTATTTGATTGAGTGTCATCAGATACTCCCAATTGGTTAGCAGGCCCTCGCGCCATTGCTGCGTTATGGCCAGCACCTTGGAGTTGTCCGGCATGGTTACAATTTTATCACAGAATACCTCGCGCATTATCTTCCAGTCGTCGGCGTTTTGCAGCGAAAAGAACAGCGATTTATTGCTGTCGAGCATTATCTCAAAGGCCTTTTCCTGGTGCTGGTAGCGCTTCAGCCAAATTTCAGTTATGTTCGATATATCACAGTTCACATTAAAGTATTTACAACGATATGTGGCCAGAAAATAGAGCTTTAGATCGGTTATTATAATCTCTCCATCGATCTCACCATCAACGGGCAAAAATTTTGCCGCAAAATTATAGAGTATTTGCGAATTGAGTGATATATTCAATTGCTGATCGTAGCTGGCTATCAAATAGTCCAGCGGACGCATATATTGATCCTTCTCCTCGCGCTGACCCTGCCCGGGGCAGTAGTCGTTCATAAAGAATCGCCGATCTATATCCAAATGGCAACGCCGCAAACGTGTGTGAACACGCGATGGTCCCTCCGTGTCGTCCAGTTCCCAGGAACTGCAATAATAGAGATTAATATTACATATGTGAATGTAATGCGAAGCCATTCACTTACCATTCAGCATGCTCGATACAGTGCCAAGGCGCGCCCTCGTGGGTCATGCGGCGTATAATCTCCAGCCACTTGGTGTAGGTGTTAGTGTCATCATAGTCCTTCATGTGGCACATGAGCAGTTTGCGTTCCGCATTCTATAAAGAGTTACCAGTTAAGAAAGCGTAACAATGCTCTCTCTCTCTCACTCTCTCTTTCTCATTTACCTGCAGCTCTGCCACGCGCCTGGTGGTCACCATGGAAGTCTCAATGCAGTGTTGCACGAGCGGCTCGAACTTATAGAGAGTCTTCTCCAGCAGCTGTTTCTGCTTGGCTGCCACAGTGCTGCGATTCACCTCCAGGCGCTCCAGCTCGTGCTCCAGATTCCAAGTGGAATCATTTTCATTGATGCCCAACGCCTTGCAAAGCTTTGGTAAGTTCTCTATGGGTGGTTTCACATCTTCCATTAGGCTGAGCCACAGCAACGCCTTGATCATCTTCACGTCACATATGATTGAGGACTGAAATTCGTCCTGGCATGTACGCCATAGCGCATCCACAATGTAGGCACGCAGATCCCGGGGACGCGATGGCTGTAGACCCCAGGCAATAAAGTTGTTGCAGCGCTGATTGTTTGCAATGCCAAAGGAGACGAGCAGCTCGAACAGAGCAAGCTCCTGGCTGCTGGCCACATAGCTGCTGCTATTGGTCTCGCTGCCGTCTGTCGTAAAGAACTGAGTGCAGCGATCAATGAGCAGCTCCATGCGTGTGCGGCACTCCGACTGGCTGAGCGAGCAATCAGGTAGGCCGTTGCGCAAGCGATAGCCATTGCTGCAGCCACTGCCAGTGCAGGTCTCGAAGAAGAGGTTGAGCCATTGCAACTGCAGCTGAGCCTGCACTGCACGAAAGCTGCGCACAATTAGCGGCGGCTGTTTGTCCTGATAGAAGGTCAGCATATTTAATATGTCCCAGACCAGCTATTAGAGTAGATAAGAAAATTTAGATCATGTCCATAGCTGCTTAGGCGTAGCAACTCACATTGATTTGACCCACAGATTTCAGCGCTCGCTCGCCAATGCCATTCAGCAGCTCCACAATGGATTGATCCATGTTGGGCTGACCCAGGCGTAACGTGTAAAGCCGATGCAGCGCCTTGATAGTGCATTGCAGCAGTCCCGCCTCCACGAGGCCCAGCTGCTCATCGGGATTCTGTAAATAGGAAGAAAGTGGTATGAGTACAAGGTTAATGTAGTTTGGGCAACACACTCACCTGCAGATAGAGACGTAAAAGTGCCTTGAACACGCGTTGCGGTTCCGAGCTCCAGCTGTTGTTGCCCAGAGCCATCGAAATGGCTAGAAGGGATTGCAGCCCGAAGCGTTGGCGTATGCCCAAGACGACATCAGAGCTAATCATCTCTGTGAGATTGCCATGCAGATCGCTGATCCAGGAGAGACACGCCTCAAACATGGCCACATCGCTGCCATGAATGGCCAACTGATTGGCCAGATGCAGGGGATACAGCTGCTTCGAGGCGGCCACCAATTCCGCTGGCGCCAAACGTTTCGTCAGCACCGCCAGCAGCTGAATGATGGCGGTCCGCACGGCGCAACTGCGCTGATTGGCCAGCACCAGCAGGAATTCGAGTTTCACATAATGACGCAACACCTCATCCACGGCAGAATCCGGCAGCAGGCACAGGAAATCTTTGAGCAGCATGAGCAGTCGCTGTTGCAGTGTCACGATGCCCATCTGGTCGTAAAAGTCGGTTTTGCGACTTGGCAATGGTGATACGTGCGTAGAGCTTGGCGTGCTGTGGACCGTAGGTTGCCTGAGCCTTGGATGCGCATGGGAGCGTCTGCGGGCAACCTTTAGAGGACTTCGTTTTGGGCTGCGCTTGGGACTGTGGTTGGGGCTGGGATAACGACGCTTAAACTTAACTCGCCAGCGTGTCGCCTCCACAGGGTTCAGCAGACGCAGTGCAGCCTTGTTAAGATTTGAGCAGTCGGCTATAAACTCCAGCTGATCTTCCATTTCAGCGAGACCCCGTCGGGAAGCGCAAGCGGTTTCGTGCAGTCGACGCAGGCGTCGAATTCGCTCTGCGCGCTCTGGATCGAGTTCTTGGACAGGCGGCTGTGTCTGTCGCCGAAAGGATGTGGTCACGCGACTCAAATTGGCGACCACTACAGAGCGTTCCTTTACTGGCATCTGCGGCGTGAGCAGAAAGTAAAAATACGATCGATCATGCGTGACATAACACTCGCTGGGTCTATGAAGCAACAGCAGCAGCTTCATCATTTCGTCCAGCAATGAGGGCGCCGGCGGAGATCCCGCAAACACGGCCAAAATCTGGACAAAGCACTCGGCGGCATAGGGCGATATGTGCACCGGACTGGGCGACTCAATGACATAAACCTTGCACAGATTGAGCAGCGCTCGCAGCAGACCAGAGTTTTGCAGCTGCTCCATATTGAAGTCGCGCTGCGGATGCTTGTCTCGGCTGAGGGCCAGAATGCAGCGGAAGAGCATGTCCAGCACATCCGAATGTGTGGCGCCAGAGCGATGCCAGTCCGAGTAGCGCTGTAGCACAGCAAGCAGCAGACGCGGATAGATCAGCGTGGCCGTAGTATTGTCATTCACGTGCAGCACGTCACCCTTGCGACTAATCACAGGCTGGGAGCAGGCATTGTTGACAATGCTGCGCAGCAGCTGAACATCCTTGGAGCAACGTTCCGATTTGATGACGTATCCAATGAGCGCTAGATAATCTTGTCGTAGAAATTCGGTGTAGAGCTGGGCATCCGAATGAGCCAGCTGCAGCAGCAAATCCAGTGCCAAGGCTTGCGTGGTAGCTGTGCTCGAGAGCTCCACAATCTGGGATTGGGCAAAAGAATGGGTGAGTGAATTTAATCAGTTTTTACTGTTTTAAGAGAGTCTGCAGCTTACTCTGGCAAAGAGATATAGCATGGTCGATAGCCCGCCACTGAGCAGCACCGCCGTTTGCAGCGTCTGCGGCTGATGCTGCAGCAGCTCGCCGTAGAGCATGTGTCCTTGCGGCTGTCCATAGCACGCCATGTCTAGCTCTTGGCTGACATCGTGGCACATGACCAGATCCGGCTGCTGAGCGGTGTAGACCAAGACACGCGCCTGTCGCAACACTTTCATGCATTCCGAGTGGCTACCAAAGTTGCACGTCGTCAGCTTGCCCACCTGCACGTGTCCATAGTTGGGTTTCCAGTTGGCCACCTGGCACTGAGTGAACTCGGTAAAGTCCGGTCCCATGGCTGTTAGATTGAGCATCAGATTGTGATCGTCCAGGCGGCGCTTGAAGAGTACCACATTGGACAGCGCATAGCGTGGCGCACCCCCATCAAGGGTGGAGCGCGAGGAGCTGCTGTTGCTAACTCCGTTTTTCGCGGCTATGCCCTCGCCCACGGCTAGCATCTGGAAGCTGTGATTCCGCGAGGCAAAGCGCAAATTGTGGAAGGGCAGACTCAGCGTTTGCTGCTCCAGCCCATCTACAAAGACGCCGACTTGCAGGCCATCGGCCTGCTGCTGCAGCGCAAATACCAGATGGGTCCATTTGTTGCGCGGCAGCCGCAGCTGCTGCAGCTGCACGCTGGCACCGTCGCAGTAGCCGCCGCCGCCGCCTTCGTGCCCAGCCTGATTGCCGTTGAGCAGGTGCATCTGACCAAAGCTGTTGAGCAGCGCCATTTTCGTTTGCTTCAGAGCATGACGAAAGCTGCCGCTGTTTGACTGAGTCGGCAGCTCACTGCTGGTGGCCTCTATGTGCTCCTCGACGCGTGCTGGCAATGGTTCATTGGGTCGCACCAGCTCAAAGATCAGCTGCAAATTATTGCTGATGTAAATACTAAGCATGGCGGCGCTGCTGCCCAGCGAAACCAGATGACATCGCTAAAAGGAATGAAGCGGATTAGTTGAGTATGTGGAATACATAAAGAACTCTGCTCACTGTTGAGTCTTCGCCCGAGTAGCGTGTCTCATCATCGTTCAGCTGTGTGAAGCTGCGATGTGTTTGCTGACCCTTAATCTCCAGCCAGAGCGACAGCGTCAGTCCGTCCGGGTGCCAGAGGCGAGTCTGCGTCACGGGCACAATGCAGGCGGCGCGTGTGAACAACGTTGTCGCCTGGGAGCGCTGATGCTGTAAGCGTACGCGCTCAATCTGCTCGCTGATGAACGGATCCGATGTGATGACGATTTTCCCATCGATCGTGATGGGAAACTCCAGCTCCATGCAGGGCTGAGCACGCCGCAGGCCGCCAGCGCAAATGTGATGCATGTGCCGCATAAGTAGTTCCACCGGCGGCTGTTTGCTGGCCAGGATGCCAAAGTAGCAGTTGAGCACGTCTGGCGTATTCAGATGGCTGATGAGCTCCAGTATCGATTGCTGCAGCTCTGTGGTTTGTAGATATTCAGTGAGTCAATTCTATTTATGGATATCCTCTCGCACTCACCTCTCAATTTAGCATCGGTGCTGCTCAGCACGGGCGCAAATCCTCGCAGCAGGCACAGAGGTCCGCCCAGATAGTCGCGAATGACAAACAAACGATTGGCCAACTGTGTGAGACTCTCTGTCCAGCCAGCTGGCTGGCGCATGCAGATCAGCGATAGCTCCACCAGCATCTGCACCACCAGCTGGCTCAGGCCCTCGTGCATGATGTGGCTGCGATAGCGTGAAGAGGGCTGGAAAGGTGTCCACGATTCATTGGCCGCCGCACCGTTGCCATTCAGTTCGCATTCCGATTCGCTTAGTTCGGCTATTTCCCCGTCCGCCTCGTAGCCCTCATCGGCCGTCAGATAGAACTCCTGCTCGTTCTCGCTCAGCTCCAGCTCGCTGTCGGCGGCACAGCTGAGCGAGGCGCGTGTGGAAAAGTAATCGGCATCCCCCATGGCTGCATCACTCGAATTGGGTCGACGCCGCGGTGTGGGCGGCGTGGCCAGCGAGTTTTTGGCCGGCAGCTTAACCGTCTGCTGTCTGGGCAGCTCAACGCAGCCGCTGTTGAAGGAACGAGCACGTGGCCGTGACTGTGCGGATGCTTCTGTGGGGCTGTTCGCCACTACGCCCGCTGGCTCGTTGTGTGTGCTCGAGAGTTCGGCTATCTTGAGCAGCGTTTGTAATGTTTGTATGACTGCATTGTCCTGGGCATGCCGCTCTCCGTGCTCCGTCCAATCGCTGGAGGCGTTGCTCAATATGATGGCTTTCAGCTTGCGCAGGTGCTTCTGCATCTTCTCAACTGCAACGACGAAATGAAAGAGAATTGTCGTTGATCAGGAGATGCGAGAGATGAGAGATGAGATATGACAGCCACAATTAGATAAGAACTAGCCAGATTTTTGTGCTCGCGCTTATCTTGTGAAAACATCGACAGAGATCGCTGGAGATGACGACTTCGTCAGCGTTGGGCGAGCACCAAAGCAAAAGTGTCGTCTGCTGCTGCCGGCGGAGCGTGTGGAATGCTCCAGTATCCATGTCAATACGTCTGTAACGTGTGCAACCACACACACACACACACACGCACACACACACACTCACTCGCACACACACTCTCAGAGAGAGAGAAATTCAATCTCGTCGGAGGCCAGATGCGCGCGTTGTAAGCGCTCGTATTATGACAAAGTAAACTCAGGGTCTGCCCGACTGACTGACTAACTAACTGAGTAGCTCGAATGGCTTATAATTAACTCTTAGAGGAACCACAAACCACCGTTATGAGGTTTACACTCAACACGTCTCACCTCTTCACTCTAAGCTCGCGTGTGTGTGAGTGCGTGTGTGTGGGTGTGTGCGTGTGGGTCTGTGTATGTGGGTGTGAATGTGTGCGCTTTGTTCTCGCTTCATGGGCACTGCTAAGGCTTCGCGCCAGCCTTAGTCAACGTTGTCGATTGCATTGGAAACGCATTAGCCGCGGAATGTGAACAGCAACCGGCACTAAAAGAGGTAGACAACATACCTACATTGACATAGAACTACCAAGATGACCTGCACTGTTGGCATAGAGAAATCAGAGCTGCAAACTGGTTCCTAACTAGAACTGAAACATTAGAAACTTTCCTTACTAAGGATTACTATAAAGTAATTGTAATATTAAAAACATTACCAAGGAAGGCTTACAGGAAACAGTTTTATATGAAGTTAATTAATTTATAGGAAGGAAATTAAGATTAAAGAAAATATATATAAGTATTAAGAAATTAAAATAAATGTACAAAAACTACTGAACTACTCTACAAATTTTTATTGCTCATTGAATGGTGAGTCGAACTAATTTATATTTGATAACACGCCCCTATTATTCTAGAGAAATTCCAAGATTATATTTGTTTAAAATTGGCTACAATAGAGACTTTCAAGTTTGTAACAGTTTGGTAATGACGAATTGCACTTATTCACGTTTAATCACCTTGTGACAGTTCTAATTAATATGCCCTATTGTTGTAGCGCAGTCTAAGCACTTAAGAGCACAATTGCTGCAACGCCCATACCCAAGTTCACAATCACTTTTAGCTTGAGTGGCCAACTCACCTTCTTCGTTTTGAAAGCCCTTGATGCATATGGCCATGGTCGCCTCGAAGAGTTTTAGCAATAGTTTCTTGCACTCCCCATTCGGTTCGTAGAGGCAAAACAAATCTGCATCGATGTCTATAGCTGGCTCAGGCGTCACACGACGCTCGGGGGAACCCGTGCTGCCGCCGAATAGTGAGCCCACAATATTAAAGAGCTTGCTAATTAGTCCGGCTGCAGCTACCTCATCCTCTCTCACGACGTTGGACAGTGCCAGTGGCACTGATTCAATGTTGTTGCTGCTATTGTTATTGGGTATGCTTCCGCGTATGTCGAAGAGCACAATACTCTCGTCCGGCTGGCTAGACTGCAGGTGCTGCAGAAAGGAAGGCAATGCCGGCTGCTCCGCGTAGCTATTGATGATGGAGGCGTAGTCTAGGGAGGAATCGGCGTAGTCCGAGCTGGCTGCAGTAGTCGCGGAGGCTGACATCACACTGAACGGCAGCTGTACGTGCGAGACGAGCGCCTCCAATGAACTTGAGCCACGAATGGACGGCATTGTCGGCGTCGCTGGCGTTGTCGCTGCGGTTGAGGTTACGCCGATTGCGGCTTTTGGCAGCATTAGGAAACAACTTAGCGCATTGTAATTCAGCTTCAGTATGTCAATGATTGTCTTATCGCCATGGCGTAGTTTCTTCTCCTGCTCTAGTTGCGGCTGCTGTTGCTGCTGCTGCTGCTCCGTCTCGGCGTCAACGTCGTCGTCATCGTCAACTGTCATTTCCACGGGTATCGAGTATATTTTGGCAAACTCGTTGTAGAACAGTTGACTGGTCTTGAGCAGCTCATAGTTGAGCGTCCACTGCAGTGCGGTTATATATAGAATATCCACCGGTTTATGCCCCTCTAAAAGCGTCGCATTGGCCGACTCTTCTAGCCAGAATTTCACTTTCGAGCGTTTGGCGCATCGATGGAGCAGCGCTTGGAACAATCGCGAGGCGCGATCGCTGCTATTCAGCTGCAGTTGTATGAGACGCCGGCTGAGCGCGATCTGCTCGTGGCTATTGTCGCCCAGAAAGGCAATGTTATCGATGCCCACCTTGATGAGATCACAGACTCCGCGCTGCAGTTCCGGCACACACAACAAGTCCTGCATATAGCCAATGTTCTCCTCGTTGTAGAAGGCCTTCACCAGACGTATATCACTGAGGTACATCACAAAAATGCTGAGGCATTCGTGCAGAATGCGATAGTTGTCCAGCTTGCAAGGCAGCTGCAGACGCGGCAGATTGTGCACTGCCCTCGTCTTGGACTTGCATTCACTAAGCTGCTTGTATTGGCGAAAGATGGGCAACGCCACCTCGGCTAGAATACCAGCTGCCAGATCATAGGATAACAAATAGGCAATATGTTTCAGGTGCTTCAGGAAGAGCAGCATCGAGCCGCTATTCAACAATGCTCGATAGTTGTCCTTGTAGATGCCCAGAAGCTGTGTGTGAAATGCCGGTGACTTGAGTTTCTCCTCGCACACGGCACAGTGCTGGGGCGAACGCTTCACGAAGATTGTGTGCAGCACATTGTAGTGCAGAAATTTATAAGCACACTTCTGATAGCTGCCAGAGAGCTGGGTGGCAAGGCGCAGCCAAGTGGCATAGTTGGTCGCATTGTAGTGGCAGCAGCAGCTGCCGGTGCGTAGCAGCGAGCGCACGGTGTGCTCCTGCAACTCTGGCACCAGGTTGGGCAACAGCTGATACAGTTTGCCCTGGAAGTAACAGGTGAGTGAGCGCTCCGTGCAATGCAGCTGGCTGTGGCGTAGATGCTTGTAGCGTGGCGGCTGATGTTGTTGCTGCTGCTTGACCAGAGCGCTAGAGGTGCTGCTCTCCATAAGGCATTGCAGCTGCTGTTCCTGGCGCGACAAGTGATCCGTGAGGCGCAGTAGCAGCTTGTAGATGTGTAGAAAGAGCAGCGAGGTGCAAGTTTTGGATGCGGCTGCCTCTTGCAGCACATCGAAGCAAGCGTCAAAGAGCTTCACATCGATCTGAGTGAGCTGCTGAGCACCGAACTCCACTAGATTGTGCAGCGTGCCAAATATTATGTAGAGCACAGCATGCGAGAGCACCGAACTGCTGCGATTGGCAGCCAGCGCATAGAGTAGCTGACTGCACTGGCTGTTAAAGTCCAAGGAGCTGGGCTGCTGTTCGTGCATGTAGAAATTGTTGACACACTGTGCAATCAGCTGCAGCAGCTCAAACTTAATAATCTCATCATTCTTGTTGCTGGACTGGTCCAGCTCCAGCTCGTGCTCATCTACACAGCTGCTGCACAAATGCCCCAATGCAAAGTTGTGCACGGTTACACTCAGCTGCGGGTCCTGCTCAGCATCGACGCAGCGCGAGAGCAACTGAATGAGCAGCAGTGCGAGCTCATCACTTGTTTTACAAGCATTTCTGAATTCATCGAAGCTGTTAATTCTCTCAATGGGTTGTAGAATTTGTTGCTGTGGCTGCGGTTGTTGTTGCTCTTGTGGTTGCTTTTGCAGCTGATGCTGCTGCTGCTGCTGCTGTTGCTGCTGCTGCTGACGTCGCGTCTTGTTGCGCTGTGAGTTCAGGTGAAAACTGCTAATGAACTGGGCAATACTGGTGAGCGGCTGCAGCGGCGCATTTTCAGCGCTCCATTTGCAATTGGGAAACAGATTGATGCACAGCTGGCAGAGGCTCTTCTGCGAAGCAATGTGCTGCAAGAGACAAAAGCCCAGATAACAATAAATATGCTAAATAGAGTAGAACTAGACTCACCTTGATTTGCACACGCAGCAGAAAGGCTAGCAAATGCTGACCCAAGCCATTAGTAAGAAAAGTTCTCAGCGCCAAAATCTTATTACAATCACTGGGCGTGCTCAAAATAAGCTGCAATGAATCATTTATGAATGTTAAGATATACATATATGTATATTTTATTAAATATAAATATATTACAAATATATATAAAAAATATACAAAATAATAAATGAATACTCACCTGGGCTAGATTATGCTGTTTGCGCAGCTGTTTGATGCATTTGTCTGATTGCTCGGGTTCCTGTGAACGTTTCGCTGCGCTGATGATCTGATACACCTGCTCCAGCAAATAAGAGCACAGTTCTTCGGGCAGCTGATTGAAGTTGCTGAAATGTGAAGCAATTTGATTAATGTAGAATTATCTCTCATTGCCATTCTACTTACCTATTAAACTGCGCATCTTGCAATGTTTGCTCGTCCAAGTATTGGAAATTATATAGCAGTTGCCAGAGCCAGTGTTCCTGCAAGACGAGCTGATAATGTGAGCGAGTGCACTCATTGAATTGATATCCGAGTTGCATACAAACCTTGACACTCGCCGCATGCTTATCAATTGTCTCAGAGTCGGGGGAGGGGTGCAGATAATGGCTCCAAAGTCTGTTCAGCGTTTGCAGCAGCAGTTGACGTTGCTCCTCCTCCAGCTGCTGCTCGTTGGCCATGACAGAACACACGATTCTCTGCCTTGCTGTCTTCTACTGCTGCTGCTACTGCTAGTTCTTCGGCTGCTGTCTTCTCAGGTTCGAGCATCGGACAACGTTGTGGCCGCAATAAGCGCTGGAACAGAACTGAGCGAAAGGCTGCAAAGTGCTAGCGATTGCCTGCCAGCTGTAATTAAACAAGTAAATTACGAATATAAGTATTTAAGTGCATTTGTGTGTAAATATGCGTGCGTATGCGTGGGAGAGAGATGGAGTAGGGCGGGGGTAAATGCATCGTTTGCTTGCTGAGATTATTAGCAGTAGTAGCAGCAGCAAGACAGAGGCCGGTGAAGCTGATTATTTGGACGAACGACAATGGAAACTTTTACAGTTGGTGTTGTTGTTGTTGTTGGTGTTGTTGCTGATGCAGGAAAACTATTCGATTTGCTATTTATAGACAAATGCCACTGCATTCGGTTGTCAAGCGAATCCAAAGCCGGGTGCTCAGTGGCATGATTTGATGCACGAGAGGGGAGAGACAGCGGTATAGAGCACACACATTGCTTGCCATCGGGGTAAACAGCTGGCAATGATGCGTGCCTTCAACGGTTAATGTAACGGTTAATGCACGCAGAATGGACGATAAGCGAGTCAACTAGACGCCTACTTCTGCGCTTGATCAATAGAAAGTACATAATTAATGAATTGACCGATTGACAATTAAAACACTTTACTTATCGGACAATGACAGCAGCAACATCAACATAAGCAACAACAATAATAGCAACAACTGCGATGTAAGCACATAAAAAAAAGAAAACAATTAACAATTTTCACACCGAACCAAGTCGAATTTATAAACTGCGTAAATTGTTGCTGACGCTGATCATGAAATAGACACAGTCATATATGAATGTTTGTATATAGCTACATAGTATATAAAAGCACAAATTCAACAGACCTTGCACAAAAACAAGAAAAAAAAAAAAGAATATAAAAAAGTACCGAAAACCTCTGGCAGCAAAAACAATTTAATACGCCATTTTGGGTTTAAATGTAAGTTCTGTTGATTTGGTTCACAATTATCACAATTAACTTTTTTGTTGTGTATTAAAGGAATCTTTGCGCTTAGAGCGCGTATGTGATTGCGTGCGTGCGTTCTATTGCAATAAACAAAAGTGTTTTGAAAACTGCTTTGTTATTGCAGAAATCAGCTGTGCTCGATAATTCGCTGGCGATAACTTACAGATTTATCGATAGCAGCGAGTGCGCGATGTTAAGACCACTGTTAAAAGACTCAGTAGGTTACGCAAAGAGCAGTTCCGTTACTTTTGATGTTAACTAACAGACCCCCTGTGACGTCACAGGGTCCTAAGTGTGCTCTGTTATTCAATTGGGTACTTGGCGGGCACTGATGCAGAGATCCACCTAGTGCTCATAAGTAACCAAAATAAGTTATTTTGCAACGAATTCGAATAGTAAGAACCATAATCATGATCAATCCTCACTTTTATTTACTTAAAATACGAAAACTTATTAGATAATGGAAGAAACTGGGAGACCTTTTGGCAGCAGCAAAAGCACTTCCTAAGTGGGTACTACGTCCGAAAAAATGACCAAAACGCATGATTTTTTTAATTTTTGCCATTAGTATTGTTTATAAATATCAATATAATTCAATATTCAAATAGAGTACATGTCGAAGTCAATCAGGTAAGCTGCTGCTCACACCTGCTTCCATGTCAAGAAAAAAATCCCAAAGACCAAAATAAATTGTATGTATTAATTAAAAAACCCAAAAAGGACTGAGAGTATAAGTAGTGAATTATAAAGAAGCAGATAATCTGGCTGAAACAGTCATCAGAAATCTTGGTAGAAGCTAACAATGCCGCACCCAATCTTTGGCCAACAGATTTCTAATATTATGAATGAATATTATAGATGTAATGATGTGGATTGATGGGAAACGATTAGTATATGTTAAAATTAGTTACTTTTGTAATAAAAAGTCATTTAAAATAAAGTTTACGTTATATAAGACGAAGATATTGGCGGTTAATCGAATTACCTTTAGCAATAACTGCCTAGAAAACGGCTTAGAATACAAAATTTTCAAAAACCCTTATATTGTCAGAATCATGAATCTATATAGAACTCATAATTTGCAACTTGAATTGCCTTAATTTAGTCTACTAATTTTAAGATAATTAACAGTGCCAAAATTGACTAATTTTCATACAAACTTAAGCGCGTCAGACCCCCTGTGACGTTTCACTGTTAACTTAACAGACCACTTTGCATAACCTAGTGTTACTCAATCGTGGTTAAGACCATTTTGGTTACTGTTAATGTTGTGGGTCAGTCAGAAGCTGTCAGTGTTGGGTTTTAGTTGATCGTGGATGGTTCTTATGCAAAAACTCGCAATAAAAAAAAATAAAACTCGCACGACAAATTTATTATTTAAGTGAAAAATCTTATTAGTTAAATAGTAAACAAAAACAACATGTTGCGTGGCTTAGTTGCATATAACCGCCTGGGCAGCAAGAACTCAACGTTCAAGGTGAGCAGATACAGAAACATAAACAGATAACATATGTATGTTGAAACTTTTAAGCGAATATTCAGACAGGTGTTTATCAACCATATGTTGTTATGCTAAAAATAAGCTCAACAGGTTGAACTAATAAATAAGTTTGGAGTTCAGATTGATAGATAAGCTCCGCTAGGGACAGCCCTAGCTGGCTGCCTTCCTGCGTTGCTGCCTGACGACGTTGATAAGCGGCGTCGTGATTACTATCGCCCCACGCGAACTAATTCCCCCACCCCACATACGCGTCTCTAATTTATTAAATTTACTTTGTTACGTAAGTTTCGCAAAAATAACAACATAGAACATGAACACAATCTCCATGGCAAGCAAGTATGCAAATGTCGTGCTAGAACTGAGTGTAATTTATTTAACACCTGATCACACATGCTTTCCACTTTCAGCTTTTTGCCTGCTACTCGACGGCTGGCAAGAGGCGACAGGGCAAAATTTACGAATCAGCTAGCGATGCGGTGGCTGATGTTAAGGATGGCTCCAAAATTCTGTTTGGCGGTTTCGGCATTTGCGGCATACCAGAAAAGATGATTGATGCACTCAAGCAAAAGGGCGTCAAGAACATTACCGGAGTGTCCAACAATGGAGGTGAATAAATTATAACAGGCAGCTGTTGAAACTGGTTTACAGGCTATCTAATAAGCGCCTATTTACACCACTTAACAGTGGTGGCAACTATAAAAGCGATATCTGTTAGTAAGCGCCTGTATATGTTGCCAATACTTAACAGTGGTGGCACGTGTATTAAACAGTAACGCCAGTTAGTAAGTGGTTATGGAAACTAGTTCTCCGGTTCGTTAACCTGTTCATGTCTATAGAGTTGCCAGCCGTTACAAAAATCTGATTAGAACTTATAGTTCATGTAGATCTATGCCTTAACGTTATCTTTCTTATCTGCAGGCGTCGACGATTGCGGTTTAGGCGTTCTGATTAAGCAGAAACAATTGTCTAAGGTAATTGGATCGTATGTTGGCGAAAACACGGAGCTAGTGCGTCAGTATCTGGCCGGCGAGCTAGCCGTTGAGCTTACGCCGCAGGGTACATTGGCAGAGAAGATTCGCGCAGGTGGAGCGGGCATTCCCGCCTTCTTCACTCCTACTGGCTATGCGACGCTTGTGCAGCAGGGCGGTGCACCTATCAAGTATGACAAAAATGGCAAGGTAGCTGTGTCGAGCGTAGCGAAGCCCGTGCAAACGTTCAATGGCCGCAACTATGTCATGGAGGAGTCCATTTTCGCTGACTTTGCCTTTGTCAAGGCTCAGAAGGCGGATCCTTTGGGTAATCTGGTTTTCAACAAATCTGCGCGTAATTTCAATGCGCCCATGTGCCGTGCTGCCAAGATTACAGTTGCTGAGGTTGAGGAGATTGTTCCCGTGGGAGCCATTTCTCCAGACGAGATCCATGTGCCTGGCATCTATGTGAAGCGAATCTTCAAGGGCACCAACTACAATAAGCGTGTTGAGCGCCTGCGCATCACAGAGCCGAAAGAAGAAGGCAAACCCACTGCAGAGGTCAGTCCTGCCCAAGCACTGCGTGAGCGTATTGCTCGCCGAGTGGCACTAGAATTCCAGGATGGCATGTATGCCAATCTGGGCATTGGCATTCCCGTGCTCTCCTCCAACTATATACCACAGGGCATGAACGTCATGCTGCAGTCGGAGAATGGCATCTTGGGACTGGGTCCATTCCCCACCAAGGATCAGGTCGATCCAGATTTGATCAATGCGGGCAAGGAGAGCGTTACGGTATTGCCAGGTGCTGCTTACTTCGGTTCCGATGAAAGCTTCGCCATGATTCGTGGTGGCCACGTAGACCTGACCATTCTGGGCGCCATGGAGGTGTCGGCAACAGGCGACTTGGCCAACTGGATGATACCCGTAAGAAAGATAGAGATGAAAATTAATATGGTTGTTTACTAATGTAATTTCTTACTCTTGCAGGGCAAGCTTGTGAAGGGCATGGGCGGCGCCATGGATCTAGTGGCGGCCCCAGGCACCAAGGTCATCATTACCATGGAGCATAATGCTCGCGATGGCTCGCCTAAGATTCTCGAGAGCTGCTCGTTGCCGTTGACCGGCAAGGGCGTCGTCGATCTGATTATCTCGGAGAAGGCTGTGTTCCAAGTGGAAAAGGGCGTTGGTCTGACCCTATTGGAATTCGGCGAGGGCTACACCGTGGACGACATTGCGGCCTGCACTGGCGCCAAGTTCAGCGTCTCGCCCAACGTCAAGCCCATGGCACAAATATCCGTTTAATGCGATGGAATTGAGATTATAAAGAAGGCTATTTAGAAATACTGTTCAGGTACTCAAGTGATATATTTGTGCATTTATTGTTGTTAAACGTGAAACAATAATCGTTTGTTTTTATTACCATTAAAGTGTAAAATTGTTTTACAATTGTTAAAGCTATATTGGTGCGTTTGCAACTCAGCCCATGGCCTTGGCCATGTTCTTCAATGCGGTGCGATGCGCCACGCGCATCTGTTCGTTAAGTATGTCAAATGTGCGATTGTATTTGCTGCCGGACTCGTTGCGACAGATCGCACAGAACTGTGAGGAGAGTACATGAAGTGGACTGCGAAAATACAGATTCTTCTGCATGGTCAGGGAGTTCTTGTAGTGCGACATCATGTGCAGTCCGATCTCCAGTATTGAGAGGAGACCACATAGAAACATGTTCCAGGAGAAGAGCGTGGGTATGAGAAAGAGCAGAAAGGAGTTGCGTTCATAGCCCAATATGATGTTCTACAGATAAGAGCAGATATATAATTAGTGATGCAATGACCTTGTGCAGTTCCATGCTTGACTTACGCTACTCACGCCATCCATCTGGATGTAATCTTCACGCTCGTAGCCTGGCGTTTTTTTCTTTTCTTTGTTGGTGCTCTTTGTGGCTTTGCTGCCGATCACATGCTTCGCTGTTATATCCCAGTGTTCGTAATGTTTGTTGGCCAACACGCTGTCCACCTCGTCGCAGATGGTGCCACGCAAATAGCGCTTGGGCACATGAAAGTTGCCGTGCTTGCGATAGCGCACTTTCATCTGATCGTTAACCGGTTCGCCGGTCTCTTCATCATATTTCGGCTGCTTGATGCGAGCTGAATCGGTATAGAAGTACTCAAACTCACCCGTTTCGCTGTTCTAAAAATAAGAAAAGACAGGTTCAAGTTAATGATTTACAACAGAGAGAAGTTGCTTCCCAGGTCTACATAGCTGACTGACATAATAAAATTCTTTACGTATTAAAAGTATTTCGTTTGTTATTGTACCAAAAATAGACGAGACTAGCTTTTCTGATAAGAGTACCCCCAGGGTGCCGTGTCGAATCGCATGATTCATTATATACATGTATATGAAGACCTTAGGTATTTCGCGTAATATTTCCAATGTAGGCGAAATTGGTTTCATCGCAAACATCTTACCACCATCATGTTTAGCTAGACACTAACTACAGAAATTGTTGTTCGGAGCGTAGTGGCCTAGCCCGACAACCACAATAATAATAATAATAATAATAATGTTTATAATGACTTATCGCTATCAACGAGACTTGAGATACGGCGCCTGGTAGCTTATGAAATGTTTGAGGCTTATCATTAAGTGCGCAACTTATAGTATGCCCATGTCGCAGCAGTTGAGGAGAGTGCCTAGATCTCTAAGGTCTACTTGGGCGATGAGCTACGCCCCTTAATTGACAACTTGAGCAACGATTCTATGGATCAATCAAACTAGCTACCAGAAACGGGTCTCAGAGATCGCGTGCGACATTAATTCGAATTGAAAGGGTCATCAAAAAAAAGCAAAGGACAAAAAAGTGGAAAATAGGAAATGAAAATAACATTTTATACTTGAGATCACGACTCGGCCCTAATGGCAGAAACTATTATTATAATTATTTTAGTATGTGCAATTAAATAGTTTATACGTCAGCGGAATTACATGTTAGCTAACATGTTCTTTAGTTCTATTATAAGTTATTGATTTTAGATCGACTGCCCATTATAGCTACAAGGAGATCTGTCTGAACTATATGATATGACCTACGTACTGTAAATGTTATTGATGTAATTGTATGATAAACTATCTGGCGATAGCAAGAAGCTAACTTTCAATGTCAATCACTCCGATTAGCAGGGCAATGCCTACGTCACAGTAATCGCTCGACATAGTGGCCAGCCAGGCAAAGCGAACGAATGGTAATTAACATGTTTCGCATTCGTTTGAATAAATAATTGCTAGTAATATTTATTTATAGGTCGCCCAGAATTGTTCTAAGGCCTGCTTACACAGAGAGAGCAACTGTTACATTGAACAACAGCTTTATTTGTGGCTAAGGGACATTAGAAATGTAGGGAAGTTACATATGAGTATCATTAGCACAGGAAAACTTTCGATATCAACACATTTTTTCTATTGAAATTTTAGTTAGAGTTTTGCCTTGATTACTTAGTTATACTTCAGCTTATATTTATTCTTTACGAGCAAGAACTAAATTTTAGATCATTACTTTGGCTGCAATATTAGAGCTTTATTTACAAAGATTTTATATGTGATTGAGTAACCAGGCGACAAATTTAATTAATTTAATTTGAAAGTCAATTAAAATAATTTGAAAATCAAGCAAGCTATTAATACTGAAACTAAATTCTCTTCGTTAGTTTCCGTGGCTGCTAAACTGGAGCTAAAAGTCAAAAAAGTTGTTCCTATTGGAACTAAATGAAATTTGGCGACTCTGACTATATTATAACTAAATTTTAATTGGTTTCCTTGTCAGCTATAGTAGAACTAAAATGCATAATAAATTCTTTTAGCTAACTCCTTATTAGATCTAAATCTTTGTTATTTACTTTGGTAGCAATTTATTAGATTCTGTACATTGAATAAGTAAGTTAACAAGAGATATCTTAGAGGTTCATGTAAGAACTATATTTGTATTTGATTTGTTTTGCTAACTTTACTGGAACTAAAACCTAAGCCAACGAAGTGGCTGCTGTAGCAGAACTAAATTTTCACTGGCTTCTCTGGTAGTAGTATACATATATGTATAAATCATATATCACTCACATCCGGACCGTAATCGACACACATACATATACACTGCACAGTCCGTGATAGACGCTCCTTATGAAACCAATTTGCATAAATGCAGACGACTCTGGCATTAACTGGGCTCTATTGATAGTTATCTAGAATATATCTATATATGTACGTACATATATAGTATAGTGGGCTGGGCGATATCTCGCGGCTGTTTCATAACAAAAAAATGATGAAGGCTATATACTAAGAGTACTAGGCATTAGTCTCATCGAACGATAATGGACAGCGACGGCAGCGAGTAAATTTCTAAAAAACAAGTTTAGTCTAGACATCATCTTTTTTGGTCTAAATTTTGGCAACAAGTTTTAGACATTGGCGGAGGAACAAAGAAAGGTGACATATTTCTGTTTTTGGGGTTTACCTTTATGGAGTAAACCATAATTGATTTGCTTTTATCACTTTTGATGTTGTTGTTGGTTTATTGATATTTATGTTCTTCTTGTTTCGCACTGTGCTTAGTATTTATCTATTTATTTATTTAGCTATTGCATATTCAGCAAATAAACATCACACATACACATACATACATTTACATATGTATGCTAGTATAGTTTGTATATAAACTAATTTATTTGTTTAACAAATATGTCGCCGCAATTTCTACTGCACGTATAAAAAGCGTGAAAATTTGTTATAAAAACCGGTTAAAATTGTAAAATTGAATAAAATTGCACTTGAAACACATTTAATTAGCTATGGTGTGTTATTATTGTATTATATACTGAATAATTTAGCATTTTCTCTGCTCGTTGCCGCACAGCTTTTTGTTTTGCTTGGGGAGAGACGAGCGAAATCAACGTCTGTTGCGAACAGCTTTTGCACGAGGAATAAAAACAAAAAAATATTTGATGAGCAGTAAAAGTATGTGTGGAAGCAAGCAGACGAAGAGAGAGTTGAAGAGAGTCGCCAGTCTCAAGCAAGCTTTCTCTCAGCAATTGGATCGCTATCAAGCAAACCTTTGTGGAATGGCTGCTCAGTTGGTTGAGGAGTGCTTTAGCAGTTAGCTTTTAGCTGCGTATTTTGGTTGCTGTCTAGACTAAATAGAGAGACTGCTAATAAAGTAATTGGGTTGGTGTCTCAACTACATTGCTAGCAGTCATATTTCAGTTTCGCAATGGGCTGTGGCTTGGGTAACATTTGAGAGGCACATACATGATCTAAAAAGTGATTAATATGTCGTACCTGATCTAAAAAGTGCTAAACAGCTTTCGCATCGGGTTGTTGTCTCGTCTAAATGAAGTCTGCTCGTATAAAGCTTTGATCGCAAATAATATAACCGAAACTTTGAAATAATATGCCAATAATCTTCAAATTCTGGATATACGAGTCAGGCAAGTATGACATTTTGCAAACTTCATTATATACGTGTATATATACTGTATTGAAATGATATATAGTATTGCATTTTTTGTGCTTCCTTTTCAGTTTAATTGTTTTTGATAAATTGACCTGGAACAATACGATTTTTGTACATTTTTTAGGTGTTCCATTTTTTTCGTGGCTCTCGAGCTGAACTGACGCGCATTCACTGTTTAGTAGCTGCGCGTTGGGCATATCGTTTGGTTGTACGTCCCACAATAAGAATAGAATAGACGTAAATCCTAGCCGTATCTTTTTATCTTAATAGCCTTCCGTGTGTGATAAACGATTTATGTTTTAGCCGAGTAGCTTCCACAAATAATCTGTCGCTACCTTCGCCTGACAATGCAGTGAGTAAATTAAACAATCTACCTTTTCGAAGCAACACTCGTCAGCTCTTAGCTAACGGATGAGCTAACAAAGCGACATTAAATATGCCCAATAGCTATTTGTTGTTTATTTGTTTTTTGTTTGCGGCCATAAATTATAAAATATGCCCTAAAAAACTAATGTTAGCCTAATTTTAAAGTCACGAATTTGTTTTTATATTTATTTATTTTTGCTAAATTATCTCTTGCACTGAAACCAAGTTATTTTTTTATATTTTTGTTTTTATTTTCTACTTTTTTTCCCCTTTATTAAATGACAATATTGATAAGTGCTTTATAAACAATTACCACATTTATTGGGCTAATAAAAATTTACAATTGTTTTTGTGCTTTGGGCCCGAATTTATCAGCTAATAAACGCTGACCGAGTCATCGCCCAATAGCCATAAGAAATCGGCATTATAAAAATCACTAATTTGATTTGAATTTCTCTTAGAAACGATAGCAAAAATGATTCTGTTGCACCAACGGTCAAGGCAAACCTTGACGATTACGATCCTCATATGCATCGTAAAGTCAAGAATCCAACCAAGTGAGTAACGAGACAGCAAGAGAGAGAGAGAGAGAGACAATGCTCTCTTGAGTATTTGTAATAAATATTCAATTGCAATCCATTTAGCAACTGGCAAACCTTAGCGCACTTCCTGAAGGCTTCCATTGGCACGGGTGTGCTGGCCATGCCCAGCGCCTTTGCGCATGCGGGCTATGTGAACGGACTCGTGCTGACGGCTATTATAGGAATGCTGGCTCTATACTGTCTACACATATTGGTGAGTCTCGCCCACTAGTTTATCGTTTCTCAGCTCACTCATCTTCCGTTTGCAGATCAACAGCATGTATATACTCTGCAAGCGTCAGCGTGTGCCCTACATCAGTTTCTCCGAGTCCATGCGACTTGGCCTGCAGGAGGGGCCGCCAATGCTGCGCTGCCTGGCACCAATTGCAGCGTAAGAAAAGGGTTTCGATTTTTCATATATATATATATATTTTAACTAATAAATCGATCTCTTAATGCATTAATCTATCAACGCATCAATCTATTAGTTCATCTTCTTATCCTTATATCATCTGTCTATCTATATATATACATCGCTCTATATCTCTATATATATTTATTGATCATTCATAAATATAATATATTTTGACACACAGGCCTTTTGTGGATGGCTTCTTGGCCTTCTATCACTTTGGCATCTGCTGTGTCTATGTGGTCTTCATAGCGGAGAGCATTAAGCAGCTGGTGGATGAGTATCTTGTTGTCCTGGACGTGCGTCTGCACATGAGCTTCCTTATCATTCCGCTGATGCTGATCTTCAGCATACGCAACTTGAAGCTGTTGGCGCCTTTTTCCAGTGCTGCCAACTTGTTGCTTTTTGTGGGTAGGCTCTCTCACCTATTTCTATGCTCTAGATAAGCCTTAGTTGATTGTTCTCTCTATTCCCATTTGCAGGCTTTGGCATTATCTTGTATTATATATTTGAGAGTTTACCGCCGCTCAGTGAACGCGAAGCTTTTGTGGATTACAGGAAGTTGCCCACATTCTTTGGCACAGTGCTTTTCGCTTTGGAGGCGGTGGGCGTGGTACGTTGATATGATATGAATTCAATTGAATCAATTATATATAACGTTTGAATTATTATATATATTATATATTTACTTTTTCTTAGATACTGGCTATAGAGGAGAACATGGCCACGCCCCGCGCCTATGTGCAGCCCTGTGGCATCATGAACTGGGGCATGACCGTTGTCCTCAGTCTGTATATATTTCTAGGCTTCTTTGGCTATTGGAAATACGGCGACGATGCCTTGGGCAGCATCACGCTCAATATACCCCAAACGAAAGTGTATGTATGAGTGCAGACAAATACATGTATATGCCTATATATATATCCCTCTCTCTCTCTCTTTCTCTCTTTTCAAGTCTCGCTCAGGTGGTCAAGATCTTTTTCGCCATCACCACATATATATCATATGCGCTGCAGGGTTATGTCACGGCGCACATATTGTGGAATCAGTATCTGAGCAAACGGATTGCGAATGTCAAAAAGCACACGCTCTATGAGCTGTGCTTTCGAGCGTTAATCGTGCTGCTCACCTGTAAGTTAATCAGCAATCGGGTGACGAGAGCTGAGTTTGATATATATGATATATGTATATTTATGCTGCTGTTGCTCTTACAGTTGGCTGCGCCGTTGCCATTCCGGATCTGTCGCTCTTCCTCTCGCTGGTCGGCTCCTTCTGTCTGTCCGTGCTGGGGCTCATCTTTCCGGCGCTGCTGCAGATCTGTGTGCAATACGGCACGGGCTACGGGCCGTTTCGCAGCAGACTCATTATCAATTTGCTGCTGCTGCTCTTCGGCGTCTTTGGCGGCGTGGTGGGCACCTATGTGAGCATTGTGGATATTGTCAACTCGATGTCGGGCAAAGTGGCTTAACTAGCTGACCATAAAATACTTTTACCAATACTAATACACATCAATGAATCGCTACAAGCAATGTTTGTACAATGCGGCGTGTGCGTAATCTAGCGTTGCCTCTGCGTGTGGCTTATGCAAATCATGTTGCGGCCTCTGTATGTCATCTGGGTGGCTGCTGGCTGCCCTCTGCCCTCAGCCCTCAGCCTACTGCCCTCTGCTCTCTGTATGCTGTTTGGTTTGCTAATTATTGCCGCCTGCGCACACACTGGCCAATAGTGGGCGGTTGGGCGAATGGGCGAATGGGCGGGTTTCAGCGAGGCTTACGGGCTCAAGCTGAACAGGGCACGGCTCAGAAGTTGGCAGTCGAATTCTTTGTAACTTTAATTAAAAACCTTAGAGTATGGCACGTTCCACGTGGCCAACGAAAGGGGTAGAAATGTAAGTATCCACTCCTTCACTCCACTCCCACTTTACTGCTGCACTTCTCAGGTAGTCAGACAGTCCAACATGCGGCAAATGCAACGAACTGTAATTAAATGCAACCGCAATTAACACAAAAGCACCCGCAGGTCAGAATGGCAGACACATTGCATTCCCTTGCAACACGCTCAACCGAATCCCGGCCAGAGTTGCCCAGCAGCAGCTCTTACTCACTCTCACTCTCACTCTCTCTCTCATTTGTTCTCTCTCTCTCTCTCTCTCTCTCTCTCTCTCTCTGCAGCCCTTTGCATTTTATTTACAATGTTTTGCGTTCCTGTCGACATGCTCCTCATGCCTTCTACACAGACAACGTTGTCTTCTGCAGACCACAGCGCCGCAATGTCCGCCGGCCATAAGAAAAGCGAGCGGAGCGTGGGTGGTGCGATGCCTAATGCCAGTTATTGAGCTATTTATTTGCTAACTAATTGAGCTGCCCTCGCGTGTGTGTTGAATTTGCCGTTTGCTTTGTCCGTTTAATTACTCTTTTGACGGAAATAACACAAGATTCGTTTTTTAAAACTGGCAACAAAATAGAAATTGCAGTCAGTTCGCCAACTGGCAACACCACCAACAGCAGCAGCAGCAGTCGATCCGCCTGCACCACCCAATGCGCTTCGAAAAACTGCGTGAAAAACAACACTTTTAATTCAAATACCCTATAGCTAAGATTAAGGGTATTCCAGCAGATAAACTGGAGCATTGAAAGTGATTTTTAAATGATGAATAAATTATTGCATTAGGGTAGAATTCTTTCAATAAAATGAGAGATGATAGCGGATCAGAGATTTTATTTTCCGCGATCTTTAATATATCTTAAATTATTTATATCAGTTTAAGTCTTAGACTTACCTCTTAAAGCCTTGTGAAAGCTTTCAGTACAAGTACAAGATAGAGAGGGATCTACTTCAACTTTTGAAGCTTGTCAAAGACTATTAAAAGCTTTTAAAGTTTCAGCTTAAGATAAAGATTTATATGCTCGGGAAGCTCTTTAACGTTATAATGCTTTTAAAGCTCGAGTTTAAAGTAAAGGTAAATTAATTTAGTTAGTTTTACAGGTAAACAATTTTTAATTTTCGCTCTCTGAAAAGGCCTTCAAAGGCTTCGCTGCAATTTTAAAAATTTGTTTACAAATAATATATAAAAACGGTTGATTAAAAAAATCCCTACTAAAATCTATTTATAGTTGCAGAGTAAACATATTCTAATAGATAGTCTCCCATGACAATAATAGATAGAAAGAGTAAACAAAAAGGTTTGGGTTCTGGCCTGGTCTTTTGTATGTTGCGTTTTATAATGAAAACATAGTGAAATATTAATGAAAATATCTTTATTATTTTGCAAAATACTTCACTTTGGGGGTTGCTCCAATACTGCCCACGCTCGAAGCACTCTGAAGTTGAGGGTGCTTCAGAGAGCTTGCTCACATTTTATTTTCGTTTAGTTTTACTTTAGCTTATGTTAAGTCGCATCAACTAAAATTTACGTAATTTGCATATTTATGCTTTGATGGCCTCTTCTATAGGGTATTCAGAGCTCATCCCATTCAAAATGAGATTTCAATAGATAGACAGATAGCTATACATATATATTTTTCATTTGGCGCTTAAATTTGCACAGAATTTAAATAGCGATGCGAATCAAAGACTTGACCATAGTTTGATTGGCTTATTTCAGCTGGCTGAAATGCTTGGCCAACAGCAGCAGCAGCAGCAGCAGGAGGAATAGCAGCAGCAGGAGGAGCAGCAGCAGCAGAAGCAGCAGCAGGAGCAGCAGCAGCAGCAGCCTTTCTATAGAATCGTTCACTTTGAGCTCTGGCTGGCAAATTAAATGACAAGTTTACTTGTTTGCCCATTGAGTTTGTAGTTGTTGCTGCTGCTGTTGCTGTTGCTGTTACTGTTCTTGTTGTAGTTGCTCGCCCCTATTGCCATTAGGTTGGCATTCGAGTCATTTGCCGTTTGAGCATTTTAATTATATTTGTGCAGGGCAGCGCAAAGTTGTACGCTGCTCGCTCAACGCGAGCTTTTTAGTGTTTCCGGCCAGTTGGCTACGCCGGAGTTGAAATTGAATTACGCACAATGCTAGGTAAACACATGGTCGATGCCTTAGCTCTTGTGCTGCAGAGATCCTGGCCGAGGCGCAGCAATGCAAAATATGCGTAAAAGTTAATTAGAAAATGGCCAGAATGCTAGAGCATAAATCTCATTTTGTTACCCCATTCAGACTGTTTGTGTTGCCTAATATGAGCATTCTTTCATCTCAGACTTTGGCTCTCAGCTAAAATTATAAATCATGAGCTTGTTGTTTGATCAAGCTGCTGCACACCCGAGCTCACTTAATATATAAAGCGCATACCTACTGAATATATATGTAGTATATATATGTATATCGCTGCAAATTCTAAACATTTGCCATATTTTATACTAAATATGTATAGAGAGAGTGATAGAGAGAGAGGAGGAGAGTTGTTGCTTCTGGCAAAACAATGTCGAATATTGCTTGCATTTTGTATAAATTTGCTTTCAGTCTTTGTTTGCGAATGCGCTGCACAGACTTCAAAAATTTGTGCACACTTTTTGTACTGCGCTAACCTAATTTATGCATACTGAAATCATTTATAAACGAGCAGCATTGATTTCAGCTTTTGCATAAGCCATAAATTGCTGGTTTGGCTTGGGTATTTAGCCATTTATTACATCAAATTTGGTGGGGTAAAACCTAGACTAGAATGTGGCCTAAATTTTTGAGCATTTTTTTTTAACGTTCAAACAGTTAATGATTAAAATGGAAAAATTGATAATTGAAAATACATGTTAGTTGTAATGCTTAAAATAATTTTATAATTAACAAATTGAATAAAACTTAAATTGATTTAGTCAATTAAGTTTCAATGATATCATTACAAAATTAAAACAATACAATGTAATTATTTTGTATAATATTTTGGCAAGGCTAACCAAAATTGCTAATTCAACAGTTTTTCAATTATGCTTGAAATATGATTTAACAAGAATTAGGCGAAGTCGAATAAGAAATACTCTAAGTTACTAGCTAAATTAGATAGTAGGTTTATTTTATATTATTTTTATTTTTTGGATATTTTTCATTTTATTTTTATTTAATATAATTTTTATTTTATTTTCATTTAATTTAATTTTATATTTATTTTAATTTTATTTTTACTTTATTTTTATTTTTATGTTTATTTTTATTTTATTTTACTTTTATTTTATTTCTATTTTTGTGTTATTTTTTATTTTTTATCTTTATTTTTATTTTTAAAAAATTTTTTTTTTTACTTTTATTTTAATTTATTTTAATTATATCGTGTCAAGTACTTGAACTTTGTTTCTTCTATATGTAAACTACATATACATATATCAAATTTGATTCAGTTTTCGGAGAGATACGTTTAAAAACAGATTAATATGTAAACAATTATTGCAAGTCTCATTTCAAATTCATATTCATTTATAACTTTATATATATAGCTCATTTTATTACAAACATTTTAGCTAAATGAATATGCCCAGAATGCCAACATCGTAATGGCTTTAGCATATACAAATAAAATTAAATTTATTTTTCAACAATTTTAGTTGTTAAATTTTTTAATTTATTAAAAGCCAATTAAATTAGCAGACCTTAAAGTAGCATATATTTAGCCTAGTTAAATTCTCACAGAATTTAATGACTGTTTAAAGAGCAAACATTTCACATAATTGATAAATCAGAAATATTAAGCAATAGCAGTTAGAGGGCATTGTCCTTGCCTGCCTGAGATCAATTTAAATGAATTGTAAAAGTACTTTAGATAGCTTTCCTCAAATATCTGTATTATTCATAATGCCAATGCTGTGTTGCTGCTGCAAATCAAGTTAATGATACAATCTGGTACAAACCAGCTTCCTTCCGCGAATCCGCTGTCAATTGGCATGGAAATACAATTTCCATTGCAGTCTACATTTATGCTAAACAGCTTAGCGTGTAGAAAAGACTCAATTCATTTGGGGCTTATTTGAGTGAAACTAAGCCTCGAGGCTTATCTCATTCATAGCTTCATTCTAATTGCCACAAATTCAACCTTTTGCGCTCATTTCGGGCTGTTGGCAGTGTTGTCTGCTCATTTGGCACGGCGAGTGCTTAATATTCCTTATACAACTCATTTTTATTCATTTAAAATATTTTTTTGTTCTCTCTGTATTTTTGTGTTTTGTTTGGCTTTAGTCTCTTTGGTGTTTAGTCAGTTGGCAATTTGTTTGGCTGCGTGTAACAACTGAACCAATCTGTGCACGTATGTGTGAGTAGCTGAGTGCCTCTCCATCCCTCTCTCTCTCTCGCTCACTCTCCGCAATAAAATGATTTATTTTACGCAACGCTAAGCAAACACACACACACACACGTAGCTAGAAGAGCAAGAGGAAAGGAAAAAGCAACAATGCCAACAAGCGTCGCATTGTTTTGCGGCTTTTGGTTGATTCGCTGAAGCTTACTGTATTTATTTTTCGCTACATGCCAGCCAGTGCCATCATCACCTACGAGCGAGAGAGACACAGGTAGGGAGAGTGGCAGAGTGGGAGAGAGACGAAGCGAACGTTGCTATGAATAAATAACGAACACACCGTCAGCCAGCTACTTCAGAGCGCTGATGAAGGACTCCAAATACGAGTAGATGATTTTCAGTCGGCGCTGGGCTGCATGTGATTTATGCTGAGGCAACATGGCAACTAAAATAGGCGCGGTCTGCCACACATTGATTGTCGCTAATGCGGCCAAAAAGGCTTCGCTCCACTCTGCTACACTCTGCTCCTCTCTTCTGCTCTTCTTCATTGTGGACGTCTCTTTAACTTTGCCAGCACGATAACACACACATGACAGAGTATGTGTTCGAGTGTGTGTTCGAGTGTGTGTGAGTGTGATAAAAGGGTCGACTACTACATTGGCATATGTATGTAGCGGCAGCTGCTGGCTTCTGGTCGCTGCAGGTGCGTTAAACATTTATGAGAGCCAAAACGCAGATTTTTTTATTGAGGCAGTTGTTTTGGGTGTACCGCAGAAATTGTTGTAAAGCCCATGCATAATTCATAATGTTAAAGTGTACCCGTTGCGTATACGCAATAATCATACGCCACAACGCACAGCAGCGCACGGCGACTGCTTTGTATGCCCCTGTTCGCTTAGCTATAGAATGAATTGGCACCGTGGGAGGCTTATTAGTTGCATACTAGATTCAGAGAAAGAGTGAGAGAGAGAGAGAGTGTGAGAGAGAGAGAGAGACAAACAGAGAGTGAAAAGTCTTTTATAATTTAAGAATTTATTGAATTGCTTTTTCTATTTGCTGCCATTTAAATTTGCTCTTAACTTAATTTAAGGCAATAAATGAGAGAATATTTCCATTATGATTCGCTTTTGGCATGCTAACAAATTATAGTTGGCCCATTGCATGTCTGCAGCCACAAATATGCTCACGTTCTGGCCAAAAAGCTTCAATCGTTGCGTTCTGGTATTTACAGCCTAATTGCGGCTAAAGCGTTTAGCCAAAAATGGTTTTTTGGATAATTGCCAAAGAGATGTCAATATGCTGAATTTATGAAGGCATGCCCATATGCATGTGTGTGTGTGTGGTAATAATATTATAGCTAGAACTAGGCTAGGGAAATGCTTGAAATGTTCAAATGACAAGCAATGAAAGTTAGCGTCATCATCAACTTGATCATCATTGTGAACATCATCATCGAGCGGCGACATTGACGAGCTGCGATGGGTAACTGTCATGTCATGGATAGCTGCCTGCCTGCCTGGCTGGGTGGCTGGCTGGCTGGCTGGAGCACTTTTCATGTCAACGCTTGCTCAGGCTCTGCACCAGCTCTGACATCAACTCGCAGTCAAAGTCTGGCTGGCTCTGCTCTGGTGTCAAGCACTTTGCCTAAACCCATAATTTATGCCGCATGTTTGCCATAACTCAATGGCTGCGCGCTGTGGCTGGCTACGAATTTCATGAGTAGGATTTTAGCTATGGCTTTAGCTTTCCAATCCTACACTGAGCTGAAGCTAACTGCGCGCGTGTGTGTGTGTGTGTGTGTGTGTGTATGCTTGATATAAAGCAATCGATAAATACTCGTACTCGCACTCGAACTCGCACTCGCACTCCTCACATTGTCGTAGCAGCTGCAGGTCGCGCGTGTGCTGCGTCGTTTGCGTTTTTGTCGCCGATTGAGCGAACAATTGCTAGACGACGGCCCAAGATGAATGGCCTGCAATTGTGCGCATTGCTTGCCATTTGTTTGGCAACACCAACAAGATTCACACCATCATCCACTGCTCTGATAAGCATTTGACAATCCTATCAGCCACAACTCCTCCTCGACAATCAGCCACATCCCGTGTGGGTGTGGCTGTCTCTCTCTCTGTCTGTCTGTCTGTCTGTCTGTCTGTCGCCCCCTTGTTCCCTCTTGCTGCACTTCGACATTATCGCAGCACATTAATAATTATGGTTATGGGATTTGAGTGCATGTTAATGGCTGTTCAGTGCATAGTTCATATCGATTTTCATATGATATTTTACATGTGGCCTTCTGATTGCATTACCATAACATGCCTTTGCATATGCCAATTTGGTTTGCTTTTTGTTTGTTTCTGCGGACAGTAATTAGCCATTGACAAACACACACTCACACACACTCACACACACACACACATATATATATATATATTCCGGATATGGCCAAAGTTGTGGATGTTTACCAAACATTTTATTGCAATATGCGGCAGCCGCATTTAGCAGCGATAAAAAGATGACTATTATATAGAAGCATTATTAAATATTTATAAATAAACTAAAAAGCACAAGTTTAGTTTATGTAAATCGTAAAGAGTGAAGAGTGTGAAAGAGATAGCATATGCTTATTATACAAAAATATAACAGAGATGGACTAAATTTAGTAGAAAAGTTTATAAGCAAAGCAGATGGAATAAACGTAGGAATGGTAGAGAGAGAGAGAGAGAAAAAGATAGGGAGTTAGAGAGAGAGAGACAGAAACAGAGAATGAAAGAGAGTGAGAGAAAAATATATATAGAATGAGAGAGTGAAAACGAGGGAGTTAGCGAGTGAGATAGTGCAAGAGAGAGAGAGAGAGAGAGAGAGAGAGAGAGAGAGAGAGAGAGAGAGAGAGAGAGAGAGAGAGAGAGAGAGTGAGAGTGCGAGAGAGAAGAGTACGAGAAAAAGATAGTGCGAAAAAGAGCGAGCGATAGCGAGCGAGAGCAAGAGAGAAGATGAGCATGTATAGAAAATTCGATAGAGAGATATAGAGACACAGAGGCTGACAAATTTTGATAAATATATCAAAAATTCCGTGAGTGTTTGAGTAATGAGGGAGACAGATAATGAATGAGAATTCGATTATCAGTAAGAAAAGAAGCTGAGAGATAAATTGGAAATGATTGAGAGAGACTAAGCAGCAGTGAGACAGACAGCATGACTGCATAAACAAAACCTTAGACTGAATCAGAATGATAAAACTAGTTACAAAAATACTCACGTTGATGTATTCACACATTTGATAAATAATAAGCGGGGCACACGACTTTTTGAAGGACACTTATAATTTGTTATTTAATTATTTAGTGGCATTAAAACAATGTTACTAAATTTTAATTACGAATGAGCAATACACACGAACACAGAGTGAGCGAGAGAGGGAGAGATGGATGGAGAAGGACTATGTGTGCGTGTTCCAATTTGTAACTGTAATTATAATGGTTATGTGCCAGAATACCAAATGATATGCTAAATGTAAGCGGCCACACACACACACACACACACACAGACACTCGCTCACACTTATGGTGTAGAGATATATAATGTTTTACTATTTGTTTAGTACCTCACGCTAATTGAATAATGCGCAATTGTTTTTACATTTTGTGGTCGACGCATGCATATATGTTTATATATTTACGTAATTTCAATTTAATTTTGGCTGCTGTTCAAAATGGCGGCAAATCGAATACCGAAATGTTAAATGCCTTTTAATGAGCCAAACAGCCCACACACCCAGGCCGTTGTGGCCCACTGAGGCCCACTGAGGCCCGTTCGATGCCTAATGAACTGTGCTGAAATATGCGTAAGTCCAGGCCTGATAAACTCTCACAGTTTATTGCAGGTCATCTGGCATGCGGCATGCGGCATGCGGCATGTGCATTAGGATATGCAGGCTATATAGAGTATGATGGCATTGTAACTCTTTACAAATAAGCAGCATTTCCGTGCCAGGCTTGTGTTTGGCATAAAGCCAAAGATAAATGGCAGCTACCGAAATGCCGGCTCGAAATATAACTAACCAAATGGAAGGTCAGCCCAGAGAGAGTGGCAGAGAGAGAGGGAGAGAGAGGGAGGGGGAGAGAGAGCAAGTCAAGCCAGACAATGGGAGACACTGAATTTGTTGGCCATATAGAAGAAAAGTGTAACAAATCTTGTGCCAGTTATTTCAGTTATAGTTGTTGCTTTGTCGGTAAATTTATGGACGCGCATGTCGCTGCACACACAAAAAGTTAAACAGCGCGCAACGGAAATGCGACAACAAGGGGCAGCACACACACACACACACACACACACACACACAGAAGTGTGTGGGAGAGCGGGAAGTGAGCGGAGAGTTAGCTGAATAACAACTGAACAGAAGAACAGAACGGAATGGGGCAGGGAATGGAACGGAACGGGATGGCACCGGACAGGCCAGAGCAGAGCAGAGCAGAGCAGAGCAGGACAACAGGAAACACAGGCTTTGCATTGCAATATTTAGACGCCACTGTGACAAACTGTGAAATCAGAGCATCAAATTCCACACGTCTCGCTAAGGCCAGCCCAGACCAGCTCCACCCACCCACAATATGCACACAGAGAAACACTCGGCATCATTATCATGAATCACTAACTAAATATTGCAAATAGGAATACATTTGAAACAGGCAACTAACAGAGAGTGGGGCTGTTGAGAAAGCTGATGAAAGTCGACTTGTAAATGCGCTCTAAATGGAATGTGTGAAGTTGCTGAGATGAGTGAGGGAGAGAGAGAGAGAGAGAGAGAGAGAGAGATGATATAGAGATATAGATATAGAGAGAGAGAAAGGGGAAGGGAGGCAGAGAAAGTGTGTATGTATTACACAGAGAGGGACAGGCAGAAAGAGAGTGAGAGAGTGAGATTTCTATAGCTATTTAGAAATATATTTATCAGATTTCAATATGATCTTCACTTTTTTTTTATTGGAAAAAAGAGCTTTAAGGATGGCCAAATAAAATACTTTAAATATTTTATTCAGTAACTTACTAAAGATTTCAATGTAGTCTTCACAGGATATAAAGAGATTTTTCGATTGCTTACGAAGAAATTGATCTAAGCCCAATTCAACTTTTTTTCGATAAGATTTTAAAGGTCTTTTAAAAGAGCTTTCAAAATAGTTCAAGAGCTTACAAATCTCTATTAAATTCCATATATGATTCACTAGAGCCTACGACAGCAGCCAAAACAATATTTTACCTAGATTATTCATTTCACATATCACATCATATATCAAGTTCAAGTTCATATATCAAACTCTATATAATCTAGCCATAAAGCTACAATTGTCAGCTGTCAGTTGGTAAGTCGTGCATGCCTCATTATGCGATCTAGGCTTAAGTATGTCAACTAGTTTTATCTGGCCTCTGGCAGAGGCAGAACATAGCGCAGAGCGTTGCTTTCAACGCTAACAACATTAACTAGCAATGCCTACGGCTCATAGGCGAGCGCAATTGGATGAGAGTGTGCGAGTGTGCGAGTGTGTGTGTGTGTGTACAAGTGTATGTTTCTCTTCATTTTTTTTTTCTTTAGTGCTGAGGCCAACTTCCGTCGCTTGTTGACATATTTCCACTTCATTGGAATGAACGAAGCAGCCAGGCAAATGAAGATACAGCCACGACAGCCGCGAGCGACTGCCGGAGCCGCGATTCATTCAGGTGTGCGCGGCAAAAAAAAAAACAAAAAAAAAAAAAAAAAGCTAAAAAAAAAGCAAAACGAGAAAGAAGCCAAACTGAACTGGAACTGAAAATAATGGCAAAGTCGGAAGCTGGCTGGCATAGCCCCGGCCTGGAGGCAGCTAACGACAAATATTTGACACATGGCAGGAGGCGGTACTAAAATATGCCAGACATGTGCCCCAAGAGATTGAGAGAGAGAGAGAGAGAGAGAGAGAGAGAGAGAGAGAGAGATGGGCAGAACCTGTGCTTTGTGCGTGGCTCCAGTGCTGCAAGTGGCAGACATTTTCTTATCCTTTGCACATTTTAATTTGTGTCAAATTGTTGCTAAAATGCAAAACGCATTGTTTGCCAACCGGTTGGCAGCTCAGCAAAGCCCTATTCGCATTGTTGTCCCTATTCGTGTATAGCAACCATTTGTTGTTGCTGTTGTTGCTTTTACTGTTGTTCGCCTTGTTAACACAGTTTCATGCTTTTGTTTTGTGGGCTGTGCCGACGTTGTTGTTGTTGTTGTTGTTATTATTGTTTTTTATTTTTTTATTGTGCCATAAGAAAAACATTGCCAGACGCCGCGAGAAGCTAGAAGCAGCACAGCTGGCGCTCTAGAGCTTGAGCCTCATCTGCTCTCTCTCCCTCTCTCTCTCTCTCTCTCTCTCTCTGCTCAGCTCTCACACTCCGCAGTCCACAGTTCGTTGGTTGGCAAAAGCACAACAATAAAATGTTGTTACAAATTCATTACCGAAGGCGTTAAATTTGACACAGTTTTGCATGCGAAGTGCACTGCGGACGCAGAGAGAAGGACGATGAAAAAAGAAGAAGAGAGAGAGGTGGGGAGAGAGAGGTAGAGAGAGAGCGCGAAAGCAAAGGAAACAGAGCAAAACATGCAAAAATGTTCAACAGTCACAATTCTTGCTCTATATAGTATGTGTGTGTGTGTGTGTGTGTGTGTGTGTGTGGGTGTGTGTGTGGGTGTGTGTGTGTGTGTGGAACGGCAAAGGCGAGAGCAGTTTGTCTTCTGGTAGGCAGCTACAGCAGTTGAGTGCATGTTGGATTAATTATGGGCTTACTTCGTATGGGTAAATATTGGAGTATCGAAATGGAGATTAAAATCAGAAAACATTTAGTGCAATAAATGAAAAGGGACTTACTTTAATTTAATAATAATAAATATAAATATTATTATTATTATCTTTATTTTGTCAATCCTCACAAATTGAGTGAGATTTGGTCCTAATTTTATGTATATAAATGTGTTGTTAAAGTACTAAATCTGAATGTACTGCTTCTTCACTTGAACTAAATATATTGTTATTTTTATAAAAAAAAAAGAATAAATAATAATAATAATAAATAACAATAATCATAATAATAATAACAGCCAAGCTATATCAGTGAATAAGTTTCAACTATATTTCGTTGTTTTATCTAATCAACATTTATCTAGCTATCTATGCATGTTATTCATATCATTTCATATGTGTACATTCTATATATCAACTCCATTTCTTCTTCTCTCTTTTACCAGCCAATTCTTCTCTCATCTGAATAGCTATTCCATTCAATTCAAACTTTTTCTAGCACTGCCATCGAGCACTTAGCTAGTAGTTCTGCTGTCCACTCTCAAGAACTTTTCGCATTACCCACTTGGCTGAGAGCATCTGAAAATGTCGTTGTATAACATTAGGCGCAGCATTTGGCAGCCTTTGCTGCCTTTGGCTATTTCCGCTTTTGCTTTTCTCCCTTCAGCCTGTTTTTCTTTCTTCTTATTCTTTTTTTTTTTTTTTTTTTTTTTGTATTGTCGGATTCCGATGCGCCTCGTTTACGTAATCCATATAATTTTTGTTGCCTATTTTTTATAGCCATTTGAATTATTCACATATTTTTATCGAAGATTTCCCGGCACAGACACAGACTCTGTGTGTGTGTGTGTGTGTGGCATTTGTCGCGTAAACAAAAAGGATTATTATCTTTTGACATTTTGCTAACGCGATTTGCTGCCACTTTGCATCTAAATCGAAATTACAAGCACACGCATGCACGCACACACACGCACACGCACTCCTACACACTCGAATGCACACACACACACACACACAGAGAGAGAGAGAGAGAGTGGCAGAGGTCTATGGAGTCATAAAACATGAAGAAGACATTGACTTCCGTTCCGACCCATACTTCGTTGCCTTTATAATCGGCGCCTTCTGCTGTTGTTGCTGTGGCATTAACCTTAGGGTTTAATTTGTGGCGACTTCCGTTTGGAGTTTGGCAATATGCTAAATTACTTAAATTGCGATTTCCGACCATTTCCGCTGATTTCTGCCTGACAAGATGCGCCACGGCGCCTAATTGGATGTGCCACCTCAGCTGGCTGACAGGTAACTCCTGCTCCTGCTCCTGCTGCTGCTCCTGCTGCTGTTACGCCTACTTAAACTTGTTCGCCTAAAAGTCAACATGTCCCTGGTCATTGTTTCGATTCGCAATTGCGAATATTCAAAGTCACTTCCTGTTTGTTCAGCTGTGAAAATTACTTCTGGGCAAAAGTTAAAAACTTGCAAATTTCAGCAAGCAAGAATAAGTTGTGTGTGTGTGTGTGCATGTGTGTGTGTGTGTGAGGAAGAGAATTCTATTTCACATTTAACCTTTGGCAGCCATTATATGTTCGCTGTGGCAGCCCGCTGCAATGGACAATATCGATTGACCCCAATTCTGCTTTCGATTGCAATTCGTTTCAGTTTCATGCACTTACAATGCGAAGCCAGCCAAAGCACAGTAGCAGGAGCTATTGCCACGCCTTACGCGCGCCCAGCGTAAGCATAACTTATTTCCGAGCGAACGCATTTGACTTTGAATTTCATTTAGCATCGTGTGTGTATGTGAGCCGATGTTTGCCATGCGGCTGCTGACGATGCTTAAATGCGGCTCATTTATCAATTGCTACTTAGCATTGTCCGTTTCAACTATCCACCAGTTGCTGTTGCTGTTGCTGTTGCTGTTGCTGCTGCCATCAGTTAGCTGAACTAAAAATGAAAGTGGGCAAAGGCGATGTCAAGAAGGGGCGTGCCCATGGCCACCCATTTGGAATAAGGTCAACTGTGCTTCTGTTTCTTGCTCAGCTTCGTTTCCGATTTCCGCTGCCTGCACTTCAAAAATTGACTTTTACAAGAAAACAATTGCAGCGCTGATAAGTGGTCGAGAGCAACGGACAGGGCACGTCCACACAGCCACGTTCACAGCCACCTTCAACTCTAGCTTCCTTCCATCTCCATCTCTCTTCATCTCCATCTTCGTCTCTCCACATTCACTTTCACATCCATGCTGTCGAGCATTGAGCATTGCGCGTTGAGCGTTCAGCCACGAGCCACGAGCCATGAGCCAGCAGCTTCAGCGCCAATCCCAGCATTGGTATTGCAGTTGTCGCAGCTGCGGAATAAAAGCAAAACATTGAGACAAGACTTTCAGCATGCCATGCATAACGAAGTCTGAATACGCTATTGTTTTTAGATTGCAGTTACATTTCAATATTTGATAAATTTCTATTCTAAAAGTTGTTTATGATATTCTCTAAAATAAATTTCTTTTGTATTCTCTCTCTGCGTTATTATATTTATCATTTATTCGCTCATACTTTTACTTATCTATCTATTTACATATCATTCTGACTGTCAGCCTATCGTCAAACTGACAGATAGATCAGATAGAACAGACAGAACAGACTGTATCAGTCGGATCAGACTATATCAGTCGGATCTCCAAGTCTGATACTCCAAGTCTGATACAGTCTGTTCTGTCTGTTCTATCTGTTAGTTTGACAATCTCTCAGTCTGTCCATCTGTCAGTTTAACAATCCAGCTGTCTATATATCAGTCATTCTGTCGAATTCTAAACTGTTCTCTATGTTTTCTTCCCACACGACAGCTTGTTTACCTATCAGTCTAACTGTCAGTCTGTCTCTCTACTAGCATGTCTAACTGTCAGTCAGTCTATCTAGCTCTCATTATGTCTACATATTTACCTGTCTGTCTATCTATATGTTTTTGCCAGTCTATTCTGTTGCATGAGTTCCTGTCTGCTTGATCGCTCGTTCGTCCAGACGTCCGAGACATCATACAACCATACAGCTTTCATCAGACATTCAGCCAATTTAAATTTCACTCTAGCTTCTCACAGAGATCTCAATTATAAGATTAAATCTAAGGCAATGTGATTCAACGAGCTTCGCTTTTATGCTAACCAGCCAGATAAAGAATCTCTTTCATTTAACAATTTTCAATTTCAGTGTAACTCCAAGTCGCCTACACGTGCTTGCCTTCCTCAATGGCCCTGCTGAAAAGGTAGACTTCAGCGCCTGTATTAAGGTACCTACTAGTGTCTATTAAGCAAATTGAACGACCTGTATGAGCAGCTGGACACAGCTATAGCTGACGACTTTTGAAAGAGACATATGTATGCGCCGAGCAAAAGTGCATTTAATTCCATTTAACAAGCATTGCGAGTCGTATCTATATCTTGGTATATTTACACACATTTATATATATATATTGGATATGTATATGTATGTATATACTTCCAGGTGGCTGCTCTAAGCCAAATGACTTAGTTATTATGCCCAGTTGCCAGTGTAAGCGGCTTGCATGGCATTTGCAGTAAATTCACAACGTTTTTGCGGTTAAGTGGCCTTGCTGCTGGGTTTTTGGTATCTGCCAAGTTCTTGTTTTTTTTTTTATAGTATTGTTGGCCAAGAGCAGTGCTAGCTCAGCGATTTCTCTGCTTCTCCTTTTGCTACATATTTTTTTGCAATTTCTTTTGGCCATTTGTTTTATGATTGGTTTCGTTATAGCAGGCATTGCAAGTCAATGGCCATGGCTGTGACAGCATTTGGCCCTCTCGCTGCAGCCAGGTGCAGCTACACAATTATATACACACAAATATAGATATCTATCGATAGGCAAATAAAACTGAATTATCTGTGTTGTGCTGCATAACGGAATACCTGCTGAATTTTTCATAAACTTCTAATTGAGCCATTGAGCCAACAGCAGCCGTAGCAGCTGCTGCTGCTGCTGCTGCTGCAACTAACTCTGCCAATGCAAATCTCAATTGGCAATTTGTTATTGAAATATTTTGCTTGGCTAATGAATTGCACAATATGCAAAGCAAACAAGGAGGCATGGAAACGAATAATATGTACTCGCCTCTGCTCTGTTCCCTGGGCGCCCCCCAGTCAGAGTTTTCGGTTTGTTGTTGGCTTCAATATTTAATGCCAATTTATGTTGCATTGTCTTACAGCATGAGCGAGTGTCCTTGCCAGCAGCGCAGGCTGCTCTTTGGCTATGTTGCATCAATTAAAGGTAATTCATTCATGTGAATATTGCATGGCATTGCCAGACGAGCACAAGAGGACTCTCTCGCTCTCTCCTTCTCCATCTCTAGCTGGAGCTGGTATAATCTTGCATGTGATAACTTAAAGTTTGTAATATGATATGTAAATGCGTCTCAGGCGTATACACTGAGCGAAATAGCAGAGTAACAACTGTGAAAAGATTAGTTAAAGCTAGATTCTGAATATATCCTAGACCGATTTCTTGCAGTGCACGCACTCATTAGTGCACTTGACTAGCCTCCAACTGTGAATGTAAATGCAGCACGAAGCACTTAGCACCTGCCCATTAACTGAAGTCTCGCTCGTGCTTGTCTGCTTAGACCATTGTTGTTGGAATGTCTAAACAGGCATCAATGCCTGGCAGTTGGCCTGCAGTTGGCTCGAGTGCATATTTACTGCCTCAGCAGCTCAGATTATAGCATTCTCTAATTGTACAATCAGATATGTATGTGTAATTTGATTTAGTTCATGCTTTCAAATGCCAAATCAGCTGACTGTGAAAATGGCTTGCGAGGCAACTATAGAGAAATAGTTAAGACAGAAAACAGAGGGAAGAGATATAGAATCCATTAAAGTTTGTTGAGCAAAGTGTCAAGGCAGATATCATCTCATCTGCAACACTTGTACACAGTCTTGAATATATTACACTTCATCTACAATCCTAAACAATAATCAATTTATCGCCGCTCTATGCAATTCTCAGTATATGCTTTTATCGTATATTCGCCTACAGCAGCTGTCAGGCAATATTTGAGGTTAAGTTGCATTACTTCGTCGACAATTGCTAATAAAATCAAAAGTTTTTGCCACGCCCACACAAAAGCCAGCCCACACGATGTCTAGCCGCGCTACTTTGATACGCCCTCATTCAATAACTGTAACAGCCACAAAAACAAATTCCAGCTAACCAGCTGCGACCTCTGCGACACACACACACATACATATATATAAATATTTTGAGAGAGAGAGAGATACTTACATCCACTCAGTTTTCAGTGTAAGTTGCCAAATAAATAAAAGCCAGGCGCTTGAAATATATACACTGTTCAAAGTTTTGTTGGCTGCCATCCGCTTCACCTGGCGCTCGAAGTGAAAATTTTGCAAAATATTTGCATGCTAAACTTTGCTCATAATTTCAGAAAGAGACCTGGCCTGGGCCATGCACCTGCAGTAGCTCAGATCTTTCTCTCCCTCTCTCCCTCTCTCTCTCTCTCTCTCTCTCTGTCCTTCTCTTCCTGTTGGACACCAGGGGCAGCAGTCGACATGCAGCCTGCCCAGCTTTGGGCGCAATTCTATTGATTTTCGGGCATTCCGATTGTTTTCTGTTGCTTTTTTCTAACACGTAGGCGCGGGCTTAGATAAAACGTTAGAAACGCCAACAGAACTATGTGTGCAAATACAAAAAAGTTTCCATGCTGATCAAAAATATATTTGTAAATATCAACAAGAGCTGGCATAAAAGTTGAGCGGGAATATAGAATAGAAAATACCCTAAGATATTGATAATTGAAAACTTGAGAGCTTGCTTTATATATTTATTGCATTTTTAAACTAACAAATAATAATAAATAATTAAATAAAGCTCTATGTACTCTATGCATATATATTATAGAAAACATATACAATTATTTGCTTTGCTTTCGGCGGGTTTTTCCAAGTTTTACATGGCGGCCAATTGGCATACCCTTTGTGGCAAGCAACTTTTCTATAGTGTGGATTCAGGCATCATTGGAGTGTAAAAAATGATTTTTTAAACACATACACACACACACATACACCCACGCACACACACACACATACACCCACGCACACACTCATCGCTGTTGGCTAACATGAAAGCTGGCATTTACAGGCAATAAATGTTTGCGGTTTCAGTGTTCGAAGGGGCACAAAAAAACGAAGCAAAACACACTTTTAGGCATTTACACTCCAGCACACACACACACACACACACACACACAGCCAGCCACACCCACCGAAACCCACTTTAGTGTTGTGCCCTTGATAAAACCGTTTGACCACAAGAGCCGTAATTTTTCGGTTACTTTCTATGGTGGAAGCCCTAAGAGCACTTATGCAGATATGAAAGTATTCCGGCTGCCGTTCCGTGTCCATGTTTAGGCAGCAAAATCTAAATGGCCGGCACTTATTGCATCTCCACTCTCAGTTCTGTTTGCTGTTGTTGCCACGCAAGAGTCAGTGCATGAAAATTGTGCATGGGGCTGACCTTGTGACCGCAGAGCAGAGCACAGCCAGGTGAGTTGGACGGAAGTTGAGCGTAAGCCCTGCTGAAACTTGTTAGTTGGCATTTTTGGCTTTTTTTTTTTTTTTTTTGCAAATGCATTCAAATGTATGAAACTTTGCTGCGGCTGCTCCCATGGCGACTACTGCAACATGCTCTTCAGCTCAAGCCACGCTGAGCCATGGGGGCGTGTCTCTGAGCAGGCTAAACGAAGCGTGTGCCTCTCAAGCAGCACGACTCATGCATATACATACATATACTAGATTCTTGCATTTCGTTTTTCAGCACGCACTTTAGTACGGCTAAAGGTGAGGAAAGGTTGGCTTTGTGGTCAGGCAAGCCGTTTGGGCTTTTGTTTTGCATTTGTTTTCGGCCAAGTTTGCGTTTGACATGCATTGACTATGCATAAACTGCCAACTGGAATTGAAAACCAGGCGGCGTCGCGACGCCCTGGCGGCGTCTCGCTTGCAAATCCGCGTCGCAATCTGCCTGATCTTTTGAAACCGTGCCAAAAAGTCAAAAACCAAAAACGGACGAAAATGAAAACGGACGAAATGAAAGCAAAAAAAAAAGCCCAGCAAAGTGGCTGTTGTAATCTGGTTGTAGAGCAGCAGCAGGAGCAGCAGGAGCAGCAGGAGCAGCTGGAGCAGGAGGCGGCGTTTGACTTTGTGCATGTCATACGTACAAACATGAAATAATGAACATTAACTGGCTCAAGAGTGGGGCAAACGCTTTTGTTAGCGTTCAGTTAAAGCAAAATGAAAGCAAGTTTTTGCTAAGTGAACATTTTTATGGCTGTTTAAACTCGAGCAGCTAAAAAGTTTTTAGCTTGCTTCAAATTGAGATTGAACATGTAAGGGAAACTATGATGATGCTGTTTATCTAAGCTATGCATGTGTTGCATGACTTGAGATTTGATTTGCAAATAAAATATAATAAATAAATAAAAAATTGCTGCTGAGAGTAAAGCAATTTAAGTTTTATCTATAAGGTTACAGCTAGCAAAGTTTTCTAATGGTAACTCGAGCTATAGATAACTCGCACAGAACAGTTTAATGTATTATTATTTACGCTCTATTCACGAGCTCAACCGAAAAGCATATTTATTTACTTTCGCTCTGAGCATTAGCCTTCGTTTATGTTCGTTTTTATTTTCTGTTGAGCGCCTTGAGTTGCACGATTCGTCTGCCGATCTTCTAACGAACATCGTTTAGAGAGTGATACGAATGATGCTCGCATCATGAGGTTGAGTAAGTGAGCAGATTATTTATAGAGCCTATGCAATCGACCTTCAAATACTCATGCACACACTCTCATATGTGAGCGGTGTGATGCGAGCGAAGGCAGACCTCGCTTTTATACCAATACATGCACAAAAGACTTTTTGCTTCGTGAAACTCAACGGTCGGAGAGCAACGAGAGCGACGAAAACGATTTCGAGCCGATCGCATACGAACTTGTTGATGAAACGATGAAATCGGTTCTGTAGCGAGCTATAGCAATCTATGCTGCTCTGTGTCTCTGAGCATCAGAGCGGCTGGAAGATGTAGATGGATGAGAGAGAAAGCAGAAATCAATGCTGCACTCTAATAAATGAATATTAGTGATCTGCTCTTTATATAAAAATTGCATTTATTAATGTCAGCTTGACGTTAAGCATGACCATAACTTCTCTTCCACATGGAACAGCTCTACATATATAAATAATTTGTAAAGAATCTATAATGAATCTCGAGCAGCACAATTTTCCACTTCATAGACGAGTAACTAAAAGTTCATTTTAATTTAGCTACTTACATTTTCATATACTCTACTTCAGTCAATCTCCACTGAGAGCACTAAGAGAATTTAGTATGGTGCTCAGAGGTTTTAATGCGCATTAAAATTGTCTTCTTTAATGCAAAGAGAGATTTGCTCTGCACGCAGCTAAGACAGAGCACTGAGTGCACTATTAAAGCGCATAAAGACTAAATTGTGACATTTATTCCATTTGAAGCGTGCTGAATGTGGAATAACTCTTTACAGTTTTCAATCTTCCACTCGGTGTCCCTTTTAGGCGCCTTCCTCTCACTTCATACTATCTATTTTTTTTTTCGGCTACTTTTTGTTTGCCCATTTGAGTGTTTGCACTGCTGACAATGGCAGCTCACAGTTTTATCAAGTCTGCGTGTCTGTGTCTGTTGGGTGGGTTCCCCACTTGTTTTTTTCTTTCCTTTTTTTGTGGCGATACGTTGCATGGGGTTTGTTAAACTCGCATTCGGTATTCATGCGAAAAGTTGTCATGATTTTCATGTTTTTTTTTGTTATATATATTTTTTATTTTTTGCCCACTTGCAAATACTTTTTATGGCGCACGTGCATGCGCTGCGGCCTGTGGCCATGGCTAATGACTAGAGAAGAAGCAGAAACACACGCGCTCGCATTATGATAATCAACAAATTGATTTAACTAATCAAATTGGCATAAAAAAATATGAGGCAAGATTAAAGCTACGGTTCATACGAGTGCAGAGTGCAGACAAACAGAAAGTGGTGGGAAGAGGGGAAGAAAAACAGTAAATATGTTTCGATATACGTGTAAATTAACACATATTCAAAGCAAATTGTTGGATGCTTGGCGTTGGCAAATCAGTGTTCGATTCATAAAAATTGCTGGCAATGCAAAAAGGCAAACATTGTTGAAGCGTGTCAAAGGCAAAGCTGGCAAAACTTTCTGCCAAATTGCCAAATTGAATGTCAACACGCGTAAAAATAGCAGGCGAAGACAAACTGACAGACTGACTGAACAACTCACTGGCAAACAGGCGAACAGGCGAACGGACGGGCTGGCAGATAGACGTCAGGCCAGAGCACACGCATGTCCAGGTCCTTTGAATTTGTTTATGACTATTGACAAGCTTGAAGGCTGATTTTGCCAGTGGCTCCAGTACCTCTGTCGTCTTTACCCCCTCTGTCACTGTCACAATCATATACAAATTACGCATACGCCACGTGGGCGCACGTGTCATGCCAACTGCGATGGAATCGCATCTGCTCACTTGTTAATCTGCCATTTTTTATTAATAGTGAAACTTTAAAAATTACAACACGCTCGTTACGCTTCGCTTTCACTAACATTGTCGCTATTTAAACAACTGGCAGTGTTCAGTGTTCCATGGTTCATTTATCAACTAGCGGGTCTTTTAGCACGTGGCTCGTCATCTACTCCAGGTCGTTTGGGCGCCCGTCAAGTTGCTTTCCCTCTAGCTTGTAGCTCGTTGTTCTCGTGGTTCCTTTGCAGCTTCAGTGATTGATGACAGCGTTTGGCCAGTAATTGGCTGCCAGCTGAAACTATGCTAAACTACAAAGCAATGCGCTAATCACAGTCAATGGGCATACGAAGTTTGTGCTTGAAGCTAAACGAATATTAACAATGTGATCGATAGGTTTATGAAGCTGAAAGCGTACATAAAGGAAGTACTTTAGAGTTTTCTAAAAAGTATTGTTAGACCAGTTATCGATAGCTTTTTCGATATTATTTGCTATAGCTTGTTCATCAACAAATAACAAATTGATTAAAACTTTATTCAACTTGCTTTTACTACATATTCCAAATTGACGTGAGGATTAATCTTTTGATATCTGACTATCGATGTATGGATAGATATGTCATAACGATAAACTGTGATCGATATCTAAAAGTCATTCTTAAAAATCAAAATATATAAATAATGCTCGATCTACTGTTGTATATGTTGTTGATAATTATCGATAACAATATTATTATCATTAGCCATTACTTTTAATATCTCTCAATATCTTTAATCCCAACAAATACTTATTTATCAGCTAAAACTTCTAGCTCATTGCGCCTACACTATCGCATTGAATATATCGTTCAATTGCCATCACTATCGATAGCCTAGAAGTTTACTATTGAAGCAATTACCTGTGGAAACAAAGCAACCTACGGCACTCGACTATCGCCTTAACAAGCAGCACTCGAAGGCCATGTTTGTGCGCTTGTGTTCACATTTAATGATTGGGTTGAGCTTTCACTTTTGTTGATAGTTTTTTACGAGCACACGATTCCTGCTGGGAACGGTGCCACGTTTCGGCTGAAGGACATTGTAACAGCTATAAATGTCTTTTATTGCAGTTTTTAAACGCTTTGCTGATTTTGCTTACGAAACATCAAATATGCTGCACAGTGTAGGGACATGTCGCTGTGTATGTGTGTATGTGTGCTGGATGTATATGTGAGTGAGTGGGAAACTTTGTCAGGTCTCACAGGTGAATTAACTTTTCCGCTCGACTCGTTGTTGCTGCCGCTGCAGCTACTGCTGCTGCTGCTGCTGCTCCTCCTCCTGCTCCTCCTCCTGCTGCTGCAAGTTGCTGCAGGCGCACAACTTTCGAGCAAGTCAAAATGCATTTTGTGCAAACTTTTGCAGCTCTGCGCATTGACAACCGCAGCAAAAGGCTGCTCTGTGTGAGTATATGTTTCTGTGGGCGTGGCAAGCAATAGGCGTTAGGCAGCAGCTGCCAGCTGCCTTACGCTCGACTGGCTGGACTTGCAAGGCCAAGCTGTGGCCCGACTCTTACAGAAGCGTGAAAGCGTATTTAAATTTTGCTTTAATGCGTTTCATTTATTTGCCTTTACTTAGCTAGCAGCTCAATCGAGCCTGTTGCTGTTGTTGCTGTTGTTATTGTTGCTGTTGTTGCTGTTGTTGCTGTTCGCACCGCAATTGAAATAAGCCCTACACACATTTCATTTCGCCTGTGGCCGACATGCGGAAGTGTCCATCGAACCGAACTGAACAGAGAACTGTAGTCCAGCTCCCGCTCAGCATTTGCTTTGTTTATTTTCACTTAAGTGTTGACTGCTGTTACTGCTTCTGCTGCTCGCTGCTGCTCGCTGCTGCTCGCTGCTTGTTCTTCATCTTCCTGCCGCCTGGCAAATAAACCATAAAAGAGCATAAAAAATGTTTCAATTGTCGCAGCTGTACACTGTAAGAAAATCTACATGTACTTCGTGTCTACATTAGTCTCTGGCCAGACACTAAAAACACTGTCCACAGAGAGAGAGAGAGAGAGAGCGAGAGAGTGTTGGAGTTGAATTGTGTTTGGTTCGACTGCAGCTGTTGGTCATAAAAACGGAAAACACAAATCGAAACAACAATAAGAGGAAGAGCAAGGACAAGAGCAAATCTTGTGCCGTAAGCAGCACAAATATAAAATTCACAAGCAGCGCCCATAAAAAATTAAATCAGTTTGCGCAAAACACTTGCACATATTTTCTCTCAACTTTACCGCACGCCCCTTGCCTCGTCTGCCTGCCCTGGCCTAGACGATGATGATTTCAATGAAACGCACGCGCGCTATTTTGTTTGAGTGATTTTGTCTTGCAGAACGCGTAATTGCAGCGAAAGTTGAAACTCAGCTGAGGAAAAAGCAAAATGAAGGCTACTTTTACAGTTGCTTCTGCCGCTGCCGCTGCCGCTGCCGCTGCCTCTGTTGCTGCTGGTGCTTCCTAGATGCTCGGATATAGTTGCAAGCGGCTGGCAGCTGACACAGGAGCGGTTCAGCGTGTCTGCTTGGGCTTGATTCAAATAAGCGAAACATAATAAAAGTTGTAATAAGAAACAAAGATAATATTTTATTTATTTATGTTATTATATTTTATACTTAAATATTAAAATTGTAGGCTGTTTAATGTAAAATAAAAAAATAATAAAAAAATATTATTTTTATTGACAACATTTTTGTTTTATGAAAACTAAAAATGTTTTTTTTTTTTTTTTTTTTTTTTTAAATTTTAATTTAAATATCCACTTTTTTTTTAATTCAAATTATGATATATTTTGTTAATTTTTAAAAATATTTTAAAATATATTTGATAAATATTATTTATTTATTATACTATTATTTATAAAAATATTGTATTGTATTGTATAATATAATACTAAATGCTTTTATCTGTAAATTTAATCAAAATGATTTTATTTTTCATGAGAAAAGAAAACAATTCCCTTTGAAATGGGATTTCTTGGAACGCTTGCTGGCTCAAGTCTCATCTTCATTTTCACAGCTGAAGTATGTTCCCATATTTAATTAATTAATTAATATTTAATTACTAAATCCTGCTGCCCTTTGTTATTGTGTTCGCGCCTTCAACCGTTAAGCCTCAGTTCCAGCTCCGTCTTGTCAGCGGCGATTTATTTTTTCTTTTATTTTATTTCCGTGTTTATTTTCTTTACTTTTCGCTCATTTTTTCCCTCTCCCTCTCTCTCTCTCTCTCTGTGCTTTGCGTTTTTGAAAGTTGTGCAAACTGTTTTGCCTTTTGCGTGCCGCAGAAAAGTTTGCAGCAGCATCATTTGTCAGTGGATAAATAGTTTTCCAGTAAGTAGCCAAAGTTATGCTTTTTGATTATGTAGCCATGACTGATAATTTTTCATGGCTATCTCGCTGTCGGAACTTTAAATGATGTCCAGTCAGGCATTAACGTTCACGCATACATATGCATGCGTATGTTTGTATGTATGTATGCATGTATTTATGTATGAGCGCGCACACAAATGCCATAAATTCAAATTCTTAGCTGCTTAGTGGACGCAATTTGGAGGCAGGTCTTAATGTGTGTGTAAGCCGCAAACATAATAAATAAGCTTAAGTTTGGTCAATTTGACAAAATTGTTTGAGCTTAGTAAAGTGCGTTTGGGGTCCGCTCAAATAAATCAGTTGCCATTTAAGATGGCAGCTTTTGCCATAAGCGAATTTATTACACATTCGCCCGATTAAGAGTGCTTGGCGTGGGGGGCGTGGGGCGTGGGCCTGGATTCGACTGTGCAATTATTGATGAGCAGAGATTTTCGTTTACTCCGGTCTACTCCGGTTGCTTAGAAGCATCTCCTCGCCTGCTGACCGGCACAGCGGCCACTAATCAAATTCAACATAAATGATTGAATAGAATTTTAAGCATAAGAAACAAAGCATAAAAGAGGGAAGACTATCAACAACAACAACAACAACAACAACAATGAGATCAAAGTCCTCCAACTCCAGCCAAAATGCGTTGTCAGTGATTGAGCGCTGCAGGAATTTGGTCACAGTCTCACGTTGCGTACGAGCGACGTGTGCAAAAAACTTGCCGTTTTGATGGATGGCAGCTCAAAGTTCGTTTGCCTCACAGTCTTAAAAGCAGGGGGAAAAAAAAAGGGAGCAGGCAAAACCGAACTCATCCGTGAATCCATTGACTAAAATCTGGAGCTTCTCAACGTGCATTTGAAACCACTTGACAATAAAACGTAAAATTGCAACGGACTGACGAAGTGTCCTGCGAAGTTGGAACGGCGCCATGCTATGTGCGGGCTCCCCACCCCCTCCCGCTGCCATTGTCAGTGGCATTGGCGTGGGACTTAACTGTGTCAACGTTGCATAGGTAATAAAAGCAGCGCATAGCGCTGCCCGAAATGAAATATTAAGTGTACCCTCCGAATACGAGATTGCCGTGTGCGAGCGCACCGAGAGTAGCTCGCCATCCCGCTCTCAGGTTTCCCTCTCCCACTCGCTCTTTGAATGCCCGTGCACTTAGATAAGTGCAGCTGCATTGGATTGAACAAAGCTTGTTGTGCAATTGTCAATTGGATCACAAGAGAGAGAGAGAGAGAGAGAGAGAGAGAGAGAGAGAGAGAGAGAGAGGGGGACTGGGGGAATAAATGTAGAGCTTGTTGTGGGGCTTATCGCTGGGATAACTTAAAGGTTAATGGGCTATGCAGCTGGCTGCAATTGTGCACAGAATGTCTTCGCAGTTGATCAAAGGACAATCTTATTTTGATGAGCATCTATATATACATACTGTGTGGCTTATATATGAGCTCATGTTTCTATAAACTTGGCTGGCTACCTGGCTTACTAAAAGCCAGCCAACCCAAATAGTCTCGTACTTCAGCATCAATGTATGTAGTGATGGCTTTATACATTTAGAATATTTATTTAATGGCTGTACTTATATTTAACATATTAGCAAAGCAAATGTTTCATTCCATAATTGCATTCTCTTGATTTATTTCACCATAAGAAATCTATATACGATTCGAAGAGCAGATGGTAAGAGTTGTCTGTCAAAGAGCAAAACTATATATTTTTGTATTTAATCAGCATTGTGTTAAGACTCGTCCGTGGATAAAGTTCAGCAAAAATTCAGTCTAAAAGAAGCAGCTGCAGCTGTTTCTGTTAATAATGCAATTTCCTCTTGAATGCTCCGCTAATACAAATATATACTTTTGCTTTCTGACAGATAACTCATTCCATTTGTTCTTCGAAAAGTCTAGAGACTTCTTATGATGCTGCTCACAGTGTGCGTTGCTTGTAGGCTCAGATATTTGTCTTCTTAGCGAAGTGTTGGCTTTGATGTCCATTTTGCTATTCATTTTGCTTTTTCCGAACATTGAAGAGGCTTCAAACGCTAGCTGATCGTTGATGATGCAATGCAGATTTATCTATTTACGTAGACTGCATATAAAACGCTTTAGTATCAATAGAAAATATTACAAATATTTGTGAACAATTTACCTGCTTAGAGCACAAATGTTTCTCGAAGTTGTGCAGGACTTGAATATGGGCCACGTCATCAACAGATTTGATATTGATTGCACACTGACAACATAAAGAAATATCGATTAATCGATGCTTTTTAGTTAGCTTTGATACTTTCAAGACAGATGGCAACACTGTCAAAAAGTCATACGAAGAAACATAGAATATACTAACAATACAATATATTAACATTTAAATATTTTTATATTAATTAATGATAATCATCTCTGCTAAGGCTTTTTATATAAAAAAAGATTTGAGAACTGTTAAGTGCCATAAAATATGCCCATTTTATTTAAATTATATTGCACATAAAAGCCGAAAAAAAAAGAAAAACACAAATAACTTAAATGCTTTGACTAGAGTTCTCCTTTGGGGTCGGCTGCGCGACAAACTCAACAATTCGCAGCACGTCGCAAGTTGCGTTATTAACACGTATTGCCTGCTTTTTCATTTCTCTTTCTTTTTATTTTTTTTTTCTGTTGCTGCCATACGAAACGACTTTAATTTTGATGTCAGGAATTCAAGGAGCAAATTTGTTTCGATGCTTCGTGGATTTTTAATGCGTGCAATGTCGATGAACTTGTTAAACTTTAGTGCGCCTCAAAAAGTCATAAAATTTAATGCGCCTTGAGTGAGGCGCGACGTGGGGCATGGGGCGTGGGGCGTGGCTCCCGCAACAATAACACACAGCCACTCAAGACTCAAGGCTAGGCAAAGCAATCTGACCACAGTCATTTGTATGACCGTTACATAGGGAGGTAGCAGGAGTAGCAGCAGCAGCAGCAGCAGCAGGAGGCGCGCTGTCGTAGAGCAGGAGACATCTCGCTTGTTAGCGCTTGCCGCGTTGCTGATGATAGATTTTCATTTCGAGCGCCTGTTTTTATGCCACATCATAAAAGCGCCTCGTAGGCGTTACACACATTACACGACTCACACACACACACACACACACGCACGCACACACACATACAGTGAAAGACGCATATGCAGAGGCAGCAATGATTGAAGCTGAGGGTTTTCTCTACATTTGTCGTTAGCCGCGTCGCCAGCTTTGAAAAATGTTTTGCCCACTGATGCGTGCTGTGGGCGTTTTTGGCAACTTCTGCCTGTGCGCCGATCTGATTGATTAATACATCAATTTGTTATAGAGCCATCAGCTGTCTGCTACACTTGACACCGTTTGCAGCTCATTAAATCGACACAATGCCGCATCAAAGCTAATTATGCAAGTTTTGTTCTTGATAACCACAACAAAAAAAAAAAAAAAAAAAGGCGGATAAAGCGCGAACTTTTGTTGACAGCGCACATATGATAAAATCTGTTTAATGACCGCAATAAAAGCAAAAAGGTGTCTACTTATGCCATTGGGCACTGTCACATTGTGCTTTCGTCCGACTGTCTGACTATTTCCAGACGAGAGTTCCTTGGGGGCCATTAATGAATGCTGCTTATAAATGTAGTCGAACTTCAGCTGGCCATTGAATATGTTCGCATAGTAAAAACTTTTGCACATCTTTCGTCAGTTGTTGTGGTTATTCTGTTGCCTCGGCACTCTCTTCATTATGTGTGTGGAAGACCACAAAAAAGGCAGACCCTGCGGTTAGCTACATCAATTCAAGTTCTACATGCGTGTGCATGCGTGTGCGTGCGTGTGTGTGTGTGTGTGCTAAAAACTTAATTGGTTCTTGTGTATGGAAAGACTACGTTTTAGTTGGCCAGACAGACATAAAGACATAAATTGCTTATATTACGCATTGCCTTGATTTCTTTTGAGCCGTTATGCAAAAATCTGAATTGCCTGACAGACAGGATCATAAATTATGCAGAGACAGGAATTGGGCTTAGATATATGTGTGTATGTATGTATGTATGTGTAGAGCTGGACTGGAATGTCTCTGTGACAGCATTCAATATGCATAGCTAAGCTAGTTGCACAATTTCTTTGATTGATTGACTGCTTGATTGACTCGAAGTGCTCCAACTCTGCACCCTCCCTTGCCACGCCTAATTGCATGTTGCAGAGAGCGAAGAGCGCGCGCGTGTCCAGCGGCAATTAAACGCCAATGTGCTGGCTGCTTTTAATTGTTTGTGCGCGGTTTCTCTCTCTCTCTCTCTGCTTTGATTGGCGGCGCGCCAAACGTTAAGCACACACACACACACACAGACACACACACACACACACACACACACAGACACACATGCACGCTTAATGGCTCGACACCCACACGATATCAAGTGTACGTCATATGAAACGACTTACTTTGCTCGAGGCTCGCTGCTCTACCACTTCTCCTGCTCCTCCTCCTCCTCCTCCTGCTGCTGCTGCTGCTGCAGCATTTTGTTAATCATTTTACGTCTTTTTGTATATATTTTGCATGGCATTTATTTTGATTTTCCAGCAACATGTATGCCATATTATCAGAGAGCCATGCGCTCATAAAGGCAGCCACAGACCGAAACAAAAAAAACAAAAAAAAAGTAGAGAATTTAAGCATCGCTTCCTTTATGGCTTGAACGCTTGTTCGGCCACGCCCGCTGCGCCCCCGCTGAGCCCACGCCTAATGTTGTTTTTTCGTGTGAATTTGTAATAACTTGCATAAATTAAGGCGCCTGCATTGAAGGCAGCCGCACGAACTCAACTTCACCACGCAGCTGGGGAAAAGCGGAGGGGAAACTTAACGAAGGCGACGACGAAGCCGTTAGCCTTAGGTCGAAATCGTGTTGAGTTTGCTGAGAGATTTCCCCTCAGCTGTTGGCTACGGCTGCCGTTGGCTGGGGCTCAATTTAATGGCATTGCTTTGGCTCGTGTTTTATAAATCTCACATAATGGCCATAAATGACACCGAATTGGGCAAACGGGCCCGTCCGATAGCCATTTCGATATGATTAGCCAGCCAACACATGTTGCCGGTCAGAAAAACATTTATTTGAGGTTGTGCTAAGCCAATAAGGGTCAACTATTCGATCCATCCCCCCCATCTCACCATTGAGTTGAGGAGCTTTAAGTTTGTGTTGACTTTAAATTTGCATTGGAATTTTATTTAGTCGAACGGAGCAATGCCTTAAATTATGCAGCCAAATAGTTCACAATTGTTTTTGGGCATGTGAAAGTAAAATGACACAAAAAGGACAGACTTCTGTGTGTGTGTGGGTGTGTGTGTGTGTGTGTGTGTGGGGGGTAGGCGTGGCAGCGACATTTGTCCTGCATGTTGGCAAGTCAATTTCTGTGATAACATTTCAGGCTGCACATAAATTTTGTTTTAATGCGCTTAGCTCGCATCGGGGGCGCTTGCCATGTGCCTGGGGGACGGGGGCGTGGCACAATCAACTGACAAAAAAAAAAGATGAAGATACTCGTAGATACTCAAGCTGACCGAAACATAAATTGAGCGCAGCATTTTTGTTTGATAATGTTGGAGAAATTGTTTTGTTGTGTTTTTCTATGCTTTCTGTTTTCCTTTTGCTTCTGCTAATTATTTAATTAATTAGAAAGAGGCAAACACTTTAATTAGGCGTAAGTGCTGCCGCAGTCAAATCACTTAATGGCAGCCAGCTTTAAATACCACGGACATGGTCCGACAATATCAATATTAATGAGGGTGGTACGAGAAGTTCATGCATTTGCTAAACACACAAATGAATCAGGCGAACTGAAGTTGAAGCAGAAAATTGGAATTACTTATTAATAGATTGAAAATAAACTTAATTATATAGATATAAATAAATGTAGCTGAAAAAATAAATGAAATAATGCTTGAAAATTTAAATTTAAATTTAAAACATAATGTATAATATATTTATAATTTAAATAAAAATCGATTTAAAAAAAAAATAAATAAAGCTTTAAAAAATAAATTTAAATTTATATTTATGTAAATATTTATATTTTAAATTTACATAATTTCTGTTTTAAATTTTATTAATATATATTTTTTATTATTATTCAAAAAATCAAAAATTATTACTGCAAAAATGAATAAGTAATATTAAAATTCTTTGTTCAATAATAACAATCTATACTTTATTAACAAAATAATAAAATAAATAAATATGGAATTTAATTTTGAATTAAAATTCAAATATTTTTCTTTTTAGTAATACATAAATTCGAATTTATTTTTGACTATTTATATAATTTATTCATACTAAAAAGTCTGAACAGAACGATTCGAATTGAAACGTTACCCATATTACAAATGTTTGGCCTAAACCCAAGTTAGGGTCAACAACATAGTTTGATTTACATTTGAATATAGAAATGTGGGCAAGCTCGTGTTATTTGTTTAGATATAATATTTGACTTGGCGAATCTGAGAGAAGCTCCCAAAATACATGCCATAGAAATTCACGTAGCTACCCCGTTTGCTAACAATCAAACTGACCCACTAACATGCAAACAAAGCCATGTACAGAGCCTGAAGACAATGGTCGCATTGCTCCCCCCACCCCCTCTCTCTCTCTTTCTCTCTGTATATGTTTGTTGTGTGTGTGTGTGCATCTTAGGCAAACAAGCCAAACAATGTAGACAATTGCTTTTAGAGCGTTGACTGATGACAATCGCAATCACTTGGCCGCCCACTCAACCTAGATTCCATTTTCGGCAACGGCGGCGGCTTCGGTTGCTGCTCCAAAAAGCAAACAAACGCAAGAGTTTTGCTTTAACCACAGCGATTGCTGCTGCTGCTGCTGCTGCTGTTGTTGTTGTTGTTGTTGTTAGCTCAGGTAGCGCTCAATTTGTAGTTGACTATATGCACACATACGCTTTTCACATTACACATACGCCGCGCTGTACGGCTGCTGCCGTTTGTCAGCTTATAATTCAATTCGACAGCTGGTCCATTGAAGTGCTCGACGTCGAGCAGTTTGGTTTGTGCCTTGCAAATTGCATTAGCTGTCAGAGCACTGGCTGTAATTTATACACACTTTCCGCACTTGACCCATTCGTCTTTTGATTTCTATTCATTTCTGCTGCTGCCGCTGCTGCTGCTGCGACTCCTGCTGCTGCTGCTACTCCTGCTGCTACTGCCGTTGCTGCTGCTGTTACGATTCATGCATGACAACAATGGGTTCAAGTTGCTGTCAGCATTTTTAACGCTTGCCATGTTTATTGAGAAGCAGCTGCCATCATAATTCAATATTTTACACTTGAATGTACACGAAACATAACTTGACAGACCCAACAGCTGTTTACACGCCGCTGAGCCAGCAGCAGCAACAACAGCAACTAGCTGCTAACAACTAGCATATAATCAAAGGATTTCTTGGCCGTCTTTGTAAGCTAGAATTGGCGCCAGCAGGTCTTGACCAACTGCCCTTGGCCTATACCACTTGGCTTGATTACTGTGCTCCATAAAGCAGCAACGGCAGCAACGGCAGCTGCTGTTGTGCAACAGGCGAGCCGCACTTGAGTGGCGTTGGTTGTGCAGCATATTTAACTGGATTTGTGGCACAGTTAATTAGCGCCGCTCGGCCAAACTGTGATTAATTTACACGCTCCGTCGCCATGGCGTATACGTAATAATTTGGCAAACACAACTCGTAACAGCTGCAGCGAAAATGTTTGACCGCAAAGGCCGACTAGGCGACTATTGGATTACATGCGGATCATTCGCACAGCAGCCAGCCTGGAAATGTAGTTCAGCCGCAGGTCAAGTCGGTTACCTGGTTAGCAGCAACGAGCTCAAAGTTGGCGAATATCGTGATTATTTTCATGCATTGTTGCTGCTGCTGCTGCTGCTGTTGCTGCTCTTGTTTGTTCGAGTTTTGCTTTTGATTAACCCAGAATTTTACTCTTTGGCATTTACTGAGTGAATTCCGGTTGCGAAATTCGGACTAATCCCCGGCAGCTTGTTACTTCTTGGCAATGGCTTTAATTTCGTATTGCAGCGAGCGAAATACAAAATATTTTGTAGCAGTTGCTAACGCTATTGAAGTTGTTGTTGTTGTTGTTGTTAATACAATTTCGAAATTGCTTTTGTCTGCTTCGTTTTGCAACCGCCTCTGCCTCGGCCTCTGCCGCTGCCACACATGGCGTTCGCGCAATAATTCCCATACAATATCACGCATACGCAGCGCTTAACCTTTTCCAGCAGCCACAGCAGCAAATTGCGCATTTTAAAGCAACGGAGAGAACAGCAATAAAAATATCGTACTCAACGCAATCCGGCAGGCCGCAAAGAAAACTTTTTCACGGCTCGATAAGAGTTTTTTAATTTGTCTAAAAAGGTGAATGCGACGGCGTTGCGTATGAGCGCAGCCCCTTACGATCCGGAAGCTGCTGGGGTGAGCCCAACTTTTTGGGCGTGTAATTTATGCGCAACGAAAGCATTGGGATTACGACAAAAACGAAATAAAAAAAAACCAAGGGCGTGGCAGCCAGCAGCAAGAGGCGGTCATGTCGCCTGTTCAAAGCATAAAAAAGTCGCTGGGTCGGTGGGTCGCTGGGATGAGGCAGGCAGAGCTTTGCCGAAGGCTGCCTGGCAGACAGGTGTAGCAGTCAAACCGGAAAATTAGCGGAAAGCGTCAAAAGCGTTCCCCAAACGGCAATGTCGCGACATGGCCGCCACCCTGATACCCCCCTCGCCGCCCTCACTATCCGTTTACGATGGTTTGACTTTTTGCATAACCACAGAAAACAACAAAAGCGCCAACAACTAAACTGGCGAAAATGTGCGCACAGTTTGTGACTTTGCGGCTGTGGCTCATTGTTGCTGTTGTTGCTGTTGTTGTCGTGTCGACGACAACTGTGCCGCAGGACATTTTCAGAATTTGGTGTAGTTTTTGGTCGGCGAGTGTCGTCCAAGGCGTAATTACCTGGACTTTCACTATAATTTGACCACGTTGTTTGCCACTTTACTGCCCTGTTAAAGGCGACAACAACAATTAACTGCGCGCTAAGGGCATGATAACTATGTGCTGTACTTTGACAGCTGCTTATTGTGACAGTTCAAGGTAATTTCAGCCTTTGTGAAATTTCAGCCAACTATAACAGAAGCTTGTATTCAAATAATAAGCAAGCTAAGTAAATGGCTGCTTTTATAATTATAAAATATTGCCTTGTTTATGTAGTTTGTAATTTTCATTATGATACATATGTATATTTATATAAGAGTGCTTGTGCTTATGCATGTAAATATATTTGCCATATTTACACACCTTCATTTGTATGTGATCATCGAATCAGCTTATGCTATTGCTGCTCTACTCCAACTACTACTACTTTCAAACAGTTCTTGCTATTGCTGCACTACTTTAATGCTCACAGACTTATGCTCTTCTTGCTCTACTCTAATACTTGGCGCTTCGATCGGCTCTTGCTTTAACTGCTGTTCTGCTCCAACATTAAAAGTAGCAGAGTTGCACAAGTGCGTGTTATACTTGTCCCGCTCCCACACACACACACACACATACACACATAGACTAATTACCTGCTGTAGTGAGTAATTGTGCCTGCCAATCGAAAACGACAATCTGCTTATACTCCCGCATACTCAAGCATCTTATGATTGGTTGCTCTCTTGTAAGCATCTCCATTTGATTTGAGCAATTATTATAAATTGCTGTGAAGTGAATTTGTAATTCGATCTAACATGATTTTGTTTTTAATTTGCTGTTGTTTTCTCTAAACGTTTTAATTTAATGTTATATTTAGTACTTATTCTCACTTTGTCATGCATGCTAGCGTGACTGTCTCTCTTTCATTCTTTCGTTTCTTCCCTCCCTCTTGCTCTCTCTCTCTCGTACGCATATTCAACGTGGGCGTTGGGCTCTGCGCTTAAGTAGCCATTGTTTTTACTGTTGTTTTCTTTTTTGTCTTGTTTTGTTTTTGTTTTTGTTGATTTGGCCTGCGGCTTTGAGGCGGCTCAAAATTGGATTTGCTTTTTATACCCAGTATGTGTTAGGAGTGTGTAAGTGGGGCATGTTGGTTTTGTGGTTGCAGCAGAGAATGAATTAAGGCATATATAAAATATGCAAATATGTTTCTGTATATGCTTTGTAATAATAATTCATAACTTTGGGCATTAGCTTGAAAAATGTTTAATTTGTATTTATTTATTTCGTGTTGTATATAAAAATAATTAAAAAAAAAAAAAGAGCTAATAATTAAGATTGCCAAATTTGATTATAGTTGAACAAATTTATCAAATAAAATCAAATATTCATTATAACTTTCTTGACTCCAAGTCGAAATTGGGAAGCTTTAAGGCTGTCAAATGATATCAAATTCAAGAATATTTTAACTTGTTCAATTATACCACATATATTTCATATTAATAAACAAAAGCTGAAGCGACATCTCATTGCAATTATTGCAGCTTGAGGTATTCTAATAGTCCAAGGACTTCAAGTGCACTTAAACTTGCTGTCGGTTGTTTTTCTTATTATGCCAGTTTTGTTTGTTGTCTACTGTAGGCTCTCTCATGTGCGTACTTATAAAGTTGTCACTTTAATAACTTTTTGCTGGTTTTTACACTTTTCTTCTTCTATCGTTTGGCATTGCTTTTCTTTTTGCTTAGTTTTCCTCTTTTGGCAGCTATTTCAAAGGACGTTTTAATTGCAATTCCAGCAGCTGGGCAAAATGTTGATGCTTCCTCTTTCTTTGCTTTTTCATTTATATTTTGAACATATTTTATTTTTAGACGTGCCACACATCTAGATTGGAATGCCCGCAGCATTTGCGTTTTATGACTGCCAAACATGAAAGACACCGGACGGCGACGCCAATAAGCACTAACAATGTGTGAAAATTCGCACGTTCGTCATAAATGGCAATAAAATCCGACACAATAGAAATAAACAATTTACAAATTTACGCTTGCCTTATAATTTGGCATTTGTTATGCGATATTTGAATGGCGCGAGTCCATTGTCAGCAACTGGCGGCCACGCCAAATGCAGTTAAGGTCAAAGTTATGGCACAGCGAGTGGGCAGGGGTCAGAGGGGGGCTGGGACTGGGAGTGATGAATACATAATGTCGGCTACTTTAACTTTCTCCATTCAGCTGGACTAAGCTGCTTATTTGCTCACAACAATTGCAGCACAACTTTGAGCGAGCAGCAGAAGTTATTTCAAGTTCTGACGGCGCCCATCGCTATGCAACAGTTTTAATTTACATTTTCTTATTATCTCAACTTTTGCTCATCAATTTCACGCCAAATGAAACACGAAAAAAAAAGGAAAAATACAAAAATTAAATGAAAACAACAACAATAACAACAGTAAGAACGTATTTGCACAAATGCTTAATTGTTTGTGTTTTCCAACGAATTTCGCACAAATATTGACAAAATGCGGAGCCAGCGGAGTGGGCCGTCCGCGGTTCGAAAAATTATCACAGAAAACACACTGTGCCGAGCGCATCATTTATGTTTTTTTTTTCCATGCGCCTCAATTAAATAAATAGACTTATTTTGTTATGGGACGTCAAGGAAATTGAAGCAACGTACATGATGAAAACAAAAGTGTACACAAACATATGGTCAGCAGTGTGAGTGCGTGTGCGTGTGAGCGAGCTGCTGAGCATTGAACCAGTTTCAAAAAGCCGGCAGCACATAAGCAACTGTATACGTGTGTGTGTGTGTGTGTGTGTGTGGGTGTGTGTGCAAGACTGTGTGCATGCGTGCGTGTGTGAGGGAAGCTGACTAAAGCTGGCTGCTGCTTTTAGTCGAGTCTCTGGTTGTACATAAAAAAAAGTCAACAGGCAAACAAACAGCATGTAAATTATGAAAAATGTATTAACACACACGCACACACACGCACACACAACCACACACACACACACACACATGGACATACACTGCTATTCATACATATAGAGCAACTAAGTGTTTAATGCATTTAAAACTTGTGACAATATCAAAAAGTTTTTTTTTTCGCAGAAACTCTAGAGCATTATCGACTGCCCAATACTCTACCTTAACTCTTCCAGTTTTCTATAATAAAATGCCATTTTGCATAGACTTGATTTAACTTTAATTTATCACCTAAGCATTGAACCAATTTTCGATGCGTTCAACGAATTGTTAACAATCAAAATTTTTTGCAAACATCTAATTAGAACCAGGGAAATGAGAAATGAGAAATGAGCTTTCCTTTATATCTTCAACGAATACCAAACAATTTCGAATTGTGCATCTTGAACATTATCTTGGGATACGGTTTGTGAGGCACTCATTCGTTGTCATTCTGTTGAGCACCTGCCTCCTGGCTCTCGGCCTCTGACGGTCCGGGCACAAATGTATTATTCCGTCTGGCGATGTCGCGTTTCTCGTCGTCTGTGAGCGGGCCAAGGCCATAGACTGGGGCAGTTTGATAGAGTTTGGTTAATGGGTTTAGATTGTTCAGTTCGTTCTGGAAGAGAGATAAGCGTGATCCAAATGTTCGATTCGGCACAAAGGGATCGCTATTCTGTTCGTCGTCGTCCTCAGTGTTGACCATGAGATTCAACGAGGGCATCCAGTTAGTGAAGGAGTCGGACATCTTGGACTAAACGAATGAAGTTTTGGCTCTTATCTGTTTTCAGGAATTTTCGGCAATAAAATAATAAAAATGTTTCTTAATGTGTTGCACTAAATTTCGAATGAGAATTTCTCGAGATCTGGAGACGGCATTAGGCTTTGAGATGTTTAACTGAATGATTGCTGAGATCGAAGAAATTTTTGAGTTGTATATGAAAAAAATAAAGTCGACGTATTTGAGATATTGAATACTAAAATAAAGCTTTCGATTATGATAATGAAAATGAAAATTAGTATAATGAGAATGATAATGATATTTCAAATGATAATGCTTATGAATCATGATTTTAGTAATGATAATAAAAATGATAATAATAACGATAATGCTAATGATAATAATATTGATTATAATAATCATAATGCAAATGATAATTATAATAATAATGATAATGATTATGATAATGATTATAATAATGATAATGGTAATAATATTTATACAATTTATTAATTAGAATAATAATTATAAAAATAATGATAATGATTATGATAATGATAATGACAATTATGTTCATGCTAATTACTAATTATAATAATAATGAGAATGATTGTGACACTCACAATGCTAATAATAATTTTAATAATAATGATAATGATAATGCTAAAACTAATTATAGTAATAATGATAATGATAATGATAATAACATTTATATTGCTGCTGTTATTGCTAACATGAAATTACATGATTATAAATCCAGCAATGCAAGTCTGTCTCTAAATATTTGCCCAGCACTGTATCAGCCAGAAGCTAACGTAACGCAGTCACATACAAACACATATGTGGCTTCACTGTGTCTCGTTAGTCACTGGCTGTTGATATTGTTGTTGTTGTTGTTGTTGGCTTTTTCACAGACACTTTCCGTCGGCCATGCGGGCCGACAACATCCGCAGTGGCGGCTGCTGCTGGTAGCCTATAGAACGCACCGCAGCGCCTGCTCCTCCCCTCCGCAGCAGCAGCAGCTGAATAATGCGCACCTGGTTTGTTTATTTTTGACTGGACTGTTGTTGTGCCTCTTGCTGCTGCTGCTGTTGCATTTGATTGTTGTTGTTGTTGCTGTTTTCATAGCTGCACAGCTGCAATCGTGTTGTGCATTTAAAACAGACTCCACGAAAACAAAAACAAAACGATTGAAGAATGAGAAGAAAGGCTGCTGTTGTTACTGAAACATTGGCAGCTAACCTGGGTCATTTGTTGGCCGAACATCGAATCGAGAGCATCTTCTTAGCCAAAGCAAACAGACAGCAAGGCCAACAAGGCAAACAAATGAACTCATTACAAAGTTGTCCGCTGGCGATTCGATAATTTTAAAATTCAGCAGAGTAAAAGGCAACTTTCAACTGCAGCTTAGCGACTGGGGAGGGGGGTGGGCAGTGGCCACGCTTAATTAAATGCCCAACAAGCAGCAAATTAAATAAATACGCACTGCACAGAGTGTGCGGCTGCTGCGGCCAACCAGGCTTTGTTCTCCATTGACAATGCAGCGGGACTAATCAGCTGCGCAAAAATGCTTGCGAGATGCGAGATGAACAAAGGGCCAAGTCGACCCTTTGGGCCATTAATTAACTCGCAGAAAACAATAGCGAAAGTTGCCGAGCACAGCTCAAACCGAGCGTTAAGCAAAACCAAAAGCGAAGCCCAAACAAACGTGAGCTTCAAAAAGTGCCAATACAATGTATAAATAGCTGCGAATGGCAAGATGCTTCGAGGTAAATGCGTTTAATTATTACGCAACCTTAACAAGTTAAACAGGCTTCCGCACACACACACACACACACACACACACACACACCCTGTACTCTGCGTAGGTCCTGGCACATCAATCAAGCAACCTCTGCCATCCACTTTATCCATGGCCCGCCAATTAATTGTAATCGCATTGAGATTGATCAGCAACAGCAACGGCAACGGCAACAGCCGGCGCGTCAATGTTTTCCAATTTACTCATTTTTTATGGCGACGGCAATTAAAATATTTGCATAAGTATCTTAAAAATGCGCTGACAAGACGCACACGGCGTTAAGTGCAATCGATTGAAGTTGATTTATGTTTAAGAAAATATCACAAACTTAATGGTGTCATGAGTGAATGACCACATCAATACTCTGAGCTGAAAGAGAAATAGAGCAAGTTAAATGCAACGGAAATGGGTCTTAAAGTAGTCGCTTATGTATGACAGAGTCATAATCCAATACATATGCAGCTGAAATATGACTTTCGATTGTTAAACAATAAATATTGATGGCTTAGTTGCTGTTGCTACTCGTAATGGCCATAAAATGAATGTGGCAAACATTTATAAAATCTGAAACGAAACAAATTGAATCCGGTTAAGGCTAGAAATGGCTAGAAATGCCTGCGAGCGCAGTCAAGCGTGGCAGCATTTAGAGTTATTCTAGTGGCAAAAACTTTTTCTTTTTTTTTTCTGTTTTTGGCCTTGCAATTTAAGTAAAAGCCTCAATAAAGTTGAAAGGTGTTTGAAGGAAATATATATACATTTATAAATATATATTTATGTATGTGTGTGTATATAGGCAGCAGCATATAGTAAATACTTGTAGCATTCGATAAAGTGCTTACATTAAACGCTTGCCTGTCAGAGAGGGAGAGGGCGGAGAGAGAGAGAGAGCAAGTAATAAGCATGTGATAGCCATGGCATAAACATTTATGTAGCTACTTTTCACAGTTCTATGTGAGCATGCATGTGCGTGTGTGCATGTGTGTGTAAAGACTGGCAGAGCAGGCAAATCCAATTGAAATCGTTGCATGGCGCGAGGCAAATCCATTTAATAACCAACATAAATACTCTAAAGAAGCTTTACGACTTGAGTGCGCCACAGGAAACTATTTTGCCAGCCAGACGAGCTGTCAGAGGCGCAAGAGGCGTGCACTGTGTGGGCGTGGCGTGGCAGCAAGTTAGCAAGCAACAAACTGACTTTAAGCTCAAGCAAGCTGTGAGAATATTGTGTATATTTGCATGACAGTTCATGCAGACTCTCTCTCTCTCTCTCTCTCTCTGTGTGCGTGTGTGTGTGTGTATGCAAATGTATGTGTGGGCGTGAATCCCGCTGTGACACTTTACGGGCAGCGCAAGAACCGCAAAAGCTGAATAGCCACGAGAGTGTGACAAGGTCGCTCGCAGCTTTCAATTCTATCTGCTGGCTGCTTATTTTTATGCTGATTAACCTAACAACTGGCACACACACATTTACACACATTCACACACTCACTCCATTGCACACGTAATTGAATAAGAATATGACTCGTTTCAATATTTTATATGGCTGGCCACAGAAAATTGCCCACAATCATAGCCAACACGTCGCCCGAAAAACTGTGACTGCGCCCCATAAAAACTCATAAACTTACCATAAATATCGGCTCACTAAGCTGGCGCCATATTATTATTGTTATACCTAACAAGCTTCAACTAGAGTGGATATATAGGTTAAGCGAATGATTTCGCTCTCGTGAGCATACGCCACGTAGCTGGCATTAGATTTAAGTATATGAGCAGCATAAATTATAGATTTCTATAGAGAGTATCTACGCGTTTAGCAGCCAGTTGATTATTATTTTATTGCTTGTTTCCCTTCCAGCATTTATTTTTGTGTTGCTCTCTGTGCGGTTGGAAAAGAAATATGTTCGATTAGGGCTGTTGCTCGGCTCGCTCAGCCGTGCTAAAGATGATGTGTAATTGCATTTTATTGCCATAAATAAAAGTTTGAATGGGCCACGCCCTTGCAACAATGAGTTGCCCCGAAGCGTTCAGCGTTCAAGTGGCAGCGCGTGCGCTTCTGTCTCAATTAGTAAGCAATTGCAGTTGCAAGAGTTGCCGCTGCACGAGTGTTGCAGCTGCAGTTGAAATATTTAAGCAATGCCACAAGATTTCTTAATTAAAAAGTTGCTCCAATACCGAGGCGCGTTCACATCTTTGTTGGCATCTTGGCAAACGTCAGGCGAGGTGTCAGCAACAATGAAATTTGTTTCAGCTCTTCTTGTTTCTATCGCATACTCTGCAAAGCTGCGCTGGGCATAGCTGACGGGCAATTGAGAAGTGATGTAAGAAATAAATGAATGAATGAAGTGAATGAATGAATAAGTGAATTTGTCTATGAACTATGAATGAATAGCTGGTCTGTTTGAATAGCTTAAATGAGTATGATAGGCAAACCATTTGGGTATTAATTTCATTCTGATTTCTACTCTCAGAGTGAGGATAACTATGAGTGAGCGTAATACGCGACAAGTTTAGAATCTTCTCGCTTACTGCAAATGCTATTTCAAATATGAAGCTTAGAAGAAGACACCTCTTAGACATCTCTAAACTCATGTAGCTTACAGCAAGAGAGAGTTAGCAGAGTCAGCTGCATCTGTAATGCTAATGGCAGATCGATAAGACTAAATATATCTCATATCAACCATATGACCCATTGATCTAAGTTAAAGCTAATTCAGGCAAGTCTTCTCCTCTACATTTCTCTCATATATAATAAACAATTTCTTATCTATATACCAGCATTAAGTAAAAGTTCTCTAAAATTTCTAGCTATATTCCAGCTCGACAATAAAGCTCTCTAAAAAGCGTATTTCAACTTCGTCAACTGCCAATTTGTCTCTCTCTCTCTCTCTCTCTCACTCTCTTACAGTTGCTCCGCCATTTACGCTCTTTTTTTTTTGGCAATTTGCTTTTACACATTATTCTTCATTTACTTTGCTGCAAAATCTACGAAATTTCATTTGCAGTTATGTTGTTATTTTTCCGGCAACAATTTTGCTGCTGCTGCCGCTGCTACAGCTGCTACAGTCAGTGCTAAAAATATTTGCCAAGCGCTTCAATTTGGACGCATAGTCAAACAATTTGGCTGGTCAAGAAAACGAAATATGTGCTCATAGACTCTGAAGACTTGGCGCATTTATTAGTGTGAACTTGCCTGTACAGCAGCAGGCTCTATAAGGTTTCTCTCCCTCTCTCTCTCTCTCTCTCTCTCTATGACTAATGCTGACGTTAGCATCGCTGCTTGGCCTGCTCAACAATTTTGGCATGCTTCAGTTGTTTTGTAGAAAAGTTGAAAAATTGTATTGCATACATTTAGGCAAACAACTTTCGTTTCAGAACAAAGTTTTATTTTTGCGCCTGGACAGTGCAGCCTCACAATACACTGCACTTGGCTCTATGCATCATAATTAAGTGCCCAACAATATATGCTAAATGGTTTGCAAATTGATAAACTATGCGATGCTGTGCGTATTTAACTTAATTAAAACCAGCTGCGTGTTTTATTTAATTTATTCATTTTAGATAATAATTAGTTAGTGATATGGATTAAAAGCATAATAAGTGGAGCATATTAGTTTTGTTAGTGGCAAGACCAGGCCATGCTGATGCTCAGCCAAGTAGTCTGATTAGGCAAATCGACTTGGAGTCTTCAAGATTCAGAGCTTACTCTTGCTTTATACAAAGCGTGTCATCTAGTTCATTAAAGAGCATTCCACAGTCGGCTGGCCTGTTCTATAAGTTTTTTTTAAATATGCGACAGGTCAGCGCATTCTGAAAACTTTTTAAGCATTGTCTATAAGCTGCCTGGCATGCACACAGCCTTGGCTAAAGGTATTTGATGAGCACAACTTTCTGCTGCACACTCAGCCATGTTCTAATTGCATTTTAAATGGTTGCCAAACACACACACTCAGACAAACACACACACACACAGAGAGAGAGAGAGACTGACAGACACAGAGAGCTGGCTATGTCAATAAGGCAACCGCATACGCATTGCGGCCACAAATATGTTGAATTAATTCAATATTACGCAATCAAATATTGTCACCACATCATCAACAGCTGTGGCAGCTCTGGCAGAGCCGCAATGTCAATAGAAGGCTCCTTGTGGAATTAGGCAATGCTAAATTGCACAGCAAACAGCTCGTGGCAGAAGATGAAGTTCATTTGTTTAGCTGCAGTCGTAGAAGCAAAAGGAAATCAATGCTGTTGACATTTATTAAAATTCTCTCCTGCTGCTGCCTCTGCTTCTTTGGCTGTGCCATATCTATGTGTGGCGTAATGCTTGGCATATCAGCCTTATTGGCCCGGACGGCTGCGCGTTTTTATATTAATTTCGTTTTTGCAGCTGGCGCCAAGTGTTGGGTGTTGGCGTTTTGCATGTACAAAGAGCGAACAAAGGCGGCGACAAAAGAATTTAATTAAAGCGCCACTGCATTGTCTGGACCAACGGCCAGAGCTTCACTATATACACTCCATACCCATTTCACTCTGGTCAGTTCGTGTCGCTCGAAAGGATTAAGACATTGCCCTGCCCTCTCGCACACTTGACTGGCTTGACTGTGAGCTCTCTTATCAAGCGCCGCCACCACCTTCAACTGCATTTAATGAAAAACTCGCTCCATTCTACTGTTGTATTATTATATATTTTTGTTGTATAATTTCAGCGGATTACAAATATAATTTGAGCACAGGTCATAATTTTAAATATTTACAATTTGTGCAAAGCGCAGCGCACAGTTGTAAATTGTGTATTTAGCCGTGTCTCTCGCAGTTCGCCACGTGTTACTGCTGCATATAATAAAAGTTTTTTAATTACGCACACACACGTTAAAGCTGGCACACACACACACGCACAAACACATATACACAACTCTATACAATCCGCGAAAAGTTGTTCGCTTCTCTTTTGCTTGCGCTGAAAAGTAGGCAATGGTTTTTTACATTGCGCTATAAGCTCGCATAAGTTGTTGTCGCACCTTGTCGCTGAGCACCACTGCCGCAACATTATGTGTGTGGGTATTGTAGCTGTCAGTGGAACACGTTTATTTTTGTTTGTTGTCACGATGTGTCAGGCGGCGGCGACACGTTCTACGCACAGATATTTGTATGTTTGTTGACACTTTTTTGATGTGATGTGCATTTAATTGCAGCTGAATATTAAAGCGTGAATTCCTTGTGCCGCTTCAGTTGTCAGCGCACATGTCAAGCAATGTGAAAAGAACTGCCAGCTTTGATGTTGAATAATAATAATAATGGCAGCAGTTGAAAATTTGCTTGCATAATAATTAATATGCTTTGATTTAGTCAACTGGCAGTGAACCGTATATATATATATTAAAACAATGATTTCTTTTAAGAAAATAACTCTTTTAAAAATTGTTTAATACTTTTTTTCTATGACAATGAGTGCTTAGTGCTATTTTCGCATTCTCCTTTCGATTTGGCTTCTTCTCAGAAGAGCATTTCAGCTCTTTTTTTTGCGCTTCCAAATCAGAGACATTGTCAGTAAGACAAGTGAAAAGAAGCTGCAAACCGAAAATTCTTTTAGTCAAGTTCTACTGTAAAATAAAGTAATAAAGCTGCTTGCTTTGATGCCATAGTAGCTGGACTTTGGTATATGCTGCTTTATCAGGCAGTAGAAACAATCGCTAATTGAGATCTACATTATATATTATATTAATATTTAATAACATCTACATTTCAACATGTCCCAGCTACACACATTTATATTCTACATATTTCTCTATTAAAATATTTATATGCCGCACACTTGACAGTTTCAGCAGCCATAAGTGCTCTGGCATTCGTTGGCCAAGTTCGCCTTGGCTGTGAAATGTATTTATAGTCAGCTAAGAAAAACATTTAAGCCGAAAGCAATCAATAGACACAATAGTTGCCAAGTTGTTTGTTGACTTTCGTTTTGCTACAGCCACAAAGTTTGTGAACTTTAAAATGCTTGCAGATATTATGGTTCACTTGGCTAGAAATCTATTGGATACTTAAGACAAGCTCATGTTAAAATGTCAATTGCAGCCACAAAACCTTTTGCAAGCGTTGAAATTAAGCTGAAATTACAAATTACAAATTACAAATCCATCAAACAGTTTTGATTAAGTAAAAAGCTTTGCTCTTACCCTTGCTGTGTCCAGCTGCCAATTGTTGGCAAATAACTAAAGGCAATTGCATAAATAATCGCAAATACAGCAACAATAACAACAACAACGAGCACTGTTACAGAGTCAATAAGAGTTGTGGTCCATTTTTTTTGGTATACAATTAACTTGGCTAAAATGCACGATTTGCCAAGCTAAAGGCAAATAAACAGTTGGCCAACTATTGAGCCACATGTCAAATGTTTTTGCAGTCATTCAACTTGTATTGGCATGCGGCTGTTGTTATTGCTTGTCTTGTTGTTGTTGTTGTTGTTGCAGCAATGGTCTATTATTATGGGGCGTTTGCGGCTGGCTGCCAGTTAAGAGTGCCGCTGTCGGAATCGGAACTCGTGTCATTTCCGCAAAAAGTTTAGCATGCTTTTAGGCTTGGCCATTTAACCCAGCGGGTGGGTGGGCGAGCGTATGTGTGTGTGTGTGTGAGTGAAGCATGGCCATGAATAACATGGCACCAGAGCATTATCTATGCAAGTGTTCCGGCTAAGAAATTCACTAGAAACAATGACTAAATGAATTGCTGATGTGAAGTTAAAAATAAGACGATTTTGTCATGTTTTATTTTCGTTTAATATTATTTTTTTTTTTACAATTTTATGGATTAATGTGTAAGCTGTGAAATATAATATAATAAATTTAGTAATTAAGTAATATGTGCTTGATCTGACAGCAAATGTGCAATCCATGGAAATATACGGGAAGAGCTGAAGAGCTCTTTTAGCTTCTTTCTGCTGCTCTGCTTGACAGAGTCTCCTTTCAAATTTTGAATGCTATGCAGATTTCATGTCTATCTTTAACTGTCTACAACTTCAACAGAATTGTCTGAAATTCAGGCGAAATTTTATTCTGGAACTCAAGCAACTTCCATCCTTTTTTTTTTGGGATTTTTGCCTAGTTCTCGCTGCTGTCCCGGTTGTTGTTGCTGCTAGGCTGTTCGAAAAGTTGTTTAATAAATGTACTGGCACATGGCTTAGGCGAATGGCCATCGAATATGTGGGCATTTGACTGTGACCTTGAAGGCTTGTCTATGGAGCTTTGCCTACAAGCAGCTTTGCAGCCAATATGAAAGTTTTTTAATAACTAGGCATAGTCAGGAAGAACATGGACAGTTTGTGCTGCACGAGGCTGTAATTGCGTTAAGCGCACAATTTGTATCTGCACTTTTGTATCTTTAATGTTGCATTAAATTTATGTGCACAATTGATTTATGAGCAACGCCTGCTAATTACGTACATTTCGCCTGCTCTATCTGGCGCACCACGTTTGCTGCTTTAATGAGCAGCACTTAAATGCCGTAACGAGCTTAATTGTGAGCTCGACTGGGCGGCACACTCATTAATAATTGCGCCTGCTTGCAACTTTTAATGAAGTTTGCATTCCGTTTCAGGCGTAAATGTCAACAAATATCGCTGTGAATCAGCCAGCAAAGTCAATCACAGTCACGCACGCACTCTTCACTCAGTCAGTTGGTCAGTCAGTCGGGCCAACGCTGCGTATGCGTAACGCTTTATTGAAGACTCGTCAGCTCAGTGTGCAGCTGATTATTTGCAGTTTTATTGCCACAAATGAGAAAAAAAAAAAAAAAAACGCGTGAAGAATTTAAGCCCAATTCTTTGTGCATTAAAATTTAAATGCGATACGAGCAAAAACTGTTTATGCATGAGCTGCAAATTCTCTTTTTGTTTTCTATTTTTTTCCCTCCCCTTTTTTCATTCCTTGACAATTTTCCTGCTGCGTTTCAATTTTTTATGTGTTTTTGCTGCGCTACCTGTGGCATATTTTCAGTGGAATTATATATTTTTTTTCTGCAAACTTTTCAACTAGCTATCGTGTGTACGCTTTTTGTTATGCTGTTATATATGTCGATCAGCTTAATATGAAATTTGTTTTTATGCAACTTTATAGTTTTTGCATTTTTGTAATTTTATAGCCCAATGGCTAGCGATACCAAATATCCCACACAGAGTAAAAATAAAGAACTAGACTAGGCAGTGCCTGACTGGCAGATACTCTGTGAGTGGATAGTTGCATTGATTGATAGTTGGAGCACTCAATTGGATTCTGATTTTGATTGGTTTAACTTATATATATTTGATGGTATTTTATGCCCTTGGCTTCTTTTGCCTCTAAACTAATATAGCCATTTTCAATATACATATAGGGTATAAAAGGCAACCATATATGGTTACGCTACCTCTCTCTCTCTCTCTCTCTCTCTCTTTCTCTCTTTGCCACTGAGTACTTTAGCGCTTCCGGTCGGCAGGCCCACAAAACAGTCTCACGCACATTTTTTTGTTGCGGTTTTGCCAGCCTTTTCATTATTGATACGCAGATTGCGCAATGAGTTGGCAATTCTTTTGTTCACATTTAAAGTGTGCTTTGTGCAATAATTATTTAAAACTCATTATTTAATTAAAGCGAGCGCATTGATTGCGTTAAGTGCTTGAAAACAATGAAAGAAGAATGCCTTAATTGGCGGTCATTAGTCAAGTGGTTTAGAGGCGACTGTGGTGAGGCGTGCACACCTTTTGTGGGGCGTGGCTGGGCAGCGCAATCTTTGCTAATGCTCGAGCACTAAGCATGTGCTTAGCCGTCTAGACATGATTTGGCCAGCGGCCGGCCACCCGTTCGGGTCAGTGCAAATAAATCTGTGTTGCTTTTCAACGGGCAGCTTAACATTGGGGTCTCGAAATACCCGCCTTCTTGGTGGCGAACCAAACAAATGTGCTCGGTATGTGTTTTTGTGCAAACACATGTAAACACAACAACTTGACCGAGAGAGAGAGGGAGACGGCGCTCATACATGGCCAATGAGCTTAACAGCTCGGCGCTGTTTGACTTCTGATGACACACAGCAAAATTTAATGCCAAGCTCAGGCTTAAATTTTCATTGGCTAAGCCCAGTGTGAATACAAAGTCAAATAAACCCAAAGATAGATTTGCATATAGTGTAAATTTGCTCTTGTTACAGTAAAACAGAGCGGCAGCAATAAATTTCTGCTGACATTGGCAATATATCGACAGCTCTGAGAATTTGCATGCTCAACAAGTGTGTGATTGGGGTGAGGTGGGGTGGGGTGGGGTGACGTTGCGGGAGTTGCTGCCAAATGCATTGCAGGTGTTAATTTCGAGCCGGCGTTTAGAGCGGCATTTGTCTAGCCAGCTGTGTGTGCCGAAAAGTTTGTTCTGGCAAAAGTTTGATAGCCTGCTGCTGTTAACACTTTGATTGCGAGCAACTCTTTTTAAACTGGCAACAAGGACTCGATAGCGTTTCGTATTCGGATTCAAATGCAAAATGCCAGCAAAAGTAAAAGAAGCGCAAGAGAAACTTTAGCTGCGAAAATAAAGCCAATTTAACTGGTTAGCAAGAAGCGCGAGTGCTTCCGAGTGAGCAAGTCTTAAGAGCAAGCTGATAACACAAAGAGAGACGCGGAGGGAGAATGTGTTAGAGAGAGCATAAGATATATCTCAGTTAATAGGTGCAACTCCTTGCCTAAGTAGCTGCTCTCTATTGTTAAATCAGCCGTCAATTGATGCGTATTGAAGTGGCTGTGGTTGCGCAATGCATTTAACGCTCGAACACCTGCAGTTGCAGGTGTTTGTGTTATGGCAATTCAATTGTCTGCTTAAAGCTTTAAGTATCGCTTCGATAGATCTGCGCTGCATTTCATGTGCAAATAGTGCCCAGAATTGCAAAGAGCTGCAAGTACTTATCCATGGTATGCAATACGAGTATGCAAAGGCAGACAGACAAACGAGACGAGCAGACAGCTGAGCAGGTGAGCGGGTGGGCAGCGCCACTATAAATAAGTAAGATTAAGCGCACTTCAGTGTGTGCGTGTGCATCTGTGTATGTGTGTGTGTTTGTGTGTTTGGTAAACTGAGAGAGAAACATTTGGAAGCAGTCGAGTAAGACCAGCAACAGAACCGTAACCAAGTCAAGCATCCAGAAGCAAACGACGTGCCCGGACTCGAAAACATGAAATAAACATTTTTTTAACCGCAAAAAGAAGTAAGAAAGTTGCAGCAGAGTGCAAACGACTGCTCAATGCTCGTTACTGAATGCAACTGTAAAGTTATAATTGAGTAAGCTAGAGAATTTAGAGATCTAACTACAGAGAGAGAGAGAGTTGACAGAAGAAGTCTGTTTTCTATAGACAAGACAGTAAACAGCAAACAAATGCCGATATGCCTTTATTTATTCAGCGAGCGAGTATAAACACGCAATAAAAGAAATGTATAAACTTCCGTGTGGCAGGAGAAGCTGCGCCGACTGCAACTGCAGCTGGAATCAAAATCAGCTTCTCATGTTGCCAGACGCCTGCACCGTTTGACTCTGCTGACTGTTTGGTACTGCTTGCCAATGCCAACTCCTCGATCCTGCTCGCTCCAGCTTCCTGCTGCTGCTCATAATTCAGGAAGTGTGCTGCACTCTTTGTCAGGCGACTTGCATTTTATAACAAGCTGAAGCAGCTTTCCGCCACATTCTGTTGCACAGTGCGTTCCGTGTGTCCGCCGCGACAGCTTAATAAATGTCAAAAAGTAGCTGCAAGACGAGTTCTACACTGTACAAGTGCCTCTCGCAAGGGCTAGCAATTTAATTTGCACAACTTTGCGAAATTGAATAAAAATGCTTTGCATTATTTACTAAATGCATCATTTTCATATTTTTAATATAAACATCATTAAATATGCACACAAAAACCAAATGAAGAGGAAAACAAAAACAACAAAAAGTAAAATGAAGATTCGCAGCAGAGGGTTACACTAGAGAATACCCTCTAAATGTAGTAGAAATTATATATGATAAGGGATAGCTGTAAAAATTTCTTTCTAGACATCAACAAGTATTCCCATTCGAAATACTTTTCTATACTCGGCCAAGAACTTTTGTCAGTCATACCCATTGCAGCTAACACCCCACTAGAGGGTATCTGCACTACAATACAAACAAGCAAATGCGTTGAAGCGTTCGTTGTCTGCTTTTAATGAGTGTGTAAATTGCAGCTGTAAAGAGGAGAGATGTAATGAAAAGCTGTAACAAAAATTGCACAAATAATATTAATGCATGCGCACAGTTTGATAATTAATATTAAAATCAGTTTGCGCCCTGTCGGCTTGCATTGTTGTTCAATTAATCAGACATATGTATTGTGGTCAGGCTAGCTATCACGCGGCCCAATTGTCACTGATTAATTAAAATCTCTGCATGTCCTTTTTAAGCAGAGGCGTAAAAACAAAGTTGAAAAAATAATAATAATAGAGAAACCAAACAAAAATCATAGCAAAATATTATTAAAATTTACACATGAATAGCCTGAATAAGTTTGCTATTTTTGCATTGACCACAGGATGTGACAGACGCCAAAGGCAAACCACATTTAGTTTTATGCTTAATTAAAAACATAAATTAATCTTATTTTGATTTAGTGGTAAGACTATAAAGATGTACCAGAAAAAATATTGCAAATAATTCTATTTAAGCAGACGACTTTTATTTTATGCATTATTTATATTATTAAACTGGATTGATTGATTACGCGTTAACATATTTCTTTTTGGACTTGAACCTTAATTTAATTTTTCTTCAATTTCACACCTATTAGATGTCAAGTTGATGTCTTCTGTGTTTAGCTTGATTAAGATTGCATAAGTAGAAAAGAAGTTTATTCAAACTATTTGTCTTAGTAGAGTGCTGTAGAGTACCTATGAGTATATAAATACATATGCATGTATAATTGTGCATGTGGCAAGGTTTCCTCCATTGTAATTGCGTAATTTGACAGACGCGCTCAACACTGAGCTCGCTGTCTCTCGCTATCTCTCACCAACAAATGTTCTTAAAGAATGAAAATTTCTAGTCGCCGTCGCTACGTTCATTTCTCACTCACTCACACTCAGCAAGAGCCGAGCTTACGTTCGGCAACAGCTAGCTGTGCCCCTCTCTCGCTCTCCCTCTCTAACGCGCACTGTCTTGTGCATACAGGCAAAGGCAAGACGCAAAGCCAGACTCGCTCACTCCGTTATAACTATCAGCTCACTCACACCAATACAGCTGCGCACTTGTCATGCTTGTTTTCAATTGCAACTTTGTGTGAGGATTTTGCTAAGTTTGTAGTAAATTAATTTTTGTATATTATGGAATATGATAAAGTTGCAATGGTAAGCACACTTGTTTAACTTTTTAATTCTGTGTTAAACACTCTTAAATACACTTAAATTGTTGATGAATCGCATTTGATTTGATTTACGCGTTATTCGTGTGTTAAACACATTAAACAATTAGCTGCCGTTGAAGCACGGCAAACAGTTGCAATTAGTGCGCGCGAATGGCACTCAATTAAATACAATAAATTCAATTGACAGCTGCGCTTCTTAACAATATTTTCACTTTGCATTTTCCCACTTCCCATTGCCAACTTCCCATTCCCCACTTCCCATTTATCATTTTCCCATTTCCACAAATCTCATTAAAATGCCCAACGTATATTATTTGTGCATAATTTCTGGCTCATTTGGAAGTTATGCGCTATCTTTATTTATGCACATATTTGCCATTGGGTTTTTACATTGATAATTTAATTTTATTTATTTATCGTTTTTGCGTCGCCATAATTATTAACAAGTTTGGCTAATTGGCTTGGATGTTGGCTTATCTGATTGTAAAATTATACAACAATTTATGCATGCCTCTTGTTAATTACAAAGTTTTCAACTTTAAGCATCAGCATCAGTTCGATTTATGGCTTGAAATTGGAAAAAAAATGAGATTGAAAAATCAAAGAAAATTCCCTTACAAACTTGTATTGGACGCAGGCAAAAAAACGAGCAACGAAAAAAGCCAAAAACAAATTTAATCAAAAAAGTGTATAAAGAAATGTTTTGCAAACAATTTCATCAGGAATGCTCGCTTTTATTCAAATCTTACAAATAGATTTCAATATCTATACGCATTTATCAGTTACAGTTACAGAAACTGAAGCAAGTTCCCTTCGTTATTTTTTGCATTTACATTTAGAGAAATCCGCCTCCCCTACGGCCAAAAGTTTCTCAGAACAAAAAAGTTCATTGTTATGCACAGATTTGAATTTGGATTTGTTAAAAACCAACATATTTTCCTTTCAGGCCGAAACCCAAGCGCGTGGGGCCAACAATGGCAGGTAAAGTCCAGCGCAGACAGAAATAGATTCGAATGCTCAGATTCAGCATTTTTCAGCTTCCCTTTTTCCCTTTTTCCCTCTCTCTCTCTCTCTCTCTCTCTCCCTCTGTTGATGTTGTATTTGTTAACCACATTCGACAATGCGCCCATTGAAATTTGCATGGAAATTTGTTTCGCTGCCATGCCAATCGCTGATGCTCCAAATCAGACGAATATCTATGCGCATTACGCATACGTCACGTGCGGGCAGCGATGGACGTTGAGCGGACAACTAACGTCAAGTTGTTGGCATATTTTGCGCTGTATTTAGCAGCTTACCATAGCGTATTAATTAACTTTTATGAGAGTGGATTCCAAACACACACACACACATACAGAAAAACATCGACACACGCTCGCTCTGCAGTCGAGCACTCGCTGTGTGCTACGCTGCGTATGTGTAATATTTCATTTAGGGCCGTGGCAGCAGCTCACTTTATCTGCGCTCCTTTGGGTCTAAAAGATTTATTGCCTGCTTCAAAGATAAAGTCATTATTATGGCATTATAAAAGATGGCAAGCGGCGCCCCGCAACGCTTAGCGATATGAATCTTTGATGCATGTAATTGCCATCTCGACCCTTATACGATCTCATTCATTGATTTGCCGCTGCGGCGGCTGCACAGCATATAGTACATATCTAGAGAGCTATGTTAATTTTTGGCGGCCAGTGTTTTATCGCTTGTCTTGAGCTAATTAAAATTTCATTAGGCCGCAAACACGACGCATTGCGACAGCCATCAGCTGTCAGTATCTGCAGCAGGCAAGCTCGCTGACTTGCCGGGCTTTTCACATGTTGGTTAACAAGTACAAGCTAAATTAATTATGCATGCGAGCGGCGCTAATTGACAGCTGCCACGCCCACCAAGGCCAATTCCTAGCTAAGCACAATCAATAGCCACCAACATGGCCGACACGTGTAAAGCGTGCCAACGTAATTCGTAATTCGTAATTCGATACGCCCCAGCAAATATTTGACCCCAAAAATGAAAGAGAGATGTAGAAAATTTAAGCCTTTCGATGCCATTCGGCCATTTGGCAGGCATTCAAGAAGCAACGGCGCTGCCATGGCCGCTGCATGGCGTCTACACAGCGCGACAAAATGGCCGACAAAATGGCGACAACATGGCTGAAGGTGCGCTTTAAAGCCATTTGGCAAGCCCTTAAAGAGATTAACAGCTGCAAATGGCAATCGACACGCGATAACTTCATTTACAGCAATGCACAAAGTCGATTCCTGAGCTCGAGCAACAAGAAAAATTCATGTGAGTTAATTAGCGCTTAAATTGATGTCTATATAAGGATAATTATCGACTCAGTTTATGAGACACTGGTGATATATGTGAAGTTATATATTGCTTTACTTACTCTCACCTCTCACTTCAGGCAGTGTATATCTGCTTCGGTGTGTGCCGAAAGAAATATGCACAAATACTCCTGACTTCTTGCCCTCTGTTGCATTCTTTGATTGAATTCCCGGGCTGCGGTGGATGCGGCAGATGTTGCATATGCTCGTCTGTTTGCCAGTTCGTGGCATGAAGTTTATTGAAATCGATCGACTTCCGCTGCGAGTGTTTTTTTATTGTTGCTGCTGCTGCTGCTGCTGCTCATGTGATGTGCAGCTGATATTTGCATATATGTAAGTAAAATGCGCCAGCGAATGCCTCAGATTTATGTTAATTTATTGAATTTCATTTGATTCGCACTGCCCTTTTTGCAATGTGCTGAAATCTTGCGTTGCGAATGCGAATCCGAATGCGAGAGCAAATTCAATCAGGTTTATGCATAAATTACCAGACAGCAACAGCAACAGCAACACCAAAAAAAAAAAAAAGGTAAATTTCAGGCATCGGAGCAACAACAAAGGGACAACAACAACAACTTGTTTCTTCTTTCACTTTATCTTTATAATGGCAAAAGTTTCAAGTTGAAAGCCTTCGTCCTTTTTTTTTATATATATATATATTTGCTGTTGTTGTCTACCTTTCTTGTATATATTTATGGGTAGAGAGTTTTTGTGCTGGCCTGGCCCTCGGGGCAGGTCGTTAAATTGAAGCTGCTGTTCATTATGTAATTGTGCTGCGTACCAGGTTAAAGACACAGCATGCAGCTCTTTTTTGCGGTTGTCATTTGAATAATTGATATGCTAATTTAATTATTGTTCAATTTGCACAGTTTATTGTTGCTCTGGGTTGACCCTTTGACCTAGCTGCGGCTCGCTCTCAGGCTGCTCTGCAGGCGATCCAGCTCCATTTGCTGCAGATAGTCAACGATGGTGGTGCAGAGCACCACTTGCAGCAGCATTTTGCAGCCACTGGCGATGCCAGCAAACGTAATCACAGCGGCATTCGACTTTGGCTTCCAGGCCAGAAAGCTAATGGAATGCGGACGATAGTCGACAAAAGGCAAGCGTGTACTGAGCTGCAAGGCAGATGAATTTAAATAGGGAATAATACTTTTATGAACAACTATAGCTCACTAAGAAGCTGATGATATCCTTGTAGTGCGTGCTGCTCTTAGTAGATACGTGCTGCTTGGTGCTTTGTAGTTCTATATTCCAGATGTTGTTAATGAGTTTCTTTTGCTCTTGCTGCTGCAACTTTGCAGCCCAGAGCAGTGGGAGCATCACTGTAAGTGGCCAAGCCAGCTCCGATGCTGCGGAAAACAATGTCTGTTCACGTGTTGGTGGAACTGTTTCCTGACCCAGCCACTCCGCCTCATCTTCCAGATCCTCGCGGCTCTTGTAACGCTGCAAGATCAGGTTCTCATCGTAGCGAAATTCACTTATGTAAACCCCACTCTTGAGGCACAGCAAGAAGAAGAGCCAGCAGAAAGCCAAGCGAAAGTAGTAGGCAGCCAAGTGTTGAATGCGCTGGAGCAGAGGATAAACATGCAGCACTTGGCGCAACAGATCGAGCTCATTTGGCAGCTGTAGCTGCGTGAGCAACTGATTTAGCGACTGCAGCATCGCCGTATGCAACAGAAGCTGATAGAGATGCACAGTCAGCAGAAGCACCAAGAGCAAATGCACTGCGCCCATGCCATAGTTGAAAACACTTTCATCCAATGCAGCTGGAAAGTCGAGCCAGAGCAGATTGAAGCTCAGCAAGAGCAGCAGCAATAGCTGAAAAATACCCAGAAATAAGAGCAGCCACGAGCTGTTGAGCTTCAAACGATCGCGCAGCACAGAGTCCAGATGCTTATAGGCCAATTGAGCGTGATCTATCATGTACCAGAGCTGCAGCTTGCCAGTCAAACACGCAATCAACATCCACATATAGGCACAGTTCTGAGCGAAGAGCGTGAGAAAATCCAAAACGTCCATCTCCGGCCGTGAACCGGGTATGATTTCATTTAAGTTCGAATTTGAGATCTCTCTATCGCAGCGCAAGAGAAACTGCCCAACATTCAGCAGAATCAGCAAAATGCACGGCAAATGTGTAAAGAAAGAGGCACAGCAGCCATGCCTCAGCCGATAACGTTGATGAGCTCTATCGAAGCTCAACTTCAAGAGGCCAACACCATCCAGAAGCAGACATTGCAGTTTTAACAGGCGATAGAGCAAGTTGTAGCGCCACATGCTAACAGTAAACTGAGGCAAAGGCACATAATAGAAGCTAAATGCAATTAGAGAGTTCTGCTGATTGATAGCTCACTGAAAGCCATCAAGGAAACGGCAGCAATAGACCTGGCTAATTGCTTTGGCTAGCATTAATATTGAAATGGCTTCTCATATGGCAATTGTTGAAAGAGTGAGACTGAGAGAGTGAAAGAGAGAGGGAGTAGAAGGAAAGAGCGATAATAAGAGAGAGAAGAGAGAGATAGAGAGTGAAAGAGAGGGAGTAGAAGACGGTTACCGAAAAAAAAGAAAAACAATTTTTTAATTTGATTTGTTGATTAAGAAATTCCTTCCTTATATTTTTTAATAATGTTATAAAGAGTGAAATAAATTGAATACATTTTTGGTAAATAAAATAATTTATTTTATCCTCAGCTCAACTGATAAAGGCATACCAAAAAGTTAATCCGTTAAACTATATATATATATAGCTCTCTCCAGCGATCTAGTCCATTTAATGCACATAGTCAACGATGGTGCTGAAGAGCACCACTTGCAGCAACAGGAAGCAGCCTCTGGCAATGTCAGCAAATGAATTCACAGCATCATACGCCTTTGGTTTCCAGGCCAGAAAACTCATGGAATGCCTACGATAATCGACCAAAGACAAGCGTGTCCTGAGCTGCAATGTATATGAATTGATATAGATTAGGTGAATAACATTTCAAGAAACTTGAGCGCACCAAGAAGCTGATTATATCCTTGTTATGCCTGCTCTTATTGAATGCTCCGGGAGCGATTTCTGGCTTGCTGCCTGGAAACTGTATATTCCAGATGTTGTTGATTAGTTTCTGCTGCTCTCGCTGCTGCAGTTTTGCAGCACAAAGCAGCAACAACAGTATGCTAACTGGCGAGGCCAGATCCAAAGCTGCAAAGGATACCCAAAGGTCATGTTGATCGGCATCATGCTCGATAATGTCGCGATTCTTGTGACGCTGCTCCTCATAGCTAAGTTCACTCACATAAGCACCACATTTGATACTGAGCATGAGGAAGAGCCAACAGCATACTAAGCTGAAGTAATAGGCACGCAAGTGCTGAATGCGCTTGAGCAGAGGATAAACATGCAAGACTTGACGCAACAGCTTGAGTTCATCTGGCAGCTTCAATTGCTTGATCAGCTGATTGAGCGACTGCAGCATTCCTGTGTGCAACAGATGCTGAAAGAACTGCAGGGACAGCAGAAGCATCAACAGGAAATGGATGATGCCCATCACAATGTTGGCATCATTGAGAAAGTCCTCCAACACGAACTTAATGCTTAGCAGGAGAAGCAGGAGCAGCTGTAGAATACCCAGCAGCAGGAGCAGCCAGGAGCACTCGAGCACGAAGCGCTCGCGCAGCAGCTGCCTCAGATGCTTATAGGCCAATTGAGCTTGATCCACCATGTACCAGAGATGAATTCTCCAATTCAGATACATGACCAGTATCCACACATAGGCCATGTTCTGAGCGAACTGGCTAAAGAAGCCCATACCCTTCAGCTCGGGGCGTGCATCGGGCGAAGCATCATGGGAGTCATCCTCATCGAAGCGCAAAGTGAACTGCACAAAGTTAACAAAAAGCAGCAGGAAGCACGGGAACCATGTTAAGAAAGAAGTCCAGAAGCCATGCTTCAGCCGATAGCGCTGATGAACCCTATCGAACTTTAGCTTGAAAAGGCCAGCAACATCCAGAACTAAACACTGCAGTTTAAGCAGGCTATAAAGCATGTTGAAGCGCCACATGCTAAGGGTAAACTGAAGCGAATTGTAATAGAGACTATTTTCATTTATTGCGCTCAGCTGATTGATGGCCCTCAAACAGTTTCTTCTAGGAAAACGCTGCGATAGATTTGGCTAATTGCGCTAGTCACATTCATATCGAAATTGCTTTGCCTATAGTTGTCGTAGAAGTTCATTTGTATTCCTGTCTGCTGACGCGCGTACATGTAGAGGGAGAGTAGTAGCAGGCAGCCCAAGCGGATGGAGAAGCGAAACAGTATGGGCAGCGTCAATTGAATGTGGTGAGAGCTAATGCCGAGGATGACCAGGGGAAGAGGCTCGCAGCGGCGCAGCTGCGTCACTGGCAAATTGCTGAAAAACTGTGAAAAATATTTCGATTCAGCCAAGATGCATACGCCACAGTTATCTGGGCAGCGACTCACCAGCATGCTGATCACATCCCGTTTGTGCAGCGGCTTTATGCTCAGCCGCTGAATGGGCAGGCCGAAGGGCATGGGCAGCGTCTGGTGGCGCAGCAGGCACCAGGTTCGCAACTTGAAGTACTCCAAGCGATCCTCCATCCGCAGATAGTTGTCATAGAACTTCCACTGCTGGTGCTGCAAGTCGTACGAGGTGCACAGCAGAGTTATAAATGTGAGCAGCAGCAGCAGCAGATGAACCAGCAACAAGCGATCCATATTCAGCTTGTTGGTAGACCGCCAGTTGAGGTGCAGCTGACCAAAGCGAATCGCAATCAAGCCCATAAAACTGAGCAGATGCAGCGCCAGGTAACGCATGATGCGCCAATGCAGACACCAGAGGCTCACCTGCTCTCTCAGTACGGTGCGCAAGATGCCCAGGCGAGTGCTCCGCATCCGCTGCTGCAGAAATATGTTCAGCGCGCGATAGATGCTGGCCAGCCAGATGAGGTAGTTGCCCAGAAAGAGCAGATGCATGTAGTAGATTAGCGAGGGCCCAGCTATGAAGCAGGCCTGGTAGCTGTAGTACATGTAGAACTGCCAGACGAACAGCGCCAGCAGCTCGGCGAGCAGCATCAGAGTGAGAGCACATTCCCGCCAGAGGGGCACGCACATCCAAGGGCCGAGCACGCGATACAGTGCGCCATGGGTTTGACTGCACGCATTAAGGAGCTTCGTGAGGTGCTGCCGCATTATCATAGAGTAGATGTAGAGCGGCACAAAGAACAGGAACATCAGTCTATCGTACATCCAGCCCTGACTGAGCCACAGGTACGTCAATGAGCCGAACAAATATGCCACGGTCATCATCTGCACGTAGAACAGTTCGCCCCTCACGAAACGCGAGTTACCCGAAAAGTTCAGGTTGTAGAAGCCCATATAGTTTACCAGGCGCCCAATGATACGCCATACGCACAATATATGGCACAGGCAGAAGCCCTTGTCCGTTGAATGCGTTCGCATCGCTGCCAGCTGCTAGCCACACTGTGCACCACAGACATACGCAGGAGGCGAATTTGTTGTTATTGCATGTTAATTAGCTTTCACAGTGAATGATAAGTGCGACATTTATTCTCGCAGCGAGAGAGTCGAGTGGAGCCCTTGAACCATAACGACAAACAATAATTCATGCTCTGTTTATTTTGGAGCAGAGCAACCTTTCATATTTTACACTCTGATATGAGGGGTCATGAAATCGAGAGAGCACTTAAAATAGCATAAAGTTCAAATGGGAAAAAATTGAAAGCCCTCTATAAAAGCGGCAAACTTCGCATTTCACTACATCGGGGCGCTTTTTTAATTCATATGCAGTACTATCTTGGGCCGGCGTTTAAGAACTCGAGCCCAGCGGCAGCGATGATTTAAGAGGCATGTAAGCAGCCGCATGGAACACATGCATCGTATCGCTGTGTAAGTGTGCGATAAAAGCCGCCCATAACAATGACAAAAAACTGCATGTTTTTATTACAAATTGCAATTGTGAAAATTTTATACATGGCCGCAGCCACATTGCCATCGTCGCATCGTGTCACATTCCACAGCCAGCACCTGCAGCCACCAAACCCAAAAAGGGAATGCTGAAAAAATGGAATGAAATGGGACGCAGGGATCGGACTGTGATAGTGTCGCCACAAATAAACTTCCGCACAAAAATTGGGCTGCATTTCCGGTGGGTCGGCTCGACAGTTTTTATTGCCGCTTTTTGCTGCGTGCCGCGCATAAAGCAAATGAATTTATTTTATTCTTTTTCAACCCTTTTAAATTTCTTTTTCAATTTAAATTGTCCGACGGCTGGCAGCGCTGCAGCAAAAAGAAAATAGAAGGGGCTTTCTTTTAGTCGATTTCGACTGCTATAAATTTGTGCATGTTTTCATTAGTTGTCAGCGCTGCTTTTGATGATTTATGCATGTTTTTTTTTGTGGGCATTCATCCACTTTACACGCAGAGCTGGTGCAAATAAAAAATATATCTATTAAAAATTTAGTGGATTTTGCAAATGTTTTTCAGCCAATGCAAATGGCTGCAGCGGCCATAGGTCATATGCGACATGGTCATAAGCAAATACTTTTGATAGAGCTATATTAATGAACTTTTAAAATACATATTTTTGTTATATTGATGTATATAGTGCGTATATATATACAAGTCTTTATTTGCAGATTAATCAATCACTTTTTGTGCTAAAATTGTATCGAAATTAAAATGAATTTAAGATATTTTTAAGGGTCGTAGCTCGCTCGACTTTATCATTTTCGATTTGTCTGAATTAAACGTTTTGCAGCTTGTACTTATCTAAACTGGTAAGATATATTTTTGGTGAATTTTACTTAATTTATTTATATTATTATGTACGTAGTCCCTGGTGCTGCTGACAGAGATCGAGTTGGCAGGCCTATGTGATGATTTGAAGACATTATTGTGAAACTTCGAGAGGTTTGACTCTAGGAAAATAAGAGAGCTACAATTCATGGAGGGTGGCTAGTAATGACAAAAGATATGGAAGCTAACCAATCTCCGACATATATCTATATATTATATTTATAATTCTATATACATACTTAAATCAATTTAATCAATAGCTACATTTTGTGCAAAATTTCAACGTAAGCTTAAATAAATAAATAATACATCATAGAAGTAATCTAACTCTGCTTAATTATGTCGCAGCATAATAAATAATATTTTTTACCAGTCTATATACATATATCTATACTATCATTTTGATTTATTAAAAATTTTACTTTAATAAAATAAAAAAGAGTTCTTGAGCTTCGACTAGCAATAGCTCTGGCTTACTTTGTCTACTGACAAACAATAAGCCAACTTTATTATATTAAATAATTATAATTTCTGTAAAATATATTAAAATGTGATTTTCTCATTATAATCCCTGAAGTCTACACGTTCCATCTGCTACAGAAAATATAGCTGTGGAAGTAGCTAAGAAGGCAGCCTCGCCTCACTCACGCTGGCTGGCATCATGGATACAGAGTGCTGCTCGAGCTGCTAACGATGTGGCTGATGGCAATGCTGATATGTATAGCCTTTTGGGTAGGTTCTTTGTGATGGCACAGCTCCAGTTACTGCTCTACTACGAGGGTTTCTGCTGCTGCTGCTGCTGCTGCTGCTGTTAACACTGATGGCTCTAATGATTGTTTGTCAAACATGCTGGAGGAGTTTGCTATCGTCCCTTGGCTAGTGCTTGGTGTGCGCCCCTGGCTTCTTATTGAATTCCAGCGGCGCCTGGTCTGTCCTTTTGCCGGCGACATGCACAGGATTTTAAAATGCCACATAAAGGCGCACCGAGCGCTGCGACATGAATTCCAATTTCAAGTTGAAATGACAAAGCTCGCTCGGCGTTTGCGAGAGCAGCGAATAGGCGGCTAAAGAGAATAGAGAGAGTGGGCAGAGCAAAGAAAAGGGAGAAATGTGAAAGCAAGTGAGCCGCTTAAGGTTGACATTTTTGGGTTATGCTGCGATGAACCAATGAACATGCCAAAATACTCACGTGCCTGGGCATGCAAATCCTCTAATGGCTGACGATGTGGGAGCTGGCGCAGGCACCGATTGAGAGTTGGACTTGAACAAATTAATCGTTCAACCAGAACCAGGAGCAGGGCAGGCAAGGATAGGGCAGAGTAGGGCAGGGTAGGGTGGGCGAAGTAACTTTGACCTGGCAGCGCGCAGTTCCCAGTTTGGAAATAAATTAGTTTGCCGCGTGGGCGATTGGCGACGCAAATCTGAAGTGGGTCTGACAGCGGTGCCACGCAGGAAGTAGGGGGGAGAGAGAGAGAGAAGGAGAGAGGGAGAGAGTGGGAAGTGAGTTTCTAATAGCTGGGATATGTTACCAATCATTTTTTCTGGCATTAAAGGATTTTTTTTTTTTTTAATATTTAAGCTTAGTTAGCTTTAGCATATCGATTTTGGTGGCTAGTTGGTGGTGCATATTGCGCCTGCTCGAATGGCGCTAATTGAAGTGGTTGCCTGCTCAATGTGTGCAGCCATCAATTACTCGCACTTCACAAATGCTTTTTCGTGCTTTTTCGCGCTAAAAGCATTTACACAGTCCGTCATCACATTAGCGCCCAAGCGCCCTAGTAAATTGTTATTGTTTTATGTGTACCCTAACCAGGCGAAAAGGGTACTCGAGCCATGTCAGAGTGGTTGGCACGTGTAATTACGAGGCGGGCAGCAGCAGCAGCAGCAGCAGCAGGGGCAACTCGACTGCTTGCTTGCTTCTGCTTATCCTGCTCAGCGTTTGCTCTTCAGCACTTTTCTATCCACTTGAATGCGCTTTGCCCATCTGCTGTTGCCATGCTTGCTCTCTATTCCTCTGCCACTCTTCCCTCTCAACTCTTTGTCTAGCTCGTCTATGATTTTCCTTTAAAGCAATGCAAGTAACAAAGAGTTCTTCTTTGCCCCTTTCACTTTAGCTCTGCTCTTTCTTTGACTACATTCAGCTTTGTTAAGATTTCTATGTTGCTGCTTTGAGTCGATTCTTGATGTGAACATTTTTCTTTAAAATGATTGAAATGAGTTTTATTTAATAGGTAAGTGTATTTAGGTTTCCATCTGCAGCTGGGTATTTCCTCGACTATTTCGTACCTGACATGTCACAGGACTCGCTGCTTTGTTGCTGTCGCCTTTGCGGCTACTTTGCTGCCCAAAAAGTTGTTAGCGAGAGCTGTTTGCTCTGAGCAACGTCTATTGCAATGAGGTCGCGAAAAGATTTGAACTGGCCCAGCAAACACTTATCTACTGAATGTTTGTGCTCAATCTATTCGCGTGGATTTTCGTGGTTTACTTAGCCGTCGTTGATTGCCAAATTGATGGATACCAACGCCGTGCTCCTGCTCAATGAGATGGCTCTGGCAGCAGCAGCAGCAGCTGGAGTGGACAATCCACTGGCAGCTCGAGCCCTATGATTATCAGTGGCTGCTTCTCGATGCTTTGTGTGGTCTGCTCAATGCTCGACTGTTATCTGCAGCTGCTGCTGCACTTCAATTGCTTCATTTGGCTAAACTGCAGCTATGTGGCCATAAATCGAATACTTGCAGCTTCCTTGAGCAGTCGAGCTGCTGCACAGGGTGCTTCGAATGCAGTCAACTCTGCTGAAGATACAGCGACACATGACACATTACTTTAACGTTTATTTGCTATCTCTCTCGTTGCTGATGCTGCACAAGTTGCCAAAATGTCTGTTGGAGCTGCAGCAGGGCGTCGTTATTGTTCACTTGCAACGGCAGCAGCCGCTCACATATGCGGTAAATCTCTTAAGCCTGATCATTATTCTGGCTGCTGGCTGTGCAAGATTTTCGCAGAGAGCGCACAAAATTCGAGGCGAACCTGCTGCCGCAACTTTTCTTGCCACAGCTGCATCGCAGACGCCACATCAAACAATTTTTGGAATGTGGTAGATCTAATGGTAATCCCAAGGATTATTGCTGCCATTAGCAAAACTTTTAATTCATTCCCATCCTTTTTAGCGCTGCACTGGCAATCGACCAGATCAGCCTGGGTCAACTGCTGGGCTAGCTGCTGCTAAGCCTCTGCCTCATGCTAATACTCTTGCAGGAGCATTGCACAATAAGCTGAGCATTCGATGCCTCCCAGAGTATAGGCTTAAGCTGCCTGCTTGGAAATATAACGAGATCAGCTTGCCAAGAATATAACCTGGTGATTTGCTTGATGCGCCGTTAATAAAAATATTTATATTAGTGTTGAATAATTAAATAGATAAATGAGCAATTCCACATTCAATATGCAAAACACAAAATAATCCATAAAAATCGAGAGCAGCAGTAAAATCCAGCTAAATCAAGCATTAAGTATACCCTTTCTCCCTCTTTTTACCTCTCTCTCTCACACACACACACACACAAGAGCACGGCGGATGGCAAGAGTTATGTGAGGTTGATAGAAATCTATTAAATCTCTTTATGGCTGAGTTATGAGAGGCTGGCAACCTAATTAGCTGCTGTCCCATAGGCTATAGCCGTGCAGCATGGCGTATGATTAACACGACTAATGAACGCCTTCCGCGCTCAGCTGTAAATGATTGAATTAAAACTCATTTGTTCCCCTTCAGCCCGGCGACTAGGCATAATAAATTCAATTATGCCCAAGCTAAATAATAAAAGTAAAAAAAAAAAGAAAAATACTCCTACACAGTTCAGTTCATTGGGCATGGGTTAAACTTTTTGCTAGCTTGAGCTTTCATCTCTGGATTCATTCGAAACTATTTGCCTGCAACTTGTGCAGTCGACTGGAAAATTATGTCGATTAGCTGCATTAGGGGATGCATGGCTGACACGCCCACTCACTGATAAGTCACGCCCCGGGTAAACTCCGAGCATAATTGGAATATGCAGTTGTAGCAGTTGCAGGCGTGGCCTGGCCCGGCCCGGCAGCATTGCTTGTAATTTGACAAAATTTGCCAAAAAGCAAAAGCATTTAGTATTTAACACTCCACAACATTCAGTTGTCAACACAATGGCGCCTGTCGGTGGGCTGGTGGGCTGGAGGGCTGGAGCTGGAGCGCCAAGTGCGAAGAGTTTTACGTATTGCAATTTGTGCAAAATGCAAATTTCCTCACTGATGACAGCGGCAATTTTGTGCACCATTGTTGTTGCTGTTGCTTTGGCTGTTGCTGTTGTTTGTATACATCCATTGTTTGGTCATACGAGCACACACTGCTCTGCAGTTGAGTGTGACCATGCAGTGAATGGCTATAGCATAAACATTGTTTGCCATGAAAGGAGTTTTGCATAGAGCGGCACAATAAACAACCGTCTATGGGGAACTGTTGCTATGCATATGCTCGGCGCTGTGACAGAAACTCTGGCACGCAACAATAAACACAGTCAGAGCTGCAAAGCAGCAGCCGAGCCACATACAGAATTTGCCACGTTGTCATCTCTCTCTCGCTCTCGCTCTCGCTCTCTCTCTCTCTCTCTCTCTCCTCTCTCTCTCTCTCTCTCTCTCTCTCTCTCTCTCTCTTACTCTCTCTCTCTCTCTCTCTCTCTCTCTCTCTGTCTCTCTTCTTTTCACTCTATCTCGCTTTCGCTTTGATTAACAATGATGTGCATTATTTTTGCAAATAAACTTGGCCAAGCCACATGAGCTAGCAAAGGCAGCGAACAACTTTTGTCTGCTGTTGTTGTTGTTGTTTGCCATTTTGTATGCTGGGCAATTTGGCTCAAGTTGCATTTATTGATTTATTACAATGACAGCTTACAGCTTCAATCATTGTCAGCAGCAAGCATTTCCGAAACACACACACACACACACGAACTCACGCAGAGACTAAGCACATACCTCATGGTTGTCATAATTGCGCATTTGGGTGCAAGGTCTTGGCGACGAATACTCGCTCAGTCACACTCACACTCACACTCACACTCAAACTGGCATTCACATTCACATTCCCCACAGTCCCACACACATGAAGGCAAATGGCAAACGGAAGCTTTTAAGCAAACAGGATATGCTGTGAGCAGCTTTGCCTGCGCCTGGGCTGGGGCTGGGACTTGGTTAGGTGGGAGGCCAAACAGGATCTAGCTAGAACAATAGTACGAGCAGTTGCAAGTCCGGCTTGGAGGCAGCTTTGCCAGCCGAAATGAAAACAAAACATTTGTTATGCAAAGCCTTTGATGTTGTCCTTGGGCGCACTGAGTGCAGGATGCAGCCAACAACTTGTCAATGACAAAATCAGTTTCCCATTAAACGGGCGCAAGAAAAACATTTTCCCTTTGCCATACTTCGAATGCTGTTAAAGTTATTCGCTTTGAGCCGTTGCCAAATGGGTCAACGGCGATTGTGTAGCTGTAACTTTGTTGTGCACACAAAAACTTTGGCGGCTTAGGTCCAAGAATACGGACAGACACAAACACACATACAGAGAGAGAGAGTGAGAGAAAATAATTAAGGTCCTTCAAGCTTATTGACTTTTCCCGGGCGTTGCTGAAAAGTTTGGTATGTTCAAAAATTCAGTGCGCAAGCCAGATAATAATTAGGCGCAAAAGGGAAAGGACAAAGGCCAGGAAGTGACCAACACAACAGCAGGAATAAAATAAAAAAAAAGGGACGCTCGATAAATAAATATGCCAGGCAGGCTGGCGAGGCTGGCGAGGCTGGCTTGGGTCCTTTTATGCCCACAACATTCGGAGAGAAGCGATTGCAGGTGCACTTAGCAGGCAATTGCGGGATAATTTAATTAGGTGCCGCTGCCAGGCACAAGGATAACAGGATAATGATAACAAAATAAGCAATCCAGCTAGCCGACGATAAAAAGCCACCATAGAACAGACAACAGAGATAAAATGTGCGGTAAATTAAATGAAAAATGGCGTCGATGCTGCCGACGGGGCCATTATAGAGCGTGTAAGTGACCGATAACAGCGATATCGGCAGGCTTGTATAAATTGCAGCAGTCAGACTTAATTGAGTGGCCCCTCCAGCTAACAGCAACCCATTCACCATTCACCATTCACCCTTTACCTGTGTGAGTGTGTGTGTGTGTGTGAAATGGCGAACGGAAGTGCAAAAGTTGTCGCCGGATGTGGGGAGCACAGGTAACAGCTGGCCGGCCCACTGGCGATATCTAAAGCTGCTCGAATCGAACATAATTAGCTCGCAAATTATTCAAGCAGCAATTAAATCGACCCAAAAAGGATAATGGATAATGGATAATTCAAGTTTTCGGCTACTAATTAATCGCAGCTGCCAACGCAATTGAAAATTCAACAAATTGTCAATATAAATTTAATTATGAACTTAAATCGATATAAACGAAGGCAAATTAAATTTCTTATTGCCCAACAGAGGATACCCAGTAGAATTTGTTGCATGGCATAGTATAGTAGAACAAGAATATTGATAATTATAGATAACCAACAATACTAATTAGATATCCTGTATTCTTGGGCATGGTTTAGTGTTACATGTATGAAGATTGATTTACTTTGTATATAAGATATACTGTATTATTTAGTAGTATTATATTTATACAGGCTATATTATAGTATAACATGATATGCAAAAGAATGTGAACAATTCCTTTGCTACATGATATGGTATAGTATTACAGGGTATCATCACTATTTCGACTAAACTCTCATATACAGCTGCACTTACAAAAAGCTACCCCTTCTTCACACTCGTTCACCTACAGGGCATACAAATTGTGGCTGTTATAGTTAAAGACTTTCAGGCGCCACAACTTGCCTCGATACCCTTCACTTTCCACTTCTCACGCCCCACCTGAGCTGCAGTCAATGGGCGACTGGGAGCTTGCAACTTGGCTGCACTGCGCTGTGCTGTGCTGTGCTGTGGGTAAGCATGCATGTCAAGCACATAGCCATACTGGAAAGTTTGTTGTCCCAGTTGCAGCTGCACTTGTAAGTTGCATTCGCAACGCGCCCGTCAGCTGCACGTGCACGTGTGAGGGCGTGTGTTTGGGAGAGTGTATGTATGTATGTATGTATGTACGTATGTATGTCGCCCCTGGCAGCGCCTTGGTGGCCTCGTTTCATTTTCTTATGCAATAATTAAGTGAGTGCCAAGCAGAGTCAAGCGTGAAGCGCAACGCGTTCTCATTTACTATCAAATTCATGCGTAACGTAATTGTGAAGGGACGAACAAGCCTGCAATTGTGTGCATGTGCGTGTTTGTGCATGTATGTGTGTGTGTGTGTGAAAATTATTTTTTTGGCCAACGCCTGTGTAAACTTCACACGCATGAGAAATCAAAAGCAGCTGCGGCGCCAGTCTACCCTTAAGTGCCACAAGTGGCTGTGAAAATAGCACAAGAAAATGTAAAAAACAAAAACAACAAATTACAGCAAATTACAACAAATGTGCAACACGAGCAAAGCTTGCAACTTACTTTGGTTGCCTACATTTTGTTAATCGAAGCTGCGGGCCGCCCAAGTCTCTTACGAGAAACTGAAGAACTTCAACTGACTTCAACTCCTGAAATGAATGAGAGATGTGTATATGTATGTGCTTCCTTGTATGCTGCCAACATAATTGAACTTCATAAGTGGAATGAAAGATGAGCAAGTATGCTCTGAGCAAAAGACTGCGGCTCTTTTCATTTAGGTTTTCAGTTGAGCGTTTTGAGTTTAATAATTCGTGTGACGCTCATTTCACGATACGAATGATGCTCGTGTAACGAGGCTGAGTAAGTGAGCATAGAGTCTAGGCAATCGATCTTCATATGTGAGTGACGCGATGCGAACTCACTCTCAACTCTCCTTTGCATACCAATACATACACAAAAGACTTTTTCCTTCACTCAACTCAACTAAAATATCGTAGAGCGACCAGAGCGAAGAAAACGATTGCGAGCCGAACGCATACGAACTCGTGGATGAACCGATGCAATCGGTTGCTCTCTGAGTTTTTCTTAAAGTATGTGTGTAAAAGGTCTGCACATATTTACGAGATCTTCTTATTATTGTATTAAGGTATAAGCTAGTAAACAAAGAGATTGGCAGAAAAATATATATGCGACCCTCAGAGCTAACATCTGAATATTTGAATAAATAAAAATATAAAACAGACATGCCACACATGACTCCCTATAATGCTTGTGAAGAGTGACATAAATACTGATTGAAAACATTTCATATGTAGAAGTAATATGAAGCAATAATACCACTAATAATATTTTCGTGTCTATTTTAAATTTCTTCGTAAAAACTCACAAAACTTTGCCAACGACTGTAAATTCCATGTTATTTCTATTAAATTATTTTCATTTGCCACGCACAATCAAATTTTCAAATAAGTTCTTAAAGTAAACAAACTTCAACTCGAGGCGTAAGTCAATAAAATTTATCTACAATAACAAAATTGCGTTTCTCTGTAGCTATGTGAGAAGCTTTAAGCTGGGGCTGTGCTAACTATATGCTTAAATACACATGCGGCTATGGATGGCTCGTGGCACTCGTAGTTTTCATAACAAGGACACGTAAACAGCCACAACACGCATTCACTTAGATGGCCATCAAAATGCGAGCACTTGAAATCAAATTTAAACATCTATACTTGACTGTGTGTGTGTGTGTGTGGGTGAGTGAATTCTTGCTCGACTGACATTTGCCGTTGCCAAGTGGGAGCGTGGGCACGTGTGTGTGTGAGGGTGAGGGTGGCTGTGTGTGTGTGTGTGTGTGTGTGTGTGTAGTTGTTGCTGCTGTGACACGTAGTTCCGCTCATAAGCCAAAGGCGAGCTTGGCAAGGGCGCAAAAATATTTTGAACACTACTGTAACGAGATAATATTTTACCATCATACGATATTCGTGCAAGTCGCTGTTCTTGCGCCTCTGTTAAATGATATTACCTGTAGCAACATCAGCCTGACAAGCAGTCAGTCAGGAAGGCAGCCAGGCAGGTTGGCAGCCATGAGGACGACGACGACGACGACGACGACAACGACGTGCCCAACTAACGGAAACCGGATGTGCTGGCTTGGCAGTTGCGAAGTGATGTTTAGGCCAGGCCAACGACTACGACTACGACTACGACTACGTTGCTCGCTGCGGTTGCTCGTTCAACGTGCAAAACTTGCCCATAAGCATCATCGAGTGCCACTTTTTATGGCCGGCCGTCTGTGCAAGTGCGCCGAGCTGTAGTTGTTATGGCCCACAGGCCGCAGCCACAGAGCTACGCATTTTCTATCTATCCGCACTCGACGCCCTTGGGGGCAACAGCTGCCTATAACTTGTGGCAGCATAAATCGCTGCTCAACCTGCCAGACCTCATTCCATTCGTCTTGGCTTATAACTATATTGTTCAACAATAAAGCCATATTGGCAATTTAATGTGCTGCAAAGTATTCGAGCTCTCTCTGGGACGACAGCACGCATACGACACATTGGCCGTCCGGCAGTGCATTCTAAGCAGCTTAACCGTGCCAGCACGACTATAATTCTCACATCGATTGCTCGATAAGCACGTAAACAGCCTGAGCACTGCGTATCCACCCACCCAGTGGGTTTCGCAGTGCGAAACGTTGGCAAATGGCAGCTGGAGCTACAGCTGCAACAAGAATGCAGCTGAATTGAGCTCTGTTTGCTGTTGCATGCATATCTTGGTCGACAAGTCCAACACGTTTGTACATTATCCCCAACTCTGTACGCTCCATCGCCCTCTTCCACACTCTCATACAGAACAACTTCATTTCAGCTGAATATCTAGCTTGCCAAACGAAAACCTGGCACAAAACCTTTTTTTTAGCTCTCAAAATTTAAGCGAGGGTCGCATTTCCTGCTGCTGCTGTTGCTACTGCTGGGGCTAGCTTCTAAAGTTATTTGCATATTTGCGTTGCAATTTTCGTTACAGCTTGTAAATTTGGCTTTATATGCAAGGTGCAAATCTGTTTAGCGTACCTCGGCTGCCCTGCCACGCCACAAAATGGAGGCGCATTAGGATGCATTTATGCAAAGGCCAATGGAACTGGCACAAAATTAAGTCAACGGTGTGTAAAGTAGCTGCAAGCTGACATCTAACAGTTTGCTTAGCAAATGCAGTAATAGACCTTGCCAAAATTGAAACTTTGAAGGCCAAACTCAATAAAGCGCACACTAATCTGTGGTCATTTGCATTAGAGTAATCTTTTTTATGATTGCTTTGCCAATGTATCGGGCTGGTGATCAAAAATATGCGCGTAAATGCCAAATCGCTTTATAATGTGAGCTAATCAGTCAAGCTGCCAAATCAAAGCGAGAGTTTGCTGCTTGGTTCTGAATAAAAACGCAAATCGCTCACAACTTTTATGTGCATATTATAAAATAAAGTGGGGAATGGGACCAGAGTTCCGCAAAAGTCCATAAAACAAACATCAGCAGCCAGCAGCCAGCAGCCAGCTAGTTAGGCTGTAAAACTTCTCGAAGAGCGAAACGAAATACAAATAAATTTGAGTTCATTGCTTGGTGCTTTAGTTGCTGCTGTTGATTTTTGGAATTGCCAAACAATACACCGAACGAAACCATAAAATCTGTGTCGGTGCAAACGAGGAAGACACCTAAATAACTATAAAGTTCGCATGGGTAAATGAATTAATTTATGCTTAGGCAACGCGGCGTATGCGCAATGTCGAACATTTCATTTGTGGGTGTGGGTAATGAATTATGAAAGCATTTGTGCTGCCAGAGACGTGCTAATAACTAAAGTCAACGCAAGCTAATGCTGTTGACACCACATATACACTCACACACTCACACACACACACAGAGATGCTTGGGTTGACATTACGTATACGACACGTTGAGCGTATTTTGGTAAAATGCCAATTGACTTTAATTGCGCTGCCTTAAAAAGTCATGCATGTAGGTTACAGAAAAGTTTAGTAAATATTACTATGTGTGTGAGCATGTGGGAAACATGATGGTCCATTGAAATGTTAGCAGCTGCAGAGCAGCGCAGTCGAGGCAGTTTCATTAGTTTCTGGCTGGAAGCCATACTCTGTCCTTGCAATGCACTGCATTGACTTGCTGTCCTGCTGTTGCAGCTGCCCAGCCATGTGAAATTTAATTTTCAGCACACTTGATTTTGAAATGCTGCCCAAGGAGAGAGAGGTGGGCAGATAATTTGTACCAAAAATGTCTCCATTAAATTGTAAAGTGTACGAATATTTTCACTGGCCTCTGCGAGCTGTTAAATGTTATGAATTAGCTAGCAAAATGGGTTGAATGCATGTTAAATGCGTTTGTCGTTGCAGTCAAAGGAAAGGATAAGGCAGACAGAACATTGTGTACATATCAGCATGTGGCTGTAGCTGTTGCTGCCCGAAGGACATGCTGAATGCGTGTGCAATCTGGCAATAAATATTTTATATTTACAATATTCTCTATCTGTGTGCTGGGCATATCGATTCAGAAGCTTACGCTGCGAAACTCATGTAAATGTGTGAAGCTATGAGCACATAATACCTGATACTATATAGATATTATAGGAGAGATATCTCAAATCTAAATAAATGTATGTAAGGTATTTGCTTAATCTCCTTTGATTTTTCCATACAGTTGCAAGTCACTTGCACAATAGAGCAATATATCTTCGCTTCAAGCGTTTTGCACAAAGAGTACAAACATGTTCTTAATTTTTCTCAAGCTCTGCACACATTTATACATATATAACCATCGACCCTATCGGCCGAGCTGCAGGCAGGAAACCAACACTCAGTTGCAGTTTTCTTTTTCTTCTGCTGTAGTTAATGGGCGTGGTTCATGGCTCCGGGCAGAGCTTTTGAGCAATTATGCATACAGCTATTTCGGCTGTCATTTTGGTGCTATTCGGGGACCATGTATAGCCGTAAATAACTGCGCAGATACTTTTATAATGTAACCCACTTCTGCAAAGCATCAGTTAATGTGCAGCTCAGCGACTCTTTCGGCTGCTTAATTCCCTGCAATAAACATGAACTGAAGCTAACATTTTATGACACATCTTTCGTCAGAGCAATTACGAATGTATGTATGCATGTACAAAATACGTACTAACAAGTGTAATAAATGCGCCTAATGTTATCTCTAAGCATTTTATTTAGCTAGTCTAATCTGTTAGCCTATACGTCTATTTTACAGCTCTTTCAGCTATAACAAAATTATTTTTATTAATTTTTTATTATTTTTGCCTATTCCAAAACTCCTTTACAACATGTAATAAACACAAACTTTGAATAAAAAGTTTTAATGTGCCTTGGAATCTTAAGGGAATCTTCTAGCTATGTACGACTGTTTGATTATTAATATAACTTACTTTACTCCCTCATAAAGTCAGCAAAAATTTATGTATTGAGCTTCTCTTTAGAGTCAATGTATAAATCCATGTTGCAAATAATAATTGATCGTTTAATTATTTACGCTCTGCTCATGAAATCAACTGAAAAAAATATCTTACTCACTTGGCCTCGTAACGTCCAAGCCTTCGGTTCTGTTCGTATTTCAGTTGAGCGCCTTCAATTGAATTATTCGTGTGACGCTCATTTAACGAACATCGTTTAGAGAGCGACACGAATGATGCTCGTGTAACGAGGCAGAGTAAGTGAGAGGATAAATCATAGAGTCTATGCAATCGATCTTCATAGTCACATATGTGAGTGACGCGATGCGAGCAAACTCAACTCTCAACTCTCGCTTGCATACCAATACATACACGAAAGACTTTTTCCTTCATTCAACTCAACTAAAATATCGTAGAGCGACCACAGCGAAGAAAACGATTGCAAGCCGAACGCATACGAACTCGTTGATGAACCGATGCATTCAGTAGCTCTCAGAGTTTTCTGAGTAGATCACATTTATTTGCAAGCATTGAGAAGTGATCGGAGTCTTTTCTGAGAATTACATATGCAATCTCAGAGTATTATGATTTATAACTTATATAAAATATTTGATTACATTTAATATTACTTAGCCAAATGCTTTCATCTGCAATCTGCTTATTTAGTTTTTTTTTCGTAATTTCTATCAAATTGAAAACTTGATTAATGAAGATTTGTGCCTTTGATTTGCTAATTTGCTTGATATCAGTGGCAAAATGTAACTGATTTCGACTTGCCTCCAAGTTGATAATTCAATTTGTTTGACACACCCACACACACACACACGTAGCAGAAGGAAAAGACAAAACAACATCTGTTTTAGCATTTCGGTCTGGCTGGAAGTCTCGTAGAAGTGGCTTTGCCATGCTATTATCGTTTATTATTTTGGCAACTAATTAGGCAAACTTTTTGCTGTCTCTTTGTTTTATTTGGTTCGTCTTTGGTTTGGTCTGGGCTTTCTTTTTTTTTTTTGTTTTTTTTTGGGCAGCCTAGCACGTTTGACGAGCCGTGTCAGGGAAAAAGTATAGCTTCAATTTTCTACGTGCAGCCCATAAAGTTTATGTGTAATTTTGTTTTTACAAGCAATACGGCCAACTTGCCGAATGCTATTACAAGTTTTCAATTGAGTTAGGCCGACTTTCTGGCCAAGTTTGGAGTGCGGCATTAATAAACCATAACTAATGGGCATGTGAGTCTGTTGGCGCGACGACTGACAGCAGCTTAAAGACAAAGTGAAAGCAAACATTCTTAACAATTCTTAAAAATTTAAGTTTGCAAAACGTTAGATTAGTTGGCAGCTGGAATTTAATACAAAACAAGCACAAATCGAATGAAGCGCATAAAAAGCAAACAAGTAAATGAAATTTCCGCTCGTGTGCCAGGCATAGGAAGCCCTCGAAATAAGCTACAGGAGCTGGCCAAAGGACCAGTCCTAAGGGTGAGCTCGACGGCGAGGAGAAGCAGGAGTGCGAGGAGGAGCAGGAGAGCGAGGAGGAGCAGGAGAGACTGCCAAAGCAACTGTCCGATCGTTTAGTGGCAACACTAAATATGCTTCCTGCCTGGCTGCCTGGCTGAATGCCGGTATCAATAGCAGTTCTAGGTGTTGTTATATATATGTATATATAGCTTTATACCTGCAAGTAAAGGTGGCTTTATGCTGTTATTTTCTTGTTGTGCTGCCGTGCAGGGGCACAGAGGCAGTCAGGCGAAGTGTTTATTCCTCGTTTGCTTGTGTGCAGTTTAAAGTGGCCGGAAATATGTTTAGCTTTATGAATCCATTTGCAGCTTAACTTCTGTTGTCTAGCCACGCCCAGTTGGCATTCACTGATGCCCAATCAGCTTAGTGTAAATTACAGTTGTGCCACAGCAGAAAGTTATTTGCCAGCCAAAGTAACTACCGCATAGAGAATTTTAGATAATATCTTTTGATTAGTGGCAACCGCAAAAACTTTAATTAAATTCGCACACAATTCTCTCTCTCTTGCTCTCTCTCTCGCGCTCTCTTTTGCTCTGTCTGTGCATGGAAACTTTGTGCCCATGTCACCAGATAAGTTCAACGACGCGTAACTGTAGCCTAGTGTCGGCATCTCTTTTCCCTGTCTCTCTCTCTCTCTCTCTCTCTTTCTCTTGCTCTCCCTCACCCTCTCCCTCTTCAGCTCCCTTCCATCTCTGTAGTCCATTTAGTTTTAGGTTCTGCACACGCATGTCAGACTGGGCAGCTGGTGGCTGCCATTGTTTGGCTGTCGACTTTAAGTTTTAGAATAAAAACTTAATAGAAAACTTTGCCAGAGCAAACTTACCGTTAACTTCGACTTTTCTTTTGAGTCGGCCAAAACTAACTAATGAATTAATTAGTTGATTTTTCGTGCTCAACTGCGCAAAAGTTGTATTCAACCCGAACTAAACCACTTGAAGTTGTTCGTTAAAAATTCATTCATATTTATTTTATTTTCATTTGTTTTTCTTATTTTTTTTTTTTCCATTTTCAGTTTAAAGTCATGTTGGGCTCTTTCACAAAATATATGTAAGTATAGTTATGTAACCCTCTGGATGTCATAAATTTGCTCACACAGTAAGCACACGGCAAAGGCAAGGGACAGTCTACAAACACAACAAACACACACACACAAACACACGCACAGGAACATATACACAGTCACACAGCGTACTCGTAACTCATATCGAATTGCACCATTTGTTGTTTGTCTCCCTAGAGGATATTGAATCACTTGCGCTGTGTTCTTGTGGCGGTTCCTGTTGCTGTTGTTGTTGTTGTTGCTATTGGATGTCGCTTGTTGGTTGTTGTCCGTTGACTGTCCTGTGCCCGATGCGCGTTGTGTCCTGGCGCAAATGTCATGGCATTTTATCGTTTGACGCTTTCGAATTTGATAAATTTATCACAGCTTACAAAAATAAAGCGCAGGAAATCATACGAATTTATGCAAATTATAAACAAATTTCTTTCATAGTTTATGTAATGGGTCAATGGGGTCACAGGCCAACAGCCACGTTCACGCACTCAAACATCAAGTTTGTCTTCGCTCGCCCCAGTCTGTCTCAGTTTCGTGAACATCGCTGTCGCTGGACGCATATGCCAAACATTACATGCCCTTTACAATGGGTACAAGTACAAAAAAAAATAATAGAAAAGAAGCAAAATAAAAAGTCAAGAATTCATTAAAGTACAATTGAAATAAGCTTAACCTAACCTAAGTTTCATTCGTTTAGTCATGGCTATTTTTGTTGGTTTTCTGTCTACGTTTATGTTTCTGTCTATTTGGAGCTCTTCTTCTTGGGTATTTGCGCCCAGAGGCGGAAGAAGTACTCGTCGCGTTGAAGCAGCCTGCCTCGGGCATACGAGTGTATGTCCGCATCCATATTGTGGTCCCTCAGCCAGGAGGATGTGTTGCATGTGCTCATCTCCGTGCGCGGCTCGTCGGGCAGGCTGGCATGACCTGCATCATACGTAAGTTAATGGCGTTAGCTATGCTGTAAATCTTTGGGAGAAAAACACTTTTCTACATACCGGCTGTCATCACTTTGTATGGCTCCTCCGATTCGAGCGGCTCGCTAAGGCCAATCTCGTTCTTGGCGAGAATGCGTATCATGTACTCGTGATTCTCCTGCAGGTCTCTTATCTGGAATTTCTGCACACCGGCTGGCACCCGACCAACCTCAATCCACATGGACTTCTTCATGTCACGTATGGCAATGTGATAGCCGAGCAGTGGCGCACCACCATCTGACTCGGGTATACCCCATTCGAATACGTGTGCATTGGCCGCTATCACGCGGGCCTCCAGTGGAGCCGTTGGCGGCGATGGTACAGCTGGTTAAAGAGTGAAAACGAATTAGAGCTGCGCTAAGTTGTTTAGCCAAGCTTAACTTACTTGCGTGTGTCTTCAGCGATATGCTCTCCGTGACGGCTGGTGCACCTAATCCAACCTCATTCTCCGCTGACACACGGAACCAATACTCGCACTTGTCCTTCAGATTGTCTATGGTGTAATGCAGCTGATGGGCGTCCAGTGTGATGACCTTTGTCCAGCTGGTCGATGTTGAAGAGCGCTTCTCCACGCAATAGCCTGCGGATATACAAAGAAATGGTTTCAATTTCTGTTTCGAAATGGCAATTTGATGTATATATATATATTTTACCTGTAATTTCGGAACCACCATTTCTGGCTGGCACCTCCCAGTCAAGAGTTACGCTGCGGTTTGTCACATCCGGCGCTCTCAGATTTTGCGGAGGCGAAGGCGGCGCTAGAGTGGAATGCATAAATACGATTATTCGGAGAAAATATAATTGCATTTCCACGAAAGCTATCACACGTACCCATGTTTTCAGTGTTATTCGCTGTTTCATAATTATTTTGCAAAGCGAGGCATTAGTGGGCGTTAAGAGAGAAAGCAATTTGCAAAGCAAATTAAGCAATTATCTATATTTGTTTCATCTATCACTTACTTATCTTGCGTCCAACAACAATCTTCTCAGTTGTCTCGAACGCGTCGCTGGTGCCAACCTCATTTCGAGCGTAGATTCGGAACAGATAGCCCTTGTTTCTCACAACGTTGTTAACTTGAATGTTTGTTACAGTGCCCGTCGTAGTGCCCAAGGAGCGATAAACGGTTTCAGTCTCTTCCCTTATTTCCACGATGTATTCAATTATCTTGGAGCCACCATCACTTTCCGATGGCTCCCAGGACAATGTGAACGAAGTGTCGTTCATGCCAGACACCGAGGTGGGATCACGAGGTGGAGTTGGTTTCTCTGCAAGTTTAAGAGAACATTTTGTTATTGTTGTTGTATTAATTTTCTCTTATCTAATATTATTTTGCAATACATACCAAACTTCCTGGTTATGGTCACAGGCTCACTCTCAGTTGGCTCCGATTCACCTATGGGATTGATAGCCACCACGCGGAACATGTACTGTGCATTCATGGAAAGTTTTTGAATAGCATACGAGTTGATGTCCTTGTCGAAATCGGAAACCTTCATCCAAACTTTGTTCTGTATATCGCATTTCTCTAGCGTATACTGCTTAATCTCCATGCCACCATCATCGACTGGTGGCGTCCATTCCAGGATAATCGAGTCCTTTTTGATGTCTTTAACCTCCAGAGATTGTGGCCTGCTCGGCTTATCGATCACTTGAACCGTGCATTCCGCATAGCTGGAGCCGGACTCGTTCGTGACCGTCACCTTGTAGCGGCCAGAGTGTTCGCGCGTTACCTTCTTGACGGTATAGGTGGAACTGGTCTCTGTGGTTTCAATCGTGACTTGATTTGTGGTTGAGGTCTGTTCGACCGTCTCCTTGTGCCAGGTCACAGTCGGCTGTGGATAGCCACGAACTGTTGCTGGAATGGTGAGAGTGCTGCCAGTGCGCAGTTTCTGGGACAGATATTTGTCCTCGATTTCAACGGTTGGCTTCTGCTGCAGCTTCAGTCTGCACGATGTCTCCACGGAGCCCTTCTCGTTCGTAGCCACGCACGTGTAGGTGGCCTCAGTCTCAATAGTAGTCTTTTCAATGGTATATTTGGCAACGCGATTCTCGTAGCGCACGCTACTCGACTCGAAGATTTCACCATTCTTCTTCCATGTGACAGTTGGCTCTGGAATGCCGCCAAACACGCAGGACAGTGTCACCTCCTTATTTAGGTCGCTGACAATATCCTGCAGTGGCTCGCGCACGCTGGGTGCTTCGGTTTCAACCTTTGGCACCAGGCGAATGGGTGACGAGATGGGCGAGGGCGGTGATGGACCAACTTCGTTGACTGCAATCGAGCGGAACACGTATTCTGTATCGATCTTCAGCTTGCTGATGGTATAAGTTGTGTCCTTAATCTTGCGTATCTCAGTCCATCTATTGAAATAAATTGCATAGTGTGACTTCAGAATATTTATTATAAAGGTGGCACTCACTTTTCTTCTTTCACATCATGATACTCCAGAATGTATTCTATGATTTCAGAATTGCCATCATCTTCGGGCGCCTTCCAATAAAGTGTTATTGAATCGTGTATCACCTCCAGAGGCTGGGGTGTGCCTGGCGCCGCGGGTTTACCTAAGGATTTGACATAGGTCTCAGTTTCCGCATCGCTTAATTTGTAATTAATTTTGTATACTTACGCATAATGAGCAAATGCAGGCTGGCTTCGGCCTCGCCCACTGGATTTACAAGTTTCACAGTGTACTCGCCCTCGTCATCGTCGACAACCTTCTTAATGGTCAGAGTGGCGGATTGTTCATCAATTGTGGGTATAGTACGTTTTGACTTGGGAATGACAACCTTGCGAGAGGTCCACTCGGCTTCGGGTGTGGGCGCTCCAGTGTACTTAACAGTGAATGTAGCATCTTCGTTCTCCTTCACTTTGATGGTTTGATCCTTGTCAGAGGTAATCACGGGCGGCAGTTTAAGCTCCTCGACGCACAGCTTGCTGATGCTTGTGACGTTTTCGGCCACACAGCTGATCTCACCCGCATCATCATCGTCAGCATCATGGATGACTAGACGTCTAACGGTGCCCTCAACGAACACTTCATGCTTCTTATTGGGCTTGATGGGCTTTCCCTTCTTATACCAGGTAACTTCGACATCGGGCTGAGAGAGCTCGACGTTGAATTCAGCATCTGTGGTCTTGGTGGCCAGCGTGACGTCGGGCAAGCGCAGTACAAAGTCTACCAAAGGTTCCTCAACTGTCAGCTTTGCCTTGGAGACTTTGTCGCCAACTTGAATAGTATATTCGCCCACATCTTCAGGCTTAGCTTTAAGAATGCGTAGCGATTGCTTTTTACCATCAATCGTCAGTTGTATGCGTTCATTCAACTTGATTTCCTTGCCATTCTTGAACCATTTCACCAGAGCATCGCCCTTGCTCAGTTCAATATCGAACACGGCATTCTCACCCTTGGTGACGTTGACGTCCTCCAAATGTTTCACAATCTCTGGTGGCAGTTCAATGACAGTCAGCTCTGCACTGCACTCCTGTCCCTCAATCTTGCACGTGTACTCGCCCTCATCATGAATTGTAGTATCGCGTATTACTAAGCGCCTGGACTTGCCATCTTTGATGAATTCGCAGTTTTTGTTTTCTGGTGTGATTTTCTCGCCATCCTTGTACCAGGTGACCTCAACGGCTTCGGTTGTAAGCTCAACATCCAGAATGGATGTGTCCTTTTCGGTAACCTCACAGTCTTCCAGTACTTTAATGAAGTCCGGCTTACGCTGCAGCACTTCCACAGTTGATTGGGTCTCTTGCTTCTTAACCTTGCACACATAAGTACCGGAATCGCGAAGGTTTGTATTCCTGATGACCAATTTGTGCGTTTTGCCGTCCTCGACGACAACACGATGATCCATGCCACTCAGCTCTTTGCCATTGAAGAACCATTTGGTTGAAACGACATGAGAGGTTTCGCACTCAAGAGTCAGAGATTGCACCTCTTCAATGGTAATGGTCTTCTTCAGCTTTTTGGTAAAGGTTACCTCATCGACTTCAACAATCACACGCGCACCGTGAGACGTTTTGCCAATGGGATTGCTGGCAATGCACTTGTAGTCTCCCGAATCAGTTTCCGGATTGGCGTCCTTGATGATGAGTTCGATATTTTCACCATCGTAAATCTGTTGGACTCGCTCGCTGGTGTACAGGGGATTGTTGTTGAAAAGCCATTGTACCTCGGGTACTGGATTGCCCGAAACCTTAGCAGGCAAACGAATCTCGCCCTTTTGTGGCACCGATTGCTCCTCAAAGCGCTCCACAAATAATGGAGGCTCTGCATTGCCACTCGTTGTTTCTAATAGGAGATGGAGATGGTTTATTGTTAATATTTGGAAGAATCATTAACTTTTCGAGTTCTCGTTGAACATAAAACAAATTAACGTACCTTCAATTGTAAGATTAGCAGTGGTTTCCACACTACCCAATGGATTGACAGCCTTGACCGTGTATTCGCCCTTCTCCGCCTTTTTCGGCGTTATCAGTGTTAGGGTGTGTAAGTCTTTTTCTGATTTTGCATTCTTGATGGGCTTGCCATCCTTGTACCACGTTACCTTCGGCGCTGGATTGCCAACTATTTGTGTTGACAGCACAACGCTTTCGCCCTCACGTATAACCATATTGCGCAAGGGTTCCAGAATTTGTGGAGCTTCCTTATCCGAAGTGCGTACCTTCAAGGTGATAGGCAGACGAGCTTCGCCTTCGCGATTTGTGGCGATAACTTCGTATGTGCCCTCTTGAGATTTTTTCACCTTTGTAATGTGCACAACACTGCAATACATATGCATATCCGATTCGGTTACAATTCGCACATTCTTAATCTCTTCCTCATCAATGTCTTCCCCATTAAAGGTCCATACGATGTCAGGCTCGGGCACCGCAACAAGGCGGCACTCCAAGATTACATTGGTACCTTCATCGACATATTGTGCCTTGGGCTTGCGCGAAAATGTTGGTGGTATACCCTCAAGGATATCGGCCAAGGATGATTCACGTGACATGCTTCTGCGAGAGAGTGCCGTGGCATCTGAACCATGATCCGATAATGGACTCTCGACAATCAATTCGGTTGTACTGGATGTGAAGCCAGCGGCATTCTTGGCCACGCAAGTGAACTTGCCAGCATCTTCGGGGAAGACTTCGCGAATGATCAATGTGGCCACATTGTCCTCATCGTAGAACATTTGGAAATCTTGTGAGGGCTTGATGATGGCTGTTTCGCGGAACCAAGCGATTTGTGGTCTTGGATTACCTTCGACCTTGCACTCGAATTGCACTGTGTAACCGTCAGGTGTATGAATTGGTTGTAATTTTTCGATAAAGCGCGGCGCAATTGGCTTGTCTTGAGGTCCAGGTCCTTAATAAACGCACAAATCACAAAACATTAAGATATGTGTTAATAACGAGACAGGACAAAGTGAAACCCGCTTTGTTAGACAACAACACTTAGGTTCATATTTCACACTTACTTTCAAATACGGGTAGCTTATCGATCTTCTCGTGCAGTTTATTCTGCACATATTGGGCGTACTCTGCGGGCTCCATAAGATATTGGGCTGGTACCCAACCTTCTTCATCGGTAATACTCTTCTTAACATACCACCATTCGGAGCTATGACGTCCAATAACCTGTACCTTTTCGCCTTCTACCAAATTGATAGCTTCATCGTTATCGGCAACGTAATTGCAAATAGAGTACATGATGTTTTCGATTTGAGATTCTAAAATGAATGGCATGTTATTAAATTATTGGCAAGTCCATAAAATTGAGTAAGATATTTACCATCCACATCCATTTCTCTGGTAATGTTAAGAGAAGCGCCATCTGTTTTATGATAAAAAAATATTGTTAGTATAATATAATATATTTAAGAGAATAATCTTTAGTGAAGTGAATATACATGTATGGGTGGCAACAAAAGATAGTTATGCGTTAGCTACTAACATTTATGTGTGCTGGGTCGTTTTACCTCATTTTTCTAAGCTATTGCCATATAAGCAGATGTGCAATCGAATGAGAAATTACAACTTGAAAATTATATAAGTTTCCGAGTGATAATATATACGCAAAGAACTTACCTTCATTATAAAGTTGTTGCACAACTTTACGCTTCTTTTTGAATGTTAGAGAATCTTCATCATATGTAACGGAGTCACGTTTGGCTTGTCGAAGACCAATTAGGAATTGCTCCTCTTCTTCATCTTGGACTGAATAATGTGGCTTGGGCTGTTTCTTAGGTTTCAGCTTGAAGTCAACCTCATCTGGAGGCAGCTCTTCTACCATGTACTCTTCAGGCTCCTCAACTTCGTCGATGGTATCCTCGTCATCACGGATTTCTTCAATTATTGGACCTTCACCATCATCATACTCTTGCAAAATTTTGATTCTGGCCTCATCAGTTGCTTCGGAGTAAGTCTTCTTAATTGGTTTCTTGAGTTTCACTTTACCAGACATTGACACTTCCTCTTCAGCATAGGAATCAAGAGCAATATTAAACTCTTGGTCCACGTCCTCTTTAGTCTTTGTGGACTTTGCTCGGAAAGTGACATTTTCCACATCGGTGAACTCTGGAATATCAACCTTCTTGCGACGTTTGAGTTTCTTAATAGTGTATTCTTGGTCCTCTTCATCAGTGATTTGCATTTGTTTTGGCTTGGGCCGTTGGCTAATCACAAATTCTTCAACATCATCGCCTTCTTCGTATTCTTCTTCCAGCCGTTTTATAGACAGTTCCGCTCCAGCTTCGTCGAGAGTTTGAGGCTTCACTGGACGTTTCTTAAGAACTGTAGCTGCTTCTTCGACACCTTCGGTAATAGTATGTGGCTTTTTAATTGAGAGACTGAATTCTGTTTCTTCAAGATCTTCAACAGTTGGTTCGAATGGTTTCTTTGGCTTCCTTCGTATTATGACAGCCTCTTCAATGATTTCCTCTTCTTCGACCTCAACTGGTCTCTCTTCGATAACAGTTTGTTTAAGTTGTAGCTCATCTGCAGCTTCCTCAACTGGTTTTTGAGGCTTCTTTTTCTTCTTCAGTTGCACAGTTTGGTCGGAAGTTTCCTCTGACACCTTCTTTTCTGTAGGTAACTTAACATCTACAGAGAACTCTTCTTCCTGTACCTCCTTTGGTGCCTTTGGTTTCAAAGTAACTTCAGCAACCACCTCTTCTTCTTCTTCAGGCTTTTTAATTTTTGGTTTGGATTTGAGTGTAACTTCAGCTTCAGGCTCTTCAGTCGGTTCAGCAACCTTTGGAGTTTTCTTTGGTAATTGCACCTCTTGAATATCTTCCGTCTCGTCCACTTCTACTGGAACTTCAGGTTGACTTTCCGTGATCGTGAACTCATACTCGGTGGGCTTCTCAGTTGGCTTTTCCTCGGGCTTTTCTTCCGGCTTCTCTTCGATTTCTTCCACTATTTCAATTACTTCCGGCTCTGGTGCAGATTCCTCAATCACAGTGACACTGAGCTCTGCAGCTGCCTCATCTTGTTTTACGGGTTTCTTCGTCTTCTTCTTAATTTTAGCTTCTTCTGTAACTTCTTCGACGGGTTGTTTTTGTTTGATTTCAAAAACGGCTTCAGGCTCTTCGACAACTTCGGGTTCTGGCTTCTTCTTCTTTTGAATAGTGAATTGTTCTTCGGGTAGTTCTTCGACAGTTTCTTTTTGCTCTGAAACCTTTTTCTTCTTTGGAATAGTAACTTGTTCTTCCGGCAATTCCTCGATAGTTTCTTTTGGAGCCTCAGATTCTTTAATGCTAAATTGATAGTCTTTTGGCTTTTCTTCTGCGACTGGTGCAAGTACTTCTTCTTCAACTGTTTCGATTTCCTCAATTTCCTGTACAAGCTCTTGTGGCTCAGAAATCTCATCAATAACATTTATCTTAAGTTCAGCAGCTTCCTCTTCTGTTGGAACTTCGGGTACAATAGTAACGCTTTGTACTGCTTCCACATCATCAACAGGTTTTGGAGCGGGAATGCTTATTTGAGCCTCAGGCTCCTCTGTTACTTCTGGTTTCGGCTTCTTCTTGCGGTGAACCTTAACACTCTCTTCAAGAACCTCCTCTACAACTTCACGAGGCGTTTCTTCAATCACTCTGACCTTAAGTTCTTCGAAGGTTTCTGGCTCTTGAGCTATAGGCTCTTCCACCAATTGCTCTTCTGCGGGTATTTCTTCTACTGGCTTTTCAACAACTGATTCTTTCACATCTATTTCGTATGATTTGTATTCTACAGTCGGTGCTTCTTCTTCGATTTGCGGTTCTTCTACCAAGGTCTCTATAACCACTTCCTCTTCAACGGGCTTTTCAGCTTCAGTTTCCTTCACACCGATTTCATAAGACTTATACTCCACAGATGGAACAACCTCCTTAACTTCTGTCACGACCTCCTCAATTTCTTCCACTACTGGCACTTCTCGAGGAATTTCTTCCGTGACTTGGATCTTTAATTCGTCAGCTGCAACCTCCTTGACCTTCTTTTTAGGTTTCTTTGTCTTGATTTCTGCCAACTCGGTTACTTCTTCCACTGGTTTACTTTCCTTAAGTACAAACTCTGCTTCCGGTTCTTCAGTAGCGACAATGGAAGGCTTTTTCTTTTTAACCGTAAATTCGGCAGCAGTTGGTTCCTCTGGTTGCTCAATTTGGGAATCAGACACACGAATTGTATATTCCTTTGGTGCTTCTTCAACGGGAATAGTTTCTTTTTCAACAATTTCTATTTGCTGTTCTTCAACCACAACTTCTTCTGGAACTGCCACTTCTTCAACAACTTTAACGTCAAGACTAGTAACCTCTTCACTTTTCTTTGGCTTCTTCGTTTTCTTAGGTTTAATTTCAGCTTCTGCATTACTGTCAACAGTTGGCTTTGGTTCAGTAATCACAAACTCTGCTTCGACTGGCTCAGGTTGTTTTGGCACTGGAGTAAATGTTACTTCGTCAGGAACATCTTCAGTAGGCTGTTCTTCCTGCTCGGTAACTTTTTCCGCTTCTGATTCCTTAATGGAAATTTCATAGGAGTCCAACTTTTCTTCTACCTTCGGAGCTGGTTTCTTAATCTTTTCTTTTGGTTTTTCCTCAATAACTTCTGCCGGTTTCTGTTGAGGGGCATCAGTTTCAGTGATTTGGAATTCGAAAGATTTTGGCTGTGATTCTTCAACCTTTTCTTCTTCTTTTACAACCACAAAATCTTCTTCTCTTTGCTCTTCTGGCTGTGATTCCACAACTTTCACCACATCTTCGACAACTTCCACTGACTTTTCAACAGGCTTCTTTTTCGACTTTTTCTTTACAACGACTTCAGTTTCCTCAGGCTGTGGTTCAGTTATCTTTAATTCAACTTCGAACTCTTCTATTTCTGGTTCAGGTTTCTGAACAGGGATCTTAACCTCGGCAATTGCTTCTTCTGTTTCAGGTTGTATTTGATGTGGCTCCTGTAAAGTGACTTCAAACTCTTCTGGCTGTTGTGGCTTGGGCTTCTTCCTCCTGGTGACAACCTTTTCTTCAACAACTTCCTCAGTGGTAATTTCTTTGTCATCAAAGTCAATCACCTTAACTTGATGTTCTTTTGGCGCTTCTTCTGGCTCTAAGACAGTTGTGGTAATTCTGTATTCTACAGGTATATCTTCAGGAACTTCAGTTGGCTGCGGCTGTTCGTCGACTATTTCAACTTCGGCTGTTGGCGCCTCTTTCGGTTTCTTTTGCTTAACCTTCACTTCTTTGGGCTTTTCGACATCTTCAGGCTTTTCAGTTACAGCCTCTTCGTCCTTAACTGAAACTTCAAATTCTGGTTGTTGCTCTTCTATTACTTCTTCCTCCTGTTGTTGTTTGGGCTTCGGTTTTGATTTCTTAGTCTTCTTGATTTCATCTTGAGGTATGAGCACCTTCTCTTCTGGCTTTGGCTCAGTCACCGTTGCCTCTGCAACAGTATCTTCAATTACCGGCTCCTCAACAGTCTTTTTAAGTGGCTTCAACTTAATTTGAGAATCAGTTTCTTCTGGAGCTTCACTTTCAGGCTTGCGGAACTTAATTTCAGCTTCAGGAACTTCTTCTTCTTCCTTCGGCTTTCCAGGTACGATTTCACTAATAATCGTTTCCGGCTCAGGCTTTGTTTTTTCTTTGGGCTTATATTTGGTTTTAGTGGGTTTCTTTTGCTTTTCCGGTTTCTCCGGCTGCTCGACTTGCTCGAGTTCTTCTGGAACATATTCCGGTCGCTCATAATCAATTGGTTCAAATGGTTCAACCTGTATATCCTGTTCTTTTGGCGCCTTTGGTTGCTCCACAATTGAAACCTCAGATTTTTCTTTTGGTTTCGCTTCAATTTCTTCTTCAGATTCCTTGGGCTTTTGTGGTATCTTTTTCAGTGTAACATTTTCTGGAGATTCTTCTTCCTTAGGCTTCTTCTTACCCTTGCCAATCTTAAGCTTTACTTCCTCGGGACTTTCCTCTGGTTTTGGCACCTTTTCTGGCTTTTGGTATGGTTGTTTTTCCTCAGGCTCCTCCTCGCTACTAACATATTTTTCGTACTTTTCAAGCTCGACCTTTTCCAAGTCATCCTTTATCTTCTTAATTTTCTTGGTCTTGTGTGGCTTGAACTTAAGTAGTTCCTCTGCTTCTTCAATATTGCGCGAAAGATCACCATTCTGCTTTACTGCACCAATATTGGTTAACTTTGGTATAAGTGGTGCGGGTGGATACTCAACCGTAACCATGCGAGTCTTAAGTCTGAATTTGGGAAGCTGTACAGTCTGCTCCTCTGCCGGTTTTTCCTTTCGTTTTCCAGGCTTTAGCTTAACCGTCTTGGGCACTTCAGCGGCCTCAACGATTGTGACCTTTGTTGGCTTCTGTTCTTTTCTTTCAATTTTCATTGGTTCGAGATTAGCAAATTCTGGCTTCAGCTTCTTGGGAACATCGAAATCGATCTTTTCATATTTCTCTAGTTCTGTTTTCTCGATTTCTTGCTCCAGCAGCTTTTGAATTAATTCATCGTGCTCATTAGTCTTCTTTTTCACAATCTTCTTTTTCTTTGTCTTAGGCTTCGTGACATCGTCAACAGTATCTTCAGAAGGCTTTTCATCCTCTTCGACATCTTCAACGATTGGTTGAGACTCTTCCACTTCGGAAACTTCATCGATAACTCTAACTTCCAAGATTTTGTCGGGTTGCTCTTCTTTTTCTTCTGGCTCTTCCTCAATTATGCTTATGTTATAATCCTTATAAGCCTCGGGTGCTTCACCTGTTGTAGAAATTTATATTTTAAGTAATATACAATTCTTGCAGATATAGTATGAATCCGTGCATTGCCTTCGCGAAAGAATGCAAGCAAATCGTTGAGCTTGATAAATATTTAAATATTTACAGCAGCTTTACGAAAATTATATAACGCTGTCCAATATAAAATAAATTTCCTATATATTTTGAAAACTTAACATATAAGTATTTTTAAACAGTTAGTCATTTTAAAGAAAATATTTTGTTATTGTAATGTGGAATTTAGTTTAACGTGGACAAACAAGAATCTTAGTAGACTTTTTAATAAATTTAAGAGCATGCACTTGGATATTATATGGGTATGTATATTGGATAAGTGTGTTTATGTAGGTATAAATAATAAAATATTGTTTAGCTGAGACCGCTCAAATTAGAGAGCAGAGAATCAACAGAAAAGGGGAGGGAGAGCAAGAAAGAGTAAGAGAATAAAGAGAGAGTGAGAGAGAGAAAAAAAGAGGAAGGTGTAGGCGCAAAATAGTGGAAGTCAACGTTGGAATAAACAATAGGCAAAAGACACAGACAAAGGAGCAGGTGCGGCGTGTGCGATGGAAGTTTTAAGCCTCAATAAACTCTCATCTAATAACTTACTTGTTTCAACGCTTTTTACTGTGTCTGGCTTAGCTTTCTTATGCTTAACTGTTTTTTGAACTGTATCTTTAGTGTCATCTTGAGTAGGTATTTCATCTTGTGCGCTTGGTGTAATTTGTGCAGTGGCTGTGTCCTCGGGGTGTGCAATTTGAGTTGTCGTGTCTTCAGTAATTTCTAATTGGTCAGGAATTGTCTCTTCTGTTGGTTCGTCTTGTCTTTGTTCGACTACATCAACTAATTTTGGTTTAGGTGTCTTGGTCTTTTTAGGTTTGGCTGAATCAACAACTGCTAATGGTGTTTCGGGCTCGATAGACTTTTTGTCCTCCTCTAAAGTGGGTTTGTCTTTCTGCTTTTCGGGCATGTCAACTTTTTCATAAACCTCTTTTTCAGTCTTTGGTATTTCTTGCTCTATAAGTTTCTTAACATAATCATCTAAATCATCTTTCTTAACTTTCTTTACAACTTTCTTTGCCTTAGGTTTGGGCTTTGACTTGTCTTCTACTATCTCTTCTGGTTTAGTTTCAGTAGACTCAACTGGCGAGATTTCAGGTTCTTCGTCGACAATAACAGTTACGGTATCACTATTTTCGCTTTCAACTGTTGTTATTTTAAAGGTGGTGTCTTCCTTGGGACCCTTTTTCTTTAATACTCGCTTAGTAGTTTTTTCTTGAACTGGATGACCCTCTTCAGTTATTGTTTCAGTGTATTGTACTTCCTCCGGTTGAACTTCTACTACTTCAACCACTTTAGGCTCTTCCAACACATCCTCTTCGATAACCTTAATTTCGGCTAAAGGCTCTGGCAAAGATTCGTCTTCCGTTGGAGACACTTTCGGCTTAGACTTTTTGTCCTTCTTTGGTTTATCGGTTGGTAATTCCTCTAACACTTCAATAGCTGTGGCATCGGTGGGCTTATCTTTTGGTGTTGACTCAAATTCAATTTTCTCATATTTTTCTAATTCAGTTTTAGGAGTTTCCATGTCTATAAGTTTCTGTATATAATCATGTATGTCATCCTTTTTGACTTTCTTAGTTTTCTTTTTCGGTGCCTTAGGCTTTTCTCTTTCTTCTGGTTGCTCTGGCTCATACTCCACAATTGTAATCTCTGCATCAGGCTGATCATCAGTAACTACCTCGATAATTTCAATGATTTCCTCATTTTCTCCTTTTGGACGTTTAATTTTGCGTTTTGTTGTAACTACCTTATGCACCTCGCCAGCATCATCTGTCGTTTCTTCCGCTTTCGTTTCACTTTCAATTATTTCCACAACTGACGGCAGATCTTCCGGTTGAATGTAGCTTTCTTTTACAGAGATTTCGTAGGCAGATTCATCTGGTTGATCATGCTTTTCCTTTATTTTCTTCGGTTTCTTTTCTGTCTTCTGATCAGGCTTAGGTTCTTCTTCTGAGAAAGTAACATTATATTCCTTGTTATCTGGCTCTGCGATATCTGTCTCTTTTTCAGTAACATCCACAGGTTCAATGACAATTTCTTCTTGAGGTTGTTCATCATGAACTTTAACCTTTTGTTTAGAAGGCTTCTTTTTCTTCTGAGGTCCTACTACCTCTTCAGTTATTTCATGTTCCTTATCAGACTCGACGATTGGCGTTATGTCTTCTACAGCCATGGTAAGTTCATCAATTGGTTTTTCTTCGGGAAGACTTTCAACAACACCTATTGTATCTGTAGCTGTTGGTTTTTCTTCTACTGATGGTATTTTTTCCTTCGTCTTAACCTTTTTCTGCTTTTCAGGAACTTTCTTAGGAACGGTTTCCTCGGTAACATCAACAACGCCTGTTGGCTCTTCTTGTGGTATGTCTTCTTCAATAACTGATTTAATGAAATCATCTACATCATTCTTTTTCACTTTCTTGGTACGCTTTTGCTTAACAGTTACTTCGTGTTGATCTTCCGTTTCGTTGGGAGTTGATGTTACAATAGTAATTTCTGATTCACCAGTATCTTTATCTTGTACAACTGTTATATCATGAACTATCTCCTCTGGCCCCTTTTTGTGTTTTATTTTCTTTGTTTTTACTTCCTTTACTTTAATCTCACCTTCCTCATCTGGAATCGGTTTATTCTCGACAAATTCTTCTAGAACTGTGACTTCGAAAGATGTTTCTTTTGGTGTTGGTGCAGCGAATTCCTTAACCGTAATCATAGACAAAGATTCATTTAGAGGACTTTCTAATGGTTGTATTATATCTTCTGGAATTTCAGTAACTAATTTTTCAGAGTCATCTGAAACGTCTTCTTCAGTAACTTTAACTTTTTTCACAGGCTTTTTCTTTTTCATTTTAATTGGTTCATCGAAATCTATCTTTTCATATTTCTCCAACTCAGATTTCGGAATATCCTGTTCTATGAGCTTTTGAATGTAATCGTGTAAGTCATCCTTAGGAACCTTTTTAGTTTTCTTGACCTTCTTCGGTTTTTCTTCTTGAGGCGCTTTATCGATTTCTTTTTCAGCTTCTTCAATAGTTACAGAGACTTCATATACTGGTACACCATCCTTTTCAGTCTCGACTATCTCTATTATCTCTTCCTTGGGACCAATTTGTTTTCTAATCTTTCGTTTGTTGACAACCCTCTTGGTTGTTTCGCCAAGTGCGTCCTGTTCTTCAACTATTTCCGGCTTAAATTCAATTTCTTCCACTTGGAAAGCTGATTCCTCTGTTGGTTTTATTTCTTCTGATTCCGAGAGAACGATGTCAGACTCTGGCAGCTCAGTCGCCTCTGTTTCGTCAACTGAAGATATCTTTATAAGATAGTTGGGATGTTTATCACCTTCAGTTTCTTCGCTAGGTTTTGATTTAACTTGCTTTTTCTGTTTCTTAGGTTTCTTTTCTTCAGTGGGAACAGTTTCTATAACTTCTACATCTAAATCAGTGGGTTCCTCAGATGTTTCAAGTATTACATCATCGGGCTGATCAGTCGCATCGTCCTCAGATCTTTCAACCTTTTCTGGCATACTTTCTTCTTCGGTGTATTTATATTCCTTTGGAGCTTTTTTAGTCTTCTTCTTTTTCTCCTCGATAATTTCCTTGACGACTTCTTCAATTGTTTCTTCAGGTATTTCCTCAATAAAGTCGTCAATTACGTTGATGACATACTCCTGTATATCTTCCTTCTTTAGCTTCTTAGGTTTCTTTATTACTTTCTGTTCAATAATGGGTGCTTCTTCAGTGATAGATGGTTCAATTTCCGTCAGCTCAACGACTGTCACTTCCGCCATGGGTTGGTCATCGCTAGTAGTTTCTGTTATCTCAAAGACGCTTTGCTTCGAGCCCTTTCGATGAGTGACCTTACGCTTTTTCACAGTGACTTCTTTCACAACACCATCTTCAGAAGGTTGTTGTATAACTTCAGTCGTTTCTGCTATTTCATTTAAGACTATCGGAACTTTCTCGACCTTTTTCTTTTTCTGTGATTTTTCTTTCTTGGGCGTTACTGTCGGTTCGTCAGTTAAGTCTGTAACGGGTTGCGTTGGTTCTAAGATTTCGTCTAGTACATTTGCTAAGTATTTATTGGGCTCATCATCCTGCAAAGGTATATCTTCAGGCTTTTCTGATATAACAGATTCGTTATCTTCCTCAGTAAGCTCAGGCTCTATTTCCGATACATCATATTCATGAACAGTAACGGGAAGACCATCAATTACTTCCACCGTCTTTTTATGATGGGTTTTGACTTTTTTCTTTGGCTTGGGTTTTGTTTCCATTTCCGTGGGCTCATATTGCTCTAAGTTCGTCTTTGTAATTTCTTGTTCAATAAGCTCTTGAATGTATTTATCTAAGTCATCCTTTACGGCCTTCTTCTTTTTCACTTGTTTAACTACCTTTACTGGATGTTCTTCATCTACTTGTGCTTGTTCTTCTACAGGTATTTCAGTAGTTGTTACTTCAATATCAGCGTCTGGCTTATTTTCTTGATAGGTTTCGGTTATCTCAATCAAATATTCTTTGGGTCCTTCTTTTTTCTTGAGTCTCTTTGTTGTTTTAACCTGCTTAACTTCTTCTCCTTCTTCATTTACAATATCTTCAATTGTAGTTTCAGGAGCAAGCTCTTCAATACGAATGGTGTGCTCTTCGGGCTTTTTGCTGGGTTTCTTAGGCTTTATAGTTTTTGGTTTTGTTTTAGCAATTTTATCTTCGGTAATCTCTTCAACAGATTCTTCCTCAACTTGAGTAACTTCATCAACGCGTGCTTCAGGAATTTCTTCGACTTGGGTTATATCTTCAAACAGTTCTATTGGTTCTATAAACTCTTCCACGACATTTATTACATAGCTTTCAACGTCCTCGGGCTTCAATTTCTTTGGCAATTTAATTGGCCTAGGCTTAGCTGGAATCTTAACTGATTCGTTTGGCTTTTCTTCTTCTGTAATATCAATGATGGTGACTTCAGCCAAAGGCTCGTCATTAGTAGATGTCTCTGTGATTTCAAAAACGTGTTCCTTGGGACCTTGCTTGCGTATGATCTTACGTTTCTTCACTTGAATTTCTTTGGTAGCTCCATCTTCTTCAGCAACTTTTGTAATTTCTACAGTTTCCTCTACATTTTCAATACTAACTGGTTCTTGGTCGACAACTGACACCTTAGATTTCTTTTCTTTCTTCGGTTTACGTTTTGGCTGTTCTTCAGTTTGGGTAACTTCGAAGTCTTCGGGTTGTAATTTTGAGATATCTTCCTCCACAAATTCAATAACGGCTGCAGGAATTGGTTTCGTTTCTTCTGGCTCAAACTCTTGAATGGTAAACTCATGAATTGTATGTGGCACTCCATCAACTATTTCGGTGATTTTCTTATGGTGTTTCTTTATCTTTTTCGGTTTCTTTGCTTCCGGTGATGACTCTGTTTGAGTTGTCTCATATACTTCAAGCTCTGTTTCTGGAACCTCTTCTTCTATCAATTTCTGAATATAATTGTCTAAAGTTTCTGCTTTGGGTTTCTTTTTCTTTACGACCTTGACTTTGTGATCTTTAGTTGATTCAGTTTCTGATTCTGGTAATATTTCCGTTGTCTGAATAACCAGTTCTGCTTCGGGCTTATTTTCTTCGTAAGTTTCAACAACTTCGATTAGATATTCTTTTGGACCCTCCTTCTTCTTAAGTCTGCGCTTTGTTATAGTGCGCTCTACCTCTTCTCCTTGGTCATTGATGACTTGTTCAGTTATTGTTTCAGGAGCAAATTCCTCAATGCGAATTGTATGTTCTGAGATCGGAGCAGGCGCTGCTGACTCAGGTTTCTTTTTAGTTACTTTTTTCTTTGTCTTGGGCACAGTTTCTGTCATTTCAACTGAATATTCATCGAAGGACGGTAACTGTGGTATTTCTTCATCCTCCCCAGGATACTGCTCTTGCTCATTGGTATCTTCGATCTGCACTGGCTGTTCCTCAATAATTGTAACTTTCTTTGGCTTAGATGACTTCTTCTTTTTGTCCTTCGACTTGCTGGTTGCACTCTCAGTCAGTTCTTCTTCAGGCTTAAAGTCATCTTCGCCAAAATCGTCAATAACGATGGTCTTGAAAGAGGAGATATCGTCATCCTCTTCAGGCTTAATTCCTACTACAGCAGATACCTCTTCAGAAATGTGAGCAAGTAGTTCTGTTGGTAATTCATCTACAATCTTGACTATATATTCCTTCAGCTTATCTTTTTTCACCTTTTTGATAATCTTCTTTGGAGTTTCTGGTTTTTCTTCAATTGGTAGATCAGTACTATCTTCAATGATCTCAGTTGTTATAACGATAACCTTTGCTTCGTCATGACCATCATCTGGTCCTAGCGACTCCACGATTTCTATTTCATACTGCTTGGAGCCCTTTCTAGTTTTCACCTTGCGTCGTTTAACCATTTTAACTTCTGGCGTGGTAACTTCTTCAATAGACTCAGGAGTACTTTCCGTGTGCTCCTCCAATACTACAATTGGAAGAGTCTCACCAATGTCTGTTATAATGTCGTCCACATCGAGGATAATAGTGTCAATTGTCTCTTCAACCATTTTTTTATCAATTGGCTGCGTGTCAATCGTGCTGATTGTGAATTCATCGTGTTCAACAACAGTTTCTGGCTCACTTATGGCTTGTTCTTCAACCTTAAGCTCAGACTTCGGTTTCTTGACCTTTGGTTTCTTAGCCGGTTCTTCCTGTGTGATACCAACTTCAAATGCATCCCCTTCATCGATAGGAGCATTCGGTTGCTTGGTTTTATGTTTCTTTACTTTCTTTGGTTTTGCATCAATTTCAGTTTTTTCATATTTCTCAAGCTCAGTTGTTGGAATCTCGGCATTTATCAGCTGCTGTATATACGCATCTAGATCATCCTTTTTCATTTTCCTGGTTCGTTGTTTTGGTTTCTCAACAGTGTTTTCAGTATCAGTTTGCTCTTCTGGTTCAACAGACTTAATTATTACCTCGTATAATGGCTCCTCGCCAGATGAAGGAAGAGTTTCTACAATTTCAAGAATCTCTTCTTTATCTCCCCGCTTATGCAAAATTTTACGCTTTGGAGTCTTTTTATATACATTCTCATCAAAAGTCTCTTCAGGCTCCAGTTCAGTTAGCTTAACTTCATAGAAATCTGTTATGGCAGTTTCATAGAAGGTTTGATCGGGTTCTTCCTTAAGCTCTGTTACAAACTCATCCAATTCCTCTTTATTCATACGTTTTATTTTCTTTTTGAGTATTTTATTTGTCTTTGGCTGACCTTCATTAATTTCAGAGCTAGTCACGGTAACTTCGTACTGCTTATCATTAGTATCATTTGTAGAAACTTCGACAATTTCAACTATATTTTCTTCTAATGCAGTTTTAAGCTTTAGCTTTCGTTTTTTCTTAGGTTCTTTTATGGGATGCACAACATTTTCACTTGTGTTATCTTCCACTTCTTGCGGCTCCAATTCAATGACTTCGAATTTAAAGGATGGCTGGATTTCTTTCTCTTCAGTGTCCTCATCACTCAAATTGGGCTTGAAACTTATATTATCATCAGACTCCGTGGATGGCTTACTCTTTTTGCTCGACTTCTTTTGTTTCGGCTTCTCATTTGCTTTCTCATTTGTTTCTTCCAGACTCTCATCAAATATGACTGGTTTCAATTCAACTGTTTCAGTTGCCTCGGTAGTTTCTGGAATTTTACCCTTTCCAATTTTCAATTTCTTTGGCTTTTCATCCTTTTCCTTTGTGTCCTTTTTACCGCGTTGGTATTTTGGTTTGCCTGGCTGTTCCTCTTCTGGCTCCTCCTTATCTTCAAAAGTCTCTAAATCTAATTCTTCCAAATCGGCTTTGACGGGCTTAGAATGCTTGAATTTCCTTGGCCGTTTCTTCAATACCTCTTCCGCTTCCTCTATATTTCTAGAAAGTTCACCATTATCTCGAATAGTCTCCATTTCAGTAACTATATACGGGAAGCAGTACGGCGAATAAGGTATAAATCTTATCCAGCTCTTAAGTTTCTTATTTTTAAAGGATGCTTCATTCAATTTCTTTTTCTTTTCCTCTTGTGGGCGTTGTTTCGGAGTTTTGAGCTTGAGCATTTGCGGAAATTCAACCACAGAACTTATTTCAATCATTTTAGGTTTTTTAACTTCGATTTTCTCAATTTTCATGGCAGTTAACTTCATGGGTTTAATAGACGAATCTCTGCGAGCCCTTTGCGGATGTTCCATATCCGTACGTACATACGGCTGTAAAACGGTTTTTGGTATTTCCTGATGGATTAGGAACTGTATGTAATCATCCATCTCATCGCGTTTTGATTTTACGACCTTTTTCTTCTTTGGCTTCTCTTTTTTCTTAATTTGTTCAGTACCCTGCTCTTCATTAACAGTTTTTTCAATCTCAGCTTCCTCTAATTTATCAGCCTTTGGCTTAGGTTTCGGTTTAGTTTTGTCAATAGGTTCCCCATAACCTCCCTCATTTTCCCCAGTCTCGTCAATCTGTTCAAATTGATCTAGTTGTGTCATTTTCTGTTTGGGCTTTTTCAGTTTGGTCAGTGTATGTTCGGTGTTATCTGCACTTGCATCTTCGGGTTCTGTGATAGTGTACTCTTTGTTGTATTGGTCTGTTTGAGAAAAAATTATGTGTTTGTGTGTTAGCACTAAACTAATTTGTTAAGATTATATTTGCATTTTATATAATGCGTTAAAACACATTAACTTTGTAGTTCATAAAGTTATGTGTTTAAGATGCTTGCATATAATGTTAACTAAATTGTTGATCATTGTATTTAATGTACGTTTTATGCTTGTTTTTCTTTAAAGTGTACAAATACAACCTCAGTATATATATCGTACTAGAATACTTATGTAGTTATATAAAAGTGTTCTAGTCAATCTTGTTAGTAAATATATAGTGCCAAAATGATTCAAACAGAATTTGGTGTTCTTGTGTGTATATTTTGCTTGTGTTACTAAATTGAAAGCTACTTTGTTTTGCTTTGATTTGAAACATTTCAATTACAATTAATTTCATAACCTCTTTAACACTTATTGTGTGTTTTTTCTTTTTTTTTTTTTTAATTTTTTATTTCTATTTCTAGTCATATGAATCACGAATAAAAGAACGTATCCCCGAAATATGCATATAATTGTATATGTGTGTAATTGCAAAAATGTAAAGAAAATCACCTGTTGGCTCGTTGACTTCAACAATTTCAATGTTTGGTTGTGTGGTGTCTTCCATAATGGGTTCTGTGTCACTGAGTACTTCCTCAACAACAATGCCTTCCTCCTGAGAAATTCTCTTACTTTCTGTTTGAATTGTGGTTTCTCCATCTTCATTTTGTACAGATTTGAATGTTGTTATGTAAGTTGGGTGTTCCGTTTCAGTGTGTGTAGGTTGCTGTTTCTCCGCTGTGTTTATATTATTTATGTTTTTTTTTTAATTAGTTTGGAATGATTAAAAAAATTTGTTATTAACATTCTAGAGATATTACTATATTCTTAAATTATTTAAAATAATACTAGTCTGGCTCTAATAACAACTTTCATAACTTTAATAAAAGCATGAGTAAATAAAATTTTTTTTATGACTTTAAACTGGATCTAGTTCTTTGCGTCTAATTATAATAATACAATAAAACATAAATAATATTTTGCGTATACTTCAATTGTAGCTCTAGTGTAAAATGTGTTGTATGCAGAGTGGTGTGGTTTGTGTTCTTACCCTTAGGTCTGTGTGGCTTTTGTTTTTTGTGTTTGGGAAGTTGTTCATCATCTAGTTTGCTGATGTCAATAATATCAGCAATATTTTCATCACTAACAACGCGTATAAGTGAATATGGCTCTTTGCCTTCCTCTTCAACTGTTTGTATTTGATAATATTCTTCATCCTCAGGCCCTTGCTTTTTAAATGTACGTGTTTTTGTTGTCTTTTTCTTAGGCCTCTTATTACCGGTGATTTCTTCAGTAAAAATAATTTCTTCTGGCAGTTCCTGAATAGGAATTGGCAAAGAAGAAGTTTCACTGGCTGGAACGACTTCAACATTCACACTAGTTATTGGCTCCGTATTTTCTTCTTCAACTATATTAACCGTAGTCACTTCGTCGTGATTTTCATCAATTTTTGTTTTAAATGCCCTGGTCTTCACAATTTTCTTCTTTTTTGTTCCGTCAGGAGAAATGACTTCGAGCTCAGTTATTTGTTCGGGTAACTCAACTGACTTACTATCAGTTTTAACGGGTTCAGTGTATGGAAGTTCATTGATTGTTATTGAATAAATGGGTTTGCCTGATTCTTGTTCAGTAATATCAATTTCTGTTACTTCCTCTTTAAAATCATCCTTTGGTTTTTTTATCACACGCTTTTTAGACTTCATTACTTTTTGTGTACCATCTTTATCCAGAATTTCAGACTCAACGGTTTCATCAGGCAAAACGACAACTTCAGTGAATGTTTCTTCTGGCAAGTCTGGGAAAGGCGCTTGGAAATTTTCAACTGTTACTTTCGTCTGGATAGGCTTCTCATATTCCTCTACTGTTTGAACTTTAGTAACTTCCATGTTATCGCCTTTCACCTTTTTAATAATTTTAGTTTTGATAACCGTCTTTGTTGGAGTCCCGTCCTCTTTTTCAGAAAGAATTATTGATTTTCTTTCTGGCAATTCAACGACAGAGACATCATCTTCAGGTTTGTGAACAACAATTCTCTTTTTCAAGAAAACTTTTTCGCCAAAAGGACCTTGAGTATCTTCCTCTTCCACGGTTATAGTAGTTTGCGGCATCTGGTCCTCTTCTTCAACAGTTTCAATTTTAGTGATTTCCTGCTTATCGCCTTTAACCTTTTTGATAACTCGTGTGCGTACTTTCGTCTTCTTGGGTTTGCCATCCTCTGACACAGACTCAATAACACGAACCTGTTCTGGAAGCTCCTGAATCTCTTGAGGCTGTTCCCCTTCCACAAAAATTTCTTCAACTGTGACAGTAGTTTCGGGTTGTTTGTCATCTTCTTCAACGGTTTCAATCTTCGTGACTTCTTGTTTGTCACCCTTGACCTTCTTGATAACACGCGTACGAATCTTCTTCTTTTTGGGCTTGCCGTCTTCGGTTACAGTTTCAACCACACGAACTTCTTCTGGAAGCTCCCGAATCTCTTCAGGTTGTTCCTCTTCTACAGGAACTTCTTCCACAGTGACAGTAGTTTCTGGTTCTTTGTCATCCTCTTCGACGGTTTCAATCTTGGTCACCTCTTGTTTGTCACCCTTAACCTTTTTGATAACACGAGTGCGAATCTTCTTCTTCTTGGGCTTGCCGTCTTCGGTTACAGTTTCAACCACACGAACTTCTTCTGGAAGCTCCCGAATCTCTTCAGATTGTTCCTCTTCTACAGGAACTTCTTCCACAGTGACAGTAGTTTCTGGTTCTTTGTCATCCTCTTCGACGGTTTCAATCTTGGTCACCTCTTGTTTGTCACCCTTAACCTTTTTGATAACACGAGTGCGAATCTTCTTCTTCTTGGGCTTGCCGTCTTCGGTTACAGTTTCAACCACACGAACTTCTTCTGGAAGCTCCCGAATTTCTTCAGGTTGTTCCTCTTCTACAGGAAGTTCTTCCACAGTGACAGTAGTTTCTGGTTCTTTGTCATCCTCTTCGACGGTTTCAATCTTGGTCACCTCTTGTTTGTCACCCTTAACCTTTTTGATAACACGTGTGCGAATCTTCTTCTTCTTGGGCTTGCCGTCTTCGGTTACAGATTCAACTACACGAACTTCTTCTGGAAGCTCCCGAATTTCTTCAGGTTGTTCCTGTTCTACAGAAACTTCTTCCACAGTGACGGTAGTTTCTGGTTCTTTGTCATCTTCTTCGACGGTTTCAATCTTGGTGACTTCTTGTTTGTCACCCTTAACCTTTTTGATAACACGTGTGCGAATCTTCTTCTTCTTTGGCTTGCCGTCTTCGGTTACAGTTTCAACCACCTGAACTTCTTCTGGAAGCTCCCGAATTTCTTCAGGTTGTTCCTCTTCTACAGGAAGTTCTTCCACAGTGACAGTAGTTTCTGGTTCTTTGTCATCCTCTTCGATGGTTTCAATCTTGGTGACCTCTTGTTTGTCACCCTTAACCTTTTTGATAACACGTGTGCGAATCTTCTTCTTCTTGGGCTTGCCGTCTTCGGTTACAGTTTCAACCACACGAACTTCTTCTGGAAGCTCCCGAATTTCTTCAGGTTGTTCCTCTTCTACAGGAACTTCTTCCACAGTGACGGTAGTTTCTGGTTCTTTGTCATCCTCTTCGACGGTTTCAATCTTGGTGACCTCTTGTTTGTCACCCATAACCTTTTTGATAACACGTGTGCGAATCTTCTTCTTCTTGGGCTTGCCATCTTCGGTTACAGTTTCAACCACACGAACTTCTTCTGGAAGCTCCCGAATTTCTTCAGGTTGTTCCTCTTCTACAGGAAGTTCTTCCACAGTGACAGTAGTTTCTGGTTCTTTGTCATCCTCTTCGACGGTTTCAATCTTGGTCACCTCTTGTTTGTCACCCTTAACCTTTTTGATAACACGAGTGCGAATCTTCTTCTTCTTGGGCTTGCCGTCTTCGGTTACAGTTTCAACCACACGAACTTCTTCTGGAAGCTCCCGAATTTCTTCAGGTTGTTCCTCTTCTACAGGAACTTCTTCCACAGTGACGGTAGTTTCTGGTTCTTTGTCATCTTCTTCGACGGTTTCAATCTTGGTCACCTCTTGTTTGTCACCCTTAACCTTTTTGATAACACGTGTGCGAATCTTCTTCTTCTTGAGCTTGCCGTCTTCGGTTACAGTTTCAACCACACGAACTTCTTCTGGAAGCTCTCGGATTTCTTCAGGTTCTTCCTCTTCCACAGGCACTTCTTCCACAGTGACAGTAGTTTCTAGTTCTTTGTCATCCTCTTCGACGGTTTCAATCTTGGTGACCTCTTGTTTGTCACCCTTAACCTTTTTGATAACACGAGTGCGAATCTTCTTCTTCTTGGGCTTGCCGTCTTCGGTTACAGTTTCAACCACACGAACTTCTTCTGGAAGCTCTCGGATTTCTTCAGGTTCTTCCTCTTCCACAGGCACTTCTTCCACAGTGACAGTAGTTTCTAGTTCTTTGTCATCCTCTTCGACGGTTTCAATCTTGGTCACCTCTTGTTTGTCACCCTTAACCTTTTTGATAACACGTGTGCGAATCTTCTTCTTCTTGGGCTTGCCGTCTTCGGTTACAGTTTCAACCACACGAACTTCTTCTGGAAGCTCTCGAATATCTTCAGGTTGTTCTTCTTCTACAGGAACTTCTTCCACAGTGACAGTAGTTTCCGGTTCTTTGTCATCCTCTTCGACGGTTTCAATCTTGGTGACCTCTTGTTTGTCACCCTTAACCTTTTTGATAACACGTGTGCGAATCTTCTTCTTCTTGGGCTTGCCGTCCTCAGAAACAGTCTCAACCACACGAACCTCTTCTGGAAGCTCTCGGATTTCTTCAGGTTGTTCCTCTTCCACAGGAACTTCTTCAACAGTGACAGTAGTTTCTGGTTCTTTGTCATCTTCTTCGACGGTTTCAATCTTGGTGACCTCTTGTTTGTCACCCTTAACCTTTTTGATAACACGTGTGCGAATCTTCTTCTTTTTGGGCTTGCCGTCCTCAGAAACAGTCTCAACCACACGAACCTCTTCTGGAAGCTCTCTGATTTCTTCAGGTTGTTCCTCTTCTACAGGAACTTCTTCCACAGTGACAGTAGTTTCTGGTTGTTTGTCATCCTCTTCAACGGTTTCAATCTTGGTCACCTCTTGTTTGTCACCCTTTACCTTTTTGATAACACGAGTGCGAATCTTCTTCTTCTTGGGCTTGCCGTCTTCGGTTACATTTTCAACCACACGAACTTCTTCTGGAAGCTCTCGGATTTCTTCAGGTTCTTCCTCTTCCACAGGCACTTCTTCCACAGTGACAGTAGTTTCTAGTTCTTTGTCATCCTCTTCGACGGTTTCAATCTTGGTCACCTCTTGTTTGTCACCCTTAACCTTTTTGATAACACGTGTGCGAATCTTCTTCTTCTTGGGCTTGCCGTCTTCGGTTACAGTTTCAACCACACGAACTTCTTCTGGAAGCTCTCGAATATCTTCAGGTTGTTCTTCTTCTACAGGAACTTCTTCCACAGTGACAGTAGTTTCCGGTTCTTTGTCATCCTCTTCGACGGTTTCAATCTTGGTGACCTCTTGTTTGTCACCCTTAACCTTTTTGATAACACGTGTGCGAATCTTCTTCTTCTTGGGCTTGCCGTCCTCAGAAACAGTCTCAACCACACGAACCTCTTCTGGAAGCTCTCGGATTTCTTCAGGTTGTTCCTCTTCCACAGGAACTTCTTCAACAGTGACAGTAGTTTCTGGTTCTTTGTCATCTTCTTCGACGGTTTCAATCTTGGTGACCTCTTGTTTGTCACCCTTAACCTTTTTGATAACACGTGTGCGAATCTTCTTCTTCTTGGGCTTTCCGTCTTCGGTTACAGTTTCAACCACACGAACTTCTTCTGGAAGCTCCCGAATCTCTTCAGGTTCTTCCTCTTCCACAGGAACTTCTTCTACAGTAACAGTAGTTTCTGGTTCTTTGTCATCCTCTTCGACGGTTTCAATCTTGGTCACCTCTTGTTTGTCACCCTTAACCTTTTTGATAACACGAGTGCGAATCTTCTTCTTCTTGGGCTTGCCCTCTTCGGTTACAGTTTCAACCACACGAACTTCTTCTGGAAGCTCCCGAATCTCTTCAGGTTGTTCCTCTTCTACAGGAACTTCTTCCACAGTGACAGTAGTTTCTGGTTCTTTGTCATCTTCTTCGACGGTTTCAATCTTGGTGACCACTTGTTTGTCACCCTTAACCTTTTTGATAACACGAGTGCGAATCTTCTTCTTCTTGGGCTTGCCGTCTTCGGTTAAAGTTTCAACCACACGAACTTCTTCTGGAAGCTCACGAATCTCTTCAGGTTGTTCCTCTTCTACAGGAACTTCTTCCACAGTGACAGTAGTTTCTGGTTCTTTGCCATCCTCTTCGATGGTTTCAATCTTGGTCACCTCTTGTTTGTCACCCTTAACCTTTTTGATAACACGAGTGCGAATCTTCTTCTTCTTGGGCTTGCCCTCTTCGGTTACAGTTTCAACCACACGAACTTCTTCTGGAAGCTCCCGAATCTCTTCAGGTTCTTCCTCTTCCACAGGAACTTCTTCTACAGTAACAGTAGTTTCTGGTTGTTTGTCATCCTCTTCGACTGTTTCAATCTTGGTCACCTCTTGTTTGTCACCCTTAACCTTTTTGATAACACGAGTGCGAATCTTCTTCTTCTTGGGCTTGCCCTCTTCGGTTACAGTTTCAACCACACGAACTTCTTCTGGAAACTCCCGAATCTCTTCAGGTTGTTCCTCTTCTACAGGAAGTTTTTCTACAGTGACAGTAGTTTCTGGTTCTTTGCCATCCTCTTCGATGGTTTCAATCTTGGTCACCTCTTGTTTGTCACCCTTAACCTTTTTGATAACACGTGTGCGAATCTTCTTCTTCTTGGGCTTGCCGTCTTCGGTTACAGTTTCAACCACACGAACTTCTTCTGGAAGCTCCCGAATCTCTTCAGGTTGTTCCTCTTCTACAGGAAGTTCTTCCACAGTGACGGTAGTTTCTGGTTCTTTGTCATCCTCTTCGATGGTTTCAATCTTGGTGACCTCTTGTTTGTCACCCTTAACCTTTTTGATAACACGTGTGCGAATCTTCTTCTTTTTGGGCTTGCCGTCCTCAGAAACAGTCTCAACCACACGAACCTCTTCTGGAAGCTCTCTGATTTCTTCAGGTTGTTCCTCTTCTACAGGAACTTCTTCCACAGTGACAGTAGTTTCTGGTTGTTTGTCATCCTCTTCAACGGTTTCAATCTTGGTCACCTCTTGTTTGTCACCCTTTACCTTTTTGATAACACGAGTGCGAATCTTCTTCTTCTTGGGCTTGCCGTCTTCGGTTACAGTTTCAACCACACGAACTTCTTCTGGAAGCTCTCGGATTTCTTCAGGTTCTTCATCTTCCACAGGCACTTCTTCCACAGTGACAGTAGTTTCTGGTTCTTTGTCATCCTCTTCGACGGTTTCAATCTTGGTCACCTCTTGTTTGTCACCCTTAACCTTTTCGATAACACGAGTGCGAATCTTCTTCTTCTTGGGCTTGCCCTCTTCGGTTACAGTTTCAACCACACGAATTTCTTCTGGAAGCTCCCGAATTTCTTCAGGTTGTTCCTCTTCTACAGGAAGTTCTTCCACAGTGACGGTAGTTTCTGGTTCTTTGTCATCCTCTTCGACGGTTTCAATCTTGGTCACCTCTTGTTTGTCACCCTTAACCTTTTTGATAACACGAGTGCGAATCTTCTTCTTCTTGGGCTTGCCGTCTTCGGTTACAGTTTCAACCACACGAACTTCTTCTGGAAGCTTCCGAATCTCTTCAGGTTGTTCCTCTTCTACAGGAACTTCTTCCACAGTGACAGTAGTTTCTGGTTGTTTGTCATCCTCTTCAACGGTTTCAATCTTGGTCACCTCTTGTTTGTCACCCTTAACCTTTTTGATAACACGAGTGCGAATCTTCTTCTTCTTGGGCTTGCCCTCTTCGGTTACAGTTTCAACCACACGAACTTCTTCCGGAAGCTCCCGAATTTGTTCAGGATGTTCCTCTTTTACAGGAAGTTCTTCCACAGTGACAGTAGTTTCTGGTTCTTTGTCATCCTCTTCGACGGTTTCAATCTTGGTGACTTCTTGTTTGTCACCCTTAACCTTTTTGATAACACGTGTGCGAATCTTCTTCTTCTTGGGCTTGCCGTCCTCAGAAACAGTCTCAACCACACGAACCTCTTCTGGAAGCTCTCGGATTTCTTCAGGTTGTTCCTCTTCCACAGAAACTTCTTCAACAGTGACAGTAGTTTCTGGTTCTTTGTCATCTTCTTCGACGGATTCAATCTTGGTCACCTCTTGTTTGTCACCCTTAACCTTTTTGATAACACGAGTGCGAATCTTCTTCTTCTTGGGCTTGCCGTCTTCGGTTACAGATTCAACCACACGAACTTCTTCTGGAAGCTCCCGAATTTCTTCAGGTTGTTCCTCTTCTACAGGAAGTTCTTCCACAGTGACAGTAGTTTCTGGTTCTTTGTCATCCTCTTCAACGGTTTCAATCTTGGTCACCTCTTGTTTGTCACCCTTAACCTTTTTGATAACACGTGTGCGAATCTTCTTCTTCTTGGGCTTGCCGTCTTCGGTTACAGATTCAACCACACGAACCTCTTCTGGAAGCTCCCGAATTTCTTCAGGTTGTTCCTCTTCTACAGGAAGTTCTTCCACAGTGACAGTAGTTTCTGGTTCTTTGTCATCCTCTTCAACGGTTTCAATCTTGGTCACCTCTTGTTTGTCACCCTTAACCTTTTTGATAACACGTGTGCGAATCTTCTTCTTCTTGGGCTTGCCGTCCTCAGAAACAGTCTCAACCACATGAACCTCTTCTGGAAGCTCTCGGATTTCTTCAGGTTGTTCCTCTTCCACAGAAACTTCTTCAACAGTGACAGTGGATTCTGGTTCTTTGTCATCTTCTTCGACGGTTTCAATCTTGGTCACCTCTTGTTTGTCACCCTTAACCTTTTTGATAACACGAGTGCGAATCTTCTTCTTCTTGGGCTTGCCGTCTTCGGTTACAGATTCAACCACACGAACTTCTTCTGGAAGCTCCCGAATTTCTTCAGGTTGTTCCTCTTCTACAGGAACTTCTTCCACAGTGACAGTAGTTTCTGATTGTTTGTCATCTTCTTCGACGGTTTCAATCTTGGTGACCTCTTGTTTGTCACCCTTAACCTTTTTGATAACACGTGTGCGAATCTTCTTCTTCTTGGGCTTGCCGTCCTCAGAAACAGTCTCAACCACACGAACCTCTTCTGGAAGCTCTCGGATTTCTTCAGGTTGTTCCTCTTCCACAGGAACTTCTTCAACAGTGGCAGTAGTTTCTGGTTCTTTATCATCTTCTTCGACGGTTTCAATCTTGGTCACCTCTTGTTTGTCACCCTTCACCCTTTTGATAACACGAGTGCGAATCTTCTTCTTCTTGGGCTTGCCGTCTTCGGTTACAGATTCAACCACACGAACTTCTTCTGGAAGCTCCCGAATTTCTTCAGGTTGTTCCTCTTCTACAGGAAGTTCTTCCACAGTGACAGTAGTTTCTGGTTCTTTGTCATCCTCTTCAACGGTTTCAATCTTGGTCACCTCTTGTTTGTCACCCTTAACCTTTTTGATAACACGAGTGCGAATCTTCTTCTTCTTGGGCTTGCCGTCTTCGGTTACAGTTTCAACCACACGAACTTCTTCTGGAAGCTCCCGAATTTTTTCAGGTTGTTCCTCTTCTACAGGAAGTTCTTCCACAGTGACAGTAGTTTCTGGTTCTTTGTCATCCTCTTCAACGGTTTCAATCTTGGTCACCTCTTGTTTGTCACCCTTAACCTTTTTGATAACACGAGTGCGAATCTTCTTCTTCTTGGGCTTGCCGTCTTCGGTTACAGTTTCAACCACACGAACCTCTTCTGGAAGCTCTCGAATCTCTTCAGGTTGTTCCTCTTCCACAGGAACTTCTTCAACAGTGACGGTAGTTTCTGGTTGTTTGTCATCCTCTTCGACAGTTTCAATCTTGGTCACCTCTTGTTTGTCACCCTTTACCTTTTTGATAACACGAGTGCGAATCTTCTTCTTCTTGGGCTTGCCGTCTTCGGTTACAGTTTCAACCACACGAACTTCTTCTGGAAGCTCCCGAATCTCTTCAGGTTGTTCCTCTTCCACAGGAAGTTCCTCCACAGTGACGGTAGTTTCTGGTTCTTTGTCATCTTCTTCGACGGTTTCAATCTTGGTGACCTCTTGTTTGTCACCCTTAACCTTTTTGATAACACGTGTGCGAATCTTCTTCTTCTTGGGCTTGCCATCTTCGGTTACAGTTTCAACCACACGAACTTCTTCTGGAAGCTCCCGAATTTCTTCAGGTTGTTCCTCTTCTACAGGAAGTTCTTCCACAGTGACAGTAGTTTCTGGTTCTTTGTCATCCTCTTCGACGGTTTCAATCTTGGTCACCTCTTGTTTGTCACCCTTAACCTTTTCGATAACACGTGTGCGAATCTTCTTCTTCTTGGGCTTGCCGTCTTCGGTTACAGTTTCAACCACACGAACCTCTTCTGGAAGCTCTCGGATTTCTTTAGGTTGTTCCTCTTCCACAGGAACTTCTTCAACAGTGACAGTAGTTTCTGGTTCTTTGTCATCCTCTTCGACGGTTTCAATCTTGGTGACCTCGTGTTTGTCACCCTTAACCTTTTTGATAACACGTGTGCGAATCTTCTTCTTCTTGGGCTTGCCGTCTTCGGTTACAGTTTCAACCACACGAACTTCTTCTGGAAGCTCCCGAATTCCTTCAGGTTGTTCCTCTTCTACAGGAAGTTCTTCCACAGTGACAGTAGTTTCTGGTTCTTTGTCATCTTCTTCGACGGTTTCAATCTTGGTCACCTCTTGTTTGTCACCCTTAACCTTTTTGATAACACGAGTGCGAATCTTCTTCTTCTTGGGCTTGCCGTCTTCGGTTACAGATTCAACCACACGAACTTCTTCTGGAAGCTCTCGAATATCTTCAGGTTGTTCTTCTTCTACAGGAACTTCTTCCACAGTGACAGTAGTTTCCGGTTCTTTGTCATCCTCTTCGACGGTTTCAATCTTGGTGACCTCTTGTTTGTCGCCCTTAACCTTTTTGATAACACGTGTGCGAATCTTCTTCTTCTTGGGCTTGCCGTCTTCGGTTACAGTTTCAAGCACACGAACTTCTTCTGGAAGCTCCCGAATCTCTTCAGGTTCTTCCTCTTCCACAGGAACTTCTTCCACAGTGACAGTAGTTTCTGGTTCTTTGTCATCCTCTTCGACGGTTTCAATCTTGGTCACCTCTTGTTTGTCACCCTTAACCTTTTTGATAACACGAGTGCGAATCTTCTTCTTCTTGGGCTTGCCATCTTTGGTTACAGTTTCAACCACACGAACTTCTTCTGGAAGCTCCCGAATTTCTTCAGGTTGTTCCTCTTCCACAGGAACTTCTTCAACAGTGACGGTAGTTTCTGGTTCTTTGTCATCTTCTTCGACGGTTTCAATCTTGGTGACCTCTTGTTTGTCACCCTTAACCTTTTTGATAACACGTGTGCGAATCTTCTTCTTCTTGGGCTTGCCGTCTACGGTTACAGTTTCAACTACACGAACTTCTTCTGGAAGCTCCCGAATCTCTTCAGGTTGTTCCTTTTTTACAGGGACTTCTTCCACAGTGACAGTAGTTTCTGGTTCTTTGTCATCTTCCTCGACGGTTTCAATCTTGGTGACCTCTTGTTTGTCACCCTTAACCTTTTTGATAACACGAGTGCGAATCTTCTTCTTCTTGGGCTTGCCGTCTTCGGTTACAGTTTCAACCACACGAACTTCTTCTGGAAGCTCCCGAATTTCTTCAGGTTGTTCCTCTTCAACAAGAACTTCTTCCACAGTGACAGTAGTTTCTGGTTCTTTATCATCTTCTTCGACGGTTTCAATCTTGGTGACCTCTTGTTTGTCACCCTTAACCTTCTTGATAAGACGCGTACGAATCTTCTTCTTTTTGGGCTTGCCATCCTCAGAAACAGTCTCAACCACACGAACTTCTTCTGGAAGCTCCCGAATTTCTTCAGGTTGTTCCTCTTCAACAAGAACTTCTTCCACAGTGACAGTAGTTTCTGGTTGTTTATCATCTTCTTCGACGGTTTCAATCTTGGTGACCTCTTGTTTGTCACCCTTAACCTTCTTGATAACACGTGTGCGAATCTTCTTCTTCTTGGGCTTGCCAGCTTCGGTTACAGTTTCAACCACACGAACTTCTTCTGGAAGCTCCCGAATTTCTTCAGGTTGTTCCTCTTCCACAGGAACTTCTTCAACAGTGACGGTAGTTTCTGGTTCTTTGTCATCCTCTTCGACGGTTTCAATCTTGGTGACCTCTTGTTTGTCACCCTTAACCTTTTTGATAACACGTGTGCGAATCTTCTTCTTCTTGGGCTTGCCGTCTTCGGTTACAGATTCAACCACACGAACTTCTTCTGGAAGCTCCCGAATTTCTTCAGGTTGTTCCTCTTCTACAGGAAGTTCTTCCACAGTGACAGTAGTTTCTGGTTCTTTGTCATCCTCTTCGACGGTTTCAATCTTGGTGACCTCTTGTTTGTCACCCTTAACCTTTTTGATAACACGTGTGCGAATCTTCTTCTTCTTGGGCTTGCCGTCTTCGGTTACAGATTCAACCACACGAACTTCTTCTGGAAGCTCCCGAATTTCTTCAGGTTGTTCCTCTTCTACAGGAAGTTCTTCCACAGTGACAGTAGTTTCTGGTTCTTTGTCATCTTCTTCGACGGTTTCAATCTTGGTGACCTCTTGTTTGTCACCCTTAACCTTTTTGATAACACGTGTGCGAATCTTCTTCTTCTTGGGCTTGCCGTCTACGGTTACAGTTTCAACTACACGAACTTCTTCTGGAAGCTCCCGAATCTCTTCAGGTTGTTCCTCTTTTACAGGGACTTCTTCCACAGTGACAGTAGTTTCTGGTTCTTTGTCATCTTCCTCGACGGTTTCAATCTTGGTGACCTCTTGTTTGTCACCCTTAACCTTTTTGATAACACGAGTGCGAATCTTCTTCTTCTTGGGCTTGCCGTCTTCGGTTACAGTTTCAACCACACGAACTTCTTCTGGAAGCTCCCGAATCTCTTCAGGTTGTTCCTCTTCAACAAGAACTTCTTCCACAGTGACAGTAGTTTCTGGTTGTTTATCATCTTCTTCGACGGTTTCAATCTTGGTGACCTCTTGGTTGTCACCCTTAACCTTCTTGATAACACGCGTACGAATCTTCTTCTTTTTGGGCTTGCCATCCTCGGAAACTGTTTCAACCACACGAACTTCTTCTGGAAGCTCTCGAATTTCTTCAGGTTGTTCCTCTTCTACAGGAAGTTCTTCCACAGTGACAGTAGTTTCTGGTTCTTTGTCATCTTCTTCGACGGTTTCAATCTTGGTGACCTCTTGTTTGTCACCCTTAACCTTTTTGATAACACGTGTGCGAATCTTCTTCTTCTTGGGCTTGCCGTCTACGGTTACAGTTTCAACTACACGAACTTCTTCTGGAAGCTCCCGAATCTCTTCAGGTTGTTCCTCTTTTACAGGGACTTCTTCCACAGTGACAGTAGTTTCTGGTTCTTTGTCATCTTCCTCGACGGTTTCAATCTTGGTGACCTCTTGTTTGTCACCCTTAACCTTTTTGATAACACGAGTGCGAATCTTCTTCTTCTTGGGCTTGCCGTCTTCGGTTACAGTTTCAACCACACGAACTTCTTCTGGAAGCTCCCGAATCTCTTCAGGTTGTTCCTCTTCAACAAGAACTTCTTCCACAGTGACAGTAGTTTCTGGTTGTTTATCATCTTCTTCGACGGTTTCAATCTTGGTGACCTCTTGTTTGTCACCCTTAACCTTCTTGATAACACGCGTACGAATCTTCTTCTTTTTGGGCTTGCCATCCTCGGAAACTGTTTCAACCACACGAACTTCTTCTGGAAGCTCTCGAATTTCTTCAGGTTGTTCCTCTTCTACAGGAAGTTCTTCCACAGTGACAGTAGTTTCTGGTTCTTTGTCATCTTCTTCGACGGTTTCAATCTTGGTGACCTCTTGTTTGTCACCCTTAACCTTTTTGATAACACGTGTGCGAATCTTCTTCTTCTTGGGCTTGCCATCTTCGGTTACAGTTTCAACCACACGAACTTCTTCTGGAAGCTCCCGAATTTCTTCAGGTTGTTCCTCTTCCACAGGAACTTCTTCAACAGTGACGGTAGTTTCTGGTTCTTTGTCATCCTCTTCGACGGTTTCAATCTTGGTGACCTCTTGTTTGTCACCCTTAACCTTTTTGATAACACGTGTGCGAATCTTCTTCTTCTTGGGCTTGCCATCTTCGGTTACAGATTCAACCACACGAACTTCTTCTGGAAGCTCCCGAATTTCTTCAGGTTGTTCCTCTTCTACAGGAAGTTCTTCCACAGTGACAGTAGTTTCTGGTTCTTTGTCATCTTCTTCGACGGTTTCAATCTTGGTCACCTCTTGTTTGTCACCCTTTACCTTTTTGATAACACGTGTGCGAATCTTCTTCTTCTTGGGCTTGCCATCTTCGGTTACAGTTTCAACCACACGAACTTCTTCTGGAAGCTCCCGAATTTCTTCAGGTTGTTCCTCTTCCACAGGAACTTCTTCAACAGTGACGGTAGTTTCTGGTTCTTTGTCATCCTCTTCGACGGTTTCAATCTTGGTGACCTCTTGTTTGTCACCCTTAACCTTTTTGATAACACGTGTGCGAATCTTCTTCTTCTTGGGCTTGCCATCTTCGGTTACAGATTCAACCACACGAACTTCTTCTGGAAGCTCCCGAATCTCTTCAGGTTGTTCCTCTTTTACAGGGACTTCTTCCACAGTGACAGTAGTTTCTGGTTCTTTGTCATCTTCCTCGACGGTTTCAATCTTGGTGACCTCTTGTTTGTCACCCTTAACCTTTTTGATAACACGAGTGCGAATCTTCTTCTTCTTGGGCTTGCCGTCTTCGGTTACAGTTTCAACCACACGAACTTCTTCTGGAAGCTCCCGTATCTCTTCAGGTTGTTCCTCTTCAACAAGAACTTCTTCCACAGTGACAGTAGTTTCTGGTTGTTTATCATCTTCTTCGACGGTTTCAATCTTGGTGACCTCTTGTTTGTCACCCTTAACCTTCTTGATAACACGCGTACGAATCTTCTTCTTTTTGGGCTTGCCATCCTCGGAAACTGTTTCAACCACACGAACTTCTTCTGGAAGCTCTCGAATTTCTTCAGGTTGTTCCTCTTCAACAGGAACTTCTTCCACAGTGACAGTAGTTTCTGGTTTTTTGTCATCTTCTTCGACGGTTTCAATCTTGGTGACCTCTTGTTTGTCACCCTTAACCTTTTTGATAACACGTGTGCGAATCTTCTTCTTCTTGGGCTTGCCGTCTTCGGTTACAGTTTCAACCACACGAACTTCTTCTGGAAGCTCCCGAATCTCTTCAGGTTGTTCCTCTTCCACAGGAAGTTCTTCCACAGTAACAGTAGTTTCTGGTTCTTTGTCATCTTCTTCGACGGTTTCAATCTTGGTGACCTCTTGTTTGTCACCCTTAACCTTTTTGATAACACGTGTGCGAATCTTCTTCTTCTTGGGCTTGCCGTCTTCGGTTACAGTTTCAACCACACGAACTTCTTCTGGAAGCTCCCGAATCTCTTCAGGTTGTTCCTCTTCCACAGGAAGTTCTTCCACAGTAACAGTAGTTTCTGGTTCTTTGTCATCTTCTTCGACGGTTTCAATCTTGGTGACCTCTTGTTTGTCACCCTTAACCTTTTTGATAACACGAGTGCGAATCTTCTTCTTTTTGGGCTTGCCATCCTCGGAAACTGTTTCAACCACACGAACTTCTTCTGGAAGCTCTCGAATTTCTTCAGGGTGTTCCTCTTCAACAGGAACTTCTTCCACAGTGACAGTAGTTTCTGGTTTTTTGTCATCTTCTTCGACGGTTTCAATCTTGGTGACCTCTTGTTTGTCACCCTTAACCTTTTTGATAACACGTGTGCGAATCTTCTTCTTCTTGGGCTTGCCATCCTCGGAAACTGTTTCAACCACACGTACTTCTTCTGGAAGCTCTCGAATTTCTTCAGGTTGTTCCTCTTCCACAGGAACTTCTTCAACAGTGACGGTTGTTTCGGGTTGTTTATCATCCTCTTCGACGGTTTCAATCTTGGTGACCTCTTGTTTGTCACCCTTAACTTTCTTGATAACACGTGTGCGAATCTTCTTCTTCTTGGGCTTGCCATCCTCGGAAACTGTTTCAACCACACGTACTTCTTCTGGAAGCTCTCGAATTTCTTCAGGTTGTTCCTTTTCAACAGGAACTTCTTCCACAGTGACAGTAGTTTCTGGTTTTTTATCATCTTCTTCGACGGTTTCGATCTTGGTGACCTCTTGTTTGTCGCCCTTAACCTTTTTGATAACACGTGTGAGAATCTTCTTCTTCTTGGGCTTGCCGTCTTCGGTTACAGTTTCAACCACACGAACTTCTTCTGGAAGCTCCCGAATCTCTTCAGGTTGTTCCTCTTCCACAGGAACTTCTTCAACAGTGACTGTTGTTTCGGGTTTTTTGTCATCTTCTTCGACGGTTTCAATCTTGGTGACCTCTTGTTTGTCACCCTTAACCTTTTTGATAACACGTGTGCGAATCTTCTTCTTCTTGGGCTTGCCGTCTTCGGTTACAGTTTCAACCACACGAACTTCTTCTGGAAGCTCTCGGATTTCTTCAGGTTGTTTCTCTTCTACAGGGACTTCTTCCACAGTGACAGTAGTTTCTGGTTCTTTGCCATCTTCTTCGACAGTTTCAATCTTGGTGACCTCTTGTTTGTCACCCTTAACCTTTTTGATAACACGCGTACGAATCTTCTTCTTCTTTGGTTTTCCGTCTTCGGTTACAGTTTCGACAACACGAACTTCTTCTGGAAGCTCCCGAATCTCTTCAGGTTGTTTCTCTTCTACAGGGACTTCTTCCACAGTGACAGTAGTTTCTGGTTCTTTGTCATCTTCTTCGACAGTTTCAATCTTGGTGACCTCTTGTTTGTCACCCTTTACCTTTTTGATAACACGTGTGCGAATCTTCTTCTTCTTTGGCTTGCCGTCTTCGGTTACAGTTTCAACCACACGAACTTCTTCTGGAAGCTCCCGAATTTCTTCAGGTTTTTCCTCTTCTACAGGAACTTCTTCAACAGTGACTGTCGTTTCTGGTTGTTTGTCATCTTCTTCGACTGTTTCTATCTTGGTGACCTCTTGTTTGTCACCCTTAACCTTCTTAATGACACGTGTGCGAATCTTCTTCTTCTTGGGCTTGCCGTCTTCGGTTACAGTTTCAACCACACGAACCTCTTCTGGAAGCTCCCGAATTTCTTCAGACTGTTCCTCTTCTAGAGGAACTTCTTCTACAGTGACAGTAGTTTCTGGTTGTTTGTCATCTTCTTCGACTGTTTCAATCTTGGTGACTTCTTGTTTGTGGCCCTTTTTCTTTTTGATTAAACGAGTGCGAATAACTTTTTGTTTACGCTGACCATCATTTGTGAGCTTTTCAACAATTTCAATAGTTTCAGGAATTTCCGTTATATCAACTTCATGTGTTTCTTGTGTTGGTGTCTTTTGTTGTGTGTGTTTTGTGTTTGTGGCTTGATTTGTATCTGTGTGAAAAATTTGCTTTTAGTCTTTGTTCTGTATGTATTTTAAGATTTGTTTTGTGTAATATGTGTTTTGCAGTTTGGGGGTCAAATGGTAATGGAAGTAATACGCCTTTTTCTTTTGAATTGCTTATAAGTAACATTATTAAATACTTACCTGAATGTGATTTTACAATATGTTTTAATAAATTTGAACTTAGTGGTGGTTGATATTGTATGTGTGACTCAGACTTAAGTTCTAAGTCAATTAGTGGCTTATCATATTTTGGCATAAACGTACTTTGCGCATCTTCGAGCAATGTAGAATCAGTGGGGAATTGAACATTTATATTATTAGAGACAGAAATTGTTCTCTGCAAAGCACTCTCTTTATCTTCGATAGTAGGTTGAACATTTTGATACAATTCTAAGTGTATTACATCAACTTGATTTGTATTGGTTGTTTCAAAACTTATATTGGCATTTGTAGACTGTGTTTCATTATTTTTATGTAGTGTTGTGACTTGTTCTTCTGTAACTACCTGTTCACTGAGACACTGTGAGCTAATTGGTATTATTGAAGGCATGGCATGTACTAAATCAACAGTGGGGCTGCTTGTTTCAAAAATTGTTTCCTTAAAATATGGTTCACTATATACGGGTGCAAGTTGTGCATCCGCAGCTGCAGAACTCGCACATACGATAGCAGGGTGTTCGATGACCAAATTTGATACATTTTCACAGGGCTCTTGCTTAGTTTCCAGCAATTTTATGTGTGGTGTATTATCCCTAGTTGCAGTTGACAATATAGGCTCCACATTTGTCAAACTATCTATTGAAGATATAACAGCAATCTCTTCCACCACCGAAACCTGTAGGTCCGTTAAAATATTGGTTTTTGGTTGCACACTGTGTGGCTTGAAATCGCCATGTCCCTCAATATTTTCGTATACGCTTACAGTAGATGTTTGTACTGGATTCGTAAAATTTTCTTCCAAATTTATATTTGGTGTCAATTGTTTGCTGTGCTCAAACTCTATATTGGGAGATTCTTCATAGATAATTTGCTGAGTAATAGTTGCTGCTTGATTTCCAATTTCACAAATTAAATCAGCATTTGCTTCTGTTGGTACATTAAGATCGTAGCTTTCTTGTATGGAACTCACGCTAAGAATTTCTTCCGTTACCAATGGCTGACTCACTGTGCTGGTAGATTGAGCAACATCTTTGATTATGGTCAGCGGAGTCATGCTATCTTCTTTGATGAAGCTAGTTTGCAATGTTGTGACTTGCGCACATTTGGTATCAGATTCCGTGTGTTTCGCTATGTGTTTTTCGTTTGGACGCTCGGATTTTAGTTCGTTTGCTTCTTCGTATATAGCAACCACAGATACAGTTTTATGAATTTCTGTTTGACGTGTAATATTACTCGAAGACTCTTCCGCCTTAATTACTGGCAAACCTAAATTGTCAATATTCTCAATAGGTATGACCTCGGAGACTTGCATTTCACGTTGCGCACCTTCAATAAAAGGTTTACCATATCCAATTGGATGAGTGTGCAAAAATGTATCCTCTCGTTGTAAAATGAGATCGTCAAGTTGGACGCTAAGCTTATTGGCGTCAGTTGACACCAAGAGGGGTTCTTGAAGTTTCTGAGCATTAGAGTCCGCTTCCTTAATGTTCTGAGGTAGTTCATAGGGTATTGCATCAGTTGTTGTTGTGTGTTGATGAATATCGCTTAAGCTTGTCTTGGGCATAATTTCCTGAGATTCTGTAGGCTGAATAATGCATTCCTTTTGAAAGATGCTCACCTCTTGTAATTGCGGTGTAGTTTTGAAGAAAGCATTCAATGATTTAGTTGCGTTCTTAAGTACTTTGCTGCTTGGCGATATAGCTTCTGTTCCCTCGACACAATGACAATCTGTAACTGTTACTTCATGATGATGTCCTTCCAACTTGGGTTGAGCAATAGTCTCAATATTTGTTGTTGGGATGAGTTCATTAGTGTCTTCAACTGTTTGTATTGAAGTATTTACTGGTAATTTCAATTGCGTGGCATTATCAGTTGAAGTCGCAATTGATGTGGTTTGTCCCTCAGCGAAAAACTTGTCTGTCGATTCAATAATTTGCTGTAGATTTGTTAAAGGTACGTGCGATAATACATGGGAAATACCGACTTCTTGCTCAGTACTTTGATCAGTAGCCTTTTTTTCTGCTATGGTGTCATACAATGCGATTACATCGACCTCTTTGGTATAAAGAGGTGTAATAACATCACTTATCTTTGCATTAAATTCCTTTAAAGGTTTTGTATTGAATTCTGATTCTGCCTCTAGTGCATTTTGATCTTCTTTTATAGCTAATTGACTGATCGTATCCTGAATGGGCTTCGCTTTGCTTTCCTTTTCTTTTATTTTCTCGTATTCTTCGACTTCAGAAACGACAACACATTCAGTTACCAGCTTATGTTCATGAGGAATCATTGACTGTGAACTAACAAATTCGGGCTGGTACTTAGCATCAGTTATTAAAACATTGTCAAATATGATTGCTTCAGATGTTGTGGATTCTGTTAAGGCATCGATACTTGAAATTGCAAATTTATTAGATACTTTAAATTCCGCCAGATCTCCAATTGATTGATTTTCTTGCACGTCTTCGCTCAGTGGAAGCTTTAACAATTCGGATGTGAAACATTTTGCTTGCTCCGTTGAAGTAGTTGGCATCTCTAGGTCACGCTCCAATTCGAACGTATTCTCCTGTTGGCTAAGAACTATACCAGTTGTTGAATCTAGAGAAACTTTAACCAGCTGTTTGCTCGGCTGAGAGAGCTCTTCGAGTGTAATTTCTTTTTCAAATGTTTTCGTCTCCTGAACGTGTATTTCATCAAAGCTGCTTATTGTAGGCTGAGTAGTTTCTAAAGTTGGATTAAAGTCGAGCAGCTCTGCAATATGATCAAATACATTCGGTTGCTCCAAAACTGGAGATTTTTTGGTAAAATCATTTAACTTTGGAGTCAGACCAACTTGTTGAGCTACAATTGGCTCTTCAATACTATCAACTTTTTCGTGAGGTATAGCTGTCGTCGTGTCCAAAGCAGACGTATTTTCTACGATTTGTACGTTAGGTATAGACGATGTATTAAATGCAGGTGCCAAGTAATCTTTTACAGCATCAAATGGTGTCACTACTTGACACTCAGGTAATGATACTTCTCCAATATTGACTTGAGCTTGTTGTTGAGTGGGCTGGGTTTTTTCCCCAATAGCTTGAACGGATTCCATGTGCTGAGGGCTTGATTTATTTGCCACCTGTAAAGCGATGAGACTTCCTATAGCTGCATTTTGAACTCGTTTTTGTTCATCTGGCTGCAAAGCTGTTTCCTGCTCTAGAGTAAGATTGGAACGAGTCTCTAAAGGTTGTAAAAGGTCGAAGTTTGTTGCTGAAATTTGCTGCTGGGGTTGGGTTGTGTGTAGATGAGGCTCCAAAGTTTCTAGTATGGCTTGTTCGCTTACATCAGTTCCAATTTGAGAAGGTATTGTAACATCTGCAAGAGCTGCTGTTGGCTTGCTTTCAGGTGCATATTCTGAAGTTGACTCCAAAGGTATTTGCTCATCATGCTGAGCATGAGTTAATGTATCAGTTTTTTCCACAGCTTTTGATTGTGGTGGCTGCGGCGTTGATTCGATAATTCCGGAGCTCTCAATGAGCTGCACTGATGTTATCTCTAGCGATGGTTGATTTTCACTCATTAGTAATTTACCAGACTTAAGATCGGGCTTATTTTGTGGTTCGAGAATATCAGTGCTCTTCAGTGACTGCTGTTCAATTGTTACTCCAACTGGTTTTGTCTCAAAAGTAGGACTGACTGATGCTGGTTTATAATTATCACTTATAATATCGGCAGGCATAACTTGTGATTGTACTTCCCATACAGTGCTTGCCTTCAGTTCGGTGGTAATAATTCCTTCTACAGCGGCTTGCTCCTCCACTGGCTTTTCAGGGACAAGACTAGTTTCTTTCTCAATACCTGTATCCTGCTTGATTTCTAATGCTTTTTGTTCAATATAATTGAGCTTAGCCTTTCCAGATTCTGGCTGCTCAGTTCGCAATTTCTGTTCTGAGTCAATAATTGTTTGCGCATGCACTTCTGCAACCAGCTCTCCTTCTGTGATATTAATTTTTCCTTCATTTAATTCATTGCCTGATGATTCTATTAGCTCAGCGGTATCATATATTAATTCCTGATTACCAACGGCGGTTCCAAAGGCTGCTGTTAATGTCTCTTTCGCGGGCTTGGCAGGCTCTACAGTTGGCTTTTCCAGGTTTTCCGTCGTTTCGACTAATTGCATTTCTTGAGTTTCCCCAATTGTAAGAGAGTTAGTTTGACTTAAAGTAGCTGCAATGTTTGCGGGTATTTTCTCTAACGATAATTCCCTTGGTCTATCCTCATTTAAAATAGTCTGTTCGGTAATAATATGTGATTGTGTTTCTAAGCTCGCGCTGGCTTCGTGTGAATCGGTCTGGAAAGCTGGCAAATTCTCTTCAATTGGACTGCGAGCATCAGCTGTTGTATTTATAAGGCTCTCCATCAATACTAGTTGCTTAAGGGCCTGGGCCTCATTAATACGCTGTGGTGAGATTTTAGCATCACTAAGTGACTCCATTACGTCAACTTCCTGCACAACAGGCTGAGCATCTTCGGGGTTTATGGATACTTCTGCTAGAGATTTCGTTGGTTGATACACTGCGCTCATTGTCTCTTCACTCTCTAATGCTCTTAATTCGCTAGTGCTGAATGTTCTTTGCTCTTCGACTGTAAATGATGTGGTCTCGGGACGAATCTCTTTTGATGATGTGAGTTCCGTTACAGAATCCTCTGGTTGACACTCACTAACGCCAAGACTAACGCTTGGGGTAAATCTGGGAGAGATTTGCTCGCTGCTGGGCGCTATTTGTGATACTTTCTTATCTACTGTCTCTCCTCTAAAAGATTCAGTGATCAGAATACTTTCATTCTCAAGCAATTGTGAGTGGGCTTTTTCCGTGCTGACTGCTGGGGTTTTCAAATTTTCGATAGTGTCCAAACTGGACTGCTGTTCCGAGGTGAGCTCATGGGAATAAAGGATTTCCCCATGTGCTTGTTGAATAGGAGCTTTAAGTGACTCCAGCTCAGCGAGAGAATCTTCGATGCTAGGCGCTTCAATTAGCAATGGACGCGACTCCTTTATTTTGCGCTCAGCTTGTATGCGCTTTGGTATTTTCGAAGATTTCAATTCCTTAGGAGTCTCCTTTGTGAGAGTCTCAATAATAGAAGCAGCATGCCTTTCGTGAACCTCAACTTGCTCGACTAGCTCACTAGTTGCCGGACTAGACGAAGTAATGCTAGAACTTACCTTATCGAATATTAAACATTCCTCATTCACTGCTAAAGTTTTTTGTGGTAAGAGCTCGTCATGTACTTGAGCTGCCACAGGTTTCGGTGTGGAGAGTTCTGTTGTTACAGAAACTGGAATTGTTTCGTGTGTATTTTTTGGTACATTTTGGGTGGATAGATTTGTGCTATATGGCAAAGGCTCTTCAATCTGCTCGAGTGTCTCAATTATTGGTGCTTCAGTGTTTGATTCCTCAGCAAATGCTTCTCTCTGCTCATAGTTTGTGATATTTTCAATACTTTGTTGTATTTGCTGTTGTATTATTTCTGTATGTTTTTTATGCTTTTTAGTTTTGGTTGTTCTATGCACAGTTTGTTCAGCCTGTATTTGTAATTGTTGTTGACCTAGTGCTTGTTCATGTTCTTGTTCTTGTTCTTGTTCTTGTTGTTGCTGTATGAATTGTTTTTCCACTTTAGTGGTTGTAGTTTCTGCGAATGTAATGTAATTAAACAATGACAATGTCGTTTTTTCTCTCAGGTGCTATTAAAGACAATTCACAATGTTCATAAACTGCATAAAGCAAGGCAAATACATTTTTTTAATAGTTATATGAAAAGCATTTGTGATTAAAAATCATTCTTTGCTTCTTATTAGATTCTTGGCAACACATAAACAGAGCTAAACAGACAAACAGCATATGCAATACATATTACTAAAGGAAAACTCTGTGAAAACTTACCTCAAGCCACGAAAACCGTTTGACCCGTGCATTAAATAAAAATGGAAGCTCTTCTACATTTGTACTCAGGTGCGTAGAAGTATTAAACATTATTTTGAAATATACCAAAAAGCTTATATGGCAACAGGCTAAAGAAAATCATTAAATCATAGTAGTAGTAGGTTGTTATCAGCGGTTAATGGGCTTTGCGATAATTTCAGGTAGGCGTCTTTTTAGAATATACACATGATTCGTTTGGTTTAACAAAATTTAATTGTTATATATTTTAAAAGTCAATATCTATTATTGTTTGTTTTTGTTTATGTATTTGTTTGTTTGTTTTCTGTGTTATAAATTGATGTAGTAACTGTAGTTGAGTAGTTCATTGGGATACATCAGTACTGGAAGGTATTATTTGTGGACTTTACAGTTCATCTGTGTTTATGTTCAAACCTTCATCGACAACTATCGTGCGTTCCTCGATAAATGTTTCCTCTACGTTTGGGTTAAATAAAGTTTGTTGTTGGGATTGGCAGATAAGCGCAGGTATTTTACAAAGCAGTTTTACATTTTTGAAAATAAAAAAGAAATAAAATAGCATTTCAGTAATCAAAATTCAATTGTTCGTAAGCATATTTGTAGAAAAGTATATAAAAAGCAATATACACACTTATGTATATACAAGCAGCCTGACTCACCTATTTTCACACGTGTTATGGCCTCATGACTTTCAATAATTTGGGATGTCTCTACTATTCTCTAGATTTCAGTAAATCGTATAAAAAGTTATAGAAAACAATCGTCAATTAACTAGAAGTATATATTCTCACAGCTTCAGACTATAAAGTTTAAAACACTTTCTGGTTTTCCAGTTGAAATGTCATTTTCCAATTAGAGCAATATCATTTAAATTTAATTAAAATATTATCCATCATTTCAACTGTCTCCATAACTGCAACGAACGAAACAAAAACAAACAAAACAGAATTCAAACCTCCTTTGCGCATATCTTCCAATCGTGAGAGATGAAATCCTCCCTATGAAACTTTCGTATCACCGTCTCTATAGTAATTTCGTACGTCTGTATCATGCGAATGAAGGCCTTAAAGCCAACTGTCGCTGCTAATATAGTTTCGTCCTCGTTCGAGGATTCGCTTAGAATTTGCGTTATCAGCTCCTCGTGGCCTTCACGCTCTACGAGCTGAACTAGAGCTGACTGTGACTCGGGCTTCTGTAGCGATATGAATATGTTCTGTTCGTACATGTATGTGATTTCATAATGAGTGCAGCCATATCGCAAGAGCACTCCAATTGTGGCCAAGTCTCTGAGAGCTGCTTCGCCAATTTTGCCAAACGATTCGGCCTCGACGGACTCAAGGAGCCATTGCACCTCCTCATGCTGGCTTATCTCATATATATCTTCAATCTGAATGGTTTTCATTGTGATTTTTGTGCGTATGAGTTCGACTGTTTCAGTCAGCTGAATCGTTTTACTCGATATGTATTTCTTTTCAACGTGAACCTCTTCCTCCGACTCAGCTTCTTCTGCTTCTTCTACGATTTCTTCAATGATTCTGCTACGTTGTTCAGCATCAGCTATCTTACGATCTTTGACTTGCATTACTTCAGACACCTCACTGTGCTCAACTAATATGGGCACAGCCTGTTTTACTTTCACTATATTCACTGTCGTCTCTGCAGCCCTCGATGGCACTATTTTGATTTCGGTCTTATGTAGCGACTGAGATTCAGTTGCACTGCTTCGCTTGGCCATTGTGCTCGCTGTCTTTTTGGCAGTCTTCTTCTTGACAGTTGTCTTTGTCTTAACTTGCTCCACCTCTTCGGCTACTGCAGATGTTGAGGATATGTCGAATTTAGCGCGAGTCATTGTCATGCCAATCTCATTGATCAGCTTGCAGTTGTAGTAACCGCAGTCCTCGTTTGTAATCTTGAATATTTCAAGCGTTGCCTCTGATTCCTGCACTAGCATGCGATACTTTTCTGATGCCCTCAGTTGAACATTGTTGAAATACCACTGAATATCTACAAAAACCAGCAAACCAATCTACCATCAGCCCCAACCAACTGCAGCGCTCTACAGACAGTATACAGTACCTGGTTGCGGATTGCCTGCAAATTGTATGGAGAATTTCGCTGTTTCCCCAATCGAAGCACGACAGTCACGCATTTCATTAAGTAGCGATGGCGAGCATTTAGCAGCTATAAGCATAAAGATAGCATCATTTAACTACGTATTAGATACAAAGCTCTACAAGCAACAGATGTTAGTCTGTATGTGTGTCTTGTACTTACAGTAATTAATCCTAGTGTGATATAGTTTGCTTGAGTAATATGTATGTAAATTGTTTGTCTGCTTTTGGTTAGGTCTTTGAATAAATACAAATACAACGAATAAACAAGCAGCAGAATTAGTTAACACATAAAAACATATATATATGTGTAGGCAAGCAGCGCTAGGGGAATGTCATAGTGTTTCCTTCGAATTTACTTAATAAGGATTAGTAGAAATTTTGAAAGAGTAGAATTCAGTTAAATCGTTTTAGAATACAACCAATTACTTGCACATGAGTTATTGATACTGTAAGAAAATATATATGTATAAGAGGGATAACAAGAATTTGATACTATTATTTCTAAAGGCGATTACTTTTGTCAATGGGACTTGGATACGTTTTTTGAGGGGATAAGGGGTGTATAAGCCTTAGAGCTGTAAGGGCTGAGACAATTACAAAGCCACATAGTTTGTAAGCTTCTTTGGACGAAATCGACAGGTTCACATAGTTTTTGTTGTTGTTGCTGGTGTACGAAACATTGTATAATACATGGACAAATACAATAGAGACAGACTTTGTGAAATGTTGTTGTTGTTTTGTGATTTAAGACAATAGTACGGAAAACAGTTGTGTGTTGAAAAACACGAAATTAAAACACATATACACATAACAGTAGTAGAAGTCGGTTATTATTCAATACTCTGATACATACCTTTGAGAGCGACTTGCATCTCTTCCATGTGGGTCACCCATTCTGGTTTGCGATAATCCTTTGATCCAACGATGCCTATTATTGTTGCGATACGGTAGAAGGAACAATAATATATTATTATTAACGTTTTATCAGTAATGCAGTGAGAATATTGTGTGTAAATATTTTTTATAAGTTCTATTTATATGGATTTAACCTTTCGTGTGTTAGAGTATATAATAAGAGTATTTTTGTGTGGGGAATACGAGTTGGATTATATATATATAAGGGGATAGGAATAAAAGGGAATTTGGTATTGCTGCTGCAGATCTGAAAGAGAATTTTACTGACAATTCCAAGACTTTTTCATAACATTATAAAGCGAATGTGAAACACATCATTAACCATATCAGTACCTTCGACTGCGAATAGTGCAGTTGTTACTGCCACTCCCAACGGATTGTAGGCCTCAAAACTAATTGTGCCCAAATCATCGGGATATACATGATTGATGACCAACACTGAGGTCCCATCTTCGAAATTTTCGATTTGATATTCCTCGGAGGCGAATATCTGTTCGTCGTCACGTAGCCATTTGACTTTTGGTTTTGGTTTACCAATAACCTTAACTTCCAATTTCGCTTGTTCACCCTCTTTGGGTTCGATTTTTTCAGGTAGCTTTTTAATAATTTTCGGAGGTTGTTCGTCGATTGAGATAGTCTAAAAGGGTGTCATCATATATGGAAAAGTTAGCTTCAAGAAAAACCTAGGCAACTCTTTAACTACAATCTTACTCTATCAAGTAGATCCTCCTCAGATCCTGTGAGTCCAGTGATTTCAGAATCGGGGATATATTCAAATGCTAAAAAAATATTTTAAATTTTATAAATATGAACGTGTCTAAGCACAAGTATATTATCAAACGAAAGAACGGAAATTATTTACAAAAGGATTTTGGGAGAGTTGATAATATAGTAGATTTGAAATCGAAATCACATGCAAGGGCTTCAAGATGTGAGTTAGTATAACGAGCATACTAAACAGGATATATAGTAATCAGAGCATAAATAAAAGGAGGATAGTGGAAAGAGTGTAGTTATTGGAAAACCTATGTAGAATGCGATGCATATGGTGTATGCTACATTTCCTAAATATCTATTGTTAACTATCAACAATCAATTGATACCATCCAAAAGTACCTTGAATATTAACTGTTGTCTTGGTGACGCTTTTGCCAATTTTATTTGTCGCAACGCATTTATATTTGCCCTGATTTTCAGGGAAAACTTCTGATATTTGGAGCTGACAATTTCCTTGCGCATCCTGCGAGAGTGTTGTCTCCTTCGTTTCTGTAATCTTTTCTTTATTGTGATACCATTCCACCTTTGGCGTAGGCTTGCCCGTCACTTTACAAGTCAATAGCAGCGTTTCTCCATCCATTACCTCTACGGGATGAATCAATTCCTCAATGAAGCGTGGGGATTCGAATTCCACAGCCTCTTCTTGGGGAGCGCTCTCTAACATATTAACTGTTGCTGTTGATGTGACCGAGCCACCAACGTTCTCAGCTCGGCAAGTGAATGGTCCGGAGAATTTCGGTTGGAAGTCCTCAATCAAGAGCGTTGACTTGTTGGCCTGACTAACAATACGGCATTCATTGGAGCTCTTGATGGGCTCATTGTGAACGAACCATTGGAAGGATGAAAGCGGTTCTGAATCGACAACAACCTCAAGTATTGCAACTTCATGTTCTCCAAAGAACTTTGGCTCGAGTGGTTGAATGAATTTGGGTGGTTTGATTTGCTTATCTGGTGCTTGATCAGAGACAACTACGGAGCCCGAGGACTTAGCCTCGCCCACCTTATTCTTGGCGCAAACTTCGTACTTTCCTGTACGCTTACGAGTCATATTGATAACCTTGATTGTTGTCGTTGTCTCGGTTGTTTCTATAATGGTCTCCTCATTTTCGATAATCTCACGCCCATTGCGCAGCCATTTGATCTCTGGCCTTGGAATACCATCATATTTCGCCTCGAATAGCAAAGTGCCTCCATTTGGAACCACAATCGCACTTAAAGGCGTAACTGTGGGTGGCTTGAGAATCTCTTTGGGTGTCTCATCGAGGCGACTCATAATATTGGCATTGCCAATCGCGCGTCCAAACTGATTTTGGGCCTGAACCGAATAGGTAATGGCTTCATTGGGAGGCGGATTAATAACCTCCAAGACAAAATCGCCAGTTTGTTGATCATAAAACATCTGCAAGGCTTCGTTGGGTATCACCTCCTCAATACCGCGATACCATTTAACTTGAGGCTTGGGTTTGCCTGTCACTTGACACGTTACAGTTACCTTAAGCCGCTCGGGCTGCTTTTCTTCTGTAAACTCGATCTTAAGTGGTTTTGTGAATTGTGGTGCGACTCCTTGTTCTTTTTCTATATTCATTGTGAATAGAAAGTATTTGTAAAGTGTGTTGTTGTTGTGTTTTGGGCATAGAAATGTAATGAAATTATGGAAGTAGTTTGTTAAGTGATTCTTCCAAGAGGTTAAAATAGTTAAGACACCAATAAGCTTTCTTGAAAGCTTTCAAGTGACTTACACTGACAGGAATATAATTAATAAGTTAATATATGCTGCGCACTTACCTAATATTATGTTGGTACGACTTGTTGCCACTCCAGCTTCGTTCTTCGCCTCACAGGTGTAAACTCCCACATCGCTGGGCGTGACCTTGGCAATCTTCAGCTGTGCCACCTGCTCCACGACGGTGATTTCATACTTTTCCGATGCAAATAATAGCATGTCGTTAAAGTACCAATTGATTTCTGGGAATGGTACGCCTTCAACCTTGCATTCGAGGATGGTGGGCTCTTCGGGAACGCATTGGCGTGGTCGCAACTTCTCGGTGATACGAGGTGGTTTGATTTCCTTCTTCTTCTTTTTGACTAACTTGCGTTCCTGGCCAATTACCTCAGACGTTGTTGTTTCCTCTAAGTTCTGAGTCAATTGCTGATCCTCTATCAGTTCCTCATCGGCCATTTTGTCGATGCCCTCTTGAATACGTTTCTGTGTTATTAGCTCCAATTCGGGCAGAGGCTGGCTGTCATCAAGCACAACGCGTCGTTTCTCCTTCTTAATAATATTTGAAGTTATTTTCATTTCCAGATCGCGTCTTACATCCTCCACGTCGAGTTCAATAAGCTGTTCTGTTGTTATGAATTGAGGTCTTGTATCTTCAGTCTTCTTCAGTAGTGTAATAGTCTTTTGTGAGATCTCTTGGGAAATTTCATCAGCCTTTTCGATTTCGGCAACAGCTGCTTCCAGAAGTTGTGGTTGTCCTTCAACCGAAACCTCTTTCAGTGGCTTTGTACGTTTCTTATGTGCCTTTTGTTTGGCTTCGGGTGTTTTCTCAGTTATCACAACTTCTTCCTCTGGCTGCACATCTTCTGAGACGGCAACCACTTTTACATCATCAACTGGCAGCTCTTCAACTTGATCTTCTTCCGCAATTGGCTCTGCAAATGGCTGGGCCACTTCTTCAGACACTTCATCCACTGATGGCGTCGCCTTCTTCAACTTCGGTTTCTTCTTCTTTTCTTTTTTAACTTTTTCTTTTGGTTGTTTCTCTTCTGGCAGCTTTAGAGGCTCCAAGTCAGAGATCTCATCTTCACTTTCAACCTTTTCTTCAGGCTGTAGCTCGGGTGGAGAAACTGCCTTTTCAGGTGCTGCAGGTACTTCCACAGGTTTGGCTGGAATTGGCTTAAGCTGTACCTCTTCTGGCTGCTCTTCTTGCAGAGGTCGCCGTTTGCCGGTTGGCCATTGCTTTTCCTCTAAAGGTTCCGCAACTGGCTTTTTCTTCTCACCACGCTTCCAAGGTATTTGCGGCTGCTCTTCTTCAGGCTTAGGCTCTTTCTCGATGTCGATTAGCTCTGCCTCTTCCAAGACAGTTGGCTCTGCATCTGGAATTTCAGGGAGATCTTCATGCTTGGGCTTCTTTACCTTCTTGACCTTTCGTTTCTCTTCCTGAACCACTTCCTCTTCCACCTTTTCAACATGTTGCAAGTCTACTTCTTCCAATTTGACTTCCTCAGGCTTAGCAGTTGTGCGTTTCGTAGGTTTGAGGCGCACCTCTTCTATTGTTGCTTCCTGAGGTAATTGTTTCTTTGGTCTGGTTACCGGTTTTAAGGCTACTTCTTCAACCATTTCAACAACTTCTTCTTTTTTGGGCTTGAATCTCGTAACCTTCTCCTTTGGAGCTTCTTCGATAATTTGTTCTTCGGCCACATTTTCCACAGGCTCGATATCTTCTGGCACAGCTTCATCTTCGGGCTCTTCTATTTCTTCAACTGGTTCATCGACTGGCTCTTCGATAGATTCCTGACTTTCAGGCTTTGCTTTCGGCTTCTTCTTCTTAACTCGTTTCTTCGTAACATCCACCACCTGGTCTTCGAATGTTACTACCTTTTCTGTCTCAACAAACTCAGTTTCAGTTGTTTCTGGTTGTTGCGTGTCGGAGACAATTGAAGCTCTTGCACGTGGCTTGAGTGTCACTTCTTCAACTTGCTCTTTTTCAGGCAGCTGATGTTGTTTTCTTGGCACGGGCTTAAGCACAACCTTTTCTACTTGTTCCACTTCTTGCACTTTAGGAATAACCTTCTTTTTCGTAGTTTCTTTAACTGAAGGCTCTTCGGTTTCTTGAACCTCTTCGGGTTGAGTTTCTGGAATCTCTTCTTCTACTTCCTCTTCTTCTTGCTCAGGCTGAGATGGTTTTGGTTTTCTTGTCTTTTTGACTTTACGTTTTTTCTCAACCAATTCCTCCTGCTCCTGAATTACTTCCTCTTCTGGAATGTCTTCCGCAGGCTCTTCTGCCTCTTCTGGCTCTTCAGTTACTTCTACAGCTTTCTTTGGTTTCTTTACCTTCTTTGTTTTACGTTTTTCTTCTACAACTGTTTCTTCTTCTTCAACGATATCTTCTTGCTCTTCAACAATCTCTTCCTGTGGTACCTCCTCTTCAGGCTGAACTGGCTCCTGTGGCAGCTTCGGTTTCTTAACCTTTTTAATTTTACGTTTTTCTTCAACAATTTCTTCCTCTTCTTCGACAACTTGTTCAATTTGGGCATCGACTTCATCTGGATGCTGCTCCTCAGCTGGCTTAGCCTTTGGTACCTTCTTCTTACCTCGCTGCCATAAAACTGGTTCAGGTTTTTCCTCAACCTTAGCTTCTTCAGGTAGAACATCGACTGCTTCTTCAAATGTTTTTGTTGGCGTTTCAGGAACAATCTCTTGCACCAATTCTTGAGTTGGCTTCTTTTTCTTACCGCGCTCCCACATCACTGGTTGTGGCTCCGGTTCAACAGTTGGTACTGTTTCTTCTTCTAGTGTGTCAACAGCGGCTTCTTCAGTCTTTGGAATTTCTTGAGCTTTAGGCTGCTTCGGCTTCTTCTTGCCTCGCTCCCACATTACAGGCTGCGGCTCTGGCTGCGCAGTTGGTGCTGTTTCTTCTTCCAGAGTATCAACAGCAACTTCATGAGACTGAGGAATCTCTTGAGCTGTAGGCTTTTGAGGTTTCTTCTTGCCACGCTCCCACATTACCGGCTGCGGCTGAGGCTCAACAGCTTTGACAGATTCTTCTTCCAAAGTATCCTCGGCAACTTCAAGTGTTTTAGGAATCTCTAACACCTCCGAAACGTGTTGAGTTTCTTCGGTGGCCGTTTGAACTGATTCTTGAACAGTTTGTTGAATGGTTCGTGTTGTCTTGAGTGGTTTCAATTGGAATTCTTCAGACTTTTGGGCTTGTTTAGGTGCCGGCCGTGGTGTTGGCTTAAGAGTCACTTGTTCTACCTTCTGTTCTGGCTCACGTGGTGGTATTACCCGACGCACTGCCGTTTTCTTTGTCTCCTCGACAATTTGTTGTTCAACCACTTGTGATGATTGCACAATTTGTTGGGTATCCGTAACATCCTGGGCAGCCGGTTTTTTCTTACCCCGTTCCCACATAACTGGAACAAGTTCCGGCTGCTGTGCTGGAACAGGTTCATCCAGCACATCGTGCAGCTCCTCAAATGTTTTTGGTTGTGGTTGGACAGGTTTCTTCTTTCCACGCTCCCACAAAACTGGAGCTGGCTCCGGTTGTTTAACTGGAACTGGCTCAATTAGCTCATCGTGCATTTCTTCGTATGACTTTGGCTTCTCCACGAACTGTTGTTGTTGTTCAGGAACAGGACCTTGGGGCTGCACAGGCTGGGGCTTTTTCATGCCACGATCCCACATAACGGGCTGCGGCTGTATAAACTGTTGCTCCTGTGTATCTTGTCGTTCTTGCAGATGTAACAGAGACGAGTCCTCAACCTGAATGAACTTCTGGGGCTCACGTGGCTGACGCCAGTTGAAGGCTTCCCCTTGAGTGCGCTGGTTGATCATCTTTTGGTGTTCATATTGCTCAAGGCTCATCATCTGAGAGTCCTCGACTTGGACAAACTGCTGACGTTGGCTCTCCTCGATAAGGCTTTGCTGCTGCACAATCTTATGACGTTCGCTGGTCTGTGAAATTGTGTCCTCCACAGAAGTTAATGGCTGCAGCTGAGGACGCTGTTGCTGCTGCCTCCAGTTGACAGCTTGTTGTTCTCTAAGTAGCCTTTGTGCCTCGAGCTTCTCGCGCTCTGAAACATGCATTATGTTAACATCTTCAGTGGTTATGAACTGCTGCTTGTAGATATTCGACTGATCTTCGTAGTGCTGAATCTCATCGCGTGTCATAATCTTAGAAATTGAGCCCTTAGAGCTGTCGTCGATAGTCATGACAACTGTATCTTGAGTGGCACTCTGAAGCTCTTCAGCGATGCTCTGTTGTGCCTGCAGATGGCGCAGTTCAACCTCTTCAATCTTAAACTTATCCATTTGCTTGGTTACCCGCTGCACGCTCTTGAGCTGTTGTCGCATCTCCTTCCATGGAATTAGATCCTTATTATTCTGCTGCTGAGTAATGAGCTTATCAATCTGGTCAGTCATCTCCATGATTTCCACACTCTCCATGCTCTTAAGGCGTTGGATTTCTCTGGTTCGCTGAACTTCCTCCACTTGCGCTTGTTGTGGCAGCTGGTGATCCGTTTCGATTTGACCCTCTAATGGTCGCAAGTAGACTTCATCAAGGTCAAATTTGCTTAGCTGTTGCTGGACACTCTCCACCTGCTTAAGCTTCTCACGCATTGTTATCCAAGGCACGGCCTCCTTTTCAGTCTTGCCGGCGATAATCTGCTCCAAAGTAGCGCCAAGACTCATGATACCTTGATCTCGTTCAGACTTGATGGACTTGAGGACAACCTTTGCGGCCTCTAGCTTAGGTGTCGGCTTCTTTTTCTCAATGGGTGTGGCCTTTAAACTAATCGTCTCTTCGGTCCACGACTTGACCGGCTCTGGCTTGAAACCCGGCAGGAATGGCTGCTTGTCTAGTGAGCGTCCACGGTGCGGACGCGAGGACTTGCGCCAAGGCACAATATTAGTGGGTGGCTGCAAGGACTTGCTGCGCACTTTTGTCTTCTTAGTGCGCGAGCGACCCTGATGCTGTACCTGCCCATTAACGCCCAAATATTGACCATATGTGCCCGGCTGCTGTTGTTGCTGCTGGAACTGATTGGGCGATTCAGGAGAACTATCCTCCCTGCCAGATGACGAAGACTCATCTTCGACAGAATCAATCGTACGCAATTGATAAGCCGAGATACGTCGTTCTAGAAGTTCAAAGGGGAAGTCAAAGTGTTAGTAGTAGTATTTAGGGTGATCGACTTTCTCCTAACATTTCCAGAGTTCGCAACAGGGTTCGGCGTAGCATTTAGAGTGGGTCGCTTACCTTGAAAATGATATTAACAGCTGGGTGTGGCAACTTGATACATACCTTTGATATATATACTTCATGGCGCTCATATTGAGTATGCGTATTAAAAATAAATCAAAATACCTTGCGCACATATGAATAAGCATATCTATAAACAATGAACTTGAAAATATTAATGTAATGTGCAAAATGAAAATTCAAATGCCATGGCAGAACGCATATTTCTGTTTGGATGTAAAGGCCTATGTGATGCCTAAGAGGGGGCGCGACAGCCACAAATCACAAATCGCATGAGACAGCTCATCTATGCTGGCCGTGAATCAATAATTAGGTACTTAAATAATATGCCACGCACATCTCAGCCCAATGTTTGGCATTGATAAAGAAAAGCGATGTGAATCTGTCGCATGATTCACTATTCGTCTGTGACGAATCTCACCTGTGATTCTTGCATTAACCTATAGCTACTTTTTTGGCACATTTTCAATGAATTCAATATTCATCATCCGCTAAGTACAGCCGCTTCATCATCTAAACGAAGTACGGGCCCACAATAATGATCGGGCTCAGCGAGAACAATTGAGTTTGAGAGCGAACACAATTAAAACGCTTCTGTTTACAATGGATGCCCGAAATAGATTTATGATTAGTGGCGGCTACGTCACCAGGTGGGGTAAATAGCTCAGCCAGATTCTTAGGCATTTCTCTACGTTGCCGTATCGATACGGGGTATTTTTGGGGTAAGCATCGCAGTCAGCGCAGCGCAGCCAGCGCACCGCGGCGCATTCGAGCGATCTCATTCGGATGTAGGCAACAATCGAGCGCAGAAGGTAGCCAATTGCCACACGGGGCAAATGTGTGGTTCATTTACAAAGTGCAGTCCTCGATCAAGTGTTGTAAGTCGTGAACATAAAACATCGAAGTACCATAATAATACTAAGTATATATATAAATGAATACATTACCTATATCGGTGCGAGCAAGGAGCGGCAAAGAATGCGCAAGCATGGAGTTTGGCAGTTTGGAAGCTATCAAAAACGATTATCGGTTGATGATGCATTTGCTTTGTTTTTTATTTGAAAGACGCGATATTGGTTTTAAGCATTAAATACATGAGAAATACAATTAAACAACAAGAGTGATGTGGAAGAACAGAAGAATTATTGAATTTCAAGATCGAATTGGATATTTGATTATCGATCGGTTGTTCGCTCGATAAACACTTAAAACACGAAACGTAAACATAAACATAAATTATTTAATTGACAGAGGAATACGAGTATCTCAAATGTATTGTAGATAAAACTTAAAACAAAAGTCGCATGAGTTTTTATGATTAATTTTTTAGTAAAGCAGTTTTTACCACAAAATTTACGGAGAGCAATTTATTGGCGGCATATGCGGCAAATACTTGAACTGAACACGGTAATAAAATAATTTAGAATTTGGAAAATTTTGATTCGATTGTGTGATTTGTTTTTCGGAAATGCGAAATAGTTTTGTGGAAAGTGGACGAAATGAGAACGAAACGAATTAGTAGTAAAAAGCAGCAATAAAAAATGAATAATAAAATCTCATGCAACATCACTACAAAATAAATAAACGTAAATTAAATAAACAATACAAATTGATTATAATCAAACATCAAATAATAATAATACATTTCGAGGCCTGTCTGACCAATCATATATCATTTAGGTCTCCCTGTCTGTCCAGGTCAAGTACGAGTTTGAGTTCGAGTTCGAGTTCGAGTTTGAGTACGAGTACATGCTCCAAGTTTGATCGTAACACTTGAAAGTATCGTTCCAATATCTATCGCTCAATACTAATATGCATTTCTTGATTTCAGAGGGATTGCTGATCTAAATAGCCGGTTGGATACAAGAACTGTGGGCTGGCTTCTATAAATAAAGGCAAAAGCATCTGAATCAGCGCCAGAGGGCGATTGGATGAGTAAACTACCGTAACTGATTAATTTAATTAAAAACCATTTCTGCACCATAAACAGAATCATTTATTCATGTTGGCTTGTCTAATGACTAACACATAGACCCAAATAAAACACACATACACGTATTGATGTGTGTGTGTGTGTGTGCGTTCGAATAGATCTCTTGGCTAAATCGGTTTCTCATATCTTGTCTACATGGTACAACAACAAAACAAACAAGTCGTAGGTAATTAATTATTTTATTTTTGCCTGAACTAAATGTCAGTTTATTTTCATCTGCGCTCATACATTGAAAGCCAATATTATATTTTCGCTTTTCATTTATTTTTTCTTTTTAATTTTTAAATGAAAGAAAATTGAAATAAATTTCACGATTTACTTGAAAAATACATAAAATGTTTTTCATTGTAGCCGCTAACAAAATATCCAGACTACGCTGCGGTCTAAAAATATCAAATGTTTTCTACTTTTTCTACTTTTTAATTGTTTTTGTTATTCTTATATTCATTTTTGTTCTAGCTAATCTATTGGAAATTAGTTTTCAAAGCACAAACATTTTCCAAAAAAGAAATTGAAAATAGAATAGACAGCCAGCATATATAAATTTAGCTGTGTGTATATAGTATTGTAGAGCATATAGATAATCTGACTGCTGGCAGCTGAACAAATTCAATGTCTGCAATGCCTTTCAATATTTTCGGGGCTTTTGCTTTTTACTTATTATCAACGTATCCCCCCTTGGGATGTGCTAGTTTTGCGCACGTACGTTTCTAGACTTTCATATTAAAGTATTCGATGGCAGTATGGACATGGATACAGCAAAAGCTGCGAGCGGTATGTGCGCTAGATGTGTCATCCACAATATTTAATGCTAATATTCAAATGAAAAATAAAACTTTCATGCTCGAGCGGAGGCGGGACAAATGTGCGTTTTGCACACGGCCCCAGAACTATTCCGACACATGTTTCTATATGTTTCATATACACATAGCTCCTCTATATACGTAGCCTAAATACAGAAGAACTCAACATATTTATAAACTTAAGTATGTACAGATAGTCTCTGAGCAATACGAAAGTACATAAGCTGCCTTATTTATAATTCTCACTCAAAGGGGCAAGCGTTGAGTGCTTTATATGAATCTATAATTATATATATTTCTCTTTTCACTTCACTTTCACTCAAATTTCAAGACTTTTGAATTTCATATACAACCGACAAGCAATTCCCTCTTGATTGGCTATGCCAAAATGAAAATGTTCTATAAATATTTATATTGCAAAATACTTGTAATTGTTTTTATTATTAATATTAATTTCTTTTAAATAAACTTTGATATACTTTTTTTTTGGATTTTCTTTTTTTTTTTTAGTTTTTTTGTTGGTTACCTTTTCGTGTTAAACATGAATCATTTAATTGTTGCTTGGGTTCACATATTGATATTGAAATTGGGTTAGTAATTAAAAGAACTCGTTCGTTGTATTCAATGAAAAAATCAGAATTTAAAGAAAAAGAAACGAAAATTGAAACTGTCGAAATATTCGTCTTCAGATAAATATTCTTCACTCAAACTTTATGGACTAGTCATTGACTCAGTTACTCAGTTAGTTGGGCTGAAACGTCGTCAGTATAAGGATCCGTTATGTAAAAAATATACGTATAGTTTCTTTAGGTTTTTTGGTCGTTCTGTGTGTGTGTGTGTTTTTCTTTTTCTTTTTTCTTTTGAGCATTCTTTGGAGTTATCGAACACTGTTCGCTTACGTTTTGCTTTCTTGTTGCTTACGAACTCTGGTTTTGGTTTTGCTTAGCTTTTAGTTTAATCCTTACTTTTAACAGTCAGTTTGGCTGATGACTCGACCTGTCCAGTTGACGAAGTCACACGCACAGTAAAGATGCCCGAATCCTCCTCGTAGGTGGTGCCAATCAAAAGCACGGCGCTGTTGCCGTCAAAGATCATCTGAAACGATTTCGAATTTCAATTATTTTACTGATTTTACTTAGTTTATAGAACTATCAAATTATGCTGTTCCAGCTCATATTAAACGCACCTGGAAATCGGGAGTTTCCGGTATCAGCTGTCCTTCGCGGAACCACTGCACACTGGTTGCTTTCACTTTGCCGGTGACCGTGGTTTTGAACTGAGCCGGCATGCCCTCGGTGACAGAGACATCTTTGAGAGCGGTGATGGTCGGTGGTGCATCCAGATTTTCGATGGGACGCACTTTGAGCTGTGCGCTGGTCTGAATGCTGCCCAGTTTGTTCTCGGCAACGCACTTGTAGGTGCCCTCATCCTCGGGGAACGCCTCCGAGATGATCAGCTGATAGTACTCGCCCTGGCGCGTCATTTGGAAGTAGCGAGATGGCTTCACAAAGTTCTCGCCACGCATCCAGCGTGCTGTGGGCGTGGGCTTGCCATCCACACGGCAGCGGAAGATCACCTTGCTGCCCTCCTCGACGGACTGGCTCTTCAGCTGTTCCACAATGTGTGGCGCCTTCTCGCTACCGGGTGTGGTAGGTTTCTCCGGCTTGGTGGGAGATTGAACAATGCAGTCGCCATCGCAACGTGCCTCACCAGCGGCATTGACAGCCACACACTCGTAGCGGCCAGAGTCCTCAGCGAATGGTTCAATAATCAGCAAGGTGTGAATGTTATCCTCTTCCAGCATCTTGAACTTAATGCTGGGCTGAATCTTCATGCCGTTCTTCAGCCAATAAACATCCATGGGGCGTGTGCCGGTTACCTTGGCATCGAAGCGTGCCAGCTGGCCAGTGGACACGGTGGTGCTCTGTATGGTGGACACAAAGCTTGGTGGCTGTATGCCGCCCTTGCCGGCGCGTCTGCGCTCCTCTACAACCAAATTGGCGCTGCACTTGGCAGTTCCGCCACGATTCTCAGCCACGCAGGTAAATACAGCAGAGTCCTCAATGAAGACCTGGCGTATGATCAATATGGATTTACCGCTGAACGTGTGAATCTGCAGGTCAGGTGAGTTCTGAATGGGGAAGTTCTCACGGAACCATTTCACCGTTGGCATTGGTTCGCCCTCGAACTCCACCTCGAATTTGGCCTGCTCATTCTCAAAGACGCGGCATGGCTGAATCTTTTTGGTGAAGACAGGTGCCTTAGAGGGCTTCACTGGGCCCTTCACAACGCGCTCTTGAATGGTGCCCTTATGCTCCACTTCGGTCGTCTCAGTGGCAGTGATCTTGCGTGTAATCTCCAAGTCACCTTGGATCTCCTTCTGCACTTGCTGCTGCTTATTCATGTGCACTTCACGTCCATGTACCGACGACTCAGATGGCTGAGCTATGCCCTTTGGTGGTGCAGCCTTAATTTGGGTGGTGCTCGTTTGCTCTTGACTGTTGCAAATTATAGAATGAATGAGCATTATTCTATTTGGCTGACTGTGGGCATACTTACAGATTCTCCTCGTAGGACTGCGCCATGCCCTTGGCAGCTGAGCTGCTGACAACCTTTTCGCCGGGAATGGCATATTGATGGGTGTCTCTGCGCAAATTGGTCTCCTTGAGCAACTGCTCGGTTTCCAGCTCCTGAAGCTTGTTGTAATACTCCTCGCTCTTCTTGGCATTCACGTTCTGTTGCCAGTCGGGTGTTTGAGGCTTGTACTGCTTGGGCTTCAGGTGCTCAACGCCCTTCAGGGTGTGCGCACTCTGCTCGGACAAGTATTGCTTACGTTCGTCGAATACCTTTTCCAGCTCGTTGTCCTGGCGCTCCTTCTGATAGGCCGCTAGTTCGTAATCGTACCATGCTATATTCAAAACAAATTTTCAGTTTTAAACACATTCTAGAAGGTATGACTACGTTCAGCTATACACAAGAAAAAATTCAACTATTGGCATGCCGGTTGGTTAAGTAAAACTGCATTCTGCTTAAGTGTTAGTACATGAATTTAAATAAGTAAAAAGAAAATATGACATATGGATGGTAATTTTTTTTTTTTAATGATTTTCACAGAGGTTTGCTAACTCCTTTAGGTTTAGAATTCAACTGCTTATGAAGACAGACAAAAGTTGAATGTGATCATCCACAGTTTAGAATAGACAGTCTTTAAAACACGCACACTAAAAACTTGCACAACCAAAATACCCATGATCCGGCGATACTCATTGCTGGAGTCCAGAAGGGCACAGATTCCGCTGGGTCGCTCCTTTGCAGGCTCGTTGAGTGGGCAATTAGAGGGTCTTATGGGATAATTGAAGGAAAGCATTTTTCGCGTAGGGAACTGGGTGTATTGTGGTTGGGATTTTGTGGTTTTCAATTGTCTGACCTATACAGTAGTATTGTTTATGTGCTCGAGAAACGCAATTAACTTGGTTGCTACCACTACTTGGAAACGCATACTTTATGTGAGCTATATATGTATGTATCGATACTTAGAGTATAGAAAACGTATGTGTATGTATATATACAATGCGGTAATTATTGTGATATCTTTTGTGTTTTGTTTTAGTTTTGCCAGCTAGAACTACTGCACTTAAGAGTTCGTGTTAATTTCATATAGCTCTTTAAATATATCTGCTTGTATAACAGTGTGTGTTTGCAGCGAGAGTGTATATGTGTGTGTATGAGTGTGACTTACGGCGTGGTGAGTTCTTGAGAACATTGCGATAGTCATCGGAGCGTGCGACAACATTCAGTTCGGTCGAAGCAATCGATTCGCCCACAGAATTGCGCGCTATAACCTCCACCTTGCCGGTATCATATTGACGCGTCTTGGGTATATCAAGATGGAACATGCCATCGTTGGTCAGCTTGTAACGCGAGCCCTGCATGCAAGAAAATTAATCTGTGACTTGATTAAATACGCCAGAGTAGACTTACATGAACGACTGTGTGGCCATTGATTAGCCACATGACACGTGGACGTGGGTGGCCGGTGACACGTACACAGAATCTGGCTGGATCACCCTCCTCGACTGTCTGTGGCTCCAGTTTGCTTACGAACACAGGCTTCGTTCTGGGCTTGGCATCAGGGTCAACTTCTTCGGGCACACTGCAGGAGTAGATAAGGAATGTATCCAATGTCTTTTTTCCAGCAAAGGCCAAAGATAACTTACACTTGCCAGGAAGCTTCCATTTCGCGAATGCGATCAATGCTCTGCATATGGGCAGGCAGCTGCGAATCGTAGACAATGCCTGGCTTGCCAGATACCTTGATTATAGCACGGGTCTCATCCTTGCCATACAAGTTTGTGGCACGGCAAACATATTCACCGCTGTCCTCGGGATAAACCCAGCCAAAGTTCATGGCCACATAGCCGAAATCGTAAATGGGCTGGAAGCGATTCTCTGCAAGAGCACAAATAAGAGTAAAATGATATTAAAACTCTTACTCAGAGATTGATTGCAGGCACTTACTGAAGAGCAAGGGCTTGCCATTGAAGAACCATTCCACCTTCATGTTCGGATCACCCACAGGCGCCAACTGGCACTCAAACTTAGTCTTGGCCATTTCCGTCAAGGTGAGCTGCTCCTTGATCTGTGTAACAAAGCGAGGAGGCTGCTTGCGATCGGGATCGAATAGATCATCCTCGGTTAAATGCACCTCGGAGGTGTATTTCTTGATGGTGGCCTCCATTTGGGTGAGCGTTTCCGAGCGCTTCATGCCACGTGGCACTTGATTTTGCAGCAAAATCGTAGGCAATTCTAATGAAGATCGACAAAGATTAGAAACAATAGATACATTAGATGTCGCTCATATGACTAATATGACTTACTCTTGCAGGAGACAGTGGCCTTGGTGCGATCTTCGCCATATTTGTTGACGGCACGGCAAACATATTCACCAGAGTCGTCGCTGTACACATACAAAATGTCCAGCGAGACGAAGCCCATGTCGAAGACGTTCCTATAGCGATGACCCAATGGCAAAGGCTTGCCATTGCGATACCATTCAACACGCAGATTGGGATCGGTCTTTGGCTCCACTTGGCACTCGAATCTCACAGCTTCAGACTCCTCGGCTGTGCAGGATGCGATCTGGGTGATGAACTTTGGTGGTCCAAACTGCTCTTCGACAACCTTTGGTGCTTCTGGTATGCGTCCACGTTCCAGTTCCTTCAACTTTTCGGCAGTCATGCCTTCAGGCAGCTGCGAGTCGTAGACAATGCTGTGCTTGCCCTTGCAGGTGACCTTGGCGGTGGTGGTGGCACTGCCCCACTTGTTGGTGGCGCGGCAAGTATATTCGCCAGAGTCCCTAGCATAGATGTAGTCAATGTCCAAAGCAATGAAGCCAAAGTCGTTCAGTTGATGCACTCTGGAGCCAGTGGCCATGACACGTCCATTGTAGTACCATTCAATGCGCATTGTTGGATCACCAACGGGCTCTACGCGGCAATCGAAGTGAATTGGTCCACCTTCGGGTACGTCCAAGTTGTCCTTGATCTCCTCAATGAATTTGGGCGGATTTGGTTGCTCCTCATCGGTGACAATCTCCTCGCGCTTGTACATGCTCTCCTCCAGCTTTTGCAGGCTCTCAGTGCCACTGCGGAAGTTCGATGGCAGCTGTGGCTCCATGACAATGCCTTGGCGACCCTTGACCTGCAGCTTGCAGGATACGGTGGCCTCACCGTGCTTGTTGGTTGCCTTGCAGGTATACAGACCCGTATCTCGCTGATAGCAGCCGGCAATCTCCAGGATGACAAAGCCAAAGTCATTGATGGTCTTGATGCGGGAACCGGCCCACAAGGCCTTGCCATTGTGGAACCAGTCCACGCGCATGGACGGATCGTTGATGGGCTGTAGACGACACTCGAAGTGGGCCAACGAGTTCTCTCCAATGACCATGTCAAATGGTGTTGTAATAAACTCTGGTGGTTTGCCTGTATCGTCTTCTGGCACAAACTCTGTGCTACGAGAGCCCAGGCCTTCCAGCTCAGCGATGCGATCGATGGTGCCTTCCATGCCCTTGGGCAGCTGCGATTCCATAATGATGCTACGCTTGCCTTGAATCTTCATTGTTGCGGTGGTCACAGCCTCACCATACTCATTGATGGCGCGGCACGAGTATTCACCAGAATCCTCGGGATAGACAGGAGAAATTTCCAGAATAACGAAACCAAAGTCGCAGAAAGTGCGGAACCGAGAGCCAGCCTTCAATGGACGGCCATTCCAGTACCACTCCACCTTCAGCTTGGGATCATCTGCAGGTGTAATGCGAGCCTCAAAGTGAGCATTCTCGCCCTCGCGCAAATTGTCAATGTTCTCCAGTGGCACAGTAAACACAGGTGCCTTGCCTCTGGTCTCCTCGGTGGTCTCCTCGCGGGTACGCACCATGCTATACTCCAGATTGGCAATCTTCTCCAGACCACCCTCCATGCCACGTGGCAGCTGGGAGTCCAGGATCAAACTGGCCTTGGACGCGCACTTCAGAGAGGCACGGGTAACATCCTCGCCATACTTATTGTAGGCACGGCACTCATAGACACCAGAGTTCTCCTCATAACAATAGAGAATATCCAAGATGACAATGCCAAAGTCGTGGAAAGTGCGGAAACGATGGCCATGTGGCAGCTTCTTGCCATTGAAATACCATTCGACAACCAGGTCGGGATCAGTAATGGGGGTCAAGCGAGCCTCAAAGTGAGCACTCTGGCCCTCCACCAGCTTGGTAACATCGCTGATTTGTGTGATAAACTTGGGTGGCTCGGCAACAACTGGAGCTCCGCTATCTGTTTGCTGTCCTTGCGGGCATTCCAGCTCACGAATTCGTTGAAGAGAATCAGGCTGCAAGCTGTCGTAGAAGACGCCGCCGCGTCCACCACAGTTAAGAGTGGTGCGAGTGAAGTCCTCGCCGTACTTGTTGTAGGCGCGGCAAACGTATTCGCCACTGTCGTGATCTTGTAGATAGGCAATGTCAAGGACCACATAGCCAAAGTCGGAGACCGTTTTGATGCGATTCGAGTGGCGGAGCAACTTGCCATTATGGTACCACTCTACCTTGAGATCCGGATCATTAACCGGAATCAAGGTGCACTCAAAGTGAGCAGATTGGCCATCCTTCAGGCCCTGCAGCGGCTGAATGTGCGATGTGAAGTGAGGTTTCTGGCCACGTGGCTTGTCAACACACTCCAGCGTGCAGCTGATCTCAGCCGAACCATATTTGTTTGTGGCACGGCAGGTGTAAGTGCCGGTGTCTTCGATCTTGGTGCCCAACACTTCGAGGGCAACGGTGCCAAAGGCGTAGATGGTGCGCACGCGGTGGCTGGCCTCAAGAACTTTGCCATTGAAGAACCATTCAATGACCATGCTCTGATCGCCCACAGGAATGAGATTGGCTTCGTAATGGGCCAACTCTCCCTCGCCAATGTCAGCAATGTTGACGAATTCTGTGGTGAAGCGTGGTGCAATGCCCTGCTCTGGCTGCTCCGGCTTGCTGCCATCCTTGCGTAGTGAGTCCTCCAAGTCCTGAATTTGCTCCAGACCCTCGGCACCCTTGGGGTGCTGAGTGGATTCAATGATACTGTCCTTGCTTGAGCAGAAAATGGTGGTGGAAGTGAATGCCTCGCCAGCCCTGTTATAGGCCTTGCAAGTGTAGATGCCCTGATCTCTGGAGTACACCTCAATCATGTCCATGGTGACGAAACCGAATTCGCTGGTCATCTTGAAGCGAGAGCCATGCTGCAGCAGCTTGCCATTGAAGTACCATTCGATGAATAGATTTGGATCCTCTTTCGGCTCCACATTGGCTTCCAAATGGATGGGCTGCGCCTCAGATAGGTGGAACTCTTGCTGCAATGGCTTGGTCCAGACTGGTGGTGGGTATTGGGTTTCTGGCTTGCTTGGCTTCTGGGCATAGCGATTGGCCAATGCCTCTTCTGTTTCTTGCACGGCTTCCAGGCCGCTTTCGCCCTGTGGATGTTGAGTGTCCAGGAACATGGTCTTGCCGCCGGTGCACTTCAAGGTGCCCGAGGTAGTAGCCGAGCCCTTGCTGTTCGTGGCCTTGCAGGTATAAATGCCGCTGTTCTCGGCATACGAATTATTCAGATCCAGAGCACAATAGCCAAAGTCATAAATGGACTTAAACTTGGCAGCTGCTTGCAATGGTTGCCCATTGTAGAACCATTCAATATTCATTGTAGGATCACGGGCTGGCTCCACGTTGCACTCAAAGCGCACGCTGTCCGTTTCCTTGCACTCAATATTGTTCAGATGCGTGATGAATACAGGAGTCTCATAAGTGGGCTCTGGCGCGTCTTTGCGACCTTCCTTAGGTGCCTCCAGCTCGCCAATGCGTGGCAATGAGTCCGGATGCAAGGACTCAGCCTGTAGCCAATGACGATCTTCGATCTTGAGTGACGAAGTCGAAACAGCCTCGCCCACCTGGTTTGTGGCCTTGCAGGTATAAATAGCGGAGTCATCCTCGCGCAAGCCATTGATGGACAAGGTAACCAGTCCAAAGTCGAAGGTGCTGCGTATGCGTGAGCCGGTGGTCAATGAGATGCCGTTCTTGAACCATTCGATGCGCAGATTAGGATCAGCGCGCGGCTCCACTTGAGCCTCCAGATGCACATGTTGACCCTCGTGCAACTTGTCGTAGCTCTGCAAGTGCGTTGTGAACACTGGAGCTTGCTGAGGAGTGGAGTCCACAAACATTTCGGGCACACGGTTCATGGCGGCCTCCTTCAGACGAATGGCCTCCCAGGACTCGGGTATCAGGGGCTGTCCATCTATGTTAGCTCTGGTCTTCACCTTCATGGCAGTCGAAGACACAGCCTCGCCAGCGGCATTGTACGCGCGACACATGTAGACACCAGCATCTTCAGGCACCACAGAGGCAATGTCGAGAGTGACAAAGCCAAAGTCGTGGGTGGTGCGCAGACGTGAGCCCATTTGCAGCTCAACGCCGTTAATAAACCACTCGAACTTGAGTGAGGGATCACCCACCGGCACCACACGTGCCTCAAAGTGCGCGTGTGAGCTCTCCCATACCTCGGAAGGACCGGTAAGTAGCTGCGTAAAGATGGGCTTCTCGAAGAGGCGCTCAGGCTCGGTGGGAAGAGGAGCCAGAGGCTTCTCCAGCTGATGAATACGACGAATGCTGTCCGGATGTTGAGTATCCATTTGGATGGTGGCCTCAGTAACCACACGCATAGAAGCAGTGGTAACGGCCTCTCCCAGTGGATTGACAGCGCGGCACATGTAAACGCCCTCATCCTCTTTGCGGATGTGCGAAATGTCCAGCGAAACAAAGCCAAAGTCGTGTTGTTTGGTGATGCGGGAGCTGTCTTCGATCAACTTCTCGTTGCGATACCATTCAACCTTCAAGTTGGGATCACCCACTGGGATCAGGCGCGCCTCGAAGTGGGCAGTCTGGTGCTCATTGATGCGATCAATGTTTTGAAGTGGCTGGGTGAACACTGGGCGCTGGCGTGTGCCAGGTGTTTCTACCTCTTGGCGCTGGTGCGGTGCCATAGATTCCAGCTTACGTATCTTCTCCAGACCCTCAGGGTGTTGAGTGTCCGAAATAATGGTGCCGCGGGCAATCACGCGCAGATTGGTCGAAGAAACGGCTTGACCCAAGGCGTTAACAGCACGCACGGAATATTCGCCAGCATCCTCAGCCACGGCATGGGTAATATCGAGAGAGACATAGCCAAAGTCGAAGGTGATGTGGAAGCGGGCAGCCGATGGCAGAGGCTTGCCGTTATGGTAGAATTCGATGCGCAAGTTGGGATCATGCACTGGCGCCACTTGTGCCTCAAAGTGAGCCGTTTGGCCCTCATAGATCTCAGTGGAGCCACGCAGATCTGCGGTGAAGTGTGGCGGACCAATTGGATGATCGCCGACTTCAGTGCGGGTGGTGACAACCTTGGACTCCAGCTTCTGAATCTTTTCCAAAGCATCCGGATGCTGAGTGTCCAGAATCATGCTGCGTCTGTTGAGCACACGGACATTGCAGGTATTGACTGCTTCGCCCAGGAGATTGGTTGCCTTGCACATGTAGGTGCCAGTGTCTTCGCCATAAACATACAAAATGTCCAGAGCCACGTAGCCAAAGTCATGGGTGGTGCGATAACGATGTCCAGTGGGCAATTGCTTGCCATTGCAGAACCATTCGATCTTCAGATTGGGATCGTTGATGGGCTCAACGCGACACTCCAAGTGAGCGTGCTCACCCTCCTTCAGATGCTCCAGATTGCTGAGTGGTGTAAGGAAAATTGGTTTCTGTCCCTTCTCCTCCACCTCGGCCTTTGTGGGTGGAGCATAGCTCTCAAGCTGGCGAATCTTCTCCAGCCGCTGGGCATCGAGCGTATCCAGATCCAGTGTCTTATTTGCTAAAAGTTGCAAGCGATTAGCATTTGATTCAGATAAGGTGCCGATTTACGAGCTTACCTGTTACGTTTACAGCACAAGTCGTGACAGCTTCTCCAACAGCATTCTTGGCCTTGCACATGTAGGTGCCGGTATCTTCGGCATGGGCATACAATATGTCCAAGGCGACGAAGCCGAAATCGTAGGTGGTCTTGAAACGATGACCCGTTTGGATGGGTCTGCCATTGCAGTACCATTCAACCTTCATGGTGGGATCATTAACTGGGATCAGTGTTGCTTCCAAGTGCACAGGAGTGCCTTCGTTGACCTTGGCATTGCGCAGTGGGCGTCCAAACTGTGGACGCTCAGCGTGGAACAGATCCTCTTCGGGTTTGCGCTGGAAGCGCGAAGAATCCTCCAGATGCTGAATCTTGTGCAGCGCCTCCTCATGCTGGGTTTCATGAATGATCGACGAACGGGAAGTGACGTTGAGTGCAATCGAGCTGACGGCCTCGCCCAAATTGTTAGTCACACGGCAAGTATACTCTCCACTGTCCTCCGCATAGACGGTGAGGATGTCGAGCGCGGCAAATCCAAAGTCATAGGTGGTGCGGAAGCGATGGCCGGTGCTCAGGGGCTTACCGTTGTGGTACCACTCAACCTTTAGGTTTGGATCTGGATAAGGTTCAATGCGACATTCGTAATGGGCACTCTGGCCCTCAACCAGATTGGTGGGTCCGATCAGCTTGGTAACGAACATTGGCGCAGTCGTAACGGAATATTCCTCCTCCTCACGACGCTGGTATTTGCTGTGATCCTCCAGCTGATGAATCTTGTGCATGGCAGCTTCGTGCTGCGTCTCCAGCTGAATGGCAGTCTTCGACTGCACAATCAGCGAAGCAGAGGTTACAGCCTGACCCAACTCGTTGACCGCACGGCAGGTGTAGGTGCCTGAATCCTCGGGATTCACGTACTTCATGTTTAGAGCCACGTAGCCAAAATCGTGCATGGTGGTGGTGCGATTGGATGCCTCAATGGGCTGACCGTTGCGCAGCCATTCAACCGTGAGTTTTGGATCACCCACGGGAATGAGGCGGGCTTCAAAGTGCACAGCCTGGTTCTCAGCTACACGAACATCACGCACGGGCATGGTGAAGACCGGCGCCTGCGAAACGAACTCGTCCTGCACGCTGATGCGTTGACGTTTGGAGCCATCCTCCAAGTGTTGCAGTCGCGGCAAGGCAGTCTCGTGCTGAGACTCCAGATAGATGGACTTCTTGGTATGCACAACGGCAACAGCAGAGGTTATGGCCTCGCCCACGGCATTGTATGCACGGCAGGTGTAGGTGCCGGCATCTTCGGGTAGGGTGGACATAATATCCAGGGCAACGAAGCCAAAGTTGTTGGTCTCAGTGAAACGGGAGCCCGATTTGAGAGGCAAGTTATTATGGTACCATTCCACGCGCATCGAGGGATCCGAAACGGGAATCAAACGGCATTCAAAGTGAGCGCGCTGGTTCTCCTTGATCTCAATGTTCTTCAGGGAGGTGGTAAACACTGGCGCCTGCTTGGTGCTCTCGTCGACTTCCTCGCGGCGGCTATAGCGCGAGCGATCCTCCAAATAATGAATCTGCTCGAGACCAGCCTCGTTCTGGGTAACGGTGACGATTTGCTCGCCGCTGCGGCATTGCAATTCAACCTGAGTCTCATCGGAGCCAATCAAGTTGACAGCGCGGCAGGTGTAAATGCCAGAGTCCTCAGCAATCAGGCCAACAATATCCAAGGCCACGTAACCGAAATCATGAATGGGACGGAAGCGATGGCCAACGGTGATGGGGCGGCCATTCTTGAACCACTCCACCTTCAGATTGGGATCGGTGACTGGTTCAATTTTGCACTCGAAGTGGGCGTGAGCGCCTTCGCGAGTGTTGGTCAGGCTCTTTGGATGGGTAAGGAAGCGAGGACGAATGTTGACCACCTCATCCACATACTCGTTGCGACGATAGCGTGAGGAGTCCTCCAGGTATTGAATCTTTTGCAGGCCAGACTCGTTCTGGGTTTCCAGAATCAAATCTTTCTTGGCAATGATGCGCACGGAGCAGGAGGTGACCGCCTCGCCCAGTTGATTGCGGGCTTGGCATGTGTAGACGCCCGAGTCAATGGCATAGCAGCCAAGCAAGTCCAAGGCCACATAGTCAAACTCGTAGGCGGGACGGAATCGATGGCCCGTCTTTACAGGCATGCCATTGACAAACCATTCGATGCGCATGCTGGGATCGCCCACTGGCTGCAGACGGCACTCCAGATGCACATTGGTGCCCTCAACGGTCTCGATGTTATGCAGCGCGCGCGTAAATTGAGGCGCCTGCATGATGGTTATATCCTCTTCCTGATGGAGACGACGACGCGAATCCTCAAGCAGCTGAATCTGCTCTAGCGATTGCTCGTTCTGGGTTTCAGTCACCACATCGGTGCGATCAATCACTCGCACACAAGATGAGGTATGAGCGGTGCCCAGGTGGTTGGTTGCGCGCACCGTGTACTCGCCAGAGTCCGCTGCCGTGGCCTGGATGATATCCAGGGCGACAAAGCCAAAGTCGTAGTAGGTGCGGAAACGTGAGCCCACGGTTACGGGGCGCCCGTTATGGAACCATTCGACGCGCATAGTAGGATCACCCATGGGCTCGAGACGGCACTCCAGATGAATATTCTTGCCATCGTGTATGGGCTTGGGATCGGTCAGAGGCTGCACAAAGACGGGCTTTGACTTGGAGATCTCCTCAATGTCATACTGAGGCTCAACGAATTGCTTATTCTCCAGATTCTGCGTTTTCTCATAGAGGCCGCGGTGCATGCTAGATGTGTCGATGTTGGAACGAGCTGTAATGCAAATGATTTGATTGAATAAATAATATTTAATATGTGATTCCTTGGACTTACTTTCCACTACCATCGTTGCTTGCAATTGAGCTTCACCTAGCTTGTTTCTAGCCACCACAGTGTAGACGCCAGCATCTTCGGCGCGCACCTGGGAAATATCCAGGGCAACGTAGCCGAAGTCGTAGTAGGTCTGGATGCGATTGGCAGCGGTGATGGCGCGTCCATTATGATACCATTCGATGCGCAAGCCCAGATCGCTCTGTGGCTCGACACGGGCCTCAAAGTGAGCGCGTTGACCCTCCAAGATCTTGGTGGTGCCTTTGAGAGGGCCCAGGAAGCGTGGTGCCTGTGTTATGTAGGTTTCTTCCTCTTCGCGACGACCATAACGCGAGGAGTCCTCCAAATGTTGGATCTTCTGCAGACCACCCGGATGCTGCGAGTCCGAGACGATCTCGTTCTTCGATATGACCGTCAACTGGGCCGTGGTTGTATCCTGGCCCATGGCATTGTAGGCGCGGCAGGTGTAGGTGCCGGCATCGTAGATGGTTAGCTGTTTGATGGTCAACGCCACGTAGCCAAAGTTATGGTAAGTGGTTATGCGTGAACTGGCCTCAAGTGGTTGTCCATCCTTGAGCCACTCCACGCGCATGGTCGAGTCGCCAACGGGTTCCAGGCGTGCCTCGAAATGCGCATGCGCGTGCTCACGCAGATCCAGTTGATTCTGGATTGGTGTTTTGAATTGGGGTGGCGCAATGGCCTCAGGTGCCTCCTGAACATGGCGACGCTGCTGAGACTTGCGGTAGTCCTCCAATTCCTCAACCTTCTCAATGTAACGCTGCTGTTCAGGTATGCCCAGATCGGCGGTGACCTGGGAGCGCGAGTGCACGCGAATGGTGGACTGGCTGATGGCCTCGCCAATGCGATTAACGGCATGGACGGTGTAGTTGCCGGCATCTTCGGCGCGTAGGTGCAATATGTTTAGGGAGACATAGCCGAAGTTGAAGATGGCCGTGATACGCGAGCTGGCGGTGATTGGCAAGCCATCCTTGTACCATTCCACACGCATGCTGGGATCATTCACGGGGGTCACCTGTGCCTCGAAGTGCACATTCTTGCCCTCCTCGAATTCACCAAGATCGCGCAGTGGACGTATAAATTGTGGAGCTTGATTCATCAGCTCCTCTGAGCTCTCCTGGCGCTGGTAGCGAGAGTAGTCCTCCAGCTGATTGATGTACTGCAAGCTGTTCGGATTCTGCGACGTTTGCTCAATGGATGGTCGCTGCACCACTGAAAGAATGGCGCGCGACTCGGCCACGCCGCTGGCATTGCTGACGCGGCACATATATTCTCCAGAATCGTGGCCCATAATGCTCAGTAAGTCCAGAGCAATGAAGCCAAACTTGAAGACAGATGTGGCGCGGGCACCTGTGAAACAAAAAAAAGAGATTGAGTCCAAAGTAAACGCAATAAGAACTTAAGCAACTTACTAGCTGCCAGGGGACGTCCATTGAGATACCACTCAACGACCATGCTGGGATCGCCGACGGGCTCGATGCGCGCTTCCATGTGAACTCGACCACCTTCAGTTTGCTGCACATTCTGCAGTGGTATGATGAACTGTGGTGGAGGATAAACGCGATCCTCCTCGCCGGGCCGCAGATGGGGTTTGGCGCGTTCCACATGGCGCAAATAAATAATCTCTGGCCCAGGGATTGGCCTAGAATGACAGAGTATTTAATAAAGCAATGCCAAATGTTTATTCTAAGAAGTTTAAGGATCTTACTCAGGTTCGATAACTTTCGTTGGTCTTGGTAGATTTAGACGCCTTTGTTCTTGACTTGGTTGCTCTCTGGGAACTTCGACATAGAGTCTTGCGCGGTTCGCGGTGGAACCGGCAATATTTTGTGCGGTACACTGATACCAGCCAGCATCAGTTGCCTTTACTTGCGGTATCTCCAGGCAGGTGGCGCCGCCATCGATACCCACAAAACGTTCAGCAGTTGATGAGATTTGCACGCCATCCTTTTGCCAGGTGATGCGCGGCACTGGTGTGCCAATGGCATTGGCACTCATGGTGATGGGCTCACCCTCGCGCACTGTCATCGTGCTGAAGCGCTGCACAAATTGTGGTGCGACAACTTGCTCCTTCTCCAGCACATGCAGCGGCGCCTCGATGGCCACCTCACCAGCCTTGTTGCGGGCCAAGCATTGAACAGAGCCGGCATCCAAGCGGCTCACGTTCGTGATCATCAGCGAATGGCTGCCAGACTCGTTGACCAGAATCTTGTGCGAAGCATCGTCGCGCACTTGACGGCCATTAATAAACCAGAATACCTCGGGATAGGGATTGCCACTCACACGGCAATCGAAGCGCGTCATGCGTCCCTCGGTCACTTCGCGTTCGTTGAAGGCCTTCACAAAAGTGGGCGGCAAAGCCTTGCCAACTTCCAGCTGCTCGGCCATCGTATCCACGGGCTTGGGCTCGTAGGCAGTCTCAGCGGCCGGCTCGACGGCCAGCACAGCGGACGAAACGACGCAGCCTTGCAAATTCTCAGCCAAGAGGGTATAATGGCCGCCATCCTTGGCATTGGCGTTCTTCACGCGCAGTGTGGCAACGCCACTCGAATAGGAGATCTCATACTTTTGCGAGGCTACCAAACGCTGTCCGTTGTGGAACCAGGTGAGACGTGGTTTCGGATTGGAGCCAACGCGGGCTGTGAAAATAGCATCAGCGCCCTCGATGAGCTTCGAGTTTCTAGGCTTCTGCGATATTTGTGGTGCGTGCGCAGGGCCAAGAGAGCGGTCGAGCTCATGAGACAGCTGAGTGTCCTGCTCATAGGCAGAGCGGCGCGTGATCGCCTCCCTGAAGGAGACTTCGCGCAAAAGTCTATACTCAAACGTGTCCACACGGAATTCCTCCTCAATGGACGTATACGAATAGCCATTGGAGTAGATGTTCTTCTCCAGATTCTGGATGGGCTGCAGTACAGGCATTGGTGCGCCTTCCGGTTGGATGTAGACACTGCAGATAGCTTCGCCGTACTGATTACGAGCCGTACACGTGTACTCGCCTTCGTCGCCGGGTCCGATCTGGTTGATCAGCAGCGACACATCACCCGTGGCCTCGTTGTAGCTCATCCGGAACTTTTGGGACTCGAGAAGTGGTGCGCCTTTTCGGGTCCATGTAACGAATGGCTTCGGGTTGCCACGCAGCCTGCCTTCGAACAGGGCGTTGCCGCCCTGAGCGAAGCGAGCGTTCTTAAAGATTTGCTCAAATACAGGTGGTGAGATGTCACCTTGGGCATAAACGTGTGTCAACGAGGGCGGTACATAGGTGCCTCCGAAACCACCTTGATGTTGTACTGTAATATTAATAACGGCATGAATAAAGTTAGGTACAACTAAGGAAATGTAGTGAAGCGAGCTTTAGTGGATGGATATTAATATGTATATTGTTTAATAAAATATAAATAAATCTTTAAAAATAATTTCTTAATTTAATTATAGATTATTATGTTTGTTATCATTTTAGAAATAAATACAAAAATTTTAAATTAGAATATAATTAAGTTTGCAATAGTATTATCATTCAACATTAGTTCAAAGTTAAATTAAAATAAATGTTTTTTATTAGCTCTGCCTAAGAAATGTAAACAAGAACTTGAAATTGTATTTTCGAGGATATATATTTCTAGCTTGGATAACTTATATTTAGAAGTTGGCACGCATAAAATGTCTGTATTTATATATGAATATATATGCGTATATATTAACTTATTTATATATGTATACACCTTGGCATTTATAAGCTACACGAAAGTGTGTCAATTATATTTGTATACATTAGTTTGCATCTCCAATTCAAACAGGTGAGTGTAAACAAAAAATATCAGCTGTTATAATGCGCTCTCTCACACTTTCTATAACTAATCTCTTCTGCTCTCTCTCTCTCTCTCTCTCTCTCTCTCTCTCTCTTTCTCTTTGTTTTGTGCGCAGACTCAGTTGGTTCGGCAATTCGGCTTCGGCTACCTTCGGCTGTCAGTATAAGAGTGCATAAGTGCCATACATCTTACTCGCTTCATCTCATACGATATGCAGCATAGTTAAACGTAAACAAGATGAGCAGTATAAGAGCTCTTATACTATTATTCTATTATAAACACATTTACTAATGCATAGGTATGTCAATACAACATTTTGGCAGATGAATGGAAATATTTATAAATAGATCAAATTTTTGGCTGATTATCAATTAAGATATAAGTATTGAAATATAAGATGGAAATGAATAATTCGTTTGCTTGCAGCTGTATATATATAAATATATCTTTAAGCATACATATATGATGAGTAACACATGGAATATTACCAATGGACTTAGCTTTTCTATATCAATTAATTATTTATTTTTATATTTTGTGATGAATCAGACTTTTCTTTGGACTAGAATGATCAGTTGTAAAATTAATGCCAGACACATTAGCTTTTAAAAGTGTTTTTGATTAAAAATGTATCATAACAGATACGGACAGATTTCTGTATATTTATTATTTGCATAAAAGCTGTTTCTTATTGGCTTTTCTATATTCTTTTTTTCACATTTAACATTGTCATACAGATATCGCTGGGTTACTCTGTTTATCCAATACGTTTTGTAGCAGTCAATATGTGTAAATATTATCAGAAGCTATCAATATCTATCAACATTTTCAGAAATAATGCACCCACTGTGTTTATATGGATTTGTTCAAATATTTAGATACTGTTTATAACGAACAGCATTCTATCTATCATATATCAAACGTAAACAAACTGCATACTTCATGAGAACAATTGGGAAAGAGATATCCAGATGTTTGGCTGCAATAATGTTAGCTTTGCCTTCTGCAAGGCTTTTCTTCGAAAATAGATTTTATGATAATAATATTAATAATGACATTTAAATGGGCTATTTCAAGATCCAAGATAATGTGAGATGTTTATAAATATTTGTGGTATTTTATATAGACCAATAATTATTTTTGTTGCCTATTTTAGAGAGTTAAATTTATATATTCATTTAATATCAACTCGATAATATGTAAACACATTCACATTCAGTTAATTCATGCATTACAATTATGTTAAAGCAATGCTAGACGAGCACAATAATTCAGATTCCATTGTAAAAGGCAATCTCTCTGTATCAACAGGCAAACCTATCATGAAACTAACATAGCATGCATGTAGTGAAGGGTGGAATGAAATTGGCATGAGCGGAAAAGGCGATTGTCTGTATCGTATGGAAATTCGGTAACAAGAGCATGGGACAGTGGGGATTCTAAATCCACGGTGTGAATCCCACTGGGCCACACAGCTTGTCGAAATCCGTAAGCGAGACATGTGGCAGCGAAGAGGGCGTGGCATGGCAGGGCATGGCATATGGGCATGTGTTGGCCAACGGGCACAGACAGGCAGACGGACTGACCTCGTTGCTGAGTGGTGATTTGACTCCTCTGAACATGTTGTTCAGTGCGGCTAATCCTTTGCTGCTGGTGCTGCTCTTGAGTGGAGTGCGAGTACTCCTGAGTGGAGTATTGCTGCTGCTCCTGCAGCTGCTGCTGCTGCTGCTGGTATGGGTTCGGATTTTGTCGTTGCATTTTAAGTCGTTATATATCACTATATATCATTGAAAATGACAACCAAATCGATGCAGTTGTCAACTGCACTTAAATAAAAACACCTCTCGATCACTTTTCTCTTTGATTTGCTTCTTCACTTTATATATATATATTGAAATATATTTCTTTTCTGATACTTTCGCTTCTTTATTGCTGAAATTAAATACAAGGCAAGAACAGACAAGAAAATGCAAATTTAAATTTAACACTTCAAACATTTATTACACCGAAATAGCCATTTGGCAAACGTTGAAATTTTATTTGATTTATTTTCTTTTTTCCAATTTCTTTCTGAGTTTTCTCGCGCACACACGCACACATTATATATGTGTTATCTTGATTTTTGATATATTTTAGACAAGCTGCATATAGAAATCGTTATAAATACGTATATATTATACATATATACATTAAAAAAGATTTCTTCATCATTATCATCACCATCACCAACACCATCCATCCTTCTTCATATTCATATTCTCAGCCTCCGCTGAGGCATTTCTGACTATTTTTAGCCACATTTCGAACATTTCACTGCGACACACAAACACACTCATGCAGCGCATACAGAGAGACGTCGTCTTCTGTACACACTGTGTCGGTGGTATCTACTTATTTTTCAGGGGCTATTTTTAACATTTCTCTTTCTTTTTTCCTGGTTTTTCCAATGCGAAAAAACCTTGCACAGTTTTGATTTTCATGATTACACAGTATATTTGGTATTAGTTTTCACCATTTCATGCATTAACACAGCCCTCGCTGCCTGTAATCCTTGGCAGGATGAGCCAGGATAATGCACTCAAGTATGTATAACAAAATAGAGATCTATATATATATATTGATATCTTATATATGTGTATACATATATATAAGATATCTTTTTAACGGATCGCATATTCATATCTATATGCACATTTCGCTTTGTGTGTATGCCCGAATTCACAGTTCATTCGTTGAATTGGGTGCGGAACCCACGATCTGGTGCCGAGCGGTGTGCCGAATCACCCGTCGAACGCGACCGAAGCACCGTTCGGATATTATTTTTAGATATTTAGCGCACTGAAAAATTCTTTCGGAATTTTCAAAGTGGTTACGAAACCAAAAGATTTCATGAACAATTTTTTCTTCATCTTTTCCACTGATTTTACACAAATGAAATGAAAGTAGAACTCGATAATCCTTACTTTAATGCGTTATCCTTGCGACGTTCTATATGTAGATGCTGTGACTATTTCGTAAAAAACTCTATGCGAACTCTATGGCTGAACATATATATATAGATATATGTACCGTATATATATCTATTATATATATATATATTTCTTTAAATAATATCTATTTTCAAACTGTTTCAAGTCATAATCCCCGAGACTGAAACCAAGACGTCGAACGTTTGTGAGGTGCGAGCGAAGAATGACAAAATATCGTTGAGAATGCGATCAAATAGCTGCTGCACAAGGCACACGAACCAAGCGAGAGCCAAACGAGCTTCGTGTGTGTCGGCTCTCGCTCTACACGAGATATTTTTGCACTTTCCACACACGATTGTTGTTGTGGGAAATGCTGAGAGAGCGCAGACTGTGCGCTACACAGTCCCCATTCGGGCCTATGAGCAGACCGTTTGTCTTTGTCGCCTGACAGTTGGAAAACGGGTCAGCGGCTAAGAATTTGTTAATCTTTAAAACAGGCTCTGCTGGTTGGAGTGAGTGTCAGAAGTGACATTAGACAGATTGTAAGCTGTTCAACTAATTTCCATCGGGCGAGGAACAAGTGAACTGTAGCAGCTCACAGCTTCGACTTTTAGTCTCATCGATCTCAATTTCGGCCAAGTCTCATCGGCCAAGTCAAATTGCTCTGTTCGCTGTTTCGCCTGCTGAGCTCTAGTAGAGAGGAGGCTGACAGAAGCACATAGCAATTTGACTTGTTGAGAATCGCTGCGATTCTCTCATTCATCTCAGATCGTTGAGATTCGGCAAGTGTTCGGCTTTTGAGTAAGTTGGCTAAAAATATATCACGATTTATTTTTGACACGTATTTTTCAACATTTTTTTGTTTTTTTGCTGCAGAACAAAAAAGAAATTTAGAGAAATTCTAGATACTGTAAAAGTGAAAAATAAAGTGCACTCTGAACTCTCTTCCAAATATCTAATTCCAGTAGCTGCATGAACTAACATTAATCTCTGAAATATTTAAATATTTGAATAACATTAGGTATTCCATATTAATCCTGCAGTTTCTATATATTATAAATTTATATTAGATTTTTTCAAAATATTTTTCTTGCACCTTCTTTTCAAATTTTCCACACAATTTATATGATTTTTTCTAAATTTAAAAACCACATACATACGATTTGGCTGGCTGCTTGTTGGCTACATATAAGCTTGATTATTCATTTCGTGTCTTAATCATAGCGACCAAGATGTTTGTTTTTTTTCCTTCTTTATTTTGAAATGAAAAAACACAAAAATGTCGCCTTTGGCAATAAACTTTCTATTTCTTTTGGCTGAAAACGTAGAAAACAGCAAAAACAATATGAGAAAAAAATCAGTTTGCAGTCTTTACAAATTGCAACTCGAATGCGTTTGAGTTCGCTTTGACCTTATATGGGATGTGCATTGAGTGGGACTCTATAAGGCGACCCGGTTGGCAATGCAATGAATGTAAGTACATAATTTCAGCTACTGCACAAATTAATTGTTAATGTGGCGCTCGGACACAGTTATGAAATCACAAGTTACGCTTTAAGAGAACAGCAAATAGTTATAGTAATTAAATTTTGACGCACGGCTAGTCGTAGCTGCCAACTGTCACTGCTGAGATACAAATGTATCTGTAGCTGTGCGGCCATCTATCTTTGTCTTCAAGACGTCGGCAGTCAATTTCAAGCTATCATTGTTGAGATAAGCAGCTATGTATCTATGTATCTTAAAATCTATATATTTATATAGCCATGTAGCTGCGTCAGCAGATAAGCACACGCACGCAGCATATCCAATGCCCATAGCCAAGTGTCTAGAAAAGAACAATCAGTTAGCCGGTTCTGTAAGCTGAACAGACCCACACAGCAGATTGCAGCGATGCGCTACAAAACGTATCTTGTAGTTCACTGGCTCCTGTCAGCTGTAGCTGAGATTAGCAGCTGCCTATCAGTAAGTCAGTCAGTCAGGCAGGCATGCAGATATTATCTTATCAAGAGTTGCAAAAAATAATATTCGCCCGATTATGTCATGGCAGTAGAATGTTGTTTGGCACACAAAAGAAGATAACTGCAAATCTTCAGATAAATCTTTCACTTTAATTAGTATTATTAATAGCATTTTGTTGTTGTTGTTCTTTTCTTCTTTTAGTAATAAGTAGATAATTAAAGCAATTGCTTAGTTTAACGTTGCTGTTGTTGTTTAGTTTCTCTTAGTTAGTTGGTTTGTGTTGGGTAGGGTGTTCGGGGTGAGGCGGTGCCCAGCTCGTTGGAGTAGGAGCGACACTGCATTCAATTTACTGCAAACAAGAAGAAGAATAGTCGCATATCAATTAAATTCAGTTGCAGAGGAGATACATATACATAAAACACATGCTGAAATGTCGTATGTATGGCGCATGCAGATCCAAGAGAAGTATAAGGAAAATGAAATGAATGCAATATGCAGGCGAATGAGCGACCCCAAGCAAAGCGCCACATGCTCTTTGTAGATACTTTTGTATCTTATTGCCACACAGATGCTGCGACGCGTTTTAATTCGGTTTGCCAGTCAGCATAAGTATTAGGCATCAAATTACTGCGACCGCCGCAGCCATTCAGCAAACCCAGAAAACCGAAACGAAATGAAATGTTGTTGTTGCTGTTGCTGATGTTGTTGCTGATGTTGTTGTTGTTGTTGCTTGCTGCAACGAGCTGCGCCTCAAGCATGCTGCATGCCAAGCGGCAATTTAGGTATAAAATGTCCAAATGCGTTCGTTTTTCATATCAATTGTTTATACAATTAAGATATAGAGTGAGCGAGAGAGCGAACAAGCGAGAGAGTGAGGCAGGGCATAGTTGGGTTCGAGTTGGGCGTAGCTCTCTCTCTCTCTCTTGCTTTTTGCTGCCTTCTCTGTCGCTCGCTTTGAGCAAATGAAAGTTGCAATGTGCTGCGATGCGGTGCGTGTGGTTGTAATCTATATTTAGTGATTTTACATGCGGTGCCTCAAAAGATATTCGAAATATGCACACACACACACACACACACACACATGAGCACACACATGTATACATATGTATATATTGCGGCTGATGTTTGTGTGTCTCTGTGTGTGTGCCAGCCCAGCCCCAAATTTGTAGTTAGCGATTTTCCAGATCGTTTGGTGAAAATAGTTTTCATTGCTTTTGCTTATGAGGTACGAGTTTTTTTTAGTAAACAAAGAAGCGAGTGAAAAAGCCATTAAAGCGCTCTTAGCCCAGTTAGTGAGTTGATTTAGCTGGATTTACCTGCTTGCACCTGTTGGCCATTTGTCTGCAGCTGCGGCTCCTGGGTAAAGTCGGAGATGGATACAGTTTTGGTGCTCACATAGCTGATGGACTCAATTGTTGTTTCCCATTTCTGGAACGTGTTGATGGTATCGCTACGCAATGCACGCGTGGAGCCAGCGCGTTGCGGCGTTGTGGAGCGCAACGACATGGTCGATGTGGCCGAGCCCAGCGATGAGCTGCCCGGCGATTGGGACGAGGACGAGAAGGACGCGGATTTGCGTAGTGGCGTTTTATTAGTTTCCTGCTGATTAACTGATTCCGGCTGCTGCCTCTGCTGTTGGAGCTGTTCCTCATCCTCGGTTATGATCAGGCTGTCCGTTTGCGTGCCTTGATCTGCAAATAGTGGAGCAACCACAAATTAGATATGCGGAAATGTTTTCGCCCAAATGCTCTTTATGACCTGCCTGCATGTACTGCATGCTCTTCTGATTCTTATTCATTCAATTAAGCTCTGCCTGAACAAATAACTCAATAAAAGTTGAAGAAACCCTCTCCGCGCTGATATATCCGATCGCTGCCTGTCTTTATTTTTATTCCTCTAGCAATTAGCGGCATATTTACGAGTTGAATGCCAAAATGCGTGCGCGAAATTTTGCTGCTGCTAAAAACTTGGCCTCATTTTCATCAAATTGAAATAAAATTCACAGCACTCACTCGCTCGCACTGTTTGCTGCATTTGCGATTGTTGTTCGTTCATTGTTTCATTTGTTTTGATTTGATTTCTCTGCGCTTGCTAATTTACAGCGTGCGTATAAATAAATGTGTTGCCAACATTTTGGCAGTCGGATACCGAGAACAGGCAGGGTCAACGCGTGCCACAGAGCCGCAGAGTACATATATCTTTAGCTATATGTAAATCGGACAGGACAGCCTGTCAACAGGGGCTTATGTAATTCAATTTGTTGCACGCCTGGGCATCTCTGTCTGTCTCTGTAGTCCGCCGTCGCTGTTTGCCTAATTAAAATATATACACATTAAATTCTGTGTGTTTGCTCGCTAAATGCTTAATGTGCTAAGGAAATTGAAGTGCTAAGAGTATCTGGCATTTGGATTTGCGTAGATCTTCACAATTTCTCGGGGCGTCTGCTTTTATTACACTTCTCGTGGGCGGAGCATGTAGGAAAACAATTTTACGATGCGCCCAACTGTTTATAATATCAAATGCTCTTGGCTTATATCCATCCAACTATCTGTATAAATATATGTATATATATCTATATTTTAGCTTTAGGCTAATGCTCATTAGCCAAATGTATAAACGTATATTTATGCCGTCTCTATACCATGCCACGTTGACACACACTCATGCGGAAATATTTTATTATTTATTCAAGACAAGTGCCCAGCGTGCTGACGGTCTCTGGGCTCTATATATGCTAAGCAAATTTCAATTTAGTATTAAGTTTTCTTATTTTATATTATTGAAATGCAATCCTAAGTGTGGCGCAGTTCGGAGATCGACATTGCCCAAGGGAAACTAATTTATATATATATCATTCTTGAGTATCTAGTTCACCTGAGACAATCGAGATATGTCTGAGTCATATCAAATTATGAAATTACAGATCCTTGAGCTGGCAACAGTTAGAAATCTGATACAGAAAAACATATATTCTTATATGCTATAACTGTGAAAGTTGTTGAACTCTAAAAATTATAGACGAATTCAACAAGTGCAACTCATTTTTCGTAATGAAATATAGAATTAAGAATATCAGCAAGAGCAACTGGGCTTAACCTTGACAGATCATCCAAAAAGATTTTTATATTCTAGAAACTTTGCTAGATATTAAATTTAATTGTTAAATATATCATTTTAAATATTTTTCCAAAGTCAATCGATCTTAATCTTTTTAGACATCATTTTTTTTACGTTGAATGTTGAAGATGATGAGATAAATTTGCTATTGAAGTGGATGATGGCAAAATGTTGAAAAATTTTAAGTAGCAAAATGAGAAAAAGAAGAAGCAGCAGGAAAAATTTGTGTGTGACTGGCGTTGAGTTCATTTTGATATTTTTAGAAATTGCCTAATTAATTTAGAAAAATCAGAGAAACAAAACCATCAAACGCGTGTTTGTATAGCTGCGGCATATTCATCACACAACTATTCGTATTTTCTTTCGATCTATGAACGGATTTGCGTACGGATTTTTTGTGGACAGCTCGAAAAAAAAACCAAAACGCGTGGCAATTGACGTGATGAAAAGTTTGCCTGTGCCAGGACATAAATCATATATTATAGGAAAATAGTTAACAGTCGAGAAGCATTTGCATGGAGAGTAAAAGAAAACATTTTCAGTATCGCCTGGCCAAACATAATCTGTTTATATATCGAACAACATGTGAATTCTTTTGGCGCATGTGCCAAAAAAAATTTTCATATATGCATAAAAGAAAATAAATAAATAACAAATAATGCTGCACAAGGCCAGAAAAATTCAGAATCGTTTTTGGGATTTATGCTGCCATTATACAGATACATATATATAAATATATGTGGATTCAATATGTTGTCAGCTCGTTGCGCAGGAAACGAACAATTTTATGAATCATTTACAAAGAAAATCTTCAGGCTGCAGCCAAAATCTTGAATTTATTTTACTTGCAAATTCAATTTAGGGAAATTATCGTGCAATTATAAATAATTTATAGAGAGATTCACAACAAGCAATAGATAAGTGATTCAGTTTTTCTTGACAAGCATCCAAATGCCGTCGATAATGTTGTTGTTGTTGTTGTTGCTGTTGGTGTTTAGGTGGGCCAAGTACATGAGAATTGACAGTTTGGCAGGCACTTAGATGCCCACGCATTAGAGCAAAGTGTGTCATCCAAAACGTTTTTCGAATCAGTGGGCTATAAATAGCCCCCCCATCTGATAATCAGGTATTGTTTGGTCAGTGTCAAGGACTTTAGTTTTGGACTACATCGTTTGCTGCTGCTGCTGCTGCTGCTGTGTGGCAGCACCTTGACAGCCCAGCCCCATGGGTCTGTTAGCCCGAGTGTTTATTATGTCTGGGGCTGTCTTTGTGCAAATTTCTCGCATATTGCGCGGTTTGTTTCATTTCGTATTCTTGGCAAGCGTTCGCATTGCAGAGCGACGGCTGAGCACTTTGAAAATTTGAAGAAAAATAGATAAATAAACAAAGTACGAAATTCAAATAAATCGTTTATGAACAGCAGACCAACAGCAGCAGCAGCAACAGCAACAACAACAACAACAACATCTAGAGCAGTTGGTCGGCCAGTCAGTCAGTCAGCCGGCCAGACACCCACACAGAAAGCACCTCCCTCCCCACCCCTGCGAGGCTAGATGTGTTTGTTTTAGCCAATTCTGATTTGATTCTGAAATATTATTTTTATGAAAAATCGTGTTTAAAAAACACTTGAATCTTCTAATGAAACGCAAAACATCTGGCATATAAATTAGTTGACCTAATTTTCAGACTCCCTCAGTATATAAGCAACAGAGAAGGAATACCATTATGCATAAATATAATTGAATATAACTATGCATATTGCATGCATATATTTAATTTCATACGTAATTAACTTAGTCTTGGCATTTGCACTTAAATATTAATGGTACACACTTTGTTTTGAAGACCTTGAGCCCCAATTATATAAACATAAATTTTGAAAAATGATTTCCTGTAAGCGAAAAGTTTATATTATTTATCCATGTGCTGCACATAAATCAGATAATTTTCAAAAATAATCTTGCCGAGTTGCGGATCAGCGATCAGCTAGCGCCATCTAGCGATTGATTCCACTTCGAAAGCTTTCGAACATGCTGCGTAGCTTTTTCGAACTGGCCGCGAACATTGCACGACAGAGAGCGCCAGTGAGAATCGCTTTTGGCGCGCGTTCAAAAAGCGAGAGATCAGCGCGCATGACTCGAAAGATTTCAAATAAAACTAGATTGCGATTTCGTTTTGAATTGATTTATTTAAATTGTCGACAAAAACACAAGTAATACTATGTGCCCTCAGCATTAGTGCAGTGAGGGCTGTAAATTTTGATCCGTTCGATCGTAGGAGTCAAATTCAAGTAACAAAATTAGGGACACGCACACACAATAAAATGTAAAACTTTGGCATGAACAAATCATAAATAAATATATATGTATATGTATGTAAATCTCTCATTTAGTTTATCTTAGTATCTAAATCCACGATTTGTGCTCGAAACGTTCAGAGTTCCGCTGGTGCTGGCCGCACCCAACGAATTGCTGGCACTGCAAACGTAGCTCCCGTTGTCGTCTGCAATGAATCAAAAAAGTTGCCGTGGGTGGAGGCAGCAGCAGGGAGAAGGGCAGAAGGGCAGAAGGGGCAACGATTAATGAGCTCGCCCGACAGTCGATTTGCAAATGGCTGGCAACTTACCCGGATAGGCCTGCGGCAGTGTTAGACGGCACACGCCGTTCCGGTACTCAATGATATGCCGGCTGCCGAGCTCCAAATGGCCACCGTTGTGCGTCCAGTTGACCTGCGGCTGCGGATGCGCCTGCACAATGCACTCGAAACGTGCTGTGCCGCCCACGCCCACTGCTATATCTTTTAGGGGCTGCAAAACGGAATTGCCGGGATTTAGTTTAGTTGCGAGTGGAGCGGCTCAGAAGACCAAAACCCGCCGGCCGGGTTAATGACTTCGCTTACCGTTATGAATAATGGCGGCCTTTGTGCCTGTTCATCGCGATTCAAATGGGCATTGACGGGCTCCGTATTGGGCAGTTCCGGCACTAATGAGGTTCAACAGCCATTAGAAATTGCAGAAATTTGCTTATAGCAGCATCCATTAGTGAGATTAACAAACACACACACAGCAAGGCAGAGCACAACACAACAATATTTACATTTGCAAGCAATTTTTGTTTTTTGCAATTTTCTTAATTTTTTGTTTTATAAACTTTTTTTTTTTGTTAAGTTGTTTTCACTTTAAACACACAAGACACAAAAAAAAAAAAAAAACAGAAATTAAAACATGCAGCAACAAAATAAAACGAGCAAATTTTGGTTTAGCATGCAATTTGATGGGGTTAGCTAAGAAGGCACTTAAATTAAGTATACGCCACGTGGCAGCTGCTGCTACTGAGGACTAAGCAAAGCATTTGGCGGCGATCAGCAGCAAATTTCTAATTTCTTTTTCTACCTTACAGTGTGATGATGAATCGAGATAACCTGTAATGCATATATGTCTCAGCTGAAGGCTTTAAAGTCGATGAAATGTGGAAGATATTCATGAATTGAAATATATTGAATTGGTATGTGAGAATCTATAGTAGAGTCTATAGCAGAGTCTATAGGAAGGTCTATAGGAGACTCTATAGATGTGATATGGAAAATGTAAGAGAACACAATTTTTGTATATTGTATTGCAAAACGAGTTGTTTAAATACTCGTCTCGTCTATGTATACTTTGTAAGCTCTACACTCTCATAAAATCCTTCGGAATATATATAAAAAGATGTTGGATATTCATGTCCATGCAAAATATCGAATTGCACTTATTCTAAATTGAATGTTCGTCTTCTACTATCACATATTCCTTCTTCAATATAAAATATACTTCTACTATTCTTCCACAAACTTTCAATGGGTAAACTGCTTAGATTCATCACACTATTTAGCTCGCTGCTGCTGCTGCTGCTGAACGCTACCAATTTGTGCTAGCAACAACAATAATCACAATTTGTCCTAGACTAGTTGACAACATCGATAGCCGGCCGGCCAGCCAGTCAGGCTGTTGGCCAGCCAGCTGTTGGGCTTGCTAGCTAGCTAGCTGTACCTGTGCGCACTAGCTGCTCGGGCGGCAGACGCGGCGCCTGCGTATGCAGGCGATCTAGATGAATGTTGAGGCTGTGGTAGCTGGGCAGGCTGTAGCGCTTCTGGGCGAAACGTGGCGCCATTGGCGATTTGACACGCCCGTAGCTGCGACGTTGGGTCGCTGCCTCGCCGTCGGAGCTGTAGCCGTGCGGCATTGCGCTCGGTGGTTGAGTGGTGCGCTCGTGCTGCACTGGTATTATCAATTCATTGCCAGCGGCAATCTTCAGTGGATACGGCGAATGGCGGCCATTATTGACGGAGTTGTTTGCGCCTTTGCTGTTCCACTGGCTGCTCACGAACTTGTGGCCCTCGCCGGGAAAGAGTATGCCGAACTCGTAACCGAAGTCATATTTGAAATAGATTAAACCGGTATTGGGATCGACGCATTTGGTGCCTAATTACGTAGTTTGTTGACAATGGGAAAGGTGTGTACATAACTTAGAGATAGCATATACAAAATGGTTTCATGGGCAGTGGTTAGTGGTCGATGCGAGAAAAGGCACTCCAAAATCAAATTTTCAAAATATTCAACTTTCAACTTTCAATACCAATTTGAATGGAACCAATGTGTTTTTCTTTTACTTTTGGGTTTGGTTCGCCCATTTCTACAGTCGTTTTAGTATCTAGAATCTACGTAAGAGGCTTCACTGTACTCACCGTATTGCGAGACGCGCGACTCATCTCTGTAGGCCTGTGGCTGGTTGCTGCCCTCGCTTGGCGCACGCCTGAAGCCAGGACGCAGACCGCCATTCGAGCCGATCTGCTGCTGGCTCTGCATGTCCCGGCTGACCTCCTCGATGAACTGATGGGACTTTTGTAGGAACGTGGAGCCCATGCGTTTGCCCTGACCCTCCGCCTGCTGTTGCAGTGTGCTGTAGCCATATCGCGGCAAGGTGCCAGCTCGCTGCTGCTGCTGCTGCTGCTGCTGCTGCAGATCTGTCTGATCCTGTGATCCATCCGGCAATCGATTGCCGAACTGCTGCCTCATAGTGCTGTTACGATTTAGAGACTGCGTGCGATGCTGTGTGGTCACCGTGCTGCCGCCTCGCTGCTCCTTGCGCAATGTGTTCACATCGACAAATATCTTGCTAGGCATTTCGGGACCACGATCGAACTCCATGGGCGAGAGCACGCGTTCGTAGCTGCGCGGCAAGCTGCAGGAGCGGCCTCCAGACTGTGGAGCTGCCACACGACGATAGCCCTTGGTCAGGCCATCGCCGTAGGGTGACCAGAGTGGCTGAATGCGTGCGCTTTCGACTTCGCTCTCATAGTCACTCTCCCGATACTCGCCAGGTATAAACTTGGTAGGCGTGGCCGGCGGAGGCAGATGCGATTGACGCGACGGCGTGCGACTGCCCGCCGGGCTGTAAGGGAACGGCTCCAGAGCTGGCTGCTGCTGCTGCTGCTGTTGTTGATTGTCAAAGTGAATGACGCGCTTGGTCTGCTGCATGTTGACAACGCGCTGAGAGCTCTCCGTAGACTCGTGCATCTGCATCACGTTCTTCGTCTCGTGGGCCACCTTGGCCATGTGCATGGGCGCACCTGCAACTGCATTGTAGTACATGGTCGGCCTCGAGCTTGGCAGCGGCTGCTGCTGCTGCTGCTGCGTGGCAGCTATGAACTTGGCCGCCACAGGCTTGGGCTTGAAGACAGGCTGTGGCTGCTGTTGCTGCTGTTGCTGCTGCTGCTGACTCGAGTACTGCTTGGAGCTGCTCTCGGTTTTGATTTCGTGGCGTATCTCTTTGCCAATGGGCTCGAATTTAGGGCGTGTAAAGCTGCCCAATTGAGGCGGAGTCGGCTCAAACTCCATGGGCGATGGCGTTACTACAACCACCGGCGATTTGTGACCGTTGGCAATGTTGGTGCGTGGCGTGGGCGTGGGTGGAAACACCACGCGGTAGCCCTTGATGTCAGAGTCGGATTCATTGGTGCGCGACACCGAGCGGAAGCGCTCATCCACTTCGCTGCTGTAATCGCTGAACTCCGCTGCGGGCGTCTTGCGCTGCGCCGGCACTGGGCTGGGCGTGATCAGGGGCGTGGCATTCGAGGAATATTTGGTCTCGCGTTGTATGGAGCTGCTGCTGCTCTGCTGCATATTGCTGGTCATGCTCGACGAGCTGTACTTGTAGTTCTGTGAAAGACAAAGCCGATTACTAAGGATCGCAGTTAGAGCTGGACGGAATAACGAAAAACTGTTAGATATTCAGGCAAATGCATAAACATAATGAAGAGTCGAATTATATACTTGAAATTGTAGAACATGTAGAATCAATGTGTGTCAATAATATTTATAAACTGATGAAACGCAGTGTTAATATGGCAGATGCTTTGGCTAATGGGCATTAGAGGCAAGCCAAGTGATGAGCATGGTTATGGTTAGACAAGGACAAACAACAAGAGAAGGTGTCAAGGGGAACAGGACGCAGCCAGTTCCAAGTGCTACACATAACAACAACAACAACGACAACGACAACAACACATATTGCACGTGTGCAGTACAGAGAGAGTAGTCTATGCGAACCTTCGCCTCCTGACTGTAGCTTGTTTGCTGCGGTGTCGCAGGTGGGGCAAAGTACAGCTGTGCCGGCGGCTCTGGCTGTAGCTTGGCTGCTGCCGGCGCATTGGTAGTGGTCGATGATTTTGTCTCATAGAAACTGCTCTCGGACTTGCGGTAGCTGGAGTGCTCCTCTGTGTCGGCAACATAGCCACTGGACTTGAACGACGACTCCATGGTCGCCTGCTGCTGGCGCGCCCGATTGCCTGGCTCGTCGGACTCGCTGCCACTGTACTTGTAGCGATCGCTCTCGTAATCGCTCTCGTAATGTGCGCCCAGGCGGTTGGGCATGACTGGGGGCGGAGGGCGGTAGCTGGTGGTGCCATTGGACTTGGGAGGCGTGACGGGCGTCAGCGTGGGCACCGAATGTGGCAGCACCTTGCTGGGACCCTGCACTAGATTCTGTTCCAGTTTCTGCTCCATGCTCTCCACCAGCGAACGACGACGCACTTCCTCTTGCTTGGGCGCAAAGCAAATCTCTGGCGGCGTGCCAGGCTCCAGCTCAACATTGACCAATCGAGTGACGGGTGCCGCAGTCGGTGGCGAGATATTCTTGGCCACCTGCTGCACCAGGAAGGGCGCATTCAGCTCCTTGGTGGGCGTGGGCGTGGGCAGCTTAGTGATGCTGATTTGGTGCTCTGTCTTCTGTTCCACATCGCTTGTGTAGCCAGTGGGGCCGCTGGGTGTCCACAGCTTAGACATGGCCACGCCCTCTGCCGATGGCTTGGGCGAAGGCGAGCGCGGGTTCTGCTGAGCCGGCGTTGCTAGCACCGCAGCGGGTCGCACAATGGGCTGTCCATACTCCACCTTGACCTCCTTGGTTATCGTAGTCTCATGCTGCACACTCTGCAGAGGCGGTGGGAAGACCGGCACACCACCCTGCGGTGGTGGCTCTCTGGGCTGCACTTCCTCCAAAATCTTGATTTTCTCGGTGATGAGCGGCTGCTTGGGCAGCTGCTTCTCGGATTTGGGCGTATAGCAGAACTCTGGTGGTGCTCCTGGTATGAGATTCAAGCTTCGCAGCTCCTCGGCCAGTGTTTGCGCTTGTGGCTGACGCACCACCGTCTCTAACGGCCGCTGGGCCTGTGGTTTCGGCCGCTGTGTAACGGTTTCCTCATCGATCTTCTTGAAGTACTCAAAAGACGAGGACACTTTGTGTTCGTTGGTGCTGCTCTCGTATCTGGTGTTAGTTTGCGTCTGCATCTGCGGCGATTGTTGTGGTTGCGGCTGCGCCTGCTGACCAAAAGTCGTGGCCACAACGGGTGGACAGGGCTTGGGTGGCACGGGCGGCGGGGTCTGTGTGACGCCAGTCTTGAAACTGGTCTGTGTATCGGTCTGGTCCATGCTGGCAGTGTTGTTGGTGATGGTGGTGTTGGTGGTGGTGGTGGTGGTGGTGTTGGTCGTGGTTGGTGTCTTTGGTCGCAGACTCAGCTCGGGCAGGTCATTGTATGTCGATTTGTGCTCTAGACGCATCGTTGCCTCGGTGGTGCAACGATGCTCAGTGATAACTTTCGACTCGGACAGGCCATGCAGATCGTTGGCAGTGGTTGCATCGGTTTGATTGGTCTGATATGATTGGGGCTCTCTGTTGAAGTGGCTCTGGTTCTGGTTGTTGTTGGTTACGATTCAATTCAGATATATATATAGATATACATATATGTGTGTGTATATATGTTGTTGCATGAGAACCACATGAGAGTGTAATGAGCAAAGCGAAACGAACAACGTCGAAATCAATGAGAGAAGAAATTCACAAGATTTGTTTATTATAAATAAATAAATGTATATATATATATATAAATCATGTCAAGAACGTAACAAGTCGAAGAAATATTATAGTATATAGTATTGAATTGCACAGATTGACAGTTCGATAAAGTTATATATATAGGAGAGGATAGATAGGTTGGTTGATAGATAGATAGATAGATAGATAGAGTTGCAGTCGGAGTATGATAGATGCAATATCGGATGGATAATGCAGTATCGTGTTTATATATTGAGCACATGCACACTTACTTCAGTTTTGAATTCACTGGCTGGCGCCTCATAGACGATGGTCTTGACCACCTCCTGCATGCGTTCCGGCGACGGCTCCAATATGGCACAGTCCGCAATGCTCTTGGCCTCGCCGCCAGCATTCGTGGCTCTCACCATATACTTGCCAGAGTCCGTTGTTTGCGCTGCATGTGAAGAGAAGCTAGTGAAGATATAATATTAGGGTAAAGTTCAGTCATTCACCTTTCTCTATGATCAGCTTGTGCGAGTTGCCCTGGGCAAGCAGGCGATGCTCAGAGATGCCAGCATCCTTGAGTGGCTTGTCGTCCTTTAGCCAGCTGACTGTAGGATCTGGCAGTCCAGTCACTTCCACTTCCATAATCAATCGCTCACCCTTCTTGCTAACCTGCGCCTGCAAACGACGACCGAAGACTGGCGGAAAGATGGTCTCTGCACGGATAGAAGAAGCCAACAATTCGTTAGAAGAATCTTGCCACAGTTGGGGTCCAACATATGTTGCGGTTCACTTTGGCCACTTTCATTTGAAAGCCACAACACGCACACGAACACACACAGCTCATTCAATGAAAATAAATATTGGATTTTGTGTGTCATTGCAACAGAAGATCTCTGAAGATCTCGCAAAAATAATTTACTTGCACAGCCGTCTAAATGATCAGCTATAATGAGTAATTCGTGTAGACAGGCAGTAGAAATAAAACTTTTCTTTTCTTGTCTTTTTTTTTTTTTTTTTGCTTTGCAAACACATTGCAAACACACACAAGACGACAAGCCGGCCAACCGAAACTTGTGTTCAAGATAAATTTACATAATTATTGCCCACTTCATGCCCCCCACCCAGCCCACAAAGCCCACCCACAACAAAAAGAAAAAAAAAAAGCTGAAAAATTATTTAGAAATTTCTGTGTAAGCAGCAAATAACAGAATGAAAAAAAAAAAAAAAAAAAGCTGTTCGCCTGCGGGCTAGAAAAATCATTTGAATATAAACAAAAACAGCGATGCCACTAAAAACTCATCAATATGCGAAACGGTCGGCATTGACGTTTCTAGATCTATTGACGCCCCCGACAATGACACTTTAATGCTCCCCACTGATTGATGTGGCGCATGGACGGACGAGCGGAATATTGACATGCGATATGACCCACATGTAGGCTCTAGCTTTTTATGTTCTAAACATTCGCTAGGATTTGGAAATTAATTACAATTATTTGTTAGCATTAAATGTTAGCTGGAACAAAGAATAATATAATCTTCTCCTACTTATCTATCCTACAGATTCTGAAAGCTAATAACTGCATAGCACAACATTTACTTACTTTTCACCACCAGATCCGCTGTGCTTGTCGACTGACCCACCGCATTGGATGCTGTCACCGCATAGCGCCCAGCATCGGCCACGCCCACCTCCTTTAGTTCAATAGTCACACGATTATATTTGTTGGATATCTTGGTATGCGCATTATCGAACAGTTGATCACCATTTTTCTCCACCTTGATCTCGGGCGAGGGGTAGCCATCGTAGATGGCCTCCATGCTCACATTGGCGCCCTGATCCACAATCTTGCCCGTCAGGGGAGTGGTGAAACGTGGTGCTACCTCCTTGCGCAATCTCGTTGGCGATTCGGGCATTGCGATGGCTGCTGGCGATGCTGTGCCTCCATTGGTGGACTGAACGAGCGTAAAGGATTTCTGCTGCACTGAGGGACTGCTCATTTCCTTGCTCTTGTGCAGCTCCTGGTAGTGATGGCTCTCAACGATCTCGGGTCGCTGTTGTCCCAGCTGCTTGAGAGACTGATCAATGTGCGCCGAGGAGTGATGCACCTCTGTCTGTGGCACGTTGCCCTCGTACGAGTTCACCTGCGATGTGGAGGTGGTGGTGAAGGTCTGCTTCTTGATGGTCACACGCGAGGATTCGGTGTTATGCTCCTGCGTCATTGTCTGCAAGTTACTGGAAGCGGGCACTGGAGCGCTGCCAATAATGTTCAGGAAGGCCACACAAGTGGCTTTGCCAGCGTCATTCTCGGCCGTGCAGCTGATCTTGCCCACAGCATCGTGTGTTAGCTGCTGAATTGTCAACACCTGACGATCGCCGCTGGTGGAGACGAGGAAATTGTGTCCGTGCACCGGCTGGTCATTGAAAAACCAATGCACCTTGGGCGTTGGCTTGCCCACCACAATGCACTCGAACTTGACCACCTCGTCGATGTGGGCCTGCTTGTCACTGAAGAGCTCTTTGAACTCGGGGCACAGCTGTCGCTCGACGATCTCCACGGATGATTGACTGCCGCGACGATTCTCTGGGGCATTCACGGACTTGACAATCAAATGCGAGAAGCACTTGGCATCGCCCGCATTGTTCGAGACCTTGACCGTGTAGACGCCTTTGTCGCTGGCATCCACATTATTCAGAATCAACTTGAATATGCCAGCCTCGGCATCGGACTTGGTGGTGACACGTTCGTTCAGCTGCAGCTCCTTGTTGGTCAGATACCATTGAGCTTTCAATGGCTGATCGCCGTTGACATGGACTTCCAGCACCACCTGCTCACCCTCATCGGCAAGCACATCCGAGAGCAAGCGCTCGAATTTGGGCTGCGTCTCTCTGGGCAAGGACTGACGATCAATCTGTACTCTGGTCGCTGAATCGGATGTGCTCAGCGACGTCACTTTGAGATCACAACTGCTCGATGCCTCACCCGCCGAGTTGATGGCAACCACCTTGTAGTTGCCGCCATCCTCTTGGCACACCTCTGAAATGAAGAGCGAGCAGCGATCGCCCTGGAAGAGCAGCTGAACGTCTGCCGACTCCTTGACGGGTCTTTCGTTGTGATACCAAATGACCTCCGGCTCGGGCTGACCCACAATCACACAGTCCAAGCGCACTGGCTTGCCCTCGAATATGGAGACGTCCTTCAGCGGAAGATGCACCGCCGGACGGATGGGCTCGATATCGCTAGCCATCTCAGAATCGGACGTCTCGTTCGGCAGACGACCCTTGACAATAATGTTGCAACTGCTGTAAGCTTCGCCAGCCAAGTTCTTAGCACTCAACACGTAGGATCCGGCGTCGTTTGGATAAGCTTGCGGTATTGTAAGCGTAACGCGTCCGTTTTCGTACTGAAATTCGTTAAAAACAATATTGAAATATGTTAAGCGTTGACTGCGTGCAGCATCTCACCACATGGTGAGTTCGCTGGCGACGAGGCCGTGTGTTGAGTTCCTCTGCTGGCTAATGGCTAATGCTTTTCAATTTGTGCCAGTTTTTGTGTGCCCCACTGTGGCTTTTTTTTCTTTCTTTTTTTTTGCAATCTAATTTTCATTTTACACCCAACCCCAAAAATCGTATTTATGTTTGGCGCACGGATGTACAATCCGGCCTATGTCTGTGCGCTGCGTATCCGGCGCGGGAGTCTACAACACAAATAATAATATAGTGGTCGATCGGGACCCGCGGCGAGTGGGGTAAACCCCATAATATTCGGCTGACGTGCTGTTTATTTGATAAAGAAACAGAAAAATTCTCCTTTGTTTGGGCAGCTAAATTGCAGGAAGCGTCCGAGTTCAGGTGTTGTGCACCACTTGAAATCGAACAATAATAGTATAGATACTCGATTGTATATAGAATCGAGATAATTGTTTAATCAGCTCGACGCAATGAGATCATGTTTGGATTGTCAAAAAGGCAATTAAAAGCAATGAAATCATTTTGCATTTGGCCAAAAAGCGTTGATCTCTATACAAATTAAATGAAAATTTTTAAAGCATACATATATGTATATATATATGTGTGTGTGTATACATATGTTGTGCCGAATAATGGCGCCCACAATAAACAAATTGCCTGACAGCGCCCACGAAAGACGACTGTGGTGAATTGGATTTGCGCCGCACCTCACGGCTCGTTGCAACTGCGATGCGAAGCTGCCAAAATCTCAGACAAAAAATAATAATAATATTGCAGCTATATGGCTGGCGACTTCTTAGCCTGTAATTTATAGTTGTGCAGTGTATACTATGCGTCGGCTTATTTTTAAAACATTTGCCTTGAATCTCATATCTCTAAACGCTCGTCGCTTTTTGCAATAAACTAATGATGAGGCCCCCTCCAGCACAGCCAAATGCTGACGTCAGCAGCGAAAGCGAATCAAGAAATTAAACATGTTCATTTAATATTCTATGGAACTATCGCATATTCATATATCTGCCATATCTGCCATATATACATACATATATGCATATATGTTACTTGTGTATCTGCAACGCCCACCGCAAAATTTCAGACTGTTTTCTTCTTTTTTTTTTGCGCAATTCCAGCAAAGTTTGTTTATACTATACATAAAGCTGTATATATCATTTGAGGGATCGGGTCATTGGGGAATTGTGCGCTGTGCCATTTCTTTTTCGCAATTCACAAATATATGCATATATTTATTTGATGTCAGACAGAATGAGGGTAACAGTTGGGCATGGAATGCACAAAAGAAAATTTCATCCCAGGAGAAAGCAATATAGCAGCTATGACCTAGAAATGATTTCAACAGCAGCCTTTTCGCTAACTGTCAATAATTTGGTTAGAGTATTTAAAGTTCGTTTCGCTAAAGGGAAATTGCTGAAAATTTTCCACAGCATTTTCGTGTATGTCTAGTAGAATTTTTCCCGAATGTCAACAGTGTTGCTTTCTACTCACTTTTGAGTCGCGTGGCTGAAACGGTTTGCCATTGTGCAGCCAGCAGATTTCGGGCTGAGGTATGCCCGTGACATAGGCCTCCATCTTGATCTTCTGTCCAACACGCGCCATGGCGTTCTGCAGCGGCATCTTGAAGCAGGGCAGCTCAGTGGGTTCGAGAGCTGCGAGAGTGAAATTGTGAGTTGACTTGACCCAAGCTGTGAATGTCTACTATGTTCCACTTACGTTCTACGATCAAACTAGCCGAGCAGTGCTCGATGCCAGCGGGATTCGAGGCGCTACAGGTGTAGACGGCGTCGTCCTCGAGGAACACCTCGTCGAAGCGCAGCGTGGCTTCGCCATTGTTATAGCTGATCACGTAGTCCGGCGAGTCATCGATGCACTTGTCGTTCTTGAACCACTGCACGGTGGGCAGCGGCACGCCACTGACCACACAGGAGAACTGGAAGGAGGTGCCTTCGGTGGCCTTGCCGCTCTCCAGGAAGCGCAGAATACGCGGTGGCACCAGCTGCAGCTCGGCGGCATTCTCGCGCACCGTCAGCGTGGCATTGGTGTCGCAGGTGCCCACCAGATTGGAGGCGCGGCAGCTGAAGCGTGCCGTGTCTGCGGCAAAGGTCTCCTCGATGACCAGGCGGCAGATGCCTTTGTCGAAGCTGGTCTTGTAGTCCGCATTGCTCTGAATGCTGATGCCGTCCTTGAACCACTCGACGTTCGGCTCGGGAGTGCCCGTCACCTCACACTCGAAGACGAAGCGTTCGCCTTCGCGGGTCAGCGCATCCTTTAGCGGGCGTACGAACAATGGCGAAGCGTAGCGCAGCTCTGTAAAGATCTGGTTCACCTGAATGTCCTTGCGTATGTTCTCCGTGACGATGCGCTGCTGATCCACCTGATCGCGCAGCGTTTGCAGTCGCGTGATTTCCTCGCGCTGAATGCGTGATTCATTCTCGCGCTTTTGCCTGTCCTCCTCCTCGCGCTTCAGCCGAGATTCCTCTTCGCGCCTCAGCCGAATCTCCTCCTCACGCTTTACTCTCAGCTCTTCCTCGCGCTTGCTATGCAGACGCGCCTCCTCGTCGCGCAGCGCTTGCAGGCGCAGCTCCTCCTCCCGCTTGGCTATGTCGCGCAGCGTCTGGATTCGCTGCTCCTCCTCGCGCGCAGCCTGCTCCCGAACGAGCTGCTCTCTGGCCGCCTGCTCACGCACTGCCTGCAGTCGTGCCTCCTCCTCTCGCACCGCCTGCTCGCGCAGCGATAGTTGCCTGGCCGCCAGCTCACGCTGCGCCTGCTCAATGGCCGCCTGCTGACGTTGCGCCTCCAGGCGCGCCTGCTCCTCGCGTGCCAAACGCTCTCTGGCCTCTGCCTCACGAATCGCCTTCTCGCGTTCCGCCTGATCGCGTGCCTCGCGCTCCCGCTGCTCGCGTTGACGCTGCTCCTGCTTCAGGCGCTCCTGCACCGTGTTGATGTCCGTCTTCAGCTTGATGAACGATTGGAAGATGTTCATCACATCGTTGTACAGCGTCGATACCTTGCTCATGTCGTGCGCACATTGCGAAGCGCTGTCCAGCTTGGCGCGCAGCGCTGGCTCTCGGCTGGTCACATATTTCTCAATGTCATTCACCAGATTCGAGGCTTCGACGGCATCACGTAGATAGGGCACCTTGTTGGAGACGCTATTGTAGAAGTAGCTGATCTCGCGGTACTCTGCATCGATCTGTAATTGAGATGGGAAATGAGCTATGAGTTATGAGATTTGAGATTTGATTTCTTCACTTACTTTCTCGACCACCTCGAAGAAGTCGTTGGCCTGATTGAGGCTCTTTCGCTTCTGCTTCACTTGTTCCTTGAAGCTTTGCCATTTCTCGTTGAGCTTGCGCAGCTCGTCCTTCACATACGATTCGCTCTCGGGATTGCTAATGAGCAGCTGCTGCCTCGTGGTCTCTGTGAACTTCTCGATGCGCTTCTCGAGCAGCTTGCGAAATGGAAAAAGAGACGAGGGTAAATCATGTTAAAAGGCTGCCAAAAAAAAATCATTTATTACAGCTCATTCTCTAATTAACCCATTAAGCGGCCGCAGCCAAAACAAATGTCTGGCCAAATAGGCAAACAAGTGCAGCCAAAATGAGCTCTAGAGATATAGATACTTTTGCATGGTGGTGCCCAGGCTGAAAGTCCATAAAAATCAGAACGTCAAAAGCAATTTATAACGCCAAATGTGCAGCTAAGAGGAGTGAATTTCAAAACAGCCAAGTGCCAAGCATTCAAATGTTCATATCTCTAGCTGTAGCTGTATCTGTATCTGTATCTATATCTATAGCTGTCGCACTAGCTGCAAGATGTATTTCTCAAGTTTTTAATTACAAACTAACGACAGCTGCCGCTGTCCGTTCAACGCTGCGCTGACAGCGACGGCAACATTTTGAAAGCTGAATTTGAATTTGTACTTATTTTCGAAAATGTCTCAACGCATTTGGAAATTTGATGAATGTGCCGGGGCTGCTTCCATACGGAAACCATGTTCAGTCAGACGACACAGGCAATGCAAAAACCAAGGCAAAAGGCAAAATGGAAAGGGGAAAGGGGAAAAGTAAGGGAAACTCTTGCCACATGCATTGGAATGGATTACAACCGAATCTTCGTAATGGCTACCTCTAATGTATGCGCTGACTGGCCCCAGCGTCGCTGATGAGGCGTCGATTTCACAAATCTGGGCATTGAACACTATAAGATTGAGGTTAGTATTAAATACCTTGCAGCTGAATCTGAATCTCTATGCTAGCCAAGTAGTAGTAGAAGTGGATGAGAAGAGAGGCCCTCACGCACAACGCATCGCATCGAGTTCACTCACCTCTATGGTACGTTCAAAGTACTCGAATGCCAGCGATGTTGTTTTGGCAGCCGCCAGACTATCCACATTCTGTCCATTAATATCGTGCAGCTGCTTGCTGACGCTGTCCAGACTGCGATCAATATCCTCCAGGTCGCTGCGAAACTGCTCGATCTTCTCGAGGCGCTCCAGAGTGGACATGGTGGCGCTGCTGTTCGACTCGAAGTGAATGCGCAAATTCTCCAACAACTTCAATATGCGATCAGTGTCGATTTCGCGAGCGCCCGGCGGCTCCAATACGCGCACACGATCGATCAGCAGTTCGGATTGTGTGATTAACGATCTAAATTTATCCATGCACTGATCGCGGAATTTCTCGTGCTCGGCTATGGTGCGCTCCACGCCCGAAGACGGAGACGGAGACGGAGATGGGCCCGTTGCGCTCGACTGCTGCCTGGCGAAGTAGGCATCGATCTCTCGGCGCAGCTGCACAATGTTCTCGAGGAACTGCAGCACGCTCTCCAGCAGCGTGCGGTAGTCGTACTTGATGCCATCCAGTTTCGCCTTCAACATGCGCAGATTGTTGATCACCTGCTCGATCTTGGCCAGCGACTGCTGATCCTTGGTCTGTATGCTCAGCGTGGTCTGTATGCGCTGCTGAATCTCCTCCTGGGCGCGCTCTATGTCCTGGGTCACATGGCTCAGCTTCTCGCGCGTGCTCGTCAGCAGCTGCTTGGAGTCCACGCTCGAGGTGCTGAACACCGGATACAGCTGTGTGTCCACCTGCGTGCTCTTGGCCACAGTCTAAACAAAATAAACGAGTTATTAATGTGGAGAACTCTTTTGTCGTCTCTCCTCTTTACCTCCTCGTTGTCGCTCATGACTTTCTCTAGCAAATATTCTACTTCGCGCTTTTCCGCAATGGTCGTTGTCCAATTTTCCAGACTGCTCGTCACGTCGACTTGCCGCTTACTGAAGCCGTTCAGTGTCTCCTCCACTGCCTGCACCGAGGGCTTCGTCTCGAGATATGGATCCACAATCTACGCAACGATGTCGTTAAAAATAGCATAACATAAAATCAGTTTCAGTTTGTTTCTATTTTTTATTTTTTTTGTTTGCTCTTGTTTTGTTTTTTTTTTTTTTTTTTCTTTTAGTTTTCGGTTTTCGTTTTGGCTTTTTATTTTAGTTTTGCGTTTGCCTTTTTGGCTTTTCTATAATTTCTTGCTCAAGTGTCTTGGCTGACAAGTTGGAAAATTCGTGGAAAGCGCGTGGCACGTGGCACGCATCTGCCTGTGATCACGGTCTGACGCGTTCTGTCGCACCAGAGTCCAGGCCAGACCAAACCCGAACCGAGCTGCGTCCCACTCTCTCTCTCTATCTATCTATCTATCTCTCTCTCTCTCTCTCGCTCTATCTATAGGCGAGCTGCGCAAATTGCCTGTTTTTATTTATGGACTCAACTCGACTCGAGGCGTTGGCAGCCAAGCGAATTTTCTAATTTCAAATCTTCGCATGCGACTGCCGCACTCTGGCGCTATAACACACAGCCTCTCCTCCCTCTCCCTGCTCTGGATGCTACACGCTACATGCTCATGCATGTAAGGGGGAAAATGGCTTGTCGTTTCTAAAATATATGTTTATGGTGTGGCTATAGCCAGCCGAAATCATATTGTTCGAAATTTATGTGCCCTAGCTGGCAGGTACAAAGCAGTTGCTGCACAGCTCGGCTAAGATGCAATCAACACTTGAATTATATGTATTCTTAGCTCTCCATGGAAGATACGCTTATTAAACTGTTGATAGAGATCTTAAAGAGGTGCGAGGGAACTTTTCAAGAAAATTGTGCCAGACTGCAGCTATCTAGGCTAATGCTGTGTTAGCTATACGAATATGATTTATGATCTAAGCATCTATAAAAAACATCTGAAACTAATATTAATAATAAATTATATATCAGACGATTTTTATATATATTTTTTTTCCTCAAATAAATTAAAATATTTCTAAAGTTTGTTCAGTATTAATTCTGCTACTCAAGAAATATATGTTTAATTATTGTTAAAGTCTCTTCTCATCGATTATTCGTCTAAAGTGACAAACTCTTAGAGATAGTCATGATGTCTATTTGTATAGGGTAGAAGCATAAACAAAGCCAGCGAGCAATGTACTTTGGTTTTTGTTTTGCAAATTCGCGACGCGCTCTAAGAATAGCAAGCATTGCAGCATATTAGACTGCTCTGGGTCTGACAGAGAGTCTGAATGTTTGCAGCTGACATCAGCAGTTAGTCAAGAAAAGAAAAACTCATGCAAGAAGCTGCCCTGACATTAGAGAATTCCAACAATCTATAATAACTATATCTTATGAGGCAATACAGACTTTTAGGTTGATGAATCGCTGGCCAGTCGACTTGAGTTCCGCATAGCTGGCGGCAATGTTGGCCCAGGTGGCCTGTAGGAACTGCAGCTTGTGCTCGTCGGGCGTTTGCAGCAGCTGGCGCTGCAAATGGTCCAACTGACTAGAGAGCTCGTTGGCCTGCTCGAAGAACTCGATGAGCAGGGAGACGTAGTCGACGCGCTTCAGCACTAGATCCTTTAGCTCAATCCAATGCTTGTGCAGTGCCTCGGCCTTGGAGTCCACATCGAAGCGCTGCTGCGGACTGAGCGACTCCAGATGCTGTTTGATGGACTCCAGCAGCAGATTGATCAGCTCGCCCTTAATCTGTATGGAAATAAACATGGTTAGGTTTAAGGCTTCTCAATTTCTTTTCTCAATTTGCTAATTTCGCTTACCTCTAGATCCTGCATTAGCTCGTGATGCTGCAGCAGAAACTGTTTGGCCTGATGCAGATTGCGTCCCATGTTCACGTTCTGCTGCAGCTGCAGCTGGCCAGAGGCACGTAGCCAGGCGAGCAGCTCGTTGTGCTGTGACAGGAATTCGCTTAGAGCTCGCTGCACTCGCTGATGATCCTCGCTGCTGTTTGCACAGATGCCCTCGACGTAGGCCTTGCGGTTCTCCAGCTCATCCAGCACTCGCTTGATGCCCTGCGTCTCGGGCTGTGTGCGTCCCACCTCGTCCAGAATGCCATAGCCCAGACGCAGCGGCTCCTCGGTGAAGGTGCGCACGTCTCGGGATACCTTGGCGTACATGGCATAGCTCTCGGGCGAATTGGGCGGCAGCTTGACGCTGGCTAGCTCCAGTTCCAGCTTTTCCAGCACGCTGAGCGTATGCTCGGCCTTGGCAAAGAAGTCGCGCGACTGCTGCAGCCAATGCTCGCGCTGATCCACCAGATCCAGGTGCTCCGTGCAGATGCTAAGCACCGCGTAAGCGCGAGCACAATCCTCATCGCCGGCAAAGTAGCCCGGAGCCTGCACTTTCTCCTTGGCCCGTGTTATCTTGAGCGCACGATCTCGCAGCAGCAGTGCCTGCTGTTTCCACTCCCGATACTTGAGCAGCGTCTGGTTGGCCGTGTGCTCGCATTCGCCCAGGCTGTACATGGTGTTCAGCTCGTGCTTGGCCTGCTGCAGAGCTGACTCCAGTTCAAGTAGCTCGCGGCCCAGCAGCTTTAGGGCGAGGCACTGCTCCAGCTGTGTCTTGCGCGTCTGCCAGGCCAGCTCCAGGGCATTGCGACGATCGTGCAATGCCTCCAGCCACTGCTGCACCTGATGCACGGCTCGTGTTGCATCCCGCTTAATGTGTTCGGGTCGTGTGTCCAGAGTCTCGAGTTTCTCCAGCTCCTGCAACTGGGCCAGCAGCTCGTTGCCATCCTTGAGCGCTGCCATGACGCCGGTCAACATGTCGATGCGCAGCTGCTTGAATTTGTTGAGGAACTCCTGAACGCCAGCCACCTCAGCGGGCAGCGATGCCTCGTGGCAAGTCACTTCCAGCTGATCCATGCTCCTGAAGCACTGCGTCATCTTGTCATGGAACTGTGTGCACAGGTGCAGAATATGCTGACGATCCTGCAGCAGATTCAGTATATCCTGCCAAATGATGTTGAGTGTGTCGGCCATGGCATTGACTAGCTCCGAGCTGATGCGTTTGCTGGCCAGCAATTTGTCGGCCTTCTGCACAAACTCATCCATGGGCCCAGGCAGGTTCTAAGAGAGCAGATGGAAAGTCAGTTATCTATTAAAGATTAAAGAGTGCATAGCTACCTGTAGATTACGCAGCGTCTCATCGTGCTCTCTTTGCATGTGCAGCGATTCATCTAAATTTTCGCCGAGCGCTGTGATCTTTGGCTCCAGTTCCACAACTTTGATGTAAATCTTTTCGGGGCTCTGTGAATTGGGTTTTAAATTAAGAAAGCTATAAAAGCAAGCCAAGCCTAGAACTACTAGCTGAAGACTGAGTAAGTTAACTTGAAACAGAAGAAAGTCTATGAATCTAACTTGACCAAAGAGAGATGCTCAGAGGGGCGAAATTTGTGCAAGAGAAATGTCAAATCTGAGGGAATCTAAGCAAAAATCACAAAAGAGAGCTCGACTCCTATTCTATATATAAAACTTAACCCTTAGCCTCATAAATGTGCTTATTTTAAATATTATTCAGAGTCACGTTCACGGCCTTCTCTTGCTCAGTCGCAGCCAATGCTGCGTTCTCATTCATGAAACTAGTCGTTGACATCGAAACCTGCTCAGGCAACGACAATGCTGCACAGCAGCTTCTAATTTTGGTAGTCGTTGTCGAGTTATCGATGCACAACAAAAACAACAAAAACAACAACAACAACAACGAGCAGGAGGAGAATAACAACAGTTCCCAACTCTATTGGAGTTTCTGTGTGTGTGTGATTGCAATGAAGGTCAGCGCTGACTCTATATGGTAATGGCATCCGTTAGTTTTTCCTGTTGTTGATATGTATATATGCCTGCTGGAATACCCTGACTGGCCTCCTGCTCCTCCTCCTGCTGCTGCTCACACATATTTGGCCAGAGTTATGTGGTTCCAGTTTGCTGTAGGAAAAAGTGCCACATGTCACAGCATGGAGAACATTTCAGCTGCTGCCTGTCTGCCCGCACGACCGCCCGTCCGCCCGACCGTCCTCCTGCCACACGCAGTGAAAGCCACTCGCATGGTAGCGTCTGCCCCATCAAATGCTTAAGCAGCCCCCGTGCGTGGGTGTCAATTCGTTTGACAGTCACGACAATCTCTAATGCTTTCCTCTAGGGCTCGCCGTCTGACGTTATTGTTATTGTTATTGTTTTTTATGTTTGCGTCTTTTAACCATATCTGGCGCGGAACGCATCGTTTAGCCGTCGATTAAATTGAACTTTAATTTGTTTGCTGTGTGTCCACAGAGCGCACAGCTGCCGTTCCCAAATGCATACACTCAAGATCAACCATCTCACTAATGACCGTAATCAATCAATTACAATGAAAACTAATAACCGTGCTATTAGACTGAAATTACAACATTGGCGCCCAGGGGCAGTCGGCCGCTCCAGTGGCTGCTCCAACTTGGCTAGTTGGACGTGAGTGAGTTTTCAATATGCAAAAATTGTTGGCTCCGGATAATGCGAGTTGATGTAACGGGCAGGCAGCGTCACGTCAGCGATGTCTAACTGAAATGTGAACCATATATGGCATGACATCACTATAGCCAGCCATAGACCATAACTATATTCATATATGAATACAAAAATATAAATACGAGTATGCGCACGGCGCTTCATTCATTGCAACATTTTCTCTTGAATCATATTTCAGAGTGCCGCACGCAGCGGGCCATTCAAATTGCGTATGTGTGTGTGCAGTTTGGCCATTTATAAAGAGAGTTTGGACAACGTTTGGCTAAGCTCTGGTAACGAGACGGAAGTCTAAGACGATCATGTCAGTAGGATACAGCGATGATATAATACCCAAACGCTCCCATGGGCAACAGGGTATGTCCAACGGTCCAGCCGTCCAGCTGTCCAGCTGTCCATCTGTCTGTCTAAGCCCACTTCTGAGGCGCTTAGCCCCAAACACGTTTTTGGCTTTTAAATTAATACTTTGTGTCAGCGGGTAGAACACGATTTCGATATAAAATTACCTTGACGTGGTTATCGTTTGTATGAAATCATTGCGCGCTTTTATTTTTTTTTTTATTATTATTTTTTCTTTTCGTTTCGCTCTTTTATTAGAGCCCGGCTTTTTGAAAGCCGATGCTATTTGATGATTTGATCGAGTATCTCGTATAGCTGTGTAGCGTGGGCGTTGGCAAATGCTTAATGGAAAGCGTTTGCAATTTAAACAATTGGCAATTCGCGACACGCGACTAGCCACAAATTGAGAGCTGCCCGATGGAGTATCTAAAGTTAATTTGTAGTAAACAAATTATTTTATATAAATGCATACACATACATACATGCCTATATGTATAAAATATGCTCAATAAATTGTTTATTTCTCTGAAATACTTGACTGCTCCATATAGCCAGTGTACGAGCTGCATATCAATGAAATTGAGACCATTAAAAATACATAAATCAATCATTCACTAACCCGCGCACACACTGCCAATTGCAGAGCATATAGATAAAAGAGTTTGGACAAATAGCCAAATGCCATAAAGCCGCACTAGCATTAGCATTGGCATTAGCGCATTGTCTGTGTGTGAATTGGCGGGAATCAAGCTGAAATTACGAAATTTAGCAAATACTCATATTCAAATGATTTGTTCGACATTGTTATTGGTTTTTAAATATACATTTCAAACGGCTCATATTGGTTTAGCTATGCTGGATAATAGCTGCAAAAATATTTCAGAAAAGCAAAGGGAAAAGGGGCATATTGGTTTGGCTATGGCGGATTGAAAAATATTTGTGATTTGTATAACAAACTGAGCAGGAATGAGATTGAATGAAATAAATTGAAGTTTTTGCTTATTTTAATTAAAAAATAAATAAAAATAAAATAATATAAATAAATAAATAAAAATCCCCAGATTAATTACAGTAAATTTCAGCACAAAGTCAGAGTATTCCACTTTATAATAGTCCAATACAATTCAAACATTCTACATTTCACATCATTTGCAGAGCATCGAGCTGTCACCTATGCCCGTTCAGCTTGACTAGATTTGTGTCATAAAACATTGTTTTATTTTTTTTTCCATTAATTTGCATTGTGTCAGCCTTAATGATCCAACAAAGGTTAGCTGGCGTGTGATGTCAGACTTTTGAGTTCTATTAATACGCGTAGATACAATAAACAAAATAAACATGAAATATGTTTCAGTTATTTCTGTGCTGTATTTGTTTCTCGCACTTGGCCAGTTCCCAGGCAGCAGCGAACTAGAAAGAGCTAAGGAGAGAGTGTGTGTAAGAGACAGAGAGAGAGAGAGAGAGAGAGTTGCTCTCGGTGCAATCGGATCTCTCCAATCGAATGCAATTTAAAATTTCAATTTAATTCGCAGCCAGGCGAGAGATAATTTCTATAATTGTTTGTACAAATTGCTAACCACGACTCGCAGCAGCAGCCAAAAGCCGCAGCAGTGGCAGTCGCAGCGTCGACTTTCATTGAACGTTTATCGGTAAATATCAGTTTTCATGTAAACATGCAATACATTTCGCATCTACTCGAAAACCAGAAAACGTGCCTGGTAATTACGGCAGCTGCTCTGCTCCTTAGATAACTTGGCTGGCAGATGCAGCCGGGCTCAAATGTTGGCTGGGATGCCGTGGCTGCCGTGGCTGCCGCTGCTGAATTTATGCCGCTGCCTTCGATTATCAATCAGTGCGTGCCAAAACTGTTTTGTCAGCTGCGCTAAGTAGGAGCTGCATTAGCTACGCCAATAGCCGATAGCCAGCTGCCAAGGAGACCGGCTTGGCCGCGTTTGCCAACTGGCAGCAGCGTCTGCGCATAGAATACATTATTTAACATCTCTTGCTTTTTAACACTGGACATGTTGACAATGTCCAGCGCCACCTCTTGGCTTGTGCCTGCGAGGGCTGCACAAACAGCTTTATGGTAATTCAGTTGGCTAAGTGAAGTGTGAAAATGTTTTTGTAGCAAATTAAAAGTTATTTGTGGAACTAGAAAACAACTAAAGTAAAGATTAAGTATATAATGGTAACTGTTGCTCCATGCAAGAGAAGAATAATAGAAATTTAATTATAAAATAAATGATAAAGAAGAACAGCCCAGCTAAGAAACTGAAGAAGAGAAAAAACAGCTAAAAGCTTGCCCAGCAGACAAGCAAATTCGAACTGTAATTTGGCTTGAAAACATTTCAAGTTTCTAATGTTTCTATATCGAATATATGGCTTTTATCTTGTGCAATAAAATCTATTGGCAAATTGCAAACTTTTATTACACTCTGCAGAGAGTTTCGCCCTGCTGTGACTTTTAGGGCTTTAGCTTTGAGTGCATAATGAGGCGGCAAATCACTGTGTGTGATCGGTGCGCTATAAATCACAGTGACAATCGTGACTCTCGTCGTGATTTTCGTTTGGCGCAGCCCTCGTTGCAAGTGCGAGTGGAATGCGCAGCTTTTCATGCGTAAATTTATGTGCCTGCCAAGCGTCGTAAACATTTCTCTAACTTGGCACACGGCTTTCTTTTGCCAGGCCCGACTGCAGCAGCAGCCAGAGCTCCAGCTCCAGCTCCAACTCTAGCTTCAGCTGTGACTCTGACTTTGACTCGGGCTGAGTGTCCATGCATTGCGCAGCTGCAGCGTTTCACCCACGCCAGCCCAAAGCGACGGCACATAACTTAGCTACAGACTTGGGTGTGTCTGTGTGTGTGTGTCTGCTGCTCATATGTCTGGGCAATTTATGAGTGAAAAGCTGCGACTTTTACAAATGAAATTGCCATAAATTCAATTAGTCGCGCTGCCCTGGTCCATGGCTGCGCTTCAATTGCAAATCAGAGCGAATCGACAATGGATCTCAAGTATCTGCAGCCGCTTCCAGCTAAAGCAGGTCGCCTTTGCGCACCAATTCCCCCTATATGATGTCTGCAGATATATTTTTAGCCATCAAATGGTCTTAGCCAATGCTAATGCCAAATTAATTTCGCGCATTAGTTCCAATTATGGAGCAACTGGAGGCGTCGTCAGCACGCTCGGCACGCTTCAGAGAACTATTTATTTAGAGTGAGCCTAAGCGAAATACGTAAATCTTAAAGGCCCCCTTTGAAGTTGGTTTCTTGGTCTGTTTGCTTTGTTTCGGCATTCTAATTGGCTGCCGTACATTTCTGACCAGTCCATGGAATTTGCTTGGGAAACTAAACTAAACAAACCCAAAGATACAATTGTATCAATTGTAAATATTTTTGTATAGAAATGTTTTCATTTGGAGCATGAAAAAAAAAAAAAAAACTACAGCAACAACGAGTGGAACTAGAACAACAAACAGTTGCGACCAAGATAATAAACTTTTCTTAAAGCCATTGAGATTGATGCGTTGCCCAAGAGTTACATGTGTCTAGTAAATGAATTTCATTGGCCAAGGGTTGGGCACCATCATTCAGATGGCAGATACGTAGCAAAAGATGCTGATTTAGATGGAAAAAAAACATAAAATGTAAATCATGTCGATGAGTTACGAGAACCGAGAGTCTCACAGACTCTGCCCTCGTCTCTTGGCTAACAGATTTTCTAAATGGCTCAAAATGGGCAATAGAGGAATTTCAGCAAAAATGATGGCAAAGAGGAAGCAATCGCTGTTATCTTAACAATTGCCATCACATTGTTTGTATGACAGAAATTGCCTTTTCAAATATTCAGCCACAGCTGCTCGAGTCGACGGCACGAACTTTGCTGCTCGGCAAACGCAATCAAACTAACGCAAACTTTGAAAAGAAAGAGTTAAATATCTATCTGTAACTGAAACTTTGACATATGCGAAGTACTCGAACTTATTAACATACATATATAGTTATGTACGCAGCATAAGAAAAACTTGTGTTGCCTCAATCTTTTCACAGACTATCTATCCATAACTTTGGATGTGCTTCCGCCTCCCTCTCCCTCTCTCTCTCTCGCTCGCTTCCTTTCAGCATAACAATAACAAACGAAAAATAAACTGAGCTCATCGAAAAGTATCTTTAAGCTATATGCCACGCCTTTTGTTATAGCTGGCGTACTTGTATGTCTGTGTTAATTTATATATGTATGTATGTCGGCACATGTGTTTGCTTTTTTTTTTTTGGAATTTTATTTTGACTTTGTGCTCGAAGTCTGCTAATTTGTTTACCTGCCCGCATTCGTAGTTTTTTCGAGCGCTGCAACAGGTAAGTCCTCGACAAATCAATTTAACTGCTGCCAGCTCGTGTGGGTGTTCGTCTACAAGTTTTCATATTATTTTCATTTCGCAGAATTTTCTTTGCCAAAATATGAAAACGTGCTGAAAAGCGCTTAACAAACTGCTCGTTCCCGCACTGACTCATATTAAATTGTGTAAATTAAATCAAATGCTAAACACATGCAGAGCAGTCGCTTCGAGAAGCCCATTCAAATTGTTGTTGAAAAAGTGGCACAAAGTGGCCAACAAAAAAAAAAAAAAAAAAAAAAAAAAAAAAAAAAAAAAAAAAAAAAGAACGAAAAACGAAAAATGAAATTTCAATGAGTTTTTGCCAAACGAGTTGAATGAACAACGAAAAAAAAATATATACGCCCGTGGCATAAAACTTTGGCGTCTTCTATAATTATGGAACGTTGTCGGGCCTGGGTCATAAAACTCTCCAAAACTCAACTCAAGTTCAGGCCAGAGATTTATTTTGGCTCAATTTTCGCTACGCATGTGAGGCCCTAAAGTTTCCCATTGGTTTCTTGCGGTTGCCGTTGGTCTTCGGCTGGGTTACCCGTTTTCACTCTGTATAGCACTTTTTTTTATACATACATATACATATACATATATATATAAGTATATCATTTTTTATGTTCTCGTGCAGGTAGCAGCTGCGCCTAATTGCCAAAGTATCTTGCAGATACATTTCTTTTGTCACGTTAGAACGCGCACGCTCGCTACGCTGATGTCAGACAACCTTGAACCCTTTTCTTTTTAGTTTGAAAGAGAGCGAGAGAGAGTGTGAGTGGGAGGGAGATAGAGAACAGGCAAATGGACAGACATAAGTAAATAAATACATACGAGTGCTATCAACAACTTTTGCTTTCGTTGTGGGGCGCTCAATGTGCTAATTGGCACGGAAATTATATTAAAGCCGGTTTCAAACCAATCAAACAACCAGTTTTTGGTATTAGTCGAAATAAAAGTCAAATATTTGAATTGTCTTTTGTTTAATATTATTTATTTTTGTGGAGTTTTTTCATATATGCCTAGTTAAATGAAGGTATATTAACTGTGTGTTTGAGTTGTTTGATATGTAAAATATCAATATTTATATATATCAAGAAAAGGTGCAAATCGGCAATAAAAACAGAGAGTGGAAGAATAAGAAGATGATATTTTAAAGAGACAAAGTAGTAACGAAAGTTTAAGGGCTATAAAAGTTGAATGGATGGACATATGTTGATAAAATAAGTATTGATAGAATGAGAGAGAGAAAGATAAAGAGAGAGAGAGAGAGAGAGAGAGAGAGAGAGAGCCAGGGAAAGGGAGCAAAAGGCAACAAAAATGCAAGCAAAAAACGGAGGCAGAATGGAATAAAATTTCTGAAATATTGGTAGAGCGGAACAGAAGGAATGAGTGAAATAATACTGGACCATAAAAGTGAGAGAGATGGACAGAGTGCGAGAGAGAGATAATATTGATATGATACATGGAAAGTAGAACAAAATAAAGGTAGAACCAGATTAATTAAGAGAAGAAAATAAAAACTTCGAGACCACAAATTTGAATAGCCAAACAAAAATAATAATAATACTAATAATTAATAATAATAATAAACAAATATTAATATTAAGAAACACAAAAAAAAAGGAAATCTAAGAACTCTAAAACTAAGATGGAGCGAAAATCATATCAGCTTTGCCATGACAAAAATCTCTCTTTTACTACAAACAAATACACAATATATCATAAAAAGAACATGAGCATAAAGATCTTCACGCTTTCTTTTGGGGTCATGAAAATCGCCTAGAAGGGCAATAAACCAAGCTGATATCTTATTTATATAGCCCACTGAGATCTCTGTGCTCTGCCAGGACAAACATCTACATATTTGCCCTTTTGACTTAACGGCCAAGTGTAGCTGCATAAATTGCAGCGTTTGCTACTTGAAGACATAGTTATCTATTGGTATCTGCAACAATGTTCATGTTGCAACAGCAAAAGCAACAACAACAGCAACAACAACAACAAAATCAGCAACAACAACTCACTTGCAAGAGCGCTATCACCAGCTGTATGGGTCCACAGCGTACGACAACGGTGCCAATTGTGGTGGCACGCAGAGAGGAGGATGTCGTTGCCTGGCTTGGCGTTGGCGACGATGATGACATTGTTGCTGAATAATTGAAGGCGTCTAGCTGCGACTGTGAGTGCGACTGTGGCTGTAGCTGGAGCTGGCGATTCGAGGAGCTGGCCGAGTACAGTGAAGACATCGATGAGTCTAACGTTTGACGACGCTCCATGTTGTGGCTGTCTCTCTGTCTCTCTGACTGTGTGAGTGTTGTTGTCGGCTTAGTGGCTACGTGTTCGAGTTGTTTTGTGTTTTGTGTAGGCGTGGGCGTAGTGTTTAATCTTTTCCGTTTAGTTTTCGTTTTGTTTTCTATTTTATATATGTACATATACGTATGTATGTATTTATTATTGCGCGCGTCTTTCGCTTAGTTGTGCATTTTGTTTTCGTTTTGTATTCTTATGTTTCTTTTTTGTCTAAAGGAAATATGTTTAGTTTGAGTTAGTTTAGTTTTGTTTGTTATTTCGTTGTTCGTTTTCGCGAATTTCCTCGATTTACTCGTTTGTCGCGCTCGCTATCAATGCTGGCGATCGTCTGACGGCCCCCCAACACATCGAATACGCTGAGAGCGAAGAACTATGGCAAATAGATCGACTATGACTTCATGCCTCGCGCTGCCTGTTTATTATTGTGTGCTAAGCACAACAATGTCTACACATTTATATACATGCAAATATATATTTATATACATATATACAAGAGTCTACCTATACAGCTGTATTTTGCATATGCGCCCGAGCAAATTTCTAGCGCTGCCTTTGATGCGTGCGTCGCACCGATCTTTGCTCGACCCGATGACAATGCTCAATTTGCGCTATTTTTGAAAATCAAACTAAAACGTAGAACTACGCGCATATTGAGTAATTCTCAGATGCTGCTGCTGCTGCTTCTGCTGCTTCTACAGCTGCTGGCTCTGTTTGAATAGCCCACATTTGGCGGATGTGCGTCAGGCTAATCATTGTTGCTGTATTGTATCTTTGAGATATCGAGATACAATCGCACACATGTGCCAAAAATTGTTGCAGTGTCTGAAAATGTTAACCTTTTGGCTGTGAGGTGCCTTTACTCGCCCTCTCCCTCTCCTTCTCCCTCTGCCTCTCTCTCTTTCTCTGACGCTTGGCTGCTCAATCAATTGCAACTGTTTCGGGGGTTGGCAGAAATTATGGCAGCTTTCATTTATTTTTGAAATATTACGCATACGCAATGTGAGCTGCTGCTGCTGCTGTCCGCCCTGTGTGTGCGCCCGGCTGTGGCATTAGGTAATTTCTTTTCAGTTTCAATATTTTCTTGATTTTTATGGCCAAAACATTTGAAGCGGTTGCTCGTATGAGGCAATGTAAATGATTTTAATTGTACTTTTCTAAAAATAAACAGCCACTATAAAATGTTACACACACAGCGAAAGATAGATAGCGAGAGAGAGAGAGAGAGAGAGAGAGAGAGAGAGAGAGAAAGAGTGGATGCCTGGAAATGGGGTGTGCCTGCCAGAATTTTTGGATGCCTGGCTGCCTGCTTGAATGTCTGGCTGCCAGCCTGTCGCTGTGCGAACTCCCCGACAAGTGTCAATTTTAACTGACAGCCCCAAAAAGCTAGTCAACGAAATGATATTTATTTTTCGTGTCTTTTACTTTTTGCAATTTGTTTGTGTCTTTGATTTGACGACGGCCAACAACAATAACTAAATTAGAACACAATTTGTGCCTCAGCATCAATTTATATATATATATATAAATATATATGCATATGTATATGAATGTGTGTTTGTTTTTTGCTCTTGTATTAAATATAATTTATCTAGCATTCAATGTCATTAGTTGTTAATTTATTGCGAGCGTCAGAAATTCATTTACATTTCGATGCCAAATTTACATTTTTCAAAAACTTTATTCGCACATTTTTGTGCTACGACGGATTGATGAGCAAATAGATTGAACAGAAACGCGCGCGCCGCGTGCCCCACAACCGAACGACGCGAACTTCGAACAAGACTGAGCAGCTCAACCGGACGACGGCAGCCGCCAGATCGCCGCGAGATCGGGCCGAATGCGAGTGCCAAAACGGGGGAGCCCGGCACTTAACCGATTCGCTCAGCTTTTGTGCTCTCAAATGACGCGCGATTGAGCTGCAGCTCGATTGCCGGCTGAGCTGGGAGAGAGGAAGAGTGTGAGAGCGAGTGAGCGAGAGAGCGTGAGAGCGGGTGGTTGAAGAGTGGGAGGCAGTGACGACATAAATAAACAAGTGCTCTTGGCATTCGTTGCGTCGTTAATTCATGATTTCAATTTTTAATGCCCTGCGCCGGCTGCAACAATGTGCTCAAGCAAAGCTTGTACTTTAATAACAGACACAACCGAAGAGGCAACAACAACAACAACAGAAAGAACAACAACAACAACATCAACAACCTGACTGCATCGTGTCTTAATAGAATGCAACAGGCGGCCGCCCGCATTCACAGCTAACCCGCTCTCCCCCTCCTCATCTCCCTCGTCCCATTGCAGTTTTACGCTACTTGAGCGTTCAAAATGCGTGTGGCAGGCACTGCTCGAGAGCTGACCAAGGCATGCCAGAAAGAGGGCGACAGAGAGTAGACCGAGGGGGTGAGAGCGATGCAGGTTAGTTCGTGCCGTTCGTGTTGCTGCATCCAATCAACGTATTCTGTTATTATTTTGCAGCCTATCAACGGCACCAAAAATTTATTGAATTATATTTTCCGGCTAGCTTGGAGCGGCGAGCAATTTGATTTGATTGCTACATGGCGCTTGGGAATGCATGAGCAGAGGAGGCAGAGAAAGGGGTAAGAACTAAAACTCTCATGTGCAGGGGCCAAGCAGTGTATATATTATTTATAATGTTTTCTTTATTTATTGAGATTAATGAGACATTTGAGTAGGCAAATAACTAACTTCAATGCATACATATATATGTATGTGTGTGTGTGTGTGTGTGTGTGTGTGTGTGACACCCTTATGACAGCTCTCACACATTAATTAAAATCACTTAAAAAGCATTTGATAAATATTTATGAACTGTCCAGGTCGAGGGCAATTGAAATTAGGCAAGTGGATTGTGGGTTCTCATTTAACCGCTTGACTGCACAAGGGTTAAGCCTTGGCTTTTATGGCTGCAGCCAAAAGTTATGCAACAGTAAATTACAGCTAAAATGCATCCAGTAGAAATATATATATATATACTATATTTGTTCATTAACAAATTCAACTATTTTGTGTGACTTATTTGTGACTAAAAAAAGTGTATAAAAATTAATTAAAAGCTACAAATATAATTGATTTTTTGTATGAATATAATTGTTGTGCAATTAAATAAATTAAAAGTAGATTTAAAATTAATTTGGAATTCTCTAATTGTCGCAAGCAAAACAAACTAATTAATTAAGCTAGTTTCATAATTTAAATAAATACAATTAAAAACATGCGTTTCACTTAAAAAGTAATAAACGCGCAAGCATTTGTTTAGCTCATGAGCTAAAATTGCTAAAATAGCGGCGAACTTATAATAAAATTAGACATAAAATAAAATAAAATCAAATAAATGCCAGCAAATTCGTTTTTGGCAAGAAAAACATTCAATAAAACAAACAAACAATAAAGAACAAAGCGGAGCAGCGGCAAATGGCGCGTCTTAATTAGGCGGGTTCTAGTGGGAGGGGGCGGGCGATTCTCTCAGAGAAATCCCTTGATCGTTTGCTTCGTTATATTCTCGTAGTATTTGCTGCGGCGCCACGATGCTGGCGGCGTCTGCTGCGCATTGTCAGCCGTCGCAGCGCACTGGGCACTCACCTCCGGCGTGACGGCCGTGGAGACGCTGGGCAGCAGCTCGGTGCTGATGTTGGCCGCATCTAGGCCGTAGGCCTCTAATTCGCTGTCCGATTCGATGGGCTGGACCAGCTGCAGCTGCTGCTGCTGCTCTTCGGGCGTGGGCGTTACGCTTTGGCTGTGCAGCTCGGCCACGCCCACCACGCTATCCTGATCGTCGGACTTGAGGGGCTGCTGCGCGGAGAAGTAGCTCAGTTCGGAGCTCTCAAAGGACATGTTGACAGGCGACTGCGGCAGCTCGGGTATTTCAAAGTTGCTCAGCGTGGAGTCGTCAGCCTCATCAAAGGAGTTCTTGGCGGAGCCAATGTAGGAGCTGGTGCGACCCGAGGCCGTTTGGAAGGAAGACGAATGCGAATTGGGCGTGAAATTGCCCTCAGAGGCCGTGGCAAAGGATTCATCTTCCGTTGAACGCGACTGCCAGTCCTGCATGCATCGAATGGAAACCAAATGAAAAAGCCCCCCAAAAATAAGCGAAAGCAACTACAGCCCTCCCAGCTCACTTACCTCGCTGGCCATGCCCAGCTTTTTGTGGGTGGCATTCGACAGGTCCAGCTCGGCGCCGCTGCAGTCTCGTATGACCGCATCCAAGGACTCGGCCACCTCGGCAATTGCGCTCAACTTGTGCGAAATGGCAGCACAGGCCAGGTCATTGCTGCCCGTTGGCGTCACAGTCAATGTGGCTGGTGTTTCCACATGAATGGACTCGCCGCTGCCTGCGCTGCTGTTGCGTCCGCTGTCGTGCATCGGACTCGGACTGCTGTCCAGCGGCAGCTCATCCGGCACAACGCTGTAATCACATGAAAGCAAATTGGGTTTACTCAGCTGTTGCTCGGCCGTCGAGTCCACTGAGGCGGTGCGTGAGTGCAAGGGTGAGGGCTCATCGGTGTCTGTGTAGTCGCTATGCGGATATGTTTCGCTGTCGTTGCGTATGAGCGCCTTAATCTTGTCCAGACTGTTCTGCCCAGGTTGCTCTGGCGGGCCCTCTTCTTCTTGCTCCTCTTCTAAGGCATCCTCTAGTATGATGTCGCGCTCTATGGAAGCTTTGGCTATCTTGGTCTTCACACTGGAAGTGCTTGCCGTCTCATCGTCATCTTCCTCATCCTCGTCCTTTGGCTCATCCTGTTCGGTATCGTCGCTGCTCAAGTCTGGCAACTGACTGCTCAGATTAATTGCATCCAGCAGCTGAGATAGCTCCTGCGTGGAGGCACTCAGCGACTGCTCAGGGCCATTGCTCAAGTCCTCCTCCTCGCTGGCCAAGGGCGCGTTAATCTGCTGATTCGCATCAGGCGTTTCCTCAGCTGGTGCCTCGTCCACGACAATTGTGGGCACTTCATCCACTCTGGGTTTGCCAAAGATATTCCGAAATCTGGCAAACATTTCAGATTCAGTTTCTGTTTCCGCTTCTAGGCGCCTCCCACAATTAAGTAGTTTGACGCAATAGCTAAACACGCGTTTGGCTCCGAGCCAGTCGGACAAATGTCAATTGCGGGAGGTACTCAACTATGCAGGATCACCCACAAGACAAGGGTCGATCAGGAGTGTGGGGTGTGGGGTGTGGGGTGGTGTGTAATTATGCAGACAGCTCTATTTTAGCCGCACGACAAAAGGAAAGTTCCACTTTGACCCACTTGTTGGCACACGCACACGTTTTTCTTTTTTCCAGTCGGGTTGGGGCTAAAGATATTCAGAATCTATATATATATATTCTATGCTGCCGGCTGTTTCATTCACTTGACAGCTTGACAAGTTGCCTCGCTATATGTATTTATGAATATTCCCGACGACAAAGACGTTTCCCGTCGAGCATCAGACGCTCTGCGCTGGATCACGCACCGAAATAGACTGTTGAGGCACGAATTCTGTGTGGTTGGCGGCACTTTTCGTTGCGTTGATTTCTTTTAGTTTTGTCAGCTTTTATTTTGGTTTTATCTGAACAAATTATTAGTTAGATATTTGAGTGGTTTTCGCTGCTGAGTGGTTTGTCCTCTCTCTCTCTCTCTCTCTCTCTTTGTCTCTTGCTGTGCACTCACGCAGACGCCTCAACTGGAAAGTGATTAGAAATCTCAATCTCACTCACCTTTTGCCTGTGAGAGCATCCAGCACAAAGGGCTCCTTCAGTCGCTTCTTGAGCAGCCGGCCCAGCCGCACCATGCGACCCACCTCAACCAGCAGCTGCTCTCTCGCCAACAGGTGGCGCTGCAAGCGTGCGCCAAGGCCATCGGCGGGCGAGAGCTCTGGCGAGGCGTCGGCATCGCTGCTAATGCCGCTGCTGCTGCGATTATGCTGCTGGCGCTGCTGCTGCAGCTGGGAGGCCAGCTCATGGGTGAGGAGAGGGCGCAGATCGCGCAGCTGCTTGTAGTAGGCCTCCACGCTGCGATGAAAAACGGCGGAGACGCGCAACCGGGTCATCTGCTCCTGGGCAATGGACTGCAGACTGTGCCAGGTGCGCTGCAGCTGCAGCAGAAACTGCTCGGGCTCCGGCTGCTCCAGCTTGCAGCAGAGGCGCAGCGTCTGCGCGGCCTCTAGCAGCTGGCAGCCGTAGTTAAAAATGCTCTGCAAGACAATTGGAAGACACCGTCAAAAATTGCAGCAAAACTAGCTGGCCCAAAAAAGCATGCAGTTCCTCCTCTCTCACTCGCACACTCGCTCTCTCGCTCTCACTCTACCTCACTTGACTGAAAACTCACCCGTCCGGTTTCCTCGAACCCCTGCAGCTCGTCCTTCTGCAGCTGAATCTCGTGTATGTTGCAGCCAACATGGGAGTGACAGCGCAACAGCACCGCGTACAGCTCGTTTAGCCACTGGAGAGCACAGCGCACCTCCTGCTCGTAGCCATGAATGTGGGTCACCTGCTCCAAGGTGAGCCGCTGCAGCGCCAGCCTCTGTCCGCACAGCTGCCGGCGCTCGCGGCTCGCGTCGATCTGTCGACGCAGCTGGGCAATGTCGTTGCTGTAGTCCAGCTGGAGGTCACGGCCCAAGGCATCTTTCACTGGCATGGCCAACATGTCGCTCAGCTTTTCGCCCTCGCGCACAAGTTCGCGTTCGATGTTGCCTGTGTGTGTGAGTGAGTGGGAAAATTGTGATCAAGGTTCGAGTCAAACAGTTGCAACGCGTTCGTTGTAAGTGCAAACAAAACTATGAAACCTATTTTGGGTGTGAGCAGGGCATTGCTCTGTTGATAAGGCCAACGACAAGAGATTTTGATAAAGAGAGCAAAAGTGTTTGTAGCAGAATCTGTATAAGATATATCTATACTAATCATACTATAAAGAGGAGAAAAAATAAATTGATATAAATATATTTGTTTAAATTTTGAATCAAAGTTTTTGCTCAACTTTTTCCACGTTTTATTTTTATCAATTCTTAATATTCACTGGACTGCTAGTATATGCTCATAGAAGACTACAAAATGCTCATTTGCTATGCTCTGCTCTATCTATATAGGTCATATGAGTGACATAGTTGATATCTCTCTGTGGAAACTATGTCATCATATCGAGGCCTTATAAAATGAATGATATTCCCCTGATCTTTTCGCTTAATAAAAGTATCTAAAAGGGAATCTAAACTGTTTCGACTTGATAGTTCACACTTAAGTGTAAGCTTTGGCTACGTCAATCTCGGCATTTAGGCTGTCTGTTAGGCTTGGAATATCTGTAACTGAGCTACTCATTTACATCAAGCGAGACAATTTAGAGACTTTCACTTGGTATCTGTTTGGCCATTAAATAGTTACGATTGCACATAAAACCGAGACTTACCCAAGAGCTGTTGACTGGTCTTGAGCTGCATGAGCATGGCTTCCGCCTGTTGAGCACTCAGTTCGCTGGGCTCAGCATCGGCTGCTTGGTTGGCTATGAGCAGCTGCTCCTCGAACTGTTCCAGCAGCCGATGGAAGCGCAGCGCCGTCATCAGCACCTTGCGCCGACGTTCCAGACGCTCGGCAAACGAACGACACACGAACTGCATGAAGTCGCGCTGCGAGATCAGATCCTGGCACGTGGCCTTATCACGCTCCTTGGCAAACTGCTCGATCTTGTAGAGCAGCTCGGCATAGCAGCCATAGGTGTCGCGGCACTCCAGCTCCAGCTGGTCGTGTGCGGCACGCAGCGTTTCGGAGGCGCGCACATCGCTGCCAACGCTGCGCTGGCGGCTGAGCAACTGCTCGGCCTGGTTCAGAATCCAGTTGGTGACAAAGGCCACACCCTCGGCCAGGGTGCAGAGCTCGCGTGCCTCACGCAGCGCACGCAACAGCTCCAGCCATGCGGTGCGTATGGCTGTCTGCTTCTTCTCTATTTCATTCAGCCGCAGCTCGATGCGGGTTCGCTCGCAGTTCAGGTCGGGCGGCAGCAACGGCTTGGCGGGGCATTGGGCTGTTGTTGTCGTTGCTGCTGTAGTTGCTGCTGTTGTTGTTGTTGTTGTGGCAGGTGCAGCATGTGGCGTTGTCGTTTGCGTCTCGTAAACTTCGTTAAAGCGCGCCAAGATCGCATTACCTGCGGCAAAAGAGAAATGGGGAAAAGGGTTCAAGTTTCAATGAAAATCTGTTTATTAGCCGTGTGCGTTTGCTTAGTTAACACACAACATTTCTATTTGTCCAAGCCCTATGTAAAAAGTGAAAAGCTCCGCTCAAATTGTGTGTGTGTGTGCCAGTTTCGTTGCGCATCAACGCAGATCAGACAAACAAATCAAATAAAATATAAGCAAAGCGAAATAAAAAGCCAAGTGAAGGGTCACGAACGGCAGTCACCCACACACGCACCACACGCCAACAGCACTACAATGACATGAGCATCGAGTGGTGCGGTTTCTGCGGTATTCTCCATTTGTTTAGCATTCATCGAAGACACAGCTCAACAAAGCTTGATTCAGAGGTTCAGAGGTCTGTGACGAGGTGTGAATCGGTTACATAGCAAGTGTAACTATGCTGATGTTAGCCTTTGGTAAATTCATTTGAATTTAGATAGACAAAAGCAACAAGACAAGAGACTTGATGAGAAATTAAATTTAACAGAAATTTAAACAAAATTCATAGCAATTAATATTCAATATTCACATTCAGCTAAAGAAGTCAAAAGACTTTTTTAAAACTATATAACCTGTCACCTAATATCAAATCAATTTATATTAAAATTAATAGCTATAAAATGTTTCAGGCATGAGTGATTCCGCTTTGGCTAACTAATAGCCTAGCAGAAGCTATATTTCTATATATGTATTACTATTTTGGTATATAATATAGCATTCTCTTCGCCTCCTACTCTTACTTAACATATTTATGATAATTTTTTCTTTTTTTTGGGATTATATTTCTAATTTCTAACACTTACAATAGCTTGCCGCTGCTATCGTCGTGTGAACGGGTAGTAGAGGCTTATAAACGAAAAACTGAAACAATGGAAAACTATTCAAGACAATTTATCTGGATTTTCAAAGTTTTCACTTATGTCTTTATCAGATTTTTAAGAAGCTTTTCAAATTTTAGGCACTGGGAACTGACAAATGCATAAAATTATAATTATGGCATGTCTAAAGTTTTAATTTGGGCATATTTCAAATGGCCAAAAACACAATGATATACAAAAACAATCAAAAAACACTTTCTAGATCACGCACATTTTCAAGAACACTGAAATCAATTTCAATGTTAATCAGTGTAATAAAAACTCAGCCCACAAAGTCACAAAACAAGTTTGCCAAACATTTTCATTTCTAATTGAAACACACGCACACGACTTGTGCACGTAGTTGTTGTTGTTGTTGTTGCTGTGGATTACTTGTCACATTTTGCTGTCTGTTAACTCGTTTCGCTTGTGGCTGTCGTCGGCGGCGACGGTGTTCATTGAAATTATGTAAATTGTTTCGCTCACCACGCAAAACGAAAGACTCAGGCAACGAACTTGCCGCTGCTGCTGCTGCTGCCCTTATAGACGGCTTCGCTTACCCATCTCTATGGCCGACTCAATGCTGCGCTGCACGTGCGTATGCAGCTGAGCGCACTTCTTAAGCTCAATATCCGCTTCCGCTGGCCGCAGCGACTTCAGCAGCGTCAACAGCTGCTCCATGCCGGCCAAAGTTTGCGCGTGGGTCTTGCTGAACTCGTCTATGGCCTGTGTGAGTGAGTGAGTGTGTGAGTGGGAAAGAGCATTGCTTACTCGGCATTCAATTAGTAATGACTGGCGCTTACCTTGCGCTGCTGCAGCCACAGATCATAATTGAATTGCAGCGTGCCGCCCAGCTCCTCGGGCAGTTGGTGTAGCTCTATGAACTTGGCCAGGCGTGCCTTCGACAGCACCAGGGGCTGTGGAGCAGAGACGGTTTTATTGTGGTCGAATGCCTCATTTGCATTTGCATATGTGGCTTACCTCGCCTTTGGTCTGCGACTTGGCACAAGGCTCCACGTGCTTCTCCCAGAAGCCCTCCGCTCTGACTAGATAAACATCGACGCTGATGTCGCCGCCAAAGAGCGCATAAATTTGACGCACGTGCTGCCTGGATATGCGTGAACTGATCTCCTGGGCGTTGACAACGACGCTCACTCCATTCTGCAACACGGACGCACTAGAGAGAGACAGAGAGAGAGAGAGAGAGGGAGGAGAGAAGGGCGTGTAGGAAAGTTAACAAACTATTCATAGAAATCTCGTTTAGCTGTTGATTAACTTAAGCTGGATGAAGTTCGCTTCGGGCTCAATGTCTGTTGATTGATCACAGCAATATCTTAGCTCATATTTAATTTGATTTCTTGTTTTATTGTGTTTCCAAAAGTCGTTACAAGAGACTCCATCAGCTGAGATACAAATTTAGATATTCTGGGCTGATCTATCTTTGACATATCTTGCGAGTCAGCCTGCGGCAGGCCATTCGCTTTGATCTAACTATGAAAAGCTAAGAAGTTCATAAAATGGCATTAGCATATCGAGGCGTGGAGAACCAACTGCAGAGAACTAATGAAAAGAGTCTCAGATATGAGGCCTAAATCATCTGCGGGCTATTTGCATATTTGGTCTATGCTAATTAGTTCGATTAGCGGCCTGTTTCTACTTCAATACACCTGGCCCAACTCAGACCGCCGACTCACCTGAGCGAACGCTTGAGATAGTCGAGCGTCAGTTGCAGACAGCGGCGATTCCACAATTGTTGATCATTGAATGCATTCACAATGAATATGATTCGCCCGTCCCGATCGTAGCCGCCGCACAGATAAGCGCTGCGCATCTGCAGCGCATTCAAGACGTCCTCCTCCATGAGTTGGCCGTTAAGAACTTTTTAATTGTGAGGGCTTTCAGCTTTCAGAAAACGTCATTTCTATTAACCGCGAGCCGAGGGTTCAAATAAACAAAACAACAAATTGAGAAAAATACAAGCTAACAGAGGCAAAAAACTTGTACGTATGACTATTTGTTTTTTTTTTTTTTTTCCATTGGGGCGGCCTTTTCTTCTTATTATTGTTGTTGTTGAAAATTAATACGAGTCACAGTTAATGCTGCTGTTGTTGTTGTTGCAGCAACTGTTGCCGTTGCTGCTGCTGCTGCTGCTGCACAATGCATTTCCAATGCCGTTGTGGAACACGTTTGACAAGTCGCAGACTGAAGACTGAGCTGAAGACTGGAACTGCACACATGATTTTCACTATTTTCATGTTAGTTTAAGAGCTGCCCAGGCCGCCTGCCTAATGGAAAATACCAATTTTCCATATACCCTGTAGATTTTTTTTTTTGAAATGCCGCCAAGAAGTGTTTTAGCTGACAGTTGATAGCTTAAGAATTTGTTAAGCATGTGCTTGAGCTGCGGCTTCAATTGCTAAGCTATCCATAAAGAGTATTTAAGCCACTCTCTACTCTGCATATAATATGGACAGAATCTGGTTGTTCATATAAATCAAGAGTCTCTTCACTTTCTTCTGCCGTTTCGCTCGCTTACTTCACTCTAGGCTTACAGAGTATCTGTTAGTCGCGCACTCTTGCTTAGAGCTTTGCCATTTACTTTTTGCTTTTTGTTTTTTTGAAAATTACTTGACACAAATTGTAGTCAACGGGCAACGGGCAACGGGCCGCTAAACTTTTTCTATGCCAGGCCAAACGGCAGCTGCAGTTTTGGCTTAATTTGTTGCTGACTGATAAGAGGCGTGGCACACACACACACACACACACACACACACACAGTCTCATAATCTTTCACTTGTGCAGAAATCCTGTTTTTCTGTTTGGCCAGCTCGTCGTCTATCTTACAGTTATGCGTTAAGTGAGTCTAAAACTTGCTCCGTTTTATGGCCAAGAATTTTCAATGCGGCTCGTGGGCAATTTGCACCACTTGCCAACCTGTTGCCAGCAATATAATTGTCAAGACTTTTGAGCCGACTAGCGGTTATGGCCCGCTGCCTCTTCCGCATCGTATTACAATTAACAACAACAACGACGACGACGACGATGAAAATTGCAGCAGCAGCAGCAGCAGCAACAACTTCGACATAAACTTCCAGCAGCAACATGAATTTCAAGTTTCAAATGTCAGATTCAAATTGAATAATTTTGCTGGGGCAAAAAGTAGCAACGCGGCAAAAATTCATAATAAATGCCAAAAATAAAGAAGTAATTTAGAAAGAGCCAGACAGACAGACTGACAGAGGGAGAGAGAGGGAGAGAGAGAGAGAGATGGAGGCAGAGAGGTGGTTGACTAGGCCCTGTTGGGCATTTAATGCCCCGCTTTTGTTTGGGGCACACCTTGACAGGCGGTTGGCTTTTAGGCCTTGCGGCAACTTAAATATGCTACTAAAATAGATAGAAGAGAGAGAAAAAAAAAAACAAAACAAACAAATGAGAAACCGTTTTGTGGCGTTTTCTTAAACTTTCTTAAGAACTCTTTTACTTTGCTTTTATGATATGGCGATAAGATCTATGCGGGCCAAGCGAAAATGAGCGACGTCTCTGTTCGAGCTGTTTAATTAATTGAAAAGTTCAACTGGCAGCAGCAGCAACAACTGGCAGCAGCAGCAACACGAAACCCATTAGCATTTCGACCAAAAAATTTGTTTTAACAGCTGACAAATGTTTTTTTGTTTTGTTCTCTTTAGCTTTTGGCTTCATTACAATTTTGGTGTAATTAATTATTTGGCTCTGGACTTTTTATGCGGCAATCAAATTGTAATTTGACATAAAATTCCAGTTAAGCACTTTTTGCAGCACAGTTCGAGTTATTGACTTTCAACAAAATTGCACTTGCTCCGTTGCTGGGCTGTAAACCCGTAATCAAGCCCGTACCCCCCACAGACGTAGCCGTACCCGTAACAGATCTCCCGCTCGCTGGAGTCGTCTGTGTGCGCTGGCCAACAGCTCGCGCGCTCAACTGAAAGTTCGTTTCGTAGCTCTGTAGGTTGCTTGGCGCCTGCGCTGCGAGCTTTGCAACCCGGTTTGAGTTTGAGCTTAAGTTGGAGTTGCAAGCGCAATGTTGCCTCTTGGCTGTTGGCTGTTGACTGTTGGCCCCCGGGCGTTGCGTGTCGGCTCAGCTGTTTTTCACTTGGCTCTCGCTTGCATATCAATTGGATAGTTGCTGCTGCGATTGCCCTTTTTCTCTTTTTTTTTTTTTTTCTTTTTTCTTGTTTTATTGTCTGTCTGAACATGAAAACCTGTTCACAGGTGAGTCGAAGCTGTGGTTTCTTCGCTGTCTGCTAAATTAAAAGCAAAACATGCGTTTTGTCTGCTGCAGTTGTTATCGAAGTGTGTTCAGTTGCTAAAACTTACTGAACGAGGAGATATTAGCTATGCAGTCGAGTTGGAAGCAGTAGTAAAAAGTGCGGATAAAAGCTGCAAAAGAAAGTCTTTAAACAAATCTTATTTTTAATGAAATAATATTTGAATATTTCAATTATAATATATTTAAATTAAATTATAATATATTTAAATTTATAAATATATAGATAGATAGTTTAAAGTCAACTTTGGCCTTATGTAGTAGCAATAATAATAATATATCAAACAATTTACGATTCTTATCTCATCATGCAATAAAATTGCTCTTTGAACCCTCCATTCATCATCTCCTGCATGGTTAGCGTATGGAATCGTCTATATAAGCCCCACTCTACTGGCATCTCTTGTTGTTTTATTCATGCGGCCGCAAACGTGGGAACTTTTAATTGTGTGTGCGTATGGGATTCGTGGAATTTGAAGTCTTGCTGCTGCTGCTGTCTCTATAAAGCACTTGCAAATGCAAAAGGATATTTAGTATGCTCTGGACAGTGCAAATATCAAAGATTTATGGCGCTGGCAACGAGGACCAGTTTGTAGGCTTCACTTGTTATGGCAGCAGCGTCGGCAATCCAACTAAGAAAAGGGAAAAGGACGAACGGGCAGCGCCGCAAAGGTCCTGCTGTGCGACCCTTATAAACATGTCAATCACAAGTAAATTGTAGCAGGACTTAATGGCCAGCCCGACTCCCGACTCCCGACTCGGGAATGTGGGTCGATGGATGGCGAGAAAATGCAAATGGCAAATGGCTGCTGCGTCAGCAAGCAAACGGCAAGGACGAGGCCGTGACGCAGCCAAAGCTGTTGCCTAAGCTCATGGCCAGGACCGCTGTCCGCTGTCCGCCATCCGCCATCCACCCCTGCTTAGCAACAATTTATTGGCAATTTTCTAGCATAGGCGCGTTATTTTGCCATTTTTTTCTTCATTTTTTTTTTTCTGGTTTCCATCGGAGATGGATGTTTAAGCGCGTGATGGGTTAAATGGGCACGTAGCTGATAAAGGGCATTCAAGGAGCTCGGCGTATAGTTTGTAGTCGGCATTGCACTCTCAATTGCACTGCATACTGGCCATAAAAGCTGACCGCAAAATGGCGTCGAAAGCACTTCCGGCCAAGTTGCAAAACAAAAACGCCTTCTATGCAGCTCGGCAAACGTAGCGTACGTGAAATGTTTTTCGGCTTGTTTTTCCTTTTTCATTATTTTCTTGTTTATTCTTTTTTTTGTTTTTTTTGTTTAATAACCAACCCTGAATATAGTAGCTCTGCACGCCCAACTGTTTCCGACTCTGGCTCAATGCGTTAGCGGCTATTAGAAAATTGCGAAAATTGCGCGCACGTTTTAAACAAACGTCGACGTAGACGTCGACGTTGACTGCAACTGCGTTGCATGCGCTGCAGCAATTGAGTGCAATTTCAGATTTATTGCTGCGTCGAGAGCTGCACAACTAGAATTTTAAGCAGCAACGGCTCTAGTTGCAGTTTATTAAGCGGCCAGCTATCGCTGTTGCTGCTCAATGTGATGGCCCTAACATGCATAATTCATTTGGCTTAAGGGTTTTTTCCATTTCATTGCAAGGCATCGATGCGTGTGTGCGTGCCAGTGCGAGGCTGCACGTGAGCGTGTGTGTGAGGAAGCGAGAGAGGGAGAGAGAGAGAGAGAGAGAGAGAGAGAGAATGCGTGTTTGTGTGAGTCAACAAACTAATGATATTTGCCTAGATTAAATTGAATTTCTTTAATGAGTAGATAGTGGACAGTCTTCAATAAGTTATCTATATTGAAATAGATTTGTTTATAGAACTCTCTCTCTATCTCTCTCTTACATATCGTTCATGAATGAAGAGAACTTGCTAAAATCTTTTATGAGATTTTGTAATGTAGTTTTTCAAAGAAAGATAGACAAATTCTGCTAGACAGATTCTTTTCCCTACACTTCCTCTCCTTCCCTATCTCTCTCCCTTGCTTTACAGCTCTTCTTAAGTAATACAATTGCCTACACTTAGCTAAATTTAAAACACTTGAGAATATATTCTACTGCATTTAAGTTAAAATCCATGTCAAAGTCTATTGAACTTTCGATTTAAGCCTGATTGGCTGCCATTTAGTCGCTTAGCAAATTGAGCCCGAAATTTTCAATTTCCCTTTGGCAAACTTAATTTAATACACGCGCACCTAAAAGAATGCTGCGTGAATTTCGGCGAAATGTAGACGCAAACGCTTTTCGTCATAAAAGCTGTCGTCAGGTCTGTTCGCTGTGGGCCCTTAAATTACAAATCTGGGCATATGCTATACCTAAGAGTTTATGGCTTCAGCTAGGCACATACGACGACCTCCTGTGGCGATGATTGTGTGTATGACAGAGAAAGAGAAAGAGGAAGCGGAAGAGGGAGAGGGAGTGAGGAAGGTAGATAGAAATGTGAGCCTGGCAAATTGTAAAATCGATAGTGTTTTAATATTGTTGTTGTTGTTTAATCAACGTCGGAAAATATGCGAGAAATTTGTCTGTTAATTGATTGAATTTTCCGTGCAATTACGACGGAACTTTAAGCATAAATATTAATATCAGCAATCAAAATGTATGACAAGAAAATTATGCGCTGGGAAAGCAAATACTTATTTGAAATTCAACAATTGAGGCAGCTGTTGCCGCGCCAGATGTTGCCACACACAAGCACTGCAGATGTTCCAAGGACACAGGAAAGGAAATGTATTAATGTGAGACTTGAAGATATCCTGTACTTTGAAGCTGTATATATTAAGTGAACTCTATTTAATCAATGGCTCTCTTTTACTTAGAGTATATTTATTTAACAAACTTAATGAAGTTTCGACACATCTGTTATAGTTCTACCTACTTCTTCTAAATATGTATATTAATAAAATTCTTCATTTCTTATACAATCAACTTCAACCTTACCTTACCTTAATTTGAATAATTTCTATCTATGTATGCTGAAATTAAATAAGGATGTGCGCATCTCTTCTACGTTACTATGCAGCACCTAAAAGTAGGCAACGAAAATGTTGTGCGGCTGCGAGAAATTAATATTTGCCGCTGCCGCCGAATAGGAGGCAACGCTTTTGTTGTCACGCCAACAATGAAATGATTTTCAAATTCTCTTCAGCCAGCAATTGATTACATTTCGCGTTATTTAAGTGCCTGCAGGTCTATATGGTTAATTGTTCACTGTCTATCCTGTCAGCCTTCGAAAATGTCTAAAATTTCATATCTTCGGGCTTATATGTTAAGCCGTCTGACAGCCATTTCTTGTTTCATGTTTAACTTTGGCAAGTCAAAGCGTTGCCATTAAAGCTGACTTGGCTAATTGTTGTAAGGCGCTCGAATGTCTCCTAAGCAGCTTAAACGTGCTTCATTACACACACACACACACATGCGGGAAACCCTACCATGTAGAGTTGCTCTGCACTCGGAAACTAAATGAAAAGCTTGACATCTTAATCAGGTATTTTATATATTTAAGTTCATGTTTCTTTGCTGCTTTGTGTGCTCCCCATCGCACTCTTAACATTATCCATATTATCGCCACTTCTTGCAGTTGCCGATTGAGCTTTTCCGTTCTCTGCGTCCTCCTACAGCTTGTGCTGCCGCTTCTGGAAGCTCTCCTGTGCCTCGCGATGCTCTCGCTTGCTCAGAGCACCATCTTTGTCAGCCAACGACCAGCTCTCCAACTTGGGCGGGCGATGGCGTCTCAGAAAGGGAACTATGTGCTTGGCACATAGGTCGGGACTGGTGAGATGCACATGGTGAGCACCAGGCAATTCATAGATCTCAAAGTGCGGATTCTGGCTCTTCAAAATTGAAATAGCCTCCTCGCTACTTGGTCCAATAAAGGACGACTTGGAACCCTTTATGACGAGGTACGGCGTGTCCTTGATGCGACGTGTCAATTCAACTGCCAGGCCTGGATTCATTGGCAAGAGTGTATAAAACTTAATTCGTCCATCTCTCGAGAAATAGAACTTATCCGGATACAGCTTGGACTTGGCCACAGTGCGGTACGTCAAATGATCAGCGAGCTCCGGTGGCACCGAATTGCTGCTCCCCTTACTGATTATATGACGCAGTTGGGCCAGTGAGAAGGTGGTCGGTTCACTCAACGCAGGCAGTGCTGCCCGCTCCTCCTCCACAAGATGCTTTTCCATGAAGTTGGCCATAATATTTATGCTCTCAGGGGAGTCCAATGGTGCTACAAGTACGTCCAAGGTGATCAACAGGTCCACCCTGTGCGGCCCCAGAGCAGTGAATATGAAGCTAAGTATGCCGCCGAGCGAGTGGCCCATCAATGAAACTTTTTGCCAGTTGTACGCCTTCATGATACGTCCAATGGTAAGGATCCAATCGTCCGCGCTGTAGTGCATGCCAGGCGGCAGTGCAGAGGAGCAGCCATGACCGGCCAGATCGATGCAGAGCACGCCCAAATAGTCGGGCAAATAGGGTAGCAGTGTGTCAAAGCTTCCCAGATTGTCCATCCAGCCGTGAATGGCCAGAATGGGACGTTCCGAGCGATTGCCGTACCAGCGACCCTTAAGCTCACCCCAAGGCGTCTCGATGCTCACATCCTCGTACTGTGAAATACCAAAATTCACATGAATTGACAAAAACCCAAACACAAGCTGCTCACTTCGCCCTACTCACATCGCTCAATGATATAGTTCCCATAGTAGCTGCGATGGCCTTTGGCAACTGTTTGATACTAGCTGCTTATATTGTAACCGCTCGGGGTTCTTTTCTATTATCTGTACTACGTCGAGGAACAATGGATTCGATAAGCACCGGATTTTAATTAGTTAATATCTTTTGCTTATTTAAATCAATGAAACTGACTATTCTTAGCCCAAACTGCTGACTGAGCAAGCTTTCACAATGCCCCAGCGAAATCAATTCAAAAAGCTGTCCGCTTAACTATGAGTTCATTATCTAGTATGAACTATGGTTCGTACTTATATTTACAGTATTATTGTTTTGAGTACCTTTATCAGATGCTCGTACTTGAGCTAACCCCAATGCTGTAGCCCTGGTTTCAGCTGAGGGCATACACTTGAAGAAAAGAGCTTTCAGTTCAGTTTCTCAGAGCATTATTTCCACTCAGTATATACTGTACAGGTTTATTGTATAAACATATAAATATATTACAATATTTAAAGCTTACTAAGACGCTTCAGCTGTCGCGCAAAGAAGCTCTCCTGCTCCCTGCGATGCTCCCTCGTGCTCAACTTCTTCTCTCCATCCACTGACCAGCTGGAGACGGGGGGCGGACGATGGTGTCTCAGGAAGGGAACTATATACTCGGCAACCAGCTCGGGGTTATTAAGATGCACATGATGCGTGCCAGGCACCTCGTGGTACTCGAAGTGCGGGTTCTGTTTCCTTAGAATGGAAATAGCCTCGTTTGCCTTTGAGCTTATATGTGGGGATTTGGATGCCTTTATGACCAGATAAGGCTTATTTTTGATGCGCCTGGCCATTTCGGCGGCCAAGGGAGCATTGACCGGTAAAATATTATAGTATTTAGTGCGGCCATCTCTCGAAAAGTAGAATCTCTCTGGATACAACTGCGACTTGGCCACGCTGCGATGGAGCAAGTGCTGAGCGAGCTCTGGTGCAACCGAATTGTTGCTGCCCTTGCTGAGGACAGTGCGCAGCTGTGCCAGCGTGTAGGAAGGCGGCTCATGTATCGAGTCCTCCTCTGCACGCTCATCCTCCACAAGATGCTTGTCCAAGGCATATCCAAAATACTTTAAAGCGATAGCCGTCTCAAATGGAGGCAAGAGAATATCCAATGCGATAACCATGTCCACTGTGTGTGGCGACAGTACGGTGTAAATGTAGCTTAGCACACCGCCCAGGGAGTGACCCATCAACGAAACCCTCTTCCACTTGTACTCCTTCATGACTCGCGCTATGATGAGGACATACTCCATTGTGCTGTAGTGCATGCCAGGTGGCAGATGTGAGGAGCATCCATGGCCAGGCAGATCGATGCAGAGCACGCCCAGGTAGTCGGGCAGCAAGGGTATCAGCGTATCAAAGGTGCCCAGGTTGTCCAGCCAGCCGTGAATGGCCAGAATGGGACGCTCCGATCGATTGCCGTACCAGCGACCCGCAATGTGACCCCAAGGAGCCCAGATGCGCACATCCTCGTACTATCAAGTGTCACAGAGGAAACGTTTTCATGTTGAACAGTGTATAAACAAAGCAAACTGCAAAGCCAGCCGGCTGAAGCTTTTAATTGTGTTTACTCACGTCGCTCAGTGACAAAGTTCCCATGTGGCCCTCTGAACTTTGGCCGTCTGTTTATAATTGTCTTGGCTGCTTGTTTCCCAACTTCCAAGCGTTTTTCCTAATTTTCTTGCTCTAGATTGCGTTATCGACGAACAATTAGTACTTTCTAATGAACATTGTACCGTTCGGAGTTGATGGCATTGATGCAAAAATAACACAAATAATCCGTCTTACGCTCTTACTACAACAACTCGTCGCTGACTAAGCTGAACAAGTTTGGCGGCGTTTGTGCTCGAAAGCTTTCGAAAGCTTATTTTCGATCGCAAAGCTTCACGTTATAAACAAACCCAATCAGCTGTTGCTCACGTTGTAATAAGTATTTTTATTTTTATTAATTGAAAAGCTGAATTCGTTATTGAATGTTCATTCTGCGCATGTAACAAATTAAACTACGATTAAATTTTAAATCCCGTATTTCAATATAAACTCAACTGACCAGGAATATGCATTAGATCAATGTGACCCCAAGCGATACAGCTGCGCACATTCTCGTATTTTGGAAATGCTATAGAGAAAACAGTTTTATGTTGAGCAGTGCATAAACAAATTAGATTGATTCGCTCACTCGCTAAAGTTTCGGCATACATACATAGACAAATATATTCTTGCTACAATGTTTAATTAATGAAGTAAGCAAAACAGATTTGATAACCGGCGATGTCTTCTAGGTCGAGCAATTGGTCGAATACTGAGACCGAAAAGCTAGGAATAGCTTGCGCAGTCAAAAGCTTACAAAGGCTCGAATTCGATCGCAACTAAAAAGAAATAAAAGCTAAAATCAGCTGTGGCATATCTTAGCTGATCTCTTTAGAAATGATTATTTATTGGATCTCTTCAAATGAAACAAAAAGCTCGTTTTAAATGATCTTCGGGCTAAAAATGTCAAAACCTACCTCAACCGAGATTATGGAAAAGATAAAGATTTGTTCAAATATATAGAAAACATGTATTAATAACAATTCTTATATATAAACATATAATATCAATTGGAATATAAATAAAAAATAAATAAACACTTATATGACATATAATTAAATAATTTACGACGAAAACTTATGACTAGGGACTCTTTATAGTTTGCTGATGCCATTGAGTTCACCTGGATGTTCCCAGCGAGTGGCCGGTCGATGTTTGTTTATGAAGGGCACAATCCAGGCAGCCAGCTGCTTGGGATCGCTGATGAGCACATGGTGAGCGCCCTGTGCCAAATGATACTCGAAGTCGGGATTCTGTTTGCGCAGAATCTCGAAGGCTGGTATGAAGCCGTCGTTAATGAAATTGGAGTTGCTGGCCTTGATGACCATGTAGGGTATGTTGCGAATACGACGATTCAGCTCCTGCACCAGTCCAACGCCGGGTGGGAAGAGCGAGTGATGGACGAGACGCGAGTCACGGAATATGTAGAACTTCTCAGGCTGATCGGGCACCTGCCGCAGACAGCGATTCAGCAGCGGATGTGCTTGCTCTTTGCTAATCGAAGGTGCGGGACCCCAGCGCAGGTTCTTCAGCTGATCAGCGGTATAGAGCTTGGGCGCTGGCGTGGGCTTTAGCATAAGCTCCACACTGTTGGCCAGGTAGTCGATGTAGAAGCTGCTGCTCTTGTAGGGAATGGTCAGCAGATCGATGGCAATCAGCATATCCACATGATCCTGGCCATAGAACGAGGCGTACAGATTGCAGGCAACGGCCCCAAACGAATGACCCATCAGCGAGACGCGCTTCCACTTGAAATGCAGCACCACACAGCGAATGATGCTCGTCCATTCAATGACGGAGTACTGCATGCCAGGCGGATACGGCGAGGAGCGACCATGGCCAGACAGCTCGATGCACAGGACGCCCAGATGGTCGGGCAGCAATGGGATAAGACGTGCAAAGCTGCCCATATTGTCCATCCAGCCGTGAATGGCGAGCAGCGGACGCACCTGACGATTGCCGTACCAGCGGCAGGCGATGCGGCCCCAAGGCGCGCCGATGTCAAAGTCAATAAACTGCCGAGAGATTTTCGGAATGTGCTGCGATTAGCACGTGACTCTTGAAACGAATTTTCCACTTCACTTACCTCATTGCTGTCCATCGTGGCTCCTTACGGTTTGCTAGTTCCGCAACAACTGAACAACACGTACTACTTTCCACTTCTATTCCTACTATCTGCGCTTGCGGCCGATCAACTGCCAAGGCGTGGCCTTTAAGTGCTTGGAACTTGAACTTGTGACAGACCACAAATATATGGCTTAGTTCTATGTGGCAATGTAAACAGGTGATAAAAACTATATCTTTGCGTTCAAAATACTCTAGCTTTCTTTATGGCTCTTATTTGTGAGTTGCAAAAATTGTATTTATCTTTGCTTTGAGTTTCGCATTTGCTAGAGCTTGCATTATTATCGATAACACCAAATCATGAGCATCATAATGATGATCTGCAGAGATAAGCTCTCTAATGATGAGCTGATGCTGACTGACTGGCAGCTCATTGCTATTGTATAAATGTATATTATCCTTCTAATAATAAATACCTAACTCTAGCTGCTCTTTCTTTCTTTTGCCTTATCACTCATGCAATGCCTTATTTTTAGCTATAAAAACTATAACTTGCTCTTAATACTTTTAGCACCTTTGCATGCAAATGACGCAGCAGCAATGTCTTAAGGCTTTGCATTGGATTTAAGCCTTATAATACTCGCGCAATTCGGAATGCGTTTGCTTGAGTTTCCTGTATGTGAAGGCTATGATTTATACATTTAATTTGTGTTTGAGCAATTTATCATGTCTGGCTGTGATCTCCGCTCAACTGCAAGGCGCTGCTCCTGCCCCCCCTCCAGCCACTGAGTCATTTCCCTGTGCGTGTCCGCAGTGGCTGGAAATGCTATGCAAATTATCTTGGCTGCCTAAGCCCAAAGTGAAAGTGCGATTTCCCAGGCAACCTACTGCATACATGCATACATATATGCTTAAATAAATATGTCTCTCTGTGAGTGTGTGTGTGTGTGTGTGCTATGTACGTATTATATTGTGTGCTTATGCTTATACGTCGGCCTTGAATCCATAATTTGCCTGTCAACGACAGCAGCCACCCACAATTTGCGCACATAATTGAGCTGAAGCATTTGGAAGCCAATTATGATTTCCCATTTTCCATTTTTCCCACCGTAAGGGTCGCAGTCAGACTTTTGGGGCCCTCGACATTCTTTGTGCCGTTTGGCGTCGTTTGCGCCTTTTCACATCTCAATCAAGCGCGTCCTGGCAACGGCTCCGTTGCTCCGCCTCCTTATCCTTGAGCCTTGGCGTGCTTTCGCCTTTAATTGCTTCTGCCACTTAACATATGCAAATTAATTTTGCTTTTCTTTTCTTTTCCCTTTTGTGTGTGTTCGCTTTTGGTTTTCCTTGTCGTCTCCTACTGTTTTCATTATCGAGCGTGTCCTACTTGCGTTTGCGGTTATAGCATATTGTCCTGTGTGTCCTTTTTGACACCTTAAGTGCTGCCAGCCCCATGACAGTTGTTTGATAAATATTTATCATAGCAACAATGGATGGGTGACAGCCAAACGCAAAAAAAAAAGGGTTAACCGGAGCTTTGCCATTTCCCAGAGCCACATTCATGGCGTTTATTTTTCATTTTGCTCAACGCTAGATAAACAATGCTCGAGGATCCATAGAATAGTGCACTTCACTCAACGCCACTCCACTCTGCTTCACTCCACTCTGCTCCACTGCTCAACTTGAGTCAGTTCAATTCATGGACTGACGCGCTCAACCTGCCAGCTAGGTATGTGCACGGTGCGCTGAGCCGGGCTCAGCTAGGTGGATGTTTCAACAAAAGACAACGCCGGAAGCTGCCTGCTGCTTCTGATACGCACATCATCCAAACAAAAAGCAGCAACAACAACAGCAACTACAATATGAAATGGGACAACTTTTTGCCTTGCTGCTGCTATTATTCTTTATGTGCTTTTGCTTTTTTTTTTTCTACCCCGAATTTTCCGGCTGAGCCGAGTGTGTGTGTGTGTGTGTGGGCTTTAAGAGCAACAATAGCATCCGGTCTCATGAACCGGGCCCAAAACAAACGTTGAAGAAATTGCATTAAGAAATCATTTGGCAAAATGTGCAGCACGTTAGAGTTTTACGTTTCTTTCCATTTCTGTTATTTTGTTCGTTTCTATTATATATATTTTTTATTCGCTTTTTCGGTTTGTTCGGTTTCCGTGCAGCGTTTTAATCTAATTTTAATGAATTATTTTCACACGAAAATTACTTAAGCTAAAAAGTTTCGTTTTGCGGTGCCGTTTAACGGTTTGCCATTTCTTTCGCAGATGCATTTGGCACGTGAATGTGTGTGTGTGTGTGTATGTGTGTGGTATGTGTTTAGAATTGTATGAGCCGTGCAATTATACAAAACCAGGCAAATTTACATTTTTAGCTGCATTTCTAATTTGAATGCGCACAAAAACCACAATTCGGACAGGCACACGACATTGCTGATGGCCTCTAACTGAACTGCAGCAATTTATTTCAAAGGAAGTTGTCGATAAACAAAAACACATGTTGAAAATGCACTTTAAATGTATGTGTGTGTGTGTTAGTTTAAAACATGCGTCCTAAATGCATGTATTATGTTATTGTCATTTGAGTAATTTGAATGTTAACATTTTGAGCTGCCCATAAAGTTATGCAACAGTTTTAGCTGCTTGTCATTACTTTATTGGCGGCGCGCAAAAGTATGCAACGATTTTAAGTGCTTAGGTCTGTAGCGAATGTTCTTAAATGATGTCGCCCAAAATTATGCAATGCTTTTTTGTTTGTTTGTTTTTTAATGTTGCCTTTCATGCTGACGCACAGGGCGTATACTCATTGTGTAAGCCACTCAATGCCACGCGCCACATTTTGTGGCAACTGAGGAAATCCCAGTGCCGATAAATTAATTAGCCACAATATTTATGATTCCGCTCGAGCAGAGTTATTTTCTTATTTCAGCTTTGCTTTTCATTGTTTTCCCCGTGGATTGGCTTCGTTTGTTTTGTTCATTCGTTTATTAGTTGCGCCTCGCTGCCCAGTTAATAATTAATGTAGCCAATTTATGCATTGTCATAATGCGAGCTCATATATATTTGAGCATTTGTCAAGCGTAAATCTATTTGCCGCACGCCCAGACCGCACAGCATTTCATAATTCAAACCGTTCGATTTATGTGGCCGGAACTTTTTCGAGTGCTGGCTGCTTTGTTGTCTGTGGACAAGCATTACTCTGCTTTTGGCCACTTGAGCCGAATGCCAATCGTAATTTACGATTGCCCACAAAAACGCATACCAATACGTGTGTGTGTGTGTGTGTGTGTGTCTGAGCCAAGACAATTGCAGAGCATTGCATACCTGACCGCTAGCTGGCAGTGAGTGCTAGCTTCCAACTACTATTTACTGCCGGGCAGCTGTATGTATCGATGCTTAGTGTTAGTCTGGTCATAAATTTGCGTTCTCGGTTAACTGTTGTTAGTCCCCAGTGTTTGTTGCCAGCTTTGCCAGCAAAATTTCCACAGAGAGCACGATTTACACCATAAGTGAGCTAACACAGGGAATTTACAGCAACAAAAGGGAATAGTTGGAATTTTTTTTTTTTTTTTATATGTGTGTGTGTTTTCTTTTTGGTCGTAGCGTGTTGGAAATTGGGCGAAAATGCAACTGGCCGTATCTTTTGTAATTGGAAATTGTAGTTAAAAAGTTTGTAATTGAAAAGTTTATTTTTGATTTTAGTTCCAGGCAGACAGAGACACATCTGTGCTGTGTCTGTGTGTGAGTTTAATTGTGTGGTCGGTTGGGAATTTTTGGCATTTTGGCCAGTAATTGAACTCCGAACTGTCGCAGTAGTTCAAACGGAGTCAGTAATTTGAATTTGCCATTTCAATTTGGGGCCGAGCTAGTTCGTATTAATTTATGCCATGTCGAATATCCAAATAAATCCAGAAAAGAGATTCGCTCGCCCTCTCTCTCTCCCTCTCTCTCTCCCTCTCTCTCTCTCTCCCACTCGCTGTCTCTGTCTTTTGGTTTCTTTTGCCTGGCTAAACACAATTAACTATAATTTTTGCAAGCACTCCAAAGTCAAATAATGCGCACAGCTTTTAATTAAAAACGAGCGCACGAATGCAATGCGAAGCTGCAATTTGCATGAAATCCAATTAAACTTTTTATCTAACCAATTCAAATAAATCATACGCACTGTTGTCCCCAACTTGCCACAACAACAACAACAACAACAACTGAAAAAGGGCAATCAAGATAAATATCCGAGCTGCCAGACAGCTTGACATGTGCACATTAGTTTCTCATCCAGATAAGCTTTGTAGTTGGCTTTGGGTTTATTTAAACAGCAGCAACGGCAACGGCAACGGCAGCAGCAGCAGCCAAGCGAAATTTGATTGCCATTTGCTGGAATTTGCCAGGCGGGCGACGTGCCACAGTGTGCCTGCAAGCGAAAGCCAAAGAAATTCATCAAATAAAGTAAGAATAAAGAATAAAGCAAAGTTGCTTTTCCTTCTTGGCAACAGGCAACGCGGCACGTACAGTGCCTAAAAATCTGCCACACACCACACGCAGCTCCGTTTTGCTAACCGCCTGTCGACTCTGCTCTTTGTTCTCCGCTTTGGCCGTCATTTGCATCCGCATTGGCATCCGCATCCGCATTCTTTGCTCTGTTTATTTGCGCTTGCATTTTGTATTTATTCAGTTTTTGGCTGCTCTCGCTGCTCGCTGTCTGTTTGCCTCTTCGCCTGCTGTTTGCCAATGGCGAATGCCGTGTAATTTGTTGCAACAACTTTTTGATATCAATGTAAATTTTAATTTGTTTGGCAAATATATTTCTGCCAGCATTCTGTGGCACGAATTGAGCCGTGAAATTGCCACAACCAAAATGAACGAGTCCCAAAACAAATTCAAATACAAATAACCCAGAAACCAAGCCATTTAACTATGAGCATACAAATTCAACTATGCAAACACGATGCGATTCGGAACTGAGCAGAGGATTGCAGTGGACTTGCAATGACGATTAACCAAGCAGAAAATTATGCAAAGACATATCAGAAAAACATAAAAATTTAAGTTTTCTTTAAACTCTTAAACAACTCCCTTGACTGTGAGTTAGAAACTTAATAGAAATCGTTTACTTTGCCAACATATTTTACTCTTTTTATTTATTCACTCCGCTACAGGGTATATCAGCAGTCATGCCGTTTGTCTAGCTAATGCACTCAAGTAGAGACACAAACAACTGCTAAATGCTATGGGCCAAGATTCTTGGGAGCAGAGTTTGTGCTGAGGCATAAAGTTGTTTCACTTTTGATTGTCGGAACATTTGAGTGCAAAATGTAAAGTTCTCAACTTGATCAAAACTAAGTGGCGAAGCATTTGCACGCATGCCAGGACATTACCAGCCATCACCAGCAGCGTCCTGTCAGTTAGCAAGGCATTCATGTAGATGTGTGTGTGTGTGTGTGTGTGTGTGTGTGTGTGTGTGGGAGCATTTCCCGCTGTGTTTTGCTTACTCTTTTTGCTCTGACAGCCTGTTTTCAATTTGTAATTTTTTTTTTTTTTTTTACTTCTCACTTCAGAGTTTCTTCAAGCGACAGTTTTAAAGAAAGCAGCTCGCTGCTGCCGTTGACGCTTGTTGACAGGACTGGCTGTCCGTCAGTCAGTCACTCAGTCAGTCAGTTAGTTCAAGCGGGGCCAACCGAGGCCAGGCCAACCAACGAGCCAATCTTGGCCCTGGTGTCTGGCGCTGTCAGACACGTGTTGGCTGCCCCTATTTAGTCTAGACATTGTCGCTGCATGGCTTCACTATATCGAAGCATTCGCTAAAATTGCCAAATGGCAATAGCTTGTTCATGAAATTTGCAGGCGAAACATTTATGCAACCCACAATGCACTCAACTCTGAAAATTAGCCAAAAGCAGAGCCTTGGCTTCTCTTTTTCCTTCGAGAGCTATTTCTTATCGCGTTGAAAGAAAAAAAAAAACGAATTGAAATGTAAATTGCAAGTGAAAAATGCGTTGCCAGCAAAGCAAAGGAAACTAAATGAGTCGCTGAGCTTGTTCTTCTTCCTGCTGCTCGTGCGATGCGATAAAATAAATAAAATTGACATTTTATGCTAATGCAAGAGTCGAGCAAGACCCCAAACGCTAGGCGCGAGCCAAATAAATATATGCTCGAAATGAGCAGACAGTTAATTTAAAAAGAACAGAGAATATATATTTATGCTAGAGAATGAAAAAGTGCGAGAATTCAACTAAATCAATGAAGACAATGACTGCCAAGAACTAAGCATAAAGATAATTTTTAGCTTGAATTTTGTTGAGTCTGCCAGCTAGCTAGTTAGCTTCAATCTAGGCAAAGTTTGCTAGCCATAGCCGAGGAACTGGCTTGGCCATAGCCAGAGAGACAACAACAGTTGCCTGATTGGGATAGCAAAAATAATATAAACAATGAGTGTAAAAACTATGTCTACATATACTACATGCAGTTGACTACACAAAAATGGCCGAAAAACGTTCATTTCCAACTTTCAAGTTCGCATGCTGAAGACTTACTCTGGCAAGCAAGACATGAACAATAGAATTTATAAGGAAATAAAACTTTTGGCTTGCTTTGCACTTGAGACACTTAACACAGCACGCATCCAAAAGCACAATCACAAGTGCAAATGGCTCTTGACTTGGCCAAATACTTGAGGCCAAGAGGGAAATGCTGCATGTTTTGGCAAATGTTCGCACATTTCAGCATATTACATAATTAATAATTATGATAGAAAAAGTATTTTAATAACTCATGCCCAAGCGCTATCTACTCTAGTTCTCAAGTTCTTAAATTGTCTCTCCGAGTGTGTGTGTGTGTCAGTGTGTATGTGTGTGTGTGTGTGTGTGTGTAAGTGTTTTTGTGAGTGTGTGCTTGGGTCAAATCAATGTGCGAAACGTGCTAATTGCGGCAGCTGTGCAAATGTGTGCTGTGGCCATTTGATAGTTTGCCATCATTTTGATGGCATTCAGGCTGTCACATGCCACGCCCACATTGGGCTGCTGGCCATTTTGAGAAAGAGAGAAAAAAAAAACTAATTGCCAAAGCGTCAGGATTTGAGGTCAGCCAGCAAAACTTTTGCATAAATGCCTGCCACACACACACATACACACACACAGTCTAACAATTGTGTGGCATACTTTAAGGTCAGAACTACTCGAAAGTTTCCTTTTTGGCTGCAAATGTCTTGAGCATAGCCAAGCACACCGGCTGCCCGCTCGCTTTTCTTTTTTTTGCTGGTATTTTCGGTTAGATGTCGTAAAAAATTGACATACTCATAGCCGCCGTAACACGTAATGAGATACTTCAAAATGATGTTATTGCTTTATTTATAGCATCACATAAAAACTGGCAACGCTTGGGGTTTGGCTTAGCTTTGGTTTAGAGCTCAGGTTCGGGCTCGAATTCGGGTTCGGATACTGGATTCGGCCTCGGGCTTGGCTTTCAGTTCCTCTCTCCTTAAGCCACATAACCTTTTTTATGTAGTTTTTTGCGCCACTCGCACTTTTACAGCTGCCATTCGTTTGAGTTCATCTGCGACACGCACACACACACACACACACACCTGCAGCTCCTGCCAGCTGTATGTTGGCTAATAAAATTGCTGCAACCTGCCGAGTGCCGCCCCAAACATTTTCATAAAAGACAAACGCCATGAATTTAAGTAATTGCCAGCGTAGCTTGTTTGTTTACCTTGTCAGAAATCAACATCAAATAGCATTATATTCTATGTTGCACTCGAATGGCAAAAGGCCAACAGCAAAAGCAACAATTTATGATTTATTTGTGTCTCGCTCATAAACATACAATATTTATATTTTATAATCAACAAATGGCAATCAAAAATATATATGGAAAAACATCAAATTCCACTATAATTAGTGACAATACATATTTGATTAAAATGAATAATAAATATGTTTGCTTCACTTCATTCTCTTTCTACTGTCCATCAATTTAATATTATTATTATTTTTCCTATTAGATTCAATACCAATTTATTTGGAACTCTTCTGCTAATTTTATACATTTCATATTCTATTTAATAGAATTTGAAATTCTATTTGAATTCATTTTCATTTTGCTTTGCTCTTTTATAGATTTATTTCAAGCAATTTTTTGCGAATTATTCAATTTGCACATTTCACTTTGATCATTTTTGCCCAGGCAGTTGGCTTGAGCTTTAATTGCATTGCATGATTGATAAGTTGATGCGTTTCTATCTTGCTTGCTTTAGAGTTGAGCTCAATGCTCTCAATAGACAGCTCTGCCTTTCGGCTTTAATACAAGTTTTTTTATGCACTATTTTATTTATATTATATTTCAATATTTTCCATTCTTTCACGCTGTGCCAATATTCCATGGCGCATACAGTAATTTGATATGTTTGTATTTTAGAAGACTTCAATCAGCCCAACCCACGCGCTATACTCTATAGACTGTCGTCCAGCTGCATGAAAGTTGCATGAAATATTCAGCAAAAGAGTTTGCTTCATGCGCGCATTTAAAATGCACTTTGCTTGCAACAGCGAGAGCGTGAGAGAGAGAGAGAGAGCGAGGGAGAAAAGAGGAAGAGCGATGATGGGAAAATATTTGTAGCGATAAAGTGGAAAGCATGTTGCAAGAGCGAATGCTTTAAAGTGCATTAATTTAATAATGCAAACATGCAGCAAGTTGCATTAACTCTCGCCGCGCAGGCGGCATTAAAATTTGCATAATTGCTGCGAGTCAGGCGAGAGTCAAAGAGCGTGCGAGGGAGTTAAAGGATTTTTTGTAATTGTTATTGCTGTTGTTGCTGCTGTTGCCGTTGCAACACATGCAAGGAGTTTTTCAAGCCAAATGAGCGTTCACAATTAACGATTTTTCATGATTTGAGTGCGGGGCCAAAGCAATTTACATAAATCAGCGCAAAGTATCTGTGACAACGCAAAAGATGGCCCGGCGGGGGTGACATAGGTCAGGCTTGTTGTTTCTCATGTGGGCTGCTGCTGCTGAAAAATGTTTACACATTTGCAACTGTCTGAAGGTCAAACTGGGGACACGTGTGTGTGTGTGTGTGTGTGTGTGTGTGTGTGTTTGGCATGATTTAGGCGCCTTCTCCTCCTGCACTGAAGTGAGTAATTGCACGGCTGTGGAGCAGCCATTGGTTCGCTCTTGGCCTGGTCACAACTGATTCTGTGCAGCTCGTGCAGCTTTAATTTAATTTATGCCACAACAGCAACAAAGAGCGGAAGCCCTGTCGAGAGCCACTAAGTGGCCGCCCTCAGCAAAATTAAATGCAGTCAACAATGTTGTTGCTGTTGCTGCTGTCACTGCTGTTGCTGTTTTTAAACACAATTTATTGTTATGGCAACACAATGTGTTTAGTTTTATGGCCCATAAGACGCCTAATGTTTATGCACTAAACTGCATTCTTCAGCCCGCAGCTGAGTTATTTAATGCGTAATTACAGCGCAAATCTGCTTAAGCTAAGACACTCACTCAGCTTGCCAAAGGAAAATGGAGAATGGAAAATGCAAAATGTTAAATGGAAATTGTATGAAAGCAGCTTAGTGTTTGCTTCACTGCATTCATAAGCATCTCTGCCTGTTCTCCCCTTTCTCGCTGCAGTCTATAGAAAATTCCCCAAGCGCACAAAAAGGTCAAAAGCAAATGCGTGCAAAATACCAAAATAAGCATAAAAACCAATGGCAGTTGCAACAGCAGCAGCAACAGCAACAGCAAGAGCAACAGCAACTGCAGCAACAACCGCATCGTCAAAAGTCAATTTACTGCCAACACTGGCAACAACTTCAACTAATTAGCCAGTGCTTGGCTTCAAGGGTTGCGGGAGGCTCTTCAACAGACCCTCGTAGGCATAGCTTGGCAGGAAGGAAAAAGTGTTGCATGCTTTTAGGCGCTGCCTAGAATTCCACAAACACTTCACGTCGCAAGTCTAGCTAGCTAGATATGCATGCGTGTGCTTCAAGTGTTGTGTGTTTATGTGCCACTCGGTTGCATGTGGCATGTTGCATTTAGTTGCCAACGGCAACAGTTGCCATTAAACTGCAGACACCCCTTGCCCTGGCCCTCCCCCCGCCCAGCAGTTGCATGCATGGCTAGCATTCTGCTCACAATTCAATATTTGACTAGATATTATCGTATTTCATTGTTGCAAATATTTTGATTTGTGTACTTCGAGTGGTTTATTTCAATTGATTGCATATCTTAGATCCAATTCATTAACTATGCAATTTACAAGCCAGCATACCTTACACCAGCACAAGCTCAATATTTGCTTAAAGTCTCCTACAAATTGCATTCCCCATTGAATTTGATTTATTTTATCGTTTGCAATCTAACCAATTGCTGACACAATACAATCAATTTGCGTATAAAAGAAATTGCTCAGAAGAGTTTTATCAATAGTTAAAATGAAATGAATTCATTTCATAAATAGCTTCTGCTCTCCATTGACTTCACTCAAAATTCATCGACAGTTGACTATAAATATTTTATGTCTATGAATTAAAAGATAACTTTTATATCCTTAACACATTGAAAATGGCCAGGGTAAATTGTTTTTATGCAAATAAGTGAACGAGCCAGCGGCATGAAATTTATATCAATATTTTTGTATGCCATATGTGAAGTCAATTTTATATAAAAGAAATTTTCAGCACAGCTCGAAATTTGTTATGAAAAGGAAATTTACATCAGCATGAAAAGCTCTTTAGAAATTTGAAATTTGGATGCTATATAGCTATAGCTATAAAGTAATTTATTATAAATATTATGAGTAAAATTTTATATAATAGAAAAAAAGCAAAATTATTTGTAATTTATTTATGTATACTTTATTTACTTATAATTTAAATTGAGATTTTTATGTTACAATAAAAAATAAATCAAACAAAATTAATTTACTAAAAGGCAAACATTAAAAAATAATAATGATAAAAAATAAATTATTTAACAATTTTTGCCAATTACAATTTTTGTATTTCTTTTAATTATTATTTTTATTTTTCTTTTAATAAGAGTATATCAAATGCTTACAATAATGTTGCATTCTTTGATATTAAAATGTTGTATATTTATTTATTTTTTTATATAATAAGAGTATATTGAATGCCTACAATTATTTCATAGTTTTTGCCCCTTTTAATAATTTTTTTTTTAATTTAAATTCTTACCATTCTCACCCCCAAAATGCTTAGTCACAATTGTCGCTTTGTTTATGTTGCAAATGAGCTGAGCAAAGAATGCCAGCTAGCTGGGCTAGGTAGGCATAGTCATCAGCGAGACCTTATTGATTTGTGAGTCGTTTAATTACGGCTTCTCATGTTCGGCGACATTTATCTTATCAGAGTGCTCGACAATATGACAAGATCGCGCTATCTAACAGCAGCCACAGATAGCTCTTGCCCGCTTCGGCGAATGCATTCGAAATCATTTGTGGAAACGCTCTCAGCACGCACAGATGCCAATGCCCATCGATGCAGCTCCGCTCGTTGGCTGATTCCCTTTGGCAGGCAGTGCGCAACATGTTCCAGCTGCCCGATGTGCTAGGTAAGTCGAAATGAAGTCTGCGTTGCTTGTCTGACATGCTGCTTCCTGGCTCCACAGCTTTGTGCTGCCTGTGGGGCAGCGGCCTCTCGCTGGGCTACTATCTGAAGTCTGCCTTGGTGTACGACAATCTGTGGCCACACTGGTATACCCTGGTGGCCGGCATCATGGCGCTGGCCTTGACTCTCGGCTGGACATTGCGCAAGCATAGCAAGCAGCGCTATAGCTTTGATCATTATTACATCATCTTTTACGGGCTGCTGTGCTCGCTGCTGGGCAGCTGCTTCATGCTCAGCAAACAGTTGGGTAAGCGCGGCAGTTGGCTTTATTCTACATTTAAATTAACTCTCTGCATGCCCACACCCAGCGGTTAGCTACTACTTTAGCTTTATTGGCTTGAGCATAGTCTATTTGGCCAGCTTCAGCTATGTGAGCTTGCGCAGCGATGCCTCGGGCTTGCGGCCGGCTAGAATTGCCATGGGCAATGCTTCGCATGCCTGCGGCCTGGCCACTGGCTTTGTCCTCTTCAACGAGTTCGAGCCACAGCGCTGTGGCCTCATCGAGCTGGGCGTCAACTTGCTGCTGCTGTTGTTTGTGCTCATCAACGAGCTGCTGCAGCACCTGGGCGTGCACAACTACAAGCAGTCACGTGACTTGGTCTTCAATCTGCTCAACGAGGAGCGACTGGTCTTTCTGCCACGCCAGGCCGTATTGGCACAGTTTGTGGACCGGCAGGACTATCGGCTTGAACGTAACCGCCAATGGCTCGTTCTGGTACTGGGCGGACTCGTGCTGGTGCTGCAGCACGCCTGCCTGCTGCACTCGCCCGTTCACCTGCAGCTGATGTGGAGCTCCACCACGGGATTTATGCAAGGCTCGCAGCTGTTCACACCCTTCGCTCTCTATGCCGGTGGCTGTGCTCTGAGCGCCCTCCTGCTGCTGCGCTACACGCCCAAGCTGCTGTATTTGCTGATGGGCGTCATTCAGCTGACGCTGGTGGCTGCCCTGCTCTGCATCTATGATGAGGATCAATCGCAGCACTGTTATTTGTTTCTGTGCCTCATCTATGCCAGCGCCGGCATGCTGTCGAGCCAGGCGCTGCACTGGCTGCTGGAATGCTCGCCATTCCTCTACGCCGAGCTGTCGCTCGCCATGGGCTTTGTGCTGCAGCTGGCCATAATGGAGGCCAGCAAGTACGAGGTGGGCGTGGATAATGTGTGGACAGCGCTGTTGGCCAGCTGCCTGACATATCTGCTGCTCACTTTGTTGGCCATCATGTTGACGCTCTGGCTACAGCCTCGCTCCGCCAGTTTGGTTGATGTTCGCAATCGTCTGCTGGGCGTGCGACGCCTCAATCTGCCCGCTGCCCAGACCCAGTTCTGGCACACCAATCACTTCCTCGCCCACGACAAGCAGCCGCATGAGTTGCAATCCGTTCAGCTGGATAAGACGCGCGTCTTTCAACAGTTTCCCATCAGCTCCAGCGCTGGCAATGACAAAGCGAATAAGTTTTGAAGGTCTTAAGGTTAAGATATTAGCTACATATTGTTTACTTAAGTGCAAAAACATGCCAAACACAATTTATATCGAGCAGCGTGTTTTTTCTATAGCTATAAAAATCGAAAATAAAAGTCGAAACTTTACTTTATATACGTACTTAGAGCTAATTGCAGCAAGTTTAATACTTATTTACATTAATCTAAAAACTTGTTATTTCTCAACAACTTAAATATGTGCAATGAAGCTGAAAGACAACTTAAATATTCATGGAGCACTTGAAATTTTCAATCTCTCAAGCATCATTTGACCCCACTCGATGGACTAATTCATTCAATGCAATTTAGTAAAAGTGCCCGCTGAATTTTAATGTAAATATTATGATAAGAGTTTAAGTGCAGGTTAGCTACGCTCGCCCTAATACTAGTTGTGCTCGGTCAATGATTTTCCTTTTTCTTTATTGATTTTTAACAAATTAAATTGCGCGTTAACCACAACGGGAATTTATCATAAAGATGTTTTATCAGCTTTTGTGGCCAGAAGTTGTGCTGTTCTCCACAAAAATGAGTAGCTTGTCCGCCCGCCTCACTTCGCACTGATTCGGCCAGCCTTTTGCCACAATTTTATTGCCGAAACATTAAACATTTATATCCGCTATCAATTTCGTTACGTCGGAAAAACGTAATCGCATTGCAGCCGCTGGCAGTTAGGAGCAGAGCGGGCGGCAGTCGGAGGGCAGCGTTGTCTATCTGGCAATGCTAGCGTTGTTGGCGCAATTTCTCCGGCTCCTACCTAATTTAATTTACGTAGAAAACCCGGCCGCAACGTGCTATGGCAATAAAAACGTTAAATTTGTTTATTTTTTTCAAGCCAGGGAGCAGCTCTGCCAACGACAAAGAGCGAGAGAGTGAGAGAGAGAGAGAGAGAGGGAGGCATGCGGGCGGTTGATTCGCTTTCAATATCGATACTCTCTGACTGCCTTTGCTGTTTAGTGTAGCTCGAGGCACACATTGAAATTGTTCACATACACAAAGAGAGAGGGACAGGGAGAGGGAGAGGGAGAGGGAGAGGGAGAGGGAGAGGGACACCCACACACACACACCCACACAGGGACTCTCTGGTGGCCCCTTTTGTTTTTCTGCAATGCCATTGTTTTTAAGTGGATGCCGCACATCCTTTGCTCCCTTATCACTAATGAAGTGGCCAATGAACTGCGACCCAAAGATTAAAGCGAAATTAAATGCCAGACCCACAGCTTGATTGATCGAATGGGGGAGGAAAAAAAAGGTGCATGTGGTGTAATTTACTGAAAATAAAAGTATAAACATATATATATGTCGATATATGTATGTGTATATAAACTTATGTGGAAACACAGCAAGCAGACATTAGATAAGCTTTAAAAAGTTAAGGTTTCGAGAAAGTAATTAAGATAAAATAGTCTGGATTTTGCCAACTGCAACGAATGGCAAAATAAATATATATATCTATATATTTTTTTTTTTATTTTATTGTGGTAATCAATATATATTATTTCACAGACAGTTGTTGACGCTTAAATTATGATTTTCTGTTTCGGCTTAACTACAATTTGATTGATTTAGGAAGCTAAATTCTAGCTAAATTCCGTTTCGCGCTGTCAGCGCCTCAGAGGTGAGTGCAACAGCTAGAGGTTGCTTTTTCTCTTTCTGCTCTTCACATTCTCTGCCTCGTCGACGGCCAAGGCGAACTTTTGCACAGCCTCGGGCAGCTCCTCCTGCTCATCCACAGTCCACGTCTCCAGTTGCGGCGGTCTGTGGTGCATTATAAAGGGATTGATTACTTCGGCCACGCCCTGCGCATTGTTCAAGTGCACGTGGTGTGTGCCCTGCACCTCGTGCAGCTCAAAGTGTGGATTATTGGAGCGCAGAATGTCGATAACCTCCTGGCTCTCCTCGTCAATGAAGTTCGACTCGGAGCCCTTGATCACACAGTAGGGCACGTTGCGAATGGTGCGCGCCAGCTCGGCGGCAAAGGGCGGACTCGTATGGAACTCGAAGTAGTATTTGCAGCGACCGTCGCGGGAGAAGAAGTATTTGTCCGGATACTTGGTCGACTTGGTTACATTGCGCTCGAGCAGATGATGGCAGTTCTCTAGCGGCACCGAGCCCGCCGAGCCCTTGTGCAGCACATGCTCCAGCTCGTGCCACGTGTAGGCGGGCGGCTCCTCGCGCTTGGCATTGGCGAAACGCTCATCCTCGATCATGTAGCGCTCGATGTTGGTGCGCAGGTAATCGATTTGCGAGGGCGGCTTACGGTAGCGCGTCTTCACAATATCAATGCTGATCAGCATGTCCAGGCGGTGCGGATACAGCGAGGCAAAGATGAAGCACAACATGGCGCTCATCGAGTGCGCCATTAGCGACACCTTCTGCCAGCCATATTCCTCCATAATGCGCAGTATCACGCACAGGTAGTCCACAAAATGATAGGCAATCCCCTCCGGCAGCTTGGACGAAAACCCATGCCCAGGCAGATCAATGCACAGGACGCCCAGGTGTTTGGGCAGCAGCGGCAGCAGCTCATTCCAAGTGCCCAAATTGTCCAGCCAGCCGTGCAGGGCGAGTATCGGACGTACCTGTCGATTGCCATACCAGCGGCCTACCACATAGCCCCAGGGCATATTGATGCGCACGTCCATCGGCTGCAAAGGTAGCAAAAAGTTGAGAGAGCGTCACACACACACACATACACGGGGCTAATTGACATGCCAAAACTTGATAGTGAAACGGAATAGCCCGAGGGTGTTCAAACAATCGAAAAGGGTTCAATACAGCAGCAAGACAAAAGGCTGGCGATTTGGCAGCTCATTTCGTAAATATGCCTGGTTGGGTAGGCAAAAGATATATACATACATACATATATATAAGTGGAGAGTATGTAGGAGAGAACTAAACCGATAACAGTTGTTCTCTGACTTTAATCTGTGCGCAATCTAATCAACGTGTAAAACTTACAAATCATTCAAGACAAATATATACATAAGTGTTGATTTTTTATTGTTATGATAGCAATTGTTGGCCAGTTGTAAGGACATTTGTTAGTCGATTTCATGCATGTTCGATTCATAGTGGTTTGATCAATCGTTTGCTTTACACGTGAAAGAAATTCAAACAATTGACAACTGAGCCGCGTATGCTGCAGATTGATGGCTAGCAGTCAGTAAGCAACAAGCCGGCAATTTATCATCTAGCTTTTTGCTCACAGATATAGAGCGAGAAGGAGAGCGTGAGTAAGAGAGAGAGAGGGGGGAGACTGAGCTGCTAATGCCTGCCGCCCCGTCTGCAATTGACTTGTAGCGCATGCAAACTTTAAATGTCGACAAATGGATTTTCGTAGTTTTGTGCCACAAAAAAACTTTTCACGACACTTTTCAATTGTCTTTGTTGCTGTTGCTGTTGTTGTTGTTGTTGCTGCTGCTATTGCCGAAGAGTTTGGCTCGTTCAAGTTGAAAATTAGCGAAAAATGCTTTCAAGTGTGACACAGAGTCTGCAAAAGTTTTAATACCAAAAACTGCCGCCTGCTGTCACCCACTCCCGCCCGCTCGCTGCCGACATTTTGATGAACTTCTAATGAGCTTAATAACAGCGAAGGGCAACCGAACAAGTTTCAACTCCACTTATCTCAGACTTGCAATCGGAATTTCAACTTGAGACTTTTGCTCAGCTACCGCAAAATGTCTAATTTCCTATTGATTTCTGATTCGTGGGGCTTAAAAATCTTATCAGGCAGACATTACATATTGGCCGGCGGTGATAAGCTGAGACGGTTCAAATTGCAATCGAACCGGTTCAAAGGTACTCTCGACTCCCGGCCATAGACTACGATGCGATTTGTATCTGACTGAGATAAGCCGCAATGCAATTCGGTTTATGATCCATACTCAATCAGTTGTTGCTTAATTAATTACCTGTTCGTGGTGTTCGTGTTGACGTTGTTGTTTTTGTTGTTGTTGTTCATTGTGTCCAATTAGCTTGGCGTCCGATGGAATTGCTGTCATGTTGCTGGGGCAACACGCGTCGTTTAATAATATGATATAATCGGAGTATACGCAATAGCATATACTAAATGCTGTCTATTTGATTTACATATATGTTTTAATATAGACAAAGTTATTTTGTTTTTCCGCAAAGGTCTTTTATGTGCGTGGGAACAGAGCAATGAACGCGAACAGCGCGCAAACAAAACTAAAACAAATTTTGTTTTGTCGCTCATATTAAATTCTGCGGAAATGTGAGCAAAGTGAGCGCGAACTGACCTTTAATCAGGCTCATTAGCTGAGCTAATCAACAGCTGAAAAACACCTGAGGCGATTGGCTAAATGAGAGAGTGTGTGAGAGCAGAGAGAGGACGAGAGGGCGAGAGAGCGATAGAGAGAGAGTGAGTGAGTTTGTCATTTGATCGTATTGATGTGAATTTACAACGGCTGTCAATTAACACCAACATTCTAAAAAGCTCTAGCGCGAGCTTTTACTCAAAAAAACACTTTATCTTTCGCGCTGGATCGCAAACACAAAAAGCTCTCAATGCAAAGACAAACTCATATTGTTGCTTGCTATATTCCACTCTTATGTATGTGTGTGTGCGCGTTTGTATATGTATTAATGGAAACTAAACGCTGAGTGATCTTGGGAGAACAACTTTGTGATAAAAACTTTCGTTCCATACAAAGCTTTTTATGCTATTGACGTTGATTGAAGAACAAACATATACATACATATGTACCTATATTATAATAGAATATATTAATATGCTTGTGCTGCCGTATATACATAAGTATATCATTTGAATGATTATTATTTAGTATAATTGTCTAAAATGTAGAATAATTCTTAGAACATTTATACAATAAATAAACATTTCTATATCTAATAATTTATATATTTTTATATTAATATGTTAATAATAATATTATTATATTAATGAGATATATAATTTTATAATTGTGTTTATGTTAATGCTGTCATGTATAAGTATTTCATTTGAATGTATTATTTAGTAATTATTATCTAATATATATAATCATTATTATAACATTTATATAATAAATAAACATTTAATATTTAAACATTTTTATTATATATAATATTATATATAAATATTATATATGTATGTACATATATCATTACATTTAAAAACAATAAGAGCAGCAGAATTCGAAGTTGTAAAGAGCGGAAATAACGCTTCGCGATTGCTCGCTCTAACTATACTTGCCCTTCTGCTTATCGCTCTCAAAATGCTTGCTTTGCCTTTGATCGTTCTTCCTCTGCTCGCTCTTACCACGCTTGCACTCCTTCAGATCGTTTAACTCTGATTGCTCTCCCAATACTCGCTCTCTCCCTCTGCTATGGGAGCTGATCTAACTAGGGTCACTCTCCTTTTGCTCACGTATTGTGTGCTTACTGCAGCTGAGCAAATGGATAAAAAGGCATTGTTAAATCTAAGGCGAGCGAACAGTTGTAGTTTTATAGTTGATTCTGTAAACGAAGACGCCCCTAGTAGTCAATTCAATATTTTGGCACATATCTTAGACAGCTAACATATAAATCTTGCAGCTGTCAGCTACGCAGACTTGGCTTTTACATAAATTTGCTCAAATAAAATGATATCTAAATGCCATTTACTCCTTTTAACAATTTGTCAATGACTACGATAAGCCTGCACCCAAAACACAATATCTGTCAATCACTTTTGCCGCTAGATTAGCCAATCACAAATCAAAGTGCAAAAAAAAAACCTCCCAGAAGAAAAACTCAATTAACATTTGCATTGTTAATGCTGTCAGCTTTTTAGCAGCTAAATGGCCACAAAAATGATTCATGTACCAGATAATGCACGCCAAATGAATTCAATTAACAATTTGTTGTCGATATTCTCCCAACAGAATAGAAAAAAATAAATAAATAAAAGCGAGAGCATCAATGTGATTAAATCGCATGCAATATTTGGCAATAAAAAACGCAATTCAAATCAATTTAATTGAATTTAATTGCGTTTGCCTTTTTTTGCACTTTTTGCCCTTTTTGCGCCACGGCAAAAGGCAACAGCAAAACGAGATAAAATATCAATAAATATTTATGGAGCTCTTCGGACGAGATCCGAGCGGCGGGCGCACTTGTATAAACATATTCAAAAATCCATTAGCAATGCGTCGAATGCCGATGTCGACAACAGTTTACACAATAAATTTGTTAGACTAGTTTTTGGATAGCCAAAGTCCCACCCAAATCAGAATGAACAGTGGAAAATTGCAGCCGGCGGTTAGAATTCTGATACTCGACAATGGGGAAAAAAAAAGCGTAAAATGAAACTGAAAATGAAAAGCGAAATTTAGTGCAGCAAGCGAAAAGCATAAATCTTGCTGCGATTGAAAATTGAAATTGGCATCGTAGAGCGAGCGCGCGGGGAGGGGGAGCTGGCAGCTGCGTGATAAATAACGAATTGCAATCATAAATCTGATGCTGAGAAGTATGCAGAGCGTTTTAATTTCGATGCAATTAAAAGGAAAGAGTGCAGCACGCCTATGAGGCGCAGGCTGTGGCCGCATTTAATCAAATGCAGCTGGCCAAGCCAAGGCGCTCTCAGCTCAGCCAGCTCACATGCGGCGGGCGTCAATTTGCACTCGTTTTGTGAAATGAAATTACGAAACTGCCCCTCCTCACCTGCTGCTGCTGCTGATGCTGTGCGGCACCTCCACTTGACCCAGTCAACGCGAACTAATGACATTTGAATGACGGCATCAGGACCAACAGCTAGCTGGCCAGTTGCAGTTGCAGTTGCAGTTGCAGTTGCAGCTGGAGTCGCGGCCGCAGCAAAGTTGGCTAATGACCATCACTGGGTGAACTGTCTGCAGTGGCTCAATTCGGTGGCTGTCATGAGTTCCAGATAACAATTGCCTCAGTCATGTTGTTGTCGCAGCATTTCATCGCTCTATCGTATACATATATATGTAAATATTTCTGGATCCATGCCAAAAGACATGGTTAGCTGCGCCCATTGTTGGCGGCTCAGTCTCTACGCTACCTTGTTGTCAGGTGTAAAATGCAAAGTAATGACTTTGAATATGTCTGTTAAGAGGCTGGCAGGCGCAGATCCCTGGCAGACACCTAACTGGCTTTCAGCATTAAGCGGGCCTAACACAAAACTCTAGTAGTTCAGCTAAATCAAGCGCTTGGCACAGGCAGCGACAGTCGAAGCTTAAAATATATTCAAATCTATATAAGTTTTTGCGAATCGTTACATGGAAAACGACTTTGTGAAAGTTGAGAATCAAAGGGGTTAAGGTGAAGGTTGGGGCCAGCCAGAGTGAGAGAGAGAGAGAGAGGTTGGTGTTGGCGTTATGTTGCCTCTCTTAAGATTTCAGCGGCTGAGCAGCAAAGAGCAGTTTGAATGAAAATGCTGGAGTTTTCTATCAAAGTAGAATTGCCTATTTTATAGTTCATTTTGAGTTTTCGTAACTAAATCTTACAAATCAATGATCCGAAGCAAAACTTTGAGATAGAAGCTGTAAATTTTGTCTGAATTCTATTTCAGGCCTGTAGCTATTTTGACGCTGCTTTTGTTATTCTTTCTACAGAATGCTGAATCTTCTAGAAGTCGAAGGCAAAGAGCATATAGTTGTGCTAGTCGTACATTATTCTTCTCCAGCCAGTTGCTCGTCTCAATATGCTGTTCCTAATCAAATTTTGGGCTACATTTCTAATAAACCTAAATCCAGACTTAACTAGTATATGCACAATCGTATTGTAGGTCCAATACTGATTCTGCTCAGATGCTAGAAGAAATATATCGTACATATGTCCATATCATATATATAATTCTTATGGCCATAGCCTCGTATTTACTCTTATAATTATACTTGCAGTTTATATTTGCATAGTCAATCTCAGTCTCATCAATGGCATTAGAAAGCGCATTTAGGCTTCGTCTTGTTGCCTATTTAATATCTGGCTATGTAATGCAAACATTTCTCAACCAGCCTGTCCGGGCTACTGGCTTTAGCCCTGCTCTCGGCTTTTGTCTGGCACTCAAGTGAAAAGCTTTTGTCAGCGCATGGAAATTTGACGGAAATTGTTTGGTCTGATGGATGCAGATGCTGTTGTTATAGCTGTTGCTGTTGCTGTTGTTGCTGTTGATGTTGCTGTTGCAAAAGGCCCATCCACAGTGTGCTTGAGTTACCTCTGCCTAATGGTCTCGCGCTCTCTCTGTCTCTCTCTCTCTCTCTCCTTCGCTCTGTCTGCTGCTAGCCTCGGCCATCAGTTGGCTAAGTAAGCAGACAGTTTTTAGACGCATTATGTGTTTTGGCCCCAAACACTGCACATTTCTTTGGCAAGGCAAAATCGCAATTTCAATAGAATTAGAGCCCACAATTTGCTGGCAGCCAAGTGGGCTGGCTGCTGAGCAACGAAATAAATGCAAATCGCGTTGAGAGTAAATTTTATTTTGCACCATCGTCTGCTTTGCTGCCGTGACTGCAGGATAATGTGCTTAAAATAGCCAACTTTGGCGACAGGTAGCGCGAGTGCTGAGAGAGAGAGAGAGAGAGAGAGAGACAGAGAGAGATGGGTGAGTGGGGGGATGGGGCCACAACCCGTTGCAGATTTACTGCGGCACGCGCGACTTCCACAATTACGAAGCTAGAAAACACAATCAAAATCAAGTTGAATGTTGAACTTTTTAATGCATAATTTATGGGGGGCTGCGTAGCCTGGCATTGGCCCGCCAACCCAGGGTTAAACTGTGGGCTAAGGCAACGCACCTTTCTTTTCTTTACGTCTTGCAAATACACAAATATATCTTTAAAAGTATGTGCGTGTGTGTGTGTGTGTGTTTGGGCATGTGTCTGTTATACAAAGGGACAGCTGTGGCGTGGAGCGCCGCCGTATCATAAATATTTATGAAAGCTGCCAAAAAGTGCAAGGACGTGAGGGCTCCTCAAGATCCACTGCTCAGCACGTGCGCCGTGTGGCATGCCACGATTTATACGCCGCCATTCAAACCAATATTTCGAATATACATATATATATATATTTATATTTTCTTTCATCAAAAACTCATCTTAAATGCCAACACATGCGGCACATAAATATTGCCCACAACAAGTCTCTCACTCTCTCCACACTCTCAAGTATTCAATTGTATACCTTTGGCAAAAACCAATATGAAACACTTTTGAAAGAGTTTAACGAGCATCAAAACCAAAATCGTAAAATCATAATAAAATGTGGCGAAACGTAGATTGAAATACATACTTTATACGCGGCCATAAAGTATGCAGCTTAAATTGAAGCTGAAATTCTCTTCTCTCTCTCATTCAGTTAGTAATGCAATTTCCGCTTAGCTGTTTCAGACTCACAGCAGGATTCACTTCAATCGTGCGACTTAAAGCAAAGCCTGCTGCTCTTTAAGCTGGCCTGGCCTTAATTCCGCACATACTCGACTCGTGTAAGCCACACAAAAGTTTCTCTTTCGGCTAAGCCAAAAAATGCTGCCAACCAGGCCAAAACTATCAATTAAACTAATTAGCTTGATATGCCCGGGCTGCACACGAATTGGCGCAGAAATTCAATCAGCGCATGCAGAAAAACGCAATCAAATGATTAAGTCAACAAATGAAGTCGAATTGTTTGGGGCAAGCTGAAAATAAAATAGATTAAATAAAAAATAATCAATTGATAGCAAAAAAAAAAAAAAAGTACAAATAAATGAAAAACAAGCTAAAGCAGCTGCTCAAACGAAGCCTCGCCTTAAAGTTTTTCCAACTTTTTGCAGACGCCGCTGAACAGATAGAAAGAGCGAGTGAGAGAGAGAGAGAGAGAGAGGGGGAAAGTTGAGAATATATATATAACTAACATTTTCCGAACAGGTGCAAAAAGAGAAGCCAACTTTTTGACGTCCTAATGAGCGCTGGCCACATTGATTAGCCAAGAGCCCGTTCCCTGCTGCAAGACTTTTTCTATACATATATATATATATATATATATATTTTACTTTTTTTTCACTTGCCATTTTCATGGCATCTTCAAGTCAAATTGAATTGACTGCAGATTGGGCGCTCTATCATTCAGTGGGCGTGGCACGTGCCATATGCACAGCATGGATATTGATTTCCTTCGCTTGCTTCTTTGCAGGAAATTTATTTATATTCAATTTGCGAATTTATGCAAGTTTTTTTTTAGAATTCAAGACATACGGGAAATTCACTTTTCCGTCAGCTGTGCGTGTGTGTGTGTGAGCGCGTCGCTTTGTGTTTGCCAACTGTAGCTGAGACTTCGCTAGAAGCGCCGTTGCCTGCATGCGATAAACCAAATTTTGAGTTAATATTTTCCAACAAACTCATAAACACATCAGCCCAAACGCTGGCTGTCTATCTATGGCTGACAGGCAAACCGACCTAATCTGAAGGACTAACGCCGGTCGACTGTACCGGTGACTGCATGCGCCTGCCCTGTCCAGTCCTGACCTGAGCTGAGCTGACCAGCAGAAAAATTACCTAAGTAGGTAAGAGCACAGCTCCTATATAAAGCCAAGCACCGTCTGCATCCTTCACTCAGTCGATGTTTGGTCTTCCGTCGGGCAACCGTCTAGCCAGCAAAAGCAAAGCAAACGAGATAGAAATACCGCACACGTGCTGTGATAGTCAGTGCCCAGTGTCAAAACAGTCAGGATGTTGTTTCTGGCGCCGCGCAAGCATCTATTGGCCAGCAATTTGATAATATTCCTCATGATTTATATCATGCGCAAGTGCCTGCAGTTGTTCTGCATCATCGAGAACAAGGCATGCAAGCAGCCTGACTGCCGCTGCGAGCCCGGCCAAACGGACTGCCAGGACTCGCCAGTGATGGAGCGACGTGGCGGATTCAAGCTCATACCGGATGCCATGAGAAAGACCATGCACAGCTTTGGTTATGGCGAGGGCCACTATCAGATCTTCGTGGAGAAGAAGGAGCGCAATTTGCCAACCAAATCGCGCCTCAATGCGGCCAACGCTGAACTCAAGCTGAATCCCAATTAGGCGGTTCAAGTTGACAGCCAGCAAACAGCTCAAGGAGCCCACAAAATGTGCCAACACCAACAACAACAACACCAACAATAACAATAGCTATAACAAACAACAACAAGTAAAATAAAACAACAAAATTTGTCCAATGTCTTCTGCCATAAATATGTCTTAATTAATTATAAGCATTCAACAGCATTTCTTTTTATATCGAAACGCATACTTGGCCATTAATAAAAATTATAAAAGTTAAATTCTGCCCGCCTCGGGCATTTTGATTGATGTCAATTTCTTTGTGCTACAGCTAAAAAAATATATATATATATATATTAAACAAAAAGAAGCTGCGATCTGCAGCATTTACAGCCAAACAATTGCCGGGCACGAAAAGACGCCGTTGGCTGTGCTTGAAAAATTATCTTGCGACTGCGACGACTGTCAGCTGATCGCGTGGGTGTTGCTGCAGCCATTAAATGGCTACAAATTTATCACAAAGTAGCCAAACACACACACACACACTCACACACAGCTATAGTTAAGCGGCAACAACATTGTCAGGCAATATGTTGAAGTAATTTTTTAATACTCTAGCACAAAGATGTTTAAAAGTATTTGGATTTTCGCAAGCAGCTTGCAGCAAAGACGAAATATACGTAGCTATATTTATTTGTGTATAATAGATTTATAGCTTTATATATAAAGTTGTATATATATATTTTATGGCTAGTTTAATGTGCAGTTGGACTACGCTTATTCATGCATAAAACAGAAGAGTATAGAGAGTTAATTGATGCGAGACTTAAGGCTATATTAAGTTATTCAATAAGCTTAACTTACTTTGTTCTTTGTCTAGCACAAAGGTAACAACAATACTAAAAGTGACTTGGCATGCCTGTAATATGTCAATTCAATCGATATTGATGCTGTTTCTATATATATTTCCAAACTACGCATTCTTGACGTTACTATTTTTAATGATTTCCAATGTCTGGATAGAAATAGAAAAATGTTTTATTTCAAATGTCAACTTCTTTACATTAGTTATTTCTTTATTTTTGTCTGGCAAATAAAAATCTTTCTTTAAAATGTATTGCGACTAAGCTTAAATGTGCAGGCTAAAAGATTTTCATAAAAACATTCTCTCACTCACTTTCTCTCTAATAAGCTAATAATATCTTCTGTCTGTTACCATATTAAAAGTCAAGACCTCTCTGATTTCATTATAAATTTCACTGGAATCACTTAGCCGCATTTCTCAATATAAAAATTCGATTTTCTGTTTAAAAATTAATCAAAGGAAAAGTGATTGTTAATAGATATTGATATGTTGTAATATATATAGCACATATGTTAAAAATTATATATTTAATATATTTTCAGAGGCGCTCCAAGCATTTTATGAATTATTATTTATTTATTTTAGGCAGCAGTCGACCCATCTCATACACAAAATAATCTCTAATTCACGCGAAAATGAACTGTAGCAGATTTAGCGCTATTTAATGATAATTACCCAGCAGCTACACCAATAATCCTATATTACACATAATTAAGGCTCAATAATATTATTATAATATATATATAATAATATTTAGCTCTAACACTTAGCTCAACTATTCTATAGACTAAATTATATTCAAGTTAGCTCTACACCTAATTGGATTTACTACACACAAATAGCGAGTAAATGTCACAAATCTGTGACAGATATAATGAGTTGCTGTAAGCATGCTTAATGAAAGTGTAGAGCATCGTTGTGTCAGCTTGAGTGTGGCTTGGCCATTTGGCTGGCTTCTATTGTTCCGCTGGCACAGATAGCAGATAGCAGATAAGAGCGCGCATGAAGCTGAAGGCGCTGCGACGTTCACTGAGTCTGGCAATTGTTAGCAAATCTATCATCATCTTCTTAAGCACGTGGCAGCGCGATATATATATATAGTATATTTATATATGTGTGTGTGTATGCACTTGAAGATATTGTGCAAATTCTGCAGCATTTTGCCTTGCATTATAAATGAACTGAAATTTTTAGTTGTGAGCTACATTTTGCTTGAGCTGCATATAAATTTTTGCACGCACAGCCACACACACGCACACACACGCACACACACACACACACACACAGCCAGACAGACGCACACGCACACAGATGTTGACAATGTTGCTGCCTGAGGGCTGTTTGCCTGGCAAGTTGTCATTATAATCATGATTATTATTGTTGTAATTCTAATTATGCATTGCCATGCGGCGCGGCAACGGGAGGGCGCCCCACATAACACATACGCCATGTCTGACACGCTACGTGGCAGCTTGTGTGTGTGTGTGTGTACGTGCGCGTGCTTCATTTTTATCAATGACAGTTGCTCGTTGTGTGCGTCTGCTGTTCATGTGTAAAATGAAAATGTCAGTCGGATTAGCGCCAGCAGTGAGCGTCGATAAAAATCCAAGCAGGCAACTAGTCAGATATATATAGATGTAGATATATAAATATATGTATGCTAGCATTATATAACCTTCTTCTATAACTCGCATCAGCATAAATTTGCTAAGCTCTAATGTAAATCATGTCGACATTGTTGGTCTTAAGCAGCTCTGTTTGTTGGAGTCCATGCTTTGGACTCATTATAATTAACAATTTATAAAGCGTTAATACACACACACACACACAAACTTATATATATATATATACTTGCATAGCTAGACGGCAATTTGCCAAGGCATCTAAAAGAGCATGCTCAGCATCACATCCGCTCAGGCAAACAAACAAACAGCTAGTCAGACCAGGGGAAGCAGGGGGGTTCGGAGTGTGAGTGGCATTCATTTTGCTTGTAAGCTGGTTGCCCTACTCATCCTGCAACAGCTCTCCCTCTCCCACTCTCTCTTTCACACTCTCTTCATTCCCCTCTAACAACATAGCACGGCACGTCGCGCGCATTAAGTAGATGAGCTGCATTTTTCATGCATGCGAAGTTGAGATTGCAGCTGCCGCACACGCCACGCCCCATCGCCCCATCACCCTCCCTCTACTAACACACACACACACACACTTACTATCCATGTACCCATTTCCTTTTAGTTTCAGCTTGGCTTTTCCTCCGCTCACTTGTTGTTCTCGCTCCAACTTTGGCTTTCAGCTTTCAACTGCCAACTTCCAGCTTCAAAAGTTCTGCTTCGGCTTTGCGTTCTTCTTCATCTCATGCCGCTGCCGCATTATCCTACTCATCAGCATCATTTGTATTAATTGCCGGGCATTTTGTGTTGTGCAATGATACTGAAAATGAGCATTGTTGTTTTTACCACAGTTTTCCGCAATTTTCATTTGTCGTTGGCCTTAACGCGCAAAAAACGGCTGCCATTTACTTATATGTATGCAAGTGCCACTGAGCGAAGAGCAAACGCTTTAATTGCTTTCTATTAATTTGCCAAAGCAGATTGCGAACGAGAAGATTTGTGAATCAATTTGCCAAACGATCACTGAGTTAATTGAATAAATTAATCGTCGATTGCGAACCAGTAGGAGAACTGCAGCGGAAGTTATGCTATTAACAGCGCAGAATACTGTTAATAACATAGCATGACGTTGTGTGAGAAAGCAGTTCTTGTACATGGAATCTAACATTAACATTTTGAAGTATGAGAGAAGCTTAACACAGGCTAAGCTCATAGGGTAATTAAATGTGCTCAGTTGCAATTACAATTGCTTGAAGGTAAGATCTCAGTTGAGAGAGTGAGAGAGGGAACACATGCAGACGGCAGCTGATAAGCGTGAGATTACCACAGATGCAAAAGGATAGAAGCAGAGGCAATGATTAAAGAGGTTGCAGCCCATACTCACACACTGATACAGACACTGGTCTGCACTAATTAGATGAGATCAAGCAAGAGCTACATTAAGAGCATAAGCAGCATTAGCAATGTACACTCAAGCAGTCAGCAGCAGAGCAGAAGAAGAAAATGCAAAGTATAAGCTAAGCTAAGCTATAACGCTAATTTAATATGTGCAAAATATTCTTTGCTTTTAATTACATCAAGAACTAATTATGTGAATTTTGTATTATTAGTTGAAGTTGAGCAAGAGCTATAAGTTGAAGATCTTAGTCGGGTATCTTGTTATAATTATTTATTTATTTTTTAAAATATTTTTTAAAAGAGAAAATATGTGCTCTGTGCTCCGATTCAATGCCAGCATTAAGTCCAATAAAACCCAAAATTTATGAAACAATCATAATCATGCGATTATATTAACAGCAGTAATACGCAGCATAAATATATTCAACTGAATACAGCACAAGCAACAAATATTATTATACGCTAACAAAAACTGCAGAAAAAGGACAAATCTTTTAAATCTGGCAAATCTGTTGAATCTGGTTCAGTTTCCTGTTAAACTGCAATTGCTGTCATTTTATGGCAAGGCTCAATTAGTCGATGGCTCGATTGCAATGCGAATTCTGTGCGCGTTCGCTCGCCGACGCTCATTCAATTGAATTTTATTGAGTCTTTAATTGGCGCCATGCATGCGGCTTGCGGCGGAGTCATGTGGGCTGACAGCAGGCGCGCTAGCTGGCAGAGAGAGATGCACCACGCAACGGTAATTGAGCAAAGCCGTAACAATAGCAGCCAAATGCAACCAATTGCCATTAAACCATTTCCCAGTCATTGGCCATGGTATAATTAGCAGTTGGCAATTGCCATAAACAAAAACACAGCGAACCCAAAATGCCAAATGCAAAATGATAGCAAATTGCCCAAAAAAATGAGAGACAGAGAGCGAGAGAGAGAGACAGCGTATGATGGGCTGCAATTGATGATGCTCAAATGGCATGTTTAATGCGACTGCTTGAGGCGGTTTAACCAAGAGCTGCATTTGGCAATTGTTGCCAAATACATGACAGAGTTAAGTGAGAAAATATTGTCGAATATTAGATTAAACAACAAATAAATATAAATTTGTAATCGAATTGCCAAGCTAACAAATGTGGCCACAATAAAACACGCCAAGCTGCTGCCCACATTTTGTGGCTGCACACACTCACACTCATAAATAAATATACATGTATATATATTTATACTGCATATTGATATGATTTTAATTACATATAGTACACAATTGAAACCGCATGGACATACGCATACAAACCAAAGTACGCTCGTTGTTCGCCTCGTCCTTTTGTAATTAAACATTATAAATAATTAAGATGCGCACTTTCATTTTAATATGAATTCAAGTCATTTGGACATCAGCTTGGCGCCCAATAAACAAATTTATAGACAATTTGACTTATGTGAAAATGTTGGTAACGAGCTCTCAATAAACTGCAAAAGCACATCAATTTTTTTTTTTTTTTTTTGTATTTTTGTCTGACCCGAGCCGACCAAACTGTGAAATATGTAGCAGCGCTAGATTGCTACAGTGTGTGCAAAAAGTGCTTTAACAATGCCACGGCAATTGCTCAAATATCAACATTTTTCTCCATCAGACATATTAATTGCCATTTGCTGGCAATTTTTCTGACAATTATCCATTTAAATTGCAATAAATGCAGCTGTTTGCATACTGCTAGCGCTCACTGTCCACACACACACACACACACACGCATGCCGCAATGTTGTTTTTCGTTTTCATTCTTGTTTGCATGGAACTGCGCGCTGCCCCGCCACGCGCTCTGCCACAGCCATTATGGCTGCGAGCATTGTCAGAATGCAAATTCAAATGCCGTGTGAGTTGAATATACGTTGACTTGGCCGCTGCCAAATGGGTCAAAGTGGCAGTCAGCCAGGCGGGTACAGAACAGCAGCAAAACGAAACGAAAAAAGAAAAAGAAAAAAAAAAAACGTTTGCCAAACCAATACACTCAGTCCAGCAGCGGACAGGGCATATGCAGAGCTGAGCTGAGCGCTGTAAAGTATGCAGCAAAAAACGAAATTGTGTGCTAAATTTGAAATCAAACAAAAAAATAAACGCGAATCCATGTATGTCCCTATCCCAATATGTGTGTGTGTGTGTGCGACTGCGTGGAGCCAAAGGCAAATAGAAAGATGCACGGTCTGGGCACAAATGTTAACACAAAGCCACACACACACATACACAGAGATAGGCGCACAAACACACATACACATTAAGGGCAACCACATGGCCAAACATTAGTGCAAGCTCTCTCTCTCTCTATCTGTCTCTATCTCTCCCTCACTCTCTCTGTCTTTGCCCGCATGCTGCGGACTGTCCCTGCGTTGGGCCTGGTCACGTACAAATCCGATTTGCACAATTCAAATAACGAACATTTTGAGCAACGCATTGCACACTAGTATTTGCTGAAATCACCCACACACACTCACACATACACACGCACAACATATACAACTCATGTTTACTGTGCCACGTTTGACGCCCAATGAAGTTGGCAAAGAATCGCGCTCAGCATTTCGAGTTGCGTTCCGCAGTCTGCATTCGCCCATGAATTACGCGCCGATGCGATACCAAATGCGACCGCAATGACGACGGCGACGGCGAACGTAGTATTTTATGTAATTTTAATTAATTTTTTGCGGTCAGCTTAAGGTCCCCAGCGCGTTGCACTTGGCATCGCTGTGTCAACTGGCTCGCTTAACCGCTTTTCCGTGTCATGTTTTTAATGCTCAAGCCTTCAACTTTGCTTTCGTTTTAATTAAAAATGTATTTTAATGCGCTTGCCCAAGGATTTGTCACATTGCGTAAACGCACTTCACAATTATTTCACACACACACAAAGATAAAAGAAAAGAGCAGCATTTGTGATTTAAAGAGCATGTTCAGAGTTCTCTGAGTGGAATGAAAAATGGAATGCAATAAATAGCCAAAGCAAGCACAAAGTATGTCAGCAATGTCATTAAATGTCAAATAAATGCGCATAACAAACCGAAAACATAACAAAATTCAAATGCAAATGCCAGATTTTTGCTAGCTTACATATATTTCAATAGCAGAATAACAAACAAAGGCAAAGCTCAACGAATTTTGTATACACTCTATGTGTACGTATATAAAAGACAATTGAATTATTATAATAGAACATTTTTGGCTTTGAGTAGACTCTAGCTGTCTCTCTCCCTCTCTCTCTCTCTCTGTTTTTGGCTGCCTTTCCTGCCTGCAAGTCAATTTGATTATGCCCCAGGCGCTGGAGTGTATAAAAATCTCGACAAGTTGACTTAAAAGCACAGCGTTGAGAAAATTGCAGCGACAGCAACGCCCACTTCAGATTTATGGACACATTTTTAGCTGCAGCTGACTTGAAATTAAGTTGCACAAACACCCAACACACACACACACACACACACATATATTTGCACACACTCTTAATGTGAGGTCAGTTTATGAGCTGTGCATTAAGCTGTTAACTGTTTGAAAAGTGCTTAAAGTGCGGCATTAGCTCTCGTTATTATCACACACACACACACACACACGCGCTAGCTTTATAGGGGCTTGCCAGACACAGCGCCAGCAGCTCTGCCCTTTGCAACCTCTACTGCAGCCTCACAGTTCGTTGTGCTTCATAAATTGTGCATACGCCACGTAGCACAGGATAGATATCCTCGAACAACAAACGTGAACCACAGCATCGCTTGCGGCGCCATTTTATGGCAATTTTCAATGCACTTTAATGCGCCAGGAACTAGCATGAAGCGTGTAGCCGTAATAAAAGTCGCAAGCCAAGCAGCTTAACAACAACAAGTAGCTCGTGGCACATACGCAGCTTGATTTGCTTGTAATAAAAAAATTAAATACCAAATTAACATATTAAGAAGTATTAGGGATTATTAAAGGGAATACTATATTGAATTTTATTAATTTGTATAGCTGTTATTAAATATCTAAATGTACGCCGTGATATAGATGCCATATATAGTTGTTTGTTTTGAAAATTGTTTAATATTTAAAATAAGCTTGTTTAAATATAAAATTTGATATTAACTTCTATAGGCGTGGCATATGCATAACAAAGTTTACTTGATTAGCATATTGAGAGCTTAAATGGGTTTTTATAAAAAGCTTTATTACATTTTAAGCATTTGTATAGATATGTATAATTTTTGATTAATAATTACGCCATTTATACCAAGCAAAATAATTTAAAATAACTAAACATATATCATATTTCCTTCTTTTTTTCCTTTTAAACTGACTCTTATCCAAGTGCAATTGCTAAAATATCTTGTTATCAGCTGCGTCACTCATGGCTTATATAAACAGGAAAAATATAATATTCTATAAAACATCATATGAAATAAAGTTTTAATCAGGCTTACATGTTAGGCGATGTTATTTTATTTTAAACTGGAAAGTTTTTTTTTTTAATTTTTATAAATTTTATTTTATTTTAGCATCAGTTAAACCAAACATAATAATAATGTTAGCCTGAGTTGCGCTTAATAAATAAGTTTATTTTAATGTTGTTCATTTTATAGCATTACGTTTAAATCACTTTTTTAATAAACTCTATACAAGTAACAGTAGAATTTAATTAACTGCTGCACTCATTGCGTATACGTAATATAATTTTTTATAACAGAACTAAAGCTGCAATTGGAGTTAAGTTTACGACACAAGTAAAATGATGTACAAATTATATACATTTATTAAAAAGTTCTATAAATTTATTAAAAAATTCCAGAAATTTATTAAAATATGTATATTTTTTTAAATCATTTAAAATTAATGTAACAAAATTTTATAAATTTTTACATATATAGTTACATAAATTAATTTAAAAAAATTTATATTAATTTACTAAAAAATAATTGTAAATTTTTAAAAAATATATATATAAATTACAAAAAAAAAGTTTTATACAAATTTATTAATATATAAATATTTTTTTTAATTATATAAATTTATTTCAAAAATTATATGAATATATTTTTTTAATTATATAAATTTATTAAAATTATCATATAAATTTTTTTTTTTTAATATATAAACTTTTACTAAAACATAATCAAGCCAAGTCAATCTCAAGTTGAATTCATTTTGCCTGCCATTAAGCCATGATATATATTATTTCTGTTTTTCTTTTCTTTCTTTTATTGTTTTAAATTAAATAATATTCCGTATGCTTTATAAATCACTTGTGAAAACCTTTGTACAGCGACGAAAACTTGAAGTTAACTGCAAACAGCAGGAGTCTGTTGCCGACACAGTTCTATCTAATTGCGTTTTGTTTGCTTTTCCGGTTGTTCTTGCAGTTCTCTCTCTCTCTCTCTCTCTTTTTTCCAAGCTTGTTTTCCCTAACTTCAGGTGGTATTATCTGCAGCTCGTTAATTCCTGCGCCAAGTCAATATATGTTTTGTGAAGGAAGGCGACGAGTGGCGAGCGGCGGGCGGTGCTTGCCAGGCGCACGCGGAACAACTTTTATTCGTGCCGAGTAAATTTTATGTTGCGTATAATTAGAGCAAGTTCGGCCTTTGAGATTATTTGGTGGGCGTAGACGTTAACGGCTTCCGCTTTGGCATTTAAGTTAATTTCTTATGCTGCCTGCTGTTTATGAGTGGGCGTGGCAGCTGACCAATGGCAAAAGCAGATGAAGAAGCAGGAGAAGAAGAAGCAGAAGAACAGAAGAAGTCGGGCAAGTAATTGAGATTGTAATCGTTACTTATGGTGCGTATTGGCTTACAACAAAAGCCAATTGGGCAATAGTCGATCCCCGTTGCCGCAGCACAAAGCTGAGATATTGACATGGCTGCGTGTGAAACTTTTTGGGCATTAAGTTATTAAGCTGTTTGCTGCTGCTGTTGCTGTTGCTGATGTTGTTGTTGTTGCTGTTGTTGCTGTTGGCTGTTGGCTGTGGCGCAGCTTGTGGCAACGCATATTGAAATATGCTGTAAGCAATTAATAACATGCCCCATGGCCAGGCCATTTTGTGGCTCATCAATGGCACTAACCGAGCGGGATTTATATGCTATCGATAGCTGTCTCTATGTGTGTGTGTGTGTGAGTGTGTGAGTGTGCGCGTGTGTATATATTTATGTACGTATTGAAGACTTTCAATGCCATGGCACGTAATATCGACAATGAATTGCACTTGAAATCCTGCCAGCAGGCGAGCTGCTTGCCTGACAGTATGCAGCAGTTGTGTGACAAGGCTTAAACGTCCCCCCAACACTCCAAAGGCCATCCAACCCCGTTTCGCCTACATCAAACCCTGACTAACTGTACGTTTTTTCAATATCAAACAAATAGACAACGAATTACATTGTAAGTAGCTCACGTGCTTTGGATTATGCGTGATATGCCTCGAAATTACTTCATTAGCAGCCGCAAATACCGACTTGCATGCTAAATACAAGTACACACACACACACACACACACACACACAGACATACGCCCACACACACTCACAGAGCGATAGCATCGAGGACTGTCACTTTTTATGCAAAGCAGCTGCGGATACAAAAAATTTGCTAAACAGCACACACAAAAACTACAACAAGGCATTTGTTTCTACATTGGCATAGGGCAGGAGGCGTGGCTAGAAATAGGGAGGCACGATGTGGGCGTGCCCAAATAGCGTTCGAAATGCGCTTAATAATCAATATTTTCAGGTGATAATTGTGTGCGTGCGTTGTTAGAGCAAGTTGCTGCACGAGCACGAGCACGAGCCGTGACTGTGTAAGCCACGTTCAAATGTGTTAAAAACAATTTATTTTATTGTGTTGATTCAAATTATTGCCGAATTCTGTGTATTTATTTATTTTTCCCGAGATGTGCCGTAAAAAAGACGAACACAACATAAAAACCACGTATAAAAAATATTTACCAGCAATATTCAATAAAATTGCAATATTTCAGATTCCCTAGCAATGGAAAATGATTCACTGGGAGATGCGATAGGTTTGGAATTTTTATATATATCACATTGGAGTTATGTGAAAGGAAGAAATGAATACGAAATATTATATTAATAAGCAGCAAAACTCTGGTAATAGACAGCTAAAGACAAAGTGAGCTGATGATCAAACTATCGATTGATAATTTTGTAGGCAGTTAAACAAATAACTTCTTGGGCAGACATGGGCATAGTCAGTTGGCAATATAACTTATTTTATATATATTTAGTCATAAAATCGTTATATGTATATGTAAATGTATTTCAAATGTATTTTCAGAGATTTGCAAATAAGAGTCTTTCACTCACACTTTGACAACAGCAAAAACTCAGAGAGCAATCGATTGCGTCGGTTCTTCAATAGCGTACGTCTGCGCTTTGAATGTGAGAATGTGTATGTGAATGTAAAGATCGTATGCATAGCGTCTTTACCTGCTCATTTACTCAGCCTCATTATGTGAGAGGCCTTCCTATCACTACATAAACGACTTTCATTAAAACTGAGCATCACACGATTGCTGGAACTCAAAGCGCTTAGCCGAAAAGCGAAACGAAAAGAAACGAAGTTCAATGCAGAGATCGAGAACGAGAGCGGGAGCGTGAGCGGAAGCGAGTGAGTATAATTTATTTTCATATGATGAACTATGATTTCAACACAAAACCAGTATACCCCAAAGCGACAAGTATTGCAGAGCATAGCATATATAAAAAGTGCTGCACAGCGGTCTGCGACCGCAGAAAATATTGTTGATAATTTGCGGTGCATTGAATTTGAAAATTAACTCAATTCACGCTGGCTCACGGCTACCAGCAAAAAAGTATAAATTTTTATTCAATTTTGAATAGCTGAAGGAAAAAACTTAAAGGGTTTTGCATTCGAGTTGGATTTGAGAACTTTTCTCAGCTGTGTCACGTAGCAGCCAACGAGCAGAATTAATAAGCCAGCGTGAAGCACATTGCATATGCAATGTAAATGTGCCACATGTGGCACAATTGTAATCGTAATGCCATGCAGCAGCAACTGCTGCCACTGCAGCGCCAACATTTGCGACATTGTGTTAATGCGGCTTATGTGACAAGTCAGTTAATTACTCCCACTGTTTTGTAAGCAACGAAAAACTCCGTCAAGCTCTGCGCCAAACAATGCGAAATGCGAAATCTTTTGCCCATGCCAACATTCGCCTGCTGTGTGCTTGACTTGAAAATGCTTTTTAACCACTGCTGCTATTGCTGTTGCTGTTGATGTAATTGTTTGCTTTAGCAACTGCTGCACACACTCGCATACATAGATACGCCCACACAGAGACGTGTCAGCTCTTGTACGTGGTTGTTTATTTGTTTGTCAAGCTCTCGGCATATATATATAATTAAATCCAACATTAGTTCAAACACTTGAAGTGTATTTGACAGCTCTCTGAGAATAATATTTGTGGAATTTCTAGCTGAAAGCGGAACTTCTCCAAGAGTAATTCAAGCTAAAAGCATTCGCTTCCACTCAATTGAATCTAGTCGCCAAATAGTCAAATAATTTAACATTAAACTCGACTGGAAATTTAACATGCCTTAAGCGCTGCCTCTGCAGCTATGTGAGCTCAAATCAAAAGGAATTCCAGTGCGCAACTTTTGAAAATGAAAACCAGAGCTCTTGGCTCTCTCCTTATGATTAAGTTAACAGACACCGGATGCCTTAAAGCCTTCGCTCACAATTTATCATGTTTTCAATTGCAATACGAGTGCCCGGCTCGAGTCATGGGAGTGTTTCAAAAAAATGTCATAGGTCGCAACTTGTCAGTGAAGGGGAACAACAACAGAAACGGCAGAAACGATGTCGTCGGCGGCGACGGAGGCGGTCACCCCTGACCCACATAATTTACAAGTCAGACAGACTGACAGCAACAATAACAACAACAATCATGGGCCGCTGTGCTGAAGTGTGAGCGCTTGGGTCGCTGGCGCTTTAAAAACATAAACAGGACAGGCAAAAGGACAAAACCAGCCGCCGGCCAGCAAACAAAAATATCCGGAACAGAACTCTAAATAAAAAAAATAAAATAAAAATAAAAAAAAGAAAACAAACTCCCCGCGTTAAACTCAAGCATAATCACATAATAAACAAGCGCGGCATGGCATGGGCAAAAAGGACTCGCACACACACACACATGCGCACATTTTCCGGACATTTTAGGCACTCACGGAAGCAGGAAACCAAAAACCAACGCGATAATAAATATGAGTTAAAGTGTAAAAAAAAAAAGCCCAGACCGCCAGCATCAAGATAAACAACAATAAAGCGAAAGGCTATATGCATGTAGTCTAATTCAGGCTAACAAACACACGCGCCACACACACACACACATGACAGCAGCTTAATGCTTGTAATTAAATGCGCCTCGACCGAGAATTTCACGAGTCGCAAGCATGCTGTGTGGCTGCAGCATTTGAGAGGCGCACAAGTTCCGGACTTTTGGCATCAAGGCCAAGCGGATAGACAGACAGAGAGACAAACGGACAGACACAACTGTCAGTCAAAGAAACAGACGCACACAAATGTTACTCTTAACGGTAGTTGTTGTTGCTGTTACTGCTGCTGCTGCTGCTGTTGTTGTTGTCTGCTTTCAGTTAGCTGCCTCTTGTTTTCCAGCCATTTGCACTGCTCTTTTGCGCTTAATTTCACTCAACTGCTGTCTGTGTGTGGGTGTTGGCTTTGCTTGCCTGTGTGCGTGTGTGTGTGTGTTTGATATTAAATTTAATTTTTTCATATTTATGAGCCGAGCTTTAGCAAATTTAATAGCCCAACTTTTTGGCCTATGGCTGATTTGTTTTAAGCTTAAGGGCAGCAGCGCTGCATTTAATTTGATTTAAGGTCAACATTGAGATGAATAACCTGCAAAATGTATATACAAACATATATACATATATATAAATTTGTGCATCAATCTCTCTCTCTCTCTCTAGAGTCAATAAGTTTTATATCATAAATATGCTGTAACCGCACCCTTAGGTCTTGCCAAGCTTAAGGTTATGAGTCTTTTACTTCTTATGAATTTTTAAATGATTTATGTGCCGTTCTGCTAATTGTATTTTTGTAATATGTATAAGCAAACATATATAAAGTTCACTTTTGGCATTTTGTTTATTATTATTATTGCTTTGAAGCAAATATATGTTTTCTTGGGCTTAAGTTTATTGTGCGTATTCTTGGAATTTTGCTTAGATTTGAGTGATAATATTCATGATAATTCTAAGTACATGAGGTCGAGCGTATTAAAAGCAAAAGCTTGTTTCATTTATTTTCAATTTTAATTAAATTTTTCTTTTGATTTGGGTTAGCTCTGTGGGATTCAATAATAGTTGAGAATATGGTTTCACTTTAAATATATTTATTAATAAATCCAAATTTAATATAGCCATATTATTTGCCTTAAATATATATTTCCATATTTAGCAACATAAACTGAATAATTTACCTATTTAACTTAGTTATTTATTTATTTAATAAATTATTTATTTATTTATTTTTTATTGTATTTACTTATTTTATTATTTATTTATTTATTTATCTATCTATTTATTTATTTGTTTCTTTATTTATTCATTTATTCATTTTATTTATTTTATTTAATTCATTTATTTTATTTATTTATTTTTTTTATTTTGTTTATTTCATTTATTTTCTTTATTTTATTTATCTTATTTATTTTATTTTATTTTATTTATTTTATTTTTTTTTTTACTTTGTTTATTTCATTTATTTTCTTTATTTTATTTATCTTATTTATTTTATTTTATTTATTTTATTTATTTTATTTTATTTATTTATTTATTTTATTCATTTTATTTATTTAATTTTTTCATTCATTTATTTCATTTATTCATTTATATTTAGTTTATTTATTTTATATATTTATTTATTTATTTTTCAATTAAATATATTCAAAAATATATAAATAAAAATATAATTTTTCATTATAAAAAATGTATAAATAAAATAAATTTCTTAATGAGAAGCAATTGGTTTGCTTTGCTTTCCATCAAGCTGTTTTCTGCCTAGAAATCTTTAACAGCAAACGTATTCTTTATGTTATTGCATCTCGTTTGTATCCATGTCTCCAACAACGAAATCACAAATTTATATGTTAGACTCCACACACACACACACACACAGGCACATAGACGGACAGTCTCTTTACGTAATCCTTTTTGTGGCAAATGGCAGCTGGACGTGATGCTTTTGTCTGTTGCTCTGCTATGCCGCTGCTGTCTATTTCTATTATTATTATTATTTTTTTTCTTTCATTTTTTGTTTCGGTGGCAGCAAAAATGTTCAAATTCGTTTAGCGCGCTGCAAAGTTGCGCAAAATTGTTTTTGTGGTACATATATTTATATACTCTATATAATTTAGTTGTTGTTGCTGTTGTTGTTGTAGCTGACGTTGCTGTTGTCTAAAGCATTACAAACAAATTGAGTTTGGCTCGAATTATGCCTGGCCTTTGGCGTGCCAGACAACATGGCTCGCATGGCCAACGCTGCGCTAAACTTGGCCACGCCCAAGCGCCCCTAAAGCGACTACTGCAAACTGTTTCACTTTTGAACACAGCACACAGAGCTCAGAAAGGCACACAGAGACACACCCATATACACGTTCACACCAGCAGCCAAAAGTCATTTGAGCTGCTTTTTTTCTGGCTCTACTCTTGTAATTTATGAGTTTGCGCCTCAAGTTGTGGGCCACGTGGTGGCAACATGCACTTTCGTCCTTTCACTCTGGACTGCAGCGGCTTATCGCCATTGTCTCTGCTGTGCCATGTAGCTGTTGCTGCTGTTATTGTTGCTGTTGCTGTTGCCGGGCAGTTTATGAAAACTGCAGTGGCAATGTTTGGCTTTGCTCTCACTGCTGCACACACACACACACACACACACACACGCTGACGTCCTCTTCATCTCTTGCGCTGAGCGAGCACCCTGGAGTGCAATGTCCTTGTTTATGCGCCAGCACTCGTTGCTGCTGCTGCTTCTAGTATTGCTGCTGCTGCTGCTGCTGTGGCGCTTGATTGAATTGTGTCCTTGCCAGCGCATGTCCTGCAGCAGCCGACTGGCAGCTCCTGTGCGTGTCAAACAACTTGCTGTTCACCTAGAAGTTTAATTAACTTTTTAGCTCAATTTCTAAAACACGATTTTCATTTCGTTTCACGCTTTATTTCAAATTTTTGCACTCACAAAAGCCAAACCAACTAATCTCATAATCTCACATACAAAAAAAACTGTGAATTTTAAAACCAATTCCAAACTGCTTAAAGCTGAATGTTGATAATCCTCTCTTTTGTAGGCGAATCCAATTCCTGAGCAGCTATAATTATGTGTATTTATATGGTGTGCTTGCGTGTGCGTGTGTGTGTGTGTGTGTGTGTGTGTGTGTGTGTGTGTGAACTGTCAAGTGACTTAAAATGACAGCAACAGCTTTTGACAGCTGCAAGCTAACGGTATTACATCTGACAGCTGGCGTCTGTTGCGGTTTATGTTAAAAGCCCACAGCCCCAACTCTACACACACACACACACTCACGCACACACATGCGCACACACACACACACACACATGTATATTAATGAGCATGTGTGTCTTCTTAAGGATGTGCACAAATTTATGTTTATGTTAACAGAGTCGACCCATTCAAGTGGCAAACCACAACAAGTAAGCAGCATTCACAGCCGCTGCCACGAGTCACGAGCCACGAGTCAGCAGCTATTGCTCAGCCAACCCACCGAACCACCGTCTATAAAAGCGGCCGCCCACCGTCTTTACACTGAATGCAGTCATGTGCACGAAAGCGAAAATATTGTAACCGAACGCGAGTTTTGGTAGATAACACAGCGACAGCTACGCCGTAACCAAAGTCGGCATCTACACTGAGCGAAAGTTCATGCAACGAACCAAAATGAACAACTAATAATATCGAAGGAATATTAATCGTTTGGATCCTCAACCACTTTGGACTTCTGCGCCTTCGTTTGTGCCTGCGCCTGTGCAGCGGCCATTGCCTCAGCCGCAGCAGCCGCTTCCTGCTCAGCCTTATGTTTTTCCTGTTCCTCCTGCATGCGACGATTCATTTCCTCAGCATATTCCGCAAAGGTCAGATTTATATCAAATGGTGTACGCCGATAGATCTGACCCGGTGTATAATTGTTCTGTATGGGCCAGAAGAAGCCGTCATCGTCGCGACGAAATGGCAAGTTCCCATATAGAGCACCGAACTCTTCGAGCGTATAGTAGAAGCGCGTCGATGATAAGACCAGCTCTATGCGCTGCATCTCCGGCAGCCATTTGCGAAAGATTTCCGTTGGCAATGTCTCTGAGACTGCGACCGTTAAACGTTGCATTTGACTAAGTGGATGATTTCGTTGGTGAGATTTCTGTTCTTCGTCTTCACCTTCCTCCTCGTCCAGTTGAGTATCATCTGTTTGAAAAAACGGGTCTTGTTGGGACGACTCTGATCTGATTGGTTCCATACTTTCGCAAATCAGAGAGCATATGGTAAATAGTTTATCCTTGATGATCAAATGCTGCTTGCCCATTAGATACTCGTCCGTGGGTGTCGATGGCGGAAACTTTTCGTTCAGAAAAGCAGCGGGAATGCGCCTAAAGGTCAACTGCCTAGTATACAGCTAAATAGTGACAGTAAGAAGATCTAGTTTATATTTCGAGTACTCGATTCTTTCAACTCACATGTTTGATGTGGTCTTCGATATGGAAGACACGATGATTTTGCCAATATTCGGGAATATAGTCCAACAGTTTCTTGCAAAAGATGCCTATCATATCCTCGCAGCTCTCCAGCATCATTATCGTGTATTCATTCATATAGATAACCAGTCCGCACATGGGATCGGATGAGTAGATCAATTCGAGACATTTTTCGTGAAGCTCATGTAACATATCAGTGAAATAATTGAAGATATCTTTTGGCTGCTCAGGTATTTGTGGTGCAACATCGGCGTGCTCTAATTCTTCTTCCCCTTCCGAGTCATCAACCGCATCAAAACGAAATGTGCGGGTCACTGTTTCCGCTACACTTTCAGCTTTATCAACTTGAGATGCACCCGGTTCATCGGCTACCTCTGACAAATCCGGCGTGGCCACCTCCGAGTAATGTTGAAGGTCATCGTGCTGCGATGCGACGCGCGTTGAATCTGCATCCGCTTTTTTGTTAACTATGTTGGCCTTGCTTTGTGAAAGTTGAATCAAACTTTCGCTCTTTGGCTCCACATTCTTGGCCAGTATGAAGACACGCTGATAGAACACCGACGTGTCCATTTTCCGCAGATCCTCGTCCACATACTCCACCAGAGACTTACGCACCTGAAATACCATCGGACGCTTCAGCGTGAAGCACGGATGCCTCACATTACGATATTGTCGTATCTTGCCATGGACTGGTGGCCCGTCCGTTACAGTCCGCGTAGCACTCATATTGGGCGCAGCTCTTGTAAGTGTAAATATGAATTGACTAACCTATTTCCCTCCAGGATTCTATTTATTTTAAGTGTTGTCTAGTAACTGGCAAGCCACACGGTTGCTAGGTTATGAACTGTTGTTTATTGACTACAGAGAAATCAAGCATGTACAAAATCAGGCTTGATAAAAAGTAACTTAGACAGACCACCGCACCACCGCAGCACCGCCTTGCGGTGTGGCCACCCACCGTCTCAACCATTTGCATGAGAACGAAAATCGAAAAAAATCGATAGATAAAGGCTCTAAGAACTCTGTGTTGATAATATTCAATGTTGATATCTACATTGAACGAAATTTTATTAAAAATTGAATTAATTCAAGAACTAATATAAATGTGAAGAATATTAATCGTTGGGCTCTTCCTCCTCCGCTTTTGGCTTCTGCGACTTTGCCTGTGGCTGCGCTGCTGCTGCGGCACTTGCCTCGGCCGCAGCAGCCGCTTCCAACTCAGCCTTATGTTTCTCCTGTTCCTCCTGCAGGCGACGATTCATTTCCTCAGCATATTCCGCAAAGGTCAGATTTATGTCAAATGGTGTACGCCGATAGATCTGACCCGGTGTATAATTGTTCTGTATGGGCCAGAAGAAGCTGTCATCGTCACGTTTGAATGGCAAGTTCCCATATAGAGCACCGAACTCTTCGAGCGTATAGTAGAAGCGCGTCGATGATAAGACCAGCTCTATGCGCTGCATCTCCGGCAGCCATTTGCGAAAGATTTCCGTTGGCAATGTCTCTGAGACTGCGACCGTTAAACGTTGCATTTGACTAAGTGGATGATTTCGTTGGTGAGATTTCTGTTCTTCGTCTTCACCTTCCTCCTCGTCTAGTTCTGTCTCCTCTGGTTGCATAGACGGGTCTTGATGGGACGACTCTGACTTGACTGGATCCATACTTTCACTAATCAGAGAGCATATGGTAAATAGTTTATCCTTGATGATCAAATGCTGCTTGCCCATTAGATACTCGTCCGTGGGTGTCGATGGCGGAAACTTTTCGTTCAGAAAGGCAGCGGGAATGCGCCTAAAGATCAACTGCCTAGTATACAGCTGGACAGGGAAAGAGTAGGAAGATCTAGTTTATATTTCGAGTATTTGATTCTTTCAACTCACCTGTTTAATGTGATCTTCGATATGGAAGACACGATGATTTTGCCAATATTCGGGAATATAGTCCAACAGTTTCTTGCAAAAGATGCCTATCATATCCTCGCAGCTCTCCAGCATCATTATCGTGTACTCATTCATATAGATAACCAGTCCGCACATGGGATCGGGTGAGTAGACCAATTCGCGACAGTTTGCGTGAAGCTCTTGTATCATTTCCATAAAATAATTAAATATATCCTTTGGCTGCTCAGGTACAATAGGTACAGCATCAGCGTGCTCTGATTCTTCTTCCCCTTCCGAGCCATCAACCGCATCAAATCGAAATGTGTGGGTCAACGTTTCCCCATCAATGTCGGCTTCATCTTTAATTTTTACAGACTGACGAGTCCTAGCTCGAATTTCCGAGTCCTTGTGCAAATCCGGCGTGGCCACCTCCGAGTAGTGTTGATCCTCATCGTGCACGCTCTCAGCGGCGTGCGCTGCATCTTCATCCGCTTTTGAATGAGCTGATTCAGCCACGCCTCCTAAAGGCTGCATCGCACTTTCGCGCTTTGGCTCCACATTCTTGGCCAGTATGAAGACTCGCTGATAGAACACTGACGTGTCCATTTTCAGCAGATCCTCATCCACATACTCCACCAGAGACTTACGCACCTGAAAGACCATCGGACGCTTCAGCGTGAAGCACGGATGCCTCATGAGCATACCATGAGATTGCCGTCCCTTGGCATGGAACGCTGAGGCTTGCCTTGTGGTCCGTGCACCAATCATGTTGAATACAGCACTACTGAGAAGAAATGTGAACTAGGTATATATGTATATTTATTTGACTGGCAGGCAAAACGGTTGCTAGGCTACAAACTGTTGTTGTATTTGTTGTATTAGACAAAGCAAACATTGGACTGTCGTGAAACAGCAAAGAAAGGCAAAGAAAGGCAGAAAGAGAGAGAGAGGGAGTTATAGAGATAAATCAAGAAAGAGATATAAAACTAAACTTGAATGGCATTCCAGCTAAATGTATTCTTGTGTTTACCTACGCTTAGCTAAATTTTGTGCAGTGTAAACTTGCCAAACTGTTATTATATGACACAGAGTGTGCGTGTGTATGTGTGTGTGTGTGTGTGTTGCCTTAGCTGCTGCCTCAATTATTATTATCACTCGCTTGAAATCCAAACGCTGTAACTGCCTTTTGCTTTTCAGCGAGTTAATTTATTCATGGCGCATTTATGAGCAACTACAACAAGGCCAAAACAGCAGCAGCAGCAGCAGCAGCAACAGCAGCAACACTGACAATGGCAATGGCAGCAACAATGTGTTGTAAACTTCTTCATCAGCATGCGCTCCTTCTCTCCCTCTCACTCTTGCTGCCTCTCATTCACTCTATCTTATTCGCTGTCTAGCTCTTTTGAACAATCCGAAACACTTGGGCATACAGCATGCTGAAATGATAATGAGCGAAAATTGTTTTTTGACTCGCTCCCCAGGTGTTTTGTTTGCAGCACAAAAGCAAAATGTTTTGCATCAAAGAGCAAAGACTTGCCAGCCACCACCAACATTCAGTTGGCTTAGCTTGAGCTTAATACGGCTCGGTTTCAGTAGCCGTTTAACATTTTAGTTTATTGGCCCGCACAAGATGCGCAGCAATTTGTGTTTTTGCCGTTTTTTGTTGTCTATTGTCCTGGCGATGGTATCATCATCTTTGTGAGGTCTATGGCCACAGGATTTTTAAAGTCAAATTTAAGTTACATTTGTCAAATTGAGTTTCACTTACCAGCAGCAATGCCATTGCCAGGCTAAAATGCTCTGGGCTCTGGAGCTAGTGAGCACACGCCCATTTGTCGGCGACAAGCGCCAGCGTTGATTGCACCCAAGTTCTTAGTCAATATTTGTCAATTTCAATGAAATGAGAATTTGACATGCAAGCAAACATGCCGACAAACTGCTCTGAGCCTCGCTGCGATGACGTGCATCCAGTTGGCTCGCTGCTGCTGCTGCTGCTGCAACTGTAGCTTCAGCGGCCTCATGATCCACAGCCCCTTCATATGCAAACAGAGTAGCTGGCCTTGGCCAGTAACCAGTGGAAATTCGCTGGGCATCAGATATACACACCGAGAGACAAAGAGAGCGTGTGAGAGAGAGGGAGAGAGGTACAGAGCGAGAGCCAGAGCCAGACCAATATAGAATACAAGCACGTGCACACACTAAAGCCAAGCAGACATACACGAATAGGTAAATTAATTGCGATTTGTATGCAGTGGCATTTTTGTATGGCTAAGTGATTGATGGGCAGGTGCTTGCTGCAATGCCTGAGAGCAAAAAGCAAATAAAAGTGCCAGCATAAAATAGATTTAAGAGATGACTGTAGCAGCCAGTATAACAAACGAACAAGATATATGTATGATGGCGCAGTTGAGTGAGATGTATGTAAGCAGATCGATGCGAAGCATGAAGATGATGAAAACTCTGAGAGAAACCAGTTACGCAGAGCTATAAACAGTTATCTGTAGCCTATGTATGTAAGCGATCCAATGAGTAGGAAGCAACGAGTAGATTGTAATTAATAAAAGACAAATGCGAAATGAATAAAATTAAAATATAAATTATTTAGGAGCAGATAGCAGAGCATCAATTGCTCAAACTAACCTGCACTCAATTTCAATTAATATTCGCATTGCAATCGGCTCATATAATATGCTCCCATAATAATATATCAATGTGAAAATCAAGCATTTATCAAGCCAAACGAATAAACCGGCAATCTGTGTTACCAATCAAAAGTTGCAAACAATTATGAGAACAACATATTATAATTGCAATTAAACTTTTGAAAATTCTCTGTGCGCCAGAAATATTTCAAACTTTCCAATGATATATGTATGTATATGTGAAAAACTGGAGTTTATTTATTTGAATATACCGCCAGCATATTTTATTATAAATTTTAATTGAATTTTGTGGCGCATCGGAGATCGGAGAAAAGTTGCTCTGGCAATTAGTTGCTTGTCACGAAAGTTTTGCCAAGGCAATTAAGCTGTGAATTGAATAAAATGCAATTGCAGCAAATGCTGCACGGGCTGTTTAATCAATTAAAGCTCCGAGCGCCAGCTAAATGCCGCTTGGTCACTCGATACATTGGCAAATTGTGTAAAATGTCCTGACCGATTGCTCAATTAATGTCAGCTAATTTAGTTGGCCAACAGAGCAGAGTTGGAGAGAGAGAAACTTTTGGCCAAAAAAAATATATGTAAAATCAATAGAATTTCCACTTTCCCTTACTCTCTCCCACTCTCTGTCACTCTCTTTGGTGGACATCAGCCCTAGCTGGTAACTCAATTATATTTTTATTTATGCGCCAACATTCGCGCACTCAACAAATAGCAATGAGGGTTGTCTTCCGATCCTTAGACAATGGAAAATTTATTGTTTTCGACAATCTAAGTAAATTTTTGGTATGGAACTTTTTATGCTGTTTGCCCATGTCTGTGCGGGCATTAATAAAGTTATGTATTTGATTATGAAATAGGCGAGCGTAAAGCATTGCGAATGGATTCAATTGCTTGGCACAACGGGCCAAGCGACATGGCCATGCCAGCAAGACCCAGACCAAAACCAAGGCAAGACAAATCATAAAAAGGAAGTTGGCAATATGCGTGTTTTATGGCGCAAAACTTTGCTTTAAATGAAATTGCCCAGTGAAGCCTAAGCACGAGGCGCTACAGCTGATAAAAATTAACAGCGCACTTTGAGCCGCGAGATGTTCCCGAAAACATTTGCCAACTTAAGGCTGCTTTAAGGTCCCGAACATCAAATGAAATTGTGAAATGTTCGAGTTTTAGATTCGTGGCATGGGTTTTGGCTATCAAGTGGTCAACCTTACCCTTTTTTTCTCTCTCTCTTGCTCTCCTTCCTTTAGCCATTTTCTTGTGGCATTCCAAAATGGCACATCCGGTGCTTAAGTATGTGTGTGTGTGTGTGTGTGCACATTCCACAAATTCAACTTGTGTGCGGCTTGAATTTCACTCTTTTATGAGGTCATTTAAAGCCAACAGAAATGCCCCAAAAAGGAGCCAAATTTCACTCAAGTTTCGTTTACCCAAAAATGAAAAGAAGAACAAGAATGTGAAGCATACATTTCAGCGTTAGCACATGATGACAACAATTAGCATTCGGATAAACGTTTTTGTTGCATATAACAAACACTTGCTAAGTTTTCTTTTTTTTTCCCCTGCAGTTTGATACCCTGAACACATTGACAAGGGTATAAGCGAGACATAAGCTTTCTGTGCAGATTTATGTATCAGCCAACTGAAATCGAAGCCCATAGGTTACCCAAGTTGAAGTGGATACAGAGCTTGAGTTGATATGGATGCTGAATTATAAATTTAAAATTTAGAAAAATATTAAGATAGAATTTAAGAAAAATAATAATAAATCAAATAAATTTTGTAAAAATTTTTAAATATAAAAAAATTAATAGTTTTATGTAATTCAATTTTAATCAACTCTCTGCATATTATTTACTAAACTGAACTTAAATTGCTTTCCTTCTGAACTTGTTTTATCATAAGTCGATAATTTATATTTGTAGCTATGTCTCATACAAAATGATTGTTCTTCTTAATTCTTGATCAACTATATCTTATTTATAAATCCGGAGTAACTGCTAGTCGATCGTATGCAACTCTCATTAGGTTTTCTGTAGTTTTCTTTTGAGAATTTACAATTTAAATGGAGTAAATATGCATAAAAGCATGAAATTGCATGTTCTTTGTCAGTGTAGACAAAAATAACAATAACGACAATGACAATGACAGGGCTTGATTAAAATGAAACTGTCTCTATATTTGCGCATATCAGTGTGTATGAGTGTGTGTGTGTGTGTTTGGAAATATCAAACAATTAAGCAACACACCAGCTGAAATAAAAATGGAATCTAAAAGTGAACTCAATTTGCTGGCATCTAAATCATTTTTAATTTGAGCAACAAAAGCTTTTGTGCAGAACAACAAATAAAATAAGTATTCTCTGTGTGTGTGTGTGTTTGTATGATTGTTTGTTGTGCATATAACAATAAAAAATTTAGCGTACATCTGAGCATAAGTTTACAAACAAATACGCACACACAGGGAGAGCGAGAGAGAGCGAGAGAGAGAGAGAGAGAGAGAGAGAGAGAGAGAGAGAGAGCGCGAAGCTGCCACACGGGAGCTGCTGCAGCAGCAGCAACAAACGTAATGCAATATACTCTGCTGCATGTACCGTTACACGCTGCTGCACAATTATTCAAATCCACGAGCCATGACTGCCATCAGCAGCTAAAGGCTGCCGGCAGGTGGAGAAAGCATTTTTCGAAAGCCTTCACTCGTTGCCACGTTTTTTGTTAAATATATATATATACATTTTTTTTAAGTTTCATTTTTTTTTTTATTTTAAATTCTAATTTAGTTTTTCTTCTTCAACTTGTTGTTTCGACTATTTGTCACAATAACAAAGCATTTGTATAGTATTCTGCCAACAACGATGTTTGTTTGCTTTTTTTTTTCATTCTCGTTTAATTTAACTTAATTACGACAAGGACTTGTCGAGTGCTTTGGCAGCAGCCAGCTGCAGCATAACTGTTTATAATTGCTAAGACTACGTTAACATGTTTTCCTTAAAGCTCAACGCTGCTCAGTTTTTCCGCTAATTGGGCTTTAAATTCTATGAATTCTAAATAGAAAGGCAAACGGAAAAAAAACCTTGTGTAAATCCAATGAAATTTATGGCATGGCCACGTGAGTTATATGCTCCTGCAAGCTGAGCCTCGTAAGCCCAAAAAATAACAGCAAAAACGAAGCAAATACAAGGAACAAAAAAAAAATAAATAAATAAATAAAAAAAAACTATCAATTACGATGATCACATTGCTAACAAGCAGCTGCAGCTGCCTCGTTCTGTCCAAGAGGCTAATAAATACGCCTAAGCACTGTCGTTTCACTCGAAATGACAACGCCAAGCAAATTACGTTGAATCAGCGAGGGTTGCTCCCAAAGATATCAGATATCAGCAATCAGATATCAGCAATCAGATGTCCCAGATGAGATAGCTAAACTTGCAGCTGATTAAGTTATAGCTAAAGGCAGGCAGTTCAATTTAAGTTCTATTCAGAACTTTTGTGGCAACCCATGCAACTCACTCACATTTGGCACAAAGCATGCCTATAAAATGGGAAAAAGGGTCTCACTCCAGTCGGTATGATTTGGTCGCTGCAACATGGCGTATGAGCAACGCGCCGCTGCCACTTAGATGTAATAACATGCCCGGGAGCAGCATATAAAATCTGCGCGACGCTGACAATGCGTGTGTGGGCCATAAAAAGGCTTTGTCACAGCAAGAAGAAGCAGCAGCAGCAGCAAAGAAGAAGCAGCAGCATAAGAGGTCGTACTTAGCGTAATATCTAACACTAAGGCCGCAGGAAATTCGGCGCGACTTTGGGGCCACATAAAAATCCACGGCTCGTCGGACGCATAAAGCCTTCGATTGATTTACCTGTAACAAGAGACCAAAGCAAAAGAGCGAGAGAGAGAGAGAGAGAGAGAGAGTGGGAAAATTGATGTGTCACCATGGGCATTATATCAGCCTGGTCAATTTGCATTGTGCTCCCTTTGGCCAGGCAGCTTGAATTAGCCACCATCGCCAGCATCGTTCTGCTTGCCAAGTGTCAAATGCCAAGCAAGTCGGAAGTTCTTTAAGCTTCAACTCTCTATCGGCGCCCCCAGCACACAATCAGCAGTCAGCAAGCCGGCGCACGAAACAAGCCAACAGAAAACAGAAAACAGCCAACAGGCAACAGCCAGCAAAACTTGGTTAGTTAAAAGTGTTTGTCATTGTTGACACCTTTCGTCTTGTCGTTCAACTTGACACTGCGACAATGACAGCAAACAGCGCAAAAGGGCAAAGTTTTGCCCTTTTCTACTTTTGCCTTTGGATTTGGCCTTTTCTTTGCGCAGCCAAATACCCTGTAGTCAGCTTAAGCAGCGTGCATATCAATTATTCAAGAGCTTTTACTTGCTTAGATAAGGCATTTGCTTTGCTGTTTAAGAGAACTTTTATCCACAATATTTCAACCGTTTTCATTTATTCTCTTCTACTTTACAGGGTATCTTATCGACTGGCCTGCCCTGCCTAGACTTCAATTTCGCTTTGCTTTTGGTGCTTTTTCACTCACTAAAGCTGTTTTGTGTTGTGGGCGTGGCGCTGCCACGTTGATTGCTGTTAAATATTTGGCGGCGTCGGCGCAAGTTGAGCAAATCTAATTTATTACATTGGCCAAACCCACTTTAAAGCCTTAACTGTCAGGCGAGAACAACTTACACAAATTGACTCTGTATGCGCATGTGTGTGTGTGTGTGTGTGTGTGTGTGTGTGTGCGAGTTAAGACCTTGTGCATGACACTCTCAACGCTTTTGTTTGTGCCATAGATTTGCGAGTGGCTAGCGGCTGAGCTCATGTGGCTTTTAGACATGTCTCACTCCCCTCACTCCAGCTCCATCCCCATGCTCTGAAATTCCTTTGCTGTCATGTCTCAATATCATCTGCTGGGAAAGCGGAGATGTCTTTGCCTTTGCCTTTGCTCTGCTTAAAGCTGAGCTGCGCCCATTTATCATTAGCTGTGAAATTGGAACAGTTTCAAGTGGCCAGAAGTGACAGAGCATACCAGACGCTGTCTTCAGACCCATTTCAACTGCAATTTAACTGCAATTCAGTTTGCGTTTTCATTACGGCCAGCCATAAAAATGCAGCACAAAAACAACAACAACAACAACAAAAAAGTCGAGCTAAAACTGAAACTGAAACTGAAACGAAACTTATCAACGTAAACAATTCAAGCACTTCAACTAGTTTTCGGGCGTCTCGATAGTGTTCCAGATAATAGTTTTGTGGCCGAGCCAACGAGGGTGGGTTCAGATCTACTTGGATTGCATAATGAAAAGTTGCAGACGAGCTGGCGAAAAGGCAAAGCGACAAATTTTTATGAGCAAACTTTCAATTACCCAAGTTTTTTCTTGCTTGAATTACTTTTGAAAAGCACTCACACACATACACACACACACACACTCCCATGCACACACACTCTCTCACACACACATGCACATGTGTATATGAATGTTGTCTGTTTTATTGGTAAAATGTGTTTTCAATATGTGCGCGTTCCATTGACTGCGCCTCTTCACCTGATATAGACTGTTTATTGCTCTCGCACAATTTACGAGCGCCTCTTCGCAATTTCTCAACTTGTTACTTAGCGTCACTTTAACCAATTTTTTGGCGCAATATTTGCACATTAAAGACAGATTCTGGTTGGGGGTATGTGTGAGATGCTTGAAATATGGAGCTCTGCTAAAAGCTCCGGCTAAAAGGAAGACGGAACAATGCCTTGGCTCCTTGGCTGACCCCATGCGCTTTCATTTCAGCAACGCCAGCTGCTGTACACATAAACATAAATCATAATCTGTTGGCACAGTACATAAATTATTGACGCTAAAGAGTTCAAAATGTGCAAACAACATACACAACAAACACACTCACACACCCACACACCAATACACACACACATACAGAGTGATAATAGCTACTAAACACCTACTTACCGTTTGGAGCACAGTTATTAAAATGAAAAGCAAGGAACCGACTGCAGAGCATACGCAGCAGCTGCAATGCACTAAATATAAAACCACATGGCAGCTGGGTTATCTATGGGCAGAGTGCAGAAAGAAAGAGAGATAGAGTCAAAGAGTAAGTGAGCGAGTGTGTAAGCGAGAGAGAGAGAGAGAGAGATGGAGTGCAATTTCAGTCAGTTTTTGTTTTTAATGGCTGCATTTTCGCACAGTCTATAGTCAGACTCTTAGCGCTGGGCATACGTAACATATGAGTTATGTGGCTGTATTTTTAATTCAGTTTTCAAGCAGCTAAGAGTCATAGATAAAAGACATAAATAATGCAAGAGCATTGCCTGAAACATACAAAATATATAAATGAAAAATATATTAAAAATATAAATAAAATAAATTAAATATATATTAAATATTTATAAGCTAAATAAGTGTATATTTACTTATATATTTATGTTTTATTATTTTTTTTTTTTATTCATTTATTTATTTATTTATTCATTCATTTACTCATTATTTCATTCATTCTTTTATTTATTTACTTATTTATCTTTTATTTATTTATTTTTTCTTTATTTATTTATTATTCACTCATTCATGCATTCTTTTATTTATTTACGTATTTATCTTTTATTTATTTATTTATTTATCATTCAGTCATTCATGCATTAATTCATTCATTCTTTTTTTTTCTACATATTAATTTTTTATTTATTTATTTATTTATTTATTGATTTATTTACTATTTATTTACTTATTTATTTTTAATTATTTATTTAGTTCTTTATTTATTTATTTATTTATTTATTTATTGAAATTGACTCCAAGGCGAATTCTCTCAAATTGACTTGGTTTATTTAAGCACATCAATTGAAATGTTCTTTCGTTGTCATCATTCACATCATTCACGATTGATTCGCTCTGTCAATTGCGAGCAATTCGAACGACACAGTTTCGCCAAATATCTAGCTGCAAAATGTTACGAAAAAAAAGCAATAAAACAAAAAATCACAAAACTGCCATTTAAATTTCTATTGCCGCTTGGCAGCTTGACAGCAGCAGCAGCAGCAACAGCAGCAGCAATGGCAACAACAGTGGCAACAACAGTGGCAACAGCAGTGGCAGCACCAGTGCAACAAAAGGCGGCAAAAACACAACTCGATAAGCTCCAGGGATAAACAAACAAACTGGTTTTTTCGAATCGAATTTCCCACTATGTATGTGTGTGTGTGTGTTGCCTCTGCATTGATGAATGCCGATTTGGTGTGCGACCCTCTAAGTAAACAAAATGCACACAAAATGTTCAGCAAATGTTCAGCAAATGTTGAGCAAATGCTCTTCAAATTACAGAGCACAGCAGAACATTTCGTTTAGTTTTTGCACCTCTTTTTTTTTGCTGTCTATTTTAGCCGAGTTTATTCGAAGCCAAAAACCAATGAAAAAAAATGCTAAAATTTAAATCATGTTGAAGATGAGATACTCTAGCTATGGGGATTTTATCTAAATAATTCTTGTTGCAGCTAAAATTAGGTCTGTTAAAATATGAGAGATTATAATAAATATAAGCAGGTTTTTATTTAAAGAGTTTAGTTATGATCTATCAGATATAATGCTATTAGTTTCGGGCTTTCAGACTTGAATTTCAAATATAGTTAGATATTTGATAGGCAGACAAATAAAATATCTATCAAAAATATATAAATTTTGAATGCATTTGTTAACATATTAAATTTTGGCTTTGCAAATTAAATGTGCAAATCGTTATGCCCTGTTAAAGAGTAACAAAATGTGTGCTTGCAATTTATATGTTGTCGCTTCGCAGAGCAGGCTTTACATTTTTGGTGACATTTAGCAAAGGTATAAATAGTTAAGAAGGGCATATTAGCTATGTGACTAAATAAGATATGCCTTAAGGCTTGATCTACAATAAATATCAATTGCTGAATGTTCTGTAGTTACTGTATTTAACAGCAATATTAACTTTACAGTTACATAGAGTATACTTCTACAGAGTTTACTTTTAACTATGGTATTAAGACTCTTTTTCAACTCTCGTATTGTCAAGGATGCATAGAGTAACTTACCAAGCATAGCTCATAGAGTATTTAGACATAGGTTACTTCTTCAGTATCTAGAATTCCATAGGGCATTTATGCTATGCTATTGTCATTAGAGTTACATTAGAGCAACATGAGATGCTTATATTACCTTCCTCACTTCCATTATCCATATATGCTGGCTATAGAGTATTCAGCAGCTACCTTCTTTATATATATTTGCGACTTATATAATTTTGAAGCTGGACTTGCACTTGAACGTTTGGAATGGTAGCAGCAGCTGTGACGATTGCAGTTAAAGGACACTCGAAGATAAATCGTCGGGTCAGGATAGCGGTCGTGTGGCATGCCATGAATCAAACGAGCAGCTTAGGCATCGATTGTGCCGGGTCAGCAATTAAAATCACATAATTCATGCATCAAATAAACTACAAGCTGCAAATTGTAACCAAGTGAGAGAGCGAGAGGTTGTGCTCTTTTAAAGGTTGTTGCTGGCGCATAATTAAATTGTGGAACTAATTGGGCTGCCTGGGCTGGCTGGGCTGCCGGCTGATGATGGAGCAGCCATGGCTGACGTCTCTTTAATTATCCGCAAAGAAACATGAAATGGCCAGTGCCGGCAATGTGCGTCCCAGTGCGACATTAGAGTCCGGGGCGTGCTGGCCGGAAGCCCGAAGGAGGTAAAAATCGTTTCGGGCAAGGAAGTTGGCAAACCATGTAGCGACAGCTGCGACAATGACACATGATTATCAGGCAACGCTGCTGTTATTGTAGTCGCCTGACCTGACCTGCATTGCCACAGTCCACAGTCCACTGTCCAATGTCCAGCAGTCCACGCCCAAATCCACGCCAGCTGAACGACAAGGCACTCAGTGCCACGTTTTGCTACCTGCTGCCAGTTGCCGTAGCAAAAACATATTATAACATATAGCCGAGCATTAGTAGAGGACCTTGTTTGCCTCTTGCCAATGGGCATGTCCTAGCATGATGTTCTTGTTATTGTTGCTGCTGTCGCTGCTACGACACGAGCCATTATGCATGCGTATGATTAATGAGATCATGTTTCTGTTGATGTGCACGGCGAGCCACCACCACAAGCGAACGAACGAGAGAGCAGGCAAGCAAGCAAGCAGGTTAGCAGCAGGTCTTGTACTTTGGCTAATAGCCTTGCACAGGACACCGCTGTCCGATAAGCCACACACAATATTGCTAAACAGCTCTAATCAGTAATCAAATATTTCAATAAGCAGCTACACTCTGTTAAGCATACGCCGTGGATGACTGCCACCAGAGTCACCACAAAAGTGAGAAAAGTGAGTTAAGCTTTATTCTGCTGCTTCTTCTTTTCCATCTTCTTCTTTTCGTTGTGCTTGGCATCCATTGAATGTGGCTTTACAGGGTTGATGTTGAGATAAAAGTAACAGCAATAAGGTGGAGTATATATACATATGTATATGTATTGTTGTTCAGTAGCTACTTTGTGGTGCTGTAGCCAAAACTTGGTGACATTTATTAGCTTTGAATGAGTGCAAGTGTGCTAAAGGAAATTCAATAATCAAATAGTTTAGCCTAATGAATTACTATGAGTTTCTGATGTTGATTAGCTTTTATATTTCTTAAAGTTTTGTTATGTTTAATATTAAATTTTACTCAATTAACTACTAGTTACTAAATTTCTATTGTATTATATGTTAGTAAATTGTATTTAAATTTTTTATTGTGCTTTTATAAAGTTTTTCTATTATAAAATTACTAAAATATAATATTTAATTTAACAGAATATGTATAAATATGTTAGTAAAATTGAATAACATTTTATATTAAGTTTTAATAATATATAATAATAATAATAATAATAATAATAATAATAATAATAATAATAATAAATTAAATTTCTTTAAATGTATTTATATTAAAGAAAGAAAAAAAAATACAAATTAAAAAGAAAAAATTATATAATATATTTTTTAATTTATTAAATTTATTCACATATTTTTAAATGTATTAAAATATAATTTTAGATTTCAATAAATTATATTAAATTTTAATCAATTATAATATTAAGTTTTGTAATATTCCGTGTAACTTTTGTTTAAAAATATATCACGTTAAAATATATATTACAATTTTTAAAAATTTTATTTTATTTAAATCTATATTCATGTATATTTATTTAAATGTAAATGTAATATTTGAAATAAATTACATGCCAAAGTTTCACATACCCAATTTTTCAACAACAATTCGAATGATGCCAAAAATGCTGTCAATTTACAAACTTTTCCTTTTCTCTGCTCAAACTTTTCACATGTGTCAACTATTAGTTATTATGTTAAAAATTGAATAACAATTTATACTTAATTTAGCTTATGCTGCTGCCATTTGAGTTTCCATGGAATGCAAAATGTTTAAGCAGTTGACCGATGCAAAATTGTTTAAATTAAGTCGAATCAAGAAATAATACAATTAGTTCAAGCTCATGTCTGTCTATCTTACATTTTGATTATATATGAAATAATATGTGACAGAGCAGCTCAGTTGGGATATTTCCTTGTTCAATCAGCTGTCACTGGCAGCTCTCTCATATTGATCCATCTACATACAGCAAAGGTATTTAAAGTATTATTTTTGCATGCTTTTGTTAACGTTTCAATGCATCAACGTATAGAGCTAAGCTTTTATGCATATGACCGCAGCGCTGCAGCGCAGCGAACGCTGTGGGTCAGCTGTAAGTGCAGCACCACATGTGCCAGTGCACCACAACAGCGTAGCCACAACTGTTTTCTCTGTTTGGTGATTGTCGCGCTGCGTGGGATGCAAATCCACTTCAATTTGGTTCGGCCGCATCACAAATTCATGACGCGTTCGCCAAAAAATGCAGTCAAACAGAGAGAGAGAGAGAGGGAGAGGGAGTGAGAGTGGGAGTGAGAGAGCGAGAGTGAAATATACATTTTGGGTTAGCCATCAATCAAAAGTGAGCTGGCACAAGAATCGTTTGCAAAAATTGTTGTGGGCGGCAAGCATTTGTTGGTGCCACGTGGCGTATGCGTGATGTGCGCTTGACATGCAGCTGCCTGGCAAGCGGACTGGCTGACTGGACATGACCGTTTATAATTACACTCGTAACATTTTAATAATTTCAATTTATTTTTAATTAACTGGCCAAAGTCGAGCATTTTGACAATTTGGTGTATACCAAATTGACGCTTTGAACTTTAGCCCCAGCGGATTATCATATTTGATGACCTCGAAGTTGTTATTGCTGCTGCTGCTGCTGTTGTTGTTGTTGTTGTTGTCAGTCAACGCACAATAGAATTTAATTTATTGTTGGCGCTGCCTGTTTTTGGGTTTTGCGCTGACAAGCGATTTAGATTGATTGCCAAGAGAGAGATTAATTAATAAACGCAGCGACGACAGCGACAACAAAAATACAAATTTATAATTGTATGTCTTCTTCTTCTTCTGCTGCTGCTGCTGCTAGTATTTTGGACTATGCGCTGCATGCTGCAAATTGACTACTGCCAACTGGCCACGCCCACAACGCCTACAGCCTTGTAATTTATATATTCGGCAAAATGGCTTAGGCTGGGGGCAGCTCCCTCTCTCTCTCTCTCACACACTCTCTCTGTTGGCATTCATTAACCTGTCGCCAAGGTGTCGCACAACTGTCTTGATCCACGGATGTCAAGCAATTTTCGAAATTAATTTCATTTTCGTTTCATTGCGCGACTGTTTTTGGCTTAGCTGGCGCTTAAATTAAATGCCAAATATTGCAAAAATCGCGTGGAAGGACAAAATTTAATTAACATTGTCCCGTGCTGACGCTCAACTGCTGTGCCCTGCCAATTCGCTGCCAAAGCCAATGGACACGGGGGCGTGAAAGCGTATGATTAATATTTGCCAAGCATTAAGCGAACCGGTCGCACGTGTTCGGCATTTGGTCGAGCCGCTACAAATGGGTGTGCGTCTCTGTGTGTGTGTGTGTGTGTGTGTGTGTGTGTGACTGTCTCTTTGTCAGTTTTAAAATTCAGCAAGGCCACGCCTCCATGTAGCGCCTACTACAACTACAACACGCCCGCACGCACTTGAGTGAAATCGTACTTCCCCCACCTCATGCGCCTTGCACATAAATCTCTCAAGTGTCACATAAAATTTCCGCACATGCACGGAATCAAAATGAAAGACAAAAAACAGAGTAAGACAAAAAAAAAAATTTTATTAAAAAAAAGAGCAAGCAGACAATGCCAAATGCAACGAAGTGTGAACACACTTTTTAATCCAAGTTTTATAGAATTAAAAGGAAAATAAAAGATATATATTTAATTGAAATTCAAATTCTCGACAGAAAATGTTCTCTTTATCACAAATAAATATATAAGCTGAAGAGCAATTGCATAGTGCATATACCTTGGCATAGTGTATAATCAGCGAGTGTAAGTAAAAGCTATTGAGGAGTGAGCTTTTCGGCTTTAGAGTCGGCGTCACTCGATGGGACTGTAGTGCAATAAGTCAAGTTATCAGAGTTAATAATTCTTAATGTTAGTGCATAAATAAGACAAGGGCACTGAGCACTGACAGAAGGCAAAGAAAACCAGAGAGCGAGAGAGGGAGGGAGAGAGCGAGACAGGCGACATATTACTCAGGCTTTGGCCGTAAAAGTATGCTATATGACAGTGAAAACGCACAACTTCAAATAAATACAAAGATGAAATTTTTGAAATTTATGCAAAAGACAGATGAAAAAAAAAATATATAAATAAAAAAAAAACATATATATGAAAGCTAGTGATGCCAGGCCAACAGCAAAGAAGCAAACGAAACGTAGGCTAATTTGCATAAAGAAATCGGCTAGCGGCAAACGTATACCGATATCACTCTGCGTGTGTGTGTGTGTGTGTGTGTGTGTGTGTGTGCAGTGAGCCAGCAAATATGAAACTCGCAAGTGTTTATGCTGACATCGCGACAAAAAATAATATATATATACATAGTATATATGTACATCTATATATATTTTTTTACGTACACACACAAAGAGAGAGAGAGAGAGAGAGAGAATTTCGCTTTTATTTGGCAAGTCTTTGTGGCTAATAGCGCACAATGTTTGCTTAAAGCAGGAAAGCATAAATGCCACAAAACATCAGCAATAAAGCGCACAATGATCCATGCACACACACACACACACACACACATATATATACATCTATATAAGCGAGTTTGTGTTTGTGTGTGTGTGTTTGTATGACCATTGACCATAAGGTTGGCTTTGCGGTCAGCAGCTAACGGCTTTAGGTATTAGTTTTATTTAACACATGTGCTATGCATTCTGTTAAGCCTTTATTGAACAGCTAAATGTATGAGAATTTTATTCATTTTTAATGCTAATTCTCTGGCTATTAAGCATATGTCTATGCATATTTATACATCAATATGAATGCAGTTAATTCATACACTACATTTGTGCAGAGCTAAATTGAAGCTCATCATTTGGCCACAGATACAACTCGATTCATTTAAATACATATATTTATTTCTTTTATTTATATATCTTTGCGCATTGTTATTCTTTTTTTTTAGCATATCAAGCTCAAGTCATTTTATTCCCTTTGTTCATTAGCATAAATTTAAAGTTTTGCGTGACTCCTGCTGCAAGAATAAATATAAAGTTGGGCTTTAAATTTATTCAACTAAAGTTATATATCAAAAAATATACATATAATCAACTGAAATGTTCTTACTTTTATGAATAATGTTTTCAGTAAAAGCCTCAACTACCTGTGTAGCTATAACGCCAGCCAGAAGAACTTTATAACTTGGCAGCAAATCCAAATCTGAATAGGAATTTAATAAAGGAAGAGAGAGAGGGAGAGAGAGAGAGAGGGAGAGAGAGAAACTGACAGTGGATATTCAATAAATTGTATAGACGTTATTTGGGTGACAACAAAAAATTTCTCAAATAATTTTTTCAACTAGTTTCAGAGTTTGCTTGAATACAAATTAATTATGTTAAAATTTACATTCTATAAGTTTTTTTTTAAAATAAATTATCTTGAAACCTTGATAGCTTTGTCCACTCACAACTCAGTTTCATAAGAACCAAAAAATAAACAAAAATTTGATTATTAAATCTCTACCTAAATCTTCGACTAAGCTGCAAGTAAAAAATTAAGCAGAAAAAATAATTTTTTATTATATAAAATAATTGCTATTCAGCATATTCATGCGACACTATTGTGAACAAAGCTTTTCTATTTTCTTTATATCCCTACTTATTACCATAAATTTAAAGAATTGTTCGCGCTTCAGCTCTAGCTAAGAGGGAGAGAGAGAGAGAGAGATAGATTGATGTATACACTTTAAGTACACCCTGCAGCATTCACATAATTAGCTTTGTGCGTGTCTTAGATTCTTTAAAGAACAAGAAAAGTTAAAATTTATGCATTTACGTCCAAAGGCCTTTGTGCCACATTTCATTTGGCTAAAAGTGTACGCCAGTTAGCCCGCTAGCTGAGCCATAAATGTTGCCCTCGAGCCAACAAAACGATTGCATCATCTTTTGACGGCAAACGCAGGCAGCTCAATGCTGAATGCTGAATGGCTGGATGCTGGATGCTTGATAGTTGGATGCTAGCTGGCTGGCTGCCTGACTGGTTGGCTGGCTGGCTACCTACTGCAGTCAAGGATGCTGCAATCGTTAATGCTGTTAGCCAATTGACAAACCTCGGGGAATTCAGAGACTCGGCTCTCCTAGGTGATTATATTGCATTTGTTGTGGCAATTCCTGGGCGACTCATATTTTTATTTCATTAGCTCACATATTTCACAAGTATTTGACTTTTAAGTTAATATAAAGCTGCGCTTAGCTCAAATCTATTTTTATATACTCTAAGTGAGAGTAAGAAGAGGGTGTTATAGCAATGCATGTTAAGGATGACTGCATCTATTTAATATCAAGGCCAATCAGTAAAGCTAAAGTCTTTGAATTTATAATAGTTCATAGTTCGAGATGCTCGCTAACCGTGGATCCACTGTATATATTGCTGCTTTGATATATAGCTGGCATATTTATGCTGATGAGATATATATAGCAGAAGTTGTCAACGATTGCTTAAGTTGTCAGAGTATTTGCTAGTCAGTCTTTTCTCTTGGCAATCAATCTGATTGTTGCTCTCTGTCTGCCAGCTCGTTTACTTTAGCTTTGTTTTATACAAAAATATATATATAAAAAAAAACTGTTAAACTACTTTGCATTGAATTGCAAAAATGCTATAATGCACCTACTGCACACACACACACACTTACAGTGTGACACACACACACACACAGAGAGAGAGACTGGCACACTGAGCTGTTGGCATTACCCGTTGCGCTCGACAGGCCGCGTTAAAATCTCCACTGACCGGAAACTAATTTGAAAATGTTATTCATTATGCATAGCACTCGCAATGGCTGTTATTTTTCGCGCACTTCCTGCAGAATGCTTTTTGCAGCGCTTTTCTTGCATTTTTATTATTATTATATATTTTGTTACATTATTTTACTTTACTTCTTTTATTCGCTCTCCCACTCTCTCTCTCTCTCACACACACTTTGCAGAGTTTGTTGCAGTTGCAGGATGAAAGTTCCCCCTCTCTCTCTCTCTCTCTCTCTCTCTCTCTCTGTGTGTGTGTGTGTGTGAAAGTTGAAGCGAAAAGTTTCGCCTTGCAGTGCTCAGGATTTGAACTGGCGCCTGTTTGTGAGTTTTAACCAGATTGTTGCTTATAGCCGAATTAGCGCATTTTAGCGGTCGCAAGTGGAAAAGCCTTTAATGGATAGCAGCTGCAAAATATTATTTGAATAAATGCGCATATACCACTGTCACCTCTTAATGCAAATGGACAGCATCCCTGACTCGAGCACATAAATAATAACTCGACAAATGCAAGTTTAATGTAGACAAAAGCTAAGTGAGAGCGCAAGGGAATGACTGACTGCAGAATGCTCTAACTCTCTTGCTTCAAAATCTTCAGGCACTTATCACACAAAAAGCCAATATACTCTTTTTTACTTCATTAACAAGCATCGCAACGCGAAGCAGAAGCAAGAGTCACCGAAACGCTCTGGCCAGGAAATGGCGAATGCTTTGCTTCAGGCAGACCGCGAAGCTGGGACAAAAAAAAAACCGGCTAAAACAATGATAGACAATGGGGATGCGGATGTGGATGCGACTGCGGATGCGGATGCGGATGCGGATACGCTGCAAGGACAGGAGCAATGGCACAAGTTTTGAGAAGAAGACAAAAGTCTGGTCTAAGGTTTTAAGCATATATGTATATACATTGAAATAAAAATGGCGTGCGGCGCATGCAGCATGAAACAGAAGCAAAAAAATGGCACCCACAAGAGCTTCCGGCAGACGTCCGCTTTAACAACTCTGTTATCCACACACACACACACACACACACACACACGCAGACATAGAGACTGGGAAGTTACACACATGGGAGTGCAAAATCAGCGACAATAAAGTGCGCCCTGCACATTAGCTGCGGATCATGGCTCTGGCAATGGCTGTGGTGGTTAGCAACGTTTTTGTCATAAACCCATTAAAAGTCAAGGACGAAATTCATGTTGCATGTTTACTTAAGCACACACACACACACACGCACTGGCAGACAGACAACTGTTATACTAGCAGCAACAGCAGCTGTACTAACAGCCGCAACAACAGCCAGGAGCAAGCCGTTGCTTACAAAGTAGCTTTAATTAATGAAACTCATTAAAGGGATGCCAGGCGCTAACACACACACACACACACACACACACATACACAAACACACATTCAGGCAGGGTAGAGCGCTGGCCAGCCAGGCCTAGACAGCATCGCGCGCTTTGACCTGCCACAATGCGTTGCCATATATTAGCCTATACCAGACCGACTTCTGGCATGGCCGGCTCGCACTTCATACGCGAGTTCATAGTCCATGGCTTTGGCACGTTTAGACTCAACGACTTGGCCAACTTAGCCGATGTTATGGCACGAGCTGTGCACGAGGCGTTGTTGCTGGCACGAAGAGAGACGAGCACGAGCAGAGACGAGAGCGTAAGGCAAGCTTTGCTGAGCGGCAACTGGGGTAAGATTTTGGTAAAGTTCTAAAGAATCCGAAAAAGGTGAATAAATTCAAACGAGGCAGCAGTTAATAAAGCAGTGCACGAAGCAGTGCATGACATAGTAGTAACATTGCCTGTAAAGCAGTTCACTTGAAGTCTTATACTTGTGTTATACACAGCCAAGTAGTTTTATAAGCTGCTCTTATACGCTTTAGTTTGTACACAAACCCACGCATAATTTTGAATTTATGAAGTTCGAACGAGAGCGGGACTAAAATAAATGTAAATAGTTTATTATTTAAGTAACTAGAGCAGCAGCAAATAATAATATTAATATGATGCAAAAAATAATTTTAAAAAATAAATTATAAAAAACTACAATAGAGCAGCTGCAGCCAAACTCTTATACCACACGTTATATGCATATAAGCAATTTTCTTTCCTACTCTTATACGCTTTATTCTGTACGCAAACCCACACGCACATTCGCCGCTAGAGCTATTTTTATGCCTTTTCCTCTCTGTCACTCGCTCGCTCTGACTTTTGCTATCTGCGTAATGCTGCCAAGTCGCAGCCTCAATCATTTGACTCAACACACCTGTATGAATTGAACGACTCTCTCAGCGCTCTCTCGCACACATGCGCCCCATTGAGCTGTTGCTGCTTTTGCTGCTGCTGCCAGGACTAGGCCAACAGGCTGAGCTGCAAAGCAAGCAACAGCTTTAGCAGCGACGCCAGCGTCAGCCAATGCTGACATTATCATGTTTGACAACAACAACAACAACAAAAGCAACCCCTGATACAGCTTTAGACGCTGTCCCACATCCTGTGGCATGCCCGGCACCTGCTGCATTTCAAAACAAAAGCCATTTATTTAGAATGGCAGGCGCAAAACGGAAGCAGCAACAACGTAGACTACGTTGCCTTGACAACTGTTGGCCAAAACAAGCTGAAAATAACAAAAAGGACTTTCAACTGAAACGAACTAGACACCGTAATTTGAGCAATTTACAGAGATTTAAGTGGAATTTTCTAAGCAATGCAGCTGAAATATTTACGAACTCTGCTTGAGGGTCAGGTGAGACTAGCTGGAATTACTTTGAACTGAGCTCTCACTCACAGCTCTCATCTTTAGGAGCAAATCCAGCGTGTGGCGGGCCTTGCCTGGTCGCCCAATCAGCAGAAGCTGGCTGTAGCCACCGCCGATCGGCACATTCTGCTCTACGATGATGCGGGCGAGCGGCGTGACAAGTTCAGCACGAAGCCCGCAAATGCCGCCAACGGCAAGAACTCCTATGTCATACGCGGCCTGGCCTTCAGTCCGGACTCCACCAAGCTGGCCGTGGGCCAGAGCGACAGCATTGTCTATGTCTATAAGCTGGGCGAGTCCTGGAACGACAAGAAGGTCATCTGCAATAAGTTTCCCCAAGCGGGCGCCGTCACGGCGCTCATTTGGCTGGCCACCGGAGCCATTGTAGCGGGTAAATAGAAACTGAATTTCATCAGTGACATCAGTTCATATTAGTAATCTCTCTCTCTCTCTCTCTCCCTCTTTCACTCTTTGCAGGCCTGGAAGATGGCAAAGTGCGTGCTCTGCACTGCAAGAGCAACAAGTCTCAGAGTCTTTATGGCGGCGACAGCATCTGCATCTCGCTGGCCGCCAATACCAAGGGCAATGGCTTTCTCAGCGGCCACAATGATGGCACTATCATACGCTACTATCTAACCGAGGAGGTCAGCGAACCACTGGGCCGCGTGGTGCAGCATCCAGTACCACCATTTGCCCTCGCTTGGCCGCAGGGCGGCTTCTGTGCCGCTGGCTGTGATCAGCGCATTGTCTTCTATGATAGCATGGTAAGGGGTGAGAGGGAAGTATCCGCTCTCTCTCAATCCCACTGTTCCATTTTCTCTTTTAATATTTCGCTTTCTCTTTTTCTCTTTTCCCATCTCTCCCTCGTTCCCCCTCAACTCTCTTCCAGGGCCGTCAACAACGCTGCTTCGATTTCTCGCGCACCGAAGGCGAACGAGAGTTTACTGTTGCCGCCTGCAGTCCGAACGGTCTGGCTGTTGCCTTCGGCAGCTACGATCGCATACGCATCTTTGCCTGGAGTCCGCGTCAGAGCGCCTGGAGCGAGAGCGCCAGCAAAGAGATCAGCTGCCTGTACACTTTGAGCGCGCTGATCTGGCGCAGAGATGGCGCTCGGCTCGCCTTGGGCTCGGTCAGCGGAGCTGTGCTCCTGTACGAGTCGGTGTTGAAGCGAACCATTTGGCAGGACAAGTTCGAGCTGATCTTTGTGGCGCCCAGTCAGCTGCTGGTGCGTTCACTGGCTGAGCCCACGCAGCAGTTGACGATCGAGTCGCAGTTGGGGCTGGAGATCGATGATGTGCGCATCATGGGCAAAGATAATTTCCTAGTGGGTCGCACCGAGGAGTCGCTCATCCTGTGCGATCTCACACGCAATCTGGCCAGCGAGGTGCCATGGACGGCGTCGGGCAGGCACGAGCGCTTCTACTTCGAGAATCTGAATGTCTGCCTGATCTTCAATGTGGGTGAGCTGAGCCTCGTGGAGTACGGAGACAATCGAATTCTGGGCTCTGTACGCACCGAGTTCGTCAATCCCCACGTGATTTCAGTGCGGCTCAATGAGCGCGGCAACGGACGCGAGAACAAGAAACTTGCCTTCCTGCTGGACGCCAAGACTATATGCGTAGTTGACTTGGTCAGCCAGCAGATCTGCGGGCAAATCAATCACGAGACCAAGATCGACTGGCTGGAGCTGAGCGAGACGGCGCACAAGCTGCTCTTCCGGGACAAGAAGTTGCGCCTCATACTCGTCGACAATTACAATGGCAAGAAGCAGACGCTCCTGAGCAACATCTCCTTTGTGCAGTGGGTGCCCCAAAGTGACGTTGTGGTAGCCCAGAGCAATAGCAATCTAGCCATCTGGTACAACATCGATCTGCCCGAGCATGTCACCATGCAGAGCATACGTGGCGAGGCCATCGAGGTGGTGCGCGAGAATGTAAGAATGAAGAGCGAACTAAACAGATCTCTGTCTCTCATCCTCTCTCTTTTTCGTCCTCTCTCGCTCCTCCCTTAGGGTCGCACTGTGGTACGCACTCAGGATGGTCCCAGCGAACACAGCTATCAGCTGGACGAGGGTCTGGTCGAGTTTGGCACGGCTGTCAATGACAACGACTTCGGGCGGGCTGTGCACTTTCTGGAATCTTTGGGCGATAAGCCAGCTGCCAAGGCGATGTGGCATAATCTGGCCATCATTTCGCTGGAGGAGGGCAATTTGCGTGTGGCCCAGCGTTGTTATGCTGCTTTAGGGAATGTTTCGAAGGCCTTCTATCTGGCCGAGATGATACGGGAAGCGGATGAATATGAGCTGAACACGGGCAATCCGGGCATACTCTGTCCGCAGGTGAGGGCCAAGTTGGCTTTGCTTGGCTCGGATTTGCGTGCAGCAGAGCGCATCTACCTGGAGCAGGGCGACATTGAAGCCGCCCTGGCCATGTACCAACAGCTGCGCATGTGGGACGAGGCAGTTGCCCTGGCAGAGCGACGTGGCTATGCGCGACTGGACGAGCTGCGACAGCAGCACATGAATTTCCTACTCGAGACCGATCAGCAGGAGAAGGCGGGTCAAGTGCTCGAGGATGAGGGTGAGCTGCAGCAGGCCATGGCACTGTTTCTCAAGGCCAACAAGCCGGCGCGAGCAGCACGCCTGGCCCTGAAGACACCACAGCTGCTGCAGGATGAGCAGCTGATGCTCCAGGTCACCGAAGGCCTGGTGCACTGTGAGCTCTATGAGCTGGCCGGCGACATTGCACATCGCCTGTCACGGCCAGAGGCGGCGTTGGCCCTGTATCGTAAGGGCGGCGCCTATGCCCGAGCACTGGAGCTGGCGCGTGTTGTGTCCCCTCAGGAGGTGACCTCGCTGGAGGAGCAATGGGGCGACTGGCTCGTAAGCCGCAAGCAACTGGATGCCTCCATCAATCACTACATTGAAGCGGGCGCCACACAAAAAGCTCTCGAGGCAGCTGTGGGCGCCAAGCAGTGGCGCAAGGCGGTGCAAATAGCTAAAGTGCTGGACGAGCCGGAGCTGATACAGCGCTATGCCCTGGATCTGTCAAAGCATCTGGCCTTTGCTGGTGACCTGGATGGCGCTGAGGATTTGTTGGTGCGCGCCAATCTCTACAAAGATGCAATCGAGCTGCTCAATCGACATGGTAAATGGGAGCGCGCCTATGTACTGGGCGAGAAGTATCTGAAACCGGAGCAGCTGCGCGAACTGTTTATCCAGCTGGCCAGCAGCCTGGAGGAGCAGGCCAAGTACCGGGATGCCGAAAAGGTATTGATAGCCGTCAACGAGCCCGATCTGGCCATAGCCATGTACAAGCGCCGCGAGCTATACGACTCCATGATCAGGCTGGTGGAGCGCTATCACAAGGATCTGCTGGACAGCACGCATCTGCATCTGGCGCGGCAGTTGGAGTCACGTGGCAAATTCAAGAATGCGGAGCTGCATTTCATTGCATCAGGCGACTGGAAGTCAGCTGTGCACATGTACTGCTCCTCGTCCCGCTGGGAGGATGGCTATCGCGTTGCCAAGCAGAAGGGCACCGAGGGCGCCAGCCAGCAGGTGGCCTACATGTGGGCCAAGTCCATGCCGCTGGAGAGTGCAGTGCGTCTGCTGAGTAAGCTGGGACTGCTGGACACGGCCGTGGGCTTTGCCTGCGACTCTGGACAATTCGAGTTCGCCATGGAGCTGTGCCGCTTTGCCGGCAAGCCCACAGACGAGGTGCACCTGAAGATAGCGATGTCGCTGGAGGACGAGGGCAAGTTCGAGGAGGCCGAAGCGGAGTTCTTAAAAGCCCACAAGCCCAAGGAAGCCATACTGATGTATCAGCATGCCGGCGACTGGAAGGCGGCGCTGAATGTGGCCGAGCAGCATCTGCCGGATGCCGTGAACGAAGTGCTCATTGGACAGGCCTCTGCGGCGCTCGAGACGCGCAACTATCAGGATTACGAGATGTTGCTGCTGCGCGCCCAGCGACCCGATCTTATCATTGAGCACTACAAGCAGGAGTCCCTCTTCGAGGACGCGCTGCGCATTGCCGAGGAGCACTATCCAGCCGCCCTGAACGATCTGCGTCGTCTGCAGGCCCAAGTGCAGCGGGGCCAAGCTCAGGGCGAGGATACGGGCGCCGACTCCCGCGCCTATCTTCAACGCGCTGCCGAGTTCGCCAAGCGGGAGCAATTCCGCAAGGCCGCCGAGTGCCTGATGCAGATAGATGCCAGCAATGCTGAGGATGCAGCCACACTGGAGCGAGCTCTGCTGCGTGCCGCGGAGATTGTGAATCAGTTTCTGGAGGGTCAGGATGCGCAGGATCTGGCCCAGGCGCTGGGACCACGTCTGCTGGCCATCAAGCAAATTGGGCCAGCAGCGCAGCTGTACCTAGCGGCCGACATGCCCAAGCAGGCGGTGGATGTGTTCATCCGTGCCGAGCAGTGGTCCAAGGCGCGTCGTCTGGCCAAAGAGATCGATGCCGAGCTGCTAACCTACGTGGAGCAGCAGCAAAAGTCTCGGCTCAAGCATGAGGGCAACGTGGAACAACTGGCGGATATTGACATCATTAGCGCCCTAGATCTGCTGGCCGAGCAGGGCCAGTGGCAGCGTTGCCTGGAGAAGGCCAAGCAGCTGAGTCCCTCCGTGCTGCAGAAGTACGTGGCGGCCTATGCCGCGCAACTCATACGTGAGGGCAACAGTGTCTCCGCCTTGGGTCTGTATCTCAGCTACGGAGCACCACCCATCGAGGAGCACTTCAACATATACGCGCGCATCGCCCTGGATTGCCTGGCGCTGCGCGAGCAACAGGCGGAAGGCGGCGCCTTGTGGCAGCGACTGCGCGACTTTCTCTATGGTTTGCTTCAGGGTCTACGTGGCTCGGAGCACGCCCAGGCCAAATTCACGGCGAATGCCGAGCAGTATCTGCTAATCGCCCACTACTATGCAACGCGTGCAGCCTGCAAGCAGGTGCAATCCCTGCAGCCGGTGGCTGTGCGCTTATCCTTGGCGCTGCTGCGCCACACGGATGTACTGCCCGTGGACAAGGGTTTCTACGAGGCGGGCATGGAACTGCGTCAGGCGGGCCGTGAGGCAGAGGCCTTTGTCATGCTCAATCACTATTTGGATGTGTGCGAAGCCATTGAAGAGGGTTCCGGCAATTTGGTGGACCATTCGGATTTGGCAGCCACCGATTTTCCCAGCTCCGTGCCGCTGCCCGAGGATATCCATTTGAAAAACGAGCCCAGTCTGCACGAGGAGGTGCGTGAATGGGTGCTGGCCGTCAGCATGGATCAGCAGGTGGATCAACTGCTGCCCAACGATGATCGCGGCCTCTACGAGTCCAGCTTGGGACCAAATGATTTGCCTTGTCTGCTCAGCGGCTATCCGGTGCGTGGCCGCCAGCCCGTCACCTTCTCCGCCTCCAGCAATCAAGTGAATCGCGATGTCTGGAGCAAGTTCGCGGTGGCCGTCAAAATGGCACCGGCCAGCAGCGTGACGGACATCATTACCTTCGTCGAGAAGTGGCAGGGCGTGGCCAACTATGTCATGCACTAGACCCAATTCAATGCAAAAATAGATACAGTCAAGCGAACCTCGCATTAATTCATTCAATTGTATGCTCTCTTTCTCTATTTAACTGTCAATAAATGTTAATTACAATTATTTAATTATTATTATTTTGTTGAAAGTGGCTTAAGGTATTGCGACCAAATACATACGCTATGTCATTATATTTAAATAATATATATTATATAATATTTTGTAAAAATCTAGGCTTTGACTCAGCGCTCATGTTCGAATCATGCTGGTGTGCCGCTCAGTGTAGGGTATTGAAGAGATCGCCCGCTGATGGGAGGGGAGCCAGGCCGCCTGTGACATCGGGCAGCTGGGTCAGATCGGGCAAATTGGATAAATGATCGTGTATCTCTTTTTGCAGGCTCAACATCTTTGCCAGCTTCTTCTTGTGTTCCTGCAAATACATATATATATATATACAGAGAACATTAGGCGGGTCAACTAGTTGGCTCTTAGCGACGATAGAGAATGAATGGGAAAATAATATAAATTGGTTATAGAATAATTGAAACATTTAATGCATAGCAAAAGGCGATTATCTTTCATATAAAAAACAATTGACACACAACGTACATCCAAGCGCTGCTCCGCCTGGGCCAAGAGCTCCTTCTGCTCCGCCTGAAAGTCACGCAGCATCGCCGCCAATTTGGTGCGCTCCTCCATTTCCGCTGCCAGACGCGCATTGTAGTCGTTCAGCAAGTCAACGGCCTCATTTACCTAGAACAGAAATGGAAATGTTTAGTGAATGATTCTGTATAGCTAGATATTTTATCAACAATGCTCACCTGCTTGGCCAAGACCTTGGCCTTGTCCTTATCCTCTAGTTTGGTAATGCAGCTTATTTCAGATATTTCCGGCGGCAGCTTGGCGATGCGTTCGCGCACCAACGCATCACTTGACGCCGAGTTCTCAATACTATTCAGCGCTTTGATCAGCTCCTCGGGCTCGGGCGGCTCGCCTAATGGCAAATATGGAGGCGTGTGTCCATTTTCCGGCTCCACAACAGTCGGCTCTGCGTTGATGCTTTGATGATGTGAGGCACGTGGCCGCTTCGACTTCATGTGCCGCTCCTCGTGTTTGCGCTTCTCACGTTTCTCCGATTTGTTGTTGCTGCCGTTGCTGTTGCCGCTGCTGCTGCTGCTACCGCTGGTGTGGTTGTGCTTGTGACCCGCAGCTGATTCACTGCCACTTTTGCTGCCATTGGATGCTGCTGCTGTCGCTGCCTCACCATTCATCCGCGAGCGATAGTCAGCGATCGCCTTGGGATCATAGACGCCACGCTCTTGCCATATGTTCAAAATGCGTCCCAGACTTCCCAGCAGCTTTTCCGAGCTGCAAGTTTCACCAATATGACTAAATACCTTGGGCAGCACATTACTGAACTCCTTGCCGAACTCGGGACCCTTCTTTTTGCTGTTCTGTATGACATCGTTGGCCAGATACATGAACGTCAATTTCTTCGGCTCGGGCACTGTAAACAGAGATAATCTTTTGTTATAAATCCATTTCCATTTGCTTGCTGCTGGTTACGTACCATTCTGTAGTTCCCGCTGCCAGGTCTGCACTATGACCGTGTGGTGTTTCCGATGGTGGATGAGCCATAAGGACAATGTTTGTATACTCTGCTGGCTGGGGGTCAGTTCAGAAAGTTTCTTGATGAGAGCAGATTCCGTGAAGGCTGACATTGCAGCGGCTCTTTGACTTGGGCCAGTTCTATTTATATGCCGTTTTTTTATTTAATATGCAACACGAAAAAAAAGGGACAGCAAAACACACGGGCCGAAAAACAAAAATAATTAAATCTTCTTCTTCTCGTATGGTGATAACAGCTGCAATAATTTAACATTGGCATTGACTGTTAACTAAGAGAGCCCTCAGCAACGGCTCTGTTGTTATTTGTTTTGCGCCCTAGCAAGTACTCAAAAAATTCTATAAAAATAATTATTTAAGATGTTACTTCATTGAAAATTAAATTTCTAAGAATATAACGGTTAAGATAAACGACAGCGTCAAAACATTGTTACACCGGCAACTGTTAAGTCCTGGAATAATCGATACGCTAAATGTTATTAGATCATTATGTAAATTAACAGAATATAGCGCTGCCAACTTTATGAACAGCACGGAGCTGCCTGATCCAAAATAAAATTAAATATTGGCGCCTCATATCAGATTCAAATATCTCTAGCCATGGATAACTGAAAGGTAAATGATAGCAAAGCAATTTTTAAAATCGATCGCTTAATTAATCATACAGAAAGTCAACTTATGAAATTAATTAGTAAACATAATATGAATATGCGTCAAACATTTCAACGGACGTTTCACACCGATAAGCGCGTCAAACCCGACGACGGGTGTGATAGCAATGCGTCTAAACACTTGCCATCAGTTGATCGCCGAAGTTGAAGCGTATTGCACGGTGCACAGGTGTCACATACAAATCGAGCCCAGCCGTAACGCGTGTGCCGTATAATAGCCGTAACCGCAACCACAGCCGCAGCCGCAGCCGCAGCCGCAACCGTCTCTGGCAATCGACGACGCTTATCAGCTTTGCCAAAGAGTAATTTGTGATACCTGTCCGTTTTGTATTGGGTTGTAGCAGCGTGACGAGCTTAAGTGGTGTTAATTTTTTTATTAATTATTATCGTATTTATTGCCAACACAAGTGAAGTGCGAATTATTTCAAGTGCTTGGCCATTAGCCAATAAATTACAATACGAGAACAAAACAAAATAAATAGAAGAAACTGCATCGCTCGCTGTGGCCAGTGGGGCCAGAGATAATACGTTTACTTTCAAATTCTTTTTAATGGAGTGTGCATGTCTCGATAGGCGAGTGTTTGTGATTTACAAACCCCATTAGGCGCTATCAACAACACATTAGACAAATTGCTATATTAGCTGCTGCTGCTGGCTGGCGCAGTGTCACGCAGTCAGTGCTCGCGAATTGCGATACAGTTCGATTGGCTTTAGTGCTCCCCCATAGTATGAGTATGAGTAGAATAAACCAAATACTTGAATCCGATACTCCAAGATATCCGAAATAATCACAAAAAACAATTATTCGTACGCTCTTCGCGCTCTTCCCCACACTCTCTTAGCTCTTAGCTCTCTCTCTCTGATAAGCTCTGGCTCGGGCTGGCTGACTCGCTGAGTCAATGTGTGTGTGAGTTATTTTTGTTTTTGTTTTTTTTTTATGGCTCCAGTGCGTAGTTCTCCAAGGAGCCTAATCTTTTAGCTAAGCAGTCGTGAGACTAACTGCTGGCCCATAAAAATGCTGACGCCCTGAACGAGAGCAACAAGTGCCAAAACAGTATGAATTCCCAATATAATGCCAGCAATCGTACGAATTCGTTTCGCTCCAATCACGAGCATGTCCAGACGACGATCAATGAAAAGAACTGGGAGTGGTCTTATCTAGTGGTAAGCCAGAGGAATTCCCTACTCTATCAAACGGCGGCTAATCTCTCTCTCTCTCTCTCTCTCTCTCTCTCTCTCTCTCTCTCTCTCTCTCTCTCTCTCTCTTGGATTAACTTTTAGCGAAAATGTCGCAATCTGGAACTGGAGGAGTCATATGATTTATATATGCGCCGTCTGCGGATTGGCTATCTGTCCATTTTCATATTTATCGAGCTACTCGTAACCTTCACACACGCCCTGGTGCTGCTGACCTCCTCGACCTATGCCTATGTGGACATGATCACCTATGTGACAACGGGCTTACTCATCTGGCTAATACTCTCAGTCAACTTTCGCAATGAGCTGATTAGCAAACACGGCTGGCTGATCTATGCCTCCTCCTGGCTGGCTGTCTCCATCTTGGTGCTCATGGGTAGCTAGCAAGCCTGGTTCGATAGAGCTATTGTTTTATCTCATTCCTCAACCCCTCAGATATTGGCCTGAATGTTTACCATGCCACCAGCAACAATGACATACTGAATCCCATCTACGATGCATATACTCTGTATGCCATCTATATGTTCATGCCCATTCCGCATGTGCTGCAGCCCTTCATACTGGGCACAGCGGTCACCATTTGCTATATAATCAACTACAGTTTTGTCATCTCCGCCAAGGAGCCCAATCAGATGCACAGCATATTCAAGTAAGTCCTTAACGTTGTCCTTTGTGTAGATAGATTCTCTCTAGCTTCCTTTATAGCGAGGCCATCTACCTGAGCTGCGTCAATTTCTTGGGCATCTTCTTTCGCCTGATGCGAGATATTGCGCTGCGCACCACCTTCCTGGATCGGCGTCAGTACGTGGAGGAGAATCTGTTGCTGCGCTATGCGAGAGATCAGGAGCGCAGTCTGCTGCTAAGTATTTTACCCGCCCAGATTGCCGATCGCTTGCAGGAGGATGTGCGCAATCGCATTGAGCGCTCCAAACTGCAACATCATCATCGACCCGGCTTCAATCATGGCTGCACCAACAATAGCCAAGCCTTGAGGCGTTGGCGTCAACCAGATCATGGGTGCGTTATCCATGTTCTCAGGCAATCTATAACCCCACTCTAATCTCTATAACTCTCAACCGTAGCACCCTTTTTATTGAACCCCACAAGGATGTCACCATTCTCTATGCAGATGTGGTTAACTACACTCACCTGACGACGACGCTGGATGTGAAGAAGCTGGTGGAGGCGCTGCATGATCTCTTCGTGCGCTTCGACATTGCCAGTGAGGAGTACAATGTGCTACGTATCAAGTTCCTGGGCGATTGCTACTATTGCGTCGCTGGCTTAGCCAGTCCCAATGAGGATCACGCCAAGTGCTGTGTGGATCTGGGCCTGCGCATGATCAAGGACATACGCGATGTTAGGTGAGACTGCTTCTGCTCCTGGCTCGCTTACTAATCTCCAATCCGTTTGCCAGGGAGAAGCGACATTTGAATATTGATATGCGCATCGGCGTTCACTCCGGCGACGTACTGTCTGGCGTCATTGGCGCTTCCAAATGGCAATTCGACATCTGGTCCAAGGATGTGGACATAGCCAATCGACTTGAGGCCACCGGCGCCACGGGCCGGGTGCATGTGAGCCAGCAAACGTTGCGGCTGCTGGATGGCGAATACTTCTATGAGGATGGCACGGAGAAGGCACGCGAGGATCCAGTGCTGCAGAAGCACGACATACGCACCTTTCTCATCAAATCCTTGCGCGTGAGTATTGCCCCATGGACGCCCATGGACGCTCTCGTCCCGTCCAGGCGAATTGCACAATTAATTAATGTCGAAAGTTGTAGGCCCCCATGCATGATCCGCGTCGCGTGCAAAGAGAGCGCCAGGCCAAGAAGCTGAGCGAGGCCAGCAAATCCAACTTCATGTACAACTCGACGCTGCAGCAATACAATCAAGTGCGCAACCAGGCCAAGCTGGAGATGTGCCGAGAGCTAGACAAGATGCCCATCGGTCGCATACAGTAAGCACTCTCTATAAGGCGCATAAATATTTCATAATTGAGTTAAATCAATTCCTTCCACTAGAATCACAAAGATCTGCAGGCGATCCACAAACCTCACCCAAGACGAAATCGAGGAGGAGACCTTCAGGCGCAACATCAGCTCCTTCTGCCTGCTCTTTCGTATACGCAACTGGGAGATACAGTACATCCGGGAGCCGGACGTCATGCTGAAGTACAGCATAGTCCTGGCCTGGTTCGTCTACATGTGCCTGCTGTCCATACAGCTGCTCAGCAAGGAGTGAGTTAAGAGGGAAATGGAAGAAAATGTGTATACTCAATATTCCGCTCTCTTTGCAGTGCCAAATATCACTATTGGATCATTGATGGAATCACCATATCAATGCTTACCACATTGCTTATTATCTCCTGGTATAAAAAACTTTGGATCATGTATTCCTCCGATACGGAACAGTCGTTGCCGCAATATAAACTCAGTCGTATGCTATACAAAATGTCCGATTTCATGCAGCGCAGCATTGGCATACGGCTCGCAGTCTACATGCTCGTCATTGTCTCCTGCCTTGCTGTGATCGCCATGCAAGTGGTGGGTAAAATGAAATTTTCTTTGTTTTAGTTTATTTAAATTTAAGTAATTAGGTGGCAACGCTGCAACAATAAGCTAACAGCCGTGGTAGATAAACTGTAAGCTTACAGCATTAAAATGCTAGCTTACAGCACTGAGAAATATTTTGAAATGTTGGCGCAAGTGTTAATTAACATTTACACGATCTATGATATTTTCATGTACTTTACAGCTCGACTGTGGACCAAAAAGAGATGCGGAGCTTATACAATGCTTTCATCCCTGGGTAAGTCACAAAGAGTAATAAATTATCAATCACCATCAACAAAAGTCTCCCTCTTTTAGATTCTAACCAATTGCGTAACTTTGATGATTGGCACCGCCTTCCTGTTCACACGCATTCCATTCGTAGTCAAGACAACTGTCGCTGTGCTCATCACAGCCGCCTATACGGTGCTGGTGGTCTATGAGTTTGATCATATCTTTGCCGGCAGTCCACCGACGAATGTCAATCTCAATGCAAAATATTCACACTTTTTGCTCATCATCATAACGCTGGGCATTTTTCATTTGATGGAACGCCAGACGGAATTCATAGCCAAGGTGGACTACAAGTAAGTTCCTTGAATATTTCAAATGTGATCTGCCTGTGACTAACGACAACAGCAATTGGCAGCTGGAAGCGGCAACTGATGCAGAAACAGGACGATGCCTTAATTACAAACGATACGATCAAGGTGCTGCTAGTGAATATATTACCCTCGCATGTGGGTAAGTTAAGCAACAAAGCTAAGCTTTATACAATACTAATCGCTTTCCATGGATTTGCAGCTGACTTCTACCTATCCACACAGCTGCAGAATGAGCTCTACTATGAGGAGTACGACAATGTGGCCGTGATGTTTGCCTCAATCAAAAACTTTGATACCGACAAGATCGGCTTGCGAGTGCTCAACGAGATTATCTGTGACTTTGATGATGTGGTGAGTATAGGTTGACACGTATATATAGCTGACTTCCAGTATATGCTATCCACCCATCTCGCAGCTCAACAAGTATTCGACTAGCCTGCGAGTGGAGAAGATCAAAGTGGCCAACTGGACCTATATGGCCGCCTGTGGCCTGGACGTAACTCGCTCCGAGCAGGTGAATGCACCACAGGTGAAATTTCGAAATGTCTCGCTAATGCCCAATGGACGACGCAGTCTGTATCGCAATTCGGGCTCCGAGCAGCTGCAGCGTGTGCCCTATGGCAATGGCAATACGTTGGCCCTGGACATGGAGCGCGGCCAGTATGAGGGCAATGTGATAAGCGGAACGCCCCGGCTAAGCAACAACGATGACAGTGAGCGCAGCAACGACGAGGTGGTCAAGGTGATGGCCCATTTCGCCTTAGATCTGATGCGTGCCATGCGGCGCTTCAATGCGGAGAATATGCAGTCAGAGTACGAGGGCAACACGGACTATGGCATGCTGCGCATTGGCATATCGCATGGACGCGCTATGGCCGGTGTGGTGGGCATATCGAAGCCACACTACGATATCTGGGGCAATCCAGTGAATATGGCCTCGCGCATGGACTCCACAGGTGTGCCGGGCAAAATACAGGTGACCGAGAATACAGCACTGAAGTTACGCAACTTCAATATCCAGTGCAATTATCGGGGCAAGACGTTTGTCAAGGGCCGCGGCAATATACCCACCTACATACTGGGCACCGACGACGAATACAAAGGCTTCCTGCCCCACCATCCACCAAACGCGCTGCCAAATAGTTAAATTATAAACAAATCAATATTTATGTAAATAAATTTGTAAAAAGAAAATACTGTACAGCAAATATAGTTCAAACTACACTATATGGGAGTAGAGAATCTACTTTAAACTTGAAACTTGAAACATACCTTGAAAAAATAGTATATTTATAATTTTTTTAATTAATTTTTGTGCTGAATTTTACGAATTTTATGAACATCTTCAAGCTTTACTGCTGATACATAGGAATAGATGAAAATTTGAATAATCAACGACTACCAAAAGAGATATTTCGAAATGAATTGGAGTAGAGACGAATTTTAATATTTTTATTTGCCATCGAATTTTTGTTATATAGCTGCCTTCCACCTTAACGTTGAAGGTGAAGAATTTTTATTATTATTATTTTGTTGTCCTTGCCCATTTTCCTCCTTATGTTCCGTACTTTAACTTCGACTGATAGTTTCTCTGCCAGATCGTCATTTCTTGCACCCACTCGAACACTTACACCCCAGCTAAGCTATCATATAATATTTACGAGTTGTTTTTGCTTTCCAAGTCAAATATAATACCCAAAAAAAATAGAAGCAAAAAGCATGAGATCGTTGAAGAGGTTTCTGGCTTCTCTGGTGCTTCCAGAATTAAGAGAATTGCGCGTGAGTCCATTTAATCTAGCCGATATTAGGTTAATGTATCATATTTCATCGCACAGGTTACATTTGCAGAACTTAATTTGGAGCCATGCTATCTACGTTACATTGAGCGCCTGGCCGTGGTCCACGCCTCGCTCTTCCTGTTCATCACGGAGCTGTTGGCTTTCTCGCACTTGACTTTGCAGGTGGCTTTCGGTGGAGTGAGTTTGTTGGGATTTGCACATTGTCTCACTGGATAATAATGCAATCTGCTCCTCTTTGTAGTGTACTTTATGGACCACGATGCCATTCGTAATTACTATTGTTATATCGCCTTTCATACTTATTATATGCTTCAAGGACAGAAAGAAGTATAAGCGATTTCGCCTTTGGAACATCTTGGCAAGCTGCGCTGCTTCCATTTTGATAACAGTGCTAGGTAGGATAAGATCGCTGAAAATTGGAATCATCATCGACTGCAATTGACTTGAATATTTTCGTTTAGATACCTTCGTTATATTATTCACCGCCGGTTCTATTCAACACTTAAGAAGTTCCTACGATCACGTAGTTATTGTAGGAGTATATATTCTACTGCCGATTTCCATATATGGCAAGCCCATGTTGCTTGGCTTTGGCATTGCCCTGATCTATTTCACCTATTATATTTACTCAAGTCTGATGCATCAGGGAGATGTCAACTTAAGCACCCATGGGTCCTATGCCATCTATCTGATCTCACTGAATATGTTCATGAAAGGCTTTACCATCTTCTTCGAATACAAATTGAGGCGAATGATATTGAATCGTCGCCAGCTGCTGTATAACAACTTTAAGCTAAGGGTATAACCAATTCTTCGCTAATTCTTTTCACTCCATATTGAATCTCTTTAGGCCGTCGTGCTAAAGGAAAAGGACATTATGGAACGCGTACTGCCATCCATAATTAGAGATACTCTGAAAGAAGACATGTACAAACACATCGAGATGCAGCAGATGGGCATGCGCTATTTAGTCTCAACGTTCGTATTATTCTATTGATTATTTCATATCCATATCTCATATGCCTAATGCCATTTGTAGCCTTCTCTTCATAGAGCTATATTCGAATATTTCTATACTGATCGCCAATGTGATCAACTTTCAGCTGATAACGCGGCTTGAATTGCCCGATATAATCGATACTCTGAACAAACTTTGTGTGCAATTGGATAATTTGGCGACCAAACACAATGTCCTGATTATCAAATTTGTGGGCAACGCCCTAAGCTGTGTCTCTGGATTCGAGCCCAATACAACCAGGCATGCGAATGCGTGCATAGATGTTGCTCTAGAGTTAATCGATATAATAAATGAGGTGGGTCAGTCTAAGGATCTCGATTTTGGAGTACGTATAGCTGTCCACAACGGCGAGGCTTTCACCGCCATTGTGGGTCGTAAGAAGTGCTGTTTCGATATCTGGTCAAGGGATGTGGCCATTACCCATTGCCTGGAATCGTTGGGCCGCACGAACATGGTACATGTGTCCCAGAAAACGCTCAGCTCGCTGCATAGTGAGTACATCTATGAAGAAGGCCCGACGGAGGCCAAAACTAACTCGTTTCTGCAGAAGCTCGGGATTAAGACGTACTTGATCGGGCCACAGTCCCGGGTAATACAAAGTAAGATTGGCCATTTTTATATGGACGTTTCGGCAAAGTCAAAGTCGGGTTCAGACATCAGTTCTGTGCCGACGTCGATATTTTGGAACAAAAACGACTCACAATTCTCAGTTTCCTCCGCTGAAAGTGATCCCGATGGGTTGCAACAGAAAACTGCTAATTGCATGCTCGAAAAGGTTGAACGCATGCCCGTGGACAGCATCCAGTAAGTAGATACCTTCACCTACTCTCATATAAATGAATTATATGTGTGATGTCATTACACAGCTTGGCGAGATTTTTCGATTTCTCAGATCGCATTGAACGTGGCAACGAGGATTATGTTATCAAGCCCTATATCACGCCATTCTGGAGAATCTATCGGGATCCCGAAATTGAAAGTGGTTATAAAAATCAACCAGATCCGCTGTTTAAATATGCTCTATTAATAATAGAATTCGTAAATACATCCTTCTGGATAATAATTTTGTTCCCACCAAAGTAAGAGAGAGAGCCCTGTGCCCGTAGATATTTTCTTTCTAATATAAATCCCATTTCTCTAGTCTACCAGTTGCATACTGGATGGGTTTCGCGGACTTGCTGTTGATTTTAATATGTCTGATAGGCTTCTATAGGAAAATTGCAAAATGTCAATCGAAGTTCTTTCTACACAACTGGCTCTGGACCTTTTCAAGATGGATGGAAGAGAAAATAGTAGTGCGCGCAATTATTCACGTATTCTGCATTGCGATGGTCTATTTGATGGCAGTACTAGAAACGGTGTGTATATAAATTACTTGCATTATATACAGATATTCAATTAATATGTGCGTCTGCCTCGTATTAGGTTAGGCTTCGTATGCTCAACTTAAAAGATATACAAAATATAAAAGATCATGTTCATGTTATGGAGCCTTGGGTAAGTTCGAATAGGAAATACAATACTAAATAATTTCCAATGCGCTGCTTATCACCCGCAGGAGGCTTCAGAGCATATGATTCTCATATTCATGCTCTTTACCTTTCTGACCGTACCGCTGATCTTCAAAGCTACGCTCATCAGTCTTATCTGCATTGTGCACTTGATTATCATGTACGTGTTCATCCGTATCGATTCTAAATTTCAGACGAATATGGGTCTGCCGGCGGATGTTGCAGGCATTTGGTATTTGCTATCGGCCAGCATCTTTTACCTAATAATGGATCATCATATAATCTACCTACAGCGAGTGAGCTATTAGTAAGTATTCTAAGAGAGCGAATCGTGCACAATATGTATTTCTATTAGTTTCTAATTTCCTTTTTGCCACGAGCTTTCTGCTGAACGTTAGCAAAAAGCAGGCCCAAATGAAGAAGAGCGATGAAAATTCAAAGATGCTCTTGTCTAACATATTGCCCAGTTATCTGGTGCCCATATATATGAATCATCCCTCTAACGAGCATCCCCATCGTGAGATTGTTTCAAAGGTCGCTGTATTATTCGCTGCCATTGTCAACTTCCCATTGGATACCACTAGCCTGCGTGTGCTTAACGAATATATATGCTATTTCGATGATCTGACCGAGGAGTATGCGAAAGCCTTTAAGGTTGAAAAAATCAAGGTCATCAACTGGACCTATGTGGCTGCATGTGGTCTCGATTCGGGTTACATTCCAACTCAAGTAAGCGGAATATCCCTAAAGAAACCAGTCAGAGCACGTGTGTCAAAATTGTCAATTATATCGGGTAAATATAGTTATATTACACTTCCATACATCCATAGATCTTGAGAGTTGTTCACATTTGCCCAACGACAGATGACAGTGTTCAGATGCCGAAATTTATGGACTATAATCCACGATTCAGTCACCCGCTTCTCGAGTATGATGATTATTGCCTCTTGTATCTGGTTCACTATGCAGCCGATATGCTGCGCATAATGCAGGATATAGCCATGCAGAATCTAACTATGAAGTTCCCCAACGCGATGCCCGGACAACTGAAGATCGGCATTTCGCATGGACCCGTCTACGCCGGCGTTGTGGGCCAATCACGTTTCTATTTCGATCTGTGGGGCCGAACGGTCAACGTAGCCGCTATTATGGCAGCCAAAGGCGTTACTAATCAAATTCACGTCACTGGCAATACGGCTGAAAAATTGAACCAATTCGATATCAAATGCGATTTTCGCGGCGTCGAGAATGACAAATATGAGGGTACAATTTCAACCTACCTCGTCGAACTGGATAATGTGCTCAACTTCGAAGGAGTCGATGATAACTATGTGCAGGAGGTTCGAGATCAGGAGCGGAACCACCAGTCCTTCATGTATGATAGAAAGGAAGATTACAATAGCGGAAGAAAAAGTAAACAGCAATAGCTGAGCCAAATCGAACAATCATATTACAGGAATAGCAATCGCAATAAAATATAGAATGATATGAAGTTTAAATTTGCCAAAGACAATTTCTTATATGGATAGATTTATATATTTGTATATATATTCGTATAATACAGATTTTTCTGGGTAGGGATTAAAACATATTCAATGGGCGTTCTGTCATACATAAAATATATATATATATATATGTGTATATGGTATATATTAAGTTTATATAGATCATAAATTATTTACTATTATAATTAAAACACGCATTTCAACTTTAACATTTCGCAGAGCTTTTGAGTTGAACGAAAAACGAAGCACCACACGGTTAATAGCATCCTCCACTTTGGGATTTGTTTTCTGTTTGTTTTGTGCACACTGTTTTGAGCTTTAGTAATGATTGCAGCTGGTCATTTGGGGCATCGGCGCTAATTTACTCATTTCCACTGGCTGCGAGCAGAGCTGTATCCTCCGGTATTGGCTTTCGCTTGTACGACGGCTCGGTGGCCAGGTAAACAACGAGAGCGCCAAACACAACATAGAGCACGCCGATAATGTTGGCCAATACGCCGGCCGAGGGCAGGGTCGAGTAATTGGGGCTAGACAATAAAAAGAATGCATAAGTATTGGCCAAGTTATAAGCATTTGAACCCATATAACATACATTGCAAATATGGCCTTCTCGGTGAGTCCCATAACGGCGCTTGCAATGGCCAAAACAAAGCCAAAGAGTCCGAAATAAATGTGCAGCGGCATCAGAGCAATCTTGTAGTTCTCCCGCATGCCCGGCACCAGAAACGCCATGAACCCGGCCACATACTGCAAGCAGAAGATGATGACAGCGGACAGGCCCAGCCACGAGTGCAGCGAGTACATATTGGGAATGGGCGGATCAACCAGATTATGCGAATCGAAGACCGTCTTCAGCGCAATCACCGTCAACACGAAGGCGGCCATGTGTATGCCGGCGTGGGTGAGCTTCAAAGTCTTCTTGCGTGTGGTGCGAAAGCCGCGATAAACGAGTATGGCTGCAAGAGAATTGCATTGGAGTGCCCGATTAGTGGCACCTTTTCCGGCCCGACTAACTTAACTAACTCACAATTGCCATACAAGTAGATGAAGCCAATGGTCATAAATAGCGGATGCCAATTGAACTCCTGCTTGGGATTGTCAGTGCCGCCCAAGCCACCGAAATGCTGCCCAATCCAGGTGCCAACCAGCACGATCATTGTCAAGCCACACAGCTGTGTCAGCACATAGAGCACCTTAAAATTGATCAGCGCCGGGTCCATATTGGTCTTGTTTCCTACGAAAGAAATTAAGTAAATAAATGAAACAGAAGTAAGAAAGGGCTGCGCGGAAGTGCACGACTGCGAGATACCCTGAGATATAGCTGAATTTCAATTTACAGATTTGTTTTTTCAATTGACGAACCTATATAAAACATTAACTTTTAAAGATTCAGAGATTGGCAAGATTATATCTACGGATAGACGGACAGAGATATCAACTTTATCAGAAATAAATACAAACTTCTACTGGCTGTTACATAAAACAAAGCTAAGCTATAATGAAAGGCTATGCTCGACTTCAAGTAACCCTTTCTATATACTCTACACTATCTAATTCAGTATATAAAATATCGACATAGTTATATATCCATTAATATACCCTAACCAGCCTACAATGCCCATATTTGTTCAACATTTTTAATAAAAAAAAAAAATTTATATAATGAAATTTTTATTTTTATTATTATGTTTATCTAAACATTCAGCTGTATTGAAGCAGACAAAACATTCATCTATATATATTTCACATACATATATGTACATATTTTTTGCTCTGATCTTTTTTTAGAATTTTAACGCTACTTGGTAATTGACCCGACGTTTTCGCCATAGCTGGCACATGATATCATAGCGTAATTCAATAGATTTCACGTCATATGAGCCGACGAGACACATAAGACTGCATTCAGTTGTATTTCCAATAAATCTAGCGATAAACATAGACTCATCTAACAGCGTCGTCGGCAAACTGAGATCTCTAAACAAAACTGGCAGCACGATCCGATACCAAATGCACCGATAGATTATTAGATTACTTTGCCCACACTTGGCGACTTGCCCCCTGCGATTGTAATTGTTTTTCCAACTATAAGATGAGAGCCAGAGGCGAAACCCTTATCAGGGAAGTGCGTGTAAACATTGTCTAGCAGCCACTTCGGCAATCTTTTGCAGTGGCAAAATGATACCAAATCGCTTTAAATAGCATTGTTCAGCGTGTATCTATTGTATGAGGTTTGGCGGGGCGAAAGAACAGAGAGGGAGAGAGATAGAGATAGTAAGAGAGCAAAATAAATGGCAAATGAATTAAAAAATTTCTGCGCTTCTTTGATAAATTGAAATGTTTGCCTTCATGTATGGGGAAGAATAATTTACTGAGTGTTGAGTCTAAAACTTAGATAAATAATAGAACTAAATGAAATACAAAGAAGACGATACACATTTAACAGCAAGATCTTATGAAGAGTGTGAGGGGGAGAAGGAGGAGTGTGAAGCGGAAATTATATCATATTTATTTTGAGATTTCTGAGTGTAGACACAAATTAGAGTATAAGAACAGATGTTAGAGAAATATTGAAATATTTAATAAAATCAAATAAAATTTTAAACTACTTCAAAAGAGTAGTATTTAAAATAGTTTGTACTAGCACTTAGAAAATGATAGATATATAGTATATAGATAAGCAACATATATACATATATAAAGTATAGGACGGTATACAGTTGAATATATTAATTTATACGAGTATACAGTAATACATAATAGAAAGTAGTAGCATATGCTCACAAATAGTAGTATCTCAATTACAGATATACTACTATTATCTATACGAGTTCAATTTAGTAGTTTATCATATTAACATTCTGTTACATGCTTCTATATACTACTATTTGTTATTGCAGCAGTATATAAATAATAGCATATAGAACAGTTAAATGAGCTCATTTCTTGAGGTTCAGTTACCTAGTTAAGAGAAACCTTGTAACCAGAACCATGCTCAGATAGCAAATTTTTAACATTTCACTTATCAGACGCTTTAATTGAAGTTTTTTTTTCTTATGCAAATGAGTTTTCAATTTTGAATTGGAACAAAAGTCAAGATAAACCAAATGCGGCACAGTCTTTTCATTAGTTTTCTTTTGTTTTTGTCTGGCACGTGTCACAGTTATACAATCGACAACATTTTCGGTTGGCTCCCTAATTTTGGGGCAAGTGAAATGGATTGGCCATATACGAATGTTAATTAAGGTGCACATTGGAGTTAATTGACTGTTAGTTAAGCAGGCGTGCTGCAGCCGTTGCTGCTCGGCAAAGCGTTGCAACAGATCGTGCGCAAAATTTGAAGGTAATGGGCAGAAGAAAATACAAGCAATACATAAATAATCCATATAAAAAGTAAAACTTTTTGAAGATGCGACGCCGATGACTTTGGAAAAGCGTAAAAAGTTGAAAACAGCAAAAGTAAAATAAATAAAGCATTAAATAAGAAAAAAATGCTGAAAAACTAAAGTGAAATTCAGCTTGGTGCGAAAATGTTGTTGACTGAGCAAACTGCTGTTAAGAGAGAGAGAGAGAGAGAGGGAGAGAGAGAAAGAGTGAAGGAGAGAGAGAAAGAGAGGGAGCGGGCGAGAGATGAGGGTCGCCAAAGAAGGAGGCGAAGCACGAGGATGAGCAATGTTAAATGCAATTGCACTTGCTCACACTCACCCTCTCGCTCACTCTCGCCTAAACCTATCACTGCTATGCATGCGTGTGTGGGTTTGTTTGGATTTCTTTCTTTCTTTCTACGCTTGTCCGTCCTGTTCGTCCGGCTGACCGTTGTCTGCGTTTTATTATAACTTTTACTAATTCGAAGCTGAAATGTTAAGCGCTGCTATTGGTGAGTTGTTGAATTTTTTGAAAGCTATTTGTTGCGCTTGTTATATTGTTGTAGTTGCTGTATTTGTTGTTGTTGTACCTTTATTTGCGGTCGTTTCGACGACGGCAGCAACTGTTGGCTGCACTTGTTCCGCTATTGTTGTGTTTGTTGTTGTTGGCGTTGCCGTTACTGCTTGTTGCTTGTTGTTTAGCTCCTCAGCCGCCTTGCCGCTGCTACTATCGCCATTTGTTGCAGCTACAACTGTTATTGTTGCTGTTGGTTCGGCAACAGTGACAGGCTCGGCTTTGACTTCAATTGAAGTCGTCGCCTTCGTGGCCTGCGCTGCCTGTTCAATATCCATGTCCTTTGACATTGTGCTTACACTTTTTAAAAATCAATACACAAATAGTTGCCTAATGACACTGATTAACATCTAATCCAGCTTTGATTTGCATGCAATTGCATATGAGTAATTCAGCTCGAAAGACAGTAACACAAAAAGACACAGCACGCAAAGTTAATTAATGCAACGGATAGCCACAACCGAGCACAACAAAGTGCAATGCGCAACTGAATTCAAAGTTGGCGCTTTGTTCAAAACAGAGCAGCAACGTCGCAACACAGCTGCGACGTTGGCAGCGCAAAGCTTTGACAATAACAAAATTGCTCGCATGCGAGTTTTTGCCGAAAAAGCTTTTAATGTTTCTTCGTATGCTCATAAAGTTAGTTAATTATTAAATATGTTTAATGCACATTAGAGTGCAAAATGTGTTAGCCATTGACTAATAGAAATTGGCATGCAATTGGTTGGCCCAACCTTGTTGTTGTTGTTAGTATGCAAGGCATACGACGCTGCGGCGATTATGTGAACTGTGCAAAAGGGGGAGGGGTTGGGTGCAGCTGTACATTCCTTTGATTCTATTGAAATGGAATTTTTTTCTGAGCTGCATTTCAATTGAGGTGTTGGCTAGCTAATAACATGTTCTATGCATAATAATTGCTCCCACAATTCACACACAAATAAACGTAGACCCACTCACAGCCTCTCATTGTCTCTCACACACTCACACTCAAATACACCCACACACTTACCCAGTGTGAATAGCATGGCGTATGCTTGATAGAATTTTGCTTGTTTCCTTTTTGCTGTGTTATTTGATTTGAATTTTAAGCGGCTTATCAAAGTTGTTCGACTGCCAGTATTTTTAGATAATAAATGTTGACTTGCTATTATTTATCACTTATTTTATCTGGCCCAGCTGTCTTCACTTGTTGAACAAACTGCGTTATTTGCAGGATTCAAGCTGATATTTTCAAGTATATCAAAAATCGTCCATATGGAAGCAGCGAAAATATCTGCAAAAGCAGCGACGCCTACGCAATACCCCTCAAAAAGCGTCGACAGCAGCGTCTAAAGCTTTTGTGAAGAAGCTTTTAGAACCTAATACCAACAAACAAATCACAATACACAAACATTCAATCTTTGTTAACCACTTGTTGGATGCTATTGATACAGTCATGAATTTTATTTATAATGCATCTTTTAAACACGGTTTGATATTACAAAGAATATTACTTACGGTGTTGTGTGTCAAATCGTGGAAATATGTAACAAGCGCCACGTTTTTTGTTTTTGGGTTTCGTAGCACGCGACAGCCAAAATTCATAACACAAGAGCCACAGCGATATTTACCACAACTGAGCGATCCAAGTAAACCACAAAACAGCGGCATATTAGTCAACGCCAGCGCTGACGTCGGCTTCGGCGTCGGCAGAGAAAGCAAATAAATGAGATCAAACAAAAAGCAATCAGCGCGCGTCGAAGCCACTGACCGACTATCTGTCGTAGCCATTAAGCATTCACATTACAAAAACTGCACACAAGTTCAAGGTTACTTTCACCCGCAGTGCTTTGTAATCGATCTAGATGGCCCTACATTTCGAATTATTTTTTGATTGTTTACTCATTTGGAAAAAGCGGTTGTATCAAATATCAGCTGGCTTTAGCGATGAGCGATAAAATCGTACACCTGTAGCATAACTATCGCTTTAAGCTTAAATATCGCTTTGCTAATATATCGATAGCTTTATAATACTTACATCGCTAACAGTTAGCAACAACAAAAACTGCAGTTTAATTTATTTTTAATTTATTACAACTAGATGCAATATGCTTTCCAATCTAATTGTGACCAATCAAAAGGTCGTGCTCATAATTGGTAAGTAAAGTTACATTTTAAGTGCCAAAACAGAAAATTAATTCATCATTCCATTTTGCAGATCAACTAAATCGAGATCGCATCGCGCTCAAATTTATTGGCAGCCTGCTAAGCGAGCAGGGTGAGGGCAATGATATTAAAACACTGCCAATTGGCACGCGATTGAAGCACGTGGCCAGCTTTGAGGCGCTGCTGAATGATTGCTGCAACAGTACCAATAATCAACAATTAAATGAATCCGACCCCATCCCAACAAAGACTGGCTACAATGTAATACTGCCAACGCTGTCCGATTTGCTCTGTTATCAGACTCCTGCCTATATTTTTGCGTATTTAAATAAATTGCGCCGCTGTGAGCATGTTCGACGTGTATTCCTGTGGGCGTCTCCGGAGCATCTACAACATCCAGACGCCGATTATATTCTAGCCGGTTGTGAGTATCTGGCGGAGCTGGTGCTACGCTTAGAGTCAGACAGCACGCTGTCCTTGATTTCCCGCAAGCCGGGCGGCGGGGTCACAAACAAACGTTACAAGTGCCAAGTCAGCAAGACGGAGTTCCAAGTGACTCCTCTGACGGAGGGTGCCGCTGCAACCTCTTCGCCGGCCACCACAATACAGGAGACGCCGGATAATGCTCCGGATCCAGGACACACCTTCAAGATTGAATTGAATGAGGATGAAGTTGTGGCGCGCAATGCGCTCACATTACCATATGAACGGTTAGTTGAAGTTGAATTTTTCGTTAATCAATTCACTAAATCTCTCTCATATTTCTCGCAGCATTGGTGAGGCAGAGGAGGGCAACATCATCTATACGCCAGATGCCAATGATGACGTCGATGAGGAGGATCCGGATGAGGATTTGCTAATTTAAATTGTGCTCGCACAGCGAACGGCAGTACAAATGGCCTTGGCTTTAAATACTTAAGTCTAACAATCTAAATACATCAAATGAATATATAAGCTCAAACAAATGAAATTCGGGTCGCAAATGAAACAATTCTTAAGAGTTGCAGAGTTCAAAGTTTATACTAAACGGTAGAGATATACGAATTTGTCCAGTGTTACAATTGCATCGCATAATTATTTAAACTTAAACAATAATAATGTTTGTAATACTCATTAAAAACTTGCGCACAGTAGAGCTGCAAGTCCCCAATCTCATTCCCATTCCACACACATATCACAACATTATAGAAACAGACAAGATTTAAATGAAAATGTGTTGAATCTGAATTGGTAAAAGTTTCATAGTGTGCTGAGAATTGATGGCAAAACACTTAAGATTAAGGTGTCAAGATCGAAAGTTAATATGCTCTTGCATAAGCTCATTATCATAATGGACGATGCTGTATATAAGGAAATTGTTAATATTCTATCTAGTTAAAATTGTTGATATACATTTATATATATATATATATATACAAATATCTTCGGAATTATACAGTTTAAAGTTATATCAGAAGATTTCTTAGTGGAAAACAGGTTTCTCAGTTTAAGCTCAGATTGGAATCTAAAACTAAATAAAAATCATGTATCGAGGCTTATGCAAGGATCGAGTTAGCTTTCAATCGCTTTGAGTTCTGAGTGTGTGCGTTGAGCATAATATCGGATCTTAAAAGTTCTTACCGAAAATATGATAATTAAGTATTCATACGAGTAGTAAACAGATGGCTAAAAAACACACAGAGCGCCAGAGTTAGGACATTCACAACTATGTACAAAAACAATATGAATAACAAATGATATAAAAAAAAAAACGAACTTGATCAATGGTAACGTTTACGAAAATGGCTATAACAAATGACTGTGGCCGATCCATAGGAGTCTACATGTCGCTCTTGGGATCCGGGGCCAGCGAGCTCCAGGCGGTGTCTCGACATAGCGGCAACTCGGGCAGCACGCCAGCTCCGTCCACAATGCAGGTTTCACGTAGTAGAAAGAATTTGCCAACCAATTCATCGATCCTGCTGTACAAGGGCTGGCCAATTAGTTCCGCATGAGCCGATGCCTCCTCGCGTAGCGCATTGACATTGTTCTCGCTGGGCAGATGTTGCTGCCACTCGGCGGGCATCTCGAAGCTTTCGGGCAACGACAGAGCTTGACCTCCATTCTGAGCACGTGCAGCAGCTGCCGTATGAATTGGCTCGCCATTGGCATAGGCCAGCGGGGCGACTAGAAACTTGAGCTGCGCGTAGATTGAGGTGCGTCCAATGAGCTTGGCTGTCCAGATGCCTGGAGTAAGCGGTCGCTTGAGCAACGTCTTGGAGTGATTAATCACATCGATTTGTGAGTCCTCCACATGCAACTCATTGAAGTCCTGCAGTCGATCGAACGGATCCAACCAGATCAGCGTCAGGTTGTACGAGTGCGATGTGTCCTGCGAGGCAGCGACTCCCTGATATGTGTAGCTCAGCATTAGATCGCTGTGTGGTCCTAGCAGCTTTGCGAAGTTGCGCGCAACCTGCTCCTTCTGATCGAAGTCTGTGGAGACCTCAAAGTTGCGCAGGCGCTTGGTAATTTTTGAATTTTTCGCCACTTTGCCGTGTTGCACGGGCCGAACGCGCGACTCTAGCTGCAGCTCTTTAGAAGTGTTCCTAGCCAAGGCGCTGTAGCGCACTAGAAATCCCTTGTATTGATCCCGATGCAGGTAATGTGTTAGCTCCAGCAGCTGCACTGCATCCAGCTTAAACTGCTGCGCAGATAGACGCATTAGGCTATCGCCAATAGTGCGCGCCAGATCGTCGCCCGCGCCGTGCAAATCCTTGTGGTGGTAGAGCGATTGCCAATAGCCATGCAGATTGGCATACTCGCTGGTGTACGGCCCATAGAGCCACTCCTCCAGCTGCAACAGCACCGCCTGATTGATGATCGGCTCGAATTTGCGCGCAAAGAAGAGTGACTTCGACATCGTCGACTGCAGCCGCGGCCAGTCCTCGGGCTTGAAGTCATTCGGGCTACAGCCGCACCAGTCCACCACATGCTTGTGCTGGCACTTGCAGCCCTGCTTGCGCTTCCAGTTGGTCACATGCAGATTGTTGTCCACATAGCTGTCACAATGCTGCGTATTGCGCAGCACCGTGTGGAAGAAGGATTCAGCGGGCAGCAATGTGTGCCGAAAGAAATGGAGCAGCGCCTGCAGCAGCTCGTCATCCGCTGCCGGATGCGTTACATAGTTAACAAATGGACGGGATAGCGCCACCCAGTCGCTGCCGCCATCAACTTGTATGCCGGCTGGCAACTTGCGATCGCCAATGCGCCACATGTGCGTATCGCACTCGACGAACGTCTTGTCCAGGCCCTGCTTCTGTATGAAGCGCTGCGTCTCACGGCCATGGCCCTTGACAAAGTTGCGACCACGATTTGCACTCAGAAACTCCACTAGCTTGTCCAGCGTCTTGACAGGAAAATCACTCTCACTCAAATTGATCACAAAGTCCCATTCCCAGCTGGACTGCAGCAAATCCTGCATGCACTGCAGCAGCATGGTCAGCAGCGAGGCGCCACCCCAAATTGTTGAGAAACGCTTGCGTGCCAGACGTATATTCGGATACTTTTCTTCCAGCTCCAACAATTTGCGATATAGATAATCCTGACGCTGTCAAGAGAGAATGAAGAAAATGAGAATAAAGTTAAAGCTATTTTCAAATTAAATATAAGTTAGCTTAAATGTATTCTAAGTATTACTAAAACTTTATAATTAACATTCTAAATATACGACATAGCTCGAGACTATAAACTTAACTCTTCTTATATTAATATAATATTTCTTACATAAATACTATGTAATATATATTCTCTACATATAGATAACTCCTCCCTTATCACATTACTCTATATCTTATATAGCACATGTATTTGTTTACGAATTCTAAAAGCGAAATCCGCTGCTACAGCTGCGAGGCGTCAAATTCCGCGCAATTAACACAAATTGTTGAGCTTGCTTTAATTATAAAATCCGGCGGCCTCACCTCCGCACCGCCCTCGCGCTGCTCGACCACTCACCGCATCCACGTGTATGTAGTAAATGTGCTGGGGCGCATATAGAGCGCGTAGCAGTCGGTGAACTTGGCGAAGGGCGCGGCCATTCAATGTCAGCAGAAATGCAATGCGAACGGGACGCTGCTCGAGCCCCGGCGCTGGAATGCTGGCTACGGGCTGTGGCGTAAACTCTGCAATAGATTAGGCATTGCATAAATATGTTATTTAGTTGATTAAGCAAGACGACTTACTGGCAATGCCTGTTTCGTAAACATTCATGGCATAGATGCCGCCACAGATTTCTTTTGCATTGCCGATGCACTTCATGTTGCAACTGGAGTCGGCCAGCTTGGCGTAACTTGGTGGCGTGTCGAAGCCACAGAAGCATTCACGGGCGTATTGCACGCCCGCATATGGGTAGCCGGATTGCAAGCAGAGCTCCACACAGCGGCCCGGGGAATTGGACGTCTTGAAGCTAGTAAAGTAGCCGCCGAGCAGGCGTGAATCCTTCTCATCACGATAGCAGCCCAGCGATACATTGGCTCTATGATTGCCTGCCGGACACCTGCTCTGCAGATGGGTGGCATAGAAGCGTCCGGCTTGAATGGCACAGGCGATTTGGGCGATATGTTGACGGCAGTCTTTCGTCTTGGCACGTTGCAGTGCCGATATTGCTTCCTTGGCATTGATATCACATTCGGGCTCGAAGCCCAGTTCCTTAGAAGTTATGCGTAAGTTCTTGACCTCAGCCTGCACAGGAGCTGGCGGGGTAACGTGCTCAGTGGGCGAAACTTCCGATACCTGAGCATCACGATTTGTGCCCAGTGCGCCCGCCAAATCAAGCTCGACCGACTTGTAGGCCAGAAATAGCTGGATGGCAACAATTAAAAGTAATATTACAAAGCAGATGCGATAGCGGCGCAGCCAGCGCACGGATAATGTCGAGTTTTGCTCCATGGCCGCGCTCTGAAGGTGCGCACGTTGTTTGTTAGGTAGTTGACCCGCGTGCTAATGCTTGTGGTTCTCGTGGTTCTATGGCTGCGAGGCAGTGGCATGTCCAGCACTATTCTGATTAGTGTGAGCGTTTAGCTTAAATAACATTTATAAGTATTTACAGTCGGTGCAACGAGCTGCATTTTACTCAAAACACTCCCGCATATTGCTTAGAATACTGATATCGTGTTTAACTAAACAAATATATCGATAAGTTATTCACGAAATTTGTATTTCTCATTAACGGTATTCCATTGCGCTCTGTATGCTGTTTTTGTGAGCAAAGCAACAGCGGGCAAATGTAGATTTCAAAGTGTGACCAGATTAATTTATTAGGTATTCCGGCAATAATAGATAGTTTAATTAATTATAAAAAAAAAATTTTAACAGGCAATTTAACCATTGTGCTTAATTGCTTAATAATCACAACATCTGCAGCACTGCTGGTATCCAAGCAATAGTTAATATTAGTGAACATACCGCCTTGCTCCACGATCAGCATACTAGCCACTAAACAATAACAAACGTTTTCCGCAATGGTTGATCCGAATCGCAAAATCAACAGACTCTCAAACAATGATATTAGCTTTTTAGAAGAATGCGAACGGGAATTCGCTGGACGCTACACAACAAAAGATGTCGAATTTATGGCGCATTGCGCAAAGCCGACGCCGGATCCGCCGCTTGTAGATAATTGGTTGAGTGGTGGTGGTGCAGGTGGTGGTGGTGGAGGAGGAGGAGGTGGTGGTGGTGGTGGTAGCGGCGGAGGCTATTCAAGCCCATACAACAATCGTTATAATGGTGGCCATCGCCGAGGCGGTGGGGATCGCGGCTGGCAAAGACGGTCTGGCGGCTACAACAGTCACAACAGCAACAACGATCGCAGAGGTAGGCAATCCTATATGCAGTTAAGCCCAATTCTATAATTGTGTCATCTATAGATCACCGTCGCAACAGATATGAGGCGTACCCACGCAGGAATCGTGACGGTGGCGACGGCCGAGACAGATCCTCGGAACGCCACTATCAGCACAGAAGCCGCAATGAGTCACAGCAAAGCGGTCCGCCCATGCAGGTCAGACGGGACTATGGAAACTTTGTGCCAGCTTCCAAAGACTAGCGTTTACCCTAAACTGTTTCCTTTGTTCATCATTTAATCAAAATAACGCTCTCACACATAAATGTTTATATATATTATATATAGATGAATAATTCGAATTTTAATGTGACTTTAATCTTAAATTCTAGCTGATAAGTTCCTGTTTGTGCCTTAGACAGCCGACTCTGATAGATCCTTGGCCTTCTCATCCGTTGCCGCAGCAGACATGCCCACGCCCATGGCATTGAATAGATTGGACACAGGACCTGCGCCGCCCATTTGCGATTTGTAGCTGTCCATCATGTTGCGAAGCGTATTCACGTTTATATTGATGGGCTCGAAGTCCTCAATGTCATCGAAATCATCCTCTGCAGCATTTTGCGGATCTGTGGGGCTCGTAGCTGTGCTACTCTTGGCATGAAATGACTTGCCCATGGTTGTTTGGGCCAGTTCCCGATCCATTTGCTCCATGTACGCCTTAATATTACGATCCAAACGGTAGTTGGCGTCGCCCCCGCCGCTGGCATTAGACAGGGCATCGAAATTGCGCTCTATATCCTCCTCGTCCGCATAGTCACTCATCTCGGAATTGGAGTCCCAGTTGTCCTCGGGTATCACAAAGTCCAAAAAATTACGCACATGTGTGCTGTCCTGCTCATCGGATTGTATCAAGGAGTTGCGCTTGCAGGCCTTCCTCATCGAGGCGTTCTTTTTCACCTTTGCGTTGCTGCTGGCGGCAGTTGTTGGCGCCGGTGGTTCGTCGTCGTCTGAGTCCAGCTCATCGTTGGCCTCACCCGGTCCTTCAATGCCCTCAAAGTTGGATTGCCTGTCCAAGAACTGTGATAGATGCTTGGTAAATTCCTCAGCATTCATGTCGCCGTTGGGATTGTATAGCTTTTGTGGACCATAGCGCTGCTGCAGCATTGCATCCAGATCCTCCGCTGTGATGTTCAGCCAATCATCCGAATCGCTGGGCAGCAGATTGTTCTCTTCGTCAAGGAGGAGCTCCGCGGCGTTGCCATCGCCAGGATGCAATAGCATATCTACTATTTCGGCGCCAACCAGAGGTGCAGTTCGGAAACGTTGCTGATTACACTTAAAGTACTCCTTGGCTGTGGCCAACAGTCGCTCATACTCCGCACTGCCCTCGATGTTGTCTCTGAAGTAGCCCTTGCCCTGCAAGCTGTGCAGATATGCCCGCCAGGCAGGTGATTTGTCGTCCAGCTGATCGCCAGCGCGTTTTGCCTGGCTGGCAAGGATTTCCAAGCCACTTGCAAGCTTTACGCCCAATAACTGCTCCTTGTAACACTCTGGATTGGCAACGGCGTCTGTCAACTGCCAGCCAAGTCGGCGCTCCGGTGTGTACTGGCTATGCATTAGCATGGCATACAGATAGCGAGTGAAGGCGACATTTGTGCGTTTCCGTGGAGTTTCTGGAGGGAAATAGCGCATGGTGCGTAATGCCTTCGAATCGATTGAATCTCTTTCGCAGAAGGCGCGCACTGCGGACGCGACTAGACCGGGTCGTTGTTTAAGTAACTGGGCCGCATTCTGTGGCAGCTGCACTATTTGCCGATGAATAGAAGCGTGCCGTTGCGCTGGCTGAAACTCTTGTAGACGTGCGTCGATGCAGTTCTGTATGTCACGGGAGCAACGGTAGAGCGTGGGATTGAGGCGAATACGCTGCACTGCTTTGGCCATGGGCATACGTTTGCTGTCACTTGTGTTGGAAGCATTCTGCAACAGCTGCAGTCCGCCATTGACAATGTAGACGCGCTGCTCACACGTCTCGGGACTAGCCCAGTCGGGCAGCACGTCGGCTGCCTCGATGAGCAGAAACTCGCCGTCACCATCGAACACCCGCCCTATGCAGTCCGGTCGCGAACGGGTCAATTCGCTCAAGAGATAGACAATGAACCACTCGTCGCCGATATTGTCGCCATAATGCGTGACGCCGTGCAAATGGGGCGGCAGAAAACCTAAAATGAGTGCAATTTGTTATAGCTAAATATAGAGGTGCATTAATAATCTGCTCACTAACCCTCAGGCTCCGCCTCCCCCTCTTGCTTGTTGTCTTCCTCATTGAGCAGACGTTCCTCGGCACTGCCCGTGCGCGCTTGCAGCTGAAATTCATCCTTGTTCCATATATAACAACGTTCTGCAACTTTCTTCTCCACAATGGCCGTGAAGTCCGCACGCACTTGTTCCAGCTGCTGACGCACTTTCTCCTCACTCGTTTGCTCGTCAACGTCAGCTAGCTTGGGAAATATATAGTATTCGACAAAGTCATCCTCGCGCACGAACTCCAAGTTGGCACCTGGCAACTTATTCATTCTCTTTGTTGTCTGCCTTTGTTTTGGTCTAAGTGACTCAGTCGCAGGCAAAGAATGTGTGTATCCCTTGAGGGCGCTGTTGATTGCCAAAAAACAGCAAGAATTCGATTATCTCAATAAATATTCAACAAATGACACTCTTGGCGAAAACCACAGTTGTTTTAAAACAAATTTTCATTTATTATTGGCAAAATATATATTTTTTATTGGAACGGGACTGTTGCTGTGGCCACACGCAATGTTATCGACAACTTATCGATAATCGTAATCGCCCTTGCGATAAATTAATTTCTTCATATATATATTTTTGAATTTTAAAAAGGGATAGAGACCAGTTTATTGCATCAAATTGTTAAATTTTTCTTTTTACCTAAGCAAAATGTAAAAATATATAAATGCTTGTTGAGCTTCTTAACTGTTACAGTTCATGGACAATTGACATGCGGATCAATAAAAATATTCATATTTCTGGGCATGCTGCAGCATCACCTCCATGGACTTTTTGCCTTGCAGCACTCCATTGCGTTCCATGTAGTTCCAAATGGAAGCCATAAACAGACAAAATAATATGACGCCAAATACAATAAACTTGAGCAGTACATAAATTGTCTGAAGTCCCACCGGAGGTGCGAATTCAATCAAGAGCACAAGGATTACAAATAGAACAGTCGCAGCAGAATAATACAATAGACGATCCGTGTTCAACTGCAAGAGGGAAGCTTCGCATAGGGCCAGTGCTTCATTCAGGGCTGCTGTGCGAGCAGCAGGCAAGGATTGGGCATTAGCTGTGCAGCCATTGCCATTTACAGTTTCAGTTCCTTTTATTGCACCGTTAGTATTCTCTGCTGGGCAAACTTTCTCAACTATATTGCACTCTACTTGCTCCGTGTTTACAGCAGTTCCAACTGCTGCTGCTCCTTTCAGTTCCATTGGCAGACGGGTAAGTCTTAGTTTAGCCATCACAGCTTCATGATCCGAGTAACTGAACTTTTGTCCAGGTACACGCTCTGGGAATGGTAGCGTATAATCAATAATATCCGCCTTAATATTATCTGCGCCTCTGACGAAAATATGATCGATCCGTATGCCCAGGGGATTCTTGGCCAGTGCACTTGCCGATGTGTATGAGTTCCTGCTGCACTCATTGGTCCGAAACGAGTCCGAGGCACAGCTGTCTGTCATCTTTGACGTAAGCAACAGCACTTTATACGAAATGTCTTGAGGTTGAGTATTGAGATCACCGGCCAATATCTGAAGCACAGAGGTGCCGCGCGTAGCCTCTATAAATTGGGCTGTGTCGAATGCCTGAATCACACGATGCGTCTTGTACTCGTCATTATCATTGTCGTATTCGGCATGCAAATGGGCGTTGTACAGATGAATGATTTGATCATTGATCAGGATGCGACAGAGCCCCACGCCCTTACCTCCGAACCAATCCGCATGCTGTACGCGATGGAAGTAGCCGTTGACAGACCAAGCATGGAATAGTGTACCCAAAATTGGATACTTGGAGAGCACCAGCAGGCCAGCGCCCATGACACCACTGTGAAAGTAATGGCTGTAGGGCAGGACACTGGACGTGCCCTGCTGCAATTTCTCGCTGTCATGCTGTGACCAGACTTCCTGCAAGGACACTATGTCATACTGACCGCTGCTCAGCTCCTTGCTGATGGCGTCGATACGTAGCGCGCGGTTGCTGGAGACAAGTGGAATGCCCCTGAAAAATATGTAATTGAAAATTATAATTGGATCTAGGCGAGACGAGCGATTGCAAGGCGAATCAGTTTTCGACGCGTAACCAAATTGAGAAAATACATACCAAATGTTCAGCGTTAGAATTTTTAGCTCCAATAGCAGCATTTTGATATGTGTCGTGTTTATGACTCCCTCATCAGTTCTCACTGGCGTACTACGTACGCTTGTAGCGACGAGATAAGATTAAAATTTTGTTTCCAAACAAATCAGCTAAACAACATTTGTCTCGAACGCATTTATTGTTTGGCGCAATTTTGATCGCAATGAAGTCGGATGCGCGCAGCTGTTTTGCTCACGTGAAGTTGGCTGTGCGCAGTTGTGGGTCCTGAAACTAGGGAGAGCACATGAAACGAGAATAGTAATTTAAATTTATTTGGAAAACACATCAAAGAGACAAATATGGCACGAACCGAACTAGAAATCAAAAAGCAAAAGCGTAAAGCCAAAAAACGCAAGCATGAAACTCAGGCAAACCCGAGCGACGACGAGGTGGCCAATAAAAGTTTAATTGTGGAGGAGCAGGTGGCAGTAGGAACGCAAACGGAGGAACATCAGGGCCGAAAAAGTAAGAAATTCATTACTATATACAAAATATACATATTTTAATTGATCGATTGTTATTTACAGGCAAGCCTGGCAAGCGCAGGCAAAAATTGGAGCAAGGTGCCATTAAAGAAAAACGCAGTAAGCTATCAGAAGAGTCCAAAGAAGATGTTGGAGAAGATGAAGAGGAGGATGACATGCCCACAGCAGACCAGTTAGAGGAGGCAGCCAAACCAGAGAATTCAAATGCCATTGTTACGGTACGACAGAAGAAAAAGCAAAAGCATTTGCAACGGTTGGAAGAGCAAAAAGATCAGAGTGCTGACAAGGAAGCTAAACGTAATGAGGAATACCTCAGGAAGTGGCGGGACAATCGACAAGAATGGAAATTTGAGAAACTTCGACAGATTTCCATTCAGCAGACCGCCTTCAATGAAAAAAAATTAAGTGCCGATATATGGCCCATCGCTTTGGAGTATTTGGCGGGCTCCAAAGGCGCCGCGAAGGCAACTATCACCAAATTGGCCGAAGATGCCATACAGGAAATGGACAAACAGTGTGAGGAGCTTAGCGAGGAGGCAGAACGACAGGCAATCGTTGAATCCGTACGGTATCAGCGAGCTCGCAACCTCTTACAGAGTTTCGACTAAGCGTTAGTTTATAGTATTTCAAAATAGAATAGTTTAAAGGCGTTGTTAATTATTAGAGTTTAATAAACAATAGAAAAATGTTTAAGAAATGTTATTTACAAATCTACATATGCCAATAGTTTGTCCAAGTGCTCGATACGCTGTCGGAGAAGCTCCTGTTGCTCTTCCTTATGCTCCTCCAGCTTCTCGAGCATAAAGTGCTGCATAAACAGACGAATGCTCTGCTTGAACTGCTGCAGTTTCGAGTTCTTGGTTATCCGCTCGAACGCCTGGTACAGTTGGCTCTCCTCACTGGTCAGCAGTAGCCGCGTCATAATCTCGCGCATAAAATAAAAACTAAGCTTATGCAGCTGCATAAAGTCCACGACTTTCAGCACAGACAGCTGCAAGCCAGAAGAGAGGATGAGCTGCTGCAGGAAGCTGGCGAAGTTGCGTATCTGAACTTTTGAAAGGGATTCAATATCATTGATGCGATCCCAGCTAGCGAACTGAAAGGCCAGCTGAAACTTGCGATTGTATTGACAGAACTTCAATGCGAGGTGGGCATAGTAGGGATTCGCATGTCGTTCATTGAGCGCACAGTGGATGATCACATAGGCAACGGTTCGTTGATCTTTCAGGGACAAATGCAGAATCTTTTCGAACGCATCCACGTAGTCGGCGGCGCTCATGATAATGCAGAAGATGCTGCGACGCTCGGCCGTGTTCATATGCTGTTTCTTGGCCAGCTGCAGCAGCTTCTCCGAGTAACGTTCACCTCGTGCCTGCTGCTGTTGCTTCTCTTGCTCCGCCTGTGCCGTGCCCATTTCGCCTAGATTGCCCGCCCATGCTGAGCCAACTATCCACCATTTGCCTAGCTTATCGGCACGCAGCAGGTCCTCCAAGGTTATATTCAGAGTGACCACGTAACGTTCATTTCGTAGCATTCCCTTGAGCCGCTTGCGAAGCGTTTCCGCCAGCTCTGGATCATATTGCGGCAACTTGCTCATATTGTTGTTCTTCACGGCATTCAGAATGTCCACCATGAAGCGTAAGCGAGGATTTTCCTTCAGCTCCAGTGGTGATGTTGCTATTTGCGATTGCACGTTCTGCATCATATTCTTAAAGGCCAATGGATCATCCTTGCGTAAGCGAAATCCAACTGTTTGGAAGATCAGGAGCAAGCACTCGACTGATTTCTCGCACAGGCTGCCCGCAAGGCGAGCAATCAGCTCCAGTAACAATCGCTGCTCATAGATCTTAAAGATGTACATGTAGCATAGGACGAGTACCAAATTGTTTAGACGCTTATCCTCCACCTCCAGTGTGTCAATCTCCTTCACAAAGCTATCAAATTGTTCCACGAAAGTTTGCAAGAAATGCGCACCGATCTCGCTGCCAATGTGGGCATGCAGAAACGCTAGTAGCACCATGTGCTCTTGCACCATGCGCTCGTTGGCACGTGCTCGACCGAGAAGCGCTTCCTGCAGCAGTTTTGTCAGTGTCTCGTTCATATTGTAGCGGGAGTTTTTCATGTATAACGTCTCGATGCCACTCGAAATCTTGTGAAGGTTCGCTTCAGATAAACGATTGAGCAAACCCTTGCATTGTTTCTGTAAGCGTGCCAGTTGCTCCGCCTGTTGGGCACTGGAGCCCTCGCTGGCGGCCAGAAGCGCACGTTGGTGTGGAGGTATATATTTCTGTCCAGTCACCTTAGACCCCTCCTCAGCATTATCACGTATAATGTTACCTTCGGCATCACGGCGACGACCGTAAATGTCTTCCTGGTCTGAAAAATAAATATAATGTAAGTTTATGTAAACTATAAAAAATAATAATAAATACATACATTTTGCTTCATTTGAGTCCTGCTCGCTTTCACTATTTGATTCAAAATCTTCTGCGTCCTCATCCATTTCACCATCATCCGTCAGTGGTTCTTCGGCGTCAATCTCGCTGTCTTCACCTGGCATATCCATTGGCTCATCTTCTTCGTCACTCCACATGCCCGCCTCTTCTTTTGCCTGCTGCTCCTTAAGTTCTTTTTTACGCCGTTGCTTTTCCTCCCACTTCTGTTTCTCTTCCTCGTCGTCCAACACAAAATCGAGCAGATAGTCCAATCCATCGTTGAACATTTTGCGCACTGAACGATTCTTGTCCTTGGTCTTGTTTAGCTTCAGTTTTTTCTCGAGCTTGGCGATTTCCTTATCCTCCTCTTCGTTCTCGAGTTTCAGTTGCTTCATTCGCTGTTTTCGCGATTTGCTGAGAAGTTCTTTTTGCTGACGCAACTCTCGTTTTCGTACCTCCATCTCGTCCAGTCGCTGGATGCCTCCGTATTTCTTGGGCTTTTTGCCCATCGGTTCGTAAATTTCAACTTTACGAGCTGCCGGCAACCGAGCGTCAACTTCGGCATCACTAAAATCGGAACCAATAGATTCATCATCATCCTCGTCTACTTCGCCGGCCAGCAGTTCTTTCCGAGAAATTTCTTCTGGCTTTAATTGTTTCTTTTTGGGTTTTTTCTTTTTCTTTCCAGTTTTATTCGCTGCTAGTACCGCAGCCGCTGCTGCCTCGGCTACGCGCTGGGCACCATTTGCCTTGTTCGCATGGTAGATCCTTTTGTTGTTCTTCTTTGTCTCCTGCTTTAACTTACGTTGCTCCTTGCGACTGAGTGGCTTTTTTGGTGCCTGCCTCTCCGACTTTCTTAGCTTGACCATGTCAACATAAAAAACAACTTCAAATTGTTTTGTTAGTGTTGCCAAAACAGCTGTGCCCAACACGTGTGTAGGATTTTTTAGTATATTTCTTCTATGCAGGTTGTTACTTTTTCGAGGCAAAACAGCTGAGAAGCGTTTTGCAATCAATTGTAATAATTTTCCAGTTTTGAATCAAAACAATAAAGTAGCACTATGTCCACGCGGTGGTATCCAATTTATCAGCGCGGCAACCCGCAGTTACGTGTGTTCCTGCCCAACTTTTGGATGAAACTCGTGCGGCCCACTGAGGAGCAGCCGGCTAATGTTGTTACTTTCGCTGTGTCCACAGAGATGACCAAACACGATGTGAAAAACTATTTGGAAAAGATTTACAAATTGCCCGTGGTAGAAGTTCGCACACGAATTGCGCTAGGTGAAACTAAACGCGATCAAACCTACGGCTATGTGACCAAGAAAGACGATGTCAAATATGCTTATGTAACCATGGTGAGTGATGACTATTTGGAAACTCTACTGGAAGTCATAATTCATTTACTATTCTTTGCAGCCCAAAACCGAAGCGTTTACCTTTCCAGATTTATTTGTGAATAAAGCTGAGCAACAGGAAAAGGACGAAAAATCACTGGATGAATCGAAGGCTGGCTTTCGCAGATTTTTGGATCGCAACAAGAAACGACCTGGCACGCCGGGCTGGTACTCGATCTAAGCTATTAAGTTATATGTAGTTTAAATTTTTTGCAACGAGTAATAACATTTATTTCAAAAATCCCAGATTGAGTAAAAAGAATTTAAAGCTTATAAACTTGTCTGATGTTTCGGTCTGGACTTCTATTGCTTTGCGTTTTTGACCGCTGTGGCCACCCAGGCGCGTATTTTGTCCTCGTCCTGCAGCCCCACCATGCGCTGTACTTCCTTTCCATTTTGCATGATCACAAGAACGGGCACAGCGCCCACATCGTAGTCCAGTGCTAGCTCACTGTGCTCATCGATGTCAACTTTGGCCAGTTTTATGGAACCTGCCTGCTCGCCTACAATGCTCTCGATGCGCGGCGTCAAGAGCTTGCAGGGGTTGCACCAACTGTAGTGAAAGGAAGATATTATTATAAAGGGACGAGATTACAGCATGCTTTGCCCTTACGTTGCGAAAAAATCCACTATAACTGGCTCCTGGCTGTTCTTCACTTTCTTGTCAAATTCCTCGGGGCTTTGAACTTTAAAGATTTCTCTTTTTTTCTGCGTCACTGAGAAAGCGCGTTGGCTGCCACGCACCTGTCGCGTCACATTTTCAAGGAGATTTACCATTTGTCTCTGCATTGTGTGTATTTCTTTTTTAAATAAAAAGTTACGAGATTATATGACAGTTGGAATTCTCGGCGTTACCAACACACTCGAAACAGCTGTTTTGCTTTTATTACTCAGTGTGACCACAAGAAACTAATTTTAAAATACTGAATGTTCAGTAATTGTTTAATTGGAACTACCGCAACTGTAATACTCTAACTGACTTCTAAACGCAATGCACGGAACATCATGTACATAAACAAGCTAAATTTCCAAAAATAAATGTTTAGATTTTGACATAGTGGGATTCTTTACTGACAAAAGTCACAATCATTTTGGAATATAAATTCAACAGTTACATTTGTAGAGCTTTGTGTAAATCAGTACTCATTGTTTGTGTGCAATTGAAAAGACCTCAAAAGAAGTGATAAAATACCAAAGTGTTCACCAACGAGAATACCTTCAAGGTACAAACTTTTTAAAATACCACCACACATACATATGCACGCACAAACTCACACTGTAACACGTATTCGCGTCAGGCATAAAAATTGTAATATCAAAAAAAAGTTCAATTGATTTGATTGCATACTGAAATCAAATTTTAAGTGTTAGTTCCGCTTCGACGATTTGTTTGAAAGTTTTCCAAACGTGTTCAGGTGCAAATTGAGCGAAGAAAGAAAGAAAACAAAACGGTAATCGGATTCTCAGTGCAATTAGTGAGCGCTTCTCGAACTGCGCAAATGGCAAATAGCCATAGAAAGGTGGAATCAGCAGACGACGAACACTAGAGCGAGCATACCAGACGAACAACAATGGATGATCTGTCGCAGGGCGACATATGTCGCGTCTGTCGCTGCGAGGCATTGCCAGATAGACCGCTCTTCTATCCATGCATCTGCACTGGAAGCATCAAGTATATCCATCAGGATTGCCTGATGCAATGGATGCGTTACTCGCACAAGGAATACTGTGAGCTATGCGGCTATCGCTTCAGCTTCCAGCCCATTTATGCCCCGGATATGCCGCGTGTGTTACCGTTGCGCGATGTCCTAATGGGTCTGATGTCCGCCGTCTTGGAGGGCGCCCGCTGCTGGCTGCACTACTCTCTGGTGGGTATGGCCTGGTTTGGTGTGGTTCCACTGTCAGCGTATCGAACCTATCGCTATTTGTTCCGGGCTAGTTCTTTTGATATGATTTTGTCGCTCCCATTCGACATCTTCTCCATTGAGAATCTGGCTGCGGATGCCTTTCGTGGATGCTTTGTGGTGACTTGTACACTATTGTCTTTTATTGGCCTGGTTTGGTTGCGTGAGCAAATTCTTCATGGCGGTGGACCGGATTGGCTTGAGCGCGACGAGGCACCGGCACCGGCAGCAGCAGTGCCAGCTGCTCCAGCTGCCGCTGCGAACATTGCACCGGATGGCGCCCAAGATGACAACAATAATGGCAATGCACCGCAGGATGTGCCCATGGACAATGAGGCTCCAGCAGTAGCCAACCCTGCCGATAATGAGGGCGATGGGGCCCAACCAGCTGCGGAGCCCGCTGCAGGAGCCGCTGGTGCTGGGGGTATAGCTGCTGGTGATGCTGACAATGATGAGCAAAATTGGAATCCAATGGAATGGGATCGTGCTGCCGAAGAGTTAACCTGGGAACGTTTACTTGGACTGGATGGTTCACTTGTCTTCCTGGAGCACGTCTTCTGGATAATCTCGCTAAACACCATGTTCATCTTTACCTTTGCCTTTTGTCCATATTGCGTGGGAAACTTTATACTAAGCTCCATGGATTTGCTGCAGCCAGAGAAACCCTTGCTGCACTTCCATGGACTAATCACCACGTTGTTTGGCTACTGTTGCATCGGACTGACCCTGGTAGTGCTACACTTCTTTGCACGCGTGTTTCGGCTGCGTCGCATCTGCTGGTTTATTGGACTCTGTTACATTGTAGTGAAGGTATCATTGCTCTCCGTGGTGGAGATCGGCGTGCTGCCGCTCATCTGTGGCTGGTGGCTGGATATTTGCTCGCTGCCGCTGCTCGATGCCAGCATCAAGGATCGCAAGGCTAGCTTCAAGGCAGCACCGGGCACATCTCTCTTTGTCCACTGGATGTTTGGCATGGTCTATGTCTATTACTTTGCCGCTTTCATTTCGCTGCTACGCGAGGTGCTGCGTCCCGGTGTGCTTTGGATCTTCCGCAATGTCAACGATCCCGATTTCAGTCCCATTCAAGAAATGATTCATGTGCCCATTGTGCGGCATATACGCCGCCTGGTTGCCTCGGCCATGATCTTTGGCTTCGCTGTGCTCTTAATGCTCTGGCTGCCAATACGTATTCTGCAGTTTGTCTGGCCCAATTTCTTGCCCTATGCCCTAAGTGGTGACTCGGAGGTGAATGATCTCAGTTTGCAGCTGCTTTTGCTTCAGGTACGTTCATTCTATTTTTATAGTTCCTCATACAGATCTTATTCTTCCCAGATTGTGCTGCCCGGTTTCTTTGAGCAAACACAAACGCGCATTTGGTTGAAGGGCTTACTGCGGGTCTGGTGCACGGCTGTGGCCTGGCTGCTTGGCATACGGAGCTACTTGCTGCCCGCACCGGAGCCACAAGCAGGGGAGGACGGCCAGGCAGCTGCTCAGCCAGCCGAAGCCGCAGGCGTAGCTGGTGCTGCACCTCCGCCACCACCTCCGCCACCTCCAATGCCGGAGCCAGCGCTACCACGGAATTTGGCCGCCGCCCATCAGGCAATTATGCAACGTGATGTCCCAGTGGGTTTTCAACCTTACGACCGGCCCACGTTCTTTACTCTACGCCTGTGTGCTCTGCTCTCGCTGATGTGCTTGTCCATTGTGTGCGCCGCCATGGTCATACTAACTGTGCCCGTTTACATTGGACGCCGTCTGATGTTGCTCTGGACGGGTCAGCCAGCCGACAAGGCTGTTGCGCCAGTCCCGGTTGACTTGCCTGTGGCAGATCCAGATGCGACACGCAAAAACGAACGTTTGTTGCGTCCCCATGAGCTCTACACGGCCGAAATTGGAGGATATCTGTGCTGGATTGTGTCGCGTGGTATTGCCGTAGTCGTGACACTGTTGCCGCAAGGCCGAGCCGCCATCGCCGACAAGGTGAAGCAGTGGGCTCGCGTTGCACTCCAATATGCTCTTCCTGTGCTGACGCTGTTGGGTATATTCGTGCTGGTGCCATTGCTGTTTGGACTACTCCTGGAACTTGTGGTTGTCATACCGCTACGTGTGCAATGGCGCCAGACACCTATACACTTCTTGTGGCAGGATTGGGCACTGGGCGTGCTGTACACTAAAATCGCCATAGCACTCACTTTGATGGGTCCGGATTGGCATTTGAAGCGATCCCTGGAGCGTGCCTATACAGATGGACTGCGCGATTTCGACTTGAAGTTTGTGATGCGCGACCTGGCGGTGCCTGTGGTGACCACATTTGGCCTCGCTCTGGCTATACCCTATGTTATTGCCCATTCGATCATGCCGATCTTCTGCACCGACCCGTACACCCGTCTGGGCATCTCTAGATTGGTTTATCCAGTTAGCTTTATTCTCGTGGGCAGCGTTTGCTTTGTGCTCTTTCAGATAAAGCAACTGAAGAAGCTGTATCTGTCGATCAAGGTGGACAAGTATCTGGTGGGTCAGCGCCTGGTCAACTACGAGCACCGCAAGAAGCAGCAGGCACAGCAAGCGGCTGCCGCCCAAGAGCTGAAGGCACGCCAAGAGGCCGAAGAGGCGCAACAGGCACATGCCCAAGATGGTGGAGAAGGAGTAGTCGAAAACGACGGGGAGCCACTACTGGATCAAGCTGAGCAGGCAGCGCTGCATGCGCGACGCCGCCGAGAGCAACGGCCACGTCCGCTGCTGCTGGATGCCAACGAGGAGCTGCTCTAGGGTTACGTCTATTTTATGTGCATGTTTATAATGGAGTCTCTGCTGATATATCTCTGTTTGATTCACACGCTTCATCCGGAACAAGCCATCTAATAGTATGGCCCTCGGACAGCTGCAGGCGAACACCCAATATGAAGTAACTGGAGGGGAAAGGCGCTTCAAATTAACAAGTTAAATAATTTTTGGTTTTTCTGCTTTAGTTCTTTATTTTTTAACGTTAGCCACAATTGTTTGTTAAACTGTTTCGCTTTTAGGTCCTAAACTATATGATAATTTAAGCCAGCCAGATATAGCCAATAATTACCATCTGAATTACTTTGCACTGATTTACTCAATCAACATTTACCATATTGACACTTTTCAATTTGCTTTGTAAAAAGTTTTGAGATTATAACAAAACACAAACATTAGAAACAAAAATTAAAAAATACTGAAAAGAAATGAAAAATATTAAACCAAATAATGGCACGATTAAATATATATATATATATAAAGTAAAGGGGATTCACAATTAAAATACAAAAATATATATTTATGTGTGTGTAGAGAGTTTACCTTGTATTAGAATCTGATACGATATGTGTATTTACGAACATTATTTCCCGATAACAAGAATATTTCAAATATAACAAAAACAAAAAGTATATCTTGGTAAATGTGGTGAAAAGTTTTGAGTAGCTTTACGAACTTGTAAAAATTATATATGTATGTATACATTTAATATTAAATGAAATATAATTATTAATAAATTTAACTTTAAATTTCAATGGAAGAGTGAATTGTGTTATGAATCTTTGTATTTACATATGTCTGTAATTAACTAAATTTCTGTACATTTATTGGATTAACATTATAATTTGTGGTATATATGATATGTCTTTGAACTTACGATAAATAGAAAGCATATTTAGTTTACATATTTTACTTACTTTTATTTATTAATTTACTCACCTTCCATTCCAGTTTCATATTTTTGCAAGTGCGCCGAACAAAGTATGTCGCGTCTGCTTCTACCACAACTTTCTTTTTCCGAATGAAGTCGTTTGTCTTCGTCCACCGTCTTTTATAGTAACTCTGCCCGAAGTAGTCATCCCGCTCTCACTCAGCAGCACTCAGTTCAGCAACAGTTATTTGTGTTTTCTCTCTCTCTCTCACACACACATACTCATGTGAAGCGTTCAGTTAAGGCGCCAACTCCATTGGCTAACAGTTTTATAACAACACCATACAAGCTCGCAGCCTCTCACTAATACTACTACAAGTAATCGCGACATCACGAAGCCTACACGAAGCTTGTTTACCTACGACCTGCTCAGACTTCGCTGCTCGTATGTCAAAAACAATATATTGACGAGGCTGCAGAGAACGTGTCGTGTGTCTTTGCCTCGTGTGTCTTCTGCTCGTTCTGCAAACGAGAGCGCCTATGCTACGATTGAGGCGATATAGGTGGAGTCAAGCAAGTAAGTGAGAAGTGGAAGTATTTATTGTTGGTGTTATTTCTGTGGGCAATTATTGATTTCTTGTGATCTTATTTAGTGCCTCAATAATAGCTTAGCATTTTTCTCTCTTGAGCGTCTTTAGTACACGATTGCTGCAGCATCGTTAGTTTAGTGTCTTCAACGCACGAGCAGCAAAGTCTGAGAGGGAAATAGATATATATATATATAGCTTGTTTTAAATATCTCTCTCCTCCTAGTCTCCTCTCTTGCTGATCAATTTTAATATAAAAGGCACCGCGCAACGAGGAGTTGGGTCAGTGTATGTGCTCCACGTACCACGTACGAAAGCAATGGAGTCAATCGCAGAGCCCACTTAATTAAGTGATGATTACGCAATCGCTGCACATTTCTTTGGCTTCCTGCGGCTGACTGCTGTTGGCCACTTGATTATGTGCATTTATCGTGGCCAGAATGTCGCCTGGTTTTGTCATGATAATGCAACCAGCTGGATGGCGTTAAACACTGACCGACCCCAACATCCAATCACTGACAATTTCAATTACGCTTGGAACAACAATGATGCGGTGTGCTTGCTATGGGCCCTGCTTGAGAAGCTGCGCTGCACCGCAGGCACCGCATATTGATGGCTCAACTAAAACGTAAAAGGGATGTGTAACAATTTGCGTTATGAGTTCGGCTTTTTATTTACTCTGGTTCAAAATGTTAAAGGCGTATATGTGTATAATATCTGATTAGCTGTTTGTCAGTATGAAGACTTGAGGACTCAGCAAGCTTTAAAGATGAATTTTTGCTAAGCTACTCCATAGAATTAAAATAATGAGCAAGTATTAGGGCCTGGCAAGTCAGAAAGTATTCATATTTAATATTGAAATATAAATTAGACTTAAATAAAAATCCAATTAGGTCTAATTAATTTTCAGGAGGCTTCCCTTGCGTTCAGTTCATTAAACTTACCAAAACACAAAACTTTAACATTGTGAATTTATATATACATCCAAATCCCAACACCCACATTGCCTTTGCTCCCATTACTTTTAAGCTGGACATTGGCCACACAGGAGTTATTTAATTTTTTTAGCCTTTGCTTTGCGTCTTGGCCACGCCTAGGAGCCGCATGCGTGCTTTATAGGCCATAATCGGGCAGCTGGCAGCACTTAGCACTCCTTAAGTTTAACAACTTCACGCTCAATCAGCGACAGAAGCGTCAGCCTATAAAACGCAACTCCTCGAACTTCAAAAGTAACCCAAACATGCCACAAAAAATTAGTACTACATATATATAAGAAAATTTAAGGAGACCAGGTAAGCTCACTAAACAGGCCAACAAAAGCGGGTTGAAATTCCATTAAATAAAAGAAACATCTATTCAAATGTATTGTTGACATCAAATACCTAAAGTCACCAAGGGTACAAACCGCAGCGCTTACTGCTTTAACCCTAAGCAAATAAAAGAAGCAAAATATCAAGTATAAATACCGAAAAAAAAAAAAAAAACATGGCTATTCGTTTGCCCTTTGTTAAAGCTTTTTTTATTTTATTTTTAGTTCATTAGATAACAATAGAGAGACAAAGGTGAGCATCTGTTACAACTGAAGGCCCAAGGGAATATTTAATACAAGCTAGTTTGAATTTCAGTTGTCCTTAAATTATAAAGAGCATTTTTCTATAAATATGTATATAGATTTGCAAGTCTTTATTTTATTTTGATTCAATTGTTTTTTATTTTTTTAATATATATTTTTTAAAATTTTATATTATATATTTTTTTTATATATTATTATTTTTTAAATTACTTTTTATTTTATTTTTTTTTTAATTTAATTTAATTTAATTTAAATAATTCATCTTAACTTTTATTTTCGTTTTGATTTTAATTTCAATTTGATTTTCCTTTTAATTCATTTTATTTTATTGATATTAAAATTATTAAATTTTATTTATTTATTTATTTTAAAACCAAGAAATGTAGCTAAAAATTCATAAGTAAAACACAAAAAATACTTTTGCAGCTAGAATATATAAATTAACATAAAACATAAAGAGAAATTCATTTGATTTATCTAAAGAAATTTTCAGACATTCAAATGCACATTTAAAATATAAATTTGTTTACAAAAAATATATTAAAAATTTAATAAAAATCGTTTATAAATGTTGTAAAAGAAAATTAAAATACAATAGCAAATAAATAAAAAAAAATGATTTATGAAATCCGAAATAGATATTCAGGTGAAAAATTCATGAAATCTATGTTTAAGGATGCAGAGGAGACGCTCACGCACTGCATAAAGTAAACAAAATGTAAAATTACACATGCCAGCTGGTAAATATGTAAATTTATGTGCTTGTATATAGCTTGGGATGTATTTTAGACAACGGGCCTCAGGGTGTTTCCTAGTCAGCTTTTAGTTATTTCGCCAGCTTTTGTTGCCCTCATCATGCTGTTTCTTTGTTTTCTTTTTTGTTCGCTCTGGTTAACCATTCGACTGGCTCTGAAGCTTTTACGCAAATTATTTTATTTTGCGTTGAGGAAATAATAAATTGTGGCAACGCAAATCAAAAGGCCACTTCAATGGAGAGCACGAAGAGCTTACGAAATAAGAATATAAGATGAAACAAAACAAGAAGCAGAAAACAAAAGAGAAAAAGAATTATTTCAAACACTTTTGGATCAATGGTAATGCGTGTTTTTGGCCTAAGGTTGCTTGGCAGCACGAGCTGCTCTGACTGTGGCAGGATGAGTTGAGTAAGTAGCGTGCAGCATTAATCCAGCTAACTTCAACAGCAACAATAAACTGACTAGCTGCTTGCTGCGTCGAGTTTATGGCTAATTTTAGACAATTAATGAAGTGTTGGCTACGCTTGATAAGAGCTGAAAGTGAGGCAGCAGCAGCGACAAATCATAACAGCAGAAAATAAGTCATGCAAATGAGCGACACTTAAGGCAGCTGCGTGGCACAAAATTCATATATCACGCATACGCCGCATCTGCCGCCGCTGCCGCTGCCGGTGATGTGTGGCGCATGATAACGGCACAAAACCAGCAGAAGACTAATGCGACAGTGGCAAAGATTTTATCGCTACTGACATATGAACTTGTTAATTTTGAACAGGAAAACTCACAACAACAAAAATTATAAGGGAAGCTGTTAACACTTGAGAGGTTGGGGCTGATGCGGTTAAACGCAAAGCTTGAGAGTTTGAAAAACTTTTGAAGCACGCATCGCCGAAGGCAACTAGATTGCCATATGAAAAAGGTTTATATACAAAGTAATTTACTTAAACAAACAAAACTACACAAAGATGCGAAAACTTTAACTTTTCAACTATTCGAGTTGATTTGATAAATGTGTTGCCTAGGCTGCGGTTACACAGACTGAATTGAAATATGTTTTTTTTTAGCTATTTTATTTATTCTCGCTCGCCACATATATTTTGTGTGCCGACAGCTAAAGTGAAGTGTGCGAATAAAAACTAATTAAATATGCAAAGCATTATTTAAGTGCGCCCATATTTCGACTGTCAGCGAGCGATTCGTGCTGACATTTGAATTATTGAAATGTATGTTGCATTAGAGTTTCCACAAAATGCCAGGCATTGGACCAGTCCATTGATTGAATTGCATTTGCAAAGCTATTCGAAATGCATGCGACAGCTCTATTCGAATTACTATAACACTAGCATCAGCAGAGCTCTGCTCTCACTCGATATGGCTTTTGTGGCGATGCAAACAGAGCAGCCATTATGGCATCTGCCTTTTTGGCTCGGCTTGCATTGTTGAGCTATTGAAATTTGTCGTCCTAAAAGTGATAAATTTTGCATGTGCAAGACTTTCATTCTTGGCGCACGCGGCGAATGCGTAATTTAAGTGCATTCAGTATGCATGGCACAGCAGGAAATGAATTATGCGACAGTAACAGCTACATCATTTTTGTATTTATGATGCATCACTGCCTTGGCCCGAGTCCAAGGCGCTGTGCTGCAGAAAAACCAATTGAAAGCACTGCAATGACAATTGAATAAATTGATATATTTATAAATAAGAAATTTGCATTTGTAAGACTTTGACAGCAATTGAGTTGCAATTGAAAAGTCTTTTATGCAGATTGAATTGAATTGGTTTTATTTCTGATTAAGAAACACTTTTGGGCAGCTAAGCCAAAGCTGAGCTGAGCCAGAGATCAAGCGGTGAAGTGTGCACTGAGTGTAGCTATTAATTTTATCGATTGCTTGAGCACAATGAAATATCCCCTCTCGACTATTACCTCAAGCCATAATTGAACTCATCAGGTGCTTGCAGATGAATGCCACAAATGTTCAATCAATTAGCCATTTGAAATTGAGGCAAATTCACAATGTTTTTACAGCTGGAGCTGACAATAAATCAATGTCCATGCGCATTGTGGCCAAATCCTTCAAAATGTTCTAATGACATTGAATAGATGGGATCTGGCGAGCCGATATAGAATGAGGCGGCGAGCTCCTTGTCATTATGTCAATCATACGCCCTGTGTGACAGTTTGAACAACGTCATGTGGCATATGACCAAAGGCCGTTCATGCGTTGAGTCCGCTATTAGACAAGTTTTTGCATAATTATCGTAGAGGTAGCGCTGAGGGATGGGGCGTTGCCTGAAATTGCCGAATGACCACATCAACTTGCTGGCAATGGCAGTCGAAAATATGCCAACAAAAGATTGTTTCTCTAGTGCGTGACTGAGAAAATGAACAATGTTTATTTGGTTTGCGGTGGGCAGCACAATTATCAACGTTGTTTATTTTAAGATATGCTCTAACTGAGAGTTGATTCGATTTGTAGTGAAAGGTGATTGAGGGAGAGAGGGTTAACGATAGAGGGGAAGACAGGGACTGAGAAGATAAAGAGAAAAAAGAGTGGGAGATAGAGAAGGTGAGAGTGAATGAATAGAAAGACACAGAAAGAGATCAAGAAAGAAAGAAAGAAAGCAAGCAAGAGAGAGTTAGAGAGAGAGAGAGAGAGAGAGAGAGAGAGAGAGAGATGGAACAAGTACAATAGCCAGAAAGAGAGAGAGAGTAAAAAAGCTTGTGAGACAGTAAGAGATAGCTTCATCTTGTTCTCTCTTTCTAGCTTTTTTACTTTCTACTATGAAAGAGGAAAAAGAAGATCAACAAATAGATATATGAGAAAGGGAGAGATGTAGAGGAAAGAGGGACAGATTGAATTGATGAAAGAAATTGAAGAGAAGCATAGACGAAGACAGATGAATGATAAAGCAAGACGAAACTTCATTCATAAGAAGCGCATAGCAGAGCAAGCTTCAAAAAAAAATTTACTTTACTTTTCTTGTCATATAAAGATATGTAAGCTTCAAAAGAACATTTACTTTAGTTTTCTTTTCATATAAGGATATTTAAGCTTCGACATTTAACAATTCCTTTTTTTTTATTTTTTTTTTCTTTGGCATTCAGTTGTCATTCTGTTGTTGTCCTGCTCTCGGTTTGGAGCAAATAGAAAAGTTTTCAGTGTTTCTAACTTAAATTGTTTTGTGGTTTAACATGACAACGCATCTACGATTTCAACTGCCAGGCAGCACCCACATTCCACCTCCCAGCAGTGTGTCGTGGCCAATCTAAAGTGGTTTATGTACTAGCGACTATTAAAATGTGTGGCAGGCAAAAGTTAAGTCCTCGCACAAATACAAATTGAGAGAGATGAGCCAAACAACTGACAAGTTTTGCAGTTGAAGTAACACGACAGGCAGTTGGCATGAGGAGTTTCGAGCATGAGGAGTGGGTGTGGCTGGGACAGTGGCAGACATTTTGCAAGTCCCAGATGCAAACGTAATGGGCTTAGCTATTTATTAACAACAAATTATGTATTCATCTAAATGTTGAAAACTTTTCAACATGACGTCTAGTCTAAGCGACCCTTCTCAGCTTGGGCAGAACAGTGTATGACAGGCAAATAAGTCAAATCACATAATTTATATTGGGCTAAACTTGGAGATCGACGCGTGCCTAAGTGGAGCGAACCATTCTTGGACAAATTAGAGAGTCGGAGTTTGGTTGAGCTTAAATTGAATTGAATTGAATTGTATGCTGACCTTAGGTCTATATAAGTAGAGAGCATTGTATAGTGTTCACGCATTTATCTCACCCACTGTAAAGGCCGGGAATAGGAATATAATTAAATATACGCACTTTCTTGTAATTTGTGGCATGGTTAACTTTTTGTGGCATTCCGCTAACTGACAGGCAACACACATTAGCTTAAACGCTTGCCGCTAATGACAAACGCAGTTTTCACTTTACAATTTTTGATATACTGCTCCGGCTGCCAGCAAGGCTCCAACTCATGCACTAAGCGATATAATTAAAGTTAAACTAATTAACAGTGCCGCAAAGTCAGCTGCGTAATTTGCGCATAATTAGATTATCAAACCTAGCCTGCTCGGGAGCTTCATTAGGCGAAACGAATGTAAGAGAAGAACTCTATTCCCTCATAAAACAAATTGCCACGATATGTGAGCACTTTAAGCCAAACAAAAAAATGGTAAGCTCTTACAATGCTCTTATTGTGTGGCCGAAAAAAAAAGTGCTGGGATGGTTGGGTGGCATAAAGCTGCTTGCTAAGTAGGGCATCATGGCGTATGAGTTATGCACTAAGCATTCCCATCTGGACAACTAAAATGTAGCGCTCATGATATGTTTGCATGTTATTTAGGAGACGGGACCGTCGTGTTTTGTTTTCCTTTTCCAAATTGTTGGCAGCACATTGTAAAGTTTTTAATAAAGCCACAGTGGACCGGATAATAGGAAGGAAAAAGAAAGACAGAAGGCATAAGCAATGTCGAATTATATACACATACATACACATATATATATAGGGAACAATATGGAAATCCATGCGAGTAAATGTGAAAGGGACATGCTGAAAAAAAACAACATAAATGCAATGCATGACGAATTCGCAATTGTTAGCGAAGTAGGAAAAAGAGAACAACAATGGCTCTCTCTCTCTCTCTCTCTTTCTCTTCTTTGCTCTGTCATGAACTAGATAAACCAGATATGACTATATTGGCTGAAGATTGATTACAATTGCATAAAAAATGAAATATGAATTTCGATGTTTGATATGTAAATAGTGAAGCGTGTTAAACCCATGTATAACATTCACAACACATCTAACATATTGAGCACTTGTTTAATGCATTGATTGATTGCTCGCTGCTTTAATCAAAATTTGTAAAAATTTCTATTTAAATTTGAAATATTTCACTCTCTTTAATCTCTGGCAAATAGAGCTCTTGGCAACTTTATTGACATTTAAAAGTTTGAGTGGAAGCACATGTCGTATGTGTAATATTCTTGAACGCAGCACAGCTGCCGCAATTTGTCTGCGCAATTAGGTAAACTTTTTAAGCAGCCATTACATATCTATGTATCAAAGTTCCACAGTTAAAGTTTTGGATTAGTTTGGCATTTCGTTGCAGATGAGCAATTAAAAAAGAGATCTGTTTGGATTTAGTTGGTTTCAGGTTTGTTGCTCTTCAGGTTTTGTTTTGCTTGCGTTCTATGTTTTTTTTTTTTTTTTTCAACTCTTCAACGCAATTTTGTGGCTAAAGGATTTAGTTTCGTGTGTGTTTGTGTGGCAACTCTTTAACACAATTTTGTGGTCAATTTTGTTATTTATTTATTTTTGTTTTTTTTTTTGGGATCTGTTCAAAATTTGTTGAAATTGTGCATAGTTTGCTGTGGGTTTGCGTGAATGGCATGGTTTAGTTGCTGCCGTATTGTTGCTCTTGGCTAATTAGCAATATAGATGCTGCCCAGCCCAGGCATAGTCGAAGCCTTTTCTTGTTGTCGAGCTCCAGTCAAATGTCAACAGCTGGATGTGCCGACAACACTACGACAGTTGCCATGTGAATGTGCTTTGTGGCCAGGGTCACGCCCACAGAGTATCCCAATTTGCTCTTCTTTTCTTTTTTGGATATGTTTATGTATTTGTGTATGCGAAGCTTGTGTTTATTTCAAAGGCCATAATTAAATGCCAAAGCACAGCTGCTGCTGCTTTTGAAGTTTCTCCTCAGGATTTTACTTTACACAATGTTCGGGTACGCATCATTAGGATCAATATTCGACAGCAACAGCTGCAAATATTTGTCGCATGTACACTAAGATTATTTCAATTTATTTTTAATGCCAGAGAAAGAGAGAGAGAGAGAGAGACGTATCAACACACAATTCAATTGGCTCATTAAACCCTTGAAATACAATTATTTATGTGCCTACATTTGGCGCCTTCAAATTTTCAAAGTGAAAGCCAACTGCGTTAGTATGTATACCTCTCAGCACACATACTTATCGACATACATATGTACATATATACCCCTTGTATATACGGCTTAACTTAAGCCTTCACATTATGGCCAGACGACGAGGCGTCAAGTGGGGTTGCTTAATCATTTGAAAGTGCTTAGCAACGGTAATTTCTGTTGCCTGTCGTCACAGACTGTGTTGTCAAGCATACCTAGCTGAAGACAATTTGACTCTGATATATATAAATAAATATATATATAAATTTTTGCTCTGTAAAAGGGGTGTCGCTGGCACTTTTGGCAGCTTAGTCAACGCCAAAAAGTAGCCAAAGTTCGTTTTACGCTAATTAAAAAGTTGTTCAATCGAAACGAAATGCGAATCCAACAAATCTTACAACAGACAACTTGAAAGCTCAATAAATATTGAGTTGAAAACAAAACAAATATCATATATAATATATATATTTTGTAGGCAACTTTTTACGTGGCTGCTCTTTACAATAAATCAAAAATTTATATTGATTTCTTAAGAAAGTGAATTGAGAGTTTGTAAAGGCAATCAAAAGTTTTGGAATGTCAGTTGACAAACATGCTGGATATTTATGTGCATTTTTTTAATAAATATAATTGTGTAGCTTTAAAAAGTGTGAAGGAGTTAATGTTTAAATGAAAATGGCCACCGTACAAATTTCAGAGATTTAACGCAGCCACAAACTCAAGCCTCAGCTCAAAGCCTCAGTCTCATCTCGTACTCAATCAGCCTCAAGCCTCACTGTCAGCGTCAGCCTGAGCTTTAGCTTCAAGCTCAAACTCAGGCCTCAGTCTCAACGTCAGGCACAAATCTCAGCCTCACGTCTCAGCGTCAGCGTCAGACTCAACCTGAGGCTGAGACTTGAGTCTGAATTGAGGCTGAGGTCTGAGGGCTGAGGCTGAGGCTGAGATTTGGCCTTGAGGTCGAGCGTGAAGCCTGAGGCTGAAGCTGAGACCTGAGTCTTAGGGTATTGTCGAGTTTGAGGCTGAGTCTGAGTCCTAGGCCTAAGGCTGAGGCGCGACTCTGAGACTGAAGCTGAGGCCTGAGTCTGAGTTTGAGGCTCAGCCTACGACTGACGCTAACTCCGAGGTTGAAGATTGAGTCTGAGGCTGTTGAGTCCTTAACATTTATTCAAGCCTCCAATACTCGTTTTTATTTAAAAATTGTGGAACGAGTTATTTAAGAGAGCTGCTCAGCTTTGCTATCATTTTCCAATAGCTTCAAAATGAGTATTGAAAAACTATCAAGAAATCCATAAAGTCAGCGAAGAGAACTTTAAAAATATAAGCAAATGTTGATCACATTCAAAGATTACATAAATTTAATCTTTAATCCAGCAAAACAAATGAAATTGCCGCTTCCATTTAATATACAGTATACAGCTTGCTTGCTAACGCCTTGGGCATCAAGTGCATGCTCAAGATATGCCGCCATTCTGAAGGCCATTCGGAAGAGAGCCATCGACATGAACTCATAAATGTAAATTGCTCTACTATACGAGTAGAGTATATATATATATATATATATATATATATGCTTGTAGTTATTACTGCTCATACAGGACGTGCTGTGTGGATTATGAAGATGAGCAGCTTGCAGTGCTATTTACATAATTGATATTTAAAATATAAATTAAAAATGATGTAACAGCCAAACACACACACATACATAACAGTGCTCAAGGGTAGAGGTCCTGCAAGCACACGGACATTATTAATTGAAAAATAATGGTTTATGCAACAGTCCAAACTGCTGTTTACAGTTGTTGCTATCGCTATCAGCGCGCGATTGTTTGAAGGCGCGGAAGGTTGGTTTGTATATTTTGTAAAGCGCTTGGCCAGAGAGAGAGAGAGGGAGAGAGAGAGAGAGCTCCAATGAGGTCGTCATTTTACGTGCTCGTTATGGTTTAGTGCTTCAAGTGCTAGGCGCTTCACATTATAAATTGCAAAGCAAATCGAGGTGTTTTTGTGGTCTACTATGTGGAAGAGAGTGAGAGAGAGGGAGGCAGAGAGTGTGAGCGAGAGCGAGAGCCAGCTACTAATAATAGTTTCGAAAACTTAATTATGCTGAAGATTGCAAATTTTAGCGTTTACTTTGTTAATTAATTTTTCAATGGCATCAAGTGGCATTTCCCACACGTTCGCACACACACAGACGCACACACATGCACACACACACACTCTCTCTCTCTCGCATATGGTTAGCTATGTAAATTTCATTTGCAATTAAGCATTTAATATGAGCCGCACATAAGCTCATGCACTCTCTATCTCGCTTTGACTCGGATTCAGTCTCTGCTTCGGTCACGCACTCTCTCTCGCTTACTCTTTTCATTTCGGCGTGTTTATTCAATGAGCCAATCACAGCTGGCCTGCATTTAATGTAAACCTTATTTGATTTTTGGGCTTGCCTATGTCAAATGCGATCAATGAAATAAAGTTTATTTGGAATGAGTGAACAAAACGTGTCAACTTTTATGTAAATATATGCATAATTACTTTTGCGCTGCTTGCAAATATGAAGTGCGTAAATATGGTAATACAAAAGCTACAGAGAGAGAAAGAGAGAGAGGGAGAGTATTACAGAAATAATGTATATATATAAATACCTTAGGCATAGTGTATACATATTTCATGAAATATTATGAGCAGCTAAATTGATTATCTTTTTTTCCATCTCTTTCTGTCTCTGCTCGCTTGTCTGTTTACCCACGCGCTTAGAATATTATTAATTATGCAATATTAATTACTTTTATATATTATATTCATGGCTGTAGACCGAGAATTGTGTAATAATAAAAGTAATTAACATTAATTATGCACTTACATGTAACGCAAAATTGAATGGAAAACCAAATTCATTGGACAATGGCAACTGTAGGAGGCTTTAACTAATAATTATTTGGCAAATTGATAAATACTTTTCAATTAATTGTTCATTTGTCCGATTCAATTCGATGAAATCGCTGCTTTTGCAATCATATCAAAAAAATTACTCAAATCAACAAGTTAGCATTGGATTTTTCATTTAGTTAATTGCTTTTGAGCACGTCAAATTAATAAAAGCAGACGAATGGGATGCTATCAACTGCTCAATACTCGTTCAATATTATAGGCTGAGAGTTGTTTAACAGACTTAGACAAACTCTGTTGTAATTTATCTGTTGGCAATCTACGCGAAGAGCAACTAAGTACTTCCCAGTTTGTATTGAAAACCAATATGCTCTCTTATCACACGGTTTGTGTGCATTAAATTGTCGTTAAATATATATACACACTGCGCAAATTGCTAAGCCACTTTAAGCCACGGCTGGGTCCACAGTTTAGTCTTTACTTTTTTTTTGTTGCTTGCTTTTGTTCCTTTTTTTTTTTTTTTTTGTTTTTGTGGGGCAGAAAAGTAAATATTGGGCAACGCCTTTTCTATGCCATACTTACTAAAAGGCCAGCATTAAGGCAGCTCACGATGCCCGTCTAGTCGATTTTTTTGTGGACCTCCATATATATATTTTTTTTTATTTCTATTTTCTATTTGCTGCGCTAATTAATTGCAAATTTTTGCTGTTCGCTATAGAGCATAGATGGGGTTGGGCAAACTTTTAGATATTTTCTTGTATGTCAGCTGAAATTTAGGAAGAAAATTTACATATTTAATAATAGTGCAGCATAGTGAATTTTTTATTTGAACTAACTTAAATTACAATTAAGGAGCTTGGCACTGGGCAAGAAGTTTTGATACTAATATGCAAAGTTCTTAAGCTTTCTCAACTGTATCCTTTAGCTGCAATATGGGTAGAGGTAGTTTTACCCTTCCAAACTTTCATTAGCGATTGAAGTCCAAAGAACTTTATCAGAAATTTGACCGAAATGTCAATTTTGACTGAAAGTTGAAATCATCATTTTCGGCGAGCACTTATTGACTTGTATTTGATAAATAAATAAATGATGAAAAGTTTTTTTTTATGGATTTTAAGTTATGATATAGTTGCCTTCGAGATTTAGACAATCCAATTCGTATAGTATATCTTAAGCCGTAAAGTATGCCTCAGTTGCCGACATTATTGCTTCATCGCTACTTCTACTACTACTACGTCTCTTCTATCGCTGCTTTCAAATATTTATAGTCAATAACTTTTTGGCTTCTTCCTATTATTCTTCAGAGAATCAACAAATTAGCGACAAATTAAATTACATCATTTGTCGATAAATTACTAGTTGGCTGTCATAAAACTTTTATCATTCCATAAATTAGCCATTCAAATAGTTATTAGTTCATCATTCTTACTCTGCCTGACTTATTTCTAATTACTTACCGAATCATCAACTTCTGCTAGTTAGGTCAATAGAGCTGAAATGTCAAATAGTAGAAGAAATGAACGATGGCCTCTATAGATGTTTTTCCAGCGATTTAATTGATTCGATGTAAGCGGCTTTGCTTGCCTAATCAATTGTGGATGGTGTTTTAAGCCCTACCCAATCGGCTGATTTCAGCGTTGGATGATGTGACAATGAAATTGATTTGCCCCTGGGTTCATCATTGAGTTTAGGCTTTAAGCCTATTAAACTGAATGTTTTAGGGCTTAATATAGCTGGCTGGTTGAGTTAGCATCAATCTAATGGAAATGTTGCATAGCATACATAATCTAATTAGATGGGGAAAGTATCATCGTGGCGCTGAGGGTTTGCACATAAATAACGCAATCTCAGCCAAAAGGCAAGTCATTAAATTTATGGTCAGGACCAGGGCCGACTCAATGGGAAATAAAAAGGTTTTCATTTATATATACATATATTTTAATAGGTTTCCACGGACTGGACGTCATTTCGATTGTGATGCGGAAGAAATAATGTTAAGCCATTTGGGTTGGTTTTTATGGCAGCAGGAACAAAGGACACAAGAAAAGAAAATTTGCAACAGTTTTTTAATGTTAATTAGCATATTTAAACAAATTAATTGGCATTTGGCGGTGTATGACTGCCTGTTATTAAAGGCAGCGCCAAGTTGGCTAATAAAGGCAGGGCAATAAGCAAATTTGTAACGGTAAACAAGAAAAAAGGTAAATTAAAGAGCTCGAAAATATGCTGAAAGCTGTCTTTATTACCATTTGCTTTATATAAATTAATACATCGACGCAATAAGGTACAAGCTGCTTGACGAAATATTATTTACACTCTGTTCGCGAGATCAACCTGAAACAATCATGCTTACTCGCTCTCGCTCTCAGCAAAAGTCTTCGGTTCTTTTCGTTTTTCTTTTTCGTTGGACGCCTTGAGTTGAACTACTATTCGTGTGTTGCTCTTTTAACGAACTTCGTTTAGAGAGCGATTCATTTGACGTTCGTTCAATGCGAACATGCAGTAAGTGAGCTAGTTCCCATTTACATTCAAATGCACTCTTGCCAATGCAGCCCTCTCATACATACCAATACATACACATACATTTAGCTCACTCAAGTGGTCGGTGAACAAGCAGAGCGAAGCGAAACGAAAGAAAAACGAATGCAAGCCGATCGCGAACGAACTCTCTAAAGAACAAATTCATTTGGCTGCTCTGAGTTTTTTCTTGTTGTGAACTTATGACATTTACTTTCATTTACCTGTGTATTTGGTTATTGAGTAGGCGAATGTCAAAATATATTAGCATGTTAAGTAATGTAAACATAAATTTAATCTATATTATAAAACAAACAGAATCTTTGTTATTCATAATACTTAATCCCACAAATAAGTGCTCAATAATTCATACATTTAAATTCTCGTTTATTAATTGAAAATTTCCCACAGCTTTTTGCCTTTCAATTATTTTTTTAGCCATTTGCCTCTCGGGCCTCTCGCTCAATCTTTAGATTTTCATAGCTTTGCATGCCGATGCCCGATTGGCATGTGTGAGTGCGAAGAAGAGATGCAGCATTTCAATTTATGCATTTGCATTTTAATTGAAATTCTTTCCGGCAGCAGCTTTACAGGCTCTCGCATTCGACATTTGCATCAATTTAAAATGCCTTATGTTTAACTGCAATAAAATTGTGAATTTGTTTTGCTTTCATGGTTGTGTCTTTGCTTAAGAGCTCAACACATTTAGCTGCAGCAGAAGCCATTATTTGCTTAATGGAAACATAAATTGCAACAACATACTTTAGCCATAATCCTGTGTCTAGTCCTTGACTTAACTTCTTTCTACTAAATTTTGTAAAGGATTTTTAAGCTCTGAGTAAGTTTTGCATAAAATTGAATATAATTTGCATTTGCTAAGCAGCTTAAAGTGTGAACAGTTCAAGTTACGAATTCTATATATATATATATGTAGCTAAATATCAATATTTTCAACTTGCATAATTTGCAAATAAGTATGAAAACATTAGCTAAAGTTTGACCGACAATGTTTAATTAAAGTTTCAAAATTGATTTGCTCCGCTAGTCGAAAATTTGTTGCTGCGGGCATTCGGGGGCATCAAATATAATGGAATCGCATGTTTGCAACTTTGACTACATGTTTATGTAATTGACAATTACATTGTGCGAACATATTCAGTTCGGTATGAAGTCGCAGAGCGAATACTACGTATACGCATCGTAGTCGCTTGTTACTGAGTCAACTGTTGTTTAGCTTTATTGCTGGCAGCGCGACTCAATTAAAGTTGTCTGAGAACTTGGGGTGTAGCTAGCTTTAATTATGCGCTACATGAACCCCTTATTGCTAACGGCTTGCTGTCAAGGACCTGCGTACGCTGCACTCTGCCATTCGAGTTGCGTGTACAAGAATTTTCATTTGGCTTCCTTTATTACCTCACTCTCTCTCTCTCTCTCTCTCTCTCTCTCTCTCTCTCTCTGTCTCTCCTACTCGCTCTCGCTTTGCTAGTTTTTGGCTAGTTAGAGCTGCCGAGCTCTGCCTGCGCTCATATATCAAACAGGGCTAACCTGCCATAAAATTCGACCCACACGAAGCAGATGTAGCCATGAATAGAAAGCCAAAGGGCACTCTCAATCTCATTGTCAAACTTCTTGCATTCTCATCTCTAACTTCGCACTCCGCGTCGATTTTGCTTTCGTATTTATTTTTGTAGTCACTTGGCATCTTTTGGCAAGTGCTAACAAAAACACTCGCAGATTTAAAACCATTTTCAGCTTAAGCTTCGAATTATCTGTTGCTTGTCTTATGTTAATAAGTTCTATTTGCCATTGTTCACAGTTGAGCGAAATTTACTTTGGGATTTTCAACGCAAATCTCTGCGCATTATTTCGTCTATTTTCTGTTGAAATTCACTTGCATCTGTTGGCATTTTATACCATTTTCTATGGCTCGCAGCGTGTAAAAACAAATGGAAATCGCAAAATTATACACAAATCTAGAAAGTGTAGGGCATAAAATTAATGTTGAATGCGGTCTTAACAGTTGAACTAAACGTAATTTTGAAAAGATTTTGCTGCAATCCTAATTGCATTTAAACTATTTAAAGAGACCTTAAGAGCTAAATATAGACAGAGGGGGAGAGAGCAGAGCACGAGACAGTTTCAATTTTAGTTCTACCTACAGATTTTCGTTAGTTTCTATTTATACTGACTATCATAACATTAACCCTGTGGAAATATAAATCCAAAACCAACAGAATCGATCGATCTATACATTCTATCTATTCGAGTGTATATGCTCTCACTGGCATTAACAGCTTTAATGCATAGATCAATAGAGCAAAGTTCGATTTCGAATTTCGTACATTGCCAGTCATCCACTCCGAACTTATTTCACTGATTATGAACAGGCAACTGCCAATGCACACTTCCAATCTCATCAATCATATACTAACATCGCAACGGCTGACGGTTGGGTCGCAATGAGCATTGAAATCCAATCTAAAAAATTTTCAACTATGCAGCTGAGGCAGAGTTCTGTGGCCAGCATTAATGCTTCATGGCTAAATCGAGCGTAAAGCAGATATGGACAAATGAATTTAGTGGTGCCTGGCCATAACAATTTTCTGTTGTGTTTAGGTATGTCGGTGTGTGAGTGTGTGTGAAATAAAAATAGTACATGTCGTTGGCATTTCGAGTGCAAATTACATTTTCCATACACATGCGCCAGCATTCGCCTATACGCCCACACGCATAAACAGTGTTGGGGCTTAACGCACAGAAAAACAACAACAACAACAACAAGAATGACAATGGCAATGGCATCAACAAACAACAACGCCAACAACAATTGCGTGAGTGTCAACAACAAATACGCGTAGCCCCAAATGCCGGAAGTTGTTATGCAAATTTTCTATCAAATTTGTTGCGTGCTGCTTGACGCATTTTCATTATTATCACAGCAGCAGCAATAGTCAGTGGCTGCTCGTTCTTGTTGTTGCTGTTGTAATTGCTCGATTAATGCCATGTGTGCAGCATGTGTGAATGTGTGTATAGTGTTAAGCCTTAAAGTCTGACAATGTCATTGGATTGTGTGCCGGCCAACAGCTTATGCTATAAAAAAAAAGTAAAAAGGAAAAAGGAAAAAAAAACCGCGTCCATAAAATTTCAGATTTAATCTCGTTGCGGTTGCCACTGACGAAACCTGAGCGCGTGCAAGAGTTCAACTGGGTTGAAAACAACATTCTAGCACGTGTTCACAGTCGTTGCCACAGTCTGCTCAAATCTTTTTATTTATTTTTTTTTTTTTTTTTTGGCAGTAGACATAATCCTTGACTATCGCTGCTTTTACTTTATGCCTGTTGAAAACAATATTTGCTTTTCGTATTGAATCTTTTAATGCACTTATAAGCCATTACAACTTAGGTTAAGCGAAAAAAAACAATAAAGTAAAAATATGGGAGAAGCTTTTAAAATAAATTCTTGATTTACAAAGTTGACACTTTGTCCCTCTTTGTCTTGAATCACAGTTCATTTTGCCTCTACTGCAGTGTCATGCAGGTCGAATGCAGTCGCAGTCTCTGCAAAAATGCCCACAAATATGCCACATTTTTTATCTCTCTGTTTCTCTCTCTCTCTCTCTCTTGCCTCGTCTGCGTCATACGCGGCGTATGTGTAATATGGAATATGTCACATGCTGTGCTGAAAATTTCTAATGACAGCAAAGGGTCGAAGTCTTCAGGTGACGTTCGCTGTCAACCTGCTGTTGCCATGACAGCCGACTTGGCGATGGCTCTTAATTAAGCCAGGCTTCTGTTGCACATACGCATCGTTGCACGCAGCACAATTTACTTTAAAAGAAAAATAAAAAGCAAAAATAACGAAATCAAACAGGTCAATTGCAAGCCCTCTGACTGGCAAGTAAAACACAAACAACTATTTTCTTTTGCTAGTTTCTACAAAGTCTGAAATGGATTAATTAACCCATTTCTGTTTTTGCATAAGCTGCAAACTCTTTCTTTGCTCAACTGTTTGTCCAAACTGAATCCGTAGAGTTCCACACTAGAATGGAACAACAAAATCTTGTGTGTGCGCCTCGATTGGCCGCCAGCTGCAACATGTGCAGCGATAGACCCAGCAACAATAACAACAACAACAGCTGCACAATAAGCTCTCACTCTCCCTCTCTCACTCAGTCTCTATTTCTCTCTCTCGCTCTCCTTGTGTCACTCATAAACATGCTCATGGATATATGCATGCCCGCATCTAAAGTGCTTCAGTCTGCGTGTGTTGTGTGCAAAAGTTGTTTCAGCTTCTTGACAGGTGTTGAAAACGGCGCCAACTTGTTTGGCATTGCCTGCGCCAGTGTTGCTGAGCAGTTTACTATTTTGGGGCGATATGCAAATTTAGCTAGCGACAATAGCAACAATAGCGAAGCAGAAAGCTCTGCTCATTATTCTGGCCATGACTGTCAGCTGCACAGGTTGTTTATCTTTAGAATTTGCCCGATTAACTGCAGCTCATTTGCATTGAATTTAATATTTAAGATTTTATTTAGAAAAATATGTAAAGCTTCTAAATTTTTGTGTAATTTTATATTTATAGAGCAGCAATTTTTGTCTATTACAAAATTATTGAATATATTTGAATGACAATTTAAGCTGCTTACACGAACAACCGCTGCTCTTATGTTATCATAGAAACCGTTTGGCACTTGTAGCTGTCACATGCTGATCAAAGGAAAATTCTACCACAATTTGACCTTTTGACACTCTTCTTTCACATTTCAACTCTATTTTCCATGCAATTAAAATTCTAGTAAAAATAATTGAGTTCAAGCAAATTGCAGAGCAATATGGTAAAGTACATAGAGTTTGGTTTAATTTGGTTACATTGGCATGGCAATACACACACACACATACACACACACTCACACACCATAAAAGCCAAATAGCAGTCTACCTGGATCGAATTTGGCAAAACTGTTAGCCAGCATTACCTTGACTAGAAAAGAAAACATATGCAAAAATAGAGATAGCAATCTAGCTAAGGAAAGAGAAGGGTTTGCGTTGTCGTCAGCTATAGATATAGAGTATTGGTCTCTCTGCACGTTCAGTTCCCATTTCAACTATTATGCAGGCATGACAGCAGACACACACAGCTGCAGTTGCTATTGCAGTTGCAGTTGCATTTGCAGTTTCAGGTTATCTGCTGCGGTTTATCTAGTTTTTGTTTCTGTGCTTGCAACCGCACAATGACAATCTTTAATGCCCTTCAGGGAATTTTATTAATTTTGCCACATTTCTTAGAACTTTATTTGCGAAAGAGAGAGGGAGAGAGAGAGAGCCATGTTTTCCATGTTTTTCTGCACTGCCCATTGTTGAGCAGCCTCTAAGGCTATATTTGTGGTTGAGCTTTTGTGGTAAATTGCTTGTCCCAAAAAACATTTTTTGGCCAAGTCAAATGTATTAAGCTGTCTTGATATGAAATTCCTTTTGTTATTATTATTAAAACAATTTATTATTAAATATCATGCAGCACTTTTGCAGAAATTGTAATTAAAATAAAATATATTAAATGATAGTGCAAATCGGCATTAAATTTCATAAATTTGTGCGTAGTTTCATTTTGATGTATTCGACAAAAATAGCTAGAATTTTACCATAATTTCTAGCCATATTATTCAATTAGCGTTTTTTTTTTTTTTTTTGTCTACAAGGACTATTAAAAATACATTTGCCACGCCCACGTCCTGCTCGTTAACTGCCTTGTTAATTATTAATATCGCTTAACTTTTAGGGCCTATTCAAAAGCCCCTTTGCAGGTAATGAAATCATGTTTCGTTAAAACAAGCGTTTAATGTTTTATTCAATTTATAAAAATATATACAAATTAAGCTATATATAGAAACCGAATTTTATGTTATTTAAAGATATTCTGGAAAAAGTTACTTGATTTATGTGAGAGATCTACTCAGAATTGGCCTTAAATCGTTGCTAGAACTATCTTTTTATATTATAGTGTAAACATTTAAAGCAAATTCAGCTTGAAGACATATTTGTTGTAGCTTTAAATCAAGGGACACGTGTCAGGCATTAGGTAAGCTGACAAGGTAAGGCAGCTAATGAGGCGCCTCGAATGGAATGTCCCTTGAGAATATATATATTTTATTAAAACTAAGCTAAATTTGATGTGGAAATAGTAGCTTACAAATGAAGCTTATTACACATTAATGTGAGTGGCCATTAGCTAAATGAGTGCGAGCATTAGTTGGAGCACAACTGCAAGTCAACTTGATATCAAATAATTGATTTAAATCTGTTCGAGCACTGGGGAAAATATATAAATTCCATTTCGTATTACGGCTCCTGGCATCTCCGGCCTGTGCATGTGATAACCAGACTAAACAGACTGCAGCGCGTGATGAAACCAATCTCTGCCATCCACGAGCTGCCTGCTAGCTGCTACCTGCGCGCAACTCAGGTGTAGTTAAGTGGCAACAAGGCGAAGCGTAGCCAGATAGTGCTACTATGCGAGCTGACTGCACTAAGCCAAGTCAAGCTCTGAAGATGCAGCGAGCAGAAATGCTTGAGTCAAGTGCAATGCATTATGTGATAATAAATATGCTCTAAGCCCTTTGCTCAAGCAGTCGCAAGCCTTTTATACATAGATTCATTAAAAGCTTCAAGTGGAATTTGGAAGACAATGTTAATAAATGTGAATATTAATAAAATAATAATAATACTAAAAAATTGAATAATATTATTAAAAATAATAGTTTCATTTTCTGCCACAAATCTAATTTAATTTCTATAAATTGTTCATCAGCTTTCTAGCTTTTTTTATGCTCATCTCTCAACAGTTAGCAAATGTATTAAATATAGAAATTATAGCAGCTATATATATTTACGCAATACATCTTTGAATTAATGTTAACTTTACTTACCCTATGACATGGCAATCAGCTAAGCGCCACATGCTGTGGCTCTGATTTTTGCCTGCAGTCAGCTAGGCAGAGCTGTTAACAACATCTACCCACACACACGCACACACATAGAAACACACACACACACCCACACACATGCGCACATATATCATTATCAAATGCAGCAGCTTCGGCACTTATAACAGACATCACGTAATTACTGTAATGAGACTCATTAGATGCGACGGGACCGGAAAGGCACAGGGTTTCACGGCTGAATGAGCCACAGTCAGTTGCTCAGTTGCTCAGTTGCAGAGTTGCTCAGTTGCACAGTCGGTTGCCCCTGGCAGCGGTTAAGCAGTATTTGCGTTATGAGTGCCACAAGCCAACAAGGCTTACTTTGGCAGTGCACGCTGCGTTAACTTGTTGCAAACAGCTTTAAAGTTGCCACTACAATCAGGCAAATGACGTCGCATCCCATGAGTGAGCGGAGCGCTACGTCATGCCTTCGCCCACGTATGCCTTCAGTGCATATGCCAAGTAAAGGCACAAAGCAACTGAGCTGCCGTTGATGGGCAGCCCGAAAAGGCCAACAGCTGGAGATGCTGTTGCTGCAGCCGGAGCTGTCAACTGCCTGCTAATTGTTGTTAAATCTAATATGCAAAGGGTGCTGCAGTCAGGCAGCCTACTGCCAGCTAAGGACTGAGGACTGCAGCGCACACACTTCAAATGCACTACTGCATTTCGATAGATGTGTGTGTGTGTGTGTGTTGTGTGTGTGTGGTAAAGCTTTAACGGTTTCAGTACAAGCTGTTGGCTGCTGCACTTAACGACGCATGCATGAGTTGGCCCAAGCCTTTGCCGCAATTTGTTTGCCTCACTGCTGCGGCTTTAGGCAAAAGTTTTTCAATCAATTTCATATGAAAAGTTTTCATTTAATACACAAAGGCAGACAGTGCGTATGCTAAATAAAAAGATAATCAATTGCCATAATTGTTGGCATATGAACGGCAGCCGCAGCAGCAGCAGCAGGAGGAGCAGCAGCAGCAACGACTGCTTACCTTGAGCATATTTACATTTGGGTTGGGAAATTAATAATTAAAATTAAATTTATCTGAGTATTAATTGAATCGTGTTTATACTGAATTTATTAATTTTTAATGAAATATCCTTCAGGTGTAACCCATTTCAATAATTAGCAAAATATCATCAACAAGGTCTTGTGGGACTTTGCCAGCGGATTAGATTTATAAATCTCAGTTTTCACTCTTACTTATTGCATATAAATCATTCACAATTTATAATTAATGTTGAGCAGTAAATATACGACTCTATCGCGCTTTGCTATTGAACATATGGACGCAATTCAAACTGTCATAACAAAACCATTTATAAAGCTATTTAAGATTTGGCCACAATTGAGCAAAGTTTGCCAGGTCGCTTAACAGAAATTACGATTATAAATTAGCCCAATTAATGTAGCTGAAACGTAAGTTAAACTCCAGAATTAAGCTATAAATTAGCTAATTACAGCCCTAAGCTGGCCATTTGGCGCGAAATTTAATATTTTGGTAGAAAATTTAAGAAAATCATTCGATATATTTGTATTTGAGTGCTGCAGGCGCTGCTGCTCCCTTATAGTGTATTATACGAATGCTGAACACGCTTTAAGTATATTATTTCCTATATAAGCTTGAAACTAAGCTCTCCAGCTGAGTCTCCAAAGTTTTGCTGAGTCGTTTATATTATTATTTTCTCTGTGTTATTTTTCAAGCTGCTGTGGCAAGTTTTTCTATACTCTGAACACATTTGAAAGCGAGAATTCAGGGTATAGTGAATTTAGGAAAATATATGTAACAGGCAGTAGGAGGCGTGGCATAGTATATATTTTCTATAGCAGAACGACGTGCTGAGTAGATATTTCCATGTAAATTATTTAAGGTAGATTTTTGAAAATCTAAATATTTTGTGATATTTAAGTCTTTTACGTTCTTTATCCATATGCATTCCTAGCGCAGTTGTGGAACAATTGCAATAGCAGCTCATGCGAGTTGCAGATTCAGGGCAAATGCGAGTCGTTCACGCCCGAGCACTCTCAGCACTTTCTTTTGTTTTTGGCATAATTTAAATTTAAACTTTATTAACATGTTTTGTATACAAAATTCGTATATGGCTTTGTTGTTGACTCAGCATTTTGCGAGAAAACTTTCTTAATTTCCACATTCCCTGCATAAATTGAAATTAAAGTAAAAAGTGCAATTTCAAATTCAATACTTACGCCTTATTTCTAATTGTATAAAAAACACTTTTTTATATTTATTTTTGTTGGTTGAATTTATTACATTTTAATAAACAAGCTTTACATGAATTATTATAGTTTCATAGTTAGCTGCATAATTACTTATAATTCAATTAAATGGCTAATTTTATAAACGAATTACAGCTATTATAACAAGTAACAAATTGTTCTTTTGTTTATATATATATATATATATTTATTATTATTTTTTTATTTCGAGCGAAATGACAACTTTTTTTTTTTTAGTTTATCAATTAAATTACATTTAAGTATTTAGCATATTTGCTTGTTTACGGTATTTAAATAGATTAATGCTAATTGTGAAACATTCAAAATGAGCTGCATTTGCATGACAAATACAAAGTTTTTTATTTATTTATTGAATTTGCATTGAGGACATTAATAATCTCTGTTATAATTGATTGAAAATATTTGCTGGGGCTCAATGGCAAACACTTTCATCAATATGCTGATTTTTGTATATTTTTATTTTCATTATTTAATTTTTACTTTTTTACGATTTTTTTTTATGCAGCCTTCGCTTATCACTTACAAGTATTGTTCATTAACAGTCGATGCTTCTAGATAAAATCGCTTGATTTTAACAATTTTATTTATATACACGTAAGTAAATCATACTTCTATTATTAATATTATTGTTTAATAACTACGAATATGTAGCAAAATCTAAAGTACTTATTTTTTTTTAAATTATATTGTAACTAATGCAAATTATTTATAATAATTTTGTAAATTAAAAAATCTAATAATATTTATTAAATTTATTGTATATTTATTCATTTGTATATACAATAATTTTTATTATTATTTCTCTACTTGTTTCAGAAATCAAATTGTTTAATCGCTCGCTATGCGCTTAGTCATCCTGTTTGATTTGCATTTGACATGCGCGCATTCTTGCATGTGCACACGGAATTCATCTTTCGCTTTTTTTATTATTTATTTGTAATGTGGCATTGTCAGGCCAATGGTGCGCATGAATGATGTGCATTATTATCAGATTATTCATTGCATTGCTATTATCGAAAACTTTGGTTGATGTTATGCAAAACGCTCGAAAGTATGCAACACTTTATTGTGCGCACCACGAAATAACTTATCAAGCGTAAACCTCCGATTTGGACCAAATATATATATGTAAATATCTACTCTTTTTTATTGAATTTCAATTACATATAAGCAGCTATATCTAATTGCATGTTAGAGGCAACGCCTCGCCGACGCACAGGCGATGATTCACTGCACCGCTGGCACTGTCCACGACGACGACAATGGCATGGGATGACTGCAGCGCTTGGGGATCGCCGGTAGCCACATGGCTGGATGGCTGCAGCTGCTGGCTTGCGTGCTACAGATTCGTCACTTGGGTGGTCGTTGTTGTGTTGGTGGTGGCAGCCAGTGTCACCACTTGTGGCTGCTTGTGTATTGACTGGCACTTGTCAGGTGCCGCCGCCACCACAGAGCGCTGCAGCCCGTCCGCCCTGGTCGCTGTCAGCTCATCCTGGGCCACGGGCAGCCACTTGTCCAGAAACTTGGGGCGAAATAGCAGCGTAAAAGTGCTGCGAAATTGTTTGCTCATAGTGCAGTAGAGTATGAAATTGATGCTGGAATTGATTAAAGCCAGTATGTCCATAAGGTCACCTAAAGAGTCAAGCAAATTAATTTATGTGCTGCGCAGCTCGGGGTTAATCTAAGGTGCCATAGTTCACACTTACTCAGCTTCAGATAGCACTGCAGCAGGAATGCAGTGCCCAGCACAGTGTTCAGCAGTCCCATGATGCCCTGTGGAAACTCGGTGATGAGGAACAGCAGCAGCACCGCCAGCAGCATGCGAGTGGTGCGATCCGTTTGCTTCTCCTTCTCGAGTATTTTGCTATTCTTGCGCGGCCGCTCGGCTGGTTTGCCATTGACTACAGTCTTGGTGCCGTTGCTGGATGCCGTTGTCGAAGCCGGCTTGCTGGTCAGCTTCTTGCGGCGTCTCTTGGCCTCCAGCAGAGCCAGAATCAAACGCACCGAGAGTATGGTCAGCGCTATGCATGGGATCAGCTTGATGACCACGCTGTAGATCAGAAATGTGGCATTCAGCAGCAAGGGTTTATGCAGTGCCAGATCGCTGTGCGAGAGCCGATAGACGGTCACGTTACGCACCACAATGGGCGCTGGAGCAGTGGTGGGCATTGGCGTCGTGCTCAATATGCTCACGTTCAGCGCCAGAGTCTCGTTGACCATTAAGCTGGGGGGCGTGGCATTTAGCGCAGCAAACGAAGCAGCTTGCAACTCGTTGCGATAGTCGATCAGATACTGGCTAACGGGTATGCTCTTTATCACCTTGCCCTGCGCATCCAATTGCTCCATCCATTCGGAAATGGCTGTGATCAGATAGAGCGAGGGCGAAACCACCAGCACACACACCACATACGCTGTCGTTATGGTTATTATGGTGGTGCGCATGCCGCACCACAATCGATTCTTTTGCGGATAACCCACTGCAATGTAGCGCCACACGGCCAGCGTCACTGTCAGCCAGATGGAGATTGTGTGCAGCACCTGGGCAAAGATTGAGTGAAACATGATGAAGCAGGCCCAGCCATAGCTGAGCTTCTCCTCCCTGGGCAGGCTATCCTTCAGTATGTAGTCGTGCACAGTGTAGGGTATGTACTCCAGCATGACAGCCAGATCGGCCACGGCCAGGCCCGTCAGAATTGCATTCGTGGGCGAACGCATCTCACGCCGTGTCAGCACAATAATGTTCAAGGTATTGGCAATGGTGCCCAGTATACAGACCACCAGCGAGATATAGCCGTGCATGTTCTTATAGCTGACAATGAAAAGAGAGAGAGAGAGAGAGAGAGAAGGAGATAATGAGCAGATGGAATAACTAATTAGATTATCTATAAATAATTTATCCGCTATATGTTGCCCGGCGCATGCAAACGCAAATACCTGTCTGGTCATAAGAAAGTTGCCTGTATATGTGACCTTTAATTACCCAAGCCCTGCGTGTGGGAAGGCATTAAGATGACGATTGGCTGTTGACTGGGCTGCCAGTGTTGTGTTGCTGCTTAAATTATTGCTTGTCTGTCGCCCAGTCTAACTGTCTCTCTGTCTGTCTATGCGTCTGTCTGGCGTAGCAATTAGATGTGTATATAACACTTGGCCGTCAAATGAGCTACGTGCCAAATTGGCAAGGCGCAGCTTGAAAGACGCTGTCACGGCCAGACAGACTCGAACTCAGTCACACACCAAGCACCACTCAAGTGGCTAACACACAAAAAGAGAAAGAGAATTCAGTAAGAATGAAAGAAAAATTGTGTCAACAGTCGCACAAAGCCACAGACGCCGAAAGACGAGCATTGAGTTCAACCCTTTCATTGTCAGGGCAACGCGACGTATACGTAATATTAATGCCAAAGGTGAAGACGAACTGTGCGACGCGCATGAAACAAGCAATTAACATGAATCAACAGTCGTGTTCATTTGACAGCCCATTTCTTTTTTTTTTTTGCGACAATATGCGAAACGTTTTCATTTTGCCCCATGGGTAGTAGTAGCCGAAAATGTTGCCAAAAATAATTTATTTGCCATTTGAGAATGCAGAAAAAAATGAGATGAAGAAAAAGAAGCCCCGCAAATTGAAATACTTTCATTTTGATAGGCAGCTGGGTTTTTTTTTGTCACTTTTTGCACACTTTGCAATGGCTTTGAACTCGTTTCCGCATATGTCAGCCATCACACAAATGGAGAGCGAAACGGAAGCGTTTGTCATTTGGGAAAATAGATAGACAAACTAGAGGCTGGCATGTTGCGTATTTGCAGGTGAGCAAGCTTACCTTTATTTTTGTGTACTTTTTGTTAGTGGCATATTTTGTAGCACAAGAACATTCATCAAAGACTTTTGCGCATTCCGCGCGAGGTTTCTTTGGTGCTCGCTTAATATAGAATACCAAGCTTAGTTAAATTTATTGCTCTTGCTAATCCCTGTTGATGGATGGCCACATAGCTGTTTATGTACGCATAAAATTCTTTTGTTCATTAAAGTCTGAGCTTTAAGTTTGCAGCAACTCGAACTGAGCTGCATGTGAAGAGCTTTGCAAAATGCTCTGTACAAGTCCCTGGAAAGTTGTTTCAACTACTAATTGCTGGCCAGGCCATTAGATTTTGCATTGTTGAACATGTTTGTTAGGTTCAAAATTGGAAATGCTGTGCTCCCAGTCAAAACATTTGGGCATAATTTCCAGGTATTTCGACTCTGCCTCCAACAGCTGGCCCACAAATTCAACTCCGCTCAAGCACACCAAATGGGCCGTTGCTAGAAATCTCCAACTAGTCGTAATGTAAACACAAGCTGTGAATATTTCATGGAAAAGTCGAGAGCATTAGCTGAACATTAAGTACGTGAAGAAATGGCTGAATGTTGGTTGGTTGGGCAGCTAGAAATAGCTAACTAAAGAGAGTTTATCTAGATCTAACAATCGCTGCCCGGTTTTACTTTTTAATTATTTTGTTTTTAATTTACAATTAGCAGATTAAGAATATCTATTTCACACAAAGGAAATTCAACTCACTCTCTATACTTGAGCAATATTTTCAATCTATTGCAACAATGCTGGCACGTAAATAATAGAGGAACAGAAAAAAAAAAGAAAAGAATGTTTACAAATTTTCAGCTCTCTCAGCTCTTTTGTTTTCCTGTTTACTTTGCATTGTATGCTAGAGAAAAGAATCAAGATTTTCACTTAAAAGCAAACCAAATATATGTTTATGGCAGCATTGGGATCGAGTGTGCAGCAGGGAGGACCTGAGTGCCAAATGGCAACGTGTGGCAGCTTTAAACTCTGCCTGTGGCTGAGTTACAGACTTGATTGCCTCACACTTTTATGTAAGTTTAATTTCTTGCTGAGTAAACAGGCTGGCAACAACAGAAAGACACTCCCGCTCCTACTCCTCATCCTCCTCCTCCTCCACCTGCTGCTCCATTTAAGGGCTCACAAAGCAGAAGGCAACACCCTTGGGGCGCAGTTGCCACCCACCAAAAGTTTCGGTCACCAAGCTGGGCCGTAAAAATTTAGAAATATTTCCAAATGCTTTTTCCCTGTTTGCTGCAAACTAAACAAAAAGCCAGGATGTGAAAAATTTATTCGTTCCGTTGTAAGTAGGCAAATGCTGCAGGCTTACAGTCTTTATTGGCATTGCAGGCAAACGCTGTTTGCTCTGCACACACACACGACAACATGTGTGTATGTATATGTGTGTGTGTGTGGCACGTGTGCTGCAGAGACAATAAAATTCAAATGCTTATCCAATATTAGATTGATAGCGCGTTAAGTTGCAAAAATCAGCGCTGCATTTAAATGCCTAATAAAAGCTGAAATTAAACGATTTTGTTTTTGTTTTGATGAGGGCAATCAAATGGCAATGCATTGCAATGATACAGTGTAATAAAAATCTAGAAAATCATCAAGAGATATTTTTTTTTACTAGTTGAACCTTAGCATGATACACGCACACATGCATACATCATCTATACACACTCACATAAATGGCAACTCTTATTTCTGAAAACTTTTGCAAATGCGGAACAATAAAAACTGAAATTATTTTGCAATACATTTTAAGTGGTTATAGCAGCAAGCAGCAGCAGCAGCAGCAGCAGCAGATGAGAAGCTGCTGAATGCGCTCCATGCAGTTGTCAGTGTGCATGTGTGTGCGAGTGTGTGTGTGTGTGTGGGTGTGCGTTATATATTTTGTTATTGTGTATGGATGTGATGGCAGGCACACACTCGACCAGAGCACTCTTATGCGCTTTTACCAGATATACCCATTAAAAATGTGCAGAGCGAGGTATATGGTTTTCGTTAAGAGAAATGCGTTTAAGAATATATTATTTTATACTATGCATAAATGGAAGATAAAAATGGTTAAAAATAAGAGCTAAACAATATTAAAGCAAAGGAATTGGAAGGCAATTTTTGCCAAGTTTGAATAAAGTAAAAATTTAAAATTCATAAACAAATTTGCCAAATGCGAAAGTTATTTAAATTGAATCTATGAAGCGAATAGAGAAATAAATAAAATTAAACTCGTATGTATATGTGGGAAGTAGCTTAGAAATCTGGGCAAAGCATCTCTAAGGTTCCAAGATTAATTAATTTTTTATTTAAAAATTTTTATAGAGAAGTGAGACAAAATATGTGTCATTTGTAATTCAGTAATTTATTTATTTATATTAATTTTTTTTTTATTGTCTGTTAATTTGTAGCCAGAGTTTTTAGAATATTTTAAAACGAATTATATTGAATTACCTAGAAACCAACAACTATTAAATATTTAATAAATATTTTCACATATTATTCGTATCTCTAACAGCTTCTGTAATATATTCAACGGCTGCTTTGTAAGTTTTAGCCCCACATGAGCTTATTATTTATTCAAGCGGAGCCCATGTTATTCTTCAGGGTATTAGCTCTTCTAGCACTTCCCATTGGCACTCTCTAACGGGTTTTCCTATTATTTTCATATATTTCTCTCATTTTACGAGCGCTGGGCATGCAATTTAAGTAAATATTTTGCGATGTTCATATTTTATAGTTTAATTACATATAATTTTTTATAGCTGCTGTTGCTGTCATGAAAAGCTCGTTTGACCCTAAATCACAATTTGTCCAAAATAGAAATGAATGGGCTTACCGGCAATGCACTCAATTAATCGATTTTGGCAACGCTTTAATTTCTCTAAATATACTGTTGAGTGCAGTCAGTGCTGTCCTTGGAGAATACTGGGGCTGCAGACATTGGCATTGCATTGTCATAGACTTACCTCGTATGGAAATTATCCATGCCCGTGCCGCAATAGAGCGGCGTTGTATCATTGCTGCTGCTAGCCATTGTTGTTGTTCTGCTTGTTGTTGTTGTTGCTGTTGTTGTTGTTGACACTCTAGACTGTCAAGGTCAGCAGGGGCAGAGGCAGAGACAGAGACAGAGACAGAGGCGGTGGCAGCGGTCGCCTGTGCATGAAATGCGTTGCCCGCAGATGCATTAAAAATTTAATATTGTTCAAATGTCTGGCAAGTGCTGAAAATAAAATAGATATGATAATATAGCGTTAAACGTGGCGTATGATTAATTTAAATTGTAAATGGATGCGTATGGGCCACGTGCGCCGCAGCTGCTTAAATATTTCATCACGCGCCCTTGCCCAAGCACCAAAGTCGATTAGTATAATGCGACAGAAATTTCTCATGCGGCTCACGTCAAGTGGCTAAGCGTGCCACGCCCCTGCCCCCTACCGCCACACCAGCCACACGCAATTTAATTGCCACACTGGCCAGCTGCAGTGCAAAGAAATTAAAGCAGGCGTCGCCTGCTGCACCCAGCTGCATTTGTATTGCTGCAGATATATGCCGGAGTTATTCTCTTTATCCAAGGGCCAAATTAGATTTGTATTCGCTGCGCACGCAAACAAATGGCATGTCTTGGTAAATGTTTTCTATCACATTGTTGTCGTTGTTGTTGTTATAGTTATTGCATTCCACTCTTTGTGTCTGGATCTTTTTTTATCTGCTTCGCTCAAATCTGCTCTAGTGCTCGTGTGCCAAGCTATTTGTTATCTGTCATGCGCTTTGCTTTGCAGTCGTTGCGGTTAGCACACGTTTTTTTCATTCTTTTTTCTTGCTTTCCACAGTTTTTAATTACATTTGCCGAGCAACTCCACTTGGCGAGCTGTTCGGGCGCGAACTCCAGGCTACAGCAATTAACACGTACCACGCCAGGCGGAACCGCAACAAAAGCTCCTTAAATATGCAGTGCAGCCAGCACGCTGGTTAGCAGGCAATTTGATTTGAAATTGTAATGAATTCTAAATGCGCAAATTATAGTTAACCAGCTTAGGCGTGCACTAAATTGTTGGCTTCATCGCTAATCACATTTTGTTGATTAACATTTTGGGCAAGGCTGATATTTTAAAGTGAATTTGAAATTGAGCTTATGTGAAAGCGTGGTTTTCATTGAAATACTTGATTATAATGTTAGTTAATGAGTTTATTTACGTAGAACTTGTTTAACTAGCTGTAGCTATAGCTGTATAGTTCTGCTTGGCTGAGTTCTGGCAGATTTATAGAATATGTTTAGCTGTGTTCAGGCATACTCTCCCTCTCAAAATTGAAGTTGAAAAAATATTTAATTTGGTTTGCCAAGCAAGAATTTGATTTGACTAATTAAAAAGATTTTGATGTGTTGAATTCCTATCAGAGTCTAGATTTTATCTCCTTCATATTCAAATATTAGTCCTGAGTGGTGATGGCACGATTAATCGTTTGATACACAATAATCGATTAATTATATCGTAAAATGGGCTGCGACTAATTTAAACCATAATTGAGTATCTAAAATGCATCAACTTTTAGTATTTTTTAGTATTTATTTGTTTTTTTATTTGCAATTTGTCTTGTAGTAAACAATAATCAAATTCAGAATTAAAATCAGATTTTGTGGTTCTATATTTTAAGTGAGGTAATATAAAAAAAAAATATATATATTTCTTTAATAAAGGTCAACTTAGTTTAATATTTAAAAATATCACACTTTAAAAAAATATTTATAAATTATATAATAATTTTATATTTATTACATGAATTTTTTGTACTAGCTAATTGATTTTGGCCAACAAAAATTTTTGAAATATTAATGTTTAATTAATGATTATGAAATATTCTGAATCAAATAGTTAAATTATTTTGTATCATCCGGTAATCCTAATTGCCATTGTCGCTAAACAATTTCCGCTACAATTTGATTATTAATTATTTACATCTTCGGCCCCAAGTTCGGCCAATAAGTTCTTAACATTCTTAGGCCACTTAAGGTTCCCTATGTTGTAATATTAAAAAGAAATTAAGCTACACACACACACACTCACGTAGAAATTCCTCCGCTCAGCAGCAGCTCTTGCACATTAATAACAACCAAATTCAAAGAACTATATATATAAAGCGAAGAGTATGTATTAATTTACTTTTAATTACATCAATTATCGTTTCTCTCTGTGTGTGTGTGTAACGACATGACAAATTAAATGATTAATTAGGCAAATTTGGTGGTGTTTGCTCGCGTGCGCTCAGAAGTATGCTATAATTTTTGGCACTGAACGCTGTAGGAGACACGCGAACGCAACAGATTTAATCGAATCAAGCAAGGCATCAATTCAGAAATCAATGCAATCAATTACACAACAACACCGGGAACTTTATTTCTCGCATGAAAGCCCTATTAATAACACAGATTCGCATTTGTGGCACAGTCCAGTGCGCGCACGTACAATGGACAATTGAAGCAGCGACTGATTTGCGCTTAGGCATCTGCCCAGAATGCCAATGCCAATGCCAGTGCCAGGCCAGTGCCAGGCCAGTGTCAGTGTCAGAGTGAAAGAGATCAGCCACAAATCGGAATGCTTTCATTTGTGACTGCCCTCCGGCAGACAAACAGCTCCATGTTGCCTATTGTGGCCAGCTGGCGAACAATGAGAAATGGCAATGACAAGTTCGACACAATGGATCACGTAACCCCAGAGCCAGGTAGCTTTTCCTTTAGCTACGCGCCTTTGTCTTGGTTCCAGCTTGAGCACTTGATTCATGTATTGCTGCATATATCAGCGTGAGGGATTTAAAGCCGGTGCTCTTAAATTAATATGCATTCTGTGTCATTTATTACAGTTATTGATTTGATTGCATTTATGCACTTTGCTCAACGCCAAATTTCGCCATTTGCTTTGTGCATTTCATTTCATTTGCGTGTAAACAAAAAGTTGAATTTGCGTTGGCATTTTTGTTTACCCCAGGCGAACCCCATTGGCAATATTTAAAAATTGTATTTTTAATTGGTTGCAATTTCATGTTGCAAATAATGCAAGCGTATTGTGAATGGGCGTGAGATAACATCCATAAATGCCAGCAATTGGTGAGCATTTCTGCAATGAAGGGTTCCAAAAAATTGGCGAGGGAAGAGAAAAAAAAAATTCAATGAAACTGAAGTGCATAAAATGATTGCCAAAGCTAAGTGAAAATAAATGAGCTATTGAGAGCATAAGAGAATGCTTAAGATATTACAAAACTAAATGGAGAACATGCTGCATAAGAAGTTTGAGCGTATGGCAAGGCATGCATTGATTACTGTGGGGCTCAAGTGGGTAATATAAATATAGAGAAAGGATTCATAATTCTAGACTAAAAGAAAGATGAAGAAGAGAGAGAGAGTACTAAATCGGAATGTACTGCTTCTTCACTTGAAATAAATATATTGTTATTGTTAATTGTTAAAATATCTGTCGTTTTGCCTCTGTGTGTGCTTTTCGTTTTACATTCTTCTCTACATCTCTTATATAAATAGATGCTGATTATATATCTTTTACTACCTCTCTCTCTCTCTCTCTCCCTCTCTCTTTTTCCTCTATGTTGTCTAGCTCGCGTCTCATTAATATATATTTATAATTAACTATATTGTGATGCGCTCTCACGCGGTGGCATTGTAAAATTTCTCATTAGTTTTGTGATTTTCTTGGCAACAGTAACATCGCAACAACACAATAACAGCAGCAACAACAATAACAACATCATCAAACTATAATAACAAAGGCCAAGCTTGATTATGATAGAAGGGTTGACACTCAAGCAAAGCGACGTTTGGCGTGGGAAGCGAGGAGGGCGATCAGGAGAGCGCTGTGACGCTGTGCCACACTTAAAGTTGTATGCATAATGCATGCAGGGGCTGTCACAGCTCTACAGCAGCAACAGCAGCAGCAGCAGCAGCAGCAGCAGCAGCAGCAGCAGCAGCAGCATTTAGCTCAGTTGACGAATAATACAACTTTAATTGCTCGAATCTGCACTCTTGGCTTAAATGCAGCTGCTTTCGGCTTAACGCTTTATGTTTATCATGTTGTTGGCTTTCATAAAACAGTCGAGTCATGGCCACAGCGCAGCATAAATTCCAAGTGTATGGGTGGATTGGATGATTGTGGACTTGTGGACTTGTGGGCATGGGCATGGGCGTGGGCGTGGGCGTGGGTGAAGTGGCGTCGGGGCCAACATTGAGTTGTTGCTGATGCCACTTGCAGCATGTGTGCTTGGCCCCTGGCCATGACTGTGTATGTTTATGTGCTGAGTACAAACATGGCTATAAATACATACGTATACAAATGCAAACATAACAGTTAACTGTAAATATTTTGGCAGACTTTCTATTCTGTCAGCTAATATCCTAGCAAATTTCCGCCAGATGTCCTCAGCACAATCATCAACATATTCTCTAATCTTCCGCCTCCCTCTCCCCATCACTTTCATGTTCTGCTCTCTGCTTTTTAGCCTTTATGTAGCTTTCTATGCCTGACTGAACAAAAACAAAATTATGACAATCTGTGTCAACTGTTGGCCAAATGCAGCACAAAGCATAGAAGGGCTTGCTTATTTTGGATTAACAAATATGCAGATATACAAAGGAAATTGTTGTTATAGTAATTTTCTCCTTTTTTTTTTTTTTTTTTCTTTTATTCTACTAGCCACTGAGCTCATTTCAAGTGGGCCAGAGAGGTATTCTCAAAATGTATAATAAAAAATTTGAAAAAAAAGAAAACATTTATCCCAACGAACGAATAAATGAATATTTTGCTATGGCAACTTTTTGATAACATTCAATTGTTCTCCATTTCAATTGGGGCTTCAGTGAGACGAAGGTAGGCAGTAGAAGAATTCCTCTACAATTTCAAATGAATATATTTTTAATCAGCCTCAACAGCCAAGCTGTTTTTGTCTTCCGTATCCGTGAGCAAAGCTTACAAAAATAAACGATTAGGAGTTTAAGTTGTTTTTGAAATGTTTTAAGAAATTTAACAAATTCCCAATAAGTCTGAAAGCACATTTAAAGCCTAGTCAGCTCTTGCCAGCTAGTCAGCTTAGTCAGCTCTAGCCAGCTCTTTCCCCCACATATTCTTATATGTGCTCTCTCTCCCTACATCACTCCTTCTCTCTTTCCCCCTTCCCCACTCTTGTTCTCTCTGTCTGTCTCCCTCTCTCTTGATTAGCATTTAATGCCTAGTGCCGAAGCTTCCCCACGTTATACTCAGAATTTCAATTTTCATTGTTAGCTTAGATGATTACTGTAGTATGTTGTATGCCCAACTTAAAAGAAAGAGTAACAACTCATTACATAACGACACTTTGTTGCTATGTTTATAATAACAAATATACATACATAAGTGCAGTAATAGGATCCGTCGCTTATGCAGACTGGCCACAGCGTGAGAACGCTAGCGTAAGCATTTTCTGAGTATGTACCATCAGTACATATATACAAATACGTATGGCATGCTATATACTCCCGTTCTGCCGCCGCTTTGAGCGACAGAACTCCAACTCTATTATGTACTTTAGGCTAAGACCATTTTTAATAAAGAGAGTCGAATTCATTCTGAATCCGATCAGCGAAACAACCAGACGTTTTGTTTCTTTGTTCTACATGGCGACCGTGACAGGACCAGCACCGGCGCCCCACCAGACCAGAGGACCGATAGCGCTACAGAGAGCGCGCAACGTAGTACTGCATAATAATAATAATAAAAAAAAAAAAAATATAATTTATATTATAAAAAAAAAATATATATATATATTAATGTTAACTATAAATTAAACTAAGTTGAAACACTCATGAAATGTAAAGAAATTTTTGTAATACTGAGCGATAATTGCGTTGCTCGTAATAGAGTATGGCCTGTAAAGCCATACGAAACATTAGCCAGGAGATCACTGCGTTGATCGTACAGGGAAATCCTTTAACAAAACAATTTTTTTTTTATTTTTTTGACAAAAATAATAATAATAAATAATATATAACAACAATATATATATATATGTTCCTAAAAAAAAAAAAAGAGACAAAATTTTTTTTTTATTTTAAATTCAATGCTTTCGAATTCAATTTCTAAAGACAACAAGATATTAGAAACAATGTTAGACCATGAATCAAAAGTAGCGGACTCAACCGCAAATGTCATAAACAATGTTGAAACCGTATCAGTAGATTTGAAAGTAATAACTGTTATGTTAATAATAATTGTTATTCTTTTATTAGCGAATGTGCTAACCAAATTATATAAGTTGCACAATAAGTGCATAAAGAAAAGATACGCAAGTAGAGCAGGTAATTTGGAAATGATCTAGAATGAGGAGAATAATAAATGACATTTATAGTAAAGAACCCAATTTTAGAAAAAATGCATTACAAATACTGCAAAAGCACAGGGAATTCATTACAATAAATGAGTTCGAAAACGAATATATAGAAACTTTCCATAGTATCGCAAGCCCATTAATCGGTTGTTCGAAAATAGAAAAAGGCGTCTTGTTGAGTACATTACCTTATGTAATAGTAAAAACTATTAAAGAAACACATGCAATACTAGGCACAGAAACTATATTGATGCTGCGCATACACCGCTAAAAACTCAATTTTCTATCAAACAATGGAATGGAATGCCTTAGCGAAAAAAATTAATGGTTATAAAGACAAGTTCGAAAAATCATATAAATGTATCAATTCTGATAAAACAATAAAATCAGATACATTAGTACACCATGCACAAATACTAACAGCTCAATATAATAACATTGCAACCATAATAAACAAGGTGAATGATAAATTAACTCAAGAGCATAAATATATATGTCAGAAAATCGTAAGAAGTTTAAAAACTAGATTACATAATATTAGTATTAGACGAAATATCGTAATAACAATACCAGAAAATCCAAATCTGCTGGCTGAATTCGATGAGAACCAGTTGGAAAATTTAGATGAGTCTAAACCAATGATCAGTTTAGAAACTGATATTGATAGTGACATCGAAACGCTCGAAGAAAATACAGAAATTACAATGACTAACCAGGTAGCCTTGGACAGGGAATACGTGAAGCAGGTTTCCTCTTCAGTCCCTGAATTCGATGGTAAAAAATTATCATTAAATCGGTTCATAACAGCATTGAAGCTTGTAGAAAGAACCAAAGGCGACCAGGAAGATATAGCGGTTGAAGTTATAAAGTCAAAAATAACCGGCACAATCTTGTACAAAGTACAAGACGAAACCACTATATCAGGAATAATAACTAAGCTTAAAGATAACGTGAAAGGAGAATCTCCAGAAGTACTAAAAGCTAAATTAATAAATATAAAACAAAAAGGCAAACTGCTACCCAGTACGCAACCGAAATGGACAACCTGCGGAAACAATTGGAGGCAGCCTTTATTGATGACGGCCTAGACCCAAACAATGCAGAAAAATTCTCCACAAATGAGTCAATCTCTGCGATGATTAAAAATTGTGAGCACGAAAAACTTAAAGTAATACTGGAAGCCGGTAACTTCGTTACTTTCAATGATGTGATGGGTAAATACATCCATTGCAGCACAGAAATGACCGGAAGTGCAAGTACAGTATTATTTCAGAGAGGCCGAAATAATAGAGGAGGTGGCAACTATTCCCAAAGAGGAAGATGCAATGGCCGAGGTAACCACAACTCTAATATAAATAATAATATCAGAAACAACAATAGAGGAGGAAGAGGTTATAACCGAGGTAGGAATAATTCCAACCGAGGCAACAACCAAAACAGAAATACTTATAATAATAACAATAACTATAATGTCAGAGTTGCCGAAAATGCGTCGGGAAACTCCCAAACTCCTCCAGATACACAGGGTTAAATAGCAAAGTATATACTGTCAATTTAAGTCTCAATAATTTCGTATCATTCAAAAATGTTGCAACAAATAAAAAAATAACATTTTTGATAGATACAGGTGCGGATATTTCAATTATCAAAGAAAATTCGGATGTCTTTCATGACATCCAATTCAATAGAATTATAGACATTCAAGGCATAGGAGAAGGAGTAATAAATTCCAAGGGATTAGTCCCAATCGAATTACAAACAGAAAAATATATTATTCCATATAAATTTCATCTGCTTCATTCAGATTTCGCAATCCCCTGCGATGGATTAATAGGATTAGATTTCATAAAAACATTTAATTGCCAGTTAGATTACAATAATTCAGAAGATTGGTTTATAATTAGACCACAAAACTTAACATATCCTATCCATGTTCCGATAACATTTAGTTCTGGTACTAATTCCACACTTCTACCAGCAAGATCACAAGTTATACGCAAAATAGAATTGTTCTCAGCAGAAGAAAACATTTTAATTCCAAATCAGGAAATTAAACCGGGTGTCTATGTTGCAAACACTATTGCCACAGCCCAAAATACTTTTGTCCGATTCTTAAATACCACAGATACATGCCAAATAGTAGGCAGTAATAACATAATATTTGAATCACTTTCAAACTACGATGTAGTTCAAGATACAAAAGACAAAAGAAAAGAGTGTGTAATTAGTAAATTAAAGAAAAATTTTCCAATTTTGTTTAAGGAAAAACTCGAAAAAATATGCTCCGAGTATAGTGATGTGTTCGGACTTGAAACCGAACCGATCACAACAAATAACTTTTATAAGCAAAACTTGAGACTAAAGGATGACGACCCAGTATATGTAAAAAATTATCGATGTCCGCATAGCCAAATAGAAGAAATCCAGCGTCAAGTTGGAAATTTGATTGAACACAATATTGTCGAACCGTCTGTATCACCATATAATAGCCCACTTTTATTAGTCCCGAAGAAAGGTCTCCAGGGCTCTAAAGAGAAAAAATGGCGATTGGTAATTGACTATCGGCAAATTAATAAGAAATTGCTGTCGGATAAATTTCCGCTTCCTAGAATTGATGATGTTCTTGATCAATTAGGTAGAGCAAAATATTTTTCATGCCTTGATTTAATGTCAGGCTTTCACCAAATTGAGCTTAATGAAAGCTCAAGAGATATAACGTCTTTTTCAACGAGCAATGGCTCGTACCGCTTCACGCGATTACCTTTTGGTTTAAAAATAGCGCCAAATTCATTTCAGAGAATGATGACAATAGCATTCTCAGGCCTAGAGCCTACACAAGCTTTCCTTTATATGGATGATTTAATCGTTATTGGTTGTTCTGAACAACATATGATTAAAAATCTAATAGATGTTTTCAAACTTTGTAGAAAACACAATCTCAAATTACATCCAGAAAAATGTTCATTTTTCATGCACGAGGTGACATTTCTAGGTCACAGATGCACAGATAAAGGAATCTTACCTGATGATAAAAAATTCGATGTTATCAATAATTATCCAGTCCCTACAGACGCGGACAGCGCTAGAAGATTTGTTGCTTTTTGCAATTATTATAGACGTTTCATAAAAAACTTCGCCGAATATTCACGGCACATAACAAGATTATGTAAAAAGAATGTTCCATTTGAATGGTCAGCAGAATGCGAACAGGCATTCCAGTACCTAAAAAATCAACTTGTTCAACCAAATATATTACAGTACCCAGATTTTAGCAAAGAATTTTGCATAATTACAGATGCAAGCAAGCAAGCATGTGGAGCAGTTTTAACTCAAAACTATAGTGGACTCCAACTCCCAGTTGCATATGCATCAAGAGCATTCACTAAAGGTGAAAGCAATAAGAGTACTACAGAACAAGAACTAGCAGCAATACATTGGGCAATAACACATTTTCGACCATATATATGGCAAACACTTTACAGTTAAAACTGATCACAGACCTTTAACATATTTATTTTCTATGGTAAATCCAAGTTCTAAATTAACACGCATGCGACTCGAATTAGAAGAGTATGATTTTACAGTAGAGTATCTGAGAGGTAAAGATAATTTCGTGGCAGATGCCCTTTCAAGGATAACAATATCCGACTTAATTGACTTGAATAGAAAAGTCCTGAAAGTCACTACCAGGCACCAAAGTAGACAAAACAATTTCTGCGCAGAAAACAAACAAGAACTTTTGCCAAGGCAAAGTCTTGAAAAAGCTTCTAAGCCCAACGTATACGAAGTCATCACAAATGACGAGGTACGAAAAGTAGTGACCTTGCGAATAACAGACTCCACATGTTTATTGAAACATGGAAAAATAGTTATTGCAAGAATTAATGTTAGCGATTTATACTCCAATGGAATTCTCGACTTAGGTCAGTTTTTCCAAAGGCTTGAATGGCAAGCCGGTGTATATAAAATCAGCCAACTAAAAGTGGAACCGAGCGAGAAGATCTTTGAGTCAATTTCAATAGATACTTTCAAACACATGGGCAATAAAAATTTAAAATCATTAAGAGTAGCGCTACTCAAGCCGGTGACCCACATCCTAGACGATGAAGAAAAAGAAGCTATATTGTCTACATTCCATGACGATCCAATTCAAGGAGGTCATACAGGCATAACTAAAACAATTGCAAAAATAAAGAGACAATTTTATTGGAAAAACATGACAAAACATGTAAGAGAGTACATCAATAAATGTCCAAAATGCCTGACGTCGAAAACGACGAAACACATAAGATCACCTATGATAATTACCGAAACTCCACACTATGCTTTTGACAAAGTGATAGTAGACACAATTGGTCCACTACCACGTTCGGAAAATGGGAATGAATATGCAATCACTTTAATATGTGATTTGACGAAATATTTAGTAGCAATTCCTGTTGCAAATAAGAGTGCAACAACTGTCGCAAAAGCCATTTTCGAATCTTTTATTCTGAAGTACGGTCCAATGAAGACGTTCATTACGGACATGGGAACAGAATATAAAAATTCTATTATAACTGACTTGTGCAAATATCTAAATATAAATAACATAACATCTACAGCACACCACCACCAGACATTAGGTACCGTTGAAAGATGTCATAGGACGTTCAATGAGTACATTCGTTCATATATTTCAGTAGATAAAACTGATTGGGACGTATGGTTACAGTATTTCGTGTATTGTTTTAACACGACACCATCAGTAACTCATAATTATTGCCCATATGAACTTGTATTTGGTAAACAAAACAACTTACCAATACAATTTAATAGCGTAAATACAATAGAACCTATATATAATATAGATGATTATTCAAAAGAAGTTAAGTTTAGATTAGAAAACGCGTATAAGAGAGCTCGAATACTCTTAGAGAAAAATAAAAATAAGCAGAAAGAAATAAATGATAGAAAAGTATTAGATTTCAAAATAAAGGTAGGAGACCAAGTTTATTTAAAGAATGAAACAGGTCATAAATTAGAATCTTCTTATATAGGGCCATTCGAGGTCATTAGTATAGAGAACAATAATAATGTAATTATAAAGAATAAGAAAAATAGAGAACAAAAAGTTCATAGGGATAGACTAAAAAGGATTAATAAATGAAACGAAAAGGATAAGAATATACACATATATATATATATTGTTTTAAAAGAAATAAAATATGTTAAAATAATACTGATATAATTTTCGTATTAAATAACTACAATATATTACGTTATTTTTAAAAAAAGGGAGGTGTAGTATGTTGTATGCCCAACTTAAAAGAAAGAGTAACAACTCATTACATAACGACACTTTGTTGCTATGTTTATAATAACAAATATACATACATAAGTGCAGTAATAGGATCCGTCGCTTATGCAGACTGGCCACAGCGTGAGAACGCTAGCGTAAGCATTTTCTGAGTATGTACCATCAGTACATATATACAAATACGTATGGCATGCTATATACTCCCGTTCTGCCGCCGCTTTGAGCGACAGAACTCCAACTCTATTATGTACTTTAGGCTAAGACCATTTTTAATAAAGAGAGTCGAATTCATTCTGAATCCGATCAGCGAAACAACCAGACGTTTTGTTTCTTTGTTCTACATTACAATTAATTCTCTTAATTATAGGCAACAATTATTTGTTTGATACAGAGCTTTGGCAAGCATGCTGACTGACTTGAATGCCCATGAAACATTCCCTTGGCACTCTCATTGCGTTTCACTCAGGTTTAATCAAATGGCGCAGGTGTCAGCGCCTGATGACACGGCAGCGGCCTTGCCATTGGCCTTGCCAATAATTCAAATGTGAGTCAGCTAAGGTTGCTCCTGTTGCTGTCGATGCTGCTGCTTAAGAAATTCTTTTAATATAGCAGTGAAAACTCGACTTATTGTGAGAAATGCAGCTGAAGGAATTTTTTAAGTCGTATAAAATTCACATTAAGCTTAGCATATGTGGGAGTAGGAGTGTGTGTGTGTGTGTAGGTGAGACTATGATTGTATGTGTTAGTGTCTCTATTTTCAGTTGTGTTGAATTCAAGCTTGGCACTTTTCTTTTGGTCCCATCACGCATACGTCATGTTGTCTGGCTGCAGACAAAAGCGAGCTCATTTGACATTCGCATATCATATAAGAAAATTGCTTAAGGAAGCGTTCATCAAAAACTTGTACATCAAAGCCAGAACTTTTTCGAGTTTAACCCATTACCCGAAAGCATCAACTGGAAGTTAAATATATGCATGCTGGAAATCTGATATCTACTGTCGGCAGCAGCGAGCAAAAAAAATTTGACATTGAAGAATGAATTTATTATCACTCAAGAGCATCTCAGAGCATAGCAAATGCACAAGAGTCGTAAGATGAATCACGGCTAGAACAGCAAAACAGTGAGATACTAACGAGATTATTATTACTATGCATGGCAAACATTGTGAATCTGATTAATAGACTGTACTTCACAATGTTTGGTCTACATGAGCAGAGATATGCAAATTGACACATTCAATAGCTGCAGCTGTCATAATAATCAGGCTAATTACGGCCTCGGTTGTCTCGGCAACAACAAGCACCTGGCTTATCAATGCAATTACACATGAGTTCATGTTATTTGCAGCTGCATTGTGCAGGGATTAGTCTAAACTGCTCAACTAGCTGCTCAATAGTAGATAAATGCAAACGCCTTTTGGCCTAATGGAAACGTGTCCTTTCAGGCTGAACGACCTGTTAGCCAGCTGCCATTTGGCCAACTGAATACCAGCAATTTGCACCAGCAAAACTTGCACATGTGTCGAAGCGTGTAAATAGCTTAACAAAGTGAAAGTCCTGTGAGAGGAGCACGTCCTCAAGTGCACAGCGGTGGCAAAACAAAGCTGCTGCTAATTGAGCGAACGAGCTGAGTGAAGACTTGCTAAACTTTGCAGCTGAAATTAAAGACATAGTGTTCAAGGAGTTCTGCCAACTTGTCTAGCAGAGCAAAGGACACGTGTCTCTGTGTCATTAAAGTAAATATATGATGTGCATCAGGAGTCATGTCATCCTATGCACATCTCTCTCACTCCCTCTCTCTCTGTCTCTCTTTTTTCTTGTGCAAACTTTTTGCCAACAGCAACAATCTCTGCATAGATTGGCTCCAATTCGATATAGTTGCTTTGCCAATGGATACACTCTCATATAACTTTATTTTAACACTTGCTCAGCAATTCAATTTTACATATGAAAAGTCAACCAACGTGCCCCTTGCGACATATTGTACTAGAAAAAATCAATTTCAGTTTACCTGACATTGCACCTGAACTTGATTTAAATACATTTAAAGTGTTCGCGTCCCAGCCTGGCGCCCTCACACATAATAAGCAGCTGTCAGGCAAGTTGACTGCACAGAGTGCCAGCCGCGATTGGCATGCAACGGCTTCCATTCAGTCGCAATCACTGCCCGCTGCCCTCTACTCCTGGGCATGGTCAAGTGAACAAGTAGTCTGCCATTAAATAGACGCACTGGAGCGGGTTGCACGGTCTTGAGGGCACCATTGAAAACTTAAAGCAAGGTCAAAATTATGTAAATAGCCATTGAGCTAAGGACTCGAACGAGTAATTACGAATTCTGCTGGTAAATAAGTAGCTAAAAAAACAGCTAGCGGATACGGTAAATAAAAATGCAATGATAGAAATTTAAGGTACGAAGAAAAGTTCTCGGTGACTTGGCAGCGATTATCAATCAGTCCGTCAGTCAGTCAGTCGGTCAATTTTTACAACTCTCTCTCTCTCTCTCCCTCTCTCTCTCTCTCTTTCTCTGACTGTTTCGCTTTGTACGTCCGTCATTTTTTTTTTTTAATTACAGCACTTGGCTTCTATAGAAGTTCGCAGTTATCCTAGGTTACACGATAAACAGATTTTTGCATTTACAGCAAAATTTCAGCAAAATTTCTCTATCTTGGTAAATACCAGAGGAAATGCATTTTCTTTGATGCTTACCCATGATAAACAATGAAAAAATAGTTAAACCGAGAAAGCTGCACGCTGCGCAAAAGACCAGATAACGTTGACGGAAAGTGTCATAACATTAAGCGGAAATGACACGCTTGCCCTAGCAAAAGTATTCGCGTGTAAGCTTAATGCGGTTCACTTTTCTCTTGAAATGAAACTGGAATACCTTTGCCATGAGAACATAGAAGTGAATAATACATAATGCTTTAACATTGTGCAATATTTAATTGAAAAGTGAATCAAAATTGCCAGCAGCTCGGGCTGCATATTAAATGGATATTCACAATGCCGCGCAGCGGGGCACCTAGAGTAGCGTCCTGGGAATGGGTGTGAATGGACCAGTTCTTGTATTGTCGGATAATAATTCGAATGAATTACTTGTGGCGCGTCTTTGTGACGTTACGCACAAGCAAGCTTTGCATTCCATGATTCCGTGGAGACGTCAAGTCGCCAGTCCAATAAAAATGCCTTGCAGGACATTCTGAGCCTGTGATTTCCAGTGACAAGGACACAATATAAACAGCAGCAGCAGCAGCAGCAGCAACAGCAACTGTGAGAATGAATTGAGGTACGCAGGCACGCTGTGAAAGCAGCTAGAAACATCTCGTTATCATAATCAACAGCTACCGCTTACAGTTGCTGCTGCTGCTGCTCCGCCTTTTCGCAAAGAAAACGACATTAATGGAAACATCAAAGAAATTTGATTGCATTTTGCCACAATGGATACGAATGAGGCGCACACAACGAACGCATGAGCCCCAGCGAATGCAAAAAATATACATACAAATGTTTTGTGTATACATATACAAAAATAAACAAACAAACACACACGCACATCTGAAGCAGCCTAGTATAAGTAGCAGCTCGTCATTGTACCAACCAACACCAGCACACTTCTTCTGTTTGTCCATGATATCCAGCTGTGCTGGCAGCCTCTGCTCATTTTCTTGGTCTCTGCGGCACATAAAATGTTGTGCCGCTTGGGCTCAATGTTGTGTTAATTTCATTTGCGTTCAGAAATAGATGCGGCTCAGGGAATGGGAATGGGCAGAGGTTTGCTGCCTTCTCAGCATTTCTGCAGTGAGCTAACGAAATTATGTAGTTACAACTGGAAGGCATGTCCGACCCACTGAAGGCTATGGGCCAGTCGAGCACATGAGCTGGAGTATTTTTGAAGGCAATGTTTGCTTTGCGTTCCGCAAATAGCATCAAACCAAACCAGCATTGCAGCTAATAATAATTTTATGCATTGCTATTGCTGAATATGCAAAATAATTGATAAACTTCATTAAAAATTATTTGCAAAATGTTTTTAGATCTTAGCTAGATTTATATCTTATGACTTTATGGCGACAGTTGAAGTTGCAGAAGTTGAAGAGCTATAGATACAGATACAGATACAGATACAGATACAGATACAGATACAGATACAGATACAGATACAGATACAGATACAGATACAGATACAGATACAGCTGTATCTGATACAGATACAGATACAGATACAGATACAGATACAGATACAGATACAGATACAGATACAGATACAGATACAGATACAGATACAGCTACAGCTACAGATACCCCATCACCGTCCCCATCACACATGTAGACTGATTTTTGTCTCTGGTTTGGCTTTGTGCCCATTTATGCAAATTTTTAAAGAAATTGTTTTAGGCCGTTGCGGTTGGACCCACATGTTGGTCGAGGGATTTTCGAATGGACTTGTTTAGTATTGTTATGCTGGCTGTTAAATGGTGTTTGGCATTTCTGATATTCATTTGAAGTTGCCGCAAATTGAGTTGCAGGCGTGTTGAGCCCTCTGGGCAGCGTGATTGATTGAGGCCAACGCAAACAAGTTCATTTGCCAGAGTTCAAGATGGCTTTAGTCAAGTGAAAAATCCTGTGAATTCATTCAAGTGCACTTAATCTAAATTCTCCAATAATACTGTTGCTTGTATACACTTGATGGCATTTCGCGTATTCGTTTCGATAAAAATACATAATCAAAAGTAAACAATAATGTTGCCAGCATTTATTTTCATGATATTGGCTGCTCTCTTCCAACGCGACGCCTTAGGCCTTGTGCACTTAGCCAGATATTTGAACTCCTCATATTTCCATAAAACAATTTGCTACGCATCTTGAAGCATTGGCGTTCAACAAAAGGGAACTTCAGCAACGTGAAAAATTCAAAATACAAAGAAAAAAAAAAAGTGAACAAAATTCGCATGAAAACAAATAAAGCGCATACGCTGTGTGGGCTCAAAAGGCTGTCAAATATGAATAATGGATGCATCGAGTAAACTGTTCAGTTGCTTTCCCTTTTAGCCAGGCTTTAAGAAATGAATATAAAATGGCGGCAATGCTGCCAAGTTGGCTGTAAAAAACGCACGGACTACGCATTTGACTAGCTGCCAGCCAGGTCAATTTGGAAGTCCTCACACTGACCACGCTTGACAGTTGCGCTGGCAGGCTCAAATATTTTAGAAGCCTACGTGCTGGCCATAGTTAATTTATTATACATCCCTCAACACTGGAGGAGGCCGTGCCAGTGGCAGTGACAATTCTTTAAAATGTGTCTGACAACTTTACTTTAGTTTGTTGATCTTTTATCTGTCTGACATTGTCCTTTTGCGGGGGCCTCAATCAATTGCCAGCTTCTTATCGCAGCTGACAGACAGCGGACAACTCTGACAAGGTAGGGAAAAAAAAAAACAGTTTTATTATGACAGAGAGTTTTCAGGCCGAGCTCATCAGCTGAATCCACATCTCACCTCCAGTCACTTTGGCTCTGATTGATGTTGCTTATTTATATTTGTTGTTTCATTTTTCGGGCATAAATCATGACGAGCTTTAGGTTCATCATGCCATGAATTTACATTTACATTTACATTTCCATTTCCCTTTTGTATGCAGGCATTCACAAAAGGTTAACTTGCCGCGATTTGTTAACTAATTTTTCACAATTGTTTGAGAGCTGAGAGAATGTGGACCATTAATAGTCGTGGCATGTGTGTATGTGGACGCATGCTAAGCTCGGCTGTCTTCCGGCGGCGCCTGCTGCTGCCCGAGCACATATTTAATTAACTTGGCCAGCAGCCAGACAGCGGCACATTAGCACTTCACATATCATGGCATATCATCTTGGTAGACCCCGGGCCAAATGTCATCTGCACTAATGGAATAATTTGAAATCTACTTAGCAGCAAGGACACACCAGAGCACCAGATATTTCTTTTAATTATTTTACGCACTGTTGCCACAAAGTAGCACAGAGAAAACATTACAGCCAGCTGACATACACAATTGGGCGTGTCCCAAGTACTAGTACATGCTCATGCTCATGCTCATGCTGTGCAGCGCAGTTTGTTTTAATTAACAATGAAGTTGACTAATTGAATTATGCGCGAGAGCTGGCTGACAAGGTTGGGAAATGCTTTCCCCATTTTAGTTGCTTTTAAATACTGTCATAGCGAATTATACTTCCGCCCAGAAGTAGGCATAAAAAAATCAAATAATTATAATTTATATCGAAACTTTGCAGTTAGTACAACTGGGCTGTATAGCAATTCTAAATACATATTTTTCGTCAGGCTAAATTGGAAAGTGACAAACTTTCATAATTTCCTTAGATCCAATTACTTAGCGGAGCAATGGAAAGAGTCACTTAGCTAGTTATACAAACAAAGCTACTGATTAGTAAACACTTTTATAGTCCATGGCGCAATCAATCATGAACATATATTATTTAATTGGGCGCCCCCCTTATCGATAACACGATACAAACTGCTGACCGTTGCTTATGGCTTATGCCACGCATAAAAACTAAGCCAAACTACTTTCTGCATGGCTCACTTAGACACATACATATAAAATACACACAGATACGTGCGCTCAATCAAAAAGGTTATCAAGCCTATTTAGTTCGTATTATACAAAAACTTGATTGCAGTTGCACTAGATCCTTGGACTAGTTTATGACCCAATTGTGCCAAAGACTGTGTCAATTTGCGTGGCGTTGCGTTTCGCGCCACCCAAAGTGAAATTAGAAGAAAACACTTCAAATGCACTTACACTTGCAGCCCAGCCCAGCCCAGCCCAGCCCAGCCCAGTCCAGTCAGTCAGTCATCCATTCATCCATCCATCTATCAGCCAGTGGCACACGCACATGTTGCAGTTGACGCCAAGTTTGAGCTTGCATTGGCATTTCAGTCTTTTCAGTCTTATTTGATTTTCAATAACCTGCCAGACTGTTCACTGAGCTGTCTATTAAAAAAAGTTGGCATAGCCGCAACAACTTTTTTTTTTTTTTTTTGGCCTATTTAAATGGCAATGGCAGCTTGTTCGCTTAGGCTCGCTCGTTATCTTAAAGCGCATAGTTAATAGCTCCTCTCATATATATTTATAGTGAATTCATAGCGACTACTTGCAGCTGGTGTTCGCCTTCATTACCGAATTATGGCGGTTTCATGGCTTTGCCCTTAACCTGAACCAACTGTCGCAAAGTCGTTAACAGCGTCGCGTCGCTTGCAAGCGCTGTCGTCAAAAAGCATGAGGCAGCACTTTGACTATGCATGACTAGGCAATACCCTGGAGTGTAAAATTAACTGAATTACCTGCTTCTCTATATTTTATACAATACTCTCTTTTGGCTACTTTAAAGTCCGTTTTTTTTTTTTTAGCTTTTACGCTGTCCATCTGTTGTAAATTACGCTACATTTATATATTTTTTTTGGCCATTACTCTTGCGCCTTTTGCCAGTCCTGCCGCATGTTGCAGCATTGCCTGTGTATGGCATTTAACCATATGCGAGCCGTTGGGCAGCTCGAGTCACGTAAAGCGCGGTCAAGGGATTTTGCTGCATACTCAACTGTTGCAGCAAGCTGTTAAATAATCATTTTTATTTCATTGCCCAAAGTGATTTATTTGTAAATATGAATATATACAGACACTCGCATATTTATTTGCATTATTCAAAAGCCCGCCTCGAGCTACGCTCGTAAATTTTGTTTTGACAACTTTGCGCAGCTACGTTTAATGCTAGACCCATAGGTCTAAGCGTGACTAACTGAATTTAGCTGCATTTATTACTCTCAAGTTAACATGAAGTAGATTGAGTTATGCAGCATCCCTTTGCTGACTTTCACATGCCAGCCAAGTTGACTTATTTGTTGTCACAATTTTTATTGCTCTACCATAAATTGTTGGCCCGCAAGAGGATGCAACTTTTTGCGAGGCTTAGTTTTGAGTGCGCTAAAAACAACATTTGACAGCAAAGATCTGGCAGGCGGAAAGTGTCGGCTGCAGCGGAAGTTTTGGCCATTGTTTATCATGAAACTTGAAATATTTTATTAAATAAAAGGAAAGTTGTTTTTCGCCTTCTTTGTTTTCGGGTTGATCAACAGACATTAAAAGTTTCCTCAGCGAAAGTTAAGGCAAATTTGAAGCGCATAACTGGAACATGGACAACTTTAATACTCAAATACTTAAATTACTTAACATGTTTTACATCCCGCATAAATTAGAATATCAAAGGGATTGTTTTTGACATTTGTTTAAGGAAAATTAAAGATGTTCATTTACATTTCTGATTTACAGCAGCCACAGCCAACAGTCATGTAAGCAGCCAATTCATAATTCCAGCAAAATAAATATGTGTAAGAGAAAAACAAAAAAAAATGTAATTTTATGATAATTGGCATTACGTGCGACTTGGCTGACATATCATTTGCAAACAAATCTGCGTCTAAGTGAGCCATAAAAAATGGCAAGGCGCACGACCTGCGGCAATTGTTGTGGCAACGCGAGCAGCCAGGTCAGCAACGCACAAATATTATATGAAACAATCAGCAAACGCATGATAGAGCCCCAACTTCTGGCTTATCGTATATCAAGCGAAATTACGCCAGCACAAAAAAGAAAGAAGAAAAAACGAAAGCAAAACAAAGGAAACTCTAATAATATCAGCCAAACCAAAACAAAAAGCAAATTGCAAATAACAAAGAATCAAAGCGAAATTCAATCAGCAGGAAACAAGCAACGGCATAAATAAGGAAAAATCATGTTAATATGACAGTTGCCTAGGCCCTGATTCTTATATCAATACTTTATGGCGTATACGCAGCGTTAAGCAAATTGCTTGTTTACTCAATATCAAGACAGCAATAGCTGCGCGCAATGAATCTTGGTTTTTCCTCTCTTTTTTTTTTTTCGTTTCGACTCAACCAGAATGCTTTATAATTTGAGCTTGAAATTAGTTTTCGGCCAGCCGTGCTCGCGCTAAAAGTTTCAACTGATTTTTGATTAAAACTTCAGGAAACTGGCCAATGCTGAGCTTGTTGATGTAATTTGGATGCCATGACCAAGCGCGAAACTTACAGCTGTAAAAGTTTTATTCAAAAAAATTAAAATTAAAAAAATAAAAAATAAATAAATAAATGAAATCAAGCTAAGCGAGAGGTAATGAAACTTAGCCCAGCGACTGATATACATTTCTGGCCATTAAACAGCTTTCGCCGAGGGTTGGCTTTTAATTAAGTTTTTGGGTGGGCATTCACTATTGATTGATGATGCCCACTATTGAACAGCTACATTGGTTTACGCTTGTCCCGTTCGTGTTCCAATTAATGGCAACACGAATTCTAATTAACACAGAAGCCACAACAGCGGCACACAGCTGTCATATATATATATATATATATATATATATATATATATATATATATATACAGAGAGAGAAAGAGAGAGAGCTGGAAAATCACTTGAATACTTTGATTTCAATGCACTTGTCGTGCACCAATTGAGAGTGCACTTGCCGCTCGTGCCTGATTTTCTACCTGCGCCTTATTTCATTTCCATTATTTCTAGCCAATTCAGGGAGCTCGTTTCGTAGCCCTAGCAAAACCATATATACACTCAAGTGTCGCACACTTGTCTTTTCAATGCGTTTTCTTTCTCTGCTGCTACGGCTTTTATTTATTGTCTCTCAAGTAGCACTATTCTATTCTATTTTGTGTCGTCACGTGCCAGCAACGTGCGCTTTTATTTGCCTAGTGCCATTTCGAGATTGTTTGAATTGTTTCGTTTTCAGTATTGTCCAGCTTGGGACATTTTCCTTAAGCCCAAGCAGCCAACACAAAGAGTTGCCTAAGCATTAACTGTGCTAGGATATTATTGGAAAAAAAATGTATATAATTATTTGATTGGATTATTTGCTAAGCACATTAATAGCTGACTATTTGCAATTGGCAAATGAACAATGTTTCTTAGGCTCATTAGTAACACTTCATTAATTTTAATCGAGAAACACAAAACTTATTCAGGCGTATTGTTCCATTGAACTCAAATGAATGAATAGCAAATGCTGTGGCTTCAGCGATTTTCAAGCGGGCAATTGCTTGGAAATGTAATAAGAAATTGTTAAATCAAAAATATACAAATATTTTTAAAGTTATACTTTTTTCTCGCAACTCAAATGTAATTTTAATCTTTATCTTCAGCACAAATCTCTGCATTTCCATCCTTAAGCACATAATTAATGGCTGCAATAATTCAAGACACTTACAGCAATTGGGGAATTCGCAGCTCACAAAGATACAGTCTTAATTTATGATAGTATTTAAATTTGTAAGCCACGTACACGAAACATTACAACACATTTTGTTTCTTTTATTTATTTATTTTTTTTTAATTTTGATATATTTCAAGTAATTTTAGCTTCACATAGTTTCACTGGCCATACGGCAGCAAACGTATTGTTTAATGGGCCGAGCCGATCGTGCGGCTATTATAACCGATTCGTGGCGCACGAACTACAAAATAGAACTGAGACAATATTGCCGAAAATTCGCATGATATAATTCGCAGCGAAGAGCCGGACTCTGACGATGGTCGATGGACGACGACACTGGCCGAAGACGAGAATACGCGCGGCCAGGCTAAATGCAGCGAACGGCAATCGAGCTGTGCGCGTTTCACAGCAGCATTTGGCGGCAACTGCTGGCAGTAATTTGGCCGGAAAGCCAGAAACTAAGTTAAGATCCACAACTGTCAAAGTCAATGTGGATCCTAAATACAGCGCAAAGTCAAACAAAGTTAAACAAAGTCAAACAAAGTCAAACAGTGTCTGCAAATGCTTGCTCTTAACTTGCCTAGAGATTCTCTTAAATTTCAGTTTGCTGCGCAGGCGCTCTTTATGCGCAGCTGTTGTTGAGCAAACAGCTGTTTACCGTTAGCTGTTGCTCGCTTGACAATATTTATGTTTTTGGCTTAGTTTTGCTTTGTGCTCTGTGTGCACACTTTGCCCACTGTTGTCTGCCGTTTGCTATGTTTGCTCTATTTGCTTTGCTTTCCATTTCCTTAACGCTCCTCGCGTGCGGGGTTAAGGTCAATGCAAAAGGCGACAACAGATGGCGCTATGACGCCGCAGAATTGAATGAAAAGGCCCACATTGTGGCTGGGGTAATGGCCTCAGCTAATTTATGCAGCCAACATGTCGTGTACGCAATGTGGTTAGTGCCATGTTTAATATAACGACCACAAATGCTGCCAGCATACAAATAAATATTGCTGTCGACCCAATATTTAATTTTACAGTTCATAAAGTCGAATATCCCACAAGTTTAGCTAAACTTTAAGGCTATGCACTTCTTGAAGCTAAACAGCTAAATTGCTGTCGGTTCATTATCGGCACTTCTGCAATAGTTGGCAGACCCTTTCACAGAGTTGGCAAATCCCTAGCATTTGTCAGAGCACGACTTCAGCTGTGTCGCTATTGTCTCCTTTATGCAAATGATGCGTGAAGCTGCCGTGGCAACAAAGCAGCCCCAAGTGCTGATCCGGCTGCTGCGGGTCCAGCTGTTGGCTCTGATACAAGTTGTGGTTATGGTGCGTCGTCTGGCTGTCATGTTGGCCAACAGATGCGTCCATCAAATAACAAAGAGCTTGTACTCCAGCATGTTAAGGCCTTAATCCTTTAAGGCAACGCGCGGTCTGTGCCAATTCAAGCACGACCTGAGTGGAAACACTGAAACTGGTCTAGAATTCAGCTAGCTTAAAGCGCAATTAAGGCCAACGACGACTCGTTTAGTTCCCCATTTCCATTCAAAATGATGAATAATCAAGCTAAATGCTGCTGCGATTTGCTGCCACATAACTTAAAGCTAAAGAGCTGGGGCAGCTGGGGAGCACAGGAAGTGTGACAGCCGAATGCAGCGGCTGTGGCTATGGCCGCCACCAAATGCTGCCAAATTGCAAGCTCATTGGCAATGCAGCCAGAAATGCGCCAGCGGCAACAACGTTGCCAAAAATATTGCCACCAAAAATGTTGCAGAGTTTTCTCGTTAGTGTTTCCGGCTCAGTGGACCAGCATCACCCGAACCCAAACCCCACTTCCTGGCCTGCTTATGATGAGCCATGATGTCATAGGGGCGCAAAGCTAGTTGCAAATACTCGACAGGGTTGGCCTCGGTGCAAGCGACTTGCATAATTAGTGCAATTGCCGTTTTTGGTTGACCAAATTGCAAATGAGCTTAACTCTGATATGCACACATACACACAAACATACACACATATATGAATATGTGTGTATATAGCTTATGTAAGCTGCAGGGCATGGAATTATTTATGATGCTTTAATGCAAGTTCAGTTTTTTCAATGCAACCGAAATCTAATTATTTTTAACTACAAAATATTTATATGAATTTCACATTTTTATTGTTCATAAATTCGAAATTCGTTCTCAAAATATTAAAAATCAAACTCTATCCAATTAAAGGCAAACAATACGCAAATTTATTGCAGAGCATTTTTAGAAAATATTCACAAAGATAACAAAAAATATAATATACATATATAAAATAACACAAAAGGTAACCGAAATGAAATGAAAACATGCCAGCCAGCATGAAAAATATGAAATAAAATTCCACATACATACATGTATATATATATATATATATATATATATATATATATATATATATATATATATATATATATATATATACATATATCACATGCAACTAAGCATTGAAGCGGAGCGATATCTTGGTGTGATTGTAAATAAAACCAAATACTACATGCGATTTGCACTGGCAGCGTAAATAAATTTTTATTTATTGAGCTGCGGCGCGTTTTCATGGGGAGTGGGCGGGCATCCATGTGCGGATATGGATACGGACATTTGTGCTGACAGCCAGGCATATTGCATGGGCTTCTATGCATGCTTGGGTCTCTGGCACTGCGACAGCCACAAAAGGGGCTGGCCCCGACACGCATTTGGCCAAAGCTCTTGTCAATTGCCGGGACAAGCTGAGAATTTGACAGGCTTTCAAATGTTGTTGCTACGTGCCTCCCACATAGTGTGCGTTAGTTAAAGTTACATTTTTTGATATCTCTATGGATTCATTTGATTGCATTTAGCAAATGCCTTCTGTCATTAGCCTTAACTCTGCAGCGAAGGGGGTAAGTGGGGGAGCGGCGAGGGGCCCTGTGTTTCGATTGTAAATAAATAGAACGTCAGCTGAATGCTAAACATTTTCTTTATACATTTGCTTTTTTCTCTCTTTGCAAACATAAAGCAACAGCAAATAGCAGCAATTGTGTCAGCGAAACTGTTCAATATTTCTTTCGCGTGGGCAGCGACAGTTTTCCAAAAGGAAGCGGCGAAAGGCGCCCAATTCTGCGGCGCCCAAATGTGTTTATTCAAATGGGCAGCAGCAACAGCAGCAGCAGGAGCGCAGCCAAGTCTACAATGGGCCCAAAATGGGGCGTTGTAATGGCAAGTAAACCTATAGCTAATAAAGGAATATAAATGTAATATAAAATAAAATAAAATAAAAATAGAAATAATTTGCATAAATTAAAACAATTCAAGAATTTAATTTGTTTCACGAAAATCTTTTCTGTGACGCTCCTGCTTTGGCTGCCTAAGGCGTTCGCTGTCAAATTTGCTAAGAAAATATATAACAATATCTGGCTTAACTTATTGCCGCTGAATGTAAAGACTAAATTAGATTTTAAAACTGAAGCTGAAATCGTGACGATATCAATTTGCATTTTATTAAAACGCCAAGGACAATCCCGAACTTCTCCACTTGGCTTTTGTACATTAATCAAACAGCAAGTTAAATGCCCGGGCGTTAGGCGTAAAAATATATAATGTCATGCCACATAAAGCAGAGCCCCAAAGCGGAACTGGCATGAAAGCCAGCTGTTATTTAGCACTGTTTAAATCAACTGTTTCTGGCTGCTTCTCACTTTGAGACTAGCTAGCTGGCTAGCTGGCTGGCTAGCTGGCTGACAATTTGTTGTCGCATCGCTTGTTTTGCACATTTCTATGCGACGGACTTCAATTGAACACACGTGGGCACACGGGGGTCAATCACATGGTCAGCAAATCTTTGATTTTACGTGCGAATGACTCTGCTTATCTGTCGACAGCCTGACAAAATCAATCTCAATAACAAATTTGATTGCATGTGTGCACTTGGCGTATACGTGATTTGCTTTGTGGCGCCCAATACTAAAAATAACCAAAACATCTATTAACAACAAAATTGTTTTATGTTGTCGACTAACTTTTGGACTTGAATAGATTTATTTTCAATGTATTTTCAATTTATTTAAATTCGTGACTATTTATCACTTGAACCCAATACAATCTAGTCTGCGGTTTCTAGTTTACCTAACGTGTTTTATTAGAAATTTCCATTATCCAAACCAAATATTTAATGGGACACACGTCCCACTCTATTCGACTGCCAAACTATAAAACTGGTCGCCAATTTAGGCGGCGGAAGTGCAGCTTCGAGCACCACTGTGACCAACTGCTGACCCACATCTGCTGCGTTTCGGCTACGAAGCACGTCCAGAGTAATTTGTCCTCTTTTTTTTCGCTTTTTCTGTTTTTTTTTTTTTTTTGGCTGTGTACCTTGGAGAAATCTGCGTAATGACGTTGGCGGCCGCCTACCGGCCGCTAACATTGTTCATTTCTCACCTGGACACCGTTGAGCTAGACTTTTACTATTCAACGTTTTTTCTTTTTTTCTGGGGCTGGTAATTTTTCTTTGTAGCTCGACGTCTAAGCGTAAATTAATTAAAAGCAACAGCTGCAACGGCAGCATCAAGGGGACGCTTAAAAGGTCGCCCGGGCAGCCTTATAATTTACTCATGGCACAGTCGTAATTATAGCTAGTACAGAGCGCACGATCACAGTTAAAGCGCCGCTCGTACAATGTGGCGCATGAATTATTTATTCGCTACATCAAATGATTAAGCTACAGCAGCAGAAGTTTCCCCCAAATGCACAATGCAAAATTGTAATGCAGACTGCAAAGTGCAAAATTAATTATGATACAGCTCAGCATGCGAAACTTCTCTGTTGCAACAAGCAGATGCTTCAAAATGCGGAATTCAAATTTAGTCATGTGGTAAGGCCAATTGCAGCACAGCTTACATAACTAGTGAATATGGATGCAAGAGTTGGATATTAATGCTGTTAGGTTAGGCAGGCCAGCTGAGGGTTTGCTTATGATAAGAAAATAATTAATCTATGTACAAATATAATATAAATATATAAATAGTCGTTATTAATATCTGTGATAGTAGAGCTGCAGCTCACAATAAATTTTTGCTTTTAATAAATTTTGTCTCTTTCTTAATGTTTGCAATTCGCAGCCATTCACTCACACTTTGATAAAAAAAAAAAAAAAAACACTGAGAGAGCATCGGCTCTGTAGCAAGTTCGTTCGCGATCGGCTCTCATTCGTTTTTCTTTCGTTTTGCTTCTCTCTGCTTGTCGCCCGAACGCGCGATTGCTAAACGAAGTAAAACGTCGTTTATGCATGTATTTGTATGTGTGAGAGAGCTGCGTTCGCTAAACACATCCATTGCATACGTGAATTGAATTTGCGAATGTGTGTGTAAATGTGATTAAAATTATTTGCTCACTTACTCTCATTATACGAATGCCAATCGTAAGCGATGTTCGTTCGATCACATCACACGAAGCGCTCAACTCAGAGGTGCTCAGCAGAAAACAAAAACGAATTGAAGCGAAGTCTTTTGCGGAGACTGAGAGCGAGTCAGTTTTTTTTATTCGTGAGCAGAGCGTTTTGAGCTAGGCCCTTAATATAAGTGCTTTAAAATAGAGCGATAAGCTTTTGCTCAGACTCTCATCATCAGTTTTTATTCAATTTAATCTAGTCGCAAACAAAAACAACGTTGATAAGCAGCTTTGGCTTTAATCTAATACTGCTATAAGCCCACTCTCGCAACGGCTTATGCCTATTTATATTCATATCTCTGCGCAGCTATTTATATTAATTTATTTTATTTGCGTTTTAAACTAGAAGAGCTGGTAGCTGTTTGCTGTCATTTGCTATATGATTTATGGCTTGGTATTCGCCATTCAGACAATAAATTTTGGAAATACATGAGTATTTCTACAACATTTACCAGTTATGCCAGCTGCTCGAAAAACAGCTCCTAGAAGCAACCGCCACCTGCCCAAGACCAGCAAGAAAAAAAAAAAAAGCAAAGAAAATACATAACGCATACGCACCGCAGCACAAATGTAATTCATGTTGTGCACTGAATTATAAATAAACTGTAATAAGCTTTACATATACTCAAGCACAGACACATCTACCACACTGAATTGTAATTTATGAATGTCAGGTTCATTTAAATTTCAGGCGCAGTCAGAGCATTGAAATTCAAACCACAAATCAAATTAGCCATACGAATTGATAAAGCTCCTTGATTACCCATAAGAGTACTCTAGTAGCATAAGATGCTCACTTGCAGTATAGTAAACTCTTAAATTGAACGACTTATGAGCTCAGCTTTAAACATTCAGTCAAAGTGACAAAGCTAAACGAAGGCAAAAGGCTTCCAGCAAAAATCCAAAAACTAGTCCAGCTCACAACTCAAACAACTGATGCTCCGAGCGCAGTTGCCGCATAATTGGTCTGTGTGTGTGTGTGTTTAGTAATGGCAAGTCAGCCAGCGTAGTGCTCGCACACATTTACCGTTTTTAGGGGCACGCATACAAGCAAACAAATTCAAAGCAATGGATGGCTAATGGACGCTGTGCGGAGCGGCAGCTGCCCAAAAGTTTCCAGTTTTCGTTAGTTGAATTATGGGCGACATTTTCGACGCTTTGCTACACTTATGCGCTCTTTATATGGGCGGCACGTGCCTGCTGCCAGCATTTAAGAGGTTTTTAACTTTCTTTTTACATACCAAGCGTAGCCAAACAAAAGGGTATCAGCAAACTGTGTGCACTATAAACAGTCGAGTTTATAGAGAACCTTTTAATTTGCAGCAGGGTATGTGTTAATTAAAGCATATATGTACGTGCTTAGAGTATTTTATGCTGAATATTAAGTTTATAGAGCTCTTACGGATTACAGCTTGCGCTTATCCTTCCATCACACTGAGTTCAATAATTCCTGGAACCTTCATATATATTATAGCTCCTCAAGCTTAAGGCTGACAGCTGCGCTACTTAGAGTATCTCTTAGTTGAGCATCTTTGTTTAAATTTAACTTGTCTTCCACTAAAGCCCTGCTTGCTTGACTGCACAAAAAGCACAGCGTGAAAACTGTCAACAAAATTGACTGAAGACCTGCTAAAAAGTCTCAATTGCTAAACAAGCAACAGCAAAGAGAACAAAATCAAAATCAATTTTCGCACAGCTGCTATACAGTATAGAGGAAGTGCACTTCAATGGCACTTTACAGTTTTTCACTAATCTGAAATTTATAATAAATAATAAACTGATTTTCGTTTGCCAATTTGACATGCGCGTGACTGAGTCTTTTGTTTAATTTGTCATTGTTTGAAATATTCAAGTAATTTCTTTTGTTGCTTTTATCTTGTTTGACGTCGTGTCCTTTGTGCCCTTTGTCATTAGTCGTTTGTCGCCTGTTGTTGATTTCCGCTGATTCGGCACCTGCTGTGACTGGTGACTGCCTACTGAGTGTATGTGTGTGTGTGTGTGTGTGTGGTTTGGTATGTGGTGTCAAAAGTAAGCTGGAGCTGCTGTGAAAAGATAATTAAAATTTGTATTGCTCAAAGAGTCTAGCATCCAGCCGTTATGGCAATTGCTATGGTTCTGTAACCATTTTATATAATTAATTATAGTATGTATTTGTATATGTGCTTTACTTATTGCAAATTGCTCATTCGCAGTGGTGAGCAGTTGATGCATGCTGCCTTTGCTGAGGCTTCTCTTCATTGGCATTTCAATTATACAATTTCAATTTCAATGCACAACTAATGAGCACTTCAAGATGTGAATAATGTTCCACGAGCATACTTTAACGGATACTCGTTATGCATAAATTGTTAATATTTATGTAAATGTAATGGGAAAATAGAAAACGTTAAGGGAAACACTCAAATTGAGTCTGCAGAAAGGATAGCTAAGGTTAAGAGGTAGTATAAATTAAACCCAAACTGAACTTAAGTTGGCAAAATTGACAGGCAAAAGGCTAAAACGTATTTCGGGCCATAAAAAGCAACCAGTCACCAGTGGAGGATTGGGCTGGGTCAGCTCAATAGTATGGGCCACGAGCCTCCAATGATCCGCACTTTACTAATGGCAATATAAATCATAAGCCTATTGACTTGCTTGACAGCCCATGCCGCTGCGAGCGCCTTACCTCTGATCCCCTTTTATGGGCTTCGCAACATTTGAGCTTTATTTGGGAAAACCTATTTTAAATTCCGTCTACAATGTAATGTATAAACGAAGCACGTCGTCGAGTTATAAAGCATTAACGTGCGTGTTTGGTCAGAAAAGTGATGTTGCGAAAAGAATGAAGGACTAAAGTGGGTTCTCCACAATGAAAAGTATTAAATAGAAACTAACATAGCAGCATTTAGCAAATGAATGCAGCATTCCACAATATTTATTAATATACATTACGTATTCTGATTTCTCGCGGGACAAACGAACGAACGAACCGAAGTGTCGAACGAATAAAAAAGGAGGCGAAATCCTCAACAAAAATAACCTGAATTTTATATCATACTTAAAAGCGCTTCACAGTAATTGAAAGAACTTCAGTGGCTGCATGGAAATGAATATGAAATGTCAAAGAAAATACTCTGCCTACGCAACACTTCAAGCTCTACTAAATTCACGAACGATAAGCATTTCCGTTCAGTTGTGGCTCCAACTTATGCAATATTAAGTAGCTCCTCCTACAACACATTGAAGATGTAAGATGAGAAGCACTTTCACCTGTTTGCAGCTGGCAATAATATTTTTAAATTGAATTCATAAAGTTGCTTTCATTTCATATTTATGGAAAAATCTGATTTTACAGTTATTTCACATAAGAGTTTCTTTATCTTTATATAATATTGCCAAGGCAAAATAAGTTTTCGTTCTATAGGCATTCAGCATCTGCCTCACAGCTGCTGTAATAATAATCTCAATCGACCGCATCTTATGAGTTGTAATAGCTAATTAAAGGCACTAAGATTTATATCTGAAATGGCAATTAGGTGAGCATTTAGCCAAAGATTGAGCACGCTCACATGCTATATGCCTGTCCTTTAAATACATACATAAGTGGATACTAAGCAACTAAAGTGCTTAATTATGATTGAGCAGCAGCAACAAGTCAAGCGAGGCAGCCAGGATGAGCAAACTTGCCATAAGCATCAGCTGTTGCAGAGCAGCTACAAATGAGGTCACGTAAATATTTTAATTTGACATTAAAGCACATGTAGAACGTATATTTACCTTTTGCCTGAAGATTGAAGGCATTACAAACATAATTCAACAAGAACAGTAAATTTTGCTGCTGTCGTTAACTGGCTAATGTATGTTTCAGTGTGTGTATATGTGTGTGTCTCTCTTCTGTCTGGCGTAATTGAGCACTCACTCAGTTGACAGCCAACTGGGCGTATGCGTGATATACATACCTCTCTATCTCTCTGTGTGCGCTGCTTCGTCTTTGCTTTGTGTATGGATCTGCTTAGTAACGATGTTGATTTGAGTAGGCCATATGCCTGCTAATGACAACTCTGACCTCGGTAGCCCATAAGCTGCCCTCAACAATCTATGCGAATCGTATATTTCAGCTCGAGTTGCGGAAAAAATTACCAACTTATTGATTTTCAATGACAAGCAACATAAATAATCAAAAGCATCACAAACCATGACTGAGAGCATCAAAACAGAAAGAACTTTAAACAAAAACATCGAAGAACACTTTCGATTACTTTCGAATTTTGTGATTACTAACCATGACGGCTTGAGCTCTTTGATTGAACTTCTTCACATAAAACTTCACGTTTTATGGCATCAATATTTGATGGCTTTGCTCTGCGAATGTATTACGAATGTATTGCTTATATTATCTGCAGCTTATATGGATTTCCTTTTGTATATCATATGCTAATCCTTTTGGTAAGCAGCTTTGCGCTTTATCCTACTTTAATAATTACAAACATTCATACGCCACGTGGTACACAAATGGCAGATTCATTAGACAGAGTTCACAAAAGATTTTACGACGCGACAGGTTTTTTTGCGTTTACTTGATAAATGTGCTGTCGTGTCATGTTGTGTGTCGTCTGTGAGTGTGGGTCTATGTGCTGGATGGGTGAGTGTAATGTCAGCTCTGCCAGTCGTTAGACAGTCAACACGTGCATGTCACGCTGCTGCAGCAATTTATGTGCTGTCATGCTGCCTGCTCGCAGTTAACTGGTCTTTATGCCTTTTTAATATGCCATCAATGAGCCATCAAAAATGCAAAACACATAAAATTCACAACTAATTAAACGAAAGCAAACAGAACTCGAAAAAAGTTTGTCAAGCCGAAGGCAATGAAACCGAAAGCTTAGAAGACAAAGCAGCACCAACTCCAAGCTACATATATATATTTTACGCAGATAAGAAGAAAGTTTTCTACTGCGCCATTGCGCCATTGTGGGCGTGGCTTGAAGATGAACGTGTCGGCGTTATCTTAATTCGTTCATTGTTAATTAATTGCGTAATTAAGTTTTATTGTTGGCCAGCTTATCGTAACATCTTAATGGAGTCTTGCAGCACAGTTTATATACCCAAATGGCTTTTAAAGCCCTTTGATGCCTGTCAAACAAACCCAAACAAAAATTTAAAAAATATATATAAATTATAGCCGCATAAATTCAGCATAATTTACATTTCCGCAGAAAAGGACATTTTCATTAGGGTAAATCATAGTGTCAAGAAATCAAAAGCCAAAAAGTGTCAAACAGCAAAAACTTTTAAGGTCGCTAGCCCTAAGCAACGCGCACAATAATGTGCATGGATGAGTAAGTATATGTGTGTTTGTGTGTGTGTGTGTTTATGCATGTTGTGCGCAGTCAGCTGTAAGTGCAAGCACACACACACACACACACACAGACACACAGTTGAGCTGCTGTCTGGCCTTCGCTCAGGCGAAATTTGCGATGCAGAGTTTTTTCTTTTTTTTTTTCTATTTTTCAAACACACGAGAACCAAACGAAGCGTCAGCCAGTGTTGATTAAGTCAAAAATATTCTAAAGCAAAATCACACAAATGCGCATTTCAAATACACTTCTCGAATACAATTCAAATTGTGAAACTAAATCAAGAGCAAATAACAATTGAATACAATTCCAAAAGGTTTAACAAACTGCAATTCAAGTTCAAAGAACGCTATTGCTCCCTCTCTCTCTCTCTCTCTCTGTATGTCTCTCTCTTTCTCCCACGCAAAAAATATGCTAATATTCAAGTAGATGTTGACGATGACGAGGACAACATCAACTGCGCTGGTATAATCATGTGCGCCATTGGGCATTGAGCGAAATGTCCACTTAAGTCCAGTCGTTCATCAGAGCTGCTCTCAAATTTAAATTGCAATTTGGCATTGCGTCTGCTCTTTTATTTTAAAGCTGGCCAAACAGAGTAAATTTGCATTCGGATAGCATTTGAAGGGGACAAACAGGATTACTTTGGGCTTATAATCACATTTGGTGCGCTCTGCTGTCAGGCTGCTGATATGTGGCTTTTGGCCAGCTTAAGCAGCTCGTAAAAAACCAGAACCAAAATCCCATTTGCCTCTGGGTACAATAATGAGACCTGAAGTCCTGGCCAATTGTCAATGTGTGTGTTTTCAAACAGGAAAACGTTCCTAACAGAGAAAGAGAGTCGATGACTAAAACATACTGTGTATTATTTTATACCATACAAATTTGACTACAAATATTTGCAGAACCTATCCCAGCTACTGCACGTATATACCGCTTTTGTGCTTAAGCTAAATTTAATCGCAATAAGATACTCTGTTTTTAACAAGGTAAATATCATTAGCTACTAAGCTGCATATATATTTTTGGGCTTTAACTGCTTGAGCAAATATCATCAAAGCGAGCCAGCTTTGAAGACAGAGGGACAGTAGGGACATTTGAGCTGGCAGTTATGCCAGTTTACTGCTCAGATTCATTTGCAAATCTCCTACATGCAGGACTTTAAACAGTAAGGCCGTAACCCAAGGCAACATGCGGCTCAAGACATAAATCATATGTGTTGTTGGGCTAGGCTAATGTGTGCTCTTAGCAAGGCAGGCAGCTGTAAGAAATATGACTAATTACACTGAGCCAGCAGTTGGAAATATCAAACTGAAATAACAGCAAAGATATTGTAAGCTAAGCTAATTATGCAAACTCCAGTTGATGTTATTCGGGCAGATAAATTCAAATAATATAATATATATATGAGAGTTTCTTGAACAGCAGCAATTTGCATATTTATTGGATACATGCTGCCACAACTTGTGGCCACACTCAGGTTGTGAGTTTAATTAAACTCGCAATGCAATTAAAAAGCACATGAAACATTATTATTTTATAATTTAATAATTTTCAATAAAAAAAAAAGCATAAACAGCAGAGCTATGTGTGTGCGTCGCTTCCTTTGACTAATTAACGCCTCGAATTCTCAGCTGCCTCACATATGGCTGAAGCGAAATGAAATCCAACCGAAAGTCGATATACTGCGGCAGCTTTAGCTATTCATTACCAAAACTAATTGGGATGTCAAAAGCGTTATATACGAAAATATCTCAAATTCAAGTTCAACAAGAGCAAATTGAAATATCTTTTTTGCAACTGCTTTTAAAACTAATATCAAAGCGCAAACTTTTAGCGGCAAAGAACTGTAAACAACAAGAGAATTGTATGTAAATAAAAGAGCTGAAGCAAACACTGAATAATTTTTGTTTTTTTGGTAGTTTCGAGAATTGAGCTTTATATTTTATCATAATAAAAGGCACATAAATTCCAAGAAGCTGTGAATTTTTATTAATCAAGTAGTGAATGCACAAACAGCAGAACAACAGACAGAGAGTCAGAGCGAAGAAGTAAACAACTCTTTTCGTTTCAATTCTGCTTTGTTATGAGTACGCTTTTAGTTCTGCTTTTGCATTTTAGCCCTTTCCACATAATGTTGCCAACTTTATTTGGCTGAAACCTTAACAAGGACAACAGGAAATCCATTAAAAGCGAAAAGTTCGCTTCATAAATTTACTTAGGCAACTTTTTCTATATGGGATACCCTTAACTTTTCCACTTCTCTCGTAATTTTTATGATCACCTTCCCATGAAATAAACCGAACAAGCCAATTGCTTTAGCTTGAGGCCAGCCAGCAAACATGGTAAGACACATTGGTACTCCTCGCTCATTCATGCTCATTTTCACTTTAGCTCTTAACGGCAACGCTTTAAAGTTCTGGCCAAAATGGCTGCTAAAGTAAACGATTTGTTCACACTAAAACTGTTGCATACTTTATGGCAGCGGCGACCTTTAACGACCCGTGCGGGCCATGGCTGTTGATGTTAACAAGCGCATTAAAGCTGAAATTGTGATGTATGCAAATTTCACAGCCAAGCTCGAGGGTCTCCTTAAGCAGCGTTTGACTGGCAAATCCTGCCTGCTTAACATACTACGCTCTACCAATGCCTCCTCTCATATATGTTTCATATACAGTTGACTTGATATATGTTGGAAGCTTTTAAATCAATGGGCTTTAAGAACCATAACCTCAACCATGTATTTGCATTCGCTTTCCCTCGTTGGCTGGTCAAACTGAGTGTCTCCTCATAAAACTTTCATTTTATCTATTTATACGCTGAACCCATTGAAAATGGGAATTCAGGGTATACAAGTTTTGTGAAAATGTATATAACAGGCAGAAGGAGACGTCGCAGACGCCACAAAGTATATACATTCTAGATCAGCACGAACAAAATAAGTTGATATAGCTCTGTCCGCTTGTCCGTCCGTCCCACGCAGCCACGGCAGCATTAAGAAGAAGCTTTAAGAAGAAGCGTATTAGTTTTCTTGCAGAGTTCAGGGTATCTCATAGTCGAGCAGTCTCGACTAGAGCTATCTTACATATTTTTTTTTTTTTTATTTTTTGCGATTGCCCACAGTGAACAGTATTCATTTTGTTCGCACGTTTCAATATCTACGACCTGCCCTCTGGCCGTGTTCAACAATTCCGTAAAAATTCGCAGCATGTGTTGCACATGTTGCGGATCTGTGCCGGAAGCAACCATCATGCAAAATTCCATTTATTTCAGAGTATTTCTGGCCGCATGCATATCAATGCAAAAGGCACAAAAAAAAGTGTTCTTAAAATCACAAATGCGTTCAAGTTTGAGTGCACAGCGAAAAAAATCGAATAGGGTCAAAGCAAATGCAAGCAGAAGATCCTCAGCATAATACTGAGCACTCAAGTGAGTAATATCTCAGCGGCTGGCGCAGCTATAAACTCTATAATTATGCCAGATGAAAATCAATTCATGTATGAACGTGGGCTGGACAATTGGCCACGTTCAAGCAGATTAAAGTAGAGTTCTCAAGAGCACTGAAAAAAGCTGATGTGCCAATGCGAGGGTCGTATAATTATTACTTACATTTGCATATGTGTGTGTGTGTGTGTGTGTATGGGTAGAATTAATTGAATTCAATTAATCAGCGAATGAATTATTATAGCTGCCGGCAGAGAGATGCTATCTATCGCATATATCTGATGTTTGACTGAAATAACATGAGCTGAAAATAAAGCATTTTATGTCTGATTAGCAAGCATATGTATATAAGTATATATAAAAAGAGAGAGAGAGAGAGAGAGAGAGAGAGAGAGGAGGGGAGAAAAATTATACTAGCCATTCAATTAGCCTGCGGGAACTGATACTTTTGGCCAGTTCAGTTGGCATTAAACTGTTTGCCTTTGCTTTCATTTGCCCAGCGACCTTCGGAATGTTTTAGCGTGCGTCGACGCGGCCATCAGATATGAAAATTGTAATTTTCCGAGCCAGTGCGATATATGAATACCTTTGCCTCACAATTGTGTATTATGTGTGTGTGTGTGTGTCTGTGTGTGTGTACGCGTGCATGAATATTAATATTAACGCGCACACACACACACAACTGCAGCGCATGCCTGAATAAAAGTTGCCTATTGTTTGGATCAAATGAGTTTTGGTTTCTGCTTCTGAAATGTCCTGCAATGTTAGCAATTAGTAGTTGTGTGTGTGTGTGTGTATGTGTGTGTATGTGCGTACACACACACGCACATCAAGCATGGCTATTCATATATGCGTGTCTATGGTTTGCGGCATTAACTTTGATTAATCCTTTATTAAGCACTCGCACACTTCAGGGCTTAAGGCCATGGCAACAGTCGTGGCCAGAGTATTAGGCACAGCGCACGCTAAGCAGCTAAAGCACTTATATAAACATATGTATGCAATGATTTGACGATTTACTGATTGTGCACACACAAGATAAATGGGCAGGGGAATGAGTGAGCGAGTGTGCAATACATACAGTTGATCGACTATGCGTTACCCTGTAAGCTATATCGATGTCACTGTTGGAAATACAGCAATAATTTCCTATATCATAGATCAAGATATCACTAATAACTGTAATTTGTCATGTAATGCACATGATAGCGCACAAAGTTTGATAAATCGTATTTGTAGCGAAATGCTGAGCGTTAATTGTACGATAAATTTAGGTCCTCTGGCTCAGCAGCTGCGTCCCTTGATGCGAGAATTATTATTGTTGTTGCCATGTTTGGCGTTTAATCATGCTGTGGAGCATACTTTGAGTGCCCTATAAATAGCTTGTTGTTGTTGTTGTTGTTGATGACAATGCTGGCTGCCGCTCATTAAGGAAATTAGCATTGCGCAGGCTCTTAACGATGTTTACTAATTAAAATATTTGCTTGGAAAAGGGTAGCTTGAACCGTCCAGCATTAAAACAAATCGTTCGCATTGACTGGGCTTTTTATTTGCTTTGCTTATTTTTTAAATTTAATTAAAATTCAAGTGGAGCCAAAAGAAACAGCGAGAAATGAAGCAGCTAACAGCAGGCCACACGCTTGTGACAAGACATGAAAAATGTCAAGAAGGAACCAAATCAAATTTAGGTTTGGTTAAATCAAGACCGAATCAATCGAGCAGGCAATTGCTGCTAAGAAAAAAGCAGATAACAACAAACAAAAAAAAAAAGCGAGTTGCTTCGCAGCATTCTTATTAAGAGCGCGATTCTTGGAAGCCTGCACAGAAAAAAATATGTTAAGCTGAACGGCAAAGGGCGCTCTTGGGAAGTGTTAAAGTTTATCGAGAGTTACAATTCGTATGCCTGACGGGCCCCTTTATCGATTTCCCATGATGAATGATGTTGGACGCGCCGCTGTCAATCTCGGATGTTTGCCAAGTTGCTCTCTAATTATTTCCAGCACAATTTCACTCAAGTATTTGCACGCCAGCCCTGTCTCGAGCATTTCGGATTAAACTTGCTTTATTTGTTTTCTCTCGAGTGTTATTTCTTGGTCACCGTTGATCCCTTGTTACTTTATTGTTCACTGAATTGCGCCTGTCAATTTAAAAACAATATTTGCACACAATTTTATAAGATGTTTGGGTTTGCGGCTTCAGCGAATTACACACACACACACATACACAGGGAAACCCTTAGACTTGTGTGAAATAAACCCAGAACAAATAATACAAGAGCTGCATATCAAAACACTCGCAATATATTCTGTGGGCGGCATTGTGTGCTGAGGCGGGGGGCGTGTCAGCTGTTTGTGCGGCCTGTTAACGACACGAGCTCATGTCGTGTGTATTCCATTCAGCCATGTGCAAATGTTGTTGCCTTAGCTGTTGCGGTTACAAGCGCCTGTCGAGCTATTTATGCATAATCACTTGGGCAAATACCCTAACCAAAAGTATGCCGACCTCATCAATGAGTATGCCCCACAACAAGTGAGAAACTTCAAGGAAATCTGTGAATTCCTTTAAGCAATTTATAGTGAAAGCATATTTGAGCCCAAGTAGCAAAAAGGCAAAAAGTCTGGAAACTCATTAAGAATTTTGACTCAAAAATGTTTTTATGGCAAATACAACCGCAGGCAATAGGAATATATAAATAATACACTTCACGACAGTAGGGTAGTAGCCTAGCCTCTTTGTTTGATTTTCTATTGCCTCAATTGCTATTCTCTGCAGTCTGTTAGCTGTTTTGCATTTTAAGCCCATAATTCGCATATTTGATGCGATTTCGGTTTGAGTTCTTTGGAATTGTTTATTTTATTTCGACAACATTTGCTTGCCGCAGCGAGAGATTATTAAAATTTGATGACTACTGCATTTATTTTGCCTTGTGCATTTGTGATATGAATATACGTATCTATGGCCAGAGCTGGCATTCCATTACAGTTAGTGGCAAAAGCTAACGCTCACACTGTCAGTCTGTGACGTTGACAACAGCATGCTGAGACGTTGCACTTTACTAACCACCTGTCAGCTTGCTAAATGTCACTGCATTGCACAGGTGTGTCTTTTACCTGTGCAGCCGACACCTGGGGCGATCCCAGCTAGCACTAGCTAGAGCTGCAAATAACTGTCCACACACGAACACTCAAATGAAGTTAAATTTGTCACATAAATAGAATTTATAGTGCTGCGAAGAGAGAGAGAGAGTTAAAGTTGCACAAATCGTCGTCGTTGGGTAATTCAATTATAACACTTAAGTTTTGATGTCATCTAAATTAAATTAAACACAGCAAATAGTAGCACGCATTTAATTAAATGGAAATCGTTCATAATGAACATATATGTATATATATGCTCTAAGTGAAAGTCAGACGGGTTGCATGGTATACTTCTCTAGTCTATACAATGCTCGACTTAAGCTATCCACACTTCCATTAGACAGAGCAAAGGCGAATGATGCACAGATTGATGAGTCCTTCATTAATTCATGTTGGGGGAAGAAAATGGATAAAATATTGCAGACAGCTTGTTAGATAAACTGACTATACATTTGTAGATATAAAGAAAGAGAGAGAGAAAGATAAACAGATTAATGCATCCAAACATCCATCCATCTACTCAATAGTGAGTTGTCTTTCGTTTATCTTACCTCTATTTATATTGTTGTTATTTATGTATAAAGCTTCCTCATGGTGCACTTATTTCATTTGCCTTCTATTTATCTATTCAACTATATCCATGAGATCCGGTGCCCCACAAATTCTCCTTACCTCTTTCCTTACCTCTCTCCTTTCCCACATATACCTCAATATATATCTCTATATATATTTAGCCACACATCAAATGCCAATCATACTTACACACTAATCCTTTCAGCCCAATCCCCTTTACAGAGTAACTTATAGCTCAGCACTGCCATAAGGCAGCAATTCATCTGTCGTATGTTATGTGCTGTCATTTTGTTAGCTGTTAAATCCTTCCATTAAAACGCCAGCTCACAATAATAGTGACAGAGGCTCTTGCTGTGGCGTCTGTCATGTTTTACTGCCATTCGGCTTCATTTGTATGTAAATGCCACCCGGCAACAGCAACAGCAGCCGGAACTGCCTGTTAGAATATTTTTCGGGTGCTGTCAGCCGGCGTGGGCACAGTGGGACGAGTGCTGGCAAAAACAATGCCAAAATTGACTACAATTACAATTTGAAATTGCAATATCATTGGGCTGCACGCTCAACAAACAGTTTAAAGATGCCAATTTATTTGTAAGCAAAGTGTCTGCCTGTTTGTGCGCTCATTGTATTTATTTGGCCTTGCCTCAACTTTGTTGCCACGTGGACAGCCTCAGTGGGGCGCACGTGTAGCCACACTTACTTAAACAATATTTTTGTTATACAACATTTATGGGCAATAGTTAAACGCACTCTAGCTCTAGCTGTCTCTGTGGATTCGGCTTGGAAGTTTTGATTGCTTGTTTTAGCCGCAACGCATATCCATCAGCTGTTACCTGATACCTGCCGGCGTGTTAGCGAGTGTGAGTAAGTGGAGCAACGGCTTGACACAACTAGGTCGGTGCCTTTGCCACACTCACTTGTTTATAAAACTGGTTCAAGGAGACAAGCAACTACAGCTGCGGCAAAAAAATGTCGTACTAAAAAATGGTGGCAACAATTTTGCTAAACAGTGGAAGGGAGAGGGAGAGAGCGAGCGTGGTGAGACGGGCTCGGCATGGCATGGCAAGCATTTCACACACCGCTCGTGGCAGTGACAAACATTTAGCGTGAAACTATTTTTTAATGAGCTCCGGCAATTTGCCGAAGCAACCCAGCTCAGCTGCGCACAAAAGTTCATTTAGGCTTTCAACTTTTGTTTTATTTCTTTTTCAGTTTTCTTTTGCGATTGATTTTTTACTTTGTGGCCGGACACCTTGGGCGCATTGGCAATAGTGGGCGTAGCCAATTGGATGATTTCTTTTACTTTTTTCATTTTTGTGATCCCATTGTTGCGACTTAACAATTGTTGAGCCGAAACACACACGCCCACAGCCCAAAACTGGGCCAACTCATCCAAAATGGCAACAAGCACGCAATTTGTTGCCATAGCCTCTGCTTTTGCCCCTGTTGTTGCCCTTTGTGTTTAAAGCAGCTCAACAAAGTTGTTTACATTTTTTTTTTATGATGTTTTTGTGCCACATTGCGTGCCTTACAAATTGATGAAATACTATTGAGAAGTAATTAAGTTTTCAATTTCTGTTAAGCTTTAAGTTTTTAGTGGGTCAAAAGCAACAAATATATATTTTATAAATGAAAATCCACACAATATACCTGAGTCTCAGTTCATATTCTTGAAAAACAAGCTCAGCTCTCAGTAATGTCTAGTCGAGCTGGTCTTATTGAAAAACCTTTAAGCTTTCCCTTGAAAGCAATGAAAATCTGATCAGTATGTAGCAGCTGTTGATTTGTTTATCAATCAATTATCGAACACGTGCGCTTGATATTTTCCAGGCGAATAGCTTTAATGGCTAGACTCGAGACGACTTTTGTAAATAAATACTTAACAACAGGCCAAATGCAAATAGAGCGCAACAAAACAAAAATAAAGAACATACTCAAAATATTATATTTATAAATACAAATTTCATTGTCGGTCGCCCTCGCATTCTCTATAATGCGTATACGCAGCGCTGCCTCAAAAGATTGTGAAACATTTTTGTTTTTGACTTTTTGCCAGATTTTGGCCGCCTCTTAGCTATCCTGTTACTCACACTGTATTTAGCGTTGTCAACAGTTTGTTTAATTTGACTAATGAATATTTAGTGCGGACCACATCAAAGGCGCAACGTTTTAATCATTTTAATGAAATATTGCACCCACACTGCCAGCACCATATCATTTCCATAAACGTCGAGCAATTTAATTACTTAAACGTTTACAAGATCAACGAGTTATGGGTCATAAAACATGTTTTTAGCACCTTTTCAATTCCCGTGCTGGCCATAGTTAAGACATTTATCATCAGGTCACGACAAACGACAGCAATTGAATAGTTGTGCTGATAAATTAACTGGCATGAGTTCAATGACCTTTCAAGGTCAAGGCGTATTGAATGTTTCTGCTGCCGAGTAATCTTTGTTTCCTGGAAGTCCTTTTGGCAAACGTTCATAAAGAAACTAATTTTTTGAAATGAAAACGTAGTTCTAATTCAATTATTGGCATATCTTTGATGTTTTGCCATGAAAATGAACTCAAACTATTCCCTATTCAGTTAAGCCAAATTCCAATGTATTTATGTATTTTCCCAGCTGACTGCCAACCAATTTTCTATTAAAATTATTAAATATTAATAATGATAAAATAATAAAATATATATATATATATTTATGCCCATGATCAATTAAAAGTTGGTCCTTAGTGTATTTCTACTATAAAACTCTCATATTTTTCGCCTGCTAATTAGCCGTCAATTTCATTGGTAGTTCTGTTGGCCCATTTGCATTTTAACACTTGCTGCTGCTCGAGCTGCTGCTGCTGCTGCCTCGTACTGCTGATTTCCTTGCGGCAATTATGTTAATTTCTCTTTCGGCCAGCTGGCGCACATTTTATGAATTACCAAGTAGCCAAAAATTCAAAGCCAAGGACGCACTGGCAGCCGCCACTGTAGTTGGCCTTCGTCTAAGTAATTCACCAAAATTTGCTACAATTGCATTTGAAATTCTGGCCATCAAGCTCAAATTAATACACACTCTGCTCAATTTAAAATTTAAATATGCAATCTGCTTGAATTTGAAGTTGTAATGGCTTATGTAATGAAATTACTAAACCAAGTTCAAACATTGAATTCTAAATAATATCTGATTAAAAGCAATAAAGTATGTCTAAAGGTCATGTTTTAGTTAATCTAGTGTTCATGGAATTGGCTTGCTTAATAAGGTCTGTCTTTCAAGCTCAATAATATGTCTAAAGGTCACATATTTAATGTAGTTCCTGGAATAGTCCCAATTATAAAGTGTTTCCTGGAATATTAACAATAAAGCTACTTTAGACTATTTAAATTATTTTATAATTAAATGGCAATTTCAAAGGATATAATAAGAATCTAATTGAATTCAAGCCAAATATAATTTTAGAACAATATTTGAATGTAATTTGAGTTTCAACGATAAAGTCTGCTGCTGGTAATGACTCTGATGAGTGATACATACATACGCAGATACATATAAATCATATATATTATATATGGGTACATAAACTGACAAATTAAGTTAAGGCATTTGCAAGTTATAGCCAAAGCCCTAAGCAAGTTGCTGTAGTCAAATAGTTTGGCATGCGTCAGATGACCCAAATACTTGAGCATAGCCAGGAGCAGACCACAATAATGAGTGTGTGTGTGTGTGTGTTGATTTGAGTGTGCGTGTGTGTGTATGTTATTGCAATCTTTGCATTCTGTGCATGCTTTGAAGAATTTTGATTAGTTTTTCGTCTATTTACAGGCAGCGTCCTTTGACTCTATATTACTACGTCAACATTTTATTGTTTAAGTTAAAGTTTATTGACACGTTGACACATTCACAGAGAAAGATCAATAGAGAGAGAGAGAGAGAAACAGAGTGGGAGAGAGGCAGGCAGAATGGCTATGAATAATTTAAAAATTTGCTTGCGTTTGTCACATTGTTCCACAAAATGTCATTGGCCACAGCATGAAATATGGAAAACTGCAAATCATCGAGTCATGCATGCATTTACTGTGGCATTTAAGATACAAATTTCACACATAAATAACTGAGAAATTCAGAGAGACAAAAAAGGGATAGAGCAAGACTGAGATAAATGGTGAAAAAAAAAAAACAAGTGCACACAGCACAAATATTTCTACGAATTTTACAATATCCATTAAACCGCTTGAAGCAAGCCAGAAAATATTTCAAGTCAATAATAAAAAAAAATATATATATAAATATAAATATACTCTAAGCCAAAAATAATGGCTAAAATCGTCGATGCGTTTAGCTGAGTTAAAACAGCAATTACGCCCAGCAAATTTATGTAAAACATCTGCTAAATTTTGCGTTCTGTAAACGTTTTGGCCTTTTCGCCGGGCCAATTTGTTTTGACCAGCTTGATTGGAAAGAAGTACGATTACATATCACATCACAATTTAAAAGCAACCATCACGAATGCAAATGATGAAAATTCAGCCATTAGCAGCTACAAATTGGGGTCATTATTATTATAGTTGCCTTTTGGCATTGGCCTTGATTGAGTTTGGCTTTTGACGTGTGAGAGATTTTTTTTTTTGACTTTGCGTACCAGGCTAATTAATCAAAATTCATTGATAATTTATGAGCTTATTATTGATATTGAAAATACGTATTACTGTTAATTATCTAGAATCAATAAATGCCATTTAGTTTGAGAGTTACATCAAATCATATTTAATTACAATAATTAATCAGAATATAAAATATAGCTTAAATCGTTTACTTCTAACCAAGGTTAACCAATTATTCAGGAAAACTCAAAGGCATTTCGTTTGTCTGCTTGCCGGGCCAAGCTGAACAACTATGAATAATATTTGGTGTGTATTACATACGCTTATCGACTAATAAACTATGTCAAGTATCACTTAGATAAACACTACGCATCACCAACAGCTAGAGGACGCCGCAGAGACACTTTGGCGGAGCGTTGCACGCGCGAGGGGCTCGATTCGTGCATGCAAAGCTGGTCAAAATGGAGCTCTGGGCGCTCTAGAAATTGTGATTGGTCTTAACAGCTAGCTAATCCTTAAATACAAGTTTAAAGAGAGTGGTTGTTGTTGTGTTTGTTGTTGATGGGGCTAATTTACAGCCACAGGGCATCGATGGCTTCGTCTAAGTCATCGGCTTGGGAACGGGACAAACGCTGTGGTGTTGTCTTTAGGGTCTGCTGTTCGCTGACAACCACCGCCTTGGCCTCCATCTCGTTGCCGCTGAGCAGCACCATGAGTAGCACGCTGCTGCGTCTGGTATGCGACTCCAGCTCCTGCTGTTGCTCCTGCAGCTGCTGCAACTGCTGAGGCTGTGACTGATTGTTGCGCAACTTGCGCAGCCAGTCAGTAGCAGGCCAAATGCATTTACCGCCCACGCTGCCACGCCGGCGACAGGCATCCCTAGTAGCTCTTCGGCTCCGGGTGCAGCTGGTGCTGCTGTGTGGTTTATTGTTTCTGACAGTGTCGTTCGGCTGCAGCATTTCAACCACGCAAATGTCATCAGTAGCACCAATTTCGTTGGCACATCCATCAACATCAGGCGCTGTATCAGTCATTGACGCTGCTGCCGCAGCCGTTGTTGTTGTTGCTGTTGTTTTCGCCGCCGACACTGCCCTGCTGCACTCCTGCTACACGTTCGTCACTTGCGTCGTCAGACCCAGATCAATGGCCATGCTCTTGCTAACAGCATCCGTTTGCACCAGACGCTGCCTGCCATAGCCATCCAATCGACCGCCGGCGCCATCGCGCCCATCGCCATCATGCTGCGACAGCGGCAGCCATTTGTCGAGCCAGCGCGGTCGGAAAAGCAGCGTGAATGTGCTGCGAAACTGTCGGCTCATCGAGCAGTACAGTATGAAATTAATGCTCGAATTAATAAGTGCCAAGATGTCCATTAGGTCACCTAAAATGAGACATTCGAATGGGAAAACAATAAGTGCCAGTGCAGCTAAGTTTAAATAAAGAAAACTCTACTCTACATTAAACAGATGCCGCTACTCTTTAAAAAAATGTTAGCTTGCAAATTAGAATTAGCCGAACATAGCACGAGATCAAAAATTCACACTCTCTCGCTCTCGGTATCAGCAAAAGACTTCGGTTCTTTTCGTTTTAGTTTCGTATTGAGCGAACTTCGAACTTCGTTTAGGGAGCGATACGATTAATGTTCGCACGATGAGAGAGAGAGTAACTAGTTCACGAACGAACCTAAAAAGCTAAGCGAACGCAGCCCTCTCACACATACGAACGAATCGGTCGGAGAACAGCCAGAGCGAAGCAAACCGAAAGAAAACGGCTGTGAGCCGATCACAAACGAACCTATGCAATGGGTTGCTCTCAGACTTTTTTAGAATGTAAGTAAAATACATTTGCAGACAATGAGAAATGATCAAAAATGATTTGCGAGCTTTGAAAGTAAAACACACGCCTAAGAGTTAGCTAAGGATGCCTATGATTGATTAATTAAAAATATAACAAAAATATTCAAAAAATATAATTATATCGATACTTTTTGCTTGGTGAGCATAGCTTGTTTATAAATATCGATAAGTGAATAGTTATTCTTTATCTACATCTGGTCACACAGTTTTCAAAACTAGGATTTAAATAAACTAAGATAATTTTAATTATTTAAATAAATAATCAAATCATACTCACTCAACTTCAGGTAGCATTGCATTAAAAACGCATCACCGAGCAGCGCATTTAGCAAACCCATAATACCTTGCGGAAACTCTGTAATAAGAAAGAGCAGCAGCACCGCCAACAGCATGCGTGTGGTGCGATCTGTTTGCTTCTCTTTTTCTAATAGCTTGCAGCTTTTGGGTTGCGTGGGCGTGACCACCTTGCCATTAACAATGGGCTGCATATCGTTGGCCGCGTGGCAGGCGAGTATCTTGCGTCGCTTTTTCGCCTCCAGCAGAGCGCCAATCAGGCGCACAGAGAGCACAGTGAGGGCAAAGCAGGGTATCAGCTTGATCACCACACTATAAATAAGAAATGTGGCATTACGAAGAGGTCGATCATGCAGCGCCAGCTCGCTGTGGTACAATTTATAGACCGTCACGTTGCGCTCTCCAGTGTCGGGTTGAACTGTGGTCGTTATGGTGGGTAAATCTGTGGATAAACTGGGCATATTCACCACTGTGGTGTTGCTGCTGCCCGTGGCCAAAGACCAGGCTATGTCCGGCGTGGTGCTAGACATCACTTGCATCGTGATGTGCTCCTCATTGTTGTAGTCCAAAATGTATTGACTCAAGGGCACCGAGTTAATTGTCTTCCCATTCGCGTCCAATGTCTCCCGAAACTTGGCTATCGCAGTGACCAAGTAGAGCCACGGCGACACTACCAGCACACACACCACATAAGCTGTCGCTATGGTTATTGTGGTGGTGCGCATGCCGCACCAAATGCGATTGCGCTGTGGATAGCTAACGGCTATATAACGCCAGACGGCCAGCGTAACTGTTAGCCAAATGGAGATGGTGTGAAGCACTTGGGCGAAGATCGAGTGAAATTTGATGAAGCAAGCCCAGCCATAGCTGAGCTGCTGCTCACGCGGCAAGCGCGCGCTGAGTATGTAGTCGTGCACCGTATAGGGTATGTACTCCAGCATAACAGCCAGATCGGCCACCGCCAGGCCCGTGAGTATCGCATTGGTGGGTGAGCGCATCTCGCGACGTGTTAACACAATTATGTTCAAGGTGTTGGCCAGGGTGCCCAAAATGCAGACGATGAGCGAAAAGTACCCATGGACATATTTATAGCTGTGTAAATAAGAGGAAATAACAGTTCCTTAAATATTTGATATGGCATAAACAAAATTCAAACGAATAGTGAAAATCTGGAACTTCCTGTTCATTAGGCAGTTGGCAAGGCAAGTGTATCGAGTCATGCTGATGTTGCCTAATAACTAAACTGGCTACGAAAAATACATTTCATGGCAATTGGCAGTTAATCTTTTTATGCACACGCCAGTTCACACGTGAGCAAGAAAATTATTATGTAAATTACATTTAAACCAAGAGCCAAAAAAACGAAAGTAATTAATATGCTGACACGGCAGGCCATGCCGCATGCCACCTGCCACTTGCCACATGCCACATGCCGCATGCCACATTCCACCCAGTCCAATCAACTTACTTCGTGTGAAAATCATCGACGCTGGCGCCGCAATAATGCGGCTCCGACATGTTCGTGACCATGTTGTCAATTTTGGTCGTCAAATGGCGGTGGTGGTGGTTGCTTCTTGCCTGATTGCTTCCGTGGTGTGAATGGCCAGGCGGAGTGCTATTTAGAGCTGAGGCTTTTGTGGCCCCGGTGGCTGCTGCTGCTTCAGAGCGTTTCAGCTGTTAGCTGTCAACATCAAGCCGCGCCCCAACCTCTGCCTCCTCATTAATATTCTGCTTCTTCTGGCGCGGCTGGCCTTCGATATTCGAATACTTAAATTGTTTCCTTTATCTTCCCGTTCCTGTAGCTGAAATTAAATAAGCCAAATATTTGTACAACGTTCGAACACGGGAAGACAAATTATAACGTGTTTTGCCACCGTTTCGTGTGGCAAGCGAAAAACTTTGCCTGCCAACATGCAAATACTAAATTAAATGTAACGTGTCATTAATTCAAGTTGAAGTTCAAGTTGAGGCTGAGACTGAAGTTGAAGGAAACCTAATTGGCTATTCTCCTGACTGAAAGGTCTTTAAATCATCAAATTATTTAGCTGTGAATGATAAATTGGGAATTTTTGATGCAAGCGAAGGCTAAATGAAGCTCTGCTTTAAACTGTTCGTGTTTGTTAAAGCCTTAAGCAACTAGCAACTCAACTGGCAGCCAAGTATGACAAAAGTTTCCCATATCCATAAGCCATAACTGTTCATACACAGCAAAGTTGTTGGGCCAAGTAATTGGCCAAAGAGAAAACTATAACTAATGCGTGAGCAAACACTTTACAAAAAGATGAAGCAGCTGCTATCAATATTACGCATACGCCACCAGTGCACACAGAGAGCGCGAGAGAGAGAGAGAGAGAGAGGGAGAGTTTTTGGCCCAGTTAAAAGAGTGCTGTTACAAGTCATTTGTCTTCACATTAGAAAAGTTCTGCCAGCTGCTGCAATCAAAACAAACTTTTTTGTTGTCCACCCTGGCATTGGCCATGAGTCACTGAGTTGGCTGCGGGCCAGTAGCCGGCCACCGGCAGCCGGCAGCAATACGCACAGAGACACATTACGTATATGCAATGAGAGTTGAATAAAAGGAAATGTCATTGCAGTGGCTGCAGTGCTTGGGTCGTGCATGCCTCACTTGGCTTTTGCAGTTCGTTAGCCACATTTGGCTTTGGCTGAACTTTGCTGCTGCAACTGCAGCAGCAGCTGTAACTATGAATGTGGTTCCCACATGACCCGAGTTGCCTGTGATATTTAATTAAAACTTTTGGCTCGACACTCTGGCGAAACCATTTCCCAAATAAATGCCAAAAATTCTTTTCTTTTGTTTATCTCTGCGGCATATGTATGTTGGCATATTTTCGGTCACTCGAAAATCTATTGTCAGCAGCTTTACAAATTTACGTCTTATCTGCTGCACCACCCAGTATCAACCTTGACAAGGCTGACCCACACCTCGACTTGACCTAGTTGGAGCTACAAATTGACACATAATATACTGGAAGACTGGCAGCCACATCTGCTGCTAACGAGCTGCGTATCGGCCCGAATTATGCAACATAATTAAACAATAACAGTGAACGACCTGGCACATTTGCAGGCAACTGAAAGCCAATGGACATCAGCTGCTGGCTGACTGGCAGGGTAATTAAAACTGGGCCAAGTCTTCGAGAGGGCCATTATTGAGCCGTAGACAGTGCTAATGGCCTAAACAGCTTCATTAGATCATTTAAATAGAGTTTGCTTTGGCATTAAATGCCAACTGTTTGCCATGTTTCATTTCATGCCACGAAGTCCTTTGAGGCATCAACAAGTTGTTCAATGGTTTGGCATTACGTGACTTGCCTCAATTTCAACGGTTTGCGGCAGACGCCCACTGAAAGAAGATGCTAATGTGCCCAGCTGCCAAATACAATGCTCTTAGACGTTAATGCGCGGCATACGGTGCGTATACGTTTTTATTTGAAAGCACCAGACCGAGGCCTGCCTAACTGACTGACTGACTGACTGACTGACTGACTGACTAGCTGAATGACTGCTGGACTCTGAGAGCAGCTGCCAGCAGCCTAGGGTGTGGTTGCCAAGTAATTTAAGCTATTTGTTTATTACTGTTTCGCACAGTTCCATGAAGACCCACACAGAATTCAATTAAGTGTAGCCCAGGCGCATGCTGTGCTTTAAATAAGATGTGGATGAGAGATGGCAGGAGGTGGAAGGGAGTTCTGCTCTAGCCTACTATATGTAGTGGTTTTTATATTAAAAGCTGAAGTCAGGCACATGCTGTGCATTTAGATGGGCCACTTTGTTGGCCAAGAGCACAACTTCAATAATTATATTTCAAATACTATTTGAATGACTGATACTCCTTTGAATCACTATAATTGGCAGTACTTGAAACTTGTTGAGAACGGTGCGGCAGCTGTCTGTCAGTGCCAAGCTCACTTGAGCAAAGCCCCAAATTAATTGAAATCCTGGAAATGCAACATTCAACACTCGACAACAACATCAAACGCTTCAAGGCATTAGCTAAATACAATTTACAAGTTTTAACAGCATTTGGGTTTTGTTTGTTTCCTGTATGCCTTTAGAACAAAGCAAAAATGCCCAAAATAAGGCAACAATACAGTTATAAATTGTGGCCAAAAGAAACTTGTGGTGAAAACTTAAAAGTATTGATAATCTAGCCAACCGAAAATTAAATAAGAAAATACAAAAGTCGGGTATAGATGAATGTGAATTACTCTAAGATAATCTTAGACTTTTATATTTTTAGCTAGTTGATATAGGGCATCAAATAACTCAACTAGAACTGCCAATTGTTTCATTAAAAAGAACTAAAAAAGACCAAAAAATACCAAAACGGAATCAGCAACAAGACAAAGCAATTAGCCAAAGTACAACTAAAAGCAAACAGCTTGAAAGGTTTTTTCTAAATGAAAAAACAAAAAACAAAAATCACACGCTGCCATTGAGAGCAACGAAATAAAAAACACAAAAAACAAGTATAAAAGGGCTCAAGCAAAAACCAGCAACATTTGCTTTAAGGTCCTTCAGCTAAATATTTATTTACTTATGAACGCTTTAATATCGTTTGAATTTGATGTGGGAGCGAGCATCTGCTAAATTATTCACGCTGATCTGATTTAGTTGTATATGCCTTTGGCAAATTTACTTCCGCTTATTACTTTTGATGATTTCCTAACGGTTTTTCGTCTCTAGCTATTTCCGGCGCTCGTAGCGGTCCAGCGGTCAATGCTGACCTTCGTGGGCCACGATGAATGCCACATTTATGAGCATAATTTTCTCTTGCTGCAAATGTATCTTTCTCTCTCTCTCTGTGTACTGTGTGTGTGCGAGTAAGTGAATTGCACACACGTGTGCGTTGCGAACTGTAAAACCGGATTCCATTCAATCTTGAGCCTTCGAAAAGGTAATGCCAACGGACAGACACGTGGCTGTTGAGACTTGATATGCCTGAAAGTGCGTTGTACTAGTTCGACTTGGGTTTTCTAGCCAGTCCAAGGCTATGCCCAACCCAACTATCGTCTGAGTCGCCTCAAGGGTTTCACTTGTTCTTTGTGGAAAACTTTATTTGTGCCCATTGGCCCACTGCTCGTTAGACGCTCTTCAAGTTTTGCCTTCGGTGCGTTCGGCTGGACTAGGCAAAATATGGCAAAATAGAAATGTGCAACTAAAAAAGGCTTCCGCTTAAATTTAAATTTAAATGTAAACTGTCTGGATTGAAGCATGCTGCATTTAAAATTATTTATGGCTGTGAAATGACTTTAAAGCTGTTTGTTTGTTGAAACTCGGCTTGGCACGCAGAGTTTTCAGCCAAATATTTGTTGAGGTGAAACAGCGTGAACCACACACACACACACACACACACACACACACACACACACACACACACACACACACACACACACACACACACACACACACACACACACACACACAACTACAGCCACATGACGGCATTTTGTAATTAAGCATTCAGAAAATGTTGGCGAAAGCAACGTGAGCAAACAGAAAAACAGGCGAAATGTGCCAACGCTTATGCCAGAGAGATCAAAAGTTCGGGCCACTCATAAACAAACAGGCAGATAAACAGAGCCACAGTTGGCGGCTATTCGGGCAGATGCTGAACCGCAGCACAAGGGACAAGCTGCACATTTCATTGCCGAAAAAAAAAACAAACAAACACAAAGCTCACTTGACAGGATATGCGACACACACACACCCAGAGATTGCTACTAGCTTAGGTCAAGGTAATAACTGTCAACGTTCTGAAACGCCACTCGAGCCATATTTGCAGCAAATAGATTGCATAATAAGTAGTCTGACAGGCAAGCCTTTGTTTCAATTATCCAAGCGTGCTAGCTCAAACTCTTGGCCTGATTAAAATCGATGCTGCACAAAGAGCTTGTGCATACATATTTAATATTAGTCAGCAAACAGCCAAAGCAAAGTGTTTAATTGTGCGCAATAAATGGCGAGCTGCAGCAACAAGTGGCCAACGGGGCAGGGTCAATAAAATGTTATTTGCTACGCTCACCCCTGCTCCTCTTTTCCTTTTTTAATTTGCATTTGGCCATCATAATAGCTATTTATATCTTATCTGTGGGGGCTTATCGTCTGGTTTATTGTTTATGAGGGCATTTATTGTCTGCATGTGCATGGTCTTAGTTTCGGATTTTCTCTATGGCCAATTGGCAGTTGATTAACTGGTCTCGCTCGCAGTCGAAGTCCATAAAGTATCAATAAATTCATAACAAGCAGCTGAGCGTCATATTGAATACTATTTTTCGCACCGCATTAAGTTAATAACAACAACAAATATACAAACATACGTGCATTTATTAATTAATAATAACAGATAATTTATTAGATTCGTTAGGCTGCATAATACCTTAATTGAATTTCCTATGGGTTTTTATATGTACAGGGAAAAAGGGGGAAAAGCCAAAGAGTTGTGCCTAACCAACTGCACAATACTCGTTCGAGAAAACAAGTGAGCAGAGCCATATGTAGAAGCAGAGGTCGAAGCAGAGGCCGAAGCAGAGACAGAGGCAGAGGCAGAAGTAGAGCCGAAGCTGAAGCCCGAGCGAGAACCAAAGTTGGAGCTAGAGCTAGAGAGCCTGAAGCTGGAACTTTAGTCTAGGTCTGAGATTGACTGAGGCGTGAGCTGATGCTAACGCTGACCCTGAGCCCTGAGGCTGAAGCCTACGTCTGAGCCTGAAGCTTATTGAGGCTGAGGCCTGAGTCTGAGCCTATTTTTATTTTCAAAGCATTTCTCAGAAATCATAATAAAGATTTAGTTCTGACCGTAAGTGAAGAGATTTTTTAAGAAAGCCTCTTCCATTTATTCAACATCAAACAAAAATTTTCGTTTGCAGGACAGCACTATTATTTTCATGGACACAAATGTATATATATCCATAAAGCAGACAAATAGAGAGCCGAATTCAGTCCTTGATACCGACGGCAATGGTCATGATGAGTTGAGGGTCATCTTCGATTTTTTACTCTGTTTACACAACGTTGAACATTTTTGGCTAACATCAACACGTTAATGATGCTACAGTGCAGACCTGGCCCTCTGTGACTTTTTCTTATTTCTACAACTGAATAGGTCCTTGAAAGAGAATATTTTGATGCGACTGAGTAGTTAAATGATTGCGCAAAAAAAACAAAAACAAAATCCAAATTATATTCCAGAAAACAAATATGCTCAACTCACTGCGCAAATATCGCTACAAATTGAACTGGCGCATAAAAAATGTCAATTAATATGTCAACTGTAATTAGCTGCGGAATTGCAGGCAATTTGTTGTTGCAATTTGCTAGAAAATTAAATTCACATTTGGTTTTAATGCGCCTCGCTCATTTGTGTCATAAAACTGTTTGCTAATGAAAATGGCTAAAACAAGCCAAAGCAGCGGGTGGGCGGTAATTGTAATGAGCTTGTGGGGCTGGACATGAGCGAGCCACACATGTTGCCACTAACCACAGCGACCACGCTCATTTGCTGTCAAGTTGTGACAACAAATAGAAATAATATCCGCAGCTGCCTTCTGGCCAGCTTTGGCAGACAAACGAAATTTGTATTAGTCATGTTGATAAAATATAAATTGAGAAGCAAAGGAAATAGAAAAAATGAAACGAAATTCTGGAAATACTTAAGATTCAAGTGCGCGTTTGGTCTTGGCCGCAAAGCTTTATAGATATTATTTTTTAATTTATCATCAGTACCTGTTGGCAGCGCCCTGAGTTGCCTTTTTCGTGCTGTGGTTTTTCAATTTCATCTCCACTAAAAAAAAAAACCTGCAGACCATTCGTCAGCGAAAAAAATGCCAGACAAAGTACAAAAAAAAGGCAACAAAACAGAAAATTACAGTAAATTGTGCAGAAGAGCAAGTCAAGGAAATGCCATCAATTTTCCACAGTCAACAAATTTGAAATGCAATGTCATAATAAGGTATAATAAGTTGAACAACTAATAAGCAAGGACCAGCTGCTGCTCCTGCTGCTGCTGCTCGAAAAACAAGCTGTCATAAAAATATATTGAAAATAGATATACTATAAAGTAAAATGATTGATGAGCAAATAAGAACTTGATTAATATTTACTTTCGATTTAATTTAAAGTAAAATTCAGTTTGGGCATTGATTCTGATTTTCTTAGACGCTGCTATGCCAAGCAGGTGCATGGAATTGCTGCTCAGATAAGCCAGCTCAAATTGCTTATTCTAAAGGCCTAAGCACTGAGGAAGATCAGTGGGACTATAATCGTATAGCCCATAAATATATATACATATAAAGGCAGCCAATTTATATTGCATATATTATTTTTAAACAAAATTCTTATATATATTTGATTTTGTATTCCTTTTTATTTGCCATAGACATAATTTAAAAAAAGCTTCTACTCAATATATTTTAAACAACAATTTCTTAACAATTGGAAATTCCATCATTAAGGCACAAGTTGAACCGGGCAAACATAATTTGAATTCATATGCACGAAAGGCATTCGAAAAAGTTGATAAGCTCCCGCTGAGCCCACCCAGCGGTGCTTGGCATGGAGTCTGCTGCTGCTCAAACCAAAACGCTTAACTTTTCATTTTTTTGGCATTACCCACTGGGCTAGGCCTTATCGATTCATTACCTATGGACGCCAGATCCCAGTCCTCAGTCCGTGTAGCACGCACAATTAGATTTTCAGTCGCTGGCATGAAGTAAATACTAATATATATTATGCAGGCTAATCCACAAATATGCGTGTGTGTGTGTGTGTGTGTTTGAGTTTATGCTAATGGTAATTTTATTCAGGCTGCTTGAGGTCTGCTCACAGACCCGCACGTGTGTTCTGTTTGTCTGTTCGTGTATAAATAATATTCATTACAAAATTAAAAAAAAGAAATTATTTGCCCTTGCGCACAATTTGTGTTCATTTATTTTTTATTTTTCATTTTTCTTCACACGTTTTTTTTTTTTTTTTTGTGTTTTCACGCTTTAAAGAATATTCTAAAATACATTTTGCATGCTGTCGTCGTGCCGCAAATATTTTATTTGGCTTCCAGCTTTTTCCCAGCTTTTTTTTACGTGTTTTATAGCCACGGGGAGCTGCTCCCGAACAGCCGCATAAATTTCATTTTGTTAGTTTCACTTGACTACAAATTTGTTCCTTTTTACGCAGCGAGGCATAAAACCAGTTTGTGTCTGTATATCTTTTAGGCGCAATACGTTTTATTACCCATACGCAACGTTTTAGCGTTGAGCGCGCCTCCCAACAATTAAATTGCGTTAAAGTGGTTTTTGCCAGGCTTATATTCAAAGCCTTTTAGCTTTAAGGCCTTACTGAGTACCGTATTGTACATATCACAGTTGCCTATGTACCCGATTGATTCACTTATTGGCAGCAGCTTTGATGTCTTCTGGCTGAGTTCACTTTAAGGTCGCACACTCAACCTGTTATTCATGTAAATCGACAGCTGTTTCAAACGCCGACTCAAAGTCAAATTGCATATTCATACGCCACATTGAGTACAAAAGCGATCCACCAAAAAATTTTACCCAACACTTGACTTGCAGCTCGCAGCTATTTTTTTTCGCCTCCTGTTGAAGGTCCTTTGTCGAATAACAAGCAGCAAGCGCACTTGCGGCTGCAGCAACATTTACCTTGAGCTCACTGAAAAGCCGGAGCGACAGTTCAAGTGGCTAACTGACTACTTCAAAAAAAAAAAAAAAAAAAAAAAAAAAAAAAAAAAAGAGAAAAAAAATCACTGCTATCAACCAGTTCGCACTGTGCACAGCATTCATGTTTGCTGTCAACTTTAAGGAGCAGAAGAAGATTTCGCTCTCTCTCTCTCTCTCTCGCTCTCTCTCTCTCTCGCTCTCTCCATCTATGAGCGAAAAATTCAAGTCGAAAGTTCGGCATAGAGAGCTGGCTGCTGTTTTAATTAAGTTAAAGTGGCAAATGCATGGAACTCACTCAAAGCGCTTCGAAATGAGGTCAACTAGTTCTTCAGAGATCTTGGCATAATATTACATAACTAAGTACTTATGCTTGGAATATAGTACACTACAAGTACACTATGCTACAGTTGCTGCGGCTGTGCAATATGCAAAGCCGAACCTATAAATAGCACAACATGAGTTCAAGAAATTTACACAAAGTCGCTGGAAAAAAAAAAAAAAAAAAACCAAACCACTAAACAGCAGCATATTCTTTCAATGTGTGTGGAAGTGTGGCACAGGTGGATCTATGCAACAGAAAAGCAAGTAGCCAAAGGCACTTTAGTGCACTTGAGACATGCATAGAGAGAGAAGCATAATAAAAATACTAGAAACCCAAAAAAGAAAAACAAGTAGAAAACTGAGACTGCCAAGGTGAGAGAATTGGGACGGACAATAAGTGTTTTCAGCAGCAGCAGCAGTCGAGCGATGAAATTGTGTAAGCCGACACCACAATTACCCTAACGCCTACTTCCATTCACTGTCTAAGCAAATTTCGTCGAATAAAAAGTAATTCGTGTTAAGGTAATCGAGTTCTTAAGCTATTTTTCTTGCTCAAGTTTCATATTGAAGTTTGAAACTTGAAATTAAATAGCTTATAAAAATATTGTTCAAAACTTGTAAATATTTATGCACAATAAGACTTGATAGAAAAAGTCAAAAAATGTAGCCAAGCACTTATTGGAACTGTTCGCTATTTGCCATTTGCCATTTGCCATTTGGCACCTCATTGCCCCTTGTGGCACATTTGGTCATTGACATATGGCGCCTGCTCCGTCGACTGGCTGACCCCAGCAATGCGAGCGCATTTTTCACGTGGCCCCAGTCGAAAATTGACTTTCGCCAGTTGCTCAGTAGTGGGCGGCACGTGGGGAATTTAATAAATTGTCGACACAGTTGCTGGCAAAGCCAGTGCAATCAGCGATAGCTTAAGAAAAAGGTGTGAGCAGAAAGAGTTGGCTACTCACGACTCCTCGCGACTCGTGGCGCGTTGCCGCTAATGCAGCTTGAGCACCTTTAATGCTTTAACTCGCATGACAGAGCCAGCGTGCTTGACCAGATGCGGGCTCGAGTGTGTGTGCTTGCTGAATAATTGAGTTCAATTAGCAATGCTGCCAATAAGATAAAGCTAATGATGATGCGGGCTAGATGTAGTCCTCAATAGACGGCAGACAGCAAATTGCTTAATATTAAATTCCCAACTGAAAGTCTGATTAAATTTAAATATTTTAAATAGAATCAAGTTAACAAATGCCACACAAGCAATTCCAATAAATGCAGCATTTCAGCAGTCAGCAACTGGATTGCAAAGAGCAGCTGCTGACAATTCTTGCTGGATCATTTTCAAGCCGCAAACGTGACGTGCCTGGCGTCTAGCTGACAGCAATGTTGAGAAATGTCAACATCAGGTAATAAGAATGTCTTTCGTGCTTCCTGTCTTGCTGCCGGTGTATATATATTCCCAGCACAGGCATTTGAATAACTCCCAAAGAATAGACAAAGACAGAGACGAAGACGGAGACGGAGACGGTGAGCTCCTTGGCTGCTCCAAGTCCCAGTCCCATTACTAGTCCCAATCCCCGTTGTTATTTGTCTCTGACTTGTCTTGCATGTGCACTTGATGTTTGTCTCGTTGATAAAATGCAATTTTCGGGCGCCTTTTTAGCTGCAAAGGCGTTGAGAAATGGCAAATGCCCTCGCTTAGCACTTGGCCATGACAGCTGCTAAGCATATGTAAATCAGGCAACCACAGTAACCATTTGTCTTGGCGCCACAAAAAAAAAAAAAAAAAGAGAACGCAAGACAACTGCCAACAGACAGCCGGGGCCAAAAACCTCATAACTTAAACATTAGCCAAACAACAACAACAAATAAGTAAAGACAAGCCAAATGCGCGGTTTTATCTATTAGGAACACATGACAAATAATTCTCACTCAAGCATTAGTCAAGCTCTTGTGATATCTTGTGCACTTATTGTTTAGCCTGCGATATCCAAGATAGGAAAACTGTTTGAGTGTCTGAGCAGTGTTCAATTCTCGTAAAATAATAGCTAGCATTTGCTACTTATTTATTTACCCTGTGCACACAATAGCTCTGTGCCCCTTTGACTACCACTCGTTTAGTACTTCATTTTTTTTATAATCTTTTGAGGGTCGTCTGCCACATCTTTTGTATATTTGCTGTTGATTGTCGATGCTGTTGCCGTTGCTGTTGCTGTTGCTGATGGTGATGCCATTGTTTGCCCAAGCACTGCAACCTCTCTCCCTCTCTGTTTCTCTCTCTCTCTCTCTCGCTCTCTGTCTCGCTGTCTGCTAGAGTTTTTATTTAATGCTGGTCAAGTTAAACAAAGCACTTGAGCTTAAAGACCCAAAGTATGCGCCTCATGCCACACAATGGTTTATTGCACTTTGCTTAATGTGCCGTTGCGAACAAGCATTTGAGCCATCAACAGAATGAATGGCTAATAAGGCATTTGCTTGCAGGCACATTAGATATGTAAATATAGTATATATAGATATTTTACTAGCAATGCTCTAGACATTCTGGTCGGGGCTTCATGATTAACGCGTTCTGCCCTGTAGCGCTAAGTTATATATCAACAAATTTAAATAGCAGCTACAAGGCATATTAAAATTGAAAATTTTCGTTAGCATTAGAACTCATCAGAATCTTAAAGCATGCAGCTACAGCTACAACTTGTCTTCATTTAATTGCATTGCATTTAATGCTTGCATTTAGCACACTTCTTCCGCATCGCCACTTATCAAAACTATTATTTAAATGAATAATAATTATTATTTATGCATTTCACATTTACTGACAGACTCTTTCATGAGCGTTCGCATTCGCATTCGCATTCTCATTCGAATTCACATTTGGCGCCCCCCACTGCGTATGCGTAATATTCGCCGAGATTTATGCAACACTTTAGCAACTAGCGAACGAGAACGCATAATACGGAATATGGATACGCCATCACTCATGCATATCTACTTCTGATAAACAGCATCCGCTGATGATGATGGTACGTGATCAGCAGAGAAGGAAGCTGTAGCTTTATGGCTGCGGTTGGCGTTGACCTTGCCTCTGCTATTGCACAACATAAAAATGCATCGTAAGTGATTTTGTTTGTTTCGTTTGTTGGTGCTGCAGCTGCAGATGTTGTTTGGCTGCCTTTGGCTTGTGCTTAATAGCAGCTAGCATAGATTTATTCCAAGTGCTTTGCCATCAACTGGGCTGAGTGGTGGAGCAAGGCCCAACTTGAAATATTGATCCATTTGGGGCTCTGTTCGGCTATGCAAAAAAGCCCAACAACTTGGCCACAAAGGCGAGGGGCATCGTGATTGAGTGGGGTACAGCATTGTCAACCGCAGCCAGTATTAATTCTGTGGTTCGGCCTTTTTGGGCTCAATATTGATATTTTTGTGGCAAGTTTTTCTCTTCCTCTCTCCCCCTCTCTCTCTCTCTCTTTCTCTAATTTCCCTTTGAAAAATTGTTGGGCATTCGAATTTATTTCAGGGGCTTGGCTAGACAAACACTTTACGTGGCTTATTTGAAAGTGAAAAGCTCTTAATGTTGCCTAAGTCCATAGTCATTTATTTTGGCAATACCCATTTGGATTATCACTTGCTGGCTCAAACGTCTTGCCCAAGGCGCAGAAGGCGGCGCCCACATGGCGTATACGTAACGTGTGTATGTACCTGGTAAGTGAAAAGTTTTCTCAAGTTTCTTTTGTTTTTACAAGCTGTAAAATGAAACGCGTGCCGCTGGGAAGACGCCTAATTTATGACGCGTATACAATAATGCGGCGCATGTGGCGTATACGCAACTTTTTGACAGCTAATCAGTTAAGCCTCATGAGAGGATATATTGAAGAACATTGTGTTAGCCGGAATTGCCGCTGAAGCATTGCGAGTACCAGGAAAAGAAAAGAAAAGCAAAACAAGTTGGATAACAAAATACTTAAAGCTTAAAGTATTTTAAAGCATTTACGAATTGAAGCTAAAACTCGTTTGAATGTCGCAAACAAATTAATATTTCCACTGCAATTCACAGAGACAGCCAAGCAGCCAGACTCCAAGACAAAGCGAAGATATCATTTGGAATTGGACTGACAGGCAGCTGAGATCAAACCACAATTGGCCATGAGCCTGGCCCGCTGGCAAATTACGAAAACCTAATTAGTTGAACTTATACCATAATCCTCATGAACTTGACCAATGCTCAAACTTTGATGCGTCTCATTTAATCCGTTCAACAACGAAAAAAAAAAAAAGTGGAGAGAGATGAACAGCCCAAGTCACGACACTGTGATTACATAGGCTATTGACATTTGACTTTCGCCTGTGACTGCAATAAAGATGAAGCCGAAGACTAATAATTGTATATGAAACATCAAAATTTATGCATACTGCATTTGAGATGCTCTTTAAATGAACAAGTGTAGCACATTAAGGCCTCAAATGTTTGTTAACAAGAAGAGCTAAAGGCAAAGTGCAGCAAAATTGGTTTTCATTTAAAAATGTATACGTGTTCATGTATTTTTCTTAGTCACTGTTAGGGCAAGAGAAACAATTTAATTTAATTTAATTTATTTACACAGCAAAATCATATTTTCTATAGGGTAATCCAAGAAGACTTTATCATTAATCGATATACAATTTATATATCCAGAAAATCGTATTCTCTATTGATTCTCAGACAGCCATAGTTAAGTTTTATATCTAACAATTAAACATAAATTAATTTGTACATTTTCTATAGTAGATAAAACAGATATAGAAAATGTTTTGATGTTTATTGTATTATTCATGCATTCAAATTAAATCATATTTTTTATAAAGCAAAGTGAAAAAAGCTATCTGTCAGTCAGGATCTCAATTACTTGCCAGACACACACACTCTCTCTCTCTCTCTCTCTCTCCCATTCTCTCTTTTTGTCTCTATATTTCTCTATCTCTCTGAATACATTCCTGCAGCACATGTTTTTCGTCTTTAATGACAACGCTAGAAAAATTGCGTCCAAATAAATGTGTCAACGCCGACCGAGCCAATTAAAACTAACGATGCTCTATATCTAAAATTTCAACGCTTGCGAAACATTTGGGCATACAGCGAACAGAAAAATAATACTAAATATTCAGTTCTCCAATTGTCAGAGAGTATTTTCTTAAGCGTTAACAGCTGTTGTTTGAGTTTTGTTTTTTTTAGGGCGCTAGTGCAAAGCACTTAAATTGAAATGTTTATTGTGACTATTATTGAGAGAAGTTCGGTTTGTTTTGCATAAACGAGAGGCGCGTTGGCCGTGTGAAAAAGGATTGCGCTGTGCTAAGTCAACTTTGCGGAGGGCAATTTCCTGATGGGAAATTAGAAAACTTTGCGCTATCAGTGCAAATATTTTGGCAAACAGAAACCTTTTCAGCATTGTTTGAGCTCGTCTCTAACATTTCTGGACACTCACCTTCATTGTGTGGCCATAAAACTGAAAGAGCAGCAACTAAAATTGCAGATAATATCTAGAAATACAAGGTTTATTTGCTCAAGGTTTGTGTATGTTTCCAGTTTATGTTTCTTGCCCCTTTTGACGTTTCTTCAACTGAAATTTGAATTTTATGCGAATTCCCCTCTTGGCTGACGGATATAAAGACGAAAACTCAAATGTTAGCAGATGTACAAGCAATTTGAGTCGCTTTTATTATTTGTTTATAACACGGCTGCTGTGTGGACTATAAAGAATATATTTTATATGAAACACATAAATTTGATTCACACTTAAGCAAGAAAAGAAAAAGACGAAAAAAAACTACACCCCAGTTGATAGTTGTGCGTACTTCGATTGCACTTTTGCGGCCACATCGATCATAAACTGAAACCAAGCATATACTTATTATAATGGCCATGAGTGTAGCGCGTTGTTTCCAGATAAGAGTAGATGGGCTCATTGTGGAGGGAGGGGAAACTTTATGGTCTAAGTATAAGCTGGGGAAAACATTACTTAAGACAGAGACTCCTACTACAGGTGTGGGCATATGTATGGTAAACATATGATAGCTTCACGTGAATCCATAAAACAGGCTTACCCACCCATCTACAAGAAATTCATGTTGAAATTGTATTTATCCGCTGGAGCAGTCGCCGTAAAAGGATTACATTTAACGGATTTTTTAAGCTCCTAATACTTCAACAAAGCTGCTTTGTAAAGTTTTGCAAAAAGTTTTTGAGTTGCGCTTGACCAGAGACTCACCAAACCAAGAGCCAGGCGAGGCTTACACAATTCCAGTTAAAGTCAAAATTCAGCTTGTATTTATCATCGTTGTTTGATGGCACTAAAAAAATCTCATCAATTTTATGTTCGCAGCAGACGATATTTTTCAATTAAATACTTTTAATATTTTTCGTTATTTTTTTTTTATAATTTTTTTTATCGAACTTTTTTCGTCTACGCACAGCACTGGGAAGCGTAACACAAGCACAAAGCCAGACAGGGCGCTACTGAGATCCACTGATGTCGACTCGTGGCCGTTGCCGAGACACGTGCGTGCGGCGCCGCAATGGAAAGCCAACTGAAAAGCTGAAATGTGTTGCGACCAGCTGGTCGGCCCGCGCTGACAGTCGACACGAAACAGTTTCCTGTGCGCCTGACGAAAGTGTTGCCAGCGCGGCGCGTCCGAGGCAGCGGCAGCGGCAGCGGCATCGCCCAAACAACAGCTGTTGGCTGTTCGGCTGTAAACAAGCCCAGCGTTCCACAAGGCGCAACTGGTGTACTAAGTATATACGACATCCACTTGGCATCCACAACAGCTGACCGACAGAGAATCAAACTTGTTGACGCTGCAAAGCTCTCTCCCTCTCTCACACTCGCTCTATTTACCACACAACGGCTCTCTCCGCCTTGCAGCCCTTTTGTGTTTTCCTGTCTTTGCGCTGTGGAATCCAAGTAACGGTTGTTTTTATGAATGGAATCGCTCACACTTGAGTTTCGACTCCAGTTTTTACTCAGCTTATGCTTGTCTTTAGGCTTGCCAAAATCCTGCTGTGATTTCGTTTTACTTATTTGTTGCAAAAACTTTTGGCTAGACTTGGCAACAACATCAACAACATCAAAATTCCCATGTGGACTTAACACCGGACGAGTTGAAAGCAGTCTATAATAAATCATCGAATGATTTAATGCAAGCACTTTTTACATACAAAGTAGCAAGCGTAACAACAACAGCAGCTGCTGCTGCCACAATGAGCAGCGAAAATAAATAAAAATAAATAAAGTGAAAATGAAAATAAAAATAAAGCATTTTAATACACTTGAAAATTCCATGTTGAAATAGTTAAACCCTTTTTTTTGGTCGCTCGTAAACCGTTTGGTTATCTGTGTGTTGTTCTCTCGGTTAGATTTATGTTTAGCCAACAACAACAACAACAACAACACACACACACACTCACACAGTCACTCACACAGTAACTCACATATGTTGATACATTGGATTATAGTATTTGGCATTTATATATGTTGGTGTCCGTTTCAATTTGCATGATTTTTTTTTTTTTTTGTCATGTTCCGTTATTCGTCTCTTTTAACGTATGTTGATTAGCTGTTACTTTTTTTTCTGGGTGATTTATGGCAATAGCTCTATGATTTATTCAGGCGAAATGATATGTGCGCTGCGCTGCATGAACTCTAAAAACATCCAATAAAGACATAACAATTTTTCGCCGAGTTTTTAAAGGATTAAAAATTGAAAAGCTGCTTTGGCGCCATGACAACACAGCAAGGCATAAATGCAGTTTTTTTTTGAAAATCAGCCATTTAAAATGATTGCAAAAGCTACAAAAAAAAAATGATGTCCTAGTGAATTGAAAGGATTATCGCGTAGGGTTTCGTCGCCCAAATGGTTTCTGGCTTTTGCGGTTAAGCGAATAGTTTCCATGGCAGCTGCCGAGCCCTCTTTTAACAGTAGAGACTGTAAGGGTGAGAGAGCGCGAAGTGACTGTCATGTGGGTAAGGGACTCAGTCGCAGTCAAGTCAGCATTTCCTGTTTACTGTGCCGGCCACTCTAGCTAACACACCCACGCCCAAGCAAATATACGCATACGCAGAGTAAGCCACAGTAAAGTCGTCGTCGTATGGATGCCAACGGATACAGTGCTACAGTTAGGGTCTTGGTTGTGCTTTAATGCAAAGCAGCTGAATTGAATTTGGAATCGTGTGGCGCTCAAATGGCGCACACATTTTAGCCGGCGGCAGCGCAAAATGCTTGTCAAATAACTTCCGGCTAACTATATGCTCTCTTTCATTCAGTGGGGTCACGTGCTAAATTGAAGCACACACTATTCTCCCTGCTGCAGCTCTCCTCGACACGTTTCGGCTGTCACCGAGGGCATTATCAACTGTCTCGTTGTCATTTGGCAGCGACGCAGATTTTATATTGTATTAGGTGGAGCCCCAAAACATTTGAATGCTTGGCGTAAATCGAAGCAATTGAAAAATAATTGAACATTTGAAATGTTTATTGAACGTCAGCTCAGCCAAGTTCCGTAAGAGTGTGTATGTGTGTGTGAATGAGTGTTGGTATCCTCCCAGGGGCTGTTTTGTTGGCTGCCTTTGCATATCTAATGGGTCTCCATTCGACTTGTCTCCGTGACTGCGTTAATAGCTGCGGCAGGCGATGCCCCACAAATTCCCCATGCCAAGCACGTCTGGCCTGTGTGATAAAAAAGAATGTTATTGATTGGATTTTTAGCAGTTTCTGCTTTAACCACACTTAGGCTCATAATCGGGATCCCGAATGGTGGCCATGCCGCAGATGTCTCACATACATATGCGCATCTGACATGCCAGCTCTGCATTATAGCATGAACTGTCGTCAAATTGATTTTTCCTTTTCGGCTAATTTCAACTTTCTCTTAGTTAACACTCTCACTACTAAAGGAATTTGCATGTGTCTCCCAGGAGATTCAATCAATTTAGCATAATACACAAAATGGAAAATAAATACATAAGGATTTAAATAAGGCAGCCGTTAGGAGCTTAATGGAAATTTTATGTGGTTTACCAGACAGCTTTGATGTTGGCTCAAACTCAATTCAACTGATGTGTCGCCCTGACAAGTTGACACATCTAACAAAGCGCTCAGAGCTCAACTGGCAGGAAAGAAATGCTGCACGGTAACTGGCAACTGGGCTGAGCAGCAGGCTGAAAGCGGTTCAGAAATTCAGCAGAAATGTTTTAACCTGCAGCAAACTGAACAAGTTTTTCATAGTTGTTTTACGTTTACTTAAGTTTCAGTCATATGTGTGTGAAATGACAAAAGTCAGTTACAGACAGACAAAGAGGGTCTGAGAGAGAGAGAGAGAGAGAGAGAGAGAGACAGAGAGGTAGGGAACTGCTTAAAAGTTGTCTTTGCCTCTTGGTTTTTCTTTTGCACTCAAAGTACAGGAAAATAACATTTTCGTAGCGTTATATTTGCCTGCACGTTTTTGCACTCTAATTTCTGGCATTATGAATGCTCACATGAGAGAAATTATTAAAATAGGGGAAACTTAATTCTAGAGAGAAATAAAATTCTTTTTAGGCAAATTTATGATGCAAAATTATTATTTTTTAATTTATATTTATATTTCATATAAAATAATATATTTACCAAATAAAAAAAACTTTTATAAATAAATAATAATAAATATGTACATATAAATATGCATAAAAAAAACTTTCTTTGTGACGCCAATTCTTGCCGTGTCAGCAAAATCAGCTCAGACTTGACAGAGTTCTGGCAGCTTTACATTTATTAAACAATATGTATTTGTTTATGCTCGGGACTTAAACAAACTCACTTTTTTACAAGATTATCTTGAAACTTTTGAAGCATTTACTCATATTTCAAAAACAAAGTTTTTGCTTTGTGTTTGCTTGTTAATTTTTCATTTTTGCACGGCTCGATTAGCTTGAGGACCAAGAACTCTCAAAATATTTTTGTGTCTGGCTGCGTTTTGTTGACACAGTATTAATTGTGTGTGTGTGACTGTTTTTGTGTTTTATTTTTTTGTTTGAGTTTTCCAAAAGCATGAGCTTTGTAAATCATATTTATCGCTGAATTCCGCCGTCTGCTGATATTGTCAGCTGTTGCGAGTCCCAAGCAGCAACGATGCTAACGATTTCTCATCGGCCATTTCCTTTTTGGAAGGTATTTTTTCGGTTAGTACATTGGGGGCACAGCCGAAAAAAACAAAATTTATTATCGCTAATATATGCGCGTTCCTGCCGCTGACACATTTATGACACATATGTGACCAGTTTGTCGTTGCATTCGCGACAATTGTTCCATTTTGGCGGCGCGAAGCCTTTGAGCTAGCCAGAAATTTCAATTGTAATCACATAGACAAGCCCACACACACACCCACACACACACACACAGTCAGACATATAATAATAAATTCTAAAAATAAAGGCAAATGTCAAGCAATTTGTTGAATGATTTCATCAATTCGTTTTAATTCTGCAGCCATAGTAACGGCCAGAGCAAAGTTCAACTGGGGAAGCAGCACTGCAGCCTGATTAATTGATTTATTATTGAAAAACTTCCAAAGAGAGACGGAGCCAGGCCTTGACGCCACCGTCGCAATCCCAAAGGCGTGCAATTTATCACGAATTTCACCAATTAGCAGGCGTTCAACTCGTAACGCGAATTCGCGAATCTCTGGCACAATTAAGTCGTCCTCGTCCACATCATCCTCAGCGTCGACGCGTCGCTGGCGTTGCTGGCTAATGAATGCTTCACAGGCGAAACGAATTGCAATACGCTGAAATGCGAGAAGACTGTAATCGAGGCATGTATCAAGGCCCTTGACAATTTATTGTCATTGCAACTGTCAGCGCATAATGTGCAGCATTTCAGTTATGTTAATTAGCTTGAGATGCTTGGAGCTTCCAAGAGATTGCTCCCCTTAAATGACTGACTTACTGTATGTGTGAAGGCCATTCAGACTTAGTCATGTGATAGTCAAAGAAAAATGTTTTCAAAGGGACATTGAGTGGTTCTTTTTTTTTTAGATTAAAAGTAGTTGGGTTAGAGTGACAATTTTGTGTTAGGCATTCTCAATACAGTTTACATAAATCATACTTTTATCTGAACTCAATAAAATACTTGGTATAAATAAATTAGTGACTTTAGTAATTCCAGTGAAACGCTTATCAATGCCAAGAGATGTTAAGTTTGTTATAGTATATTGCATTTACTTATTATATACTTTTAGCCTAGCTTTCAGGTTTTAATATCTAGCATATGTTATCAAACAATTAGTGTGTGTAGTATATGGAATAAAGTAATATAGTATTATAATACTTAGTCTCCAACAAATTATATTTAGTATCTAATATCTAGTATTTATGTAGCACATATTGTGTAACATTTATCTAGTATTTCTGTAGGGCTTTGTGGTATATGACTTAGTGCCAGTATATGGTAGAATTATGATGTTAAATATATTTGATAAAGTATTTAATATTTCGTATCTAATATACAGTTATAGTATCTAGTGGCATGATCGATTATCCAATATAAAATATTAAATATCTGCAAGGTAAATTCAAGTAATTATATTTTTAGTATCTTAGCAAATTGTTAGTATTTAATCACTCATATCTAATAACAAGTATCTAACATACTAAATTAAAAATCAATTTTATCTTATATACAATGATATGAATTTTCAATACATTCAGTTGATTTATAAATGTTTCTCATCATTATGTATAGCAACAACATACAACTCCAAATTCAAGTATTTTCCGCTTCTTCGGCTCGGCCCACAGTTAAATGACCTCAAAAAGAAGTACCTAGAGCAGCAATTTATGTATGCCGCTGCTGGGTATCTACAAATGGCATGACAACAAGTTGAATGCACTCACAATAAACCCCATCGACAATCGAGTGCGAGAGTTGAATAAACTTCAATTGTGTGAGACCAACTAACTAACAGATAAGCGGCAAATGAGATATCCTTAACACGCTGGCAATTGAGTTGAATGCACTCACTAACACACACACACAGTCAACCAATTATAGCAACCCCAAAGGCGAAAGGCATTAATATTTTACCACAAATAGAATGCCAGAGTCAATAAAAATCAAGCAATTAGAAAATCAGGAAAGACGTCGACTGAGACAAGGACAAGACGGCGAAGCCGCTCGGGCCACTCCACTTGAATGCGAATTGAATTGTACGAGAAAAGTACTGTTTTTATTGCTTAACATAGTTAACAACAATGACAACAAAAAAAAAAAAAAGTAACTCACTAAAGTTAGCTAGTTTATGTACAAAAGGCAAATCCATCTAAAGAGTCAGCTCTAGACTCTGGACGATATTTCAGCTATTGCTGCGACTGCATTTCAAAAGCTTTGTCACAAAGCCAGCGCAGTTGCAGCAACAGCAACTCTCTATGTTTATGTGTGTGTGTGTCTGTGTGTATACTGGTATGTGGGTGTGTGTGTGTGTAGTTTCTTGTGTGTATCTGTGTGTGTTTGTTTGTGTTTGTGTGCTTCTGTTCTGCTGTGCCTACCAACAGCCCTGCATATGGTTCAGCTGCTGTATGGCTCCGCATCCGATGCGATTTTGCATGTAATCCGGAAAATTGCTCTGCAGCACCCGCATCGTATTCCGTTTGTAATCGGGCACCGCATGAGTCACCAGCTGGCACGTTTGACTGCGATAGACCGGCTTGAAGTTGGCCTCGGCAAACGTGGAGTTGGTGTCCCAGCGATAGACCTCTGCATCGCCCTCATTGCGGAAGAATATGGCCGAGCCATTGTCCGTGCCAATAATGACCATGCGACTTGGCTTTTTGCCCAGATCTGCAATGTTGGCTAATTAAAAACTGCTAACAGTGAAACTTGACTATGCCAACTCACCCAAAATGCGTCCATCGGCAACGCCGCTGCGCAAATACTCGGATTTCAGTGAGAAGAGCTTGGCCGTGCTCAGATAGGTGAAGTAGAGCTCGGTGGAGCCGCAGTCGCGACGTATCAGCGCTATGTAAAGCACATCCCGGGAGCGACAGCCAGCGGACACAGCCTTGGGCAGCACCACACGGAAGCCGCGATCCGCTTGCAGATTATATACGATTATCGCACGATTGGCCGCATCGCTGACGTAGATAAAGCAGCCGCCATCGGGCGCATAGTCCACCACCAGATACTGTAGACGGGAGCTGCTCGAGGTGAGGCCCTCCAGTGAGACAGTCTTCAGCACTTTGCCCGTTTTCACGGACATGGCCACCACCTTGGGCGCACACTTGCGCACCGGCGTTTCCAGCGTGTTGACTATGCCCGTGTCCAGCACCCAGAGCACCTCGTTCTGATCCACAACCAGATCGACCACAGACTGCAGAGCCTTGCAGTTGCCCTCCTCCTGAAGGTCCCAGCAGGGATACGGCTTAAACGTTGTCGAGCAGGTGCCCGGCTGCACATTGGTCTTCACCAGCGTCGCGGGTACACCCTTGCGATAGCGCGGCAATGCCAAATAGATGGTATCGCCAATCAGCTGGGCACGCGTCGCAATCACATTCTTGGCTATGTACTTGCCGGAGCTCTTGAACAGCGACTTGGTGCTGGCGCAGGGGAACTCAAACTGTCCGCCCGTCCACTGAATGGGCTGTGTGTCGGCATATGCCCGATCCGGTGTCCACAGACCATACTTGGTCTGCTGTCCGCCAATGGAGTGTGCTACCAAACATATAGCCAGGAGCAGACCCAGCCAGTGGGCTAGATATGAACGCATGCTTAAACTTACGTGGCTTCTGCAGCTGACAATTTATTGACTGAACTCTCAAGCTTACACAAAGTCGTGTTTTATATAAGCCATCGAAGTAACCAGAAATGCGCGACGTGCTGCAAGCCAATTTCTCAGATTGCAAACAACTTTTTGGTGGAAGAACCTTGAAGGCCTGACACCAAAAAAGAAGAAAAAAAAATAAGAAAACTATTCAAAGAGCAGCAGCAACTGCTGCTACTGTATGTGAATCGTACAGTTGGCAGCCAATTGCATTAAAAATAATTGAAATACTTCACGCGCAGAATCCACAGCAAAAGCAAAGAAAACTATCTGCAAGAGTTCGTATGCAGCTCACGCTGAGTTTAATGAATTGATTCTTTCTATGAATCACACAGAGTAAGACATTCACACACTCACACACTCACGAAAGTTGTCAAGCCAACTAAGTGCGTCCTGATTGCCAGCCCACACGCTGTAGTCTAATTTTAGTTAATTTCCTAGAAATTGTTTGTTGTTGTGCTGGGTGTAGCAGCTAATGCATGTATAATTTAAATTGCTGCAGATAACTCAATCAACTCAAATATTCTTAATAGAGTGAACTTATCATGTGATTGCTTTAACTACAGCGAATCTTCTAGTACATGGCGCAGCTGTTCGTTTTCCCAAATAGAGGAAGTAGAAGGGGAATCGCAATGGTTGGGGAAATAGCTTTCAGGCAGCACGACAGACAACGCCCGAAGTGTTTGCAACAAGGCGACATGTTTGGCATGCCAAAATGTCAGGAAATGCCCGCATATGTGTGTGTTTCCCAGTAAATCCTTCCCCCTATGCCAGTGTGATTTATCTGCACACTCACACACACACACACTGACACACGCACTTGGAAGTATGGGCAAAAAATATTGATGACAAGCACTTCCGGGCCATCCTGCTGTCGTGCCTTACATAATTTATGCAAACATTAGCTTACAGCCCGGAGAGATAAGCGACAACAACAACTGTGAGTGAGGCCGTGCGCTGACCGTGAGTGAGCGAGCCCAACTCTCGATTAGACACGGCAAAAATCTCAGCCCCTGGCTATTTGGCCCTCCGTTTATTTGAACAGTTTTTATTGCCAGCTTAACGAGGCGTATACGTCATGTGCAGAGTCACTTGGTCAACGGCCAGCAACAATCAACACTTAGTCCACAATTTGGCCCATTTGATGTTTGTTTAAATAACTTCAATATAAACTCAATAAACGACCAATTGAATACGCAAATAGCCTTAAATGTGATTTGATTTTTGTCTACCAATTTTGTTCCTGCATCCATTTTTTTTAGAATAGAGTGAGAGAAAACAAAACGTATAAAAAGCCAAATAAATATTGACTGTGGTCACGTTTGGCCTGCTGCTCTGCTAAATGGGTCGTTAAACTAGCTGGACTCAGCAAATTTTGTTTCTTTTTTTCTGCTTTGTGTTCCAAAATTTCACATAAATTATAATAACATTTCGACTTTCTGGCAACTGATTTGGTGATTGTATTTTTGCTGCTTTAGCTAGGGTATAAATGCGGTTGTGGATGGGCATGGAGTCTATAAGATAAAAAATAGATATGTATTTAATGGAAGATGAATGAAGAAGTGCGTGCTTAAGGAAACTTTGGGATTGCTAAATATAGTGATAAGAAAAGCATTGAAAAAATATAATTTAAGAATATAAAGAATAGGAACTTTATATGAGCGACAAAAAAAAGATGAAATAAAAAGAAGAAATAAACAGAATTTTTTTTAAATAACTAGATATTGTTAATAATCTAATTTTGTTTAATTTTATATTAAATAAATACAAATGAAAATATATATAAAATATAAAAATTAAATTAAAAATTTAAGTTAGATTTAAATGAAATAAATATTTTTTAAAATTATTAAAAATATATTTAATACATCAAAATTAAATGCAATTCAAATATACAAAAATCAAACTGAGAGAAAATGTTAAAAATGTATATTTTATAAATTCAATGCTAAATTATATATCAAATTAAATTTAATTAAATTATAATTAACTATAAATAATTAGAATAAATCAAATTAGAATAGAATAAATTAAATATAATAAAATAAATAAAAAAAATTATGATTAATATTATAAAGTGCAAAATTAATTTCAAGTAAATTAAACTTATAGAAAAACTGCTGCAAATTACATATGAAGAGCAGCTAAGAGCAGCTAACTAATGCATTTTATAGCTTCAGATTTCTCAGTCATTTTCTAGGGTATTTATGCAGTTTGTTTCACAATTTCATATACATTTTGAGTATCATTTATGTGCCGTGCTTTCATGTTTGTCTTTGCTTTAACATTCGCTTTCGCTTTCTGATTCAGTTGTTGGCTCTATTCAGCCGGCAAAGTTGTTTTTGTGTTAACGTTTGCTTAAAGTTTTCATTTATTTATCGAGCGAACACACAAACTCAATTCGTTGCATTGAGCGATTTGCCATCAATTAGGCATTTATACATTGTCTTTAATTGATTTTTGCTTTGCTTTAAAATTATTGCACAATTCAAGAAATTTTGCAGTTTTGTTAAATTGTCTGGAATGGAATGTATATACATATATATTTTTGGCAAGCAAACCCCTAGAGCACATATGTTCTCACAATTATTTATATATATAAAATATTTTTTATTTTGTTCCGTATTCATGTTTCGGCAGCAGATCATATTTATATGACTTGCATTTTACAGTGCCAGAATTTTTGTTTAATATTATTGCTTTTATTTATGAAAGCGCATAAATATTTATCTGCGACTCGTGTAGCTCAACTGATGGCACAGACAAGCCGAACGAACGCCCACACACGCCGACCTTTTGTTGCAGCTGTGTATTATAGATATATCTTCAGATTACCATCAGAATATGGCAACTTATGACAGTTTGTTAAAATGAATTTCACACAAATTCAATCTGCATGTCATTTCGCATTGTGAAGGCCAAAGACCGCAATCCGCAGTCCACACAAAAAGGGTCAGCTTCCCCTTTTAAGCAGTTCAAACTTGGCCAGCATTTTAAAGGCACACACTCTTGAACATAATTCACAGAGCCTGGGTCTCCAAACAAAGGCGCTGCTGTAGCTGTATCCAGCCAATACATTATGTTCCCAGCACTTTATGAAAGAATGAAATAGAGAGAGAGAGAGAGAGAGAGAGAGAGCGAGGGAGTTCGAGTAACAGAGAGAGATAATCAGGCGGCGCTGCTTATGGCTGCCGTTTAAAAGTTGTTTATGACCTGAAATGGCTTTAAATTTGGCTGGAAAAACATAAAAAAAATTGAATTACAGGGGGCACCCGGATTTGAACCGGGGACCTCTCGATCTGCAGTCGAATGCTCTACCCCTGAGCTATACCCCCATATGAAAAAAATACAACTCGAAGCTATTGTTATTAGCAAATTGAAAGATAAATTTTCTATTGAAATAGCAGCTCAAACTGTTTGCTTATCAAAGTGCGAAGTTATCAGCTTGTTTTTTTTTTTGTTTTTCTATTTTTTTTTTTTTTTTTCTTTAAATTGAAGAAATGCTTTAATAATGTTAGTTATCTTGAAATTCAACAAACTCGACAGCGTGTTCTCGAGCTCACTCGAACTGAGCTTGTTTTCTAACATGATTCACTCACGAAAAGACAAAAAAAAAAACAAGCAAACATCAAGTTGGTGAGATGAGGAAACACTTCAATATGCCAAGCAAAGTTTTGGGTAAGTTTTTGTGCATTTCCAGGTCAGTAGCGTCGATAGCCTTTGGCCTGAACTGTGCTGAGTTTGTTTACTAAATTCTACGATACAGCTGAAATAGTAGTAGAAGAGCTTGGCCAACAATTAATATTTGCTTCGCTGCTGATTGCACACGCGCTGTCAAACGTTTCTCACTTCCGCAAAGCGATTTTTTTATGGCTTAGGGTAATGGAGAGCGGGTGGGTGGCTTGGGGGGTGGTGCTAACATGGCAGCTCATTGCTTCCGTTGTGTCGCACAAAATGGCGCGAGACAGACGTGCTGGCTGGCCAGTGCTGCAGCTATATATATATATATGTGTGTACATATGTATGTGTGTGTGTGTGTGCGAGTGTGTTAGCTGGTCAGACACATGTTTCCTCATGTTGAGCAGACGACCTTGCAGCAGGGCAGACACGTCTAAAACACACGCGCCAAATGTCACAATCGAAGCATCAGGTTTTCATATATAAATATAAATGCGGCAAGCGCCGTAATAATTTTCTATATAATCAAAAGTAGACGCAGACAAGCCAGTTGCAATTGCACAACAATTCGAAGAAAAAGTTTAGTTTAATATATAAGAAATGGCTGGGAAGCTGTCATTGCTGCTGCTCCACTCGCTGATAGCCTTTAGCTGTGCCGCCTACAGCTCCTCGCTGGACGAATCGCCCAGCAGCTCGAATAGCAATTCCATTGGCATCAGCAAATGCAATAAGAATCCTTTAACAGAGCTCACCTTTCAGCTGAGCGGCAGCAATCTGCACTGGCCCTGTGACTCCACCAAGAATATCTATGTGCAATCGGGTCGCTATGTGCCACGGAATGTGATTGTGACGCGTGCGCAGCTGCAGCGCGATTCGGCATTTGTGGCCTTGCCGCGCTACAAGCAGGGCGTACCCTTCACCCTGGGCAAGGTGAATCTGAAGAAGGGCGAGTGCTTGGCCAAAATAGCGCCATATCCCTGCTGGGCCATACAGGAAGAGGGCAATTGCCAGGCCCTGCAATCCGTTGTGGACGTGGCCGTGGATCAGAATGTGAGTGGACTTTTGAATTTGTTATAGCTGGCTGCTGAAATGGTCATGCATGCACATACATACATATACACATGCATTCATATGCATCAACAGGGCAATTTAGCTGCAAAAAGCAATTTGCTGCCTTTAAATCGAAAAACTAGGCAGTTTTTTTTTAAATATTATTTTTGTTGCCGCAGCTTCCCAGTTGTAAATATAAATATATATACATATATGCTATATATATATATATATATATTCATTATTCAACTGAAATGGCTTTTTGAATCAAATCAATTCTGTGCCTCGGCACACTCGGCTATTAAACGCTGTAACATTTCACAGTCAACAGCAGAAATGACTGAAACAGTAGCTGAAGGCTTAACGCATTCAGTGAACAATGAGAGAAGAAGCTGATACTTGAAACAACTTCAATTTGATTACAATTTCAATTAAGACAAGTTCATTTCGTTTCATATCGAAATGTGAATTTTTGTTTGCAGCTTCATAAATTCCTTATTAACTAAAGTCTGTTATAAATTCAATTATTTTGTTGAGCTAATATACATTTTGAGTTATTCAATTTTTCAATATTTCTCAGTTCATTTTGAAGCCTTGATCTCTAATTTATATTTTTTCAAAATATTATTTCTGTTCAATTTCAATGCAAACATTTTGCGTTGTATTTACACAAAATTCATTGCAGCAATAACAACAATCAAGTTTACAATTTATATATCCACATATATATCTATATATATATCTATATATATGTGTACAATTGGCACGCGAATTTGATTATTTGCAGTTCAGCAATTGCAGCAAAATTTAAATGCATTTATTTTTTTAAATATTTTATTGCTCTTTATTATTTCTGCTGATGCGTATAAAAAACTGCAAATTCTCGACATGCCGCAAATGCAATTGAAAAATATTTTAAATAGTATCAAATATATATTATATATGTATTTTGATAGGGTCTGCTGTGGGCCTTGGATGTGGGCATCGTGAACACTCTGGAGCAGCCCATACGGCGCTGCAGTCCCAAAATCGTGGCCATAAACACGGCCAACAACAAGGTGGTGAAAAGCATTGACCTCAGCGATCTCGTGACCTCCGAGAGCCGTTTGCAGTTCATTGTCGTCGACTACTCCAAGGATAACAAGCCTTTTGTGTGAGTATTTAATTGAATGGCCTAAACTCGATTGAAAGCGAACAACAAGCTGTAGCATTTCGTAAATGAATTCTTATCAATTTGTGCCGAGATAAGCGCTCGAGCTCGAAACTGATTTGTGGCCAATTGACGAAAATAATTTCCAAACTGAAATCTTTGCTCTCTTTCTGGCAGATATGTGGCTGATGCCGGTGCTCGTAGCATTCTGGTCTACGATATTACAGGCAACAAATCGTATCGCATTGTCTTGCCCCGGGCCACAGCGCCAACGAACGATGTGCTCTACGTAGCCCTGACTTCGAAGCCCGACGGCACCTCGACGCTCTTCTTCAGCTATCTGAGCTCGTCGCGTCTCTATTCGATTAAGGGCGAGTACTTGCGCGTGGGTCAGGGCGCTGGCTCCATCATCGACGTGGGCCCGAAGCCCTATGGCAAGCAGGCGGTGCTCCTCGGCGCCGATGGCGGCACCTCGCTCTTCTTCCGCTACAAGGGAGAGAACGACATCTACCTGTGGGACTCGGAGACCTGCTTCAAGGCCTCCAACTTGCAGGAGGTGCAGCGTGGCGGCGACTGTCGCTTGTCCACCCAAGTGCTGCCAGGCCACAAGCGCTTCATGTGGGCGCTCGAGAGTAACTTCCATGATTTCATCTCGGATCGCACGGGCTGCAATGGCGCCTCCATTGTGCTGCATCCCGTTGTGCGCGAATGCGACGACTGATTGAAATCTCTGACTCATTTTATTAGCTATATAAGTTTTGTTATTCTTGTTTTTGTATAAAAGTTTTCAATAAAAAATTTTCTAAAGCTCAACAGCTGCCGGCGACACATGTAAATTTGCCCAAGTCGAAGACCTGACCCGCCCTGCAGCTGCGCAGCTCCAGGTCAGCATCCTTGCTGGGGCAGTGATAGTAGCGATTGCAATTGCTCAAATCAGCAGCCAAGCCCACACGCTGACATTTGCCCGATGTGGTCTGGGTATTGCCATCTCCAGCCGCGGGCGGCATTCCGTGGCGGCACATGAGAAAATGCGCATCAAAATAACTGCCCGGCGGGCAAGATTGCGTTTGAAGTTCTCCATTCAAGCAGTAGCTGTACATGTATACAGATTCCGTTGGATAAATCATGCCATTGCGACATTCTTCAGAATTCCCTGCGGCAATCAGAGTAAGGAGCAGTAGCAGCAATAGCTTGGAGTTCATCTTGAAGACTGTTGCGGCTGAGTCGCTCTGACTACGGCTTAAATAATATGCGATAAACAACGGAAGCTATAATTAAATGATATTGAAGAATGAAGATAAGGCCAGCAACAAGACAAAATTGCTATAAAATTGCCATAAACTTGTTTTTTTTTTATTGTTGTTCAAATAGAACTTTTCAGATGGGATTAGATGTAGCCATCCAGCTACTCTGGCTTGCAGACAGCGTTAATGCCATCAAAGACGGAGCCCTTGGGACATTCGTAGCTCATCAGTTCACCATTTATGCACAAGAGATAGCCATGTTTAGTTTCAGCGGCATAGAGTCGTGATTCCTCACAAGTCTCGTGCTCCTTGCGGCATGTGCCCTGCCTGAGATCGAAGTATGAGCCCACATCACATCGCTGGTAGATCAGCTGGCCATTGGCGCACACATTGAAGCCATATTTCGTTTCTGTGGCATACAACTTGCCCTCGACACAGGTCTTTGACTGTGTGCGACATATGCCTGTGATGGCATCGAAGTGATAGCCCTGGGCGCAGCTTTGATAGATTTTCTGGCCATCGACGCAGTGGAAATAACCCTCAGTGGAGTCCGCTGGATAGACAGCGTCCTCCTCGCATAGCTCGGCTGGCTGGATCTGCCTGACCTTGGCTTCCGGCACACAGCTGTGGCTATTGAAAATATAGCCATCGCTGCACTTCATCATCAGCGGATAGAAGACATCCTGAGTGCCTACCTTGTCCTTCTGACAGATGTAGTAGTAGCTGTTGTGGGCAGGCCAGACACCCGTCTGACCCACATAGCTGCAGCTGTATTGCTTCTCCGAGCACAGCTCGCTCTCGCGCGGCAGACTGCAGCTGTTGGTGAGCAGGGAGTAGGCAGCGCCATTGGTGCACTGGCGGGGCGTGTCCACGTTCTGCTCGCTGCACTCGTGATAGCTGCGACAGTCGTAGGGATCCGGAAAGATGCCTGGCTGCTGGCAGTAGAACTTGCCACGCACTGGGACTTGGCATTTTGGTTGCCAGGTGCATCCAATGGAGCCCTGATCGCTGCAAAAGAAACCGCGTTCCGACTGACAGCTTGTCATGGACACCGTTTGCCACTGGCCATCCACATTCGAGCAGAAGCCCAGCGTGGCGCAATCAACGCAGACAAAGCCGGCCAGGCGTATCTCCTGGCAAGGATTGGTCACCAGCTCAGCAGAATCAATGGCATTGTCCAGTTGGCCCAGGCAGCCCACCAAAGATCCCAGCAGAGGAAGCAACAACTTAACCAAATTCATTTCAAAGACTATTGACTGAAACCCCATCCAGCAGCTGCTTAAATACCCAGAGATAAAAGCTCGAGGTAAATGTCAAAGACATAATTAAAAGATAATAGTTAATGATGCTTCATTAGAGCCCACAAGAGAACAGAGTTTCGAAAAAGCAATTAGATACTATTTAAGAGCTAGCAAGAGCCCAGCACACAGGCCGACTGCTCCTTGCGGTAGTAGGTGCCGGCCGGGCACTCCAAGTGGCGCATCGTCCCGTTCAGGGCGGAGCAGTAGTAGTATTTGTGGCAGTCGTTGATGTCGACCATGAGACCGACGTGTGCGCATTTGCCTGGAATTACACTGAAGCTGTCGTCGTTGGGGTCCTCAATGTCGGGCTGGTTAGGTGAGGGGTTGGGGAGGCCGGGGTTTCCTTGACGACAGACGAAATCCGCAAAGATCTCACCGTCATTGCATCGATGCAGCGAGGGATAAATGACAACTGTATCATTTAGATTTTGATTCACCGTCGACTTGCACACGTAAAAGATGTTGGGATTACTGGGCCAGGCAGCCACATAGCCCACCCTGGGACAATGGTATTGCGGCTGAGTGCACACCCGACTCTCCAGCGTCATTGAGCACTGGCCGGTGCGAGCGTCGAAGGCTTTATCATTGCCACAGTCGACGGCAGCCGCCACCAGAGTGGCGCCCACAAAGTAGCACATGTGATACTTCTGGCAGTCGTAAGGATCCGGGAAGATGCCCTGCGAGGTGCACTGAAAGTTGCCCACAATGCCAAACGGGTGGCAGGGGCCAGTCGCATTCGAGCACGTGCCCAAGCGCATATTACAATAGTATCCGTTGGCCACATCACACGATTCGACGGGTATATTCACCCAGCCATTCGAATGCTGTACACAAGTGGCGAGCAGTTCACACGACTCACAAATGGGTCCAGGTGTCTGGCGACCCTCGCAATTGCTCGTTTCCCGCGGCTGAATGAAGCGCCTGGTAACCGTGGCAGCGCTCATCAAACTGATGACGTACAGCAATACCTATTTCATGGAGGAAAGAGACAGGTAGCGACAAATAGAGAGGAAGCTTTATATACTACATAATTCTGAGATAATTAATTTTGTCAACTCTTACCATGCTAAAATATAATTTATTACAGGACATCTTGTTTGAGCTGAAGCACGTCTAATTGCTGCAAAGTACTTAAATTGTCTGATTCGATAGCGTAGCTGGGAACTACAAAAACACTTTGACTCACAGCCCAAATATAGCATACGCACATAGGTAAAAGATATCTTCGATTGTGACACTGGGCTCCAGAGCCCATCTTTATATCAATACGAGTGTTCTGTGTGCGTATGTGTCTGTGTACCTAATATCTTGCGAAAGTTTCGAGTTGGGCAAAGTGAAAAAGAAACGTAACCTTTACAACAAACAATGATTACAAAAAACAAAAAAAGAATTGACTAGAATGAAATGCTTTGGTGATGAGTAAATGGGCTCATATTGACACAGAAAACATTCTGGTAAAATCTTTGCTTAGAAATTACTTTTGTTTATATGACCTTTACCGGGTTCTCTATACAAACAGAAAGCACTTAACTTGTGTTTGCGTAATTTCAATATTTGTATAGACTGCTTTGATTTGCAACAGACAGTAAAATTTAAATAAATAATCGTGCGCGCTAGCAAGTCGATAGCCGTCAAAATTATTTCGTTATTATCGACATTGATAACATAAACAAATTGTTTGGTATTTTTGTTATCGAAAATAGCATTACAATCGAAATCTGGCATATTCCAGCTGTGCTCTGCACAATCACACCGACACATTAAACTCGCTTTAAGCAGCATAGATATTATTTTGACCATTTCGAATGGATTTCGTACATGAAGCTGTTGCGCTTGGCGTCGACATACTTATCCTAGGACTCTGTGTGCGCGAATATGTGAATTATAAGAATACCGCGAGAGTTTTGAAGGTAAGACGAACAACTCTCTATCGCACTGCCTGCATAATCATAACAAAAACTCTCTGTACTTGTGTAGGACGCACCGCAGTATAATATTGATGGCGAGCTTAAAAATATTGTATCTCGGCAACGGGATAAGAAGATTCCATATGCTGTCATACGCGGCACCGTTTCCCCAATCGGAGTGCCACTGCGCAGCTCATTTGTGCCCAGTGTGAGCGGCGTGCTCCAGATCGTGAAGCTGCATGAGCATCGGGTGATGCGTGCCTTTGCCGGCTTCTGGGCAGAACAACGAAAGATGCTACACGAGAGCATCAACGAGATGCCCTTTGAGCTACGCAACCAATCGCATGGCGTTGAAATTATAGATGCAATGAGTGCCGCTGTGCTGGACGTGGACGTTGTCTATGATAACTATGAATCCACATCTCTATCGTTTTTTGATCACATATTTGGCTTCTTCACGGGCGTAAGGCAGAAGGGCCTGCAGACCACCGAACAAGTGCTGCGTGACGGCAGCTTCTTGACCGCCATCGGCGAACTGGAATTGGATGGCGAAACTCTGCGCATGCAGCCATCCAAAGAGGGACCACTCTTCCTGACCACGGCCACAAAGTCGACGCTCATTAAACGTTTCGAGGACGCCAAGTCCTCCATGCTGTAAGCCACAACAATGTGACCTTAAAAGACCCATGTTTCTTATTTCTATTCTTTTGCAGTTTTAAAATTGTATTGTGCAGCAGCATATCCATGGTACTGATGGGTCTGATCGTGCGGAAAATGTACCGAAAAAAGAAGCAAGAACATGAGGAGGCTAAAATTCGTAAGCGCCTCGAGGTGGAGCGTCGCGAGCGACGAGCACGAAACAGGCCGCACACCCTGAGCCACGATCAGCTATGCGTCGTATGCTCAACCAATCCCAAAGAAGTACGATGTCTATAGAATTAGTATAGAGGCCACTTCACGATTGACTTCTATTCTCTTTCTCTCTTCGGCTCTTTTAGATCATTTTATTGCCATGTGGACATGTGTGCCTGTGTGAAGATTGCGCTCAAAAAATCGAAGTCACATGCCCCGTTTGCCGCAGTAAAATCGACTCGAAGGCGGCCGCATTTATTGCCTAATTCTTTGGACTGCCAGTCAAGTCAGATCAACTCTACCTGTCTCTGTGTCTGTCTCATAAGTGTTTGTTACTTGAGCTCTAATTAGTGTGCAGTTTACATTATTGATAAAATTCGTTACAAGTGTTGACCATCGAATAGTAATTATGTGGCATCCTCGAATTCATTCGGTGGATGCATAATTTGTTTATACTCGTATTGATGCTCCAATAGCTTCAGAAAGACTGCATACTTTCGATTATGCAGTTTCAGGGTATTCTCATTAGGCGTTATCACACGCCCAGTGCCGGACATGGCTTTCGCGGCAGCCTAAAACAAAACATTTGCAAGTTTAATTGAAATTCTAAGTCGAGAGTTAGTTCTGTAGACAGCACACACACCTCCAGGTTATTGTACTGGCCAGAGGCAGCAGCGGCCAAGGTTGCTGCGCCCACCAATACCATTTCCTCCTCGTAAGGAACCAAGCAGGGCAGATTGCAGATATCCGCATGGCACTGTACATAGAGTGGATTCTTGCACAGACCACCGCAGAAGAGCATCGATTTGAATCGAGGCCGTTTGTACTTGTAAAGGTTCTCAATGATGTGCCGTGAGCTGTACTGTATCGAACATATAAATAATTAATGAAAGCTATCTCCCGAAGCATATTCACACATTGACTTACGGCAAGAGCCTGCACGAAGGCCAAGTAGATGATGGCCAGCGCTTCGACACCGCGCGTCATGTCCAGTCCAGTTATCTAGTCGAATAAAGAGTTGTGTTCACAAATAAATATATCATTATATAAATATATGTATATTACCATGCCGCGCAGCGCGGGATCTGCAACGGGCGAACGATTGCCATGCAGGTCCGGCCACACATGCACATCCTGCGTTAGGTAGGCCATGTCGGGAAGACCGCGAGCGGCGGCCATCTTTGGCAGCAACTGGTTGAGATGCTGGTAAATATATCTGAAATATACAAATGTAAAATTATAAATATGTTTAGGATTATTAGTTGTTCACTGACTTATCGCCGCCCAACTTATCCTTAAGCGCAGAGTAATTATCGTGCGACTTTATCACATAATCCAGCAAATGGCCAGCAACGGATTGACCACCCTCGTTCAAATAGTAGCCGGGAAGAACGGCATTTTTATATGGACCCCAAATGCCATTGGCAAAGCAAATGGATTTAGTCAAGCTCATGTGGCAGGTGGATGTGCCAGCTATGAGCGCCATTCTAGTGATTATATCCTCGTCAATATTTTCGGCCTGGCAGCCAAGCATACCCAATGTGCCGGCATGTGCATCGATTAGGGACGTGCTGACCGTAGTGCCCGGCTGAAGGCCCAGTTCTTCAGCAGCCTTTTCGGTTAGGCCCGAGCCCACTGGCTTGCCGGGTGGCTCCATGTTGCTGCCAATAATTGCAAAATTGTTACGCGCGAGCTCCTCAAGATCGATGCTACGTAAAAAGTCCACATGCCACTTATTCGCCTCGGCATCATAGTTCCACTTGCAGACCGCTGAGCACAAAGAGCGAGTATCGACTCCAGTGGAACGCCAAGTGAGAAAGTCGGGAAGGTCGAAGGCTCGCCACATATTGTTATATGAGTAAGGTAGGTAGCGCTTGATCCAGAGCAGCTTCGGCATCTGCATCTCCAGAGACACCTTGCCACCCACGTACTCGAGTATGGGATGCTCCGTTGCATTTATATCATCTGCCTCGGCAGCAGCGCGATGATCCATCCAAAGAATGACATTCTGTTCATCCATAGCGGTCTTGCTAACAGTCATCGGACGGCCTGCGGAATCAACCAAGACCAGGGAGCAGGTGGCATCGAAGCCAATGCCCTTCACTTGTGCTCTAGTGATACTGCTAATGACATGCTGCAAACGAGCTCTCTAGGTTAATCTAATCTCGAAACGATCTTGAGGGGTTATCAAATAACTGTACCTTGACGACCTTGCAAACGGCATGCCAAATGTCATCACTCGATTGCTCATAGTACTCCGCTTCGGGTGTCCATGTTTTGATCTTTTCCACTGCCATATGCTCCACTTGACCTTTGGTGTTGACCAGCGCCGCACGGGCACTGCCCGTGCCCACGTCCACGCCCACAAAGTACGAATTGCCCGGCATTATGCAGTATCGCCGTCTACTGTAACAGCGTACAAATGTTATTAAAGCCACTTCGCCGAATGCCTAACACAAACTGATAAGAATTTCGAGAGGTGCAATTGTATATCTATCGGCTGTAATAGATCTTTTCTGAATAGGACTAGTGGATAGTTTTAAGAAATAAATAAATACTAATTGGCTGCGACAAGCCCCTTTTAATAAACATATTAATTAATTTTTAAATTATGCAAGGCTGCCTGAAATTTGAGGCATAGCTAATGAATTTAACACATTTACCTATTAATCAATTAAAAGGCATAATGCCTACTTACTAGAACTTCCAGCAGCTACGAGCGTCGCTTGCGTACTAAATACTTGTTCGTAATTAGAGCTTTGTTTTTGCATGTACTTAAATATTTAAATTGTAAACATCTTGCGCGCGCTCTCTCTATTTTTCGCTCTCTTTCTTTCCACTCTCTACAATTCATTCTTTTGAGAATTGCAACAGTTTACTCTCCTTATGAAGGCCGTTTGCATTTCACGATCAATGCCTTTCTATTACGATTAATCGGCAACTCGGCCCATCACAAACGTGCTTCCAACAGTCTGGCAGCGCTGTGCAGCAACAGCTCGTGTTTGTTTACAATGGTGCGCATAAAAAATCGGTAAGTTAATTAAATAGGCGCTCTTATTTATGACACACAGTTTATTAAATATCCACCCTTTTTTGCTTATCAGCTATATTGCCGTACAAATTGTACCATATGCACCGGCGAACACCCTACGCCTTAACGACCACACGCTTACCAAATGCTTGCTACAAAATATTGAGAAATATTACGGAGTTTACGCATTGGGTATCTTGGAGCATGGATTCCGTGTGAAATACTGCAATGAGCGGACTAAAATCGCCATCATACGCTGTCTGCATCGCGGACATCGCTATGTATCAAGCATATTGCCATTGATAACGTTGGTAAATATATTGTCATATAATTTTATGTACATAAATATATCTATAAATGAATATCGACTGCAGATAGGCGATGTACGTGCCAAGTTCCGCACCCTTTACGTGGGTGCCACCATTATACAGTGCAACAAGTTTATAATCAATCATCAGCGACAATTCCTGGATCGCATGATGGGCCAAGTGGCGTCCGCTAAGGAGCGTCAGGATCTCTTCAAGCGTGTCATGGAGCTCGACATGGACAGATAGCAGAGGAAACTCTTCAATTTCGAATGGTTTATGTATACTTAAGAATAGTACATCGTTATCTTATAAAATATTGTTCCAATTTGACTAAAAGTAAAATTTAAATTGAATTTCTTTTTTGGTAACTCGATTATACTTCAATGAGGAATTTGCGACTTGAGGAACGAGATAATCTCGCACTGCATTGCTTAATCCTGTGCTCCAAGTCCGCAAAGGTCAGTTTATTCTTCTTGCTATAGACATTCAAATAGATGCCCAGGACAACAATCAGCCCAGACCAGATATATCTGAAATGGGAAAATGTGACATTGAATAACAGATCAAAATGATAAGGAATCCATTTACTTACTGCACTGTGAAGGGTTTGCTGAAGAGCAGGAACGAAAAGGCTATGGTCACTGCCTTGCGTGCAGTGGTCACCGTGGCGGCAAGCGGAGCTCCACTGCTCCTAACTAAGGCCAAGACGAATTGTATGCCCAGATAACCGGAGAGGCTGAAGAGAAAGCCATAGCCAAAGGTTTCTAGAGGATGGGCTAAACAGAAGGCGAAGCCGCTAAAGAAGTTGCCGGTGAGCAACATGATCACAAAAAGATAGACAAAGCCCAGTCCGTAGGAGTAGAAGACCACCTCGCTACTGGACGCCTTGTGCTCCCGCATCGCCTTTTCTTGGACATTGCCAATGGCGGCATCACACAGCAGAGCACCGGAAATCATCGCTACGCCAAGGGGATTAAAGTTGGGCATCAGCTGCGAGTCGGCCAGCGTGAACCAAGCCAAGCCAACGCACATGGCTGCCGCAGCAGCAAAGTCGAGTGGTCCATAACGCTTGCCCTGTATAATGATGCTGCCAACTAGCACGGGGATTAGCTTGCAGCACTTGAAGATTACTTGAGTGGGATAATTGAGATAGCCGAGACTCGAGTTCGACAAACCCATTGTGCCGAGCGTGAGTGCGGCCAGCACCAAATACGTCTGTAACGGAATGCTACGTGGCGCCGGCTGAACGCTCCATATTGTACCACCATTCGCTCGATATGCCTCCAAGCGACGCTCGACCAGGCCGAAGCCAATGTAGTAGCCGAACTGCACCAGGGTGAGAAACCATCCGTATGGCTTAAAGCCCTCAACTGTAAATATCAGCTCCTGCAGATAGCCGTAGATAATGTAGAGTATGAAAACGCCGGCACAACTCAACAAGAATTGAGTGGTTCGATTGTAGTGGGTTAGGTCAAAGCAGAGAATGCGCAATTCTGGCGTCGCCGTCTTCGATGGTGATGAGAGTTTTCGCTGTGACGTCGATGGGGAAACGGATGCAGCCGTCTGCTGGGGTTTGCCATTGCTATTTATGTTGATAACGTCGTGTCCAGTGTCGAGTTGGCTCTCACCCACCATTGTGTGAGTGTTAGTCTGTGTGTGTGTGAGCGATCAGCGACGTTTTGTTTATGTGTGCGGCTTTATCACAGTTTTAGTACATACAAATGTATTTATTGCCACGCAAAACTATGCAAAACTGCATTGCACGGCTTATGTATTACTCAACATTACATAATCACTCTTATGCATTTCAAACTTAGGAAATGATTAAATCTTCAATAATATCAAGTACGGTTTTGTTTATTCTTTTATATGTGACCAGTCGATAAACACGATAAGTATTTTAGGCCTGGTGCTACCAGACTGACTTAGCTTTTGCAATATATGGTCAACCTTAAATTTACAAATAGAAGCACACAAATTAGTGCTGCCACATCCAAGTTCCCAATGAAATATCTGGTAACACTACATACTCTTAAAAACACCATTTCGTCATTTAGCAGCTCTCGCATTTTGTTTCATTTTAAAAATGGCAGACGTAGAAAAGGAGCCTGAGAAGACCATCGCTGAAGATTTGGTTGTTACCAAATACAAATTAGCTGGCGAAATTGTAAATAGTAAGTAAATATTGAAACGTTATTGATAAATGCGTTGCAAAGTGAAAGTGAAATCAGAATTTTCTGCATTTACCCGACGGCCGCTACGTGTAGCCGACAACAATGAAGCTAACGAAGACGTCGGCGCTGACGCTGACGTCGCCGTTGCTTTAAGTAGCCACGCGGCGGTGTACGCGGGATATGCAAGAGCGTAACGTGCATAACCTCAAAGTTTTTAGGTGTTTAATTCTTTAGTTAAATGCCAACAAAAAACTAATGAAAAAGAATGAAAACGTATTAAAACAGTTTTTTGAGCTCCAGTTTCATAAAAGACTCGGAAGGCCAAAATGAAATATCAAAGCTAATGTGAGATTCACAATGCCACGCGAGACGTGCCGAAATTGGTTTCACATGGAAATAACTCGACTATTTCTGATTGATGTACTTAATTTTAGAAACACTGAAGACAGTGATTGAACTCTGTGTGGTTGACGCCTCTGTGAGGGAAATATGCACCAAGGGCGACAATTTGCTGACTGAAGAAACCGGCAAAGTAAGTTTGAAACTGATATTTCCATAAAAAAACAATAACCAAATGGTCAAAACAAGTCCAATGATTAAAACTAACGCAATTGAGGATCTCTTGCGTGCGTGCTGCTGCGGAATGGCTGCATGTGTGTGCGCCGCGTGTGTTGAAATTTTCACCCACGTGCGTTCTGCGGTTGGCGTGCACGCTTTGAGGCCCAAAGATTCATAGATTATGAGATCTGAGGACACAGTTGGCAAGCAGCCAATTGACAGTGTTAATATGATAAATCGATTAACACGCTGTCATCTGTAGGTATACAAAAAGGAAAAGGAACTGAAGAAGGGTATCGCATTTCCAACATGTCTCTCGGTCAACAATTGTGTCTGCCACTTTTCGCCAGCTAAAAATGATGCCGACTACACGCTAAAGGCGGGCGATGTGGTCAAAATGTAAGTATTTCGGCATACTCTTGTTAGCATACAATTAATTAATTTACCTTGTATATTAATATGCTATTTACAGCGACTTGGGTGCCCACATTGATGGCTTCATTGCTGTGGCTGCGCACACAATTGTCGTTGGTGCGGATCAGAAAATAACTGGACGTCAAGCTGATGTCATCTTGGCTGCATATTGGGCCGTTCAAGCGGCGCTTCGTCTACTCAAAGCCGGTTCCAGCGTAAGTTTTTATCTATCAGTTCAGTTTGCCTGCAAGAAACGGATTGTCTAGCGTAAATACACAGCGCCAGCACATCTCAACACTTGCACAGATCATTAGCGACAATTGACCAATGCGCCGCCATCAGATCGATGGCTGGGCTAGTGTTGATTGCTCACACTCACACATAAATATATATACATAGTAAACCTGCTGCAGGCAACGGATTGGCTGCTGCCCAACAAAATATAAATGGCACAGCACAGCTCAACGTCTGCAGAGATCAATTGCGGCAATTTCGTGAACTGAACGAGTTTATGCACAGAAATGTTCGGTCTTTACAATTGCACACAATTTGTTAAAATAAAATTATATTTAGCTCATATTTAGTATATCTATTAGTTGCAAACCTAAAAATGCATCCATTGCCTTTACATATTTATAGAACTACTCAATCACTGATGCCGTGCAACAAATCAGCGAGTCGTACAAGTGCAAGCCCATTGAGGGCATGCTTAGTCACGAACTGAAGCAGTTCAAAATTGATGGTGAGAAGACGATCATACAGAACCCGAGCGAGGCTCAGCGCAAGGAGCATGAGAAGTGCACCTTTGAGAAGCACGAGGTCTATGCAATTGATGTCATCGTCAGCACCGGCGAAGGCGTGGTAAGCAATTCGTTTCCAAGGAGGAACACTTGTTTCTCTTCTTGTTCAATGATTAAAAACACGCGCTTGAGGATTGGCTGGGCAAGGCAATGGGGCTGATCATGAAAGCGCCTTGTGTGCTTAGCGTGTTGTATTTTAGCAACTCGGCACATGTCAGGCTCAAAGTTGTGCTAGTGCTGGTCCGGAGATTGTAAGATTATGAGATCTGAGAACGCATCGAGAAAATATATTGAAATTTGATTATTTGATGTCTGTGCAGCTTCGCTAATATACCAAATGTTTGTGTTGTAGGGACGCGAGAAGGACACAAAGGTATCTATTTACAAGAAGTCGGACGAGAACTATATGCTTAAGCTGAAGGCATCGCGCGCGCTACTCGCCGAGGTGAAAACCAAGTATGGTAACATGCCCTTCAACATCCGCAGCTTCGAGGAAGAGACTAAAGCGCGCATGGGCGTCGTTGAATGCGTCTCACACAAGATGATTGAGCCCTTCCAAGTGCTGTATGAGAAGCCTTGTAAGTTTTCTTTTCATGAATTTGTTAATCCTGCAAAACTTAATTCCGGATTTGGTATAACTCATGAGCTGCCAAATTCGGCCAGACATTTTGCTAGAATAAAGCTCAAAAGGCTTTGGCGTCTTCAGCAGTTGCCTTATTTTATGGCCTCGGTCTGAACATGCCATTGCTACAAAACTTTCTGTATATTCTCATTTATTTGAAAGATATCTACAGAAAGGTATTCTATAAAATGTATGCTTCTTCTTGCAGCCGAAATCGTGGCACAGTTCAAACACACGGTATTGCTCATGCCCAATGGCGTTAATCTAGTTACCGGTATACCCTTCAACGCCGACAGCTACGTCAGCGAATACAGCATCGCGCAACCGGAGCTGAAGGTAATTAATACTCTTTGCTACTCATAAACGATCTCAATTCTAAACTTGGTATATGTTATACTTTTTCAGGAACTGGTCGCACAGCCACTGGGACCTGTCAAGGGTAAGGGCAAAGGCAAGAAGGCGGCCGCTGGTGCGGCGACAAAAGTGGAATCGGCGCCGGCCGTTGAGACCAAGGCATAGGCTCTCCTCTCTTCTGCATACCATACAAAAAAACACGCCCCCTTAAAGCAACAACAATGTGAACAATTGCGCTGCCTACTGCTGCCGCTCTTTAAATTTTTACTATAGAATTCGTTGATTAGTAAACCAGAGAAATCATTTGACAACAAAATTCGTTTCCGTTCCAAGAACTTTAAATATTTCCACTAAGAACAAAAAAAAAAAAAACATCTTCATATGCCTCTTATTGCGCTTTTCCATCCCGAAAATCGGAAAATGCGGCAAGCTCTATAAATATGTCCCTCCTTTTAAAAAGCGTACTGATTTTTTTCGTTTTGAATTTTCATAATCGGTTTGTTTCAAATCGCAACGAAGAATTATAATTGTAATTTTTAAAGTAAAGAATATCTTTAGAAACGAAATTATAATTCAAGAAAAGAAAAAAAAAAACGTTAAGAACCGCGCGCGTAGTAGGTATTAAATAAAATTAACATTTTATAAAAAAAAAAAGCAAACAAAAGCCGATAAATAAAGCAGAGTTTTCTTGGACTGTGGTTGGATGTATCATTAGACTGTTTCATATATCACTTAATATGTTTAAGTAAAAGAGACCTTAATAAAATGAACCATAATGATTATTTCCAATACAAATAATTTTTTCTTTTATTTTTATGTTTTGCGTAATTAAGTTATTTTTCACATTTTTCTTTTTTAATTTCTTGCATGTAATTAAAATTGTACACAGTCTCATCTCTGAACTCTTGTATTACAAAAGTAGCAAGAATATTTGTTATCGTTAATGTTACTAGGACACCCATTCCCCACACTCTTCCCCCAACAGCCAGCCAGCCCCATCTTCGAACGATCCATGCCGACACGTCAAACGAAATTGTGCCAACAGAATTATTAAACAACAAAACAAATTACATATTACAATTGCTACGAATGATCGTATGAAGTGAAGTGAATAGTGAATAGTAGATAATGAAATATGAGTACGAGATGTGCGCGTCGTGTGACATGTGAAATAAAATGTGCAAACAAAGTAGAGAGAGAGAAAGAAGCGCTGTCGATTGGCACGTAGATTTCAATAAATTGCGTTTGCGTTTAGCTTAAATACATGCTGCATGTATTTACAGACCCGATTATATAACAAACAAATCTACTACAGCCAGCGAGGGAGCGGGGTAAAACGACAACGATGATGATAGTGCCATTGAGGCAATTAGTTTTCGGCATGTGCATCGACCGGCGCCGAGGCGGTCACATTGCTCGGCTTCTCCGGAGAATCCAAATAAATCTTTAGCGCTCGCTCGCGCCGATGAGAGTAGCGGGGTGTTGAAATGCAACCGAGCCGATCTAGGCGCGCCTTCTCCTTATTGGTCAACGAGCGGCGCTCATCTGCCGATAGCTCTCGCACCGGCGCGTTCTTATCTCTGCAAGTAAAACCATAAATTGAGTGACGCATTCAAGAGAGAGCCGATCATCTTTCACTCACTTATACAGATACATGTTGCCGCTTTGCGTTGTATTCAGTGGGTACATGTCCAGGCCGACGGGCACAGACATCCAGTTGACGGCCTCATTGACGCTAACTGCCGATATGCTAGTGCAGGGAAAATAGCTATTAAGCTGTAAAGCAGAGTTATTTGAATTAATAAATATATTATATATATTTTGTTATTTATGCTTACCTTTGTATAACTCAATCGGTCAATAGTAATATCGCATATTTGTGATAAACAACGTCTAATTTCGCTGTCCTCTGTAATGATGATTCAGATTTAGTACAATATTTAATTCATCAATTACAACTAGCTTACTGTCGATTGTGATTTCCTGGAATTTGCCAAACTCCCACTTTTCTGGATACCAGCGACGCACAAATATAGTTAACGCATCGTCCTTGGGCTGCGCCACGACACCCTCCTCACACTCTTGCACAATGAACTGAAACAGTATAAATAATAATAATTAGATATACTCCGATATATGTATATGCATGTGTATTTATAATCACCTCTAGGGAACCTGTGCGCATATCGCTGTATAGCGTTTCATCATCAGCGAGTATTTTGATGGGACAGCGACCGCCCTTGAGCCAGATGCGGCAATTGTCAACGGTGAGGGAGTTGTATTTGGCATCGATGCGATGCAGTTTGGGCACCAGCTCCTGCTTGGCCTGCTCCACAGTGGTTGTAGTATTGTACACCCACTCACAGACGCACGGCAGCTTGGCGGTTTCATTGTCGAGGTCCGAGAGACGTAAGAAATATATCTTGGCCTTGTACTCGAACGGTTGCAGTGTCTTGCCGAGCTCAACAGTCAGCGTCTCGCCCTCGTTGAGGAAGACCAACGAGTTGGTCTGATCATTGGACAAAGTATTATCATGCTTGCGTTGTAACTTAAAGTAGGCGCTGGGCACGTGTATTAATTGCTCAATGTGCCGCTCAAAGGCGCTCATGCGCATATGCGTGCCCACGAGAAGTTTGTAAGCGTGCGTGGGTTTACGCAGTTGCGCCTCGTCGTCGGATTGATGGCCGCTGGTGCTGCTGCTGGCGGTCGTGTCCACGCAATCGATTTTGATGGCATGGAAATAGTGATTGGTTGTATTCGCTGGCAGGGTGGTGGCGTCGCCCGCTTCGCTGCCATAGCTGCCGTTGCCATTGCAGTAGGCATGCACACGCATCATGGTGTCGTGAGAGGCGGCCTCGTCTTCGGGACTGGACAGCTGTGGTGAATGGCTGGTGGAGCTGACTTGGCTATCGCCGCCACCACGATGCTGCAAGCTATTCTCTACCAGAGTGCGATCACCATCACTCAGGCTGCTGTCCTCCGAGTTGGACTCGTGGCCGGGCGTCGTAAGCGCCAGCGATTCAGGTTGATCGCGCTTATAGCGACGCCAATCACAGTCGTTGTTGCCGGCGCTGGCACTTTCGGGCGTTGCGGTGCCATTTGTGCCGCCATTGATGCCATTCATCATAGAGGCGTCTACTACATCGCTGCCGGAGCTGCCATTGGTAGCCTGCAATGGGGAGAAGAGTTACCTGACCTTTGACTAATTTCTTCAATACTTGCATTTTGCATTAAAAACTACTTAATATTGGCCACAATTTTTGTTGTCAACTGGGCTGGTCAATGGTCAATGGTTACCTACCTCGTTGGGAGCTGCGATGGGTTCGCTGCTGGGCACACCCAGCATCTCGAGGCTGCTGGCATCGGTATTAGGCACATTTAAGTAAAAGTATGTGATGTATTTGAATTGCGAGTTGGCCAGTTGCTCTAGCTGCTGTTGTGTTTCCAGACTCGGTTGTGGATCGTACGCCACGAACGCTTTGCAGCGCACGGTGGCTACTACGATCTTCTGCTCATCAATGTGCAAACGTATTGCAATTGAGCGACGCAACACGTCGTTGCATTCCAGCGCTGCTGAATAAACCAGGAAGGGACCGTCCATCGCCATGTTCGAGAGATCTACCTTAAAAACATACCACGTATTGCCATCGCTGGGATAATTCTCAAACTGCTGATCCTCGGCCCTATACTCCAGCAAAAAGTCCAAATTGTAGTTGTGTGAGGAACGCAACTCGGTCAATGTCGGATCGGTGCAGTTCTCAAGTGACTGTATGATTGTGTCCATGGACGAGTCGTATGCAACCAAGCGACAGCGTGAGATCGGAGCAAACTGCTCCACATTGAGCATGTCGTGGGCCGACGTCAGAACCTTATTCACATCGAAATTCTGCGACAGATACACACGTGTCATCTTCAGCTTCTTCAGCGTCGGATTGTAGAAGTAGACGCGGGGTTTATACAGATGCGGCAGAGCCAGATCTGTTACCGTGATGTGTCTGCCGAGGCGGGAGACACGCGTATCCTCCTCGGCGTGCAGTTTAGGCAAAAGCGATTTGATGTGTTCAGGAAAATCATTGCACTTGGCCGCATGCTCGTTTCGCTTGGCATCAACCTGGCGATACATTAGCATATAAGCATTTGTACTGGACGTATAGGCGCTCGAATAATAGCTGCCATTGGGGCCGCCAAATGAGCGCTGAATGTCCTGTTGTGTGATCTGCAAGTGCAAGAGAGGGAATATGAATTATTTGATAACGCTTGGTGGTTCATAGCTGCCACTCACCGTGGATACATTCTGATCGTTGAAGCAGAACCACTCGTCATTGTCAAAGTCTTTGATATAAGCATAGTAATGTCCACCCGAAGCGCTGCCCGAGTGTATCATGATGGCAAACAGGTCGTAAAGATATGGACCCGACAGCGACTCCTGCTTCACTCGGGCCTCTGTGTTTGCGCTTTTGCCGGTGCTGCTGCTCATGTCAATGCCCTCGTCCTCATCATTTATATCGTTCTCATGCTGACTGGAACTGGCCGTGGTCACCACGCCGCTGCTCAAGTTGTCCTCGTCCATGGCGGAGCCGCTGTCCGCAGTGCTGCAATCGTCCACATTGCTGACGCCATTCATCTGATACTGTTCGCCCTGTCCATTGCGATTCACAAAGCTGTTCAGATTCAGCTTCTGCGGGAAGGTTACTCTGTGCACAGAAAAATATAATTTAAAGAGATAAACTGTTGCCAAAGTTGATTATATCATTTACCTATCATTTAGTTTGATGCGATGCATTGTCTGATAGTCAAAATCGAAGCGTTTCAGATGTAGCGTCAGTATGTAGGGGAAGGATTTGAAGTGCAGTCCCTTGTGGGCGTCGCATTTCTTTTTGCACTTCTCGCACAGATACTGATTGTTGCCATCGAGAGTTTCGGGCTGCACGAATGCACGCAGCGCCTCCTCAATGCTGCCATAGGCGGAACTGCTGCCAAAGGGACGCACTGGCAGTGGTATATCGAGGAACGTGTCCTCGCGCGTCTTTTCCGTATTGCACTCCAAGCACTTGACGTAATCGTTCATTTTACCCTCATACAGATTGGAGATAAGATTCGCCTGCTTTGTGTTCTTAAATTTATGCTCCAATGCATCGAACATAACACGGCACAGTTCCTGGATATCATGCTGCTGCCAAGCCTCTGTCGAATCCCAGCCAAAGCTCCGCGTCAGGTCGGTCGTCTCCACAGATGATTTCGATGATGTCTGCAAATTGAGGAACAGCTTCTGCAGCTGGTAGGGTATATTCTTGGCCTCGTTGTCATTATCGAATTCCCAACGATAAAGCGCATTGCGAAACTCAGGCGTCATGTAGAGCGCCTGGAGTAAACTGTTTAGGTAGCAAGTCATGGCCTGATTAACCAATCCAACATATGCACGAGGCCCGCTGCCATTTCGATGCGTCTCTGTTTCTGTATTGGCCGAGGCTACAAAGTCAGCGGCGCTAGTATTTATGCGCTGCCAGGCGGGCACCTCATCGCCGCCAAACTTGCGCGAGCTATATGCCCCATCTCGTTCTAAGTTAGGTAGCTCTAGGGGGTCAGTCTCGACATCATTGCCGGCTAAGAGATCGCCCTCTGATGGTCCAGCGTTACCGAACACGTAAGTTGGTCCCAAGAGCGTAGGACTGGCCGAGGCCCCCAATGCCAAATCATCGTCAGATGATGATAAAGAGATACAGAGCTCGGAAGCAACATCATCAATGATGCTGTTGTTTTGAGGCAACTGCTCTTTCAGTGGATCGATGGTTTCAATTTTGGTTAGCGCACCATTAGCTATGTCGGTGGAAGTGCTGCTTGCTGCATTTCGTAGCTTCACACCTTCGTCCACCTGATCTGTGCTCTTCTCAGCAATTTCCTTCTTTTCGATGGTTTTGGTTTTCAGTTTAGTACTGATCTTGCTAGGTGTTGTGGGTGTGGCCTCCGTCGCCGCTGTCGCTTCAGTTTCTAACTCAATTGCTGATTCAGTTGTGGGACTGATGCTTGTCTTAGTTTTGCTTGGCGACTTTTTCTTTTTCTCTCTGGTTGTTGTCGTTGTCGTGCGCTTCTTCTTCTCACCGGTTTTAAGCGTCGTTGTCGTTGTTGCAATTGAAGTTGGTGCTGGTGTTGGATTTATTGTTGCTGTTATTGCTGCCGTGTTTGTCGTTGTCGTGTTCTCTGTGTTGTCTGGCTGCTTGCTAACTGTTGAAGCTGATTTTTTAATGGTCAAGTCATATCGTTTGGCCACATTGCCATCCCAGGTACCCTCTGGTAGGAGCACCAGATTATTCTTGAGCTTCGGCTCAAAGCCAGGCACATCGTACAACAGTTGCGTATCCAGAGTATTCAGATATATCTACAAATATGCGTGAAATTCTTAAGTTAGATCCAGGATGGTATAAGGATCGTAATGTCATTCAATACTCACCAGATCCTTCTCGCCATGCGGCTGTAATAGCAGCTCAAATTTTCCATACGCAAACTGTGTGCCAATCAACGTGATGACGTGCTTTACCGTGAAATGGGCACGTACGACGACATTGATTTTCTTCTGCTGGGAGCCAGGCGTTTGATCAAAGACGGCGCACTGTGTGCTGTCCTTGTTGTCCTCAGCCATTTCCTGGTCCTGGTCGCGTTATGCTAACCAAATGGTTTAAAGGCCTGCAACGATTGCGTTAGAATTAAAAATTTTGAACGCCTGAAAATATTTGTATAAAATAAGATAAAAATCAAAGACAGAATGGAAAATTAGAAACTACTGTCATTTGATTTTTACAAGCAGCTTGACAGCGTCAGCAAAGCAGCTGCTGGCTAGTGGAAGCAACAAGGAAGCCGACAGTCGCCAGTTGTCAGTCACCAGCCCATCCCCGCTCCACACGTACTGTTCATTGCTCCCATCTATTTGGAAGGGGCCAGACGCACAACGTCCCGTCCCAAGCCCGTCGAGTCCCTCAACACCCACCGTGTATAGACCTCAATTCGAAAATAAACCAAATTCCCATTGCCTGCTGCTGTTTGCGTTTTTTCGCGCCTTATTTGTACGCCACGAACACATAGAGAACATGACTAAGATTGCACGGAATTTTATAAACAAAAATTCTGGGGCCGGACGGCTACGAATGGCGATATCCATGTACCATATATTTCAGCTGCCACCGAATTTTCAGCAAGAGCGTCATAATTGCCGCATAAATTGCTCCTACAAATGTCATTCCAAGACGATGTTGCTGTTGCTTTCTTTGTTGAGCCATTGGGCAACGGGCACGACATTGTAACGGACGGAAGTGCTACAATATACGTATGTATATATATATTTATAGTGGGCCACATATATGTATGTATACACGTTTGTCTGTGTACGTAGTATGACATTTGGCCGCAATGCGCAAAATATACAAGAACTGGACGTCAAAGAGGGGCGTGCTGTAAAATATATATTATACAAAATATTATATATATATTTTAGAAAAGTAATGTACAAAATGCATAAAGAAAACTTGCAGTTATTATAAAATAATATGGCCATATAATATGTTCTAGTATCTGTCTGTTGTTCGTCAAGAACTCAATTGTTGAAACCCAGCACACACAGCTGTTGACATCAATCTGTATCTATTTCTGATAACGCTTTAGCTAAACAAAACAGTTTCACGCATTCTAAAGAAATTCAGCTTGCATATGAAAAGGGAACGCCTGTCGGAAATATACGTCTATATACATATATTTATATCTCTCGATCTATGTTTACCGGAAAGCAAATGTCCGTGCGCAAATGCCGTACGCAATCTAAATTAAATGTCCAAAACAGCAATTAGTATTAACGAAATGCGCAATGTTTTTCCAACTCTGAAATATAATTTTATATAAATAGGCGCAAAGCATTTGCGAACGACTCGAGGCGGGGCCGAGAGTTGTGGCAAGTGCTTTGGCCAAAAAATTAATGCAAATGAGCTGCAATTTCAAACACATGTTGGATGAACACGCAAGCATTTATATGATACAGATATAGATACATATGTATCTGTGTGTGTGCAGTTGCTGGTACGCTAGAGTGGAATCCAAAAATTTAAATACGCGACCAGAGCAAAAATCAAAATAAAGAATAAAAAATTGTGCGTCTAAAAATATAAGAAAAGAGACGACGACGATGACAAAAGCTGAAGAAAAAAAATTAGATATATACAATATATATATAAAAAAAAAAAGAAAAACAAATATTCAAAGCAGGGAGCAAAAGTATCTGTCAGATACAATCTTGCTATTTGTAAATTCGAAGGTTTTCGTTACCGAAACATTGCACAAATCACAACCTATATACACATATATATAGCTATACATCTATACATATATATTTGTATGTGCATATTTCTAAGTCCGTCAATCGAATCGAATCTCTTCAACGCACGAGAATTCTCATCAATATTTACAATTGCCTGCCTGTGGTTGGGTTTGGGCGTGACTTGGTCAAAATTTCTATAGAAAGGAATTCAATTCTCGATGATTTTTATGTTATACTCGCCAGACTAGAGAAGAGTGTGTTAAGTGTGTGTATTTTAAAATTTTGCATATATTTCAGGCTATTTTTAAAACATTTTCAGTTTTGTGTTCGAGACATATGCCAAATAGTTCCGATTACTCTGTTATATAGCACACACACACACACACACACACAAACACGCACATGCACACGCACGCACAGTCAGAGTGAAAAATATCGAGTTCGAGTTATATCTATAGCCTTTATGCAGTTCTTTGTACTCCCTATAGTTATTACGAAAGAGTTTCTATTTTAAATGTTTGTTATTTTTAGACTGATTGCTAGGGGATTTGCATGTTATGCGCTTTAGTAGTAACTCCATTTGGAGCGCAAGCACCAACACGCACACAGAGATATCAACGGATAGGATTTACTATATATATACATATATATATGTAAATTTAGATACACACATACACATACACACACACACCGTTTAATTGCTGGCGAGTTCTTCTGTGCGCTATGAAATCCCGCCGTCAACGCAACGACATCGTCTCACGCGTATTCGAGTACTGACCACTGCTGCGATGGCACGAACTGGCGCTGGCGCCCCAGAGTGCACGATGATTGGCTCGATCGTTGCCGAGTAGCAGCCGGATTGTCCGGCATCCGAGGAGCCGAGCAGCCGTACAGCTGGATGCGCTACAAATTGCTCACTGGCTGCAATTGCTCATAGCGGGCGAAGCAGCGCACTCTGATAACAAAAACAAATGCACACACACACTCATAGTTAGGGCTATTAGCAACAACTGTTGATAATAATAATATCGCAAAATGTAGAGCTCGGCAATTTAGTGACGACATGTAGTCCACCCGGCAGTTGTATACCCCCCAATCAAGGCAAATTTATTCAATGAAATAGCCAAGTACGTATACTAGATGAATGTTCTGTATGCCAGAAACACACAGAGTGAGAGAGAGAGAGAGAGAGAGAGAGGTGTAAGAGAGACTGAAATTTATGGCGAAAGTGCTATTAATGCTTGTACAAAATGCTCTCGCCAATTGTCCGATGAATGACTATTTTTATGCGCTGCTTGACGACTGTGCCTCGCCAGCGTCTCATGTGTGACTAAGAAGCGCTGACCGTGTACCGGCATCTGCGCTGCTCTTGGATAAGGCAACGTTGGTGGAGGCGGAGGCGGGGTCGGTGTCGGTGATGGGCGTACTTAACATGTTGGCGAATTTTCGTTTGCGCAACACTCACAGCTACAGTATGTGGAGCGATTGGGGGGTGGTCCTCGATGGGCGGGCGATCGGTCAAGGTTTTACTTTAGAACGTGACACATTTGACTGTTTGGGTGCGAGAAACTAGTTCAAGCTGTGCGTCCTTCAACGTCTTGGCCAAACGTCGGAAAACTTGCGGCTCCAAAATATGCTTGCCCACACATAAACACATAAACACATAGAGACACGCACACACATATACACAATGGCATATGTGAGTAGGCATTCAGATACACATACATATGTATGATTTCACTTACCTGAACTGTGAAAATGTTGCAATATTGTGATTTGGTTAAATGCACAATCCGGCCCTTCGGCTGGGGGTACACTGTTTGCCTAATTTGATGCTATCTAAACTATTTAAACGGAGGATGCTTGACGTTGACACCGAGAAGCAACCATTTTTATAATTGAAACAAATGTTTTTTGTTGTTCGGCTGCGGTTTGGCTGCAGTTCTATCGATTGTAATACCGATAAGCTGTCGATTATGCATTCGATTATTCAAACGTCAGTTGACTGGGGCATCGATGCCATAAAAGTATCGATAAGTAATGGTAAATTATTTAATGTTGATTTTAATGTTAATTTAACGTATAATAGTTTATCTACGCTTAGTTAAGACAACACCGTTCACTACAATGTGATATACATTATTTATTCAGATAGTTTAAGTGATGGTGCCAACTATTATCGAACTGCTAGTTTCCGGATGCAACCCTACTATGCTAGAAACATCGAGAATTTTCGACGAACAGACTGCTCGGAGTCTATATAAAGGCGAGGCACGCAGTCAGTTCGAATCATTTAGCAAAAATCAAGAGAAACGTGAAGAGTGTGTATATTCCACACAAAAGAGAAAAAGTAAAGAGTTTATTGAAAATAATATTCAGCAAATAATTTTATATTATTGTGAATTCTACAACTGTGATCAATAGAAATTCAAGTAGCAGGTAAATTTAAAAGTTATTGACAAGTAAAAGTACACTAAAAAAGAGGAGAATTAGCACACAGCTGCCAAACTAATTAAGGTAAGTGTCTAGCAAATGAATTGTTGCTTAAATTAGATTGTTTTCGAACAGCATATTGGACGATTACAATAAAATTCTAATAGAAATGAGAAGCAAAACAATGCATTTAAGTAAAATGTAAAATTTAAAATCAAAAAACAACATCGAAGTCACGCAGTGAGTGACAACACATCAGCAGAAGCAGAGACTGTAGCAGCGACGCGACGACGGCAGCGGCAGAGCTGATTTTCGCTGTCGTTGCACAACTCAAAGCTTCTAGCAAATTCCATTGAGCGACGCGTCGAGAACACAATCGACATATGTACATATTCAACTGTGCTGTTGTTTTTGCTTCTCATTCAAATAAATATATTTACATATAGACTTGCTGTGCTATATATCACATTATAATAATGTGCTTTCTTTTGTTTGCAGTTAAGTGCGCGGCGCTAGACTAAAATAAAATGGGAAAAGATTTCTACAAGATATTGGGCATCGACAAGAAGGCCACAGACGATGACATTAAGAAAGCGTATCGTAAATTGGCACTCAAATACCATCCGGATAAGAACAAGAGCCCACAAGCCGAGGAACGCTTCAAAGAGATTGCCGAGGCGTACGAAGTGCTCTCTGATAAGAAGAAGCGAGACATTTTCGATCAGTATGGAGAGGATGGACTGAAGGGAGGTCCACCCGGCCAGGAGGGAGGCGGTCCATCAGGTGGCTACACCTATCAGTTCCATGGCGATCCACGTGCCACATTTGCCCAGTTCTTTGGCTCACAGAACATCTTCGGCGCGGCCGATCCGTTCGGCCCATTCTTTGGCGGCGGCTCCGGCGATGGTACCGAGCAAGTGTTCATGAACATTGGCGGCGACGAGATGTTCGGCGGTGGCGGCTTTGGTGGCAATCCCATGGGCGCCTTCCGATCACAATCGTTTAATGCACAGGCGCCTAGTCGGAAGCGTCAGCAACAAGACCCGCCCATCGAGCATGATTTGTATGTGACTCTGGAGGAGGTTGACAGAGGTTGCACAAAGAAAATGAAAATCTCGCGCATGTCGATGGCCTCAGGCACGGCGCGCAAAGAGGAAAAGGTGCTGAGCATCAACGTAAAGCCCGGCTGGAAGGCGGGCACCAAGATCACATTCCCCAGAGAAGGCGACCAGGCACCACAAAAAGTGCCTGCAGATATTATCTTCATCATACGTGACAAGCCACATCCACAATTCAAGCGCGAAGGCAGCGACTTGCGCTACATCGCTCCAGTCAGTCTGAAGCAGGCGCTGTGCGGCACCACGGTGTCGGTGCCGACGCTGCAGGGCGACAGCGTACGCATACCCATCAATACGCAGGGCGAGGTGATCAAGCCCAACACAGTGAAACGGATTAGTGGGCGTGGCTTGCCTTTCCCCAAGGAACCATCGCGGCGAGGTGATCTGATCGTCGCATTCGACATCAAGTTCCCCGACACAGTGTCGCCCAGTTTAAGGAATAAACTGGCCGAGCTGTTGCCCAACTAAGATGGGGAGGCCATTGTTGAGCTATAACCACCTTCAGAAAAATCTGTATAGTATAATTTATAATTTAAGCTATAATTTTAGTTAAGAACCCTTATCCTAATACTTGGGGACACAAAATTCATTTGTCGGCTTGCGATGATGTTTTATTGTATAACGAACGCATAGCATGCCAAAACTATGGTTAAGACTATCTCTGTTTATTATATATCTCGCCAACTTGAAAACGATGTAGATATGAATGCAAATGTGGAACCAAGATTGTGCGATAAGATAAGATTATGAGAAAAAAACAAAACAAAACACTGATAAACTTACACACTAAGATAGCTGGAAGTGTTTTGAGCTGGAGAGACTGATCGGTTACCTAAATATGTATATTAATAGAAGAAAAGAAGCAATCCAAATAAATAACTTGTAATGCCAAATTAAAACTAATTCACAAATGTAATTTACCATTAACAATATCTGAGACAATTCAACTTCAACAACATCCAAAAAGAACAAACACACTCCGCTCTTAGACACCTGGGCTATAGCTAAACATTAAACAAGAAAACACATGCGATTGAACTAGTACGTTTTAGTACGATAATTATTTGTAAAGAAAGAAAAAAAAATCGAAAAAAGTATTTAATAAATTAATTTGCAAAATGTTAACAAAAGTTTTTATTTATGAAGTTCAGAAGACTTCGACTTAATGGGAATTTCTTTTCAGCAATTTTGGGCCATAACCTACACTTTTCTGGAAGTTCGGGTCGTTTCTATACGCTCCGGTGGGTAGCTTCGATCTGTCGGCGTCTTTCAACTTCTGGAAATTTCTCATGTGGACTGTTCTGGAAACTGGTCGTGTTGGAATCGTGCATTCGCTGTAAATGAGCAACGCTCCTATTTAATTTACAGTTAACTAAATAGAATTGTATTAACTAAACTTTTTTTTATGCATTTAACTTGTAATTTATTTTTTTTTTAATTAAATTGTTCGCATTATCTGGAAAATCGGCTTTATTCTCATTTAAAAATAAACGTTTGAACGAGCCCTCACACATTCTGTTCATCACGATCGCGATCAATCGAAAAAAAATACGACTCTCTCACTCTCGCTCTCAGCAAATGACTTCGGTTCTTTTCGTTTCTGTTGAGCGCCTTCGAATTGAATTAGTATTCGTGTGACGCTCCTTAGCCGAACACCGTTCAGGTAGCGAAACGATTGACGTTCGCACAATGTAGAGCAGAAAGTGAGCACATAACTTCAATTTACATGCATACACTCACGTACGCCGTTGGCTAGCGAATGCAACCCTCGCATACACACCAGTACATACTAGAAGACTCGTTCGGGAACGAATCCGAGCGAGGCACAACAAAAGAAAACGACTGCGAGCCGATCGCAAACGAACTCTCTGAGGAGCCGATGCAATCGGTTGCGATCTGACTCAATTCTCAAAATGTGTGTATAAAAAAAACTTATTTACAGACATTGAGAATAAGTCAATATAAATCTGCAAGCTCTGCTCTAAGGCAATGCAATAAAAGAATCTTATTGGATCTTTTGTAGTCCGCACTGGCTTAGAGTTTATGGAAAATGAAGCTTGAATGCATTTTTAATGGATTTTACCATTGAAGAGAATAAGCTTCTTTTCAAACAGCTGAAAACCTAATCATTAATAAATAATAAAACACTTAATATTTTTTTTTTACTTTCACATTTTATTTTTTGGTTTTTTTTATGTTTTTTTTTTTTGTTTTTCATTTCAAAAGGATCTTTGTAATTTATTCATTTTCACATATTTTCACTTTCCTTACTTTGAGTGTCGTTTTTTTTTTTTTTTTTTTTTTTTTTTTTTGTTAATTTGCAATTTGCAATTGTATAATTTTTTTGTCATTGTGTATTTGTTGTATATTTCATTTCATTTTTTTAATTGTTTTCAAAAATTATTAACATCGATTGCATGTTGTTGTTGTTGTTGCAGTTGTTAATTATATATCATAATAAAAATTGAATTCTTTAATGCTTGTTTCATTTTGTTGTTTTATAACTAGAATTGTTTTTCTTGCTGTTTAACTTGTTGTTGTTACTATTGTGTGTGTGTGTGTGTGTGTGTGTGTGTGTGTGTGTGAGTCTGTGTTCAAGCCACTTGCTTACGCATGTGTTTGTGTTTGTGTTTTTCATTTAATGTAATACGTTTTTCATTTGTTGTTGTTGTTGCCATCATTCGCTATTCAATGGTGCTTCTGCTCTATCCAAAGTAAATGTGTGAATAATATTAATCATAATGAAACGTATAACAACTGTATAAACAAATTAAAAGACACATACACTATTAACAATTTGTTAAACGCACAACTTTCCAAGGCAGAGAGAAGCGGCCTGAACTAAACTAAATAAGTATCTTGCGTACAACTATATATATATCAAATAATATATATATATATATATATATATATATATAATATATATTTATATATATTTAAAATGCATTAAAAATAGTCAAATGTGTACAAAAAGTTTTATACTATTTCGAATGATTTCCATATATATATATATTTACTTAAGTTTTTTTTGTTTTTAATTTAACTATTTCATTTGACTAAAGTTCCCCCAGCTAGAAACTGCGACTGTTTTGCTTTTCATATTTATTGATTCATTTTATTTTTAATTTTTATTCATTTGTTGTCAAACTTATATAAACAGTAAAAATTATGTTAAAATGTTGCGATTTGTTCTTATTTCTGTTTGATTAACATTCATTCATTTTATCAATTAGACTGCTCTATATATTATTATATTTCTGACTCGATTTTTTTTCTTCTTGAATTTTAATTGAAGTTTTCATTTATTTTTAATTCAATTTGATTGGAAACCTAAAAATGTTTTTGTTTTGTTTTCTTTCTTTTTATTTTGATTATGTTTCGATTTTGTTTGTGTTTGAGGATTTGACAAAATGAATGCATGATATCGCCCACACTCAAGTACACTGCGAACGTAGTACAGTGTACACTCGCTATGATGAGCTGGCATTTTGAAATTCATTCAGCAATTGGTTTTAGTTTCTTTCTTTTTGTTTTTGTATCTGATTCGAATAACATTCAAACGGCGTTCACAACCAATATAATTATTATTTCGTTTCATTAGCAATAAAAAAAGATTTAAAAAATAAAAACATTTTCTTGAAATGAAGTTGAAGTTTTCCTTGTGCTCAACTTTTGGGAATTTTTTTCTTGTTTTTCTATGGAATTTAGCTATGCCTGCATTTGTTGTTGCTGTCGAGTGAAGTTCTTAATTATTATTATTTTTTTATTATTGTAATTTAGCTAGAAGAGTGTTTCCTTTCGTTTTTTGTTTTTTTCTTGTGTATAGTTTTGCTTCTTAAATATTTATTTACTCATTTTCTTTCATTCATTAGTTTATTTAAATGTTTGTTTTTTCGCATTTAACAAGTTTAGTGTTTTGTGTTTTTTGTTTTGCTGTATTTGGCTGGGATTTGTAATCCTCGATTCGAATTCGTATTCGAATTTCGAACTTCGTTTTAGTGTATGTGTGTGTGTGTCATAAATATGTTTGTTTAAGTGTATGGAATTTTTTTGTTTTTATTTTCTTTTAGTAAGTATTATTTGTTAGTTTAATATTTTGACTAAATTTTTGCTATTTTGGTTTTTTGTTTGTTTAATGCGTGTGAAGTATGTATGTGTTTTTTTTTTTATTATATAATTGTTTTTCTTTCAGTGTACTCACTACAAACTAAACATTTTGCTGTGTTTGTTGATTTGCTTTCCGTGTTCGCTTAACTCTCTAAGATTTTGCTCATTTATTTGTATTTATTTTTAATTGTTTTCTTTTTTTTTTTGTTAGAACGTTTGTGTAAAGTTTGCATTTTAAATATTTTTTAAATTATTTTATTTTTGTATTTTTTAGTTTTTTTTTTTTAATTTTTGTTTTTGTGTTTCATTTGAAATTGTCTAAGCCTAAATACAATTAATGTTTCAATTTGTTCACGTTTTTCTCCTCAATAAATGTATTTTAAATCGAAATTTACTTTTCAAGTCTTTTTCAGCGACAAATGCATTTGAATTTGTTCACATTGTTTAATATTTTTTTTGTTTTTGGTTTTTTCTTTAATATTCTTATTAAATTGTTTTCTGTTCAAAATCCTTTGCTATAATTATACGTTATTATATGTGTTTGCACATTTAAATACAATCGATATTATATAAATCAAAGTCTTGTATTTGTTGTTCCATTCAAAACGTAAACAAAAAACAACAAACGTTTCTTATCGCTCTTCGGCTTCTTCTTCATCTTCATTATCTTCCTCATTCGATGTTTTCATTAATTTGCTTAAAAATCAATTCGAAACTTGTTCACTTTTTCGAGAGCAACTTTAACATTTCATTCATTATTTGAATTATTTAATAATAAATAAATTGTAAATCTTATTTCTGCTTTTATTAAGTTGCTTTGATTTTCTTCTTCTTTTTTCATTTTTGTTTTCTTGTTTGCGGGGCAAGGGGTGAAAAAGTGTTAGTTCGTATTGTTAGTGTGTATGTGTTTTTGTTTTTTCTTGCAGTGTATATTCTGTTCTCCTTACACTTGATTAGTTAAAACGTAACAAAAGAGATTAGTTAGTTTTACTTATGTTTTGTTTCTCGTTTAATATTAATTTCTTATCATTTGTATTTGTTTTGCTTTTTCTGTTTTAATTTTTCACATCGTCTTTGCGGGTTGTTGACTGTGGATCTGTGCCTAAATTTATCATGTCTCGTGGTTTCCACACCGGGGACCCTACAATTAAATGAAAGAAAAAAGAAAAGATACAATGGAAACCATATATGGAAAAACATATGAAATTCTCTCTTCAGAGCAACTCAGAGAGTTGAGTTTCTGAGAAGCGGCAAGAGTGAGAAGCTCTCCAAGTTTATTTGTTAAAAATATATTCAATTTTCGTGTAACAGTTAAGAGATTTAGCCAATTTACGGTCGAAAAGCATGCAAGCGCCGAGCATTGAGAGTATTTCATTCAACTCAATTCGCGTTCGATCAGAAATACTTTCAATGTTCCGCATTTATCTTAAATAAAATATAAGCAAAACTAATTTCTGGTTTAAATTTTATCGTTTTGTTAATGCATAAGAATGAAAACTACTTTTTTGCTACTTAAGATGGGGTTTAGCGGGTTGGGGGTGGGAGCAGCGGTTGGGGGTAGGACTGAGGGGTTACTGCAACAGCTAGGCTAAAAATTAACTAATTAAGAATTGGTATAAAGTTAAATTATGTTATTGTTTTTTTGGGATCAAGTTTAGTTTTCTGTGGGTTTTGAAAATGTTGACATCGCTTGGTATTTTTCAAAAATATATTTTTTATTACTTGTTTTGCTCTTTTTTATATATATATATTTACAATATATATATAGATAATACATATATATGCTTTGCATTTGAGTATCAAACAAATCGAATTTAATCTTTATCAGTTTTGCATTTTATGCCAACATTTTTTGTTTTTATTTATATTTTGTGTTTAGGGTCACAAATGAAAGAATAAAAACACATTTCAAAAACTCTTTTAAAGAGAATAGAAAGAGAGAGAGAGAGAGAGAGAGAGAGAGAGGAGAGAGAAGTGCATGAAGAAGTTAGAGTAACTGCAACAGCTAAATTTTGAAATTTGTTTTTGATGAATTTAATTTAATTTTTATTTGTTTAAATTTTATTTTTTTTGTTAAATTAAATTTTGGGCTTTGTTGTGCTTTTTAATGGGTTTATGAAGGTTTTTTTTATTTATTGTACACAAAAATGCAATGAAAAAAATGCAAAATAAAATGTTGTATATTTATTTATTTTTGATTTTTGCCATTAAAAATGCTTTAAAATTAGAAAGAGAGAGAGTGAAGGAAAATTGTGGAGGTTTTTCTTTTGGTTTTAGTTCGTTGTGGGGACACGTGTGTGTAACCATAAGACATTCATATACTTTATATATATTATTATTATTATTATTATTAATAATGTATTGTTTTTTGGTTTTTTTTTTTTTTTTTTTTTTTTGTTTTTCAGTTCAGTTTTATTGGCACACTAATTATAAATCTGGCACAGTTGTTGTCTGTTTATTGTTTTGTTTGTTAATTATAAGAAAATGCAAAACAGATTATTGTAAAATGACGGAAATTGTTTAAAAAGGGTAAAACTTGCTGCATTTCTATTTGCAAATTTAATTGGTTTGCATTTTTGTTTGTTTGTTTTTATTTAAATAAGTTTTTAGTTAATTAATTATGAATTAATCAAGCGATGCCAACTAAATATATATATATATATATATATTGATGTATATATTTTTAAATATACTTAAGTGTTTTCATATGTTCTTTTGCTGTTGTTGTTGCTTTGTTTAACATGTAACTGTATCGCTTAGGCACACAACCTATTCAAACTTAAATATGTTTTACCCATACATATATATATATATACAATATATATGTATATATATATATATATATATAGGCATTTGTATTATCTTCAAGATAATTTATAATAACAAAAATTAAATATCACCCGTTCAATTGTATAATTGCTAATTCGCATATAATTCATAATTTGTTGCTAGAATTTACATAAAAATCAAATCAATAATTAAAGCACTTACCTGCTACAAATATGAACTAAAACTAATTGTGTTTGCTTATAACTGTTCTGGTAGAGTGGTGTAAGGGGCGTGTTTGGGGGGGCGTGGTCATGTCATTGAGTCACTGTCCGTAGCACACATTGACATTAATTTGCATTGTTGTTTAATTAGTTATGCCGTTTAGCTTAGTTTGCCTTTGCCATATTTGTGAGCTTAATTAACATTTTATTTTTATTTTTCATTTTTATTTGATTTGATGCTTTGATGTTGTTGATTTTAGAGCTTTTTGATTATTATTTGATTTTGATTATTTATTAAGTGGTATACGCGTTTTCCTCGCTTCGACATTTAATATTGTTGACTTTTGCGATTATATATTTTATTTTTGTAGAGATTATTTTGCCATTCATTATTAATTATTTGGAATTTGTTCGCGATATAGTATATATATTGTATTTGTATTTTAGTTAGCCATGTATTCATGTATATTTATGTTTTGTATATAGTTAATAGTATATGTTGTCTTACAAACTGTATTTCGTATATATTTTGATTTTGACTTTTTTTGATTTTACTGCTGTGAAGCCCAGTGTAAACTGTAAATGTTTTAATTGTTTTCTCATTTTTTCTAAGGAATTTAGTTTTATTTATTTATTTATTTATTTATTTACTTTTGTTGACTATTTTTTTTTTTTGAGTATAGCTTGAACAACCTGACATTTGATCTTTAAGTCCGTCTTGGGTCTCTATGTGTATAGTACTATATTTGTTATTTGTTTGCCTGCAGTTATTCGACACCCAAACTTAAGCTAAATACATATGTATGTATGTATGTAATGTATGTATTGTTATGTATGTATGCGAGCGAGGCAAGAGTCGAATGTTTTGAGTATTTGGGAATTTTCTCGTTTGGCTATGGACTGTTTGGAAGATCTTTTGGGTCATTTGCTTAGTTACCTGCCTGCCCTGATTGCAAGTCTGTATATATATATATATATATGGCCTCATTTGAACATACACATATATACTATGTGTGTATGTTGGCTCTAGGTATAATTGATTTCTAATATAATATGCATTTGCATCTTTAAATTGTTTTTGATTTTTCTTCTTTTTTTTTTTTTTTTTTTTTTTTTTGTAATACATAAACATTGAGGTACGACTTACGATTATCATTCTTCAATACGATTTATTTTTGCTTGCATTTGCATATATATATATATTTTTTTTTACCTGTTAAATTTGCCTATGAAAAAATGTAAGTGATTTGCATTTGCAATTTATTGTAATGAAATATGTTTTTTTTTTTGTAGTTCATGCAAAATTATTTGTCACAACACCCACACAAATATTTTGACAATTCGGTTTTCTAACTAGCTACGGTAAATATTGATTTAAATTTGCATTTATTGTTTGTTTTTTCTTTTTGGTTTTTTAAGTAGTTTCCATGTATAATGTTAACCTATAGAATGTTGCCAACCCGCATTTTTCACTTAGTCTTTAGCTAAAATATGCACAAATATAATTTTGTGCTTGATTTTTATGCCGCCTGCCTCCTGCTCCACCTACTCCTCCTGCTCCTTCTGCACCTTGCCCTGCGGCAGCTGCAATCATTTCTCCTTGGTAATTAAAAAGTTTTTCTTACGTTTCCGGAAATGCCAGTGACACAGTTTGCCCAGCTAATAGTTGAAACGACTGACATTACCTACAACTTTTATCCTATATTATATATATATATATATATGAGTGTGTGTGTGTGTGTGTGTTTGTTAGTAAGTTGCGCATGCATGTCTCTTAGTTTACTTGAGTGCGAGTATGAATTTCAACTTGATAGTTTTTAGTCGTAATTACGCCACTTGAGCATTGTGTGCAACGCGGCGTATACGCCATGTGCAGCAATGTATGCAGCATGCTCAGCAGCATCCGCCAACATTAGTACTCCTGCTACTGCTTCTTCTTCTTCTATTTCTTTTTTTTTTTCTTTTTTAATATAAATCATAATCTTACAAATTACACAGAAAATTTGCATTTTCTCTCTGTGTGTAAATGGAAAATAATTAACCTGATGTGACACACACACACCCACACACATCCACACACACACACACACACACATAGATGTATGCATGTCTGTCTGCATGTGTGCTATCTGTGCTGTAAAATTGTTGTAGTTGTTTTTTTCCTAAGCGCTAAACCAATAGCTTTAGCGGACTTAAACCTAACACTTAAACATGATTCCTGTGCTGTGCTGTTGTGTGTGTGTGTGTGTGTGTGTGTTTATTTGTTCAATCCCTTGTGTTCAAGTTTTGATTAACGTTATACTATGTATATATATTTGTATATACTATATATATAGTTTGCATTGTCGCTTACGTATATGTTAGTATTTTTTGTTGTAGAGCTGAGCGGTTTTATGTTTGTTTATTTATTTTTGTTGTTGTATAATTTTTGAGGCATTTCGGGTTGCTGTTGTTGTTGTTGTTATTATTTATGTTATCTTTGGTTGCGCTTTTGTGATGAGTTTTGTTTTAACTAGTCGTAAATTTAAACTTTAGTTCAACGGTCTCATAAAATCCCTGTTTATGTGTGTCTCTCCTCCTCACTCTTCTTCTTCTCTAGTTTCTGCATGTCCACTCCTTAGACATGTATCTCGAAATAGTCGTGGCAATCGACACAGCCGCCCGCCTGGTCACCACCCATGTCCGGCATATAGCCAATGCCGCCACTGGCGGTGGGCTGGGTGCTAATCACCATGCCTGGCATGCCGGGCATGCCGGGCATGCCGCTCAGTCCGCGTGGCGTCTTCTTCCGCGTGCGACTTTGCCGCACGCGGGACTTATGCTAGGAGGGTCGCTTCTGATAGAGACAGTCAATGCATGTGGTGTACTCGGGCGCCGACGAGCTGAGCTGATAGACCGACTGCTGTGCGGGATCATGCTGGCAGCTGGGCATCGGCGGCGGCTGGCCATAGCCCGCCATCTCCATCTCCTGCATGTAGCTAACCATGGGCATATATTGCTGTGGCGGCTGCCTGGGCAGGGCGTCGTAAATGGGCTGCGAGAAGGTGTTCTCGGCGGACTGGGAGCGCAATGGCCCGGAACTGTAGACAACATAGTTGCGTTCAGGTGAGACGCCATAGGCGCGATAGGAGCTGCTCGTCGTGGTGCTATCGCGCGAGGTGGAGCGCTCCAGCGACTTGCTCAGCCGACTGCGTCCATTGCCCGAGCCGTATCGGCTGCTAGTGGGTGCGGCGGCCACATAATGATCGCTGCACGTCTGATTGTCATAGACCGGATAGTATTGATATGTCTCCTGGGCGTGCGGCTTGGTGCCCGTCTCGAAGCTGCCATGGGCAGACATGCTGCGCTTACGTGAGCCACCGCCGCCGTAGGGCACATCAAGATTGTGATCGGAGCCGCCGTGGCTATCGAAGCTGCTGCGTGGCGAATGACGCTGGCAAATGCTGGCTCGATCGGGCGACAGGTGATCAACACTGCCACGCGGCGAGATGCGCGGCGACAAGGATGTCGTCGTTGGCTCCGAGCTGCACACGTGCGAGGGACCGCTCTTCTTCAGGCAGCTGCGATCGGGACTCTTCGACTTGGCCGGGCTGGCTGGTGGCTTCAGTATGCCTCCGCCGGGACTTGTGTGCTTTAGGATGCCGCCACCACCCTCGGAGCTGCGTCGTGGACTGGGCGTGCGTCGTCCGCCGGAGAGACGATCTTGCGAGTTCTCGCGACTGGAGCAGATGCTCAGCCGCTTGCCCTGATCGCTGACGCTGTTCCGTGGCGATTTGATCTTTATGATGCGCACCGGGGAGCTGCCCTGGGACTTGCTGCGATCTGGTGAAATATATATGCTCTGCCGTTTGCCGCTCTTCGGCTTGGCGCCCGATGCAACGGTCGGCCTCTCTGGAGACTTGGCCTTGAAAATTTTATCCACCTTCTTGTCGATGACGACAATGTGAGAGGCTAGAGAGCTAGTGGGCTCGTCTTCGGTATCATCGCCAGAGCGCTCCGAGGGCCCAGTCGTATTGCCGGTGCTGTCCGATTCGGTAGCTGGTCGCGAGGGCGACTCAATGTCCACGGTCACAATCTGCTGAGTGTTCTCCACGATGGTCTGGGGCTCGGGCGAGAGACTGGAATCGTTTTGCTGCTGATCGGCTGCCTCGTCGTCTGCGTCGGTTGGCTCGAAGGCCTTCTCGCGCAGATTGGCCATGTAGGTGACTATATCGCATATGCCCGCCTCCAGATCCTCCTGCTCCAGCTCACACAGATGCTTGTCCATGAAACGTGTTGTGGCATCCGCTTCGGTCACATGGCCAGTGGCCGAGCCATTGCTGGCATCGCGTTCGCGTCGCTTGTGCTGCGCCTCGCCAGTTCGCGGATGCTGATGCACTACGGACACCTGCTGGGAGGCGGCCAAGCGCTCCGCTTCACTTTCGAAGATCTCAATTACCTCGATCTCCTGCTTGGGTGACTGCCGTGGCGATTGGCGCGGCGACAAGTGTTTTGTAGTCTGGCTCTGTGCTTGGGTCTGGGTCGGGTGGGGGGTCAGAGTCGGAGTCGAAGTAGAAGTCGAGGTTGGAGTCGGTGTCGAGGTCGGGGTCTGATTTGGATTCGTATTCGTATCGCTAGATATTGTTGTTGTTGCTGTTGTTGTTGTTGTTGTTGTTGTTGCAAACAAGCTACCACTACTGCCTAGACTTAGATTAAACGTGGCTGCCACGTGCACTGCATGCGCCTCGGATTCCGACTCGTGCTCGGACTCGCTGGCAACTACGTCTAGGCTGCTCTTACCTAGATCCTTCATTAGCACCGGCTGATAGCTGGCCGGCGGATGTGATGATTGTATCAGGCGCGCCTGGCTGCCAGTGCTGCCCACCGAGAGCGTCGATGTGGTGCTGCACGATGTGATAAAAGCGATGGGAAGACAGAAGGCGAGAAAGAGAGAGAGAGAGAGAGAGAGAGAATAGCAATAAATCAAGCGATAAAGGAGATTTACGAGGAGTCTGAGAAGTGAAACAACTACCAGAAGACTATCAGCTACTCTCTGGATAATTAATGAAAGCTCATTCGAATCGCATTCAATTACTTTTGCTTTTGCTTTTGCTTTTGCTTTTGTTTTTGCTTCTATCATCTGGAAGTTATTTCGGCATGGCAATTACTACAAAGCGAAGGCCAAGCATCGCCTACTGAGATTTGGAGCTCACCTGAGCGTCAGGTGATTGGGCGTGCGGCCCAGCGTAGCCTTGGGCCTGATTGTGCCCTGCTGTGAGTCCTCCTCGCCCTCCGACTTGGTGCCCGGATCGATGCGCTCAATGTCGCTGCTGTGATGATGCAAATGCGGCTGCCTGATGGGTGGCGGCGGTGGCTCGCGAGGATGCGGATGTGGATGCGGCGCCATTGACTGCTGCTGCTGCTGCTGCTGCTGCTGCTGTTGATGTGGCTGCTGCTGCTGCTGTGAATCTGTGGGAGAGCAAATGATTTCTTTATGTGCATGATGCGATGCCATGATGATAGATATGATGCACCGATTATTAGTCAGCCTGCAATGGGACAGCTGCTCCACTTACCTGTCACATCGCCCAGCGTCTTGCTGCGACCGCGAAAGCCGCCCGGCTGTGGCAGTGGCTGTTGCTGCAGCTGCTGCTGTTGTTGCTGCTGCTGGTGCTGCTGCTGTGCATGCGAGTGGGGCACATAGTGCACCACGCCGCCCACGCTCGGCGGAAGCTCATCGCCCTCCTGGCTGCCCGACAGATTGTCGTAGTCAATATTGCCCGCCGAGTGGCGCTGCGAGCCGGACTTCTTCTTGGGCTTGCCCAGCGTATGCGAACCGTGAACGATGGTGATCTGTGTGGAGTGGAGTAAAGGCTTAGCAGTTGGCCATGGATCTGCTTGGCTGCAGCTGCTCTCCACTTACCTGCTGCTTGGGTCGCTCCAGGGTCTGCGAGTTGCCCGCATAGCCGCCCATTTGGGAGGACATACCCGACACGGAGCCAGAGCTGCCACCAAAGTTCTTCATGGGAATTGACATGTTCCGAACGCTTTCACGAATTATCTGCCTGATGGTCTTGAGGAATGCATTGCGAAAATCGGCCGTGCTATTGGACAGCACATAGACCTTCTCCGAGCGACGTTGGAGCTGCGAGCGCAGATGTATTAGCTCCCAGAGGAAGTGCGAGTCCATGTCCTTGGCTGAGCTGGCGCGCACCTGCACCTCGGTGACGGGTATTAGCACCTGATAGCGTATGATTTCCACCTCATTTGGTGCATTCTTGCTCGAGACGCCCTGTGCGACATGGCATTAAATGCGATTTAAATAGGCTGAATGCAGGTTCCTTATGTTGGGCCATTTACTCACCATTAGCTTCTTCTTCTGGCGCAAACGCTCCTTGCAGAGGAACACAACCGCCGACTTGAACACAAAGCACATGGCGTGCAGCTCGAGGCCCTTCTTGATCTTGCCCAGAAAATCGGAAATATTTAGCCACTCGACGCCGCCATAGTAGAGCAAATCGCCTGGGAATGCATTGGCATTGGCATTTGAGTCTGATGTAGTAGCTATTGAATGCGTTTGGTGTAACCCACCTGGACTCAAATCGATGGGCTGCTTGCACGACTTCTGATGCTGCCGGAACAGATGGTCGAAAATGGCTCCATATTCCTCATGAATGCGCTGCATCTCATTGATGTGCTCCGCCACCTTCTCCATGCCCTTGAGTGCCTCTGTGGAACAGGATACAAAAGGATATTAGTGTTGAATGGGTTCGACAATCAGCCGCCATCCCCTCCACACTTACCGCACAAATGAACGTGCTCGTCGGCGCGCGTATCGGTTAGATTGCGCATCTGCTGCAGCAGCAGCGGATATTTGAGGATGCGTTGTATGGGCTTGATCAGATACGATTCCAGAGTGCTGCTGTGCTGCTGCTTGGGATTGCGTGCGGCAAGGAACTCCTGCAGTGCATGGTTGCCCTCATCTGCAGCAAATGAGACAATTTCGAATGGTGCTTAACAATTGCAAAAATTGAGACAAATTTGGCAAATGATTTGATTTCAATGTACACTTCAATTTCCATTAATTGCGAAGCTAGCGACACAAAGAAACAGGCGGCGAGAGAGAGAGAGAGAGCGAGAGAGCGAGGGAGCGAGGGAGTGGGGGCGAAGGATCGAGAGGGCAATAGGCTTCACGTGCGCAACGTTGACAAGAAAATGTCATTAACTTGTTCTTATAGCCAGCTGAGAAGCTTTTGATAAAGGCACAGTCAAAGCCTGTCTGCTGCACGGATTTGCGTCTAATGGTTGACGTCCTCTCGTCCTAGCTCTCCCACTCTCCCATCTCTGTTCCTGCTTGCTGCTTTTGCCTGCTGCTTGTAACGAAGGCACTTAAGTGCACTTCTTGCTATAATTAATTATCCTTTCAACTTTTTGCATAAAATTGCATGCAACAGCCAAGCGCAGCAGCAGCAGCAGCAGCAGCTCGAGTGTCTGTCATACCTAAAGCTCAAACTTAAGTTGACAAACTGTGCTCCAGCTTTTGCCACTGCAGATGCTTCTGCTCTTGTTCCTGTTGCTGCTCCGACTCCTGCTCCTACTTCTGCTTCTGCTCCTACTTCTGTTCCTGGCAGCTGCTTAGGCAGCCATTGATTGCAAATATTGCAAATTTTTACCTTTACCATGTTGCCGTGTTGCTGCTGTTGTCGTTAATAAGTCACTTTTTTTTAGTTTTATGTAATTTTAATGCATTTACAGCGCTTACAAATCTGTCTCTGCCACTCACTCAAGGTATTACGGAATATTATCAACATTATTAACTTGTTATACATTAAAGAAATCTGCTGTTAAGCTATTGGGATTTCAATGAACTTTTGTGCTTCAATTTGCGCTGAGCTGTAACTAATGACTTGATTATAGTTCAGTTAGTTGAATTTTAGTTATTTTCCTTATCTATCCTTATCTTTGGCAAATGTTTAAGCAGTTACTGCTGGCTTTCGATGTGTCAGGATTGAGCTAATCAAATGATTAAATAATTATGTCTCTTATATATCTTTTACTTACACTCAGAGACAAGACTCAGAGTGCAAACGGCTGCATCGGCTCGTTAACGAGTTCGAATGCGATCGGCTCGCAGTCGTTTTCTTCCCCGACCGTTTGGTTGACTCATACGAAGCCTTTTGTGTGTGTATTAGTATGAATGAGAGTTGCCTTCGCTTAGCACATCAATAGCGCACGTGGGTGTGAATGTGTAAGTGCATCGCCTCTTTGATTTATTTGCTCACCTACTCTCTCTCATTGTACGAACGTCAATCGTATTGCTACTGAAGCGAACTTCGGTTAAATATCGTCGCACGAATAGTTCAACATAAAGACGCTCAGCAGAAAACAAAAACGAAAAGAACCAAAGTCTTTTGCTGAGAGCGAGAGCGAGAGAGTATGATTTTTTCCGTTGATCTAGCGCACAGAGCGACAAGGTTCAAGCGGTTAACAGTTATTTGCGAGCTCTGCGTCTTGATAGTTTGCTTCTACATATATAAAATAAACTCTCTTCCAATTGTCAGCTGCATTTTAAAATCACATTACTTTCCTTTACTCCTCACACATGTGTCGCAAGAGCATTTGGAGTTCGTTATAGTCATTACTAACTGGTGCTGATGCTGCTGCTTGTTTGCTCTCTTGCCGGCTGCATCCCATTTGTGGCACTTGTGTTTGCTCGAGTGTTTTTAAGCTGCCACTAAGTCTAATTTAATTATGACATGTTGTCGCCTAAGCCAGACTCATGCTGGGGAAGTCTGGAATCTGGAGTCTCGCTAGTCCGTGCAGTTGGTTCTGCTCACAGCCGCAGCTGTTTCGGCTGGCTCCGGCTGCCTTTTATGCGAATCGTTTGCGGGTTGGCTGACACAGCCAGTGGCAACAGCGTGGCATAGTTTTTGGCAGCCTCCGCTTTTGCCCATTTTGCCAGCGTGTCATCATTCTACAAGTTTAATTAACAAAAGATACTTGACAGTTGCTGCCGCTGCCACTGCCACTGCCACTGCCACTGCTGCTGCCGCTGCTGCCGCTGCTGCTGCTGCTGCTAGTGGCACTGCCATGGCATGAATATGAATATGCCATGCCTTGCCGCCTTGCCTGAGAATTTGCCGCTTCGCATACTTCGCCACGTCTACGCATTTGCGGTTGTAATTATTCATTTAACTTGCAAATCATTTAAAGGCTCAGCTTGTGGCAGGGGTGCAGTAGCAACAGCAACAGCAGCTGCGCCAGCCACGGACAACAATTGAAGCACATAGTTTGCCAATTGTTCGCAACTTGTCGCTTGTTTTACTTTTACAACTTTTCCGAGCAGCAGGTCCCTCCACTTCCCCCTCACTATCGCACTCCAATTCAGTAAACTTCAAACTCAAATAGACTTTGACGCTTTACGCTGATTGCAATAGTTGAGCGCATCCACACACACACACACATACACGGAGAGAGAGAGTGAGAGAGAGAAATGGCTCATAATATATGGATTTATGCATATATGGTAAATACTTTTCTTTTTGAATTGTCATGCGACACGTCTACGTTCGTTTCTGCATTACAGTTTATACACATGTAAATGGTTGCAGAAAAACAAGCTAAAAGAAGGCAGAATGATTTGATTACGCATATGCCTGGCATACATATCTACAAATATATATTTGTTGATTTCCATTACAGAATAAATATGGAAAAATCTACACATATTTGTCAATGGAAAATATTTTGTTAACAAACTTTCAAGTTAATTGCGTTATTCATTTGGACAGAAATTTATTTATTATTTATTTAAATTGGTTTACTCGGACTCTTAAAGCCAGATTGCTTTCAATTTAATGGAATTTTATGTAAATAGTTGTCTATGTACTTACTTGGATGTAGAACCTTTTGGGCCTTGCTGTGGCTGGCGCAGAACGAGGAGTACAGCTTGAAGTGATTGACATAATAGAGAAAAGCCGAGCCAATCGCAAACAAGACGTTCTGCATGGGCAAAAAGGGAGTGGGAGAGAATGAGAACAAAAAGAGATTAAACATGAGAACCAACACACATATATACATATATAAAATAAATAAAAAGAAATTAGAATTAGTTAGGCGAGTCACGCACGCCGTCGACGGATAAACTTACCCTGAACTGGCCGCAATGCTCGAATTTATTGAATTCCGGCTCAAGTTCGAGCGCCTCTTCGAGATTTTGCAGAAACTGACGCTGGAATGTAACAATCTCGTGTATGTTGCCAAAGAGCGCATTAATTTCCGCATTCGATAGAAACGTTTCGCGTTTCATGGGCTCCAGATAATGCTCCAGCAGATTGTTCAAGTGCTGCATATAAAAAATAATTCAAATGTTCTTACATCCAGCTTGTACTCTCAGTTGTTGTTGTTGTTGTTGTTGTTCAATAAATTCAAATTTGTTGACACATAAAAAATGAAAAATGAGTAAAGCAGCAAGCAACAGCCAAAAAGGAGAAAAAAATTAAATAAAAATACAACAAATATAAAACGAAACGAAAGAAAGATGCATAAATTAAATTAAAAAATCAGCAGCCCAAGAACGACGACAACTGCCCACAACAGTGCCCCCAAAAACTCCCAGCTGAACTGAGCTGAGCTGCGCTGCGCTTTGAAGGGCGGTGCTGGGCTGGGCTGGGTCCAGTGGGTGACCAGTTCTCTGGCCCCAACAACTTTTCAGTTTTGCTCGCAAAAAGACGAAAAAAAAAAAAATGTAAATAAAAATATGGGCAAAAACTGTAGCATAGCCGCAGGCGCGCGCTTTCATTTGGAACAATACTTCCGGCCAGCGGATAGCTGGGAATGGAATGGGGTGGTGGGAGGGGGTGGGTGTAAGATAGTGGGTGCGGCCGTCGGGCTACTGCCAGTGAGATAAGACTCGCCGCAGCGGCGCGGCGCTTTACATAATTTCTAAATTATAATAATTATTTGTATGCTTCCTGGCAAACTCGAGCGAGCGTGGCTTAAAGTCAGCAACATTGCCGCCGCATGGTTAAAGGATTAAAATTTGCATTTTTAATTGCAAGCCAACACTAATGAATGGAATGTGTAATACTTTTTTGGCCAACAAGCCAAGAAATAATAGTTCTGCAAGGTGTTCAAATACCCTGTTGGACGACGACAAAGCAGCTGCAGTCAGGCTTATGAATATTGCAAATTTTAGACGAATCTGCAGGTGAGCAGACAAGGCTTATAGCCTACATATACCACATATATATATATATATATAAACTTAATCTTTTTCGTTTCATTTTGAATATGATATAAAAACTACACGCTGCTGCAGGCGCATCTATATATATTTATAAAGTGTGGAAAAAACTAATTTAATAGGATAATATAATCATAGAGTGAACTTACCTTGACGTAGGTGCGTTCCGTGTCCACCAGCTCCATGATGACTTTGCGCAGCTTCTCGGCATCGGTCAGTTGGCGCGATGGCGTTAAAGCTGTGGTCGAGACTGACGATGTGACTGAACCCGTGGGGCTCGATTTGCGCGTTTCCTGAGGTGAACGACAAAATCCGGTAACCTTAACAGGTCAGGGTTCGTTTGGGTTGGTTGGTTGGTTGGTTGGTTGTTGATTGTGTTATGTTGTTGTGTTTGTTGTTGTTGTTGTTGTTGTTGTTGTTGTTGTTGTTATTGTTATTGTTGTTGTTGCATGATGAGGATCGTGAAACGAAACAAACGAAACGAAAACGAGCGAAGCGACCACACAAAAAAGAGACACCAAAAATAAATGACAATAAACAAAAATGAAGTTAGCATGACAGAGATAGATAGACAGCGATAGTTAGAACAGGACGGATACTGGTTCGGGTAGAGTCATGGCGGGGCCGGGCGGGGCGGGGGTAGGTTCATTTGGGTGCGGGCTTTTGGTTGGACTGGGTCAAACTGTTGGCATGGGTCGTTCAGCTGAGTGTTGGCTGGCTGGCTGGCTGGCATTATTGTGGAACTCGCGGTGGCCACTTTAAACAGACAGACATAAACGTAGCCCCAGCGACGACGACGACGTCAGCTGCGGTTCTAAATGACTGTCACGTCCTTGTCGTAAGTCCAAGTTGGGGGCGTCGTTTGCTTGTTGTATCTGATGTTGCTGTTGTTGTGTTTTGCCCTCGCCAAAGTTGTTGCTGCTGCTGCTGTTCGTGATGGTGTTGGTGTTGCTGTTTGTGTGCGGTTACAAGCACATTTGGCACTGACAGTTGACGCTTGACGGTTGACATAGAGTGTGTGTGCATACACAACTACATACACCAAACAAACACACACACACACACACACACACAGAGAGAGAGCCACTCTCGTACAGTCGTACACAGAGTAAACCACACAACCGCATTTTGCATAAAGTGTAGAGGTGCGCAAATCTTTAGCCTTCTTATGTCACTTGCACAGTGGTTTTAGGTCTCTCGGATGCTGTTCTTTCTTGATGTTGTTTTTCTATTGGTTTAGCTTGCGGTTCTTATTCTCGATGTTTTCTCGTTAGCCAAAGTGTTAAATGGCGCGTTGACCGGAACTTGGCTAAATTGACTTGCCACGCCCATCAAAATATTGAACGAATTTGCATTGTAAATGCCTAAACAAATATTTTTCTACGCCTTTCTCTATTTGTTTCACTCCCTCTCTCGCTGTGTGTTGTGTGTATTTGAGTGCTGTGCAATTTGCAAAAGGTCAGAGTTTAAATCAACAGAGCGGTAACCAGCAGAGCAACAGAGACAGCGATAACGATTGAGAGATGGCACATAAGCCTTACCACTGTGCTTGACAGGGCTCAAAATGCGTTCTGCCCGAAGGAATGGGCAGTTATTGGCGATGACAGCGTGATTGAGTCAAAGGCTTAACCGTATACTGTTTGTGACTCTCAGATAGCTGATATAGTTCGAACGCCATCGAAATTTAATATCGTTTTCATGCTGCACGGAGTGCAAGAGTTCAAACCTGTATGTGTGCGACAGAGACAGAGACGGCATTTGATGCCACGAGCGTGATGTAGAGAGATATAGCCGTTGCGCTGTCTGTCAACATTATGCTGCAGCTCATAAACAGGAGATGCAGCTTATGAAAATAACTCTTCGACTGCCGTTGAGCAGCAGCAAGAGCAAATACAAATAGCCTGAGGCTGTAAAATATCTGTAAAAATATGTTTTAAATTCGCTTTTTGTATATCGTATGTGCTTAATATAAATGTAAATTTGCGCTGTTGTTTGTATTGAGCTCTAAATTGGCTGCTTTTTGTTTGTATAGCTGCAAGAGCTGAGCAGGTAGGTGGCGCCATCTTGCGTCGAAGTTGGGCAACATTTTGTGCTGGATTTATAATTCTGTTGTAAAAGGAAAAGCAAACTTGTACAACATATAGATGTCTTACTGCACGTTTTTCTTTCGTGACTGATAGTTTTGTCACGTTTCCATCACTGCGCACACTTGAAGACTTTGCCATGTGGTAGTTGCAACAACAATCTCATGAAATTTCAGTTGTCATTGTTCGTGCAACATTCAGTGGAATTGTTCTTGTTCTTGTTGTTGTTGTTGTTGCTGCTGTTCGCTGGCATTGTGGAAGAAGACATTTCACTTTTATGCAGTTGCACTTTGTGTATTATTGTTTCGTTCGTTTTCTCTATGTCTCTCCCTGTCTCTCTCTCGCTCATCTGCCTTGTTGCGTTCTGTTGTGCAGCTTGTTCTTGTCTACTTTTAACTGTTTTATTGTTCTACATTTCTTTCAGTTGCAACGTCGTCGGCTGCGCCGCTGATTTGCATAAGCGGCGTCGGCAGCGGCAGCAGCAGCAGCGACCCAAAACCAACAAAGAGTAAGACACAAAAGGGGCATGAACACGGCTGGCGGGGGGCGGGTGCGGGGCGGGTGCTGGGCTGGCTGTTGGCTGTTGGATGGATGGCGGGTTTAGTGCGCCAGGTGAGCGGCTGAGGCAGCTTATGGGCCAGCTGCTGAGTGCCAACATTGTTGTTGCAGCAATTCGCATTGTTGTTGTTGCTGTTGCTGTTGGTGCTGCTGGCGTCATGCCCCAAAGATGAAAAATTTGAAAATTTCTTGAAATTCTTGGTGAGCTGCAGCAGCCGCCATCGCCGTCGCCGTCGCCGCCGCCGCCGCTGCTGTGCGAAATGTCAACTTGAATTAAAAGGATTCTTATGTAACGCCCTGACTCTCCAGTTGCTGTCTCGCCTGGCAGTTCTGCATGTGTGTGTGTGTGTGTGTGCTCGGCCTCAGTGTGTTTGTGTGTCACAGTGTTCAAGTATCATTAAATGAAGTGGGTTTCTGCCAGTTTCGAGCACACTTGGGTAAAGCATATCCAGAAACAAAGTGCATTCTGTGGCGTCTTTGCGTTTCTTTCTTGTCTCTGCTCTATCTGTCTCTCTCACTGTCACTGTCTCTGCATCTACGTACTACGTCTCTGTGTCTTTAGTCTGCCTGTCGTTCATATTTGTTGTGTATATATCCTTGATATTTTTATGCCAGCACATTTCTATTTGTGACGTTTATTGTTTGGTGACTTGCAAGCAACAAGACCCAATAGGCCAAATTTGTGGCACAAACATCTTGAGCGGCAACAACTGACAGCCAGACTATGAGCACTGTCCCAGCTCTGTCGCCCATAACCCACACGAGGCACTTCTCTCTACTTCTACTTCTGCTTGGCTTTAGCAAATTTCAATTTGTGCACATTTCAATCAGAAGTGCACAAACCCCAAGCTCATTCCACAGCCAGCAGACGGCAGCCGGAGCCCCTTGCCGACGTCTTACGGTGCTGCGGCTCGTGTTTGGCGCTCGTTTTAATAGTTTCCGCTTCCGCTCAGCGAGTTCAAAGCAATTGGAACTGACTTTGCCCGCTGCCTCAGCCGGGTGTCAGCCAAGTGCCAAGTTCCGTTCCCAGTGCCTGCTTCGAATGTTTTTTTGGATGTCAGGTCTAAGGGGCCAGGGTTTCATTTTATTTCAGTTATTTTTTTTTTTAAGGGCTCGGGACGGGTTGAACGTGTTTGCGTTTTGTTTCTTCTTGGTCATGTTTATATAATATATATATATTTATATATATAGAGAAAGAGCGAGGAGGAGAGGGGAAACAAAACGGGCATGCTGAGTACTAGGCACTTACTTGCTCCGCAGTCTTGAGCAGATTCTCAATTTCAAAGCTGCTGGTGCGCGATGTTGGCTTGGCCACGCCCAGTCCTGAAATGATGCCGCCCCCGCCAACGCCAGCGCCAGTGCCGACTGCCAATTGCGCCACAGTTGGCTCCACAAATGAGGGCGCCGGCGAGCTTTCCGCCTCCGGTGAATACAAATCCTTGCCAGTGCCATCTAGAAAAGTATATGAGAATGGGCATCAGTACCGAGCATGAGTTAAAGATAACAGTTAGTTATGTTTATTATTATTATTTGTTTTTGGCTGCCTCATAATTAGTTGCTCATTGCCTCTGGCCAACAGACTGCTGTCGTTGCTGCTCCTGCTGCTCCTGCTGCTCCTGCTGCTGGCTTAAAGTTCGATTAAGCATTTAATTTATGTTGTTGCAGCTTGTTTGTTAATTTTAAATTCCATGTTTGCGCAATAAAAAGCAGCAGGAATTTAATACTCGCAGAAATGGCGCCCAAAAAAAGAAAAGTAAATAAATAAAAAACAAATGTAGAAAAAAGAATCAAGCAACCAGGCAAAAAGAGCAAAACAACTGCCAGCCAGCCTGGCACAAAGCTGAAAGTAATAACAACAAAAATACAGCCGGCAGCCAGGAGCAGGCCAGGAGCAGGCAGGAGCAGCCAAAAAAAAAAAAAAAAAAAAAAAAACAACAATAACAACAACAGCCACAACAAGCTGTAATGATTATTGCTGCTATGTGTTTGCCACAACGTCCACATAAGTGGGGCAGAGGCGAAGCCAACGCGTAGCTGGAGTATGTGAAGGCAACACACACACACACGCACACACACACACATACATAGTTATATGCAGGCGCGGCAAAGACTTAACCAAGAAGCAAAAAATTTATGGCCCATACACATGGCATGCATACATTTATTTGCATGAGTGTGCGTGTGTGTGTGTGTGTTCGTGTTAGTTTTGGCAGCGCCAGGAAGCGTTTAAAAATCATGTCCTTGAATGCTGCTCTACACAGTGCTGTGGCCCGGCTTGCCACATGCAAATTGGTTACAACAAATTTTATGAACATTTTGCTTCAAATTTGACACCACACACTAGCTAAGGGTGTGTGTGCTGGTGTGTGTGTGTGTGTGTGTGTGAGATATTGAAATTGCCGCCTTATAAATTTCAAGTTGCGGTCTTCTTACAAATTGCATTCTCCAAGGCAAAAGCTAGACAACTATAGAGACGGGGCTAATAACTTATAGACGTTGTACGTTCCACACTTTGCTGATATTGTTGTTGTTGTTGTTGTTATTGTTGTTGTTGGTCATTTAAACGAGCAACTCGAAAACGTGCATTGGCCATAAAGTCTATCACTTTAGTAGTGGCTTTACTTAAACTAAGACGAGTGTGTCTCTGGGCGAGGTAGCTGGTGGATCGGGTCACAAGCTTATGATACGTGCTGTACTAGTGGCAAAGCCCATACGTGAGACTGTTGAAAAACATATCGAATGGTTCTACTTCCTCGGCTGCTTCAATTTCTTGTTGTTGCTGTTGTTGTATTTTTCGTGTTGCCAGGTGAGAAAAGAGCAGCTGGCCTTAGCTATTTTGACAGCTATTGATAGCTCAAAGATATTGACCTGACTAAGTTATTAAAAGATCATATATCACAGAGCATATGTGCGGCAAGGTGCGTCTATTAAACTTTAAGTTTATTGCTAAAGTTTGCGCTAGAAATGTATGTGGAGCAAATCTTTTTCAACTATTATATTTTAGGTGTTTTAAATTTCAGCTCAGTCTGCAAATTGCGCTCGAATTGAATTATTTTTAAAGCGCTTTGAAGCCAAGCAAAACTTTTGGATACATGCATATATGTATGTAAGCTAATTAGATGCCCTTGCTGCATCATAGAAACTTTCAGAGAGTCAAAAGAGGAACTAATTATCTGCTTGACTAAAAGAGAGTAACATATGATAATTAAAACTGTTTCGAATACACTCAAAGTGCTTTTGGCTCTTCGTTTTAATTAACCAAAAAAAAGAAGAAGAAGAAGAAGGAAATGATAATGCTGTAACGTTTGACCAGCTGCAGTTGTGCTTAAACATATATATATGTGTAAATATATATATATATATATATATATATTTACATATATATAGCTTGCTCTTCACTAATTGCAGTCTTCATCAAATTGTGCATTTAATAAGCTAAAAGTGCTTCAACGTCAGGCTGCTTGCCACGTTGCAACGTTTGCCCAAGTTCCTTTCTCTGTTTAATTGCCAAAGTGAAATGTAATCCAGTTTTGCTTGTATTTTTTTTTTTTTTATGCTGTTCCTTTCATTTTTTTCTTTACTCTCCCTCTCATGTTGAATGGCAAACGATTTTTGTTGCATATGCCGCCATATCCATAATCCATATGCCACAAATGTCCGTTCATCAGCAGACTCTGTGCCCAAATGGCGAACATGCTACAACATACACACACACACACACACAAGCAATACATGTGGCAGCTGCATGTGAGTCGTTTAATTTTTGCCATATATACATATTTATATATGTATACTTGATTTTTCTCTTTTTTTTTATGTGCATTCGTGTTATTCTTGTGATTTTTTTTCTGTATCTTTTTTATTTTAATTCTTTTTTAGTTTGCTGTGCCTTTTAATTGTTTGCCGCATAAAAATGTTTCATTTTGTGTATATATAAAATATACACACACACACACACACACACACACACATGTTGTTGCCGTTGTTTTCTGCGTTTGTTGGTTTTTAATTGTTTTGTGTTCTTAGCCACTTCGGCTTTTTGAGTGCAGTGCAGCGTGCGTGTGTGTGTGTGTGTGTGTGTGTGTGTGTGTGGGCGCAGTTTGTAATCCTGTAATTATGTAGTTGTTGTTGCTGCAAAGCGAAACGAAACGAAACGAAATGCAACGACAACAAGCAGGCAGGCATGCCACACACACACACACACATAACTATCGCTGCTGCCATCTACTACCTCTCAGTCTCCCTCTCCCTCTCCCTCTCCCTCTCTCTTTCAGTCTCTGTTAGCACGCTACTTATTGATGTAATTGTTGTTGCATGTTGTATGAAGCACTTGCAACATGCATTAAACGAAAAATATAAATTACTTTAATGAACTTTACAAATTCGCATGCGCGCCCGGAAATGCGCTTTACGTTTCCGCTCTTACCGTCACAGCTCCAACCACACAGAAACAGAAAGAGACAGAGACAGAGAGAGTGAGTTGGATGAGAGAGTAGAGAGGCAGAGAGGCACACCGCACCTTAACCACAACAACAAGCACAACAACGAGCACAACTGCTGTGATTAGTATGCTTTTGTTGTAGCCGTAGATGAATGTTGGGCTGCGGCTTTCAAATGTTGAAAACAAAATAACAGAAAATAGTAAAAAAAAAATACGGGAAAAAAATAAAAATAAACTAAAGAAAAAACATTCCACGCACAGTTTTAGTTTCAGTTTTAGTTAGCAGCCAGACCAAAGGTATTTACAGTTTGTATTTATATAGCGCATTGGCTAAAGAATAAACTTACTCCAACCGGGAGCTGGCACAATCAGTCCAGTTATCATCTCTTCGCTCATCACTGGCGGATCTGTGGGCGGCGGCGGGCACACCAGAGAGTCAATCATATCGTCCGTAACACGCATTATGCCCACTAGATCTGGTGGCTCGGTGCGCGAGGAGCTGCAAGCAGAACAAGAGTAGACAATTTTTAGGGCAACTTTTTAATAGAAGTACAAAATGATTAACATAAATTTTATATATGTATATATTGGATTCGAGCTATGGCCAACGATTTAAAGCCAAACACCTGGCTGACCTTTTTCTATGTCAGTGGCAAAAGATGCGGAAAAATGCTTTCCAACGTGCATAATTTGAATGGGATTTGGGAACGTGTGGGTGTGGACTGGCTGCTGGCCTGGTCATGGGTTACAGTTTGTTGCCTCGCCAACGCTTAGCACAAAAGCCAATGCGGCTATAAAGACCAGCTAATTAGGCTATCAAAATGCCTGGCTATGCGCCTGCCGAAGGGTCGTCGCAGCGATAGCCAAAACGAAACAAGCGCTCAACCCCACAAAAGTCAACTCGCTGCCTGAATCCTGAACCCAGAGCCCCCTGAACATCAACCCTACTTCAATGCTTTAGCCACAGCCTCCACCCACTCTCCCTCTCTTTCTCTCTCTCTCTCTCTTTCGCTCACTCTATGGGTAACTGGTCAATGTGTTTGTGTTCATCTGTGGCTTTAGTTTTGTTGTTTCGGACTTTGTCATGAAAATTGAAAAGCGAAATATTAAAAGCTTGGAAAATTTGTTCGTCTCTGCCATTTTTGGTGCTAAATTTCCCATTTTTGATTTGTTGCGAAACTATTTTTTATAGTGTTCGTGCGCGTGTGTGAGTGAGTGTGTCTCTGGGCTGCTTATTGGCCAGCTACAAAAATGTGCAAAAAGCTTGTCGAATGTTGACATATTTCGAGGTTTTTCTTTTTTCATTTTTCATTTTTTGTTCTCTATATTCATTTTGAAAGTTTGTGCGGTATTTAATATTAAACGAGCGTGTGGCTTTAGAGGTTGGAACATTTTGAGGACATAGCCAATTTTGAGGGGTTTTTTTTTTTTTTTTTTTTTGTTAAGTTGAATGGGAATTTAAGATAGATATAGACTGTACACGAGTTGCCCGTATGACATAGGCACACGGAGTGCTGTGTGAAAAAAACGTATAAAAGCAGCCATTAGAAAAGTTAATTGATTTCTCGAGTGCCATAACAAAGCCCGAGCTGTCAGAAAAATGTATCACAGAGCAGAGAAAAAATCGACCTGAAAGTTGCTCGAACTTGTAAGCGTTGAAGGTTTATTATTAAATTATTAAATATTTTATTATTTGGCTTAAATGTGCGCAAAGGTTCAGCTTCAAAATTTACTAGAAGTTTAATATATTCATGAACAGCTAAATTTAGTATTTGTTGGTATATTAATTTTAGTATTTTAAAAAAATTATTAAAAACTACCTTAATCTTAATATTAGCTTTCATTGGCAATCTTACAGCAATTTGCAATTGCATATCTTATTCAATAAATGAATATTGATGCAGGATTATGCATGACTCGATAAATCTTTAATTAATTAATATTTAAGCAGCTTTGGCACCTCAGATATGTTATCTCAAATAGCAAAATTAATGAGCTTCAGCAACACATGAGACGGCATAACTAAACAGATTTCTATGAATTCGCCTGAGGCATTCGAGCCATTATTATTGTACTGAATTAAATTTAATGCCAAGTGATGCTGAGCGACTAAAGCAAACTTTAAAGTCAAATAGCTTAATCAATTTATGGAACAAAGGAAAGTGTAGCCAATTGTTATGCTGACTGGCTGACTCGACCAGCTGAGGTATTAAAACGGCGATAAATGTCATTGTTAGTTAAACAATGGGCAAACTGTTAATTAGTCTATATATAAATATATATGTTTATATGTATATTGTATATCAGTTCCAACAATGACCAGCCATATTGGTATGCAACAATGGCAAGCCGTGTTTTGTCAACAGAAATGCGAATTGCAAGCCTCGCATGTCGCCTAGCTCGAAGCTAATGCATTCAAGTCAACAAACAGCATGTGAGATGGACAATTGACAGAAATGAAGATAGACGGAACTGGGGATGCGATACGACAGTGATGGTATAAAATGGATTAATTCAACTTACCGCATCATCATGCTGAGCGATTGCTCCTCCTGCAGCACGCTCTCCAAGTACATCATATCTAGATCAGAAACAATTGCGCCATTGATGACCATTATTTCGTCTCCCTTGATAATGCCTGCATTGAAAATGAAGAACATACAAAACTGAGTTAAAAGCGAGCGACATTTATAATATTAACGATTTACATAAAGTGTATCTCTATGTGTATGTGTGTGTGTGTTTAGCTAGAAGGCGCACAGACAATAGAGTCTCTTTTGCACTGTCCAGTAGTTGGGGAAAAATTTAATAGCTGCGCTTTATTATTGTCTGGCTGGCTGAGGGAGGACTAGGTTGGGCTGTATGCTTGTAACAGCATCAATTGTGGGCGAGCCAGTGACAACTTTCCTTAAGATAAGCGCACATGTCTTGGGCTAGCGATAAAAACAATAACAAACACAATGTGCTCGGCGCATTGTTCATACGCCCCGTTGCCAGTTGAATGTATTGCAGCTAGCTCAACACACTGTGTGTGTGTGTGTGTGTGTGGTTGTGTGTGTGATTCGTGTTTTCTACAACATTTATTTCGAGCAGGCAGCTGCTTGGCTTCATTTTTGTTTTGTTGCATGTTATCAGTGTTGTTGCAGCTACAGCAACTTCGACAGATATGCGCACGTGTGTTAGTGTGTTCGTGTGTGTGTGTGTGCATGGGTTGTTATCTGCCTGACAGTTGTGTATTTTATGCAAGAGTCTGCTGCACCTTGAACCTGCTAGCCAGGCAGCAATAACCGTACAAGCAGCAGCAGCAGGAGGAGCAGCAGAAGCAGCAGGAGCAGCAGCAGCAGCAGTCGCACCTTCTGCACAATTTTTGCATTTGTTACAATTTCAAATGGATTTTGCTTTCTATTTCTTTTGCAGCAGCACATTCGTTACGTTTGCGTTTACGTTTACGTTTCGTTACGTTTTGCTGTGGATTATTTGGCTTTAGCTTTGGCAGCACATGCATTAGACAAATATCTAGTCGACTTGATATTTATTTTGTTTACTCTGTTGCGGTTGCTCTAGCTTCACGTTGTTTTGCAGTTCTCTCTCTCTCTCTTTGTCTCTCCTTCTCTTTCTGTTTCTTTCTTTTTTGGCTGCGTTGACAACAGCTTTGTTCTTGGCTTGAGCAAATTGTTATTTCATGTTTGCCAAATACTTTGCCACGCTTGTTTTTCAACACTCGAGTGTGCGGCATGCAACTTTTGTGCACATGCTGCTCAGACAGTTGGTGCAGCCATTGCTGCTGCTGTTGCATTTGTGGCCATCATTATTATGGATGGCTCGATGGCTGCTCGACTGCGTCTGTTTGTTAACTGGGAAAAAGCCAAGCAAACAGGCGCCAGTTGCCAGTTGCCTGCTGCCAGTTTAGAGTGGCATGCGGCATGCGGCATGCGGCATGTGGCATGTGGCATATGGCTGCAGTTGCATTTAAGCACATTGATTTAGTGCGCACTTTAAGCGCTCATTAAAGGCAACTCAAAGACATTTTGGGGTTTCAATTAGCTCAAGAAAAGTGGGCAGCCACAGCATTTGCATTTGCATTTGCCTCTGTTACAGCTGCTGCTGCTCCTGCTCCTGCTCCTGCTGCTGCTGCTGCTGCTGCTGCTGCTTTGTGGTTGCATGTGTTTTTGTTATGTTGCAGTTTCTCTGGTTGGCAACTGGCTTGACCAGCTCTTGCCCAGTTTTGTTTTGTGGCGCCCTTAAATTGGACTTTGGCACTTGCTAATAGGCATTCAAATCAATTGTACAATTGTGCCTCACCTCAACATCTATCTCTCTCTCTCTCTCTCTCTCTCCTTGCCTAATTTATGCAGCCACACGCACTTGTTCGATTTCAATTTACATATACAAATGTTACGTCATATTTATTGATATCCTTGAACAATATCCTGTTATTGTCCCCTCTCATTGTGTTGTGTACATTCGCAGATTGCTGCAACTTGTTATCCTGCGACTCGTTGCACATTTTTATCGTGCTCGTAACTTTTGTAACTATTTATTTATGTCTCTGCAATTGCGACACTTTTTTCCTCCCGATAATATTCATGGCCTGAACTTTTCGAATATGCGTAAACACGTCGAGCTTAAATGGGCTAAGTGCTTGCAGAATAAATATTATTGCATTATTGCTAATTGCAAAGAGAGCTTCAGCTTTGATTAAGCTATATATGATTGGTTATTTCGCTTGAGGTAGAGCACTTTTGTTAATTTGAAAGTCAGAGTTATACAGCTAATTTAATTACTAAAGATAACTTCTAGCTGCATATTAAATGCCCAGCACACAATAAGACAAACTGCTCGCTTTACGTGTCAGTTTAATAATGACTTTAATTATTATTCTAGTTGCTTAAATACTAAGATGAGCTTAGCACATGAGAGCAGCTGTATGCTGTAATAGATCCACTTATACTTAGAGCTCAAGCGAAGGCTTGATGGAAAAATATTGAGCACCAATGAAGAGGTAAACGTCGAAGCTGAGGCATAAATTGAAGCATGAAAAAAAAAATAAGAGCTATAGTTGAAGAGTATAAGAGCTATAGTATGTGCTCCAAAGCAGTCGTTCGAAGGTTGTTTGTTGATAATAAAAAACTCATTTTCTTAATCTACGACCTTTTCTGCTCAACTCTTCATTCTACGAGGCTTATATATTGTAAAGAGAATGCAATTCTTCTCTCGCTCTTTCTAATCGTGCTTACAGCTCGTCTGTTTGATCATCTCGAACATGTTATAAACCTTGCAGCTGCTCGTGCCTCGGCAGCTCTGCAGCACATACATAAATATTTACTGACACGAACCCCAAACTGTAAGCAGGGAGAGCAGAGTGTCTTAATATTATTTACATTTTATCTAAGTCTATTTAGCTTCGCAGACTATGTTAAGTGTTGTTATTCTATTCTATGTTATTCTATCTCTTAAGTAACTTGTGTGCAATTCAATTACACCTTGATTATGCATAACTACCAAAATTACAGTTTACCTAATGCAGCTGCACTGAACATAAAGAAAGAACACAGAAACCAAAAAAAACAAAAAACATTGTAAACTAGCAAAGTCATTAGCAAATCTGGCACTTGCTGCAGCACTTTATTTGCTGCTCATTAAATTCAACACCCTGGCAAAAACTTGTCCACTGGCATTGTTAACGCAGTTTGAAGCCAACCAAAAAAAGAGAGCGCAAGAAGAAGAGAGTGAGGCGAACAGAATACAAACAAAAAAGAGCAAGAAGAAAAACTCATAGCAAATTATAAACTAACCGCCAGTGGCTGGGCTAACTTTTAAGGAGTCGCGAGCAGGCGATGGGGCTTGGCACGGCTGGACGAGACGGGTTGGGATGGAATGGGGGCCACTGGGTTTCATGTCTCACTTTTTGCTAACGATTTTCGTGCACATTGTTTTATGGACTTTTGATTCGTTGTTGTCGCCGTCGTTGTCGTTGCCACATTCGCACTCAACGTGCTTAATGAGGTTTCCGCTGTGAAATTTTCTTTCAGGTTCACCACTTTTGCAAGTGCAGCATTGCAGTTACATATATTCTGCCAACACCTGGGAACTGAGAACTGAGAACTGAGAACCGAGAGCCAAGAGCTGGTAGCTGGGATGCTGGCTGCTTGGCTGGCTGCCTGGCTGGCTGGCTGGTTGGCTGGCAAGACGGAACCAGTGTCAACATCAGTCGACATAATTTAAAGCGCTGCTCGAGTGGCATTTCGACTGCAAGCACTTGACTGCAGTTCTCCTGGCTCCAGCTCTCTCCACTATGCATGCAAATGCCAACTTAAGTTGATTTTAAGTGATAGAAAAACAACAAGGGTGGCAAAGGTACGGCACGGCACGGCACGGCCCGGCCTGGCCCGGCCAGGCAAGGGATGTCTAAGATGACGCCCGAAAAGCCTTTAAGAACACAGGCGCTATGGCCCTGTGGCTGTCATTACAGGTGCACACAGAGTTGGAGAGAGAGAGATGGAGTGAGAATGGGAGTGGGAGCACAGCATCTTCGAGTGCACTGCTCATCATCCGACGTGATGTCTTTTACTCGCTTACAAGCGCTGACTGTTGAGTTTTTTATGAAGCGGCAGTAGCTGGCCCTGAGGAGCTGCTATGCAAACTGCTGCTCACTCCAGCCGCAGCTCCAGTGCTCCACTTGACTCTGTGCTCGGTGCAACCAAAGCGAGTTTGGCTCAACTTTTGTGACATAAAAGTGAAAAGCATTTAAATATAAAAGAAGCGCAGCTACACACACACACACACACACACACACACAGACACAGCGATACTCAAAAGCGCATGCCAAGAGGAAACGGCTGCAAGTGGAGTGGGCGTGCCACTTGATAATATTCTTGGCCAACATTGGAGCGCACATTGTTTCACAGTTGAACTACGACTCCGGTAGTCAGGCAGAGACTTAGTTGGCCTGCCAACCGGCAGCCCGATGCTGATGTTTGTCCATTGGCCAATGGACATTTGGCATTTTGTGTCATAAATTGCGAGTGAGTGCACGAATTCAGCTGAGCTAAGCAGCTGTAGCAGCTCGAGTGTTATATTTGCCAGAGTGTACTTACCATTGTGCATGGCCACGCTTTTGTCCTCGACGCGGCTCACATAGCAACAGAGCTCGTCCTGCCGCTCGGCGTTCTCAATCAGCTCCGCCTCAACGGAGAAGCCCCACATTTGCTCCAATGTGGTGCGCTGCAGCTCCACCTGGTACAGTATTTTCATGCACACCTCCACAAATTCATGATTATGTAGCTGCGGAGAGTAAATATATATATATAAAAAAAACCCAAAATTAGCCACACTGCAAAGCAGCTTAAAAAAAGTTTGCTTATTTTCGTGTTATTTTTCATGTTTTTCATTTTTTTTTTTTCTGTCTTTTTTCGTAGCACGAGTTTCAATAAATTTCCGTTTGGCCCCCAAAAAGTTGTTTTAATTCTCAATTTATTGAGCAGCCAAAAAGTTTCGTACAGCTGCACTTTTGACCTGGCAATATTTACAGCTTGTTGTTCAGCCAGAAACTTTTTCACGAGTTCTGCGCGCAATTTTGTTGAAGCACTTTGCCCGGGGCTGGGCTGGGCTGGGCTGGGCTGACTTGGCAGTTTGAGAAATGGCATCCTTAGACTAATCGCCCGCTAAGTGGCTACATATTTGGGGCCTCCAACAGCAGCCGACAGCTGCACCTAGCCAGTGCCTGGCTACAAATTAACTGCAATTCAAGGTAGACTTTGCATTGCCAAAGAAAAACCGAACGCGGCGCAGAACTTCATTTAAATGTTGTCATTAGCTGTCTATTATTGCAGCCCCGAGCTAATTGAAACTGTGATTTAACATTAGCTGTAATCAAACTTGAATCTGATGCCAGTCTGTGAGCTCACAGAAGTCAGCTATATTAAATCCGAAACACTTGTGCCAACAAATCGCAGTTAATCCTTTCAATTGGCAATTGCTTTGTTGAGAGAGCACTGAGGAAAAAACTCCCTTAATTGCCCTTAATTTTGAACAAACAACAAACACATGTGCAAAGTTCAAAGTTCAATCGAAATTGCCGCCCACGCACACCCACACAGTCATAGGCGCACGTGTGTGTCTGGGCGTGATTTCTTTTTTTTTTTTTTTTTTGGACTGAGGCGGGGAAGGGGGAAGGCTCTTGGTGTAGGTTACTTACATAATTTTCAATCAGATCATTGCGATGTGGCACAAAGTAATTGTGATCCTCCATGTCACGTCGCTTCTTGACGCGCACAAAGTGCTCCATGGGATTGAGGTTGCGACGGGCGCAGGCGCTGGCAAGGAATTCCTCCACAGACATCGCGTCACGTAGATAAACTGTCGAGTAAGCATTGTCGGGCATTGCAACTTTGAAGGTTTTTTCCGGCTCGTCACGTGAATTCATCTGGAAAAAGGCAGAAAATTCGATTGGATAAACAGGCGAACATATACCACACACACACACACACACACACACACACACACACACACACACATACAATGTCATTAAGGCTGCCGCTGCTGCTGCTATTGGAGCACACACGGAAGTGAAAATTGAAAAATAGCAAAAACACATTTCTATCCGAGCAAATGTGTAATGAAAAACGTCAGCGGCAGCCAGGCAGCCAGGCAGCCAGCAGGCAGTCGACAGTCAACGGACTCTGACAGACACCAGTTTGAAGAAAACTCAGTTAAAATGCTTAACGGCATCATCATGCCATGTGCGAGGGGTTGCTTAACAAAGCTATAGCTGCTGCTGCTGCTGCAGCTGGAGTCGAAGCCGTGTTTGCAGCTTACAGTTTGGCCAACTGGTAAACGAATCAGGCGCCCAGCTGCCAGCTGAAAATTGCATTTGTATTGGCAGCCATCGACGATGGTTTTGCTGGCTGACTAACTTTTAGCTGCCGCTGAAGCAGCAGGAGCAGCAGGAGTAGCAGGAGTAGCACCAAACATGCCCCAAGCACAGGTGTAATGCGTCCACACACAGACACTCAAATATATATATGTGTGTGTGTGTAGTTTACTACTTGCACGACAATTGAATTAGTTTGGCAGTTACAAAACTCACACAGAGATAGAAAGAGAGAGAGGAAGAGAGTGCGAGAGAGAGAGAGAGACAAGTTGGCAGCTATGCCACATTTGCATGCACATCCGTCAGACTTGCCACATGTGCAGCAGCAGCAACTGGCAAGGAGTCTTTGCATTGCATAACAATTGGGCAACGTTCGCATCTTTTTTTTTTGCACACAAATATGTATAAATGTATGTGTACATACATATACATGTTAGTATTTATATATGTGTGCATTTGTTGTGGCATATATCGCTTGCAAACTCATTATGCTGCACAGTTGAAGCCACACGCACACTGTGGCAAGCAGCGAAATCAATAATGCATATGCAATGCATTGCAATTCATTTCGCATTTCTCTTTCTTTTTTTTTTGGGTGTCAACTTTATATTCATAGAGGAAATGAAGGCGTTTGTGCTACTTTGCATTGTCCTTTGCTGCTCTTCTTCTTGTTGCTGTTGCTGTTGTTGTTGGCTTGAACGTGATGTGAAATTCGAGGCAACAGCTGTAGAAATTGCAAATTATAAATAATAATCAAGTTTAAAATCCTCAATCGAAAGTGACAGAGGTGGAGAGAGAGGGAATTGAAATATAAACTTCATTTGATTTAATTTTATAGCTCTGTGTTGCTGACTGAATGTGTTAGCTGGCGAATTTTCGGCTATTTCATTGTGAGTTGCAATCAGGCAGCTAGATTTTAATTGTCAACTCAAAACAACATTGCAGCTGACATTTTGAAAGGGCATAACATATCTACAATATATCTATATAAGTTTCAGATATGCATGAAAAGAGTTGAATGGGTTCATAAGTCGCCTGGTATTACACATCAATAAGGATTTGAAGTGCTACATTTAGAGGGCATGTCACTTCTTTATAGTATTAGCAGTGAGCTTGATTCCGAGGTAGCAGAAATTCCAGACAGCCGTCAAGAAGTGGCCAAACAATACGAACTTAGACGTGTGTTGCAGCCCAAGCAAACTGTCTAAGACGAAGACTCGGAGTCAGGAATCTTGACTTTAAAAACATTTAATATTTGCTTCAGCTATATTTTTTAATTCCTGCTTCCCTCAAATTAAAAAAAAAAGAAAAATATTAAATACAAATTAATTTGTGATTACATTGAAATTGCCTAAAAGGTAGCAGAACCTTAATCTGTTGCCATGGCTACAATCTCCCGTCAAATTCTCATCCGAAAGAACTTTCAAGCAATGTCTATATAATTATCAGGTTCACTAGCATGCCTATGTCAATTTGTTGTATTTTTTTCTACAAGTGCATAATAAATGCAGTTTTTAATGCAAATGTCACATGAAATGCCAATTAAATTTAATCGAATGTAAATTGTGAATATTTAAATTTAAATCGAAATTTAATCAGCATTTCAAATGAATTCATTTAATAAATAAATTATAAAGTATATATATTATTTTTGTTCTTTAACGAGCTTCACGCGACAACTGCAGCTAATCAGAATTATATATACTATATGTGTATATAAAATTCAAATTTGTCAGCTTGTTGAATTTTTTTTGTTGCCGCATTTTCATTTGAATTGTGCAAGTGTTGCTGAGGCAACTTTTTGAATTTTGCATTTTCAACTGTGCGTTTGCCCTTGGGCTGTCGATTAATGAACTTTGGCTGCTTAATGCCACAGCAAGTTGCAAGCAAGGATGGCTGGTAGGATGGTTGGCTAGATGCCTGCCTGGTTGCCTGTTTCTGGCTGAGCCGGTTTGGGCAAGTCAATTTTCAGTTGTCGCTTCGTTGCGTAATTCAATTTTCTCTTGCTCTCTGACTCACTCTTACTCTCTCTCTCTCTCTCTCTCTCTCTCTCTCTCTCTCACTCGATGCTGTATTGGCCAATTAAATGCGTCGTGACAAAAATTATTTAAAGGCCCCTAAAGAGTTGCCGCTACGCAGTTCACAGAGCTTCCAGCTCGCTGTTCGCAGCTCGATAATTGCCAGTTGTAGAGCAGCCACGAACGTTGGTGGACACCTTTAATTTGATTTCATTTCATTTTCAATTGCAATTTCAACTGCATTGCAGCTGACATGCTGGCAAAATGAAAAGCCACACTCACACGACACACACACACACACGTATTCAATCGAGTTGACTGCGCAAAAATATCAACCAAATCAAATGCACATTTTTCAAATTCATTGAATTTTCAGCGCCGCCAAATACAAGAGTCTGATTTAACGTTAGTAACGCTTTATACTATATACATATATATATATATATATAGATATACATATATTTATATTTATGTTTTATGTTTTCGCTTTTGGCATGAATATTTCTGGCTTCACTGCAGCGACAGCGACAGCGACAGCGACGTCGACTGCAATTGTTGCAGCGTTGGCAAATTTAATTGGAAATGAAGTGTGCACGCCCCTGTGCACTGGCTGTGCATTGTACGCTGCTGCACAAGATTATTTTGCCAATAATCGAAACAAATTGAATTTATGAAATGAATTTCATTAAAAGTACGAGTATATATCACCACACACACACACACACACACACATAGAGAAAATGCAAAAAATGCCAGCTCTAATTGGAGTTTATCAAATAAGCAGCATCAAATATATAACGAGTCCATTTAATGAAACAACAGCCAAGCCTAATCGAATTGAAAGAGCAGTCGAAATACTGAATACGAAATGCATGCGTTGCCACACAAATCCGGCCAACTAAGCCGAATCAGCATTGAACCAAAATTGACTTTTATGTGATTTCATCTTTGAAATGTTGTTTTTGCAACAATTTTTTGTGCTGTGCACACACACACACACACACAGAAGCCTGACTTTCAGCATCAAATTTTATAAATTGAGTTAACCAGCTTAATAGATCTGCAGCAACGCTCGACATAATATGGCTTGAAGCTACGGCTTAGCTATCAGCTAACTTGCATTACAATTCCAGATATTTTAATTATTTTTAGTGCAGTTTTGTGGTTGCAACTACTGAAAATCAATAGAGCGTCAGAGAATATTTGTCCATTTGCGTTCAAATACATTTGGGCAATGTAAATTTGTGAAACTGTTTCAAATATTTTGTGATTTGTGTTTGCTCTATCAAGATTAATTTAGCTTTGCCAAACGGCCAGGAAAAAAATAAATAAATATACCAAGCTGTGTACTTTATGCAAATATTTTCAGAACTTTGGATTAGTTTTTTTTTTCCTCTCTATCTCCTCTCACCCTCTTGCTCTATGTGTGTGTGTGTGTGTGTGTGCTGTGCCATTTGCCTAATGGCTATCTAAAGAATCTTTTGGTTGGCGGCTTCATAAATTTGTTTTTGTAATTCCTGATGGCCATTAAATTTAAATTATACAAAGAAACGGACAACAATATGCTAAAAAAAAAAGAAAAAGAAAAGAGAAATACGAAATTAAAAGCGCGACTGTGGTCAGCGTAAAAATACATTAGAGGGTGACACATTTGGTCGTTCGTCCTCGCATTTGCGCTCAATTTGGCTTTTAATGCCGTTTCCGCTGCCTTAAATATAATTCAATTATTTAACACAGATAGAGTGAGAGAGAGGGAGAAAGAGAGAGGGAGAGAGTGAAAGCTTATGTACGCAATAAAAATGCAAACACGCATCACAAACGCAGGCGTCATAAAATCGTTTCCAAAATTGATATAATTTTATTACGCATACGAGCCGTGGGCTCAACACGCATCATATATTTTTGTATGTATGTATGTAACTTACCTGCATGGAGCGGCGACTGGAGCCGCTGTTCGAACGAGACAACATCGGTGGTCGTCGCTTGGTGGCACCACGTCCAGCCAGCAGATTATTGAGCAACGACGGCGACCTGGCGCAAATGAACGCATGGAACGAGGAGACCGTAAAAACGCCCAGCTTATTCAGAGTATTCTTCGTGGGGCGCGACACGTGTGTGAGCAGCGACTGCAATAGGAGAAACATATAACATTATTTAAGCATAATCCTTGAACGTGCATTTTATTTATTAATTAATTTATTTAAAAAGCAGACTTTGACTTGCTGACAAATGAAAGTTAAGTTGAAGCCAACAGAGAGGGGTCAAGCAAATTGTTGGATAAATGTTTATGGCAATGGCTGAATCATTTTGGTCAAGCTGGCTAATATGACATAATTAATTTCATAATACATACATACATACACAGCTGCACAAAGTACATTAACTGAGCTGTATATGGATGTATGTATATGTATATATATCTGTGTGTGTGTGTGCTTGGCTTGTAAGTGTGCTGTGCAAATAGCCTGCAGTGCATGCACTTTCTCGTGTAAGTGCTGCTGTTGAAGTTGTTTGGGTTTTGCGGTTATTAATAATAAATGTGGTTGCTCTTTATGCGAGTTGTTCAGTTGAAAGCACCGCATTTGCTACCATTCCACTTTGACAACCAACCCCAAGCACCAACCCCCACACCCTACACTCAACCTCAACGTTTCCTGTGCACCCGCTGCAGCAGCTGCTGCTGCTGCTGTTGCTGCTGCTGCTGCTACTCTGTACAAGTCATAAAAAGTGCAATTAACTTGCAAACCCTTTTCGTCACCCATCAAGGTTGGCCCCGCAAATCTTTTTAATGCCGTTCAAAGTTCGAGGAACTGCGGGGAGCTGTGAGCAGCACGGCGCACAGCGTCGCTCGCCCTTTTGACCCTTTAAGCTGCAGCTCATTTAAGGCGCTTAAATTGTGTTATGGAGATTAACAATACATGTTTTCGGATTCTCAACTACTAGACTAGAGCTGGTGTGTCTTACTCGGGCAATCGAAGTTTGCTAACCGTTGTATAAATAAGTAGGTAAAAGCAATTATAGACAACAGCCAGCCAGCTTAAGAGTCAGCTCTGCTGTGGCTCGAGTTGTCTTTCAATCTCTGTGTCTGGCTGCTCTTTGGGAGTTCGGGTGATTTTTAATCAAATTCTCTTGTATTGTGTGAACTTTAAGCAGATTATGACAAATCTTGTTGTTGATTAGTTGTGTGCTGCGGGTTTTGGTTGCTCCTGCTCAAAGTCAGATATTTATTTTCATTTACTGCTTGCCTAAGCTGAGCTGAATGCTGTGTAGAACAAGAAAATTACGAAAATTCTATTAAAATTAAATGTAAGTGATGTACTTTAAATTTTCATAAATTTTAAGCGTACTTATTCCGCCTTTTTAAAGCTTTCACTTGGCATTCAGCTTACATTTGTATCACTTCAGCTTGAGGATAAATTTTACATATTAGATGCAAACACTTTTCTTTTTTTTTGCTATCCCAGTGCTTGAAGTGAGTGCCACCTGTAACTGGTCTCTGGAGCATTCTGTTATCCTGTGCACTTGACAACTACTTTGCATTGAATAGAATTTTCAGGTACGCAGTTTATCACCCCGGAGCAAAGCAGCTGCAGAGCCATCAGCATCAGCATCAGCATCAGCCACAGCATCAGCATCACTATCAGCTTCAGCATCAGCTTTAGCATCAGGAGCTAAGTAATTCAAATTGACGCAATCTCAGGCACGTTATGTGAACTTTCTGTGGCTTCCGTTAGGTAAAACAAATTGCGGCAATTGCCATTTTGCCATTAGGCAGTTAAGAAGCAGTAGAAGCGAACGGGCAACGAATGGATAAGGGGGGGAGGAGGAGATTGAGGCGGTTTATAATGATACGCATAACTCACCTTTGGATTGGGCAGCTCACCGCTCTGGAGCGAGGCCATATAGCAGCGTAGTCGGAACTGTTCGCAGTGCAGACGTTCAAGGTTTTCCTCCCATTGCAAAATCTGTGCCTGTATTTGATGTCGTGTCTCCTGATCGGTGACAACTGATTGCTGCAGCTCAGCCATGTGCTTCAGCTTGTGATCCTGCAGAGAGAGAGAGAAAAAAGAGACAGACATTAGACATGAGTGCCACACACATAAATATCTATATACATAGTTAGTGTCTCTGTGTGTGTGTGCGGATTGTGGAGCAAGGATGCGGCAGTGTCGCACTCGTGATGGTTATGAAAGCATCTCTGGCATGGCATCATTAGCATTTCATGGCAGCTATTGCTCGTTGTTGTTGCTGCTGCTACTGCGGCTGCTGTGGCTGCCATTTGACGAAAATACATAAATCACGCGTCATGTGCAGCAGCATTTTTCGTTGGCGCAATTCAAATATCTATGCGCTCGTCCTGCTCCCGTCGCTCCCCTCGCTCCCTTTGCCAGCTGAAGTGCGTTGGCAATGCACCAACTTTGACACACACACACACAGAGAGAGAGAGAGAGAGAGAGAGACAGGAGCATGGTGAAAGATACTTTGGCATCGTTAGCCACACACGCACACACATATGCAACACATGCCCCTGTTTTCATTACAAATAACGTTTGACTTCCGCCGCAGCGCGTTCCATCAGCAGCAGCAGCAGAGGTAGCAGAAGGAAGAGCTAGCTGCCTGGCTGGATAGGATTTCTAGCTGCACTGCTCTATGCCCAATCCGACCAACCGTTCGTTAGCATTGCAATCCCACTTTCACGTGCATTTATACACGCTTCCATAGATTTCATGGAGCACGTGATTGTTTCATTTTGGTTGCTAGATTCTATTTTTTTTTTCGCTTTGCTGTCGCTGCTATTGTTGTTGCTGGTTGTGGTGCCACGGTTGCTGCTGCTGCTGATGCTGCTGCTGCATTCAGCTCGTGTAAGCTGACAATTATTTGCAGATGCAGCTGCCGTTGCAGTGGCGGATACGGTGGGCGTAGCCGTGGCAACAACAACCTGAATGGGCACTTTCGATGTTCGACATTTTAATGAATGTGTACACATAAACAGCAGCAGAACTCACAGTCACACATACAGCCATACACACAGTCCCATACACATATGTAAATGTATTTGTTCACCGGCTTACACAGGTGTCTGCGTAAGCGCATTGTGTGGGCGACTGTGTGTCTGTGTGTGTGTGTGTGAGTGTGAGCGTGAGCTGTATGCGAGGACACGCTACTTGGCAGCATTTTCGACGAGGTTGAGCTCGGCATTGTTTATTTTACGTGAAATAAATCATATTTGGTGTATTTGATTTTACAAACTCAACACGGCCAAAGAGGCGTATACGTAATGCAAGCGACCCATATAACACTCAATATATATATATGTATATATATTTATTGGGCAATATTTGATGGACGTGCTGCATATAGGCATACATTTGTATATCTTCCTGTATTGTTATTATTATTACTATTATTATCCACAAATACCACAAGGGAAACCATAATTTGAGGCTTTGGCTGCAAGCGGAAAATATATTTTATTGCATAACCAGCAACGAAAGGGAAATTTCAATTAACAATCGCATAACCACGATGAGCTTATGTTTATTTATATTTATATATGTAACTATTGTTGGGATTATTTAAAGATTTGCATAAATTTAGATTTTATTAAATTTAATGAAGTGCTCAGCAGTTTAGTTGCATTGAATGCGAATGCCGAGCTAAGTATAGAGGCTTTGTATGAATATTTTAGCAAATGGCCTTGGTTGCCTACAGAGAAGAATAGGCTGATATACAAAGCGCGCAATTATATGTTGAGCTATTCTCAATGTCTGCCACTAAGTGCCTATCACTCATACATTGAAAAGAAAAGAGAGCAGAAAAAACGATTGCTTCGGTTCTTTCATGGGTTCGTTTGCGATCGGCTTGCCATCGTTTTCTTTTGTTTCGCTCTGATTGCTCTCCGAACATTGGGTTAAGTGAAGTGAAATGTCTTTTGTGATTGTATGGGTTGGCATGCGAGTGAGTGAGTGAGAGTATGCATGTGAATGTATATGTGAAGACTGCTTGAGTTGACTCTTTGATCGCCAATCGCATCGCTCCCGAAACGAAGTTCGCTTAACGAGCGTCACACGAACAGTTCAACTCAAAGGCGCTCAGCCGAAAACAAAAACGAACTGAAACGAAGTATTTTGCTTAGAGGGAGAGCGAGAGAGAGAGAGGGAGTACATTTTTTTGTTGTTGTTTGATTGATCTCACAACGTAAAGAGCGTAAATAATCAAACTGTTATTTGCGAGCTATGCTGATATTTGTTAAATTTTTAAATTGTCAAATAAAATTTTCATATAAATTTAAATTTATTAAATATTTAATATATAAAAAATAATTGAAGGAAATTATCTGTTGTATAAATTTGTATTTCCAATGATTTGTATTCATTTTATCAAGAATATCTTAAAATTGCTTTTGTTTCTTTGGCTTTGATTAGTTTGATTAGCTCTAAAACCTATTACGAAAAATTATAAATTTTAACTTCACTGCATGGCTAGAAATTTGCATCAACTCGAACTTGTTTATAAACTTAATAAATAACAAATAAAATGCCCATTGCCTAAATTCCATTTTCATTTCAGATTAACATTTCCCAAAATTACTTCAAAGTTTTTAAGTAACACAACTCTATTTTGCCTTATTAAATTGATTTTAAATATTCATTTCATTTTCTTTTTGTTTTCATTTTCAGAGTTTATTTCTGAATTGATTTCTGTTTCGAGTCAAATATTCCAGCCTTTTCACTCGGCAACTATTCGACTTTTATGTTTTAATTCACCTAATGATAAGTCAGACACAAGTAGCTTTCACGCAGCAGTTGCTCTTTCAGCTTCTATGAGCAACTTTTATGAGTGTAAGCTGCTTGTTTCGCAGCGAGAACAACATAAAAAGCTAAATCAAGTAAATTGGGCCACAGGATTGCCATTCGCATGGCTATTGCCATTGCCACTGCCATTGCCACTGCCACTGCCATTGCCATTGCCAGTTTAACGAGCAGCAGCAACAATAAATGGTATTACATTTTAATGACTGCACTTAATGTGCTTACAGTTTCAACAAAATAATACTTGCAACCAGCAGTTGAGAGGGCACACGACCCTTGGCCCGACCTAAGCAAGAAATGGGTTAATCAGCAGAGCTTGGCCAAGGGACTAGCCAAATTGGATAGTCAAAACATTTGGCAAGTGCGTATTGTAATTATTTACGATGCGCACAACAAAAGGACAACGGCCCAAAATTGTCAACAGTTGAAGATGTGCCTGCTAGCCAACACACACACACACACACGCACACACACACACAGACACAGACACATACGCACGTAGCGTACGCCTTCTTAAATAATATGGCAACATGTATACAAGCCAGTACGTGCTGTGTCTGTATTCATGCATGTGTGTGCGTGTGTGTGCGTGTATGCACATTAATCGTGAAACTCATTGTTTGCTGTTGTTGCCGTCACGTTGTGCAATTCATGGTTAAATGGGAATGTTAATTGCCTTGTAATTGCATGGAATTGCAATGTAAATCAACGTGATATGATTGTTATCGATCATATTGATTACATTTACGCTGCGCCGGCTATGACAAGCGTGTCACAAATTAACATTTGCGAAAATATTCTCGTGATCAGCATGAGTAAGCCATGTCGATAGCCATGATAGGTTTTCCCTAGCTTGCACTGAAAGCCTTTCCCTCATTCCCACTCTCATTAACTTTCCCAATATCAAATCTTTGCTGTCAATATATGTATGTGTATAAAATCATTTGCAAATGAAGCTTTCAATTATAAGAAATCACTTCGACAACATGTATTCACTGGGGGAGTGCTGTGCACAATCTATTCTCTTTTGCGAAAGAAAAATGCTCGTTTATGCGACGACAACTTGTCTCAGAAATTGGAAGCGGTTGACATCTGCTATGCAGGAGGTTGGCTGGCTGCTGCAGTTGAGATTCTTTTGTAACCTACTCTATGCTTCGTTCGCATCCATCTTGGCGTAGCCCGCAATTTCGACTGTCATCTCAATTCCCCACTTAACGGCAATTTTATTATTGCTATGTTGTAGCTTGTTTCTGTGCGGTTTTTGTCTCAATGCTCTTTGCGTTCAGCTATGGTCCAGTGCTGTTGCTTCTGCTACACTTTGTATGAGTGTGTGTGTGTGTGTGTGTGTGTGTGTGTGTGTTTTGTGGTTGTCTGTTGCGCTTTCATTAAGCGTCACTCGTGTATGGCTCCCCATGCGCACATTTGTGAGAGCTGCACAGTCACAGGCTCCTCTCAAGTAGGCAAACTGTCGTTGAAGTTGTACAGGATTCTAGGTCCTGTCTGTGGCATTGCCATTGCCGTTCTTGTTGTCGCCATTGTCGTACTGTCATTTCCGCTTCCTCAGTTTGGCTGGCCCGAGAGCTACTGAGCTGAGCTGAGTTGAGTTGAGTACAGTTCAGTTGAGTTGAGTTCATGGTGCGTTTGCTGTTGCTGTTGCTGTTGCTGTTGTTGCTGTTGTTGCTGCTGCTGTGATATATGTTTACCCGAGAGTACAATTAAAAAATACATTTTGCTATTGTTGTCATCGTCATCGTCATCGTCGTCAGCGTCACCGTCAGCGTCAGCATCGCATGACAAGCCAAAGATGCCGCAAATAGCAAAACCACAGCAACCGCAAACCACAAATAACAACAACTACAACAACATTAATAATAACCACACACAACAGCAGCAACAGCAGCAAAAGCAGCAGCAACAGCAGCAGCAACAGCAGCAGCAACAGCAACGGCAACAGCAGAGACAGCAACAAGCGATGGCAACAATGAGTGAAATAATAATAACGCCCCAACAAAAAGCGCTGCCTGGCGAAAGGACTCGTGACTGGTATCAGTTTTGTTGCTGTTAATGGCCCCGTCCTTCGATAAGTCAACTGCTCGCACCACTTCCTTTCATTCTCTCTCGCACTCACTCCCACTCTCTCTGTCTCTTGCCCTCGCCGAAAAGACAATAACGATCAATTAACACAGCAGCCCCATGCCAGCTATAAGCTCCTGCTATTGAGCTGTATGTGTAATGGACAGCAGCGGGACAGCTCTGGCTGAGATAAAAGATAAAGATGGAAAGAAAAGAAGGAGAGTTTAAGTTACAGTGGTCTGTCGCTCCACACCCACACCCATCGCACGCGGCGTATGCGCAATGTGAACATTTTAAATGAACTGCAGCTGAGCTGACCTCAGGGCAGGACTTTTGACTTTGCTGCGCTGGTGCATTAAATGCCAGCTCCTCCTCGATGGGCGCCACTCACAAAAAGTCAAATGTGAGCACGGCCAACCACAAAATGTGGGTGGTGCTAGGGTGCAAAATGTCAACAAAAGGCCTGCAAATTGTACGCTTCGTGCACGTTTTGTGTACTGTGTGGTGGTGCTGTGAGTGTGTGTGTGTATGGTTGTGTATGCACATGTCCTGCATAAATGCTGACCACAAAATGATGCCACATTATACAACGATAAGGAGGGCTTTAAAAGGGAGGCGCAGGTTGTGCGTGAAACAAGCTAAGCCTAAAGCCCAAAAACTGACGCCTGTTTGTGCTTGTGGCCACAGTCAAATGTGCACGACTCTGTGTGTGTGTGTGTGTGTGTGTGTGTGTGTGTGTGTGTGTCCGATGTCCATTTGGCTTTTTTTTTTCCGGCTACTGCTGCCATGGCTGTTGACAATTGAATTGAATTTGGCAGCAGTTGCGGCGCATGCCACGCCCACATGCCAGACGCATAAAGCATATTTCAGCATGCGAAATCCAAATACGCAAAACCAAAAACAAATCAAAAAGCAAAAGCGCATTTGCTGCTATAGAGCTGAGCTGGTGTTGAGTGCCCAAATGGGCAACACCTAGTGTCAGGCCTCACCAGCTCTAACTCCTGCTACAACTCCTGCAACTGCTCGTACCATATGCTCGGCCTTATCCTGTGCAGCTTGTGACCGAAAGTTGCAAAAATATTCGCACGTTTGCTCCAAAACAAAGCCAATGGACGACGGCCAAGGGGGCTGCACTAGGGCAGCTGGAACGTGGACAACTGCCAAGGCTGGCAACATGTGTGCGTGCTTTATGACGTTCGGACTCGGCTTTGTCCATATTTCTTGCCATAAATTCTTGCCACACATACATATATATATATATATACGTAATATATATATATACCGTTTGGTATTAGTTTATGAATTGCCCCAGCCACGCCTTGCGCCTCTGCGTGTCTATTAGGGCCCCTGGCTGGGCTAGTTCAAAGGAAGCTCTGCCAGGCAACCGCCGAAAATCGAACTCAACTGAATTTTATGGTAATTATAAACTTTATTTAACAAAAATCTTGCACAATACGCAAAGTTGTGAGAAAAAAAGTACAAATCTATGTATAAAACTTTTGCAAGGCAGCCGAAAGTTGGAATGAGGATGAGGCTGAGGGCAAAACAGTTTGACCATGGCCAAGCGAGTCAACGCACTAATTACCAAATGTTTTAAACTTGACTAAATATTTATTTCATTATACGCCAGTGTTGCACCATGTTTATTTTTTGTTTCATTTCTGCTGTGTTTTTTTTTTCTGGTAGTTGGTTTCCGGTTGCTGGTTTTTGGTTGGCAGCTCTCTCTGCGTGTGTTTGTGCTGCTGCTGCACTGTAAATTTAAGGATTTCGTGAGCTTTAATTTAAGCTTAATTGTTGTTAAATTAATTAATGGCTTAACGGCTCTCAGCTGCCGTTTTGCAGCAAATTAGCTGGCAAGAGCTGCAAAATATATATGAAAATATGCTGCTCATTAAACTGAAATCAGAAAAATAAACTCCCATATGGGCCTGAAACTGTGAATTAACTGGAAACTTGATAATCTATTAAAAGTTTTGTGAACTTTTCTTGCTCGATTCCGCAATTGTTTGCCAGCAATTAAAATGTCGTATTAAATTCATACTAAAAGAAAGAACAAAAAATATGATTTAAGCCTGGCAACGATTTTTCAAAACGCAACTCGCATTCGACCGAACGTTGGCGTTGGCCAGGTGGGTGGTGGGTGGTGGGTGGTTGGTGGTGACTGCTATTGAGCTGAAATGACAGCCGCCATTGCAAATTGAAAGCAGCAGGCAAGTGAGCCTTGTTTAGACTGTGCGCCATGGCAATTGCACACGAGCCACGAGCAGCCTGGAATAAAAACAGTAACTGGCGGGGCTACAGGTGTGGGTGTGTGTGGCTGTGTGTGTGTGGCTGTGTGTGTGTGGCTGTGTGTGTGTGCGCGCGTGTGTGTGTTTGTGTAAGGCACGACAGGCAGCGGGTGCAGGGGGTTGCAGCTGCTCGTAGGAGTCGTAATTAGAGCGTAAAAACCAGAGCGTACGAAAAACTAAATGTGCTCGGGCAGCTACTACTACTATTTTGTTTTTTTTTTTCTCTCAGCGCCTGCATTGTGTGTGCAGGTGTGTGTGTGTGTGTGTGCAAGTGCTTTATGCGAAAAGAAAAATAGATAGCTGGCGAAAAACTAGAAAAGCTAAAGCAAACGAAGCGAAGTGCTGTCCCCCCGCTGACACATATATGATTATTTCCGAAAGGTGACAGCTATAAAAAGGGCAGACAAACAGCTCTGCCTAGTTGGACTCCGCTCACCACCCACACACACACACACACACACACATACGCACACGAGCACAAAGTAAATGGCAAGACAAAGAGCGTAGACAACACTGTTGCTCTTTTCAGCGACGCCTTCACGACCATAAAATTGAGATAGGCAGCGCGCGGCACCTATTTTTTTTTTCTTTTTTTTTTTTTTTTAATTTCATTCAGAGTCTCTGCTGCGCGCTGCCTCAGCTGAGCTGTTTTTTTTTTTTTTTTATAAGTTGGTGGCTTTGTTTATACGATGGCACTTTAATATTTCTCATTTCTTTTCTTTGCACACAAAATTAATTAACAACAAATGCGAATGCAAAAAACCGAAAATTGTAATGCGAATGCAAATCCAAATTCAAATGCATTTTTATGGCCACTCCGGCAACTCATTTAATTAATATTCATCCGGCTAACTTTGGCAGCAACGAACGGAGCGGGCACCTAAACACTGGCCACAGTGGGCGTGGCACTTGAAAACTAAACGAGCTGACTCTGAAGTGACTCTTGTGACAGTCTTGGACTTTGCCCGCGCGGGCAGTAAACCAAATAAAACAAAGCCCGAAACAAAACAAAAAAAGTAGAAAAGAAAAAAATTATAAAAAATGATTATAAAAACAAAATTATAGAAGAAAGAGATAGCAAAAGAAAATCAACAACAAGTTGAAAACTTACGAGTGGGAAAGTGGACAGAAAAACGCAGCGTTCAAGGAAGTAATTATGGTTTATCCAAGGGGACAGATAGAGAGAGTAGCAGCAGCAGCAGCAGTGGCAGCAGGAGTAATGATAGCAAGAAAATGTGAAAGGAAAACGAGAAGACGATTCATAACATCAAACTTCAACTTTACGTGTAAATGAGAAAAACTAAATTAGAAAAGGGGCAAGTCGCGCGGGAAATGCGACAGAGACGAATGAATGAATGAAGTCGGTGCGGAGAGACTGGACAGGCCTGAGAACGAGCTGAATAAACTTGGAGGAGTTCCAACAACAATAACAGCTCAATGTGCAAATTTAAGAGTGTGTGTGTGAGAGAGAGAGAGAGAGAAGTATATGTGTGAGCTACGCTGACAGTTTACGGAGCAGCAGCCACAGCTCAATTGCAGGGTATACAAGCTGCTGCTGCAAAACCAAACAATCGGCCGCAAAATTTATTTAATTTTTTTTTTTTTATTCCTGTCATGACCGCTACACTGCAAATGACATAATGCAAAAATAAATAAACGAATGCGCGGAATAATGAAGGGAAATAGTAGATGTACAGGATGACACTGTAGAGCCAGCCCCAAGGCAGCGCGGCTCAACTGCTCAACTGCAGCGCTCTCTCTCTCTCTCGCTCTCTCTCCCTCCTACTCTTAGCATTTCTTGCTGCCACTTTGGCTGAGTTTATCCAGCCATTTATTGTGTGGCAAGTGCAGTTCCTTGTATTGAGCCAAACAGCTCCAGCTCTATTTGGCTTGCTTTATTTTGTTTTTGGCCGCGTTGCTGTTGGCTGCGGCGGCTGCTGCTGCTGCTGTTGGCCATAAAGTTGTGCAAATAAATTGCAATGCAGTCGAAGCAGGCAAGAAACAAATGTTGTTGCTGTGAAGCCGCGACGCGAAATTGATGGGGAATTGATTTGAAAGCAAATACATAAATGGAGCAGAGCCACCAAGAAGCCACCAAGAAAACAGAAACAGGGCAGCGCATAAATCTTTAGGGAGCAACACGCTGAGAAATTGGCTAGATGCTCTGCTAGATGGCGGCACAAATTGAGAAATTGGGCTGGGAAATCTCACTCTATCTCTGTGTGTGTGTGTGTGTGTGGGTGGGAGGGCTGTATACGAAATGCGTTTCTTGTGTCTTTGGCTAAAGAAGAGAATGAAGTAAAGGCAGCAGAGGCAGACGCAGAAGCAGAAGCAGAAGCAGAAGCAGCAAAGAAAGTTGGGCCGAGTTGAGTTGAGAAATCATCGCGAATTGATGTATTCGTACAATTTGGCTTTGTTGTTGATTACTTTAACGACTGATTAGGTGCCGAAATATACAGAAACATGCGCTGAATATCAATGAGGATAGCAAGTTAGAACGAAACTTTGCCGCAGCTCAAATTGAATGTACACGAGTGGCTTGAAGATAATTTTATTGATTGATTTAATGGTTTTACTTGGATTTATTTTGTTGTCTATTTAGATTGTTAGGGATTCACACGGCCAGGTGCTAGAAATTTGATCTGCTTTCAAATGAGATTAACAGATAGTGAAAGAAATTCATTTCACTTCAAGAACTGCTCTAAATCAATATTAAAGCTCACAGTCTAGCGCTCAGCTCTACTATTAGCAGTTCACACATGCACAATGTATTTCAATGTATTTGCCTCCATATAGTAATATGCAAACGAGTTGGGTTCATAAATCATGGAATTTACATGTCTTCAGTTATGCCACATATATATTGCATATCATTATCATAATAATGCCGTTGCTTTCGGTAGCTCCTGCTGTACTCGACAAACAGCTTTTATGCTCAATACACAATTTCAATTCTCATCACTTGAATTTACGCTGAAGGAGCTCAACTATTTCCAACGAGTCCAAAATGCATGGCAATAATTCAACTCAATATCCATGCACACACACATACATATATTTATATATGTATATATAAATATGCCTAGGCATACTCTGTTCACTCATGACTTGGCTGGAATTTTAAGCAAAACGTTGGCATTCACTTACCGATTCAATGGCCTTCTCCAGGCGAAAGATCTCCTCTTGCAGCAGATGCAATGTTCCCGTTTTGCCGCGATGACGCGCAAATGCAGCGGCACAGGCGCTGTGTATGCTATTTACCCAATTCTCCAGCTCCACCTGTGCAGAGAATAAATATAGAGAAAGAGAGAGAAAGATGAGTGTGAGCTAGACAACAAATTGCAAAAGCCAAATGCAACACGGGCACAAATTTGACGTTGCTCCCCTGCGTCAAATGTCGACAATGTTGCTGTTGCTGTTGTTGTTGTTGCTGCTGTCGTTGTTGTTGTTGTTGTTGTTGCCATTGCTGGCTGACTATCAGTTATGCAAATTTAATGACAAATCACTGAGGCGACCAGGCAAAACGCTGAAATACCGTCAGTCAGTCAGTCAGCCACCCAGCCAGCCAGCCAGGTAGCCAGGTGGTTGGCATTTAGGGGAGGCGAGCTCGGGGTGAATGCAGAGCTTATGCCTCAGAGACATGTAACAGTTTAGGCACAAGGACCATGTCAGGCAACAACTATTAGTTCAAGGCAATCTGCCTTGCCAGTTAGCTGTCGTCGCACACACAGCCTCAATCGCACTTTAAGCCAAGCGATTTGCATTTCAGCCAGCTGCGGGGTCTGCATCAGTTAACGCCTTTGAGTCACCGTGTAGATGTGGCTGTGAGTGTGGCATTGCATGGCGATTACGAATAGGGTCTGCTGAAAGCCCGCGGCGAGCACTGAACTCAACAACACACATAGAGAGGGGGGGGCTGATAGATATGTATATGCATATCCTTGGTATCGTAACTCAAACAAGATGCTCGCCCAAGTCCAAGTCGTGTCAGCTCGTGGCTGGACAAGGCCAGCTTTTATGCTTAACTGGCCGTTGGCGGGGCCAGGCCTGATGCCATTTCTAATTGCAGCATGCCAGTCTTGCGGTTGAAGGACTTTCGACTTGGCAGCACTTTTATTGAGCGCGACACGCATCATAGCCTGCCAAACGGCACTTACCTGACAAGGCGCCTGGAACAGATAGGCATCGCCGAATGCGGTGCTCAGACAGAATATATAATCGCGCTTCGGATGCTCCGGTATTGGCTGCATAATTGCGCCGTCCACAATAATTAAATGCTTGGGCGCCGCCTCAACGCTGCGACCCTCACGCGAATCGCACGGATAGAAGAGTAGTGTGGTGCCCTTCAGGCACACCCAGTAGCCCTTCCAGCCACGCTTGCGAGCCAGCTCGATTTGATGCTTCTTGCGTAGTAACCATTTCTTTACCGATAGAAAGCTGTGCGAGAGAAAAAGAAAAATGTAATCAAATCGATGTTAAATAAGCAACAGCTAATAAGCAACAGCTAAAAGCGAGGGCGACATCAGGCAAATATCATTTACAGCAACTGGGAATTATTACATCAGAGACCTGAACGAAATTGCATAAATATGATTTGGCAGCCAGATGGAATCGGAGTGAGAAGTGTGAGTGGATTTCATAAGCTGACAAATCAGTTGAGTGTTATAAAAATGGAATGGCAAGTAAATTGTATAAATTTAATGCATGACTACTTAAGGGCAAAGTTTTCTCATTTATGTGCATCTAAATGTGTTTTCCTTAAGTAATCTGACTAACGAGATTCGTGTTTTATAATGACGATAGTAGTTGGCTTCATTAGCTAAGAGGTAATGGTAAACCTGCTGCCATGTTGCAGTATCTTTTTACATTACAACAGCTTCTCTCTCTCTCTCTCTCTCTGTCACTCTCTATCCCTTTTGGAGTCTCGCAGGGATTGTCAACACAGTATATCATGGCTGTAATCGCTGTAAATGATATGCCAAGCGCAGAGCTATTTTCTGCTTTATTTATGATTAGCTCTTGTTTGGGCGCTCCACACGTGCTGCTGCTGCACTACAAATGCCCCTGGGACATACTTTCGTGCCACTGCGTAGCGGTTGAGTAGGAACTTACCCAGCTTTACGCACAGCGCCCGTGCAGTTGAAGGAGGATGCAGCGGTGCCAGTGGCCTTTGCTTTATATGGTGACGCCATGACACTTTCGCCATCATCTTCATCCGAAACGGCAGTAGTTAGGCTCATTCGATCATCGTCCGAGATCTGAAAGAGATAGTGCATAAATTGAGTACGTACATATAAGCAAACACATTCAGCTAATACGAAATATTTGTATAGATGAGGTCGTCGCTGTTGACAACAAGAAAATGTAATAAGTCTGCCAAGCAATAATTGAAATAATTAAGTCATAATTAACAGTGCCAGTCAGGCAGGGCTCCACACACCCACACACACACATATACAATTCAACCCGATACGAATCGCAATGAGTCGAATCGACCCCGTAAGCCATTTGATACCAATAATGGTTGACTGGCTCCTTGTTGTTGTCGTTGTTTGTGTTACTGCTGCTGCTGCTGCTGCTGCTGCTGCTGCTGCTGCTGCTGCTGCCGTTGTCACTGCCGACAGCAACATTTGTTACGTATGTCGTCGATAAAGCAATTTGTCTTCTCTCGCCTGCATTTTTAGTGAAGTTGGCAACATGGGACAAGAAGCGAAAGGCAGGCAGGCAGGCAGTGGTTGAACGACGGGTTGGACGGATGGACAACAATTGACAACAACAATTACAACAACAACAGCAGCAGCAGCAGTGGCAGCAGCAGCAGCAATATCAACAAAAACAACAACGAGCTGAAGAAGACGACTCAGAAAACGAATCGAAACAAAATAACAGAGATGGCCTGGCAAAAGCAATGGCAAACGGTTTCTTGGCCATGTTATCGAAGTGAACTGGGTAGCGAGCATTCCATCAAAAGCCGGGTGGAGAACGATAGCGACAGCGACAGCGACAGCTCTGCTCTGCTCTGCTCTGCCTGGGCCCATCCTGCGACTTCCTTCCGTTCTCACCACACACACACACACACACACAGAGCCCAATGCGCCAATTTTGCTTTCGCAACAGGACAAGAGACAGGGCAGCCAGGCTATAGCGGATAGGGGCGGTTAGAGGGAAGGCGTGGCCGCTTGGTCCCGTGTGGGCAACGGCACTGAGGCTGTGGTGCGCGCGTTCGTTCCCTACGTGTCCCGCGTGGCAATAAAAATTGGTTTGCCCATTCATTCGCTTCAATTGGGTGGTGCTGGCTGTTGGCCCCAGCTATCAGCGCCCAGCCACGCCCACAATGTCGCTCACTTGCTGGTGCTGCTGCTGCTGCTGTTGCTTGTGCTGCTGCTGTTCATGCCATTTTTATTTGAGTTCCCAAGGAAATCAATTTACAATGTGTTTATTCGTTTCGTCTTCGCTTCCTGCTGCTGTTGCTCTGGCTGCGGCAGAACTTGAGCCAACGACAGACCCGTCGATTCCTTGGCCCCGTTTCTTTGGCTTTGGTTACTACGCTACATCCACATGCCGCCCACATTCCTCCCCCTCCCCTCCTTCCACTCTTTTTACGTTTTTGGCAATTTTCAAACATTTTTGCTCATATGCATGTTTTACAAGTTATTTATTTGACTGCCCGACACGTTGGTTAGGTCGGGCCAAGGGCGGCAAATGGGCAACTGTCAAGTGGCATGTGCGCTTATGTTTGCACACCAGCCACGCCCAAATCCTCAGTAGTCGTAGCTCTTATAGCAACAGTAAGAGCAAGAGCAAAGTCATGTGTGCTTAACCCACAAGTGATGTCGTCAGCGTCGCCCTCATCGTCGTTTGTCGTTGGCCAAGTTTAATCAAATTTTATATTAATCGAAGGAGTGCAAAGGCATGCAAATACCCAAACGTGAGCTCGCTCCGGATACACTTCGTCAGCAACAAGAAGAAAGAGGCAACATAAATATTTTCCGAGTTCAAATTGCCAAAAATAAAAAGGGAAACCCGGCAGCACAGGCACATCAAAGCGTGCTCTGCCAAGGGGTTCCACTGGCAGAGGGGGCGTGGGAAGTTCTGTTCGAAGGACGTAGGGCAATTCCATTGAATGGAATTGAGGTGCATCGCTTGTAGCTCTGATTAATTGGGATTGCTATATATAAATATACATTGCTGTGTATATATAATGGAGTTGAGCAAATGGCGAAGCCATTAAAGCGCTTTAACAGGCATTGTGTGAGTTGTTTAAAGTCGTTTTACAACACTGTAAACTTGCTTACAAATTCTTTGCACTTAATTAGTATTCAGGCTGGCCTTTAGCTGGAATATGTCAGATTTTTGGTTTCTTTTCGCATTTTAAGCATCTTTTTACACTCTCTGTTGGCTATTTTCGACCGGCTTTGAGTTGCTTTGATATGACTTAATTAATTTTTCACATTTTCATGCAATTTTCCATAGCTTACTTACAGCTTTTTTAATTAAAGTCTTTCATTTATGCTGAAATCCCTTTTCCACACTCGCTGCTTCTCTAGTCTAGTTTCGATATTCAGCTTTTCTGCTTTGTCAAAATGAACTCGCAACATTTTCATAAGCAGAGCTTGCATTTTAAATAGCCAGCCCGTGGCCTCAATCATTTTTGTGGCAGCTACCATATTGAAAACTTCCAAAACACTCAAAAAGCACTCACCCACTTACCAGCGGCAGTCAGCATCGCCGCACCACCAACACCGCCCAGTACACCTGACAACATTTATAGCGCCAAATGAAATAGTTTCCGCTTGCTCAATGAAGTTTTCCATGAAATCATCAAGCCGAACGGAAGCTGCCGAGCGGAACTGTTGCAAGCAGACAGCAGCAACAGCAATGCTGGTAACCCTGGCAACCCTGGCAACGAGGTGTGCTACACAAATAAGTTCAGAGCAATAGAACTTTTTGGCATCAAATTAAAGACAATAATGGGCATTGGGCAAAAATACTTTTGGACAAGTTCCCTTCAAGATACTTGGGTATATATGTACATCAAATACTATTTCGTACAGCTAGTCAAAAGTCACTTCATCAGCTGCTCGGAACAATCGACGCTAATGTAATGGAAAACCCTTTAGAGGGCTGCCAGGAGTGGTTGGCAAAAAGGACACAACTCGGAGAATTAACGAGTTTTGTACCTTTTACAACAGATTACTCTGCATCTACAATTGGCTATTATATGTCTATGCATGTGGGCTCGTATGTGTGTGTGTGTGTGTGTGGGTGACAAACAATGGCATAGCCCAGCAAAAAACCAAAAGCCCAAGCGTAACGTTGACTGCGAAATTGGCAGCATCAAATCTGAACGTCAACTGATTGGCCTCGGCGAATGGTTACAATTTGTGCAGACCCAAAGAGTTTGTCAAATGATTCATGAATTTTTAATTGATATGACCCGGAGTGAAGCACCGGCAATAGCCCATGTCCGCCCACAGCTAAAGTGTTGTTGAATTTCATCATCAGCAGGAGTAGCAACAGCAGGAGTAGCAGCAGCAGCAGTAGCGGCAGCAGCTTGACAATGGATTGTGTCTGCTAACTCACATGGGTAAGCCTAAATGGGCAGCCCCAAACACGCACACACACACACACACACACACACATAAACACACACAAAAGATTAAATGCCTATAGTCCTGAGCCAGTGCTACAGCCTCTGCGCCTCTCCCACACCACATCTGATTACTTGGGCCTAATATGCCATATCTCAGCATCGGTGCAAAATCAAAATTCAATTTACGCACACAATCAAATACAGGCACACACACACACACACACACTTACACTTACACTGGTATACACACGTGCGCGCCCAGACACGCCCACTTGGCATACACAGACATACACCCTTATCCGTTGCCCGGACAGGTGGCAGACCTCTGCTGTCGAGCTGCGTTTTCTAATCAAGAATTGATTGTGATCCCTCGATGCGGCTGTCGTTCACGTTTCATCCATAATTATCAATGACTTTTGAATGTCAAATGTGAGAGTTGCCTGCCATTGGCACCTACACACACACACACTTATTTATATATATTTATAAGCAGCCCCCGCTCAATAAGAAGAAGAAGAAGAAAAAAAAAATCATTTCGCATTGGTCGCAGTCACTGTCAAGAAATTACAATATTTGATAGAGTGTTTATATGTCGCTGTTGTCGTATCGCGCGCTGCCAAGCAACCAAATCTCACACATTCGCACAATTTCACATATGTAAGCAAACATTTGCTTGTGCAGGGACCGCCAGCTGTCAGCTAAAAAATACAAAAATTGAATAAAAAACTGCAAATTCGTGGCACGTTTGCGCTTAAGTGAGGCATTAAAGCGAAATTTTTGCTGGCAGAAATTGAAATTGATTCAAAATGGAAAATCTGCAGCGCATTGCAAGCATATCTCTCTCTCTCTCTCTCTCTCTCTGTCTCTCTCTTTCTGTCTTTCTCCCTGCTTTGGCTCTTAAAGAATGTTCTTTGGCAAAACATCTTGGTGGCAAATGAAGTTGTCTAAGCAAATCGCTTTGTGCAGCGGCCAGAGCAAAAGCAATTTGGCATTAGCTGTAAGACGGATTTTAGCAATGATTAAAGCGGAAATACTGCAGTTGTAGCTAGTGAAACACACAGAGAGGGAGAGAGAGAGAGAGAGAGAGGTAGCTAAGCAGGTGGTTTCGGGACACGGTTATATGTCATGTCATTCGCATTTGATTAAATGTGTGCACTGAGCGTTGCTTGGCATTAATTGCTTTGTGCAGCACCGAGGCACACGAGCCATGTGGCATGCGGCATGTGGTAGCTGCTGTTTTAGCAGCAGATCAATCAAAAGTAAGAAGAGTTTCGGGGGGCTGAACGGCGCTAAGTGGGCCAATTGCAGAGCTGAAGACGAGACGGCACAGTGCGTGACAGATGCGCGTCAGCTATGATTAATATTTTTGAGTAAAATAAATAATTGAATCAACTCTAATTTCTCTTGCTTTGTGCAAACGCTTGACAATTGCATTTAAATTCAAATTAATTATGGAAACTGATTTAATAATTACAACTGCAAATTGACAGAGACAAAACAAAACGAGTTGTGGTCTCTCCCGCCCTCTTTCTCTCTCTCTCTATTTAATTAATAACCAAAAGGTAAGCAGATGCCTGCTGCAGTTTCATGTGTACAATTTTCATCAATTTATTAAGCATTTATTACCATCTGACTGTGTGTCTCTATCACCCATCTCTTTCACTCTCTGTATGCGCCCCTCACCCACTCGCAAGCAAACACTTATTTCATTGAGCTACTGATTATATCCACAAGCACGAACACAACCCTCACACAAATTCCCTTTCAGCGCACACACACACACACACGCACACTGAACTAGATTCAATTGGAACTCAAGTGCATGCAGACATTAGCATGGAAATCTTCTGCAGTGGAGCAGCGTTAGCTTTTCTCTACCGTGATTCAATATGTTCGCTGTTGATCTGCCAATTAATTAATATGCAACGCGTTTGGCCAACTATCGGTTATATAGCTAATGCCTCATTCAAACTCAGCCAGTTGTATGGCTTATCACTAAATTTTCTTCAGGTGTGTGCGCAGGGGTGTTTATGCATATGTATATATACATGTGCGTGTGTGTGTGTGTGTGTATACTCAAGCTGAATGCATTCAGTGTGAATTGTGTGTGCATCCGTGCTCTTTCCATGCTCTGCCATTGGTCAAGAGCTGCGCTGTTGCCATAGATACAAGTAGCTCGTAGTTGCCAGATACAAGAGTGCTTTGGAGCTGCCACGCCCATTGGACTAAGTCCACAAAGTACATATGGTACAAATAGCTTTTATCACTTGGCCGTTGTGATTCATGTGAATTCCAATCAATGCTATTCATTATCCAAAAACTAAATACGAACGGTAAATGAAAATGCGTCCGGCAGCACGCCCCAAATGCCGCCGCCCCATTCCTGTGTGTGTGTGTGTGTGTGTGCTGTGTGCTAAGAGCTTTTTCGACTGGGGCTAATGCTTTAATTTATTGCCAGCCTCCTTTGTGAGCAGCCAGGCAGGAGCTGGTACCGGAGCAGGAGCCGGAGCAGGAGCAGGAGACTGAGCTGGAGCTGGAGCTGCCTAGCAGTAGCTCGAGCGTGAAAAGGATGCTTTTGGCTTTGATCAACGTTTTGTTAGGCAACCAAAATGAATTTGTAGCAGCCAGCAGTAGACAGGCAGACGACAGACAAACGAACAGTAGCAATAGCAGCAAGCGGAGCAGCAGCCAAGGGAAGCGTTGCGACAATACATTTAAGTCATTTGATGGCAACAACAAAGCGCCCAGGAGCAGAGAAAGCAGCTCCACAATACAGGATATTCAGGCAAAGCTCAAAGTTAAAGCAGCTCGTAACAAATTTCATTCAACATTTTCAAATGCCAAAGAAGTAACTAATCTATTTAACTTTTGTGTGTGCCTCTGTGCGAGCACTAAATACAAAGGAGCTGAGATTATTAAGGATATTTGAGTTTTAAAGTAAATTTGAGGAAAATGCTTTAGCAATTGCTGCTGCACTGACCTACATATTTTGCAATAAAAGGGCTGAAAAGTTGTTGATGCTAATCGTAGTATATTAAATATATATAAAGCGAGAGAATAATTCAAATGTCTTTATAATGAATGAAAGCTTTTTAGTCGAGGCATATATTAAATATATATATTTAATACTGCAATTTATCAATCAATTTTACTTAAATCATATACAAATATATGCAAGTTTTAAATATTTTGCATTAACCCGCAATATAAATTTATATAATAATTGTAGAATGAGTTTTTTAATTAAATTATAATATTAAATATCAAGGGAAAATCTCATATACACTTATTTAAATTGTAGTATGACGATTCAAGTTTAATTATAATTGAATTTCTCTGTGAAATTTTTTAAAATTTTGCCATTAAGGGAATACCTTTGATACACCTTTTAAAACAACTGTTGAATAACTTTTGAGTTAAATTATATATTAATGAAATCTGAAAGAAATCCCATTTAGGGAATTTGCATATTAGTTTTACGTTTACCTTGCGAAGGAACATTTCGTTGCACTGCTTGGCGGTGCTGCGCCAGTGGCGATGGCGATACCGTGAGTTGCCCAGCTTGAGGGTGCCTTGGAGATCGGCCGCCTCCTCGACAACGCGCCGAATGCACTGATAGCGCAGCCGATTGCAACGATGTATGGGCTGAAGAGCGACTAGGCCGTGTTCCGGCTCCGATTCGGCGCCCGAACGCACTTGATCCTCGTCGTCGTCCACCCAAGAGCTGAGCACGCCCTCCACAAAATTGTAGAGCATCTGAATGTTGGCCTGCATGGGCGCCGAGCCCGACGGCACCTGCTCCTTCTTGATGAGCTTGCGATTCTGGCACACCTCGCGCAGCAGATTCTCGCCAAAGTGCACGGTCTTGTGGCGGCGGCGACGCGAGTTCAGGGATGCGGCAGAGGCGGACTTCATGAGCTTGCCGTTGCCGTTGAGCACGTGATGAATATGCCCGTTGGAGGACTGCAGCGGCACTGGCTCTAGCCAGCCAAAATTTGCGGCTAGGCCGCAACTGGAGGCAGTCGAGTCGCCGCGCTGCAACGTGTTCGGCTGCGAGTTGCTGCGATAGTGTTGCATGTGGCGTGTGGGCGAGGCAGGCGGCAGCAACGGCAGCTGCTGCTGTTCCAGGTCAAGTGGCGCCGGTTCAATGTCGTCCAGTGTCGCCGGCGGCTGGGCGAGTGAGGTGCGCAGCCGATTGAAGTCGGCGGCACAGCGAGGCAGTGAGTTGCACTTGGCGGCATTGAGGCATTTGCGATTCTGGCAGCTGAGCAGCGGCGCGCACGACCGGCACTCGTGGCAGATGACCAGTCGACGCTCCGGTATGGGCGCCGCAACAACAGCTGCCGGCGGTGCTGGTGGCGGCGTTGCTGTCGTTGAAGGCGTAGTGGCATCCGAGCCACCCACCAGATGGGCGGGCACCGCATGCAGTTGCACCTGGGCCAGCTGCTGGTGCCGCGCCAGATTCACCGAGCTGGCCGACGAGGTCAGGCAACGGCGACGCTGGCACTCTTGGTAACGGCAGTGCGGATCTGTGCAAATGGGCAGCAGCGGGCAGGCGGGATCTGTGCAGGGCGATGGCGAACGGGAGCGTGGCGCACGCTCCGCACTCGAGGATTTGCGCTTGTGACCGCCGCTGCCGCTCGAGCGCTGAGCGGACATGTCCGTCACGGTGGCCGAGCGCTGTGTCTGATGGCGACGCGAGCGCTCGCGCTTGGACTTGCCGGAGCTGATGGGGGTGGTGCTGCTGGTGGTTTCTTTGGGCGGCTGTGTTATCTTGGGCACATACTGATAGCGCTCCTTGTGCGGCTTGGCATACAGACGCTCCAGTCGCTCCAGCTGCGCGCTTGTGCTGGCCGATGGCGCGGCGCTGCTCACCACTTCGCTGGCCGAGTGGCGCAGCCGTCGCTCCCGCGAGCGCTCCTCGCGCCGTCGCTGCTCCTGGCACAGCTGCGTGTGTGTGGAAGCGACGGGAACATCATACCCACTGGGCACCGTCGTCGTCGACAGCGGCTGCGCCGGCGGCGGCTGTTTACCCAGCGACTGCAGCTTGTGCAGCGGATACGCAATCCAGTCGAGCGTGGGCAACTGCTGCTGTTGCCGCTGCTGCTGCTGCAGCTGCTCCTCGTCGCTGTGGCCCAGCGAGTGGCGTTTGCGCTGCAGCATTGCATGCTCCGTGGTCTGATCCTCTTGCGAGTTGGAGCGCGGCGCTGCGCCGCTGCTGCCGTTGCGCCGATGATGCGAGCGACGCGACGCTTTGCTGCTCACATTGGACTGCATCTTGGTCAGCCACTCGACAATGTCCGTCTTCAGCAGCGATACTTCGCAGGGACCGGAGCTCTGGCGCGAGAGCGGCTTCTTGAGCAGCTCCGCCAAGGCCTTGGCATAGGCCGAGCTGACGGGCTTCTCTGATGTGGATTGGCGTTCGCGCTGCCGCGGCAAATGCTCCAACAGCCAATCGGGCAGCTCATCCTTGAGCACGGTGATCTCGCTGGGGCCGGAGGAGGTGCGTGCGGGCCCTTGCTGCTGTGCAGCGCTGCTCTTCTGCAGCTTCAGCCATTCCATGGTCTCCTCGCGCACCTGCCCACCCTCGGCGGAGCGTGCGGAGTGACGCTGTTGGGCCTTGCGATCAAACCACTCCAACTGTGGCTCAGGCGCTGCCTGGCGCAACGCGCTCTTCGGCATGGTCACCTCCTCGGCGCTCTTCTGACGTCGCGGCGGCAGCTGTGGCTTCTGCTCGGGCAAACGCACATAGTGCGGTTCGGTCAGCCGCACCGAGCCCTTGCGCCGTATGCAGCGCTGTTCCATCGTATCCTCATCTCTGGCGCGCACACGTCGCGTGATCTCAAAGATGTCGCCGTTGATCTGATGATAGAACTTCTCCACCTCGACTCCGCGCTCAAATTCCTCGCGCACGCTATGCTTGCCGGAGCCGTGACGAGCTGGTGGGCGTGGGGGCGCATCCTCCAATTGTTTCTGCTTTTGCAGCTTGTCATCGCTATCATCCGAATTTCCAGCGGTTAGCAGCGCTCCGGCACCACCGCCGCCGCCATCGACGACCCAACTTATGGAGCGATCACCGCTCGACTGCTGTTGGGGCTTCGGTGGCAACGGCTGCTGCTGCTGCTGCTGCTGCTGCTGCTGTTCTTGTTGTTGCTGCTGTTGGAGCAAGCGATCCAGCGAGCCGTGATGCGTTGTCTTGAGCGTTGCACCCTCGCCGAGCGACTGCAGACGGCACTGGGCATTGCAGATGCAGACGCCGGTGCGTTTCTTGCTGCCAAAGCGAAACAATTGACTCGCCAGCTGCGAGACATTTTCACCGAGGCCCAAGCCGCTGCCGCTGCTGCCGCCGCTGCCGGCGCCCGCATCCCTTCCCGAGGCCGTTGTTGCTGATGTCAAACGTGCCACCGGATGTGAGACGGGTGTAATGTCGACGATCACGCAACAGCAGTGTAGCGAGAAGGATTTCTTGGGATCTGGGGCAACGCTGCTGTTGGTACTATTACTGCTGCCGCCGCCGCCGCCGCCGCCGCCGTCGTTGGTAACGTTGTTGCTGCTGCTGTTGCTGTTGCTGGTGGCGACAACGAGGCCACCGCTGCTGGCGGCGACTTCGTGCGATACGCTGCTGCTGTGGTTGTTGTTATTCGGTTCGTTTGGCTGGCGCGCTTCGTTGCTCGTTTGATGTTGTTGTTGTTTCTTTTGTTGTTGTTGGAGTTGTTGTATTGGGGCGGCCAGAATGAATTACAGCAACGGCGGCAACCACAACAACAACAGCAACAGCGTCGGCAGCTCTGGATATATGGTAAATGGGGCGTGGCTAAATTGTTGCGCTGAAGTCTTCTTGTTGCCGTCGTCCTTGTTGTTGCTGCTGCTGCTGCTGCTGCTGCTGCTGCTGTTGTTGTTATTGTTGCTGTTGGTGCTAAAAGTGCGTTTGTTGTTGCTCGATGTATTATTATTGTAGACTTTGTTGTTGTTGTTGCTGCCATGCATATGGCTTCACGGCTACAGCAAGCATACGCACACACACAAGTCGAGGCACGCACACGCACAGGCACACGTGCTGCACATGTATGCGTGTGTATTTACTGTTATTTATTTTGTGATTAATTAAACTAAAAGCTCATTTATTTAATGCAGTCATTTATAAAACAGTTGTTTTACTTTTTTCGGCTATTAATTTATTTATATATATCTAAATGTGTGTGTGTGTGTGTGTGTGTGTCTGTGTGCCTGTGAGAGTGTCTCACACATTTATCTATAATTAATTAATTTTACTTGTTGCGAAACGCTGAATGGCACCACAAAAAATTCGCTAAATTTTACGAGTACTGAACACAATCGTTGAATTTTATATTTGTTGTTGTTGTTGTTTCTGCTGATGCTGTTGTTGTTGTTGTTGTTGTTTTATTTGCTTTGTTTGTTTGCTAAACTGTTTATCTGTGCGTTGTTGCATGTGTATTTGGTTTCGTTTGTTTGTTTTTTTTTTTTTTTTGCATTTGTATATTTTGGCATTTATTTACAATTAATTTAATTATGCTTGCGCTTTAAATAGCTCTGATGTTGTTGCTGTTATTATTGTTTTTTTTTCTAGTTTGTTGATTTCGTTAATTTTTCCAGATTTATTTATGTGTGAACGTATTATTTGTTGTATTATAATTGTTATTTTGCTGTTGTGAATTCGAATAATGCATTATTTATTGGCATTTAGGCATTTAAATGTTTGCCAACATTTTATGTTGCCTACTTTGCAGCGCAGGCATTTGGCTTGATTTATTTTGAAATTTTATGTTGCCTACTTTTCTGCTGAGCGGCAGCCTTCAAGTTTTACGTCTTTTCAGCTGCACATTTCAGGGTTAGGCTTTTGTGTGCATTTGGGTACACATATATATACATTTATATATATGTATGAATATATATTATATATATATTTTTTTAGGCACAAGGACACACATAAAAAACTAAGCACAGTCTGTCTCTGTGTTTGTGTGTGTCTATGTCTGTGTGTGTGTGTGTGTGTTTGCATCTGTGTCTGCTGCCTTTAATTAGCATATAAAAAGTCGCCCGCTCTACGGCAAAAAAAAAGAATCTCGTGTTGCATGTTTTGCAAGTTTTTAAATTTCAACTTGCAGCTGCCCCAAAAACAAAAATATGAAAAAAAGTAAATAGAATAAATTTAATTTCAGTTTCATTATTTATTTTTTCATATTTTGCTTTTGTGTTATTTTAAAGTTTTGCGGCACTAGGGCAAAGGGGCGCGACTAGAGAGAGAGAGAAAAAAAACAAACTTTTTGCACAGCTCTTCTTGGTGCGCAAATATTTTGTTTGTTATATTGCTAGCATAAATTTGCTGGCTATCTGCACACACGCACGTCGACAGAGCGAGAGGGCATAGACGCTGTGAGTGAGACGTTGGCTGGTTGAGCAAGATGTGCATATATTTATAAGCGCATACATAAATACTTTTCTGGCCTGGCTGGCGAATGCATAAATTTTCCCTACGTCATGTATGTGTGAGGCAGCAAGTCACATCCTGCCACGCATACCCCGACCGCCCTCACACAACTCTTGACTTGTGTTTATGCAAAGCACAACATAGCAGTTGAAAAAGCAGCTGAAGTAGGAGACCCAGCGGCAGTGGCAGTGGCGGCAGCAGCAGTAGAAATGCGCAAAGTTTTTCGGTCTGTTGCCAAAAGTTTGCTTGTTAAGTGAAAGGATTATATGATCCAGTATGTTTTTTTGTTATTATTGTTGTTGCTGCTGTTGTGTTGCTTCTTGAGGAGTAAAACTTGAAAAAATAACTTTTCCTATTTTTATGTTATGCCAGTTTGTTGTTACTATTGCATCAGCTACACTGAAAATCTTGAGCACCGAGCCACAGCGCGCCACGAGCTGTGTTGATAGCTTTTATAGCCTACTTTTTAGAATGGAGAAGTTGCACTGGAAAAACAACAAGCGAACAACAAGAAGATGCTGAGAGTTGCGAGTCGTGAATTAGTGCGTCTTAGTTTCTATATATTTTTGTTGCCAGTGCTTACACACACCCGCACACTCACACATTCGCACACACACACACACACACACACCCACGTGTTAAACTTTTGGCCAGCTTGTAGCCGTAAGATGCGAGTTGTCGATAAGTTTAAGTTGCCATGTGTTTAGTTAAGATCCCGCGCCACACGTGCGCGTGAGAGTGAGAGGGCGTGTGGCCAGGCTCAACTAGTTGGAAACTCTTGGCTTGGGTTGGTCCCAGGCCGAAATTGAAAAGGTGCTCGAGCGCATTTGTTTAGCAATTTTATCTTGATTCGCACAATAAAGTTAATTTCTGCGCGCAAAACTTTTAGTTCTTCCCAAGCCTTAAATGACATTTTTATATAACTGTATCCGGGTGTGCTTATGAGTGTGTGTGTGTGTATCTGTCTGTGTTTGTATCTAGGAAACTGTAATAAATTATTTGGATTGTTTTAGAAACACAAAAGTTTTGGCAGTTTCGTCGGCGTATATTTGGCAATAAGCGAAAGTTAAGAGGGTTTTTAAAATTGAATAACTAAATTATGCAGCTGCCATGGCGATAAGTAGCTTCATAAAGATGCTTGATTAGGCCCTAAGTATCGTGGAGTTTACTTTAAAAAGTTCTATAAATATATTATATTTTTGCCTTCAAAGTATTGAATATATTCTCAAGATATTCCATAAAGCTTTAGCGACATTTGAGCTGCAAATAATAAATCATTTTTGCATTTGAAGTATAATATTAAACTCTTAACTATAACTTGTAAATTATACATGAGTTGTTTAGCATAAAGCATGAGATGTGTACAATGAGGGGCTTTTATCTGTATTATTTCACGCGCTGATAAGTATGCAACATTTATTAAAAGGCATTTTGCTGGAAGAGTTTTGGACAGCGCTTGAAAGTAGGCAACGCTTTTTTGTTGTTTAGGATATTCCCAGAAGCATATTAAATACAATTTTACGGGAGAAATCCTAAAAGTAGCTATGGCTTCGGCATCTTGTTAAAGTTCTACGGCCATAAAGTAGGTTTCCTAGAACATGTTGTTTTTCTTGTTGCTGCTGCTGCTGCTGCTGCTGCTTCTGCTTCTGCTTCTGCTTCTGTTGCTGCTGCTGCTGCTATTGCTGCTTCTGTTATTGTTGTTGTTGGCCAGCAATTTGAAATCAACGGACTGACTAGCTGCTGGGACAAATAAATTAGATTTCCGCATAATTCGATGGGCAGCCACAGGCACTAATGAGAGCAGCAGCAGGAGCAGTGGCAATCGAGTCACTGTGCCTGCCAACATGTGCGTTTGTGTGTGTATATATCTAAGTGTGCATGTGTGTGTGTGTGTGTGTCTGTCTATGTTTGTCTTGTTGTTGCTGTGCATTTATTTTTAGTTAAATAAATTCTAATGAATTTATCAACATATTTTTAATGCATTTAATGTCAGAGTACAAGCACCCACACACACACACACACACACACACACGTGACGTACACAGACACGCAGTCATAAATATAAATACGTTTAATGTTAGTAAAAACAACTGTCAAGCAGCACAAATATGCCACACTAAATGTTGCTAGCTCTCGCTCTCACTGCCTTTCGGTTAGCTTACGCTCTCGCTTTGTCTTCTTTACTACGTGTGTGCATGTCTGTATGTGTGTGTGTGGATGTGTGTGTGCTTTGGCAGGCATGACGTTGATAATATCCTTGCACATGTATGACGTTGCTGGCTGGTTATCCTTGCAGCTGCTGCCATTGCTATTGCTGTTGCTGTTGCTGTTGCTGTCGTTACTGGCATCAACAACTGCAACACCAGGCGCTGCCTTTTCAATATGCCACAACGATTGTTGTTGTTGTTTCTGCGCCCATTTTCTTGTTGATATGTATTTTATTAGCCAGCCAGGGCAAGCAGAAAACTTTTTGTGCGTTGGCGATTTAAATTTTCGCTGCGCGTGCTAAAAATATAGGCAAGCGGCAACAGCAACAGCAACAGCAGCAGCAGCAACAACAATAACAGCTGCCTGCCGCAGCAGCAACAAGAATAACAACAACAACAACATACGAACTCAGCGGAACGCAGCCTAGACTCAAAACTCAAGCCTCACATATTTTTATGTTTCTTTTTCATTTTTTTTTTCTTTTTCTTTTTTTGTTGTTTTATATTTTGTTTCTCTCTTTCTTGTGCTGCCTTCGGCCGCTGTTAAATGTCTCTGTTGTTGCTTTTGTTATTGTTGTTGTTGTTTGTATGTGTGTTAAGTGCGTTGATATTTGCGTGTTTTTCTTTTATTTTTGCCAGTGCCCCGCACAGCCACACACAGCTGTGTGGCATTTTGCAACACTTTTTGAGCTTAACTTGTTTCTTTCTTTTTATATATTTTTATTATTTTTGTAGGTTTTTTTTTTTTTTTTTTTTTGTTTATTGGAGTAAAACTGTGCACTTGTTAATATGGTTTTAATGGCGATTGGCCGAAACATTTCTCATTTGATTTTCGCTCGCAAGCAGACAATACACACACACACACACGCATGGGACTCGCATCTCACACACATACGCGCATTTTTGGGCGGCTGCGTTTTTGTTCCGATTTTACTTCATTTCTTTGCCTTTATTTTATTTTATTTTTTTTTGCTCATCTTATTTTTGCTTTTTGCGTTTAACTTGTGTGCTAAATTATATAGCCTGCGTCGATTTCAGAGCGCTCCGTATGTCTGTCTGTCTGCCTGACTGTGTCTTTCCGTCTGTCTGCCTGTCCGTCCGTCCGTCCGTCTGTCGGCCTGTCTCCGTTGCTGTGTTAGTGCTCGTACGTATCTGTGTCTGTGTGTGTTGCTGTTTTGTAATTTGATTTCTTTGCCGCCCGCCACCCGCTGTGGCAATAGCTGTAGCTATAGCTGTAGCTGTAGCTGTAGCTGTAGCTATGGCTATGGCAAAGGCTATGGCTGCTGCTGTTACTGCTGCTGCTGCTGACGCACTTTTCGCACTTGACGGCCGACCAAGTCGCACCGAGACATGTTTTCAATGCATTCGTTTGATTAAGGTTCATTTCATTTTCGTCGATTGTTTGTTTTTTGTAATTTTCCTACGCTTTATTTTCGTTATTCGAGTGTTGGCTTCATTTTGGAACCAGGCTCTAGATTTGCTTGCTTTCTGTGTGTTTCGGCTCTCGCTACAAAAACACAAGTGCATGAAGCGCGCAAACAGCTCGCGACGACGTTCCCGTTGTGACTGATTTTCACCACGCAGCGCAGCCAGCAACTAAGCGACGCTGACGCTGGCCACACAGCCGAGAGCCGAGAGCCAAAACCCGAAAGTAGTGCGGCGAGAGCCGAGCGACAATTCGCCTTGCATTTGCAAGCATGACTCGGCTTACTTTGGTTCTCTGTCAGGCAGGCCTCGTTAGCTTTCGTCAGATGGTTTGTTGTTGCTGTGCGGCTGCTGCTGCTGCTGCTGCTGCTGCTGCTGTTACTCCTCGCCCCATTTCGTATGTGTATCAGCAGCTAAAGCTTATGTACGAGAAAGCGGGTCGACGCTGGCTCGGCTGCTCTTGGCCGCTGCTCAAATTGTTTATAACAGTTTCGCCACATTTCGTAAATTGTCGTTCGCTTCGCTTTTATTTACGTAATCAGCAAAATCAAAAAGCTTTCGCAGCATCCGTCGCGGCACGCTCTCTTCAGCTGCTGGCGGCAGTCACATGAGCGCGGTGAAAAGCTGCCCTCAAGCTTAGGCTCTCGCGCTCTTTGATTGAACTGCGATTAAGAGAGCGGATGCTGTTTTAGTTAACAGCCCGTTTAGTCACATTATAAATCTCTGTGAGTGTGTCACTGTGTGTGTGTGTGAGTGTGTGTGTGTGTCTTGTGCCCAAGCATAATTTACAAATCAGACGACGACGACGACGACGACAACGACAACGACGACGACGACGACGACGACGACGACGACGAAGTCGGCGACGACAACAACGTTGTCGACGTCATCAAAACCAAAATGCAGTTATAATGCACTCAGGCAACTCTCGGGGGTATGCAACGCAACGGCAGCTGTATATGGGAAAGGGGGCTGCTGGGGGCTTGGGTGGCATGGAGCCAAAGCACGCTTGACAGCTGTCAGAGGGCGAGGCATAGCTGGAAATCTCAAAGGTGTTTAGTCAACATGAGCAACAACCACAACAGCAACAGCAGCAAGCAAGCTGAGGTTTTGGTGCGGTAGGTCGGCCGCAGCTAAAATTAAATTTATTCATTGTTGTCTTTGGAGCCAGCGAACAGAAGCTGAAGCTGAAGCATCTGCTTTTGTTGTTGTAAGTTGCTGCTGTTGTTGTTGCTATTGCTGCTGCTGCTGTGTGCACTTAGGATTTGGCTCTAGGGCGTATTAAAGCTTTTACAAATCGTAAGCATAATTTATTTTGTTAGTCTCCGTTACAAGTTTTTGGCGGGGCGAAGTGCGATGACGGCCACCTAATACAATTGTATAGCACAGCACGGCTAAAGAGTAGTTGTGTGTGGCAAGTAGTTTATAGATTTAGCTGTGTGAGCGAGCAAAACTCCTCTTGCAAGTTGCTCTACAAAATGCGAGACTTTATGAACATGTCACGTGGCAGCAAATGAGCTGCGAGGCAAGTGTGTGCTTTGCTTTATGTTTATTCACAAAGTTATTAAGCAAATGTGTGCATAAAAATGTTTACATTGCTCTTTGCGAATCGTATGCAACTATTTGTGCCGCCCATAAAAGTAGGCAACACTTTTGTGTTGAATCATGTGGCCATAAAAGCAAAGGCAACAGTTGTTGTTGTCTATTAAAACAATAATCTGGAGCAGCTTGACAGCAGCAATTCCTGTTTTAAACATGCTATTTATTATATAGCCAAGCAGTTGTTTATAACACTTTAATTACTCACAACATTCCAGCCACAAATGGCCCATAAAGTTAACACCTTTTAATTTTGGAAACGCCCCCACAATGTGCATAGGTAATCACAGTCATTCGCAAGTGGCAAATGACTTCAGCAACGCACAAGTAAGTCATATGCTTTGCCACGCCCACACACACACGCAGACAAACACAAATACCAAAGACAAGAGAATTATAACACATACGCAGCAGCATTGTCACCCAGTTTCACTTACAGCACATAAATATTTCTGCTTGCAATAAGAAAATAGCTCGAAATATGTTAATGAGATGGGCGCGAGGCAAGTGCGAATATTATTCATACATATCCAAGGCTTACGGCTTGACGTGGGAAATGCAGCTAAAGGCAATGGAAGAGGGCCCACTGCTGTCAGTGGGTGGGCGGGGATAGGTGGAGAGTGCAATGCAAACGGCAAACAGCATCAGCAGCAGCAGCTGCGAAAATTGTATGTGTGAAAACTGTGAAAGCAGGCAGTAAGCTGCAGAAAATCTACATAAGTCGGTCAAGGACACTGCAGAAGGCTGCGGCTGCCACCAAATTGCCTTTAAATATAATTATTTTCCTTTATGCGTCAGTGACAGCCAAATACATGTGGCCATGTGTGTGTGTGTGTGTGTGCGTACGTGTGCATATGTATTGGTAAGCTGCTGCCTGCCAACGACATTTACATTTGTAATACACACACTCACACAGAGAGCAAGAGGCGCACGGAGAGGCATACGCAAAATAACTGTACAGAGAGGCCAAAGGCAACGACATCGGCAGCGGCTGCGGCAGCGGCAGCGGCATCATCCATCGAATTTCGCTTGTAGATACTCAGCCAGATAAGAAAAGACACGTTTATGACGTCAGTGGAGCATTTTAGGCCCACATTTTTTTGCAGCCTGACACAAAATGTTGCCACTGCTGACTGTGCTGCTGCTACGGCTTCTACGGCTGCGGCAGCTCTAGCGCGCGCAAATATCGTCGATGGCAGCAGCACTAGCACCAATAGCAACTACAACAACAAACAATAATAACAAAAAGAGCGTGTTTCACTTTCTCTTTGAATAGAAGAGAGCGCTCAAAGCTTTTGCGCTCTTCAATAGTTGTGTCACATCAACAACATCTTAGCTTAGCTTAGCTATCACTCTCTCTCGCTCTCGCTCTCGCTTTGGCTCTCTCATCTATAACCATAAAATCAAATCACAACAATAACCATAACCATATAGCAAAGATTTAATAACTGTGATTGGAATTTGAAAAATGAATTTTTCCTCTGTTCGTATTTTTTTGTTTTTGTTTTTTTTTTTTTTATACAAAAATTGTTTGTCTTGTTGTTGTTTTTTGGTTATCTTCTCCTTTTTGAATGGCCTTCAGGCAGCCTGCCCCTGTCCCCACCGCTTAGCGCCCTCTACGACTATTCTCCTATTACTTTTTCGTGTCATTTCGTTTCGTTTGGTTTTAGTTTATTTACGTGGATTATTTAATGGATTTTGCCGTTGAGGATTTGGCATTGAATTTCCTGAACCTTTGTAAATATTGTCTACGTAATTGGAGCGCTCAGTTCTTATAGTGGTAAAAATGGAATTATTATTATTATTTCAATGTCTCCTCATGCAAGATTTAGCAAATGGAATATTTCCGAAATTAATGTGCACAGCTTTTGGGCCAAAAGCATAAATTCATATTGAAGTTTACGCCAGAAAGGGAGCTGCGAGTCGAGTCAGCAAATATGAAATAAATTTATTAAACTTTACAGCGCTCAGGCGAAGCTATTTATCGTAGATTGCAAGAGGGCAAATAAGAGCTGCAAAAAGCACACAAATATTTCTCATTTCAACAATTTCTGTGGTTCAATCGAGGAATTTAATAAACTTGCAGCTGAAAAAGTGCATAAAGCTTGCCAAAGTATTATTTATATTTGTTTGGCTTCAGCCATCAAAATCAGTAACCGCAAAAAAAGAAAATCAAACTCGAAATCGGTATTTAACAATTTTTTATAATTTCCGGTACGACAGCGTCCGCTTTCATTTCCGCTGTCGTTTTGCAACAATTGCAGCGGCAGCAGGGGCAAGGAGCGGCAGCAGGAGCGGGATAAGCAGCGGCAGCAGCAGAGGTAGCTACAACAAGGATAACATGACAAGATTTATTTGCGCGCCATAATTATAAACTGTCCTGTTGGGCGCTACTATTCGAGGTCCTTTTGTGTGTCAGTTCATTTTGTTTACTTTGCCGCACGCCGCACGCTAAATTTGCCACAGCGCAACACACAAAAAAAAAATAAATAAAATGGAAAATAAAAAATGAAGCCGAATGCCGCTGGCAGCGTTGCGCCTCGAATTGCCCCACGGACACGCAATTGGTGGCAGTTAGCGCTCGCGTCCGATGCGGTGCGCAATTTCTAGGCCAAAGCTCTGTCGGCCAGCGAGGGAGGTGCTCGGATGCTGCTGGGATGGGGCGTGGCGCGGCGTGGTGCGGCGTGGCAGGCGTATGCAGGCAGGCCGCAAGCAAAGTGCTGGCCCAGAGCCTTTGACAGCTCAACATCAGCGGCCAACTCGTGGCAAATCTGCGAGTATGTCTCTCTGTGCGTGTGAGTCTGTGTGTGTGTGTGTGTGTGTGTGTGTGTGTGTGGGTGTGTGGGTGTGTCTGTGTGACGGGTGCAAAAGCTTCTGTGGCTGTTGGCGGCATTAAACACAGCCGTCGTAGAAGTGTTTTGAAATCCAATTACCAGCGCAAATTTAATTTGTTGCTGCACTCGAAAAAGTTGCCAACTTGCCGCTGCCCCCGCCGGGAACATCGGCCCCGTCTGGCAGCTGCCACTGCCCGCTGCTCACTGATAGCCTATGAAAATTGTTTAGCTGCAATAAAGGGCCAGCCCAAAGGGGAGACAGTTTGGGAACGCGGGCGCTGCTTGTCGAGTGGATATCAGGCACAGCTTTAGCGCGTGTTTTCATTCTGCAGCCGGAGGCGTTGTTTCTGCTGTTGTTGCCCCGCTTGGTGGCATCATCAAGTGGTCAGAGTGCAAAGTTTAATTTGAAAAAGGTTTTTTTTTATTATTATTATTATTATTTTATTGTTGTGTGTTTGTGTGCGAGTTGTTCTTGTTGTATTTGTTGTTGTTGTTTTGTGTGATTTTTTTTTTTTTATTTTATTTTTAACTTTCTTTTTTCTCCTACTTTCAGTTGTTGCTGAGGGTTGTAGGTGTTGCTGTTAGGTGTTGAATTATGAGTAAAGTTCATGAGCTGCGCGGCGTCTAACAATTTATAAGCCAAATAAAGCCATGTAATGGCCATTGGCGGTTCGGGGCCAGGCACCAAAGCAGAAGTGCGCTCTCCCCTGTATATATATATATATATATATATATATATATATATATATATATGTGTGTGTGTGTGTGTGGTGAGTAACGTTTGCGCAGAGGGCGTTTGCTTTGCTTCAGTTTGCTTAGCACTTAAGAGCAATTTTTTGTTTTGCTTTTTTTTTATTTTTTTTGGTTTTTTGGTTTTGGCGGGCCGTTCACTTGTTGTTGGCTATGGTGGCCAAGTTAACAGCTGTTAGGCTCGCAATAACATTTCGATTTAACAGAATTACTTCAGCTAATTGCCCAGAAATCTGTTGCAATGATTGAGCATTAAATATGTTAAGTAACTGGGCAACTGAGCGAGCTGACTGGGCATGACTTGCACTTTGCATTTGTATACTTAATATGCTTGTGCTTTTATTTTTTTTTTTTTTTTGTGGCTCTTCTGAGTGGTAATCAAGAAAATGCAAAACCTTTTTTCCAGTTGGGTTCGTTTTAAGTAGATTTAAAAGCTTTGCAATATTCATAAAGCCTTCGCCCAACAACATTGCCATTGTTGTCGATTATTGTGCCATGTTTGCCATTTGCCTATTTGCGTTAGTTTCGCTCGTGCGTGTGTATGTGTGTGTGTGTGTGTGTGTGTATCTATAGCTGTAGACGTAACTGTATCTGGTTGCCAGCTGCTGCCATCTAATTGTTGGTCGCTGTGTAAAACTGTGCACTTGCCCGTGAAGGCAAAGGCAAATAACAATTGCCTTCACATCGAGGATTCCCGCAGCGTTTTGGCCAGCACGAAACGCCTATCGTAACATGAAACTAGCTACACGCGATGCTGGATCTGCTCTTCTGTCGCCCAACCATAGACCATAATTTGAGAGCGCGCAGTGAGTGCGCGTCTCCAGTCTAGTTGAGTCGAGGCGAATCGAGTCGACGCTTAAGCACAATGCCCTACTAAATTACAGTTAATGTTTATTTCTTGGCCCCAATGACAGTCGGAGTCCAGTGAGCATCCAGTTGAGCAGTCGAGCAGTCGCCCGGTTGCCCGGTTGCCCAGTTTCTCGGTTGCTCGGTCGCCCAGTCAAGCCCAGGGCTTTGTTTATTCTTCTAATCTGTCTGCCTTTTTATGCGCTACACCTACCGTACCATCAACTCTCTCTCTCTCTCCCTCTCACTCCCTACTGCATTTCGATTGTATCTTTGACTGCTGGTGTTGCTGGGTTTTAGTTTTGGTCGTTTGTCCATTGCGATTGCCTTTGCCTTTGTTTTATGCTTCGCTTTCTATGGCTTTGGCTCTGGACAATGCTTTATTGAGTTATGGCTTGCATGCGGATATCCGCAAGTAGAACCAGACTGTGAGGCATACACAAAGAGCGAAAGATAGAAGGAAACACAGAGAGACAGAAAGAGAGAGAGAGAGAGAGAGAGAGAGAGATGGGGAGGGGTAAACTGATACAGTCACACTTATATAACTAACCAAGTTTGTTATTGGCTTTGCATTGAGGTGTCCTGGCCAAGAGACAGTCATAAATTAGCAACAATTTCAGTGGCCTCATAAATTTAAAATATTGCACAAATTCAATACGAAATATATATGAATGCATATCTATATATATATAAATACTTACCAATGCTGCACGAATTTTGCAAGAGAACAAAAGCAAATTGCATTGAGACTTACCTGAAAGAAAGAAAGAGAAAGAAACATGGGGAGTTTGAATAAATTGATTATACAGTTATTTACAAATACATAGTTGATGTCTATCTATGATTTATTGCAAATTCATTTCAAATTTATGTAAAATCTATGCTCGATTGGCCAGCCACGAGCAACAATTGCAAAATTCTTTGGCAGCCCCAAAAAGTAGGCAACAAAAATGTTGCAAATGCATAGAATGCACTTCAAAAGCAAATGCAATTTCAAAGGTAATTAAAGGGAATCGTAAAATGTATTTTGCCGACAAGTGAAATATTATATTTGACAATACAATATTGAGACGAATTCATGAAATGTTACAAATAAATGTCAAGTAGTTGGAAATATTTCTTTATTCAAAAGAAGCTGCTTGCTGATGCTTAAAATTAAGAGTCTTCGCACTTGGATTCAATTTTATAGCATTTAATAATATTTCTATTTCCCCAGCATAGCCAGCATCTAAAGCTAAGCTCGCACTATGAAAATCTCACTCTTCCTTCTAGCTCTGCTTCACACAAAAACTTTGCATCTTTCAGTTTGTGTCATTGTGCGATTTCAAGTTAAAATGCAATTTGACTTTGTTATTTGATTTGACAAACTACAATTGTTTCTTTATTTATTTATTTTTTATTTTTTTTTGCTCGCTCTCTTTTCCTTTTATTTTTTATTTTTGTGTAAGTGCCTTTGTATTTTATAGCTGAAATTTTCTTTGTTTTACGTGGGCGTCTAATTAAGAAACTCATTTGATACATAAAGTTTAAAACTTCATCTCAAGCAGCAGAAGGAACACACAACATTTCAATTCAAGTTAATTTCCAACTTTGGACTAATCTGCGCTTGTCATTGCCTTAATTGTTGACCAACAACAGCAGCAGCAGCAACAGCAACAACAATTGGCAGTCAGGTTTTATGCTTTGCTTTTCCGGCTGTACTGGCAATTTAGTTGAATGGCTTTACGCCGCTTTTGGTCCTGGCCATAAACACCTGACTGAAGACGAGTGAAACGCGAAGCTGCGCCTCAATTTAAACATTGCCTTATAAGAGGTAAAAATGTAGTTGTTACATTTAATTATATTCATATCTTTTGGCTGCCAAACGTGCCACGTAATCCGACAACTTACAAAGCGGATGGGCCGAAGCAGTTTCGTTTCCTTTCCCCCGTCTCAATCTCCCCTCTCCCTCTCGCTATCTCGCTATCTCTGTCTTCTCTCCTTTGTGGGCGTGTCGCGTAAACTTTCGGTTCTTGCAAACTGTGCGAAATGTACAAAAATGCTGAACACATGCCAATTACCAAGCGCCGAAAGTGCCGAGGTGCCAAAATGAGGACTAAAGGTAAAAGCCTGCCACGCCTCTCGCTTCTCGCCCCATGCCGCAGGCTGCCCGCACGGTTGCCAGGCAGAAGCTTAAAATGCGCGAATGCCAAACGACATTTACATTTACATACAAAATGCAAAAGGAACTCAACACGCGCCCTTTACAACTGTATTGCTCGGGCGGAGCAGGAGGCCGTGCGAAGGGGCTGAATGGGTGCCACGTACAGGGGGTTATGGTCGTCATATTTGGGTGCGCTCATGTGAGGAGCACGGATTCGTATTCGCATTCGGTTGAGGCTGCGGATTCATATACGGCTTGCCTCTGACTTCTGCTAGTGGATGTTGTTGTTGTTGTTGTTGTTGTTGTAGTTATGTGTGTTCGCACATTTTATTATTTTTTATGACTTTTGACAAAGGTGCGAAAAAATACACATGTGAAATGCGCAGCATACGACGTCAAGATGCCCTATAATTAGCTGGTTAATAGAGGAAGGCTAAGAGCAGAGTGCTTCAAACGGTTAACACACATTTAGAATACTTAAGCCTTATGTTAATATCTGTAACAGGCAAAAAGTATTCATAATTGGAAATGTGTTGACTTTGTAATGCTGACCTGTTGACCTGTTTGCTCATAGCTACAGCTTATTAAGTCATACGCAGGGTATGCTCAAAATAGGCAAGTGAAAAGCTGGCAATGGGCTTTTCGAGTTTCGGGTTTCGGGTTTCGGGTTAGGGTAAGACTTACACGACGCTTCGCGGCAGCTCTCTGGCGGAAGGAAGAAATCAAGGAGCGGCGAGTCAAAAGGCGGAACGAAACAAGCCAGCCATTTGCCATTTGCGTCTTTTTTTTAGGCTTCCTGCCAGGCCTGCGCTGCGTGCCTCACCCCACACGTTTCTTTCTTTCACGCTAACTTGATTTGCAGCTCGTATGCGCACACGTCTGATGTGTGGAAGGCAGCAAAAAATAAAAAAAAAATGTAGGAAAAAAATGTTTTTATTTTTTTTTTTTTTTGTGTTGCCCCACAGTCAGTTTATTCAATTGTTAAAATGTTTGTCATTGATGTTTTGGGCTTTTGTTACATTCAAGTATATTCCTTCGTTTTCACTCCGAGTATATATGTATATATATTCTTTTTTTTTTTTGTCGCGTAAGATTGTCATCTCGAATTGAGTTTTCCATTTGGAGGCACAGTTTCAGTTTTGACTTAAGTGTTTTGCCAGCTCACTTTAACTGCCTGTCGTTGGTCTTGTCTGCCCCACTCAGTTGGCAATTCTCCTGTCTACCCCTTCCTCTTCCCTCCTTCTCTCACTCTCTCTCTCTCTCTCACTCTCTCTATCTATGTCGCTCACTCGCTTTTTCTCATTTCAGTTGGCAATCGAATAAATGAATGCGCCTGCCTACTGTGTTGCCACATTCCATTCGATGCCATTCCTCGACTGGCTGTCGCGTCTGTCATACGCCTGGTTTGGCATTCTTGTATTCAGCAATTCCATTCATTTGCAGAGGAGGGCTTTTGTAAAGGCTTTATTATTATGACTATATTTGTATAATTTGCTTAAAGGCACCTCGTTGCTAGCCATCTGATTAAGGAACAGTCACGAATGCCCATGCCATGCCCATGCCCAAGCTAAGTTGAATTGAAGTTCGTGACGATTTCATCTTTGTTTTTGGTTAAAGGCATGAAAGTTTTGTTTGCACTTCAACTCCGAAAACTCTGAAACTCTCAACTCTGGCGATGTGAGTGAAAAGTTGTGTAAGCATTTTAAAATCTACCACAAGAGAGTTGCCAAATGGTAATGAAGCTGAGGGGAATGGGGTAAATGCTCTCACTATTTGCCAAGTAATTCAACTGATTCCAAAATTATATATCTTAAAGCTGTTTTGACTTGACGACGCAGCTGGGAATTAAGCTTCGGTTAGGAATATACATATGCAAATTTGATGCCAGTTACCCAAAGTTTTTCTCATCGTGCCATATTACAAAAGGTGCTTATAAAGATTGAACTGTTGCATTCATGATTGCTGCTGATGCAAACCAAAATTCTGATTTCATTCTAAATTCAGAAAGCTAATTTGTAATTGTCATAACTAGCTCATGTTGCTGGCAAATACTCTACCAATATTGTTGTATATATATTCCATAAGCTCTTATGGCTGTAACAAGAAACCAAAATTAAATTCTACTCAAAGTTTTTTCTCACAATTTTTGCGAACTGCGCAGCCTTTGCACATGAAATTCAACTTTAGACACAAGAAAATTAAGTAAACGCAATTCACAGCATACCTTAAGCCAAAAAACTTTTAGCCAAGTTCATTTTGAGAACAGTGGCAGGCAGTGAGAGAGGGAGAGAGAGGGAGGGCAAGCGAAAAAGCAAAAACACATTAAACCCAGTCCACATATGCAACCTACAGGCAATATATTACCCAACTCGCAGTTTTTATCCAATATTGCAGCCTATGTGGCAGAGCAGAAAAAAAAAAAGAAAAAGTGTAAAGAGGCATCTCTCACTGCGCCCTCATACATCACAGGACTTACAGTTGGCCGCAAAACTTTGCTGGCCATAAACTGCATTGAAACCGAATCCCAAAAAATGCTGCCAACTTGAAGAGGCCGCAATGAAATGCATTGCAATGCGCTTAAGTTTCATAAGCCTGCGGCCAAAAGCAAACCAGCAAATCTGTGACACACACACACACACTCGCACAGAGAGGCTGGCTGAGATGACCGCAATGCCACGCCCAGCCCGGCACGGAATGGCTCATGTGTGTTACATACGGCTGTCATTTCCACAAAAATGGGAGAAAAAAAAAAAAAAAATAGGAGAATAAGTGAGAGCGGGGTAGGAATTATCGAAAAGTGAATTCAAGGCAAGAGAACTTCAGATTGGGAGGGGGCAAGGGCGAGGGCATGGCGTTGTTGGTTCAATGTGGGTGCTGTGCACTTTTAGCAATTCATATTGCCAAAACGGAGGAAGCTGCTGCAAAAGGATATTAGCAAAGGGGGTGCAAGTCAAGTTGGTAACTGAAATACGTGTAATAGTTGCACAAAACTCTCGTTTGGTCAGCACTAAAAAAAAAAAAACACACACACACACACGCGTACATACACTCAGTCAGAAAAGAGTGAAAAAGTGTAGGAAAAACTGTTATTTTTGTGTCAAATACTTGGACAACTGTCCACGTACACGTCGAACTTTCGCTGACAGCTGCCACGAGACAGCGACCCCGCCCACTCACGCCTTAATGCACTCGCTGCAAATTAATATTGCTGTTTTTCTCTCCCCATCTCGCTCTCTAGCGACCTATGCTATCTCTCGCTTGCTCAGTGGAAGAAAAAAACGAGGAATAAGAACGATAGTTGCACAAGTTGAGATGAGAAACTGCTAAGAAACTTTTTGCGCGTCTGCTGTGCGTGGTTGTTGGCTGGTGTTGCTGTTGTTGCACTTGCTCTAGTTGTTGTTGCAGGACAAAAATTAGTTTCTTCACTTATTGAAATGTCAGAGGGAATGTCAGAGCAGCAAAGCGGGCGACGACGAGACGCATCGCTGGGCCGGGGCAACTCTCTAGCCAAATTGTAATTTCCACGTCTGCTCAACTCTTGAGATCTTCCTTTTAGTCCTGGCGTCAATTTGCTTGAAATGCTTCGTGCCAAATGATTTAGCGTCGCTTTTTTCAACTAAACTCAGTCCCTTCCACAATTACTGTGTATGTGTGTGGGTAAAAAGTTTTAGCTTTTGTTTTTTAGCTCTCGCCGCTGGGACTCGGGCAACCTCAGCTGTTTGGCAGCGCGTTCGTCAATTTAACCTAATGATATCAGCGGGTTTCGCTGTTCTCCGGCAAATAAAAAAATGAAGAGAACGAAGCGAAGATGAAAAAGGTGCGAAATGAAATTTAAACAAATTAAAAAGGGAAGCTGCTCTGAATGAATTGACGCACCATCTATGATAAAGGACACGAAACAAAAAAGGTTCACGCTTGTCACAGCTAATGAACCTGGCCAAAGTGACAAAGTTACAGCTGCTAACTGAGCCACAAGAGTGAATACCCTGCATAATAGTCAGCAGGGTATTAGCTATAAATAGTTTAAAATTGATTTCAGTCCATAGTCAAATTGAGTCAATAAATGATTGCATTTCTTAAAGACCTTGAGCTGGGTCTCTAAGAGACTTAGCAGTAACCAAAGATTAAACTAAATTAGAGATTTGATTATGTAAGTATAAGACTGAACATGCCAACTCTCATTATACCCTATACTTAAACCGCTCTGTCTACTGGGTATACAAATAAAAAGGTGCTCACGCTAAGTGGCGTAAGCCTCAAATATGTAAGCGAAGCTGCCAAAGTTTGCTTTGCCTCTTATCTGAATTTGCGGATCTAATGAAAGTCGCGCTTTATATATATTTTTTGGTATTTCTTGTTTTATACGTCTTCTACCACATAAATGAATGTCCTGTGACGCATATTTAAAACGTTTTTTTGGTAATTAATCAATTTGATTGATCGTGCGATGCCCAGAAGCTGACTGCACAATATTTTATAGCCGCCAAATAGAGAGAAGAGAGAGAGAGAGAGAGGTAGAGGGAGAGGTAGAGAGCAAGCCAAAACAGCTTGTTTAATATTGTGAGTTATGTATTTATAAATATTTAAAATATGCGCATTATTATTCACTTATTAAAGCGATTGAGATAAATGGCCTGCGCATTGCCGACGCTCAATTAGCATAATAGTAGTCCATGTAAACGTATTAAATTTCAGCTGCTGCCACTCGCTGGCTGTCGAGCTGTTTAAAATTGTGAATTAATAGCTCGTGACAGGTATCAAATCAAACAAGGACTCTAATTAGAGGGCCAACATCAAATTGTTGCGTACTTTTTCGGGCTCCATAAACTGCACACAATTTGCAGCGAAATTTTGTAAATTAGTTACAGCAGCTTGCAATCAACGTGCACTTGCACAGAGGGCGACGGAAAAGGGAACGAGAGAGAGAGAGACAGTGAGGGATAGAGAGCGAAAGGTATAGCAAATGGGGCGCCTGCAACACCCATTTAGACATTACAGCAGCTTGTCAGAGCGTTAACAGCAATGTGTGCAGCACTTGCCTTCGCCTGGCCACTTCCTGTGGACAAGGCAAAGCTTTTAAATCCCCAAACATGGGGCGCCACGGCTTCAAGTGCTTGCCAGCCGCGGTTATTTAACAGAGTGCAGGTGCGCACAAAAGCTCTTGGAAAAGCTTTTAACGTTATGTTAAGGTGGCAGACGATTTACATTATTTAAGCAGCACTCGCAGCTTTGTTTGCGCTCTCACACTCTCACACTCTCTCTCTCACACACACTCTGTGACGCTCTCTGTTTACAGTACGCGTTGACTAAGACGAACCTGTAGATGAATAGTTGTTGAGAGAGAACTGTTTTAAAATTGAAATTTAAAAATAAATAAAAAAAATGTTAAAAATGTGAAAAATATATTTTATAAATATTATTAAAATATATCATTATGTAGTATAAATAATTTGAAATATTTGATTTTGCTTTTTGATTTTGCTAATACTTAAGCAATGCACGCAATGAACTTTGCATTTAGGGTATGTAAAAAAAAAAAACAATATTAAAGCAAGAGAAAAATGTATAAAATATTATACTTTAGTTTAGTATAGCAGCAGTGCTGTATATAAAAATTGCAGCTATAAAAAAGACTAAAATAGCTTTCTATTCACAGCGAGCCTTCTATGAAAAAAAAAAATGCTAAATGGGTAAAGCAAGGTAATGCAGCTATCAGATTTAATAGGTAAATGGCTTATTTTGTCATTGAATTAAAGCCGCTCAACTGCAGCTAATAGTGTTAAACTAACTGCAGAGCTCGGATACAACAGGCAATGGCTATTCGCCTGGGCAAGAGTCACGGATTTCGTGTCCCAGTGGCAGGCAGCCATACAAACACCGGCCTCATTGCAGCTACAAACTTTGCTGGCTTATCAAAACACAACATCGAAACATACACACACGCACACCCTCACACACACACCCTCACATACACACACACACACAATTGTTTTGCACGTGCCGCAAAGGGAAAAAATGTGATGCTAATCGCATTTGGCAGCGACATTTTCTACATTTTCTGTTAAACTGAACTGTTTTCTTTTTTTTTTTGTTTTTAGTCGAACTATTGCTAAGAGTTATTGAATTTGTTATGTTTAATGTATGCTGTAGTCTAATTGAAAATGGATTTTGTTTGCGCTTTGGCTGTGAAATGTGCAAATTGCGTATACGCCGCGTGCTGCTCATTACAAATGCTAAATGCAAACGCAGCGTGCGACAATCTGGCAGCAAATTTGATTGCCAGCTTTATTATTATTACTACACACACACACACACACATACATATACATATGCCCACGCACATGATGACAAATATACACGCTCGAGTGGCACAGAAATCGCTTGAGTTGCTTTTATTTTGGGCTGCTGCTGCTGCTGCTGCTGCTTGGGCGCTGCTTGTGTCTTATGAGAGATTAACAAAGCATTTAATCTTAGCTTGGCATAAAATGACACAGCACAAACACCCACACCCACACACACACAAACATACGCATACACAGAGGTTAGATTTAGACTGTGCTGTGCTTGTGTTTTGCTTTATTTATTATGCCTGCCTTTCTTTCTTCTTTTTTTCTCTTTTTTTCTCTTATTTTTTGGTTTTTATTGACATTTACTTGCTTAACGTGCGCCTTGCGTTCTTTTATTTCATGTTGTTGTGGTTGTTATTGTTGTTGTTGTTGTTATTGTCGTAGATTTTATTGTTGTTGTTGGCAATTGTGTTTTGCTGCTGCTGCTGCTGCTGATGCTGCGAGTGCTGCTCCTCTTGTTTGTGGTATTTCAACAAAACTGCAATAAAGCGAATTTTTCCACACGTTGCATACTTTTGAGCGCTACTCAGCACACGTACACGCTCGCACACATACATACACACACGCAGCGCTACAAGGAACACATACAGATTGAAAATTGCAGTTACTGCCGCGACGGAAGCTGCTCGTGAATTTTAAAACAAAAAACTTTTTATACACATTTTTCACATTTGTTGGCTGGCAATTCGTACAGTGCTCGGGCAGTGATTGGAATTATTGTTCGATTGTTGATTAAATTCGTTTGTTTTTGGCGAATTGTTTAATTGCAAAATGGCATAAAATATACGCACGCAGGCTCGCGCACACAACACACACGCATTCAGGCACACATACACACACACAGGTAAAATTTTGAGTTGATTATAAAACGACAGAGCAAAAGTTAGCGCAACACTAGCAAAATAGCATCAGCAATGACAGCGGCAAGCGGAGCGAAGCAACGCGACAACGCAATCAAAGCTTTCGCAGCTGGAAGTCTAACAGCCGCAGCAACAGCAACAGCAGCCGCAGCAGCGAGCACTAGCAGCAGTAGCAGCAGAGTAACAGCTTGGAAGGCAAGCGAAAGCTGCGACGCAAAGAGCGAAAGATGCGCGAGTGAGCGTAGTCGAAGAGCGCAAAGGATGAGTAAAGCGCATGCGCCGCGTCAAAAATGCTGGAAAAGAGGGGCCTGTATACAGTGTAGAATGGCAAACAAAGATATAGAGCGAGCCTGAGTGAGAGCGAGAGAGAGAGAGAGAGGGATGGCTGTTCTGCGGATTATGTGTCAGTGTAACAATGGAAGTTTTATTGCAATTAACAGCGCTCAGATGTTGTCTCAGTGTGCGTGCGCCTGGGCTGCTGCTGCTGCTGCTGCCCAATGATGCGTGGCTGCATTGAAGTGGACGCGACATCGCTGCTGCTGCGCCTCATTAGTGTCAAGGCAAAGAGATCAAAATTGGCTTTAAGCGTGCCACAAGTATGCACATTACATGCCTCACATGCATTATGCATGCCACGCCCACACACACACACACACACAGCCAGCATTAGCCGGCTTGACAAGCCGGGTCGTGCCCCGAGTCCAAGGCGACAAAGCAGACAAAAGCGTTGAGCGACTGCACAGCAATTTAATATGCAGCCAGAAAGCACTTGCACATTTTCAACATTATTAACATCAACATCAACATTATCAACATCCTCATCATCATCATTGTCATGATTATGAACAGTAGGCAGCCAGGCAGGCTGACTGGCAGCGGCGTTGACGTTGACAAGGCTGCAAGCCGAGGGAGTTGCAAAAGAGAAAGTTTTTCCTCTTTCATTTCAAGGGGGGCCTGGCTTGCAACTGTGTATGCTTAGGAGTGTGTGTGTGTGTGTGTGTGTGTGAGTGTATGCCATGCCTGGCAGTTTGTTTTTAATCAAGGCAAAACTGGGTCAGTTTGGGCTGCAACTAAAAATATCATTTATGTAGCTCAGCCAAATGCGCCAGTTGACTTTCCCTCCTCTTCATTTTATTTATTTATTTTACTGTTTCTGTAAATGCATTGTGTACCCAAATATAAATACATGTACATGAATATATAATATACTACATGCACATATTTGTGACTCTCATACACTCACATACAGGCAGTCTCACTTAACAGTTACATTGGATGCTACTGCTAAGGAAGAGCGCAACTGTTAGTTAACAGAGTAATGTTTACCGCTCTAACAGCGGCAGTTAAAGTTCTGTTAAAGTTGACCCAGTTGCCTGGCCACCGTTTGGCTATAAATAGAGCGCAGTATACAGTTGCCTTCTGCGATTGGGCAGAGATGAGCTGACAGACTCCACTTTACAGAAGCTGCATGTGGGCTGGGTTTTATGATGGAATTCGGGCCATTAAGTTGCAGGCAATTGGCAGCACAAAGGCTTATGCGAATTAAATTGGTATTTATAAAGAGCTTAAGACGTTCGACAGAGACGGAGTGAGAGTGAGAAGGAAAGAGAAATTGTATATTGAAAACTTGATGGATAAGTTTTAAGCCAAGGCTCGAGGTGCTTTCAAAGCAATCAACAGGCCGTTGAACTGCCTTCGATTCGTGATTGAGATAGCTATTAAAAGTTGCACAAGAGTTTTGGTTATTTCTATGGAAAAGTTTAGCTAAGGGATTTGCTGAATATACAAGAAATAGAACTTTAGCTACGAATTGATAAGATATTTGGGTTGCGAATTTACAGAAAGTTGTTCGAAAGACAGCCAAAAGGGTATTTAGACAATTTGAAATATATCGGAGAATCATTTAAAATTAACACTTAAGCAAGAGGCTCTCTTAAGTAACACTTACCTCTGACGATGTGAGATAACACATGCGCGAATCGGTGCTCTCTATAGAGGCCTGTTGTACAATTCCATAGCGTGATTCGCGATCGCTCAAGTACTCGGATCGCAAACTATCCTGACGTATGAACTCAGCACTGTAAAGAGAAAAAAGAAATTACTATATATTTTATATATTTAATTTGTAAAACTAATTACCGTTGCTCCAAGGAGTCAGCGCGTGCACTCTTATAACCGGAATCGTTCAGGCTGCTGTCTTGGCGCAGCGATGGCAGCGAGTCCCAAGGCGAACGCTTGTGACCGGAACCGGCCATTTGCTGGGCCATCATGCCATGGCCGGAACCGGAACCAATGGTCGAGCTGCCCGAGCGCCAGCCATCTGAATGACGGAACCATTGAGCACGCGCCGATTCACCAATGCAGCTGGCACAGCGCGAATTCGAGAAACTGAAATGATATTTCCAATTTGTATAATGATCGCCTCACAAATATCCTTCGAATGTGACATTTACCTAGCATTGTGATCGGACAGATAGCCGCGATCCCTTTCGCGTTCACGCTCGCGTATCAACTCATTCCGATCGCTGTAATAGCCATCCCGATCACGATCGCGTTCCTTATCCCGTATGGTGGATAGGGGGCGATGCGGCGGCAGCGGCAGCGTTGAAGATTTGGCATTAGCTACAGAAAGAAACAAAATTCAATTACTATAATGAAAGTCAATTAATTAAATACCTAATCGATACGTAACAGCTAAAGGCAAGCAAATGCAATTCAGTTGTCTTTGAATATATATTTAATGTAGATTTTTTTTTTTATTTAGCATAGCATTAGTTAAGAGACGTGCTTTCAATGGAACTACTTACGCCTACGTAGTGGATATGGGCTGCGCTGTGTTGATCCTGGTAGGCTTTCAGCGAATTCTGATGATGGTAGTTGTTGTTGTTGTTTGTTGGTGATGGTTGTTGTTATTGTTGTTGATAGTGATGTAGTTGTTGTTGTTGTTGTTGTTGTATGGTTATTGTGTTGATTGATTGTGTGCGAGAGCGCATGATGAGCATTTTGTGATATGTATGGATAGCATTTAAGTTTTAATTATTTAAATATTTATATTAAAAGAGATAGAGCATTAGAAAGAAGTTTACGATTGCAAAAAAAAAATGCACAAATTATAGAAAATCACATTAAGAATTATGAAAATAGTTAGTACACGGATCAAAAATTTGCTGCATAACATTTAGAAGAGAGCTGAGTTGAAGTGGCTTTAGATAAAATTTGGTTCACAGAAGCTTGGCATTTAGAAAGGTAATATTATATCGTAATTAAGAGCTTTATTGAAGCTATTGCTATAAGAGCAAACAAGCATCTTTGCTATAGATATTAAATGGTATTCTTTAAGCATATTCATTGATGGCTTTGCCTTCCGCATGCATTCACCTAACAAAGACATTCTGATTTCAGCACAAATTCCATTTGTTAGCTTTTCTGCACTTTTCTTTTTGTGAAATACCCTGAATGAAAGGCAACCCGCATTAATCAGATTATCCCTGTCCAGCTAGCTAGCTATACGGTATGCCAGCTAGACTTTTTCTTTACCCCCATTCTATCAAATTCAAATGTTACATGAAAAAAGCGACTTGATTGGAGACATTGACGAGGGCACCAAGTGAAAAGAACACTCGAGCTCAAGCTAATTAAAAATTCGATTAGAGAGGGGGGGGCGTACAATAAAATGATAGCAAGTGGATGGGAGGGGGAGGTGGTTAGAAACAAGAAGTAGAAGAGCAAGAACAAGACGAAATGTTCAGCTACAACAACAACGAGAGAGAACAAAAAGTTTAGTTCAAACTAAATTGGCTACGAGTACAGCAAATCGAACGGAATGTGAACCAAAAGCGAAAACCTAAGCGAAACCAAATCTAAAAACTAAAACTAAATTAAAACCTTCAAGTGAGCTTAGCCAGAGCAACTCACCCAGATTCTCCATGCTCTGGGAGAGCAGAGCCTCGAAGGTGTGCAGGCTGTAGGACTCGGCGTCCATGCCCTTGGCCAATGTATTACGCAAATGCATCTCGTACTCCATGAGCAGCCGCGAGGTGGGGCTGCCCGGTGTGGGCGTCACATTTGGCGCCTGCTGATGCTGATGATGTTGATGCCTGGATGCACGCTGCTGTGGGTGCGGCGGATGCGGCTGATGCGATTGCTGCTGTGGATGCGGCTGCTGTGGCTGCTGCTGCTGGCCATACGACTGATCCTGATCGGAGTTGCCATTGCTGGAGCTGGGCGTGGTCGCATAGCATCGGTTGTCGAACATCACGTTATCCGACGGTGGCGAGCCCTCGATGCAGCTGCGCTCGCGCTCTCGCTCCAATTCCAAGTACAGATTACGCGGCGGATAACCGCGACCGATTTCATGCGAAGATCTACGAAATAACCAGGAAAAAGAAATGAACTTAATAAAAATAAACGAAAACACAACTAATTTCCGGTCACAAAACTCACCTCGAGCCGGAGAAGCGCGACGACTGACTGCCGCTGTTGCGGCCCAAGGTATTGTTGTTCATGACGTGATGGCCGCCGCTGCCACCACCGCCGCCGCCTGCTCCGGCGCCCACGCCCATACCCATGCCCATGCCATGCTGATGCATGTGCTGTGGCCCCAGCGTTTGTGCGCCGTTCGCATTGTAGTAGTTGTAGCGGCGTCGCCCCATCTCCGGCGACGTCACGGGGCTCTCAGTGCTGGGCATCGGCTTTAGCATGCGCTTTAGTGTGCTCGTATCGACGTTCATGTCCTCGGTGCTCTTGGTCTTGCGTCGTGTATTGTTGTTGATTACGTTGTGCTGGTGGTGCATATCGTGCGAGTGCGCGTCGCGTGTCTGCGAATGTGTGTGAGCGATAAGCAGATAGATAGGTTAGCTGGTGTTGGCGCAGACAGTCAACTCGGCAAAGCTGAGCCAAAGCTGAGCCAAAGCTGAGCGACATTGGCCTGGTCGGCTTCACTTACCATATCTTCGTTGAAATCCTTGGTGCGTGTGCCGGTTGATTTGGTGGAGGTGCCCACGCTCTGATGCAAGCCGCCGCCAACCTGGGTGCCCTCGCTCTTCGACAGATCCATATCCATTTGGCAGGCGCCGGCATCGTCTGGGCCCACCTGTGACCCGACATGATTCTGTGTGCACATGTCCGAGCCGCTGCCCACGCCAGTGACAATGACACCCGGTGTATTGGTATTGACGCCCGTATTAGCCACCATGGAGCCGTCTTGCCCCTTAAGCTGACGTTGTAGGGTGTCTATCGATATAAAGAGAGCAACAGAGGAAGAGAGAGAAAAGGTGGAGGAGAAAGAATTAAACGTTTGATTAGGATCGTATATAAAATCAAAGCATGCTACAGTCGTTGCACAGTGGAGCAAAACTAATAATAAATTCTCGAAAATATTACTATTTAAAATTCTAAATTTAATATTTCATTTGTGTTTCAAGTCTATTTAAAGACATATTACGAGATTAATTAGTTCCAAAGGTTCAGTTTAAGTGACTTTAAGTATTTATAGACGTTTCAATGATTAAACTAGGTTAATTTTAAAACATGATATTTTACTCTAATAGAATATTAATACATTTACATATGAACATTAGTATTTTAGCAATTGTCAAGCTTCTTCTATTACTTACCGCATCCCTGGGCCACGCCCGGCCCACCGCTAGCCACATTATCATAGAGCGAAGTGCTGCTCACTGCGCTTACAACTTTGCCCTGCTGCTGGCCATCGACATCGGTGATTCTGTGGGAGCCGACATTACGCGGCAATGTGGATGAACCTGCAATGAGTATGGCGATGAGATTTGATGGGTGGGATGCGGTGGAGTTGGCACCTAATCTCTAACTGTATAGACTTTTGGGTAGAGTGGGGGGTACATTGTATTACTTATATATATATATGAAGAGACTGGGCTAAGCGTAAATCAAACATCTATACAGGCGGAACATGCCCCATGTATAGAACGAGAGATAGAGAGAGAGAGAAAGAAAATAGAGATTATCGCGTTGAAGCAAATCTTTCGATGAAGAAAACATGAACAGGAAACGTAAAGCAAAAGAGGAGCAAAAAAAATGTCTTGGGATTGTACGAGTCGGAAAAGCTCGTTGACTGAATTGTTTTAACCGATTTGCTTATAGTTTGATTTGGCTGAGAATTGGCTTTAGTTTTGACTTAAGTTTTTTTATTAGTTTTGTTTTGGTTTTTGTTTTTGGATTGGTTTGTTCTCTCACCTCTAACACGTGGATCGGTTCTCAAGCGCGCATACTGCTCGGCGGACATGCAGGTGCATTGGGGCTCTTGGCGCACGCGCGACGGCGACGCCGGAGTGCTGAGAGGCTTTCGCTTGGCCTTCACCTTGCCCTTGCCCGGCGGATCCAGTTTCAGGGAGTAGCTCGACGAGGCCTTTCGTGAAAATTTGAAAGAAGGCGACTGTAAAACGTCGCACTATCATTAGGTTAGTTGATTGGGATTACAAGGTTCTGTGTGTGCGGTTTCTGCTTTCTCTGCTTTCAAAATTCTTCTCTCTTGAACTGTCTAGATCGTTACAGATCTTATAGATCCATATAACTGGCTCAAGTCGTGGCGACCTGGCGAAGGATAGCCTTACTATTGGCTGTGACTGTTGCAGTTGCTCAGTGTGTGATTTATTGGACTTATAGAACTATTAGAAGAGTGCATAGAGTTTACATAGAGAGTAGTACAACTAGAGAAGTGCTCAGGACTTGAGTACATTTATATATAGTTTAGATATAGAAGTAGATAGTTAGTTAAGTGAAGTAGACAAACATACACATACAAGCATTAGTTAGTTAGTTAGTTAGTTAGTAGTTACGAGTTTAGTTTGGTTTGTGAAGCCTTAAGAGTGCATTGCATTAAGCTGGGTATAGTTTACTTTAAAGAGCTAATCTCTGCGCAGTGAGACTCGAGGAAGCATATGAGGGCGCTGAGCGCACTTAAAACTAATTTCATTTGATTTAATTTGATTTCTTCGAATAACATTTGAACTTTCAACTTAGCCTAACAATTTTCAACACTTAGCTTTACATATATATATATATATATTTATTTTTGATTATTTTGCTGCGAGAACAATTATTGTGAGCCTGTGCGTGTTGCTTCGATTTTGATTTCATTTTCGATTTCGATTTCGATTTTGGTTTTAGAAACCTTAAAACTATGTTGCAAGAATATATTTTATATACTGTCTTTGGCCTTCTCTTTTGGCACTTGGCTACACATAAATGGTTAACTGTTTATTTTGATCGCCGCTCTTGGCGATTCTCAAACGTAGCTTTCGGCTACACTCTTCTACTTCCTAGCGCTGCTAGCACTTGATACGATTCTAAAATTTTGCATTGTTTTTGAAAGTTGTTTCGATATTTGATTTTCATTTGCGTATTTAAACCGCCCACTTGGCTGGGGATGAGGTTATTTGGGGCTGGGTAGTTGGGGGAAACTTAGGGCTCATCGGAAACGGTTTGCAGTGGATAGGTAACGGTATTGTAGTAGAGGATACGTGCGATTGTTTTAAAGCGTTTTGCGTTTTTCTTTTGCATTTTCATTGTACGTTTTGGCAATTCGAATAAATACAATTAATTCATAGAATTTGTATCATGTTTGTTTTGCAAATTTTCAATTCATATTTATATATTTATATGCATTTATTTTTTATTTTTTTTTTATTTCGATTTTTTTTTTTTGCGCACGTGTCAAATGCAAACGAATCGAGTTGAAATTATATATTTATACATACATAAATATATAGTTAAGAGATAGAGAGAGTAGTTAAATAAAATTGATGTTAGATAATAAAAGCATTTCGGGTGGGACACAGTTTCATAGATAGTAGATAGATAGATTTGTAAGTGGTGTACATTTAGAAATGTATTCAAAATTGTTGTTGTTATTTGGTTCATTGTTGTTTGTTTGTTGTAGTTGTTGTGGTTGTTGTTGGTTTCGTTATTGTTGCGTGTAGAGTATTTAATTTATTTTGTTAGTCATTTGTTGTTGTTGTTGTTGTTGTTGTTATCGACAACATATGTACACAAGTATTCGTTACATTTCAAATTCAAGTACGACATTTGGTAGTTTGTTTGTTGTATTTTATAAGTATCAAATGAAATGCATCAAAAATGAAAGATTTGAAAACGAATTTAGTTTCGATTTTTTCATATATATATATATATATATATTATTTTTAATATTGTTTTTGGCGTGTTTCGAGAATGAATTCGAAAATGATTAGAAGAGAGAAAAAGAAATGAAAGAATATATAATATAAATACATTTAACAAATTTTAGTGGGTGTGCGTGTAACTGTATGTGTGAGTGAAGTCAGTGTGTCCTCTGTGTGTGCGTGTGTGTGTGTGTGTATGTGTGTGTGTGTGTGTGGGTATCAATGTATGCATGTGTGTGTGTGATATAGAATTAAATACAAGTAGAGTTGTTGGAACCTTTGGAACTTTCAAAATATACACACACACACAACAAGATTAAATTGGAACTTTGAACACTTATGAGTTGTTGTTACTGGGCATCAATTGGCTAGTATTTAACTGGTATACATATATAGTACATTTAACTGTTATGGTATGGGTGAGTTATGTGATAAACTGGGTTGAGAAACTTGTGATAGAGAGAGAGAGAGAGAGAGCGTTTTGGTTGGCGATAGCGTGGGAGGGATAAGAAGACACATAAAAGTGAAAAGCTTACAGAACAGTAACGACACTTAAGGACACTGTTATGCGAGTGTGTGTGTAGATATACAGTGTATATATATGCGTGTGTGTGTGTGTGTGTGTGTATGCAAGTATTTGTATGTAGGTAGAGTTCTTACACATGCCCGACAAAGGGAAGCGCTACTTGAATGGGGGTATTTCAAAATTTAAATACACTTGGAGATGCTGTGTCTCTCTCTATATATGTATATATAAATGAATAAATTGATCATTAGAGAGTTTCTTTCTCTGCTGTGATAGTTCTTTAAAAAAAAATAGTTATTAATTAGTTATTTTAATAGTAGTAGTTAGTCTTAGTTAGCAGCAGTTTGTATTTAGTTGTTGAGTTTGTAGTAGTAGTAGTTGTGTGTTTGTGACAAATAAACAATATGAAGCGATACTAACGTATTTTTTTACAATGTAAGATACCTGCAACAAATGAGGCGCAAAGTAAGAAAAGAAACGAAACAATTATTAGATACTAAATCCAGACAGTTTATGTTGACTAAATGAGTGAGAGGTAAATGTTGTTGTTGTTGTTGTGGGGGTCAATCGAGTGTGTTTAGTTGTTTGTGTCTTCAGAGATCGTACAGGTCGGGTTAAGAAATTGATCGGAAATGGAAGTAGAATGGAGTTTATTAAGCTTTACTTCAGATTCATATTATACATATGTCGCATTTGGATTCATTTTTCAATCTCTGATCATTTTCTCGTGTATATATATATATTTTTCATTCAACGTGTGAAAGCGGTTTAAGCACTACTATATACGTATGTATTACTTTAGAATTGCTGTCCAAATTGTTTATAAAATGGATATTAAAGACTAGAGGAAAACATAATCTCAATACAAAACATAAAAATAGAATTTTTTTAAGTACGATACCAAATTTTGCGACAAATTTATTGATTATTGAAAATATATGTATATATTTATTTGATGTCTGATGTTGGTCAACTAAGAACGAGAATATATATATATGTATATTGAGTATATATACTTATACAGGTATATTAAACGGGAGCAGTTCTTGTTTAAGCAGTTTAGAGAGCGGTGTCTGTATCGGTGTCTATATGTCTGGCTGTCTGTCTTTATGTTGTGACTGTGACTGTGACTGTGACTGCGACTGTGACTGCGACAGCGACTGTGATACTGATACTGACTGTGACTAATGGCATGGCATGAATTGAAGCTATTGAGCGCGTACTTTAAATGATTTAACACATTTCATAGCTGTCAAAGGAAGTTTTCCAGTAATTTTGAAAAAATATATATATTCTTTTATATAGTTAGTGGTTTATGGTTAACATAAGCATAACGAACTTGCGCCGCATCATCATCATCATCATCATCGTCATCATCATCATCATCATAATCATCATCATTAATACAACATTCATCACGGTCAGTCATCATCACAGCATCATCAACTGGTTGCTTGCATTTGTGGCAGCTCTTCTGGCAGCATAGAAACTGCCCCAAAATGCTTGTTACTTGTTAAACAGTGTAAGTGTGTATGTGTGTGAGTGTGTGTGTGTGTGTGTGTGTGTATTGCTTTAGTGTTTGTTTTTGTGGTTGTTGGCTGAGGTGGTTCTTTGGTTGAGGTATCAGTTGAGGTGGTTGCTTGTCATCGTCGCGTTTGCAATATGCAGCAAACTGTAAGAGAATACTTACACAGCATTCCCGAAACTGTTTGGCATCGATGGGCGATGTGAAGTTGAGGCCCCAAGTATCGTTAGTCATTGGATCCTTCCAGTAAACAAAGCATTCTGATGCCTGGCCAATACGTGTGCCTGCAAATACCACACACACACACACACACACACACACAGAGAGAGAGATTATACAATTTCCAATTAGCAAAGGTAAACATTGTGATTGAGCTCGTTTCTCACCTGGCTGCACAAGTCGCACATCGAGTATCTTATCCACCTGGCTGTTGTACGCAGTGATGTGAAAGATGCACTCGGGCGAGTCCTGAATGCAGGTAATGTTAACAGGAACCAAATCTTCAGACACTTGTTGCCACTTGACGGTGCCGGCGCCGCTTGCCGATACGTGAAAGACCTCAGCCCACAACCTGAACGAACTAGGCGTTGGTTAATAAAACGTTTGTTGACAAATTGATTATTGCAAAAGTTGTTGGTTGGTTGGTTGGTTGTTGGTTTTGGTTCATCCAATTGAGAATTTGGTGCAAATTTGTGGTTGAGGAAGTTTGGTTTTGTAGGATTGATTGAATTGAAAATGAAATCAAAGTGGGGAAGCACGGTTTGACAGTTGTTGTTGTTGTTGTTATTGTTGTTGTTATAGTTGTTGCAGTTGCAGTCGTTTAGGAAGGAAAAGTTGTTGCAGATTTGTAGTTGTAGTTGTAGTTGTAGTTACGCCCAACAATTTAGATTAGGCAGTGTGGGTTGTGTGTTGGTTGTTGAAAGTGTAGGCAAAAAGTCGAAAGTTTTTCGTATTTTTTTTTTTACATATTAGATTTTGTTTTTTGAAAGAAAGAAAAACCAGAAGAAGAACACAATTAGTTAAATTACAAAAAGTTGATCGAAATAGCGAATTCAATTGAGTTTTGAGTTAGTTGCTTGTTATTGTTATTGTTATTGTGGTTGTTGTTGTTGTTGTTGTTTCTTTCCATTCACATATATATACATATATTTACAGCCAGTCGGAGAACAAAAGAGTCAACTAGTAGAGTCTAGAAGGATATATATGGCGACGGCGGCTGCTTGTGCCAGCCACGCCCACTCACCTTAAGAGATGACCATCGCGACGACGAGAGCTCTGCCAGGGTGAATCCTCATAGCGATAACCCTTGCGCATCAGAGGCGCACACGAACAGCTCAATTTGTTGCCCATGGCGCAGTTAGCACAGCCCGCCGCAGCTCCTATTGAGAGTGAGCGATCAGTAATATTTGAGTGATATATATATATATATATATATATATGTAAGTGAGAGACTTACCTTTACCAGAGGCACCCCGATGTCACCACATGCCGCTCACGTCCGCCTGCGAGAGCGCCTGGCCGCGATTTAGCGACTGCGAACGTTGATTATGCCGATGGCCGTGGTAGCGACTACCGCGCTGTTGATTGTAGACAGAGAGAGAGGGAGAGTGAGAGGTGGAAGAGAGAGTAAGATATATGAGTAATTATTGTAGTTAAGAGATGCTGCTAGTGTGCTGTAGTTGAAGAGCTTTTATTAAATTGATTTTATACTGATATTTGATATCTTATAGATTTCATTAAATTCAATTGAATTTATGTTTTAATAAATTGCCTAACTGGACTGAGTGATAATTAAAAATAGATACATATATTCTTTTTATACTGCACTAATATGAGAAAAAACAGAGCTAGATTCCATTTCTCTTCTTTAACTCAATTAGCGATCAGTAGTCATAAGCTTAAACTTACCTAAAACAAAATTGTTACTTAAGACTTAAGGCTATTGTACAGTAAACATAATATTATTTCGATACCTATCACAGTATATAATTATATGCATAAGTTTTCTTATGCGCCCTTGATTAAACTACAAGTCCACTCACAAAATATATATAAGACAAATGCTGATTTATCATTTAAACTCAACATATAACAGATGCCAAACACATTGCCTAAAGAATTTCAATGCAAGACATATTGCATATTCCAAATAGGTATTTAAGCTTGAAGCATAAATTAAACAGCATTGAGCCACACACACACACACACACCCGCACACACATTAATATTTAATCACCCGAGTCTTTGATCAACCTATGGAACAACCCACGCCGGCTACAGCCGTTGGCTATTATCACCAACACGTCGCGCGCGCGCGTTTTCTTTCGAGGTGCGAACGCAGCGAGTTCAACGCTATTGCTGACCAAAATGCACTCCGCAGCCCCTGCCACATGCCACATGCTGCAGTGGCTCTAGCGTGTAGGTGTCAACAAAAAAACAAATGGAAAACAAAATAAAAAATAAAAAAAGAGAAACAAATTAAAGAGACGGAAAAAAATGCACCTCAACGACTTTGTAGCGCTTTGAAGTTTTGCTTTGATTTAGTTGTTTATGATTTGATCCGATCGGTGAGTTTTATGTTCTCTGACACGCAGCAGCACACACTTGAGAGCACTCACAGATGTTGCACATGGAAAGTCGCTGCTGTCGCACTTATTTATATGAATTTAATTTTAAAATTCTTCAGCTACACCTTAAGACGATATACATATGTATATATGTATATATATATGAGCTAAATGTATATATAATGGACTTTTATTTAAATTTTCGACTGTCTGCAGCCTGTTGCTGACCACAATTGTTGTTTATTATATATATTTATATATATAATTTTGGCTGTTATCTATTTTTGTTTACAGCTTGTGGCGTTGAGGCAAGCAGACACCTGTTTACGACCTGGCTGCGGTCATGGGTTGCGTTTAATTATTGTTTATATAAATAATCGAAATAATGTGTGCCAAAAGAGCATTCGAAATACACGCCACAGACTCAACCAAACAACTAAAAATCAAAGCGCATTTTCATTCATTCATTCAAAAGCTACGTAACGTGAGAGAAACGCTTCCACTCTCACGATCCGGCCTCTCTCTCTCTCTCTCTCCCTCTCACTGTGCTGCACAGCTCTCCACAACAACTGTAAATCTTATGCTGCAGCCTCATTGTCTCCACACGATCTCCGCTCGCCCACACACACAAAGCATTTGATTTTACTGTTGCGCTCAAGAGCTGCAGAGAGATCTGGGCGATAACCAGACGAAAATTCGTCTGCCCCGCATGCTGCGGCTGCTGCTCCCCATCAACTGGATGCCGCACACTGCACGTGTTTGCTTTTTTTGTGTCTTTGCTTTTGTCTTTGTTGAAATTTATTTTTAAAATCAATCAAATAGCGCTCAGTCGCTCAATCTCAATTGTCGCAGTGTGCTCATCAAATCGCAATAAGGAGTGAAGGTGGCGACAGCTCTGCCCATTTTTTTGGGTCACACTTGCCACACAGGCACAGACGTTGCCCCATTCAGCAATTGACAAATTGAACTGGGAGCCAGTGCGATTGACAGCATGATAAAGTAAGAGATGACTAAGGCATGAGTGCATATACATATATAATATATACATATATACATATATGCTAGATGGGTTAAGAGCTCTAATATGTGTGGAGCAGAAGTGTAGTATATACAATTTTTAATTCAAAGTAATTGAAAGGACTTTATCTATAAATATTTGATCCTCTTCAAAAGGCGCAGATGCTTGAAAATATGTGCTACAAGCAGAGGTTAGAGTTGGAAGCTTGAACAACTTTAGAAATGTCTCGAAATCATTTCAAAATTACATAAGAACATTCTCAATTTTAAAGAAAAAAATCAAATTGAAATTAATTAATCATATTATTTTAGAAAATAAAAATGGTTAATAGAGGTTATCAAGTATTGAAGCAAATTTTTTTAGTAAATTAAAAAGAAAAACTTTGAAAAAAACATTTGTTAAAAATAAACGTTATTTCTTTTTATTTTTAATATCTTGCAAGTCGCAGAAAGTTTTAATTATCAATGAATTATTGAACAATTATGAAGAGCTTAATAACTAGAAATATTTGGAGATTAAACTGAACTTTTTCCCTACGAGAAACTAATTTCCTACATCTTATGCATCATAAACAAATGCATAAAACCCTAATATATAGGTTTTTATACACTATTTTATCTGTGGCAACTGATGAGCTTATAAAAGTGTTAATGTTCTCGTTATTATTATTATTCTAATAGTTATTGTTTTGTATACACACCTCCACGTGGCCCCAGCCATCGGCATTCATTTTGACGGCTGCCTCGACACTTTCCTTGGCACCCATTGCGTGTTTTTTATTTGTTTATTTGTTTATATATATATATTATGTTTTTGTTTATCCCGTTATTGCTAGTTTGTTGTGCTTGATTGTAGTAGTTTGCAGTTACAGCTGTAGCGTGTTTATCTTGTGAAAATATTGCTTAGGCCTGAGCGAATTGTGCACTGGAAAGTTGGCGAGCTGGTGTTGGCGCAGTAGCTGTAGCTCTAGCTGTAGCAGGAGCAGGAGCAGGAGCAGGAGCAGGAGACAAGCAGCAGCTGTCAGATGTTATTTATTTTGGTGCTGCGGCCGGAATAGGCACCAGATGAACCAGAGCCACTGTCTGATACCCAAGACCTCCAGTGGCGTCTGCGTCTGAGATGTCAGCAGTTTGAGCGTGAATCGTGAATTGGTCTCGTGCAATATAAATATTGAGCGGATTGACGTTGACGTCGCTGCTGCTGCTGCTACTGTCACGCATACACCAATATGCGCTCTCTCGCTCTCACTCTCTCTCTCTCGCTTTCGGTTGAGTATTAGTTAACGATGGATGCTGTTGTTGAAAGCGGCTTTCAATCAGCTTTCGTCCAGTTGAAAACGTCTGTTGTAAGCAGTTAAATAATAGAACAGGCAGAGGAGCTGCTGTGCCGACTCCTTTTATACTTTGTATCCTATATGCTATATGATTGTTGTATGTTTTATTAATGCAGCCTGGAATGTGGCTGCCTTTCACAATGTCACTTGAAAATTTCACTTTAGGTGCGTTTGCTTTTGCGTTTGTTTAACGGTGCGTATGAATAATTTATTTGCTTGCAGTTTTCTTGCTCTTTTCTGTTATAAATATTTTGTAATAGTTACTTTGTGCCTGTTTCGTTTAAGTTATGATTACGTTTCGTATGTATTTATAAATTTTGTAATTTATTCTTTTATTTCAACAATCTGTGTGTTTCAGCTTTTGATTTGGCAACGCCTATTCGCAAAAAAAACACACACAACAAAATTGTTTTTTCCTTCTTTTTTTTTTTTTTTTTTTTTTTTTTTTTTGTCTGCAATTCCTTGTGCACTTTTTGTGGGTATGTGTGTGATTTGTTTACTATTTATTGAAGCATTTAAATTGTAGTGCTTCAAGTGTTTTTCAATTATATTTTTATTAATATTTATTTAGATTTTTTATACACAGGAGCAGCGGCAGCAATAGCAGATGATGAGGACATGTCGTCGCTCTGTGAATTTGTGTGTGTAGAGCTGCCTTCTGGCTTGCCAAAATACCTACAAAACTCAACGAAACGAAATATTTTCACTTGACGAAACACACAGAGAGAGAGAGAGAGAGCGAAAACAGAAAGGCAGAGAGACAGCAGGCAGGCAGCGGCAACCACACAGCAGCCGACGTCGCAGCAGCAGAGAGCAAAGCAGCGCAGATGAGCTTCGAATTACAGCGACAGCCGAAAATTGCCTGCTCTGTTGCTGTTGTTGTTCTTGTTGTTGTTGTTGTTGTACAACATATATTTTAATTTCGATTTCTTTCTTGCTTTTTCGTCGCTCGTTCGTCGTTATCCTTTATTTTGTATGCCTCCGCTCTTCGTGTATGTATATATATATATATATATATATATTTATATATATTTATATATATTTGTATGTGTGTGTGTGAATGTGTGCGTTAGCTTAGAGGTATGTGCAGTCGTTGGCTGCTGCTACTGCTCTCCACTCTGTCCCCCCTCGGCCCGCTTATGTATGTGTCTGTCGCCGCCCTGTGCTCGTGCGTGTGGCTAAAAAGTTGCATAAATCACCACACCTTAATTTACTTAAATGTCAATTTTTCTAAAATCATTTAACACACAATTTCAGCTCTTGTAAATTGCCAAATTCTAAAGTTCTTTTGTCGTTGGCGTTATTTTTGTGGGCTGCCTAAAAGCATGCTACACTTTTTTCCACACGCTTCGCTCACTTCTGTTGTTGATTTTTCGCTTACAATTTTTGCAGTTTGGCCAGAATGTGGTTTGAGTGAGCGTGTGTGAGTGTCGGTGTATATTTTTATGTGTGTCTCTGTGGGTGTGTGTGTGTGTGTGTTGGTGTATTATTTTAAGTGTTAAAAGCGTTTTGTCAGTTGCTTCTGAAAGCAGCACCGGAGCAAGCAGCGCGAGCCACACAACCGTCGACTTCGAAAATCGCTTTGACTTTGCGAGCAGAACACAAACGAACAGGAGCAGCTTCAGCAGCAGCGTCAGCTGGCAGCGACATCCCTGCTGCTGCTGCTACTGCTGCTGCGTCGCAGTCGACGTCAGCATCGCTGCAACTGTTGGAATGTGTGCCACATTTTTTAGGGTGGCTGCTATCGCTGCCTCTGCCTCTGCCTCTGTCTCTGTCTCTGTCTCTGCCGCTGCCACGACCGCGCTCGCTGCTCTTGACGGGCTTTTGTTGTTTTTGTGTTGATGCTGCCGCTGCCTCTTCTTCTGCTGTGTTTCTACTGTTTCTGCTGCTTCTTTCTGTTTCTGTTTAGTGTTCCGACGCATTTTGTTACATTTATTTTACATGTCGCGTGCTGTTGCTGTCGTTGTTGTTGCTGTTAGGACGTCAAATGAAAGTTTTTGCCATTCTGTTTCGTTTTAATGTCTCCCCGATGCATGTGTGTGCGAATGCGTGTGTGTGTGTGTGTGTGTGAGCATGCACGTTTGTGTGCGTTAATGTAATATTAATGTTATAATTTGCTAGGTGTACGACGACGCTCTCAACCCGCTCGCAAGCTCTACACACACAGACACACACAGGGGTACATGAATGTATGTACGTGCCAAGTTTTTTGCATTGGCTGTGGCTCATAAATAATGCAGAGGGTTACCAGGTGGTTCGTGTGGGCGGGTGGGTGTTAGGTTGCTTGCTTGCTTGCTTGGTTAATGGTGCTGTGGTGCAATTGGTCACTGGTCAAACAGATTGAACGTGCGCTTCAAACAACAAGTCAACTTTTTATGACCCCAACAAGAAAACTATTGCAATTTTAACTAACCACAAGAACGACAACAACGGCAACAATAACAACAGATGATTATCATGGGACAGGCACACACACATACACACACGGACACACTCCAGAGTCAGAGTCATATACACCCACACACGAAATGTTAGCGTCTGACTGAGGCACGTTTAACATACACAAAGTAAAAGTGAAAAGCAACATCAAAATTAATAAGTAGAAAGGATGCTGAGTGCTATGCGGCCTACGGGCCAGCAGCGACGTCGACGGCGACGGCGACGGCGACGGCGACGACGACTGCGACTGCGACGGCGGCAGCGCAACAATACACAACAAACACAAAGTAGCAAAAGCAAATTGCACGACAGACAGAGAAAGGCAAACAGAGAGAATGCGAACGTGTGAGAGAGAGGGAGAATGGGTGAGGGGGGCGAACGAGAGCGAGAGCGAGCCTGTGCGTCGGCGTCTATTCAATATTTAACGAAAGCCTCGTCAAGTTGTCATCAATGTGTTTCCATTTGCTGAGGATGCTACATCAATAATAATATTGCTGCCTGCCACTGCCATTGCCACAAACACTGCATTCATTTGCCAATAAATACATAATTGAACTACGTTAGACCGGCCCAAGAGAACGAAATGCCGATGAGCGAGGCGGAGGCATTCAGTGCCATGTGGCAGCGACGCTTTCAAGCTGCAGGTTGCAGTTGCAGCTGGGCGGCGGCTAACAAAAACAAAAAGAAACGAGCCACGCAGACACACACACACACATACACGCACGCACGCACACAGGCATTAACGGGATGCGCCAGGCTTACTGACGTCAGACCTTCACACGCAATCCCACACACACAAATACATTCACATGCACACCCCACGCACAAAGTCGCTGCTGCTGCTGCCGATGCTGCTGCGGCTGAGGCTGCGGCTGCGGCTGCTGCTGTCGTTATCTCTTTAAGGCACGTCATTAGAAACTGCAGCGGCTGCTTGCAGCAAGCAGCAAAAAGGCGCGCCTGGGCAGCAGCAGCAAAAAAAAAAGGGAAAACGAAAATAAAAAGGCAAACAACAAAAGTCAGAAGCTGGACCTTGCTGTAAAATGTCAAAGCTCTTGTAATTGTTGTTGCTCTTCTTGTTGTTGTTGTTACAATAATTGGCAATGTGTGTCGCTTTGTTGTTGCGTAAGGTTTTTTAGGGCAATTGGAGGGTGTGGTTCACCGGGGTGCCAATATAATGTACAATGTATGTACATACATACAAATATCTCCCCACACACACACACACACACAGAGGCGGGCAAACACATGTGTTAGACGAGATTGACACAGTTTGCTGGGAGTTTGGGCATCTGCGCCGCTGCGCAAAGCTTTGGCCAACGCTTCGTTACGAGAACTTTCGTGATGCCGTGTTTTTATGAATGAATACACGTCAGCAACAACAACAACAATGGCAGGAGCAAAGCTTTTGCGCTGCCAGCGCTGAACTGCGACACGTGCTTTGCAACAATGTTAATTAAAAACAATAGTCACTAATATTATAATGTTTATTTGCTGACTGCAAAAAATGAATTATCACACTATTTTACATTATTACCAGTATCTAAATGAATACCCTTTAGTTTCATTCTGATTTCAATATTCAAACTTACCGCCCACCGCCCTCAAATATACTAAAAATTACCACTACTATCGATATCGTACGTGCAACATCGTTGATGTGTGGACTTATCGATGTGTGCAGTGCTGCGCAATGCTGTTTTTGCGCCGCTGCCAACACTGCTACATGCAAACTGTGAAAACAACAACAACTTGTGGCATGCAAACGCAGTGGCAGACGGCGCCGTTTTTCGAATTTACAAATTAAATTGCAATCATTTTTACACAGAATGTTTGATGCCGAAGCAACGGAAAAAGAACTGCGTAGCTTAACAAGTGTGCAGGTTGGACCTGAAACAAAAGGTAGACTAAATATCTAATCTTAAAGCAATAACTAATTGTGCTGAGTCTGCCTTTTCCAGAATATAATTTGTTGCGTGCGGACGAGGAATATCGCAATGGAAATGAAAAAGATTCGATTTATTATCAAGTCAGAGCACTGTTTCAGGGTGCAGATATGCGACTCCTAACCGAAGTTCAGGAACTGGAAAACCAGCAGCCGAATGCTTCTGAAATTTTGCGGGAAGCGACGCCTAGAGAGAAAACCGACTACAAAAGGTGGCCTAGTATACATCAAATGCTAAAAGCAGTATTTAATTATACTGTATATACTAATAACTACACTTTTTTATTTTACACAGCAACAAATTCCTGAAGAACATATTGAAACATCAATTGAATTTGGAGCAGAGCACGGCAAAGTCTACAAAAACAGCCATCGACAGCCTGGATTTTCTAGAGGATGTGCAAGATCCAAAGGTCGGTTGTGCGCGTATCTCCAAAGTCTGCCAACAGCTGCCAGAAGAGTGGTGTGTGCTGCAGCTCTGCAAGAGCTTCAATGCATCCACCACATATTCCACATTTTGTGAGATCGCTGGAGCCAATGGCGATATTTATCTCTCCCTCCTGCGACACTGCCGAAGTCCCGAGCTGGAGCCCACTTGCCTGCACTTCAATAGCGATGAACTGGCCAACCTATTTAAGGAATATGCGACCATGGTGGAGCGGTTTAGGCGGGTGGTCACAGTCGATCCGCTGGCAGTAAAGAATCATGAAGCCAAAGCTAAATATTGGAAAGAATTGAATGGCTTCGAAGAGTACTTGAAGGTGCGTGGCACATAAATCATATGTATATGTATAATCTAATCTTCAAACCTTGCAGAAGCTAATTGCTGATCTGACCAGCGTCTTTATGCCCTACTGTTTCATGTTTCTGGGCAAACGCTATGCTGATGCTGCAGTGCAGCAGGAAACCAAGTGGGTTTACGATCGCGTGGATGAGTTCTGTGTAGAGCACGGCTGGAGCAATCATCAGCGTATATTACTTTCACAAGCAGCATTACATGCGAATCGCTTGCCACACGACCAGATGAAGCAGCTCAGCTATGAGCTCAACAGCAGCAGCAGCAATAACAATAACAATGAGACTGAAGCGCTGCTCGTCTATGAGCTGCTCAAGAGCTTTGCCAGCAAATGGAATAAACTGGAACAGCGTCAACCGCTAGCTGCTAAACGTTTTCCCATTATTCTGGTGGTAGATGAGGCAAGTTAAACACATTCATCTTCATATCTCAAACTACTAAATGTTGATTGTCATTTAGCGCCTGGATCATATGCATTGGGAGCAGCTTGCGCCCATGCAGGAATGCACGCGCATCAAATCGCTGCACAGTTTGTGGCGTCTGTTCAAGTGTCACAAGGCACAGATTCAGCACGGCTATTATATGGTCAACATTAAACATGGCATAACGCTCATCAATCCCGATGCTGATCTGGCCAATTCGGGACGTCGTCTGCGTAGCTTTTTGGAATATTGGCTAAGCCACTGGCAGCATATGTTCGAGACGGTGCCCACGGAGCAGTTTATGATTGAGAAGGCTTTCAAGGCCGATTGTTTTGTGTAAGTAAAACGCTGCATGCCACCTGATAAACGAATGATACAGTGTTGTCTTTCAGCTATGCGGGTCACGGCTCGAGCCTGCAATATGTTTCCAGTCGCTTGATTTATCGAAACCGTATCAAGGGTGTCGTCTTTCTCTTTGGCTGCGACTCGACGCGCGTGCTGAGCTCGGGTCTGTATAGCGGCTTATACGGTGCACAGGATTATTACCATGGCGCGCTTTGTCCCACTGTGGTGGGCACACTGATGCCCGCACTCGATGGCAATATGGATAATGTATCCGCAAATATACTGAGCCAGTGGACAACACCAGCCGGGCAACAGATTATACCCTGGACAAGCATCGATCGCGTGGCTTGGGTCTCGCAGGGCATTATCAAAGGTAAAAGCTTAGATCGTGCATAGATTCGTGCTAATTGAATATATTTTACAGCAGCATTGAAAGGAAACAGCGAGACGCTGGCAGACCAGCCTGACTACCAGAAAGGCAGCCTGAGCGCAATTTTGGCCAACGTGCAAATGGGCAAAGTGGAGCCCAAAATCTACAACTGCTGTGTCTACGTGTGTCGAGGTTTGCCGGCCTGGAATTCAGCTGTGCAGCAGCTATCATTTTGAATAAATCGTGATAAGGATATTGGGATAAGTAAGGGCATATTTAATATCAAGATTAAGTAATTTACAAAGTACTCTATCGATTTCATCTTTGCCCTTTTAGACAAATCTTATATAGAACTAGACTAAGAGTGGAGAGATTCGTACCAAATGTTTAGTTTAGATTCAAAACGATAATATTATTTATTCAGATATTGTATGATTATGTAAGTAAAGAATTAGCACTATTCCCCACTGCTAGTCGCCTTGCACTAAAAACTTAAGACTTAAGATATATAGTTTTAGGATTGAATAACTAGCCCTAAGTTTGCAAGTTAAACGTGCTCGAAAATGTTGCATAAAAGATCAAACACAACACATAGAATCGCATAAGATATCAAATAACATATAGATAGATTAAAATTGTGCCCTTTAACTTACCTTGACGGCGTGCAAATAGAGAAGTGTGAAGAGAAGTTTACTGAAGTTGCTTTTACTTTAAGTATGTATTAAATATTTGTGTTATTTGAGCACTGGAACTGTTTTGTTTATTGTTTACTGTTTTGTTTATGGATCTTGTGAGGCTTTCAGTTGGACTTAGACATTTGTATTATTTTGTACAAACTTTAGTTTAGCTTGTTGGAACATTCACCGTTTAGTATTTGATTATTTAGTACTGCCATTTGAAGCATGCCACAGTTTTTGTTTGTTTGTTTGATTTATTTTCCTTTTTTTTAAATATATGTAAAACTCCTGTGCAAAAGTTGAAAGATTTTTGTTGTAAAAATTTGTGAGTTTTAGGAATAAAATAAGAAAGTGAAAAGGTGAGGTGCGTTGACAGTTAGATAGAGACTGCTTAAAATCTAGGAGCAATCACAAAAAAAAAATTGATTTATAAAGTGAATAATTTGAGTTTAATTTTAATATTGATAAAAATGTGAAAATCCAAAAGAAATGTAAAAGAAACGTTCGCATAAAATCAATTTCGATTTCAATTTCAATTTCTCAGTCCACTGACAGAACTATATTTATTATCCCTAGAGCCTGACAGCTAATGCCAAATGAGCTGCGCCCATTTAAACGCTAATGTATGACCACGTAGCTCAACTTGGCTAGAAAACGCCCATCTATTTATTTACTTTACGCGCAACATCGTCGTCATTTACTCGTTTTTTACTCTTTGCGAAATGTGGTTGATGAGTGAGGGAGGGAGGGGAGGGGCTTTGGTTTGTTCTCTTTTGGCCAAGGGCTTTTTTGGATGCGAAAGAGTTTTTGGCCCTCAACCTCAACATGGAATCCACTTGACCTACTAACTGCCTGTCGCATTATGACACACATTTCATTAATTAGGCGCTGGCCTGGCCAACAAAAAACCAAAATAGGCCCAAAAACCGAAAACCAAACTGAGATTGAAGTAAAATGGGAGACGACCTTCGGCCAATGCGGCGAATGCGTAATATTAGCATTTTGCTCATCGAATTAGTGTCACATATTTGCATGCTTAACACTCACACACACACACACACGAATCGAAATCCACGCCCCATGCTAATGGCCAACTAAAAATATACATAAATTCCATGTGCGAATGTGTTCCTATTAGGTGCATTTAAAGGATGGCTCGTCCTTCGTGTTAATGTCTCAATGCCGTGCCCATGGAGCGTTTCCAGAGTGTATAAATCATTTTAGCAGCAGCGCACACACCTAAGGTGCATGCCACGCCCCCTCACACAAGCACACACACACACACAAAGTAGCTAGCACATAGATATGGTAGCTACGGCTGCCTGGCTGGACTTGTAACATGACAGGCGACAGCTTCAGAAACAGGATATTACATAACAGGCGCTGCCTTAACAGCGAGAGCGACATGTAAATGTGTGCATGTCTGTGTATGTGCACGTGTGTGTGTTCCGCTGTTAACTCTGTGTGTGTGTGTGTGTGCGTTTTTGTGTTGTTATTGCTGTGCTTTGCTTTTGTTATTGTGTATTGAACTGCATTTGCTTTGCCTTTTTGTTTAAGCTTCCTTTTTCGTGGTTCGCTGCCTCATTTTGTTTGTTGTTGATGTCTTTACAAGCACACACACACACACACGCACTCAGGTACACACTCACACACACGCACACACACACACACAGTTCACTTACATTTGGCTTGTTTCATTTGCTTATTTCGTTGTACAAAAACAGAATTGAAAAATTCTTTTGTATAAATAACTCAAATTACATTTTTGCAACCTTGAACTAATTTCTTTTATTTGATTTGAAATTGTTTCCTTGGTTTTCTGCTTTTGTTTCCTTTTCCTTTTTGTTTAATATATGCATAAAAAATGATTATATTGCTTATTGTCTTACTTTAATTAATAATCTTTAAAGTTTATGCAAAAATGTGTTACAAATGTTGTTAGAATTTGTTGTTGTTGTTGTTGTTTTGGTTTTTGTTGCTGAAACGCTTTGTTAACTTTGGTTAAAATTCTTGTTGTTTAATTATTGTTTTTTGTTTTGTTTTGTTATTTTTTTTTTTATTGTAAATTTTTTGATTTAATTTGTATTAGTTTTCAGTTTTTGTATTTGTATTTTATTGCTGTTTTTTAAATCCGCCGCGTTGCACACAACAATTCTCTGGCAGAGATAAACTGAGACTGAAGCCCGAAACTGAGGCTAGGCATTGAGCTCGCTGTGTGGCGTCCTTGCGCCAAGGCAGTTGCATCCTTCTGGAGTCTGCCCCCCAGCCTCACCAGAGCCGAGCACATCAGCCTCATCCGCGTTGGCATTCGTGGCACGCCACGCGCCATAAAGAGAAGCGAACAATGTTGCAAAAATGATGTTGGGCAACAACAGCAGCAGCAGCAGCAGCGCCAACAACAACGGTTGGGCTAAAAATTTGAATCGCAAACCGCGACAAAAACAGCCGAAGGGATATTTCGCCCTCGCCCAGAGAGACATCGGCATAAGAGAAAGAGCGCAACTTTCACCTCTCGCGTGCGTGTCCTCGCACAATATCCACATTGTTGTTGCCTGCTGCTGCTGCTGCTGCTGTTAGTGTTGCCGCTGTCTCCAATCGCCTCGGCCACTATTTCACTTTCACAGTTGCATGCGACGGGGTTGAAGCTCAATGCCCAATGTGTTACAATGATTCTGCGTTTTGCATTGTTGTTGTTGTCGTTGCGGCCAGGCCCCAAAAAGCTTCACTGTTGTTATTGCCCAGCACGTGACTGGCCAAGAGCTTTCTTATCACTGCCAACCCCAAGGGTGTGTGCTGTGTGTGTTTGTGTGTGAGAGATGCTGGGATTGGAGGCCCTCAAAGCAAAGCTGTTTTTACATTTGGAGCTCGCTCAGGTCACATAATAATAATGTAAAGTAAATACTGGAGGTTTTTTTTTGTAAAAATCTTATATTTATTCAATAAACTTAGATTTAAATTTGCAATTTTAGTTGTGACACATTAGATTTTATAAAATATATAAACATATTCTGATATGCTTTAATTATTTGTACCATAATTTTACCTTCCAGACTTTAAGTGCTCTAAAATGCTAGAAATCTAAAAGTTTATGCTTAGAACTAATCATTAAATGGCCTTTAGTGTATTCTTTAGCATGCTACCTGGTAAATTTAAATTTAAAATAAAATATAGTTCGTCACCTTAAGTCTATCTAGTTTCGCATACCGAAATGACTGCGCTTATGCGCAGTTGTTGGTTGTACGTGAGGTATTTCTTTGATTTCATGCGTTTTGTACGTTTCGTTAGCTAGGTGTATTTGCGTTGTCTTCTTCTTCGTTTTTTTTTTTTTTTTTAAGTTTTGAACTTCAAATGTGACCCGTCGTCGTTAGCGCTAGGGAGTTGACGCGGCCGGAGCTGCAGGCTCCTCGTCGTTGGCAACGGTTTTGCTGCGTCTGCTGGTTTGTGTCTATGGAAAGTGGTAAGTGAATTAGCTAAGTCAACACGCGCTGTGTGTGTTGTGAATTTGCTGGTACTCACCACAGTCGTGTTGCGATGCGGGCAATCGGCATGCAGATGGTCCTCGCTGCGACAGCGATGACAGCGCTTCGGCTGCGGCCCTATCGCACACTCCGAGGCAATGTGATTGGCGAATTCGCCGCAATTGTAGCAGCGCATGCGGCGAGTTTTTCTATTGCTGCCGAGTTGAATTTGAATATGAATTAAATGTGTGTAACTTTATGTTTTTATTTGTTTTTTTTTCTACTTACATGCGCGGCCGATAGGTGCTGCCGTGACAATCATCGCCCTGCCGTCCGGAAACACGTGTCGCCTCCAAGCCGCGCGCTGTGCGCTGGCACTCAAACTCCACCTCCTCCTGCTCGCCAAGCGAACGAAAGCCGGACATTTGTATGACACTCTGGGCGACAACAGCAACAATTGATTGACATTGAAATGTAAGAAATGTATGCATGTTACCCACCTGATGCACAAATACCTCCTGGCCACCATCGTTGGGTGTTAGGAAGCCCCAGCCCTTGGCCACATTGAACCATTTGCATTTACCCATACGCACGCAGCCGCATTCCTCGCTCTGCGGTATCGCTGCAAGAGAATTGTGAAAAGTATTTCAGTTGTTGGCAGCGACAGCATTATCCTGAATATCCTGCCTGGGTATGCGCTGCAATTGTTTTGTTATTCAAATGAGTCGCAGCCAGCGACAGCAGCAGCTGAACTTCTTAAATGCCTAACCGTGTCCTTGTCCCATTTGCCGCGAGGCAATGCTCAAGACAAGCAAAATCCAAGACACAAAAAAAAAAAAGCTCTATCTCGGCAACAACAACAACAATTGGGAAAACAGGTTTCGTTGTTTTTATTAGAAATATTTTTTGGAGAGTGTAAATACGCTGGAGCGGAATAAAGCGATTGGATTGAATTGGATTGCTTGGGAGTTGCTTGCCATACCAAATTTATTGGTATGAGTATTTGATTATCTGTGCACTCTCTCTCTCTCTCTCTCTCTCTCTCTCTCTCTCTCTCTCTCTCTCTCTCTCTCTCTCTCTCTCTCTCTCTCGAGTGTATTTCATTCATTTGCTGCGTTCATTCATAATTTAATATTTCGATTGCGTTCCATTTTTGGTTGCTTATCTTTCGGTTTGCGTTTTGCCTATGAAGTATCTCACAGATACATAGATACAATGCACTGCATTCCCATTACGGCTGATAGCTCTTATCTGAAAACTCCTCATTTATATACTGCGTTCTTCTTGAGGGTTGCTGCCGCCGAACCTCAAGAGCTGCTCCCTCTGTCTTATTGCAACAATTGCTGCTTCGTTAAGAATGTTGTTGGAAAATTCAATTAGAGAGGGTTAAAATAAATGAATTTTCATTCAAATGATTAAATGATATGCCAAAAGGCTAAGCGAGATCACATTGGGGGTAACGTGAAGCATTTTATGGAGATTTATTCAGATATTTGAGCTTACTTTTAGATTCTGATTGTTGCTCATTTAATTTCTTTTATTTAAAAAGAGTTTTATAACTTATAAATTCTATATCTACTAATGTTTGAGCTATAATCTAGTCTTCTATATGTAACACAAATATATTCGAATTAATTTATAGACTCTCTTTCTGCATTTCCAGGTTTATTTTCCAGTTTTTAATCACTCCCCGTATATTTCTGTGACACATCTGAACCATCTACTATGCATCTCTGTCCCGCACCTTTTCATTGTAAAATCTCTCAATTAGTTTAAAAATATATTCAAGATATTTAGCTAAAAACAACCACCGCATGCCTGAGCGACTTTCGATGTGCGGGAAAACGCGTCTATTTCTCTATTAGCGCTTAATTTCCTAGGCGATTCACTCGACTATGAACTAAAGAAACGCCCAAAATTGCTTACAACAATTTTGTAAGACGAAAACTTGTTTTGTTACTTGGAAAAAAAAGTATATAGAAAATAAAACTTGTCAATTGGAAATAAATGAGACAGAAATATGTGAGAAATGCAGCCAAGCGAAAGGTTCGAGCTGATAGAAATTCATGGGAAATGTGTAGAAAATGTTGGTCAAAATTTTAGCCATGGATTCCTAGGGGTTTCGATTGGGGTGAGAGGGCGGTTTTTGCACATTGCACTTTGGGGTGGGGGGAGTGAAAGTGTTTCGATTTGCAATCACTTTGAGGGTTGATCAGCATCAACGTTTGCCCATGTGGCGCATTCATGTGTGGAGAGGCGTATAAAAAACGATTTGCCAATAAAAAATGTCGAATGGCAAAAGCAAAACAGAAATGCGGAAAACAAATATAAAGAACTGCGTAGTACATAGCAAAACAGAAAATCAACCAAAACAACTCAACGATCGCTCTGTGGCCAATCAGAGTTGAGTTTGATAAGATTTCGTGTTTGCTGTGGTTTTTTTGTTTTTCTATTTATTTGTGGGGCAACAGCCACATAAACAAAAGCGAAACTAGTTTTACTGTGACCTTACTTTTTTATTTTTATTTGATACGCTCTGCTTTTTAGGGGGAATTCTGAATAATACCTGGTGAGGTGCTGCTCCTGGCGCCATCAGAAGAGTGTGCTGCTGCGGCTGCCTCGTTGCTGAAATTGGGATTTTCCATGTTGATTTGTTTGATTTGAGTTTTCGTTTGGGATTCTTATTTGTTCGTATTGTTTGCCAACTCCAGCATGTTCCTGCTGCCTACACTATTCAGCACTTAAATATATACATATATATGTAGATGCAGTCACAGATATACACTCACTCACACACACACACATGCACTCAGTGCGAGAAGAAACGTATTGGAAATGAAACTCGGAAAACGGAATCGATTGTAAAACGCTGCCGCTGCGCACGACGCACTTCGTCACACTGAACTCTGAGTTGTGTTTTACTATTTCTAGGAAGGCCACAGTGCCTGAAACACACACACACACACACTCACACATACGCATACGCATACGCACATACGTGCAGCGCACAAGAGACAACCCGAAATTGTAGCTGTATCTTCAAAAACAATATTCAAACACGGCCACGACGCACATGATGTGTGTGCGTGCGTGCGTGCGCGAGCGAGATGGCAGCAGCTATTGTGCGTGTGAGTGTGGAAAAACATTTGAGTCGCGACGTGTTGAGCATTGAACGTAACGTACGTAAGCGTAGCTGGCATACACGTTTACGTAGCGATCACTCGGTGAGCGAGCAAAAGAGTGAGAGAGCAAGAAAGAGAAAATGTGAGCGCAAGCAAAGAACATGCTCTCTGAGAGCGCACACATTAATTATTCTTTTTGGTTATCTGCGTTTTAGATAAATACTTGGAACTGTACGTTTGTCGATCAGTCTGGTCTATGGTCTGTTCGACTGTTATACCCACTGCGACTGTTATACGCAGCACTGTATATGGTGAGGTCTGCTTTCTGATAGGTGGAGGGCATAAAAAACCAACAGAACTCTGATTGGTGGTACAAAAAATTGCATAAAAAAGTGCACGAAAAAAAGGCACACACAGACTCGCACACACACACACACGCACACTCGCACACCACATTGGTCGCTGTGCCACCCCGAAAAACAGAATTGTTGCAGATTATGCACACAAATTGCCGATGTCGCGTGGCAACGCATTTTTACCCTCTGGCACGGCAATGCGTGGCATTATTGTGCAACATTTTGCGAATGTCTATTGCCCCAGGGCTAGGGGCTAGGACTGGGATGCAATTTATCATGGCACGTGCCACCTTGTTGGCCGTCCTATGTGGCATGCCAAATCGTCGGCCAATGCCGCAAAGTATTTGATGACAGCACAGCAAAGACCAGTTGCCGAGGGTGAGACGATGCGAGGGCTTATAGCGCAGATTTACGCTACGTGAAATGAAAACACATAGAGCAATGCTTATATAGACATGTATATATACTATATATGCATGTATGTATGTGTGAAAGTGAAAAATGTGACTAAGAAGTGCTTAAGATGGAGTGGTACATGTAGAATCATGGATTTGCTTTTGCTTTTAGCTGCATTTTCCAGTATATAAAATAGAAAAAGTAAAAATAATAATTTAGTTTTTAGCAAAAGTTATGAATAATTTAGTTCTTATAATTAAATTGGAAAATATGAATATTATTACATGTATTTCATTTATTAATAATTCTAATATATGAGTTGAAATGTTATTATGAAACACAGAAGACGGCAAAGAGTAGAAATGAATTCAGCTACAAAGAAAGGGAGAGAAAATTTAATATACTGTAAGAGTTAGCTAAAAGGCTTCCGCAAGAAAAAATAAATATAACAAATTATTCCAACCTCTATTAAGATTTCAAATTCATGTAAATTATTTTTATAATTTACAATTAAAAACAACTTTTTACTACTGTTTTTTTTTTAATAACATAAAAAGAAAAATTTTCGGCATACTCAATGTATTTAATATTTATGAGTTTCTTTTAAGATATCTTTCATTACTTCGCACCACATAAATAAAAAAACCCATATGTATGAAATGAGAGCAGGACTTTGCCCTCAACTGGCTGCTGCGGGTCAGGCTTGGGTCAGTTTGATTTTTATCTTTAATAAATGCAAGCAACACAATAAACAAACAACAACAACGGCACAAAATAGAATCAGAGTAGCAAAAAAATGAAATAGTCCTGTGCTCAAAGGGGCCTGTGTAATCAATATTTTGCCGACAGCAGAGTCCTTTGGCTTGTGCCCGAGATTCCTTCTCTCGCTCTCTGTCTCTCTGCCTCTCTTTCAGCAGCATGTGTGTGTGTGGAGTGTCCAATGGGCTGGACACAATGGCTGAAATGGAAAGTGCCCATTAGGGTATACGAAGCACTCACATGCGCATAATTGGAACAGGATTAACAAGGCAGCCGCACATCGTGAATGCAATTGCAGGACGTGCAGGCATTGTCCGGCCGTTGGGACCCCTGCTTGATCGGACATGCATTTCCGGGCATATACAGACACAAAGGCCACGCGCACACAATGCGCTGAAAATAATCCGCTTTAAGTCTATAAAAATGCTGCCAAACAAAAATGTGGAAAATGCGCGCAGCTATATGCAAAATCACAAACGGAAAACTCAGAGAAAATTGCAACTTGCAGCATGCAAAGTGGTTGCAACTGGAGCGTTGGCAGGGGAGGTTGCACGCGTTTGACCCGACGATGGCACCTCATGTCGGTACTCGGTGCTGTGTGTGATTATCGCCAATCTCTTTATTATTTCCATTTTTTTCTTCCTTTTTTTTCTTTCTGATGCTGTTGTTGTCCGTGTCCTTTTTTTATGCCAGAGCGCACACAATTTGCATGTTCAGCAGGAGGCCTGCTTATTATTAGAGCTCACACAATAAGCATTCAAGTATCCCACTTTCCCTCTTGATTGACACGTGATTGATGTTTCCATTTTGCATTGACAGCGCCTCGACCTAACGGAAACCAAAGCCAACCAACTACGATTGGCATTTACAACTAGTTATGAATTGTTAAACTGTTTGCTGCATATCAAAGCTGAAGTCTGCATTAAGAATAGCCAACTAAATGCGACGTTTGCTTTAAATTGAATTGATGCTTAGATTTCCTGAAATTTTCCCCGAGTTAGAATTCACGATTGTGCAAGTATAATAGCAATAATATTCATAAAAGTTCTATCTGAAAAGTTAATCAAATTAAAATTCTCATATAAGCAAATCTTATAGATTTAAGCAATTGCTCCATTTAAAAAAAGTGCCTAAAAGTATGCTACAATTTAAAATCTAAATTTTAAACCCCTCTTGAGAACCAGTTGAACAAGTGAGAGTATGTTAAGAGTAATCCGAAAGATTTGATCAAACTTGCATTATGAAATATTCCCAATTATGAATCTCTATAAGCATCAAAATGGTTTTAAAAATAAAAAAAAAAAAATAGTTTGATTAGTATGAAATATTTTGTTTTTATTTATGTCTTTTCATCGTACGTTGTATTAATTGTTGATTTTCATTTAGATATATTTTTAGAGATATTTTATATAATTAATAGGAATTTAAGTTGCGTTCAAATAATTTCATAATTTCATTTTGCTTTTGTATTTCATTTAGATTTACGCATATAATTCGCAATACATCTGTATGTATGTATGTATGTATGTATGTATATAGTCAATTATGGATTCATATTTATGCTTGCTTTCATGCTTATTTATTTGTTGTTGTTATTTCTGTTGTTCACTGTGGCATAAAAGGTAAATGACAGAGACATATCGCTAACAATTTTAAATGGATTCAACAAAATTTTTTTCACTAATTTAAGGTTTTAATTGCAATTTGTTTCGTTAATGATGATTGCAAATGAAATTCGCTGCGTTTTTTAATTGTGTATGAGAACCAATTTTGTACATTTGTGGACATAAAAAACAATTTTCAATTAAATATTAGATATAAATATATATATAGTATGTATATATATATATGTAAATGTGTGTGTGTATACCAATATAAATCTGAATAATAACAAAGGCTCTACATGCACTATATACGTAATTAGATAAATATACAGAGACAGATACAGATACATATGGAAATATATATAAATATATATATATATATGTATATATAAATATTGATTTGCAATAAAAGTTGACATACATATAATTACTTATCGAATATATAATGCAATATATTTGGATTTGATTTCTATAATTGATTCTCATCAATGATGATCATCAATGATTTTTTTTTGTTTTTGTTTTTTGTGTGTGTTGACCTAAATCAGAGTCACTTATAACACTAAGAAGCAGTCATTTATTCTCCATTTAAATTTACGTGTTGTCGTCACTTTTTTGTTTTTGTGTTTTGAATCCTGAAACAGATTTCAAAATAACTGTACAATTTGCATCCTCATCAAGGGCGTAGTTAGTATAGCTCTCTATAGCTCTCTCTCTCCCTCTCTAACACTACAAACGTGTGCTATTACAAATATAGATCTATGTATGTATAATAGTTTATATATGTATATATATTTATGTAAATAATAATCATATATATATATTACAATGCTTCAACAAACCAAATGCTATTGTATGAAAAATCATTTTCCTCTATCGTTATGTAAAATATGTTTTTAGCAAAAGTTTTCATTTGTTGTAAAATATCGAAATTGCGGCCGGGCAAATCAATGCTAAAGTTATTTCTTTGTTTCTCGTTTATTTGTTGTATTTGCTGCTGTTGTTGTTGTTGTTAAAGAGTATTGTATATATAGTAATTCATTCAGTCTCAGTCTCACAAATAGGAAAGTATTATTTATTTTCTCTCATTATTATTTGATTATATCATTCTCTTCATTGACTCTAACTTAAGGCTCAAATCGAAATCAATTCCAAAATCATGTTCAATAATTGAGTATTGCACAAAAAATCAAAAAATCTCAACTCACAACCAACTCACAAAAATAAAAATAAAAAAATAAGTAAATAGAAAACAAAAGAGAAAAAAAAAGTAAATTCCAAAGTCAAAAACCGAAAAAAGAAAAAGTTTTAAATAAAAAAATAAACAATTTTGTTTGTTTGTTTTTTTTTTTTTTTTTTTTTTTAATAATTTTGATTATCTTCTTTTATATTTTCCATGTATGTAGGTCTCCCACTCAATACTTTATCAATAGAGTTAGATAATGCGTATATATATAGGTATATATATATACTACATAGATATTGCATATGTTTAGTAAACTTAGGCTCTACAATTATAGCTAGCTCCGTAATTTAACTTTTTCAACGGTTTTGCGTCTTTGTATCGAATACAAAAATACAAAAAAATGAATTTTGCATAGTCTTAGTCTCAATTAGCGGGTCAAACACGCGCTGCTGCCTCTTAGGCCGGACAGATCATAATAATAATAAGAATAATAGGTCCGGATTAAGAACTTTACAAGACGAGCGCGGGCACGGGCGTGTGGCAAATCGAAACGAGTAAACGATTCACATTCAATTATTACGCATACGCCACGTGCGCGCTCTCAGCGCGTGGGTACACGAGAAATACTTAAGAGTTACGAATTGTTGGTGTTGTTTCTTACAATGTTAAGCCGTTATTTAGCTATGTATAATGTACAGGTATTTGTATTACAGACTAATTAGATTTAGACTTAACGCTAGTCAGCCTCATTAATATTATAAGCTTAGATATTAGGTTTTTTTCCATTAGATTAATCAGACAATTAACTAAGCAATTCGCTTTACTTAAAATTAGACATAGAGAAAAATAACCAAAGACTAATTGAGAGCGTTTGTTTTGTTTTGTTTTTACTAATTTTGGTAAAGTTACGAATAATTCATATTTTTTTCATTTTATTAATTTTCTTGGGAATCGGAATTGGAGCTGTTTGAAATTGGCGTTGTTAAGGCGCAAAAGTAAGTTGACGAATTATTTAGAGAAGTTTTATGATATTAGTATGCTCGCTATATTATTAGGCTATGTATGTGTTCTAATATCTTTATGTATATAGGGTATCTATATAAATGTGTATATATATATATATGTATTATGGTACTTAAGTTAATGGTAATAATTATTGTGTTTCATAATACAAATACAATTGTAAATGTAAATGTGGACAAATGGAAACAGTCAAAAGCACCGATTTTCAGCTAAGTTGTTTTTGTTTTTCTATTCTTTTTTTTTCTTGTTTTTTTTTGTTTTGTTTTTTGTTCAGTTTTTCTACTAATCATAATAATGTAATCATAATAATCATAATAATAATGATAATCTCTACTTGGCTAAGTAATTAAGAGCTAAACACTAGTGTGAATGAAGCGATCGAAATTTAACAGGCCATCAAATGAATTAATTAATTATTAATTAATTACATATTCCATATTATTTTGATATTTTTTTTTATATTTACATTTTGCTGATTTTCTTGCTGCTGCTTTTAATAAAATAGTTACAAATATATATATTCATATATATATATATAATAAATATTTATTTGTATTTATATATTTATATATAAAATACGTATTTGCATTTTGTTTAGATTTTATATTTCATATTTGCTTCATCTCTGCTTAAATTTGAATTATAAGCAAAAGGTTTTTTTTTTTATTCAGTGCTAACGAAATTCAAATAAGGCAACTTGAATCTAATTGTTTATGTATTTTCTTTTATGTATATTTATGTGTGTATGTATGTTTACTTTTATGCATAACTGTATATTGATATTTACAACTAAGCGCGCCTCAAACTCAAAACATAAGTAAATTAAATGCATTTTTCATATTCCATTTCCATGTTCATTCGAAATCCAAATTTGTTTATTAACAATTCTTGCTGTCTCTGAATTTCTGATTTGTATTCTTATTTTGTATTTCAATATAATATATTTATCAAAAATAATATGCAGTGTTTTTGACTTGTTTCATTTAGGATTTCTGTTTACTGCCAATTGTTGAGATCTTCTTTTAGTTCATAGCGCGAAATGAGTTTGTTTTGAATAAATTTTGAGTGAGTTTTTCTTTCTTCATTTTGTTGTTTTTTGGGCCCGCCTGCCTATGTACAATCTAATAATAATACCGTTATGTATGCTTGTGCTGCAGTTAGGTAACGTCTGTCCACTTCAGTTCGGGTTGCTCTCTCCCTAGATCTTAACTTCTACTTTTGTTGTTTGTTGTATATTGCACTTCAATTTACAGTTTTCTTTTAAATGTTGCCCTCGCGTTGCCTCTACGTGCACTTGATGATCATTGGCTGGCTGGAGGACTCGATGACCGAGGGACGATTCTCCTGCGTCTGGACATGTGCTCCATGCAGATAGCTCGTGTCGGACAACGGCTTGAGCGACTTGGGTGAGTGCTGCGCCATGTGATGCGTCGGTCCCAGATGCTGCTGCTGCTGCTGTTGCTGCTGCTGCTGCTGCTGCTGCTGCTGCTGATGTGTGGGTGGCTGTCGGTTGGGCGAAGCCTGTGGCGGCTGCTGCGGCTGTTGCATGTGGTGTGACGCTGTGGGCGGCGGCAGCTGATTGGCAGTGGTCAGCAGCATGGGCGGCCCGCTGTGCGGCGAATGCTGCGGCAGCATTAGATGACCCGGCGGCGCATTGTTCGGCTGATGCTGCTGGTGTCCCTGCAGCTGCTGCAAATGCATGTGCGGCTGTCCGTTGCTGCCCAAGGGAATGAGACGTGGCGGCGACTGGGCGCCAGTCAAGTGACGCAAGCTCGGATGCACCGGATGCATGTGCTGCTGCAGCTGCTCGTAGGCCTCACGCGAGTCCGGCTCGGGCAAATCCTTGTCTACAAAGCGAGAATCCATATGAGCAGCTGCGAAAGTGCAATTTCGAAGAGATTAACTTACCCAGACACTCGGATGTGGCTGCCGCCGCCATGGCCAGCTCCTCCTCCAGATTGTTGGGCTTGCAGCTGGTGGTCTTCCAGTGCGTGCGCAGCCCAGAGGCGCTGATGTACTTCTTATCACAGCCCTGGCACACATACGGCCGATCGTTGGTGTGCAGGCGCTTGTGCAGCTTCAGATGGACAAACTGCGTGAACTTTTGCGGGCAGAGATCGCAGGCGTACGGCTTCTGGCCGCTGTGCAGGCGCAGATGCGTCTTCAGATTGGATGTGCTGGAGAAGCGTTTCTTGCAGATGTCGCACTGATGCGGCTTCTCGCCCGTGTGCACCAGATGGTGCTTCTGCAGGTGCGCCAGCTGGGTGAAGCTCTTCGTGCAGACGTTGCACTTGAACGGCCGCTCGCCGGAGTGAGTGCGCAGATGCACCTTGAGATTGCTCAGTTGGCCAAAGGTCTTGCAGCAAACATTGCACTCGTAGTGCATCTTGCCGTCCTTCTTCTTCAGCGGATAGGGCAGCGAGCGATAGCCACGCGAGGCCAACGAATTGGGACTCAGGGGGCTGCCGCTGCGCGGGCACGAGTTGCCGTCGGGGCTGAGGCTGCTGGGCGGCGAGATGCGCAGCGGTGAGAGGCGCTGCAGCGGCGTCAGCGGCTGCATCAGCGGATGATTCAGCATTTGCGTGCTGTTCTGCAGCAGATGCAAATTGGAAGCGGATCCTCCACCACTGGACGCATTGGACTGGCGATCGAAGGGAGAGTGCGAGCTGTGCGGCGGCGAGTGGAACGTGGAGGTGGCTGCATGCAACGATTGCGCGCCCGGATATCCCGCATAGCCGGCATAGTTGGGGGAATGGCTGCCCGGCTCGTAGGCGGCATGATGACTCCTCGTGGGCGAGTAGATGACATTGTGATGCAGATGCGAGGCGGCAGGTGGCGGCGAGCACTCGCCCTTGATCAATGCACCGCGGCTCAGAACCAGCTCCTGCTCGCTCACAACATGTCCGCCAGCCAGCTCCTGCGGCTGGCCCAGATTTGAACTGGAATCGGGACTAACTGCGTTGCCATAGCGCTGGGATTTCTTGTAGCTGTAGGCCATCTCCGTGGGCGATGTGGGCGGCGGCGTTGCCGCATTCGCCTGTCGGCAGGCATTGGCTGCCGCGGCAGCTGCCTCCAAGCGATGCTGGCTGGTCAGAATGGTCTCCAGTATGCTGGAGCTGGGCTGCGTGAAGCGCACATAGCGCTCTCCAGGCGGATCGGCCTCGTAGTACGGCTTGCTCAGCGGCAGAATGGTGCGTGTCTGGCCGCCGGAATTGTGCTCCAGCACGATGACCGTCGAGGTGGCGGGCTGTGTATTGGTCGGCTCCAGATGCTGCAGGTGCTGCTCCTCGCCCAGTGTTGTGGTCGTGCTGGGTGGGCACAGCGAATCCTCGGAATGCACTGCCGCCGCTGCATGCAGCTCGTGCAGCTCCTCCTCCTCCAGGCTGACGCCAGCTATTGGCAGATGCTCATCCACATCCTTCAGTGGCTCCGTTTTGACACAGCTCTTGTTCTTGAACTCGTACTTCAGCGGCATCTTCACCTTGAACTTGCGGTACTCGTTCTTGTCCGCCTCACAGTTGGGCGTGACGGCGGTGGGCGTGGTGGCTGGCGGCGTCACGCTGCTAGGTTTCTGCGCCTGCGCAATGACCGTCTCCTTGGGCGCAATGGCCTTCTTGGAGCAGTCCAGCACATAGTTGTGCTCGCTCTCGCTGTCGCTGGAATCCTCCGGTGGCGTCAAGACATCCTCCTGGCACTCGTTGCTGTGGTAGCCCTCATCGGAGCGCACCGAGCGCACGCTGCCATCTTGCGGCGTCAACTGATGCTCATAATGGGCATCCTTGACGCACAGCGGAGATCCGACCGCGTCCTTGTCGCAGCTGCTGTTCAGCGGCGAACGATCCTGGCCAATGATGACGGATGCGTGCCGACTGTGCTGTATGTGCGGATGTAGCGAACTCGAGCTTCCATTGTTGCTGCTGCTGTTGTTGTTGTTGTTGTTGATGTTGCTTGCGGTGTTGGTGGTGGTGGTGGTGGTGACATGCGCTGGCGGACTGGCACGACGACAGCATTGGGCGGCGGGCGAGGGAGCAGCTGCCGCTGGCGGCGCACCCGGCAAATGCAGACCCATCACATAGGTAATGTGACTGACAGCCACCTCGGCGGGTATTTCGGGTGCGGCCATTGCATAATGCGGCTTCTTGTGCGGCAGATCATCGTCCTCGTCCTCCTCGACATCGACGTCCTGCTTGCAGGCACCAAAGATGGTGCGCTCAGGATCCACATCGTAGCCCAAGCGACTGGCAAAGTCCTTGCAATACCAGACCATCAGCTCCTCATTGGGCAATATGTCGCGGGTGGTATAGAAATAGATGTTCTCCTGATGCTGGCACGCAACCAGATTCATGACCGACAAGCTATATGCCGACGCCACATAGCGCATCCAGTTCGATTGCGAACGATCCGAGCCATCCAGATAATAATAATCATCGTCTTTGAAGATCTACACAGAGAGAGATGAGAGATTTGATTGGTTTAGATTACTCGAAACGTGCTGCAGCGACAACAAACACAGAAAGCAAGCTACAAAAGAGAGCAAATGCAGCGCCTGCTCAGCAATAGAGATAGACACACACACACAGAGAGCGAGAGAGAGAGAGAGAGAGAGCGATAGAGTGCAGTTAAGAGTGTGAAAGTTAGCGAGAGAGAGGAGAGAGAGAGAGAGATAGAAAGAGAGAGTGCGTTTGATGATTAAGAGTCACAAATAAAACAAAGCATAAAGTGGTACCTTAATATTCCCGTAGGTTATGTGGCGTGTTCCCTGCACCTGATTCAAATTCAAATTCAAATCCGCAACAAAATGCAAAATTGTAATTTGGAATTTTTAGTTTGGTTTTGTGGTTTTTATTGGTATTGGTTGATTGGTAGTTGGTTGATTATAATTGTATAGATTTGTATAGTAATTGGGTTTTATGCACATGAAATTAAAAATTCAGAGAAACCATTTGGTTAGTTTTGGCTTAGTTTTGGCTTGTTTGATGATCTATTTTAAGTTGGTAGCAAAATGCAGCAAAGTAATTGTAATTGTTATTCAAATAAACATTTAAAAAATAAAAATTTTAAAATTAAACAAAATAAATAGTAATAAAACCAGTTAAAGCCCATATTAATGTAGATTGTTTATGCTTACCCGCCAGAAATAGCGCGCCTTGTTCTTGTCGTTTGGATAGTTGGAGGTTGGAATGCCTTCGAAAGGGCCAAAGCGTGTGCCACGCGGTATGACGCCGCTGCTCCAAACTCCTTCAGTCTGTCAGAGAGTGAAAGGAAGAGAGGCAGAGGGAGGGAGAGAGATTAGATCTGATATAGGAAAGCAAGACGTTGTTGCTTTTGCTCACCTTAACATTTGGCGTTGAGTAGACCATAGAGGATTTGAGCGTTAGGCTGCGCGGCAGCGTCTTGTCCGCTCGATTGGGCAGGCCACGCTCCGCTTGCACATCGGGCACCAGATAGACAGCCAAACGCTCGAAATCCTCCTCGCGCATGCGCGTCACATCGTAATCCTGTGAGCCGTCAGGCGTTGGACTGCGACTACGACTGCGCGAGCGACGCAGCAGCTTTGCGTGATGATGCGGATGTTGTGGATGCTGTGGATGTTGTGGATGCTGTTGATGATGTGTATGCTGTTGCTGTATGGCTATGTGTGTTTGTTGCTGCTGTTGCTGCTGCTGCTGTGGATGTGGGCTGCCAGCCAGCTTCATTGCGACGGACATTTGTTGCGGTTGCTGCGGCACCTGCTGCTGCTGCTGTTGCTGCTGCTGCTGCTGCTGCTGCTGATGATTATGTCCATGCATTTTGAATTTACAGCTAATTGTGGTTGTAGAATGCTTCTTAATGCTAGGCTTAAGTGCGCTTTTGTGTTGTTGTAGTGCTTAGGCTGCTAGCTGTTGTTGTATTTAGAGTTTCACTTGATCTGCAAAGAGAACGGTTGCCAGAGAGAGACAGAAAGTAGAGCTTTAGTATGGCGTTGTGGATGACTGTTTCGCTTTTCACTTTTTTCTCTTTTTTCGCCAATGCTATTAATAAATGCGTCACACACACACACGCGCGCACACACATACAGGCAAACACTCTAAACTATTAGGCAGTGCGACAGGCAAAGCTTCGCCCACTCACTCAGAACTACACTCAATTTGTTCTCTATGTGTAAGTGTTCGTGTGAGTGTGTGTGTGTGTGTGTGTGTGTGTGTGTGTGTGTACATGTGTGCTTGCAATATTGCATTCGTATTTCAATGGCGTCGTCGTCGTCGTTATTATCGGGAAAAAAAGTAGCGGCAAAAGCGTTAACGACGGAGCGTCGAGTGGCTACGATTCGTCGTCGTCGCTGTCGCTGTCGTCGCACGTCGGTGTCGTGTGTGTTTGCATAGTTCAAGACTGCGGCCTTAATGGAGGTTATGCGTTCACGTTCAGGGGCATTCAGAGGCAAATCTCTTCCCACTTCAGTTGGCAGCAAATGCCACCAAGAGAATAAATACATCAATCTGCTGGATTCGCCTATCGAAACTAATTGGAAAACTCATTCAGTATTTGAGACACTCACGTGAGGCTGTTATGTTTAATTTGGCAACTTCTTGTTTGTACTTTCGTTTTGTTTTGCTTTTCGATCTCATTAATGACAGTTATTTTGCTCTTAAAATATACATTTATATGCACAGGTTGTTAATTAATATATTCCTGTTAATTGAGCTGATCGAATTCTTTATATAATTCTTTTACTGTTGCCCTTCTCTCGCGCACACTGAATTATTTGAAATTTTTTTATTGCTTCTGGTTTTTTTTATTTATTTATATATTTTTTTTATTTTGACTTTTCGTGCTGGCAAATTACGCATCACTTTCTGTTTCGTTGCTGGTTTTCGTGCTCGATATATTACGCATACGCCGCGTTGACCAGCCGAACACTTTCATTGCTGCCTACCAGCATATTTGCAGCGATTCTGATTTGGTTTTATTTTATAAAATTTGAATTTCAATATTTATTCCCATTGCATTGGGCTCTGCCTCTGGATACATTCAACAACTGCTACTAATGTTCATTGCTGAAGTTTTGCGTACCGGCGGTAAAAATAACACCGTTGGCGAGAACAACCGACCGACCGCACCGCATACCCGATTGCACTGAAACCACCTCACGGCAGCGACATCAGAAATTTGTGTGTCTTCCCGTTGGATTCTCGGGCCCGCTAGCAAAACTACAAATTGCGCTCACAAATGCAACTATGCGGAAATGTGTGGCGGCAACAGCAGCAGCTAGAGGGGAGGGCAACAATAACAACAAGAGCAACAAAATCAAATAATAATAAAATCAAACTAAAAATTATTAAACTAATGTCGTGCAAAAGTTTTTAGAATGAACGCTGTGCCCATCCACACAAACGCGAACCGAGTGTTCCTACTACTGACCCACATATACACAATATACTCGCACATGCAACCGGCACAGGCGCCATGCTCAAAGCTCACTCTGCCAGCGCCGCTGCCGCCGCCATCGCCGCAGCCGTTGTCGTTGTCGCTGCACTCAGTCAAGTGAGAGACCGCCCGGCAATGCACTCACTCGGCTGCAGCGGCGCCAACGCAGCCAAAAACAGTTTTACGCTCAAGTTTGTTCAAGGGTTGCGCTTTTTGAGAAAAAGCTTTCGCAGTTGCTTGGCGAATTCGTTTCGACTGCATTTCGCCGGGACAGTCACTGCTGCTGCTGCTGTTGTTGTTGTTGCTTTCCCAACGTTAGTTGCCATCTAACGTTTATTTGCTGTCTCTTCTTTGGGTGGTTCGTTGTTGTTGTTGTTGTTGGCATTGTTTTGGCATTGGTTTTGCTGCGCCGCTGCGCAATCATAAATATATTGTGCTAGGCTAGGCTAGAGGGATTGACGACGCCAGCTTCCCATATTGATGAGCCGCATATATATTTTTTTGACTTGTCAATTGAATGTCAGCGGCAGACAAAGCCACAAGTGCAATGCATGCCGACAGAAATAGAATTCGAGATATCCAATTATGTTGCAGGCTTTGTGTCAATCAATGCAACAGAAATTGAAGGATATTAAGCTGGGCCTAGCCCAAAGCCTTTGAAAGCAAATGAAAAGCTTTTGAGAATTTCAAATTTAAAAGTATTTGAAATAGTTTTATAAATTCTATATAGAATTTTTCTCAATTCATTTGATTAGAATTGGTAAGCTCAAAGTTTAGATTTCTCTCTCAGGAAATTCAATGTTCATTTGCACAGCTTGAAAGTGTATAAATAAAGCGAAATTCTCTTCCTTGTTTTCATAAGCAATTAGAGTGCTATCATTTGGTTGCCTCTGATAAGCGCTTGCTGTTTGCAGAGCACTTAAATTCGTGTAAACTCTTCTAATCATAATCATATATTTATATACTTTTTTTTTTTTTAATAATCAACAACACTCACCCCAGCGTTACAATGTATTGGCATTGCCTTCATTTACAATATTTATCAATTTTCCTTTTTGATTCCTTTGCCGTAACTAAATCTGTGAGCTACACGCACGTAGAATGCGAACTGCGGCGACGTGCAGCATAAATGAGAACTTTTTGCCCAGACTTTGGCAAATGGCAATGGCGGCAATAACACGGATGCATACAGATACACATGCAGCCAGAGAGCTACAGATACTGTGTACATACATGTATATGCGAGTATGTGTGTGTGTGTGTGTGTGTCTGTGTTCTGCCGCCTTGTTGCACTTGCACTTGCAATTGCAAATGCAATTGCAAAATTGCACTTCGATTCTATTTTGATGAGTGCGGAAATGTGCGAACACTTTTGGCTAGCTGAAATGTGCGTGTGTATGTGTGTGTGTGTGGGTGTGGGTGGGTGGGTTAGTGGTTGCGTGTAGATATGTACGTGTGTGCAGCTTGGCAACTGGGCGCCAGCTGAGCAATACAGACAGTTGTTCTCGCTTTTCTTTCAACGCTTCTATTCTTGTCTTATTTTAGGTACTTTCGATTTTGTATTTTGGCCCGGCTAAAAGGGTTTTTCTTTCTATAGGTTGAACTTTCGCTGCACGTCAAACCAAAATTGGATAATGCTAACGTATCTTAACATAGAACAGATGCGTTCTGCCCCCTAGGAAATCGTTGCACATCTATATTATATATGTTACATATAAACAATCATGTGTGTGTATGTGTGCAGATAGTGCGCCAAAAGCTTTACACTATCGCTATGAAAATGAAAATAAACAGCTGCACACACCCACACACACCTATACATATGTATATACATGTATTTATAAAGAGTTGCCCGCATTAGAAACAAAAAGTAGAATGCTCAACGCTTTGCGTTTCTAATCATCGCACAATTGCATTTGAAGGACACGAGAGCGCTGAGCGTTAGGGCAGCTCCGGCAGGCAAGGCGGGGCGTGGCCAGCGCGAATTGTACGAAAAATTTACTTAGAGTGGCGCAGCAAATTAAAAATAAATAAGTGGCACACACACTAACACACACACACACACAGTGTCACGAACGCATTTCGTGCTCAAGCAAGAGGGCGAAGCAATTTCTACCCTTTAGTTGCTTAGAATTGAGCGAAGATTGTAAAGAGAAAAATATCTACAAAATTCTAAATAAATTACTTTAAATATTTAAAAGTATAAGAAATTAAGAAAGAACTTTCATTTAGTCGCATATAAATATATATTATTAATATAATAGATTTTCTATGCTTTAACAAATTTATTCCCTGTTACATGCTCACACAAGCCATCGATATACCCCATTTCTTTGGTAGAGTGAACCTTTAGAAAATTGTCAACGGCAATGTTTCGCTTGCCTGCATTGAGTTTAACATTCAACTTGAACGCAGACGACCCGCTGACGTTGCCAACGTCATCATCATCGGCAGCGTCTCCGAGTGCATTTGAATTTTGATAAGCTTTGCACATTGCGCATACGCCGTGTGCGCTGCGCCCGACAATGCTCTAATACATTTTGCATATACATATATAATATATAATAGGTATATGTTATATATATATATATATGTGTGTGTGTGTGTGTGTGTGTGTGTGCATATATGCATTTCTATATGTATGAATTGTCGTTCAAGCATTGATGCAGTGCTCATAATAATTTTGTTATTCTAGACTGTGAAAAACTTCCGCAACGCCGTCAACGCTGCTGCATCGATCTTTATCAAATTGCAATGGGGAAGCGTTGCGAAATGAACGAAACAAAATGCAACAATAACAACAACAACAACAATTGCAACAATAACAATAAATACCAACTGGCGATATTTCGATTCAAGGACAAGTGCGCGATAGGCAACGCAAACTGTACTAACCGCAGCCCATATACTACCTATATGCATGCACATATATATGTATTTTTATATATACGCTGATAACTGCAACAAAGGCCATAAAATGTTCGCTCCTAAATATATATATATATATATGTGCATGTGTATGTGTGCCTATTGCCATCCCGCTCGCACCAGCTAGGGGCGTCAGGGCTCACTGGGTGGCCTTGCGTCTATTGCACTATCTAGGAAATCTACGCATATCGACGTTAAGTAGTCTCAATGAATAAACAAATTTTACGATGTATTTATAAGTGCAATGCAAATATTTGTTTATTTAGGGGTGTGGCCCCTAGGGGCTGCCACACAAGCGTCCAATATTGCGTTTTTTCCCTCAGACTCCTCTCGCTTCACTAATCGCCTTTCCAGGCGGCATATCTAATATTCCACGATGAGTCAGCTGCAAAGGGTGCGCTAATCAATTGATATGTGAACAGTAGCCAGAAAACCATATATAGTACTTAGTCAGCAGAGAGAAAACAAATAATAGATAAGTAGCTCAGATTAGACAACTATGAGGAAGAGCAGTCAGTGAGTGATTGAATGAGGGTGTGAGAAGTAGGCACTCGAAGCTTATTGGGCAGAAAAGGGAATTTTAAGGGCAAGCTGGCAATGACAGTGTGTGTGAGAGAGAAAGAGAGAGAGAGTAGAATTATCTTATCTGTTCTAAAAGAGAAATGAGATTCCATCAAATCTTTATGCTGATCTATAAAGATAAAGATTAATATTGAAATAACTATCTCTCTCAATCTAACTTATACAAAAAAAATTAATTTTCCAGATAACATTCTGAACTCAATTAACAACTATCACTGACAGCTGTCAAGAGGCTGAAACCCTTGTATATAAATATATATAATTTGTATATTATATTTGAGCTTTTCATTGCATGATGAATGTGCCACTTAAAAATGTGTTCTATTAACTGCGTGCGGCATAAATTATGATGTCTATGATCATTTAGGTGCGATTAACTGCAACGACAGAGTGAGAGAGAGAGAGAGAGAAATATAGCAATTTGCTAGCAAATATAATGCTGCGAAATATTTAACGGGCGTGCAACAACCCGGAAATGTAAATACGAAATGTGCGCTAGAGAAATAAAGGCAACAACAATAAATACGCGACAAATTTCTGACAGAATTGTTGTAGCTGTTGAGAATTCGCATTTATTTTATGTGCATGCAAAAACGAAACGAAAACACAACAAAGGGTTAGCAGCGGAGGCAGGGGTTGCATTGGGGGCTGTGTGCATAGAATGAGGAGTGCGGATTGAAGGCAGAGCATTCAGCTGATAAAATAGAATTGTGTGCTAAGCTAACTAGAGTCTGTGTGTGTGCACAATAATTGCCAAAGCTTTTTTAACAAAGAGCGAGAGAGAGAGAGAGAGAGAGAGAGAGAGAGAGAGAGAGAGAGAGAGCGAGGGAAGTATTAGAGACGAAGGCACTTGCAGTCAGTCAGTCAGTCAGTGAGCAGCATCATCATCATAACCTTGAGTCACAAGTCGAGAATGTGCATGCGAATAGAATGCAACGAATTTCTATATATATGTATATATGTGCATATATGTAAAGCGGGTATCTTTTGTGCACACACATTATCTAATAAAAAGCGAAGCAGCTTGAAATTAATATTTACAATTCAAGGCCAGCAATTTATGCTAATTGCAATTTGCTAAACAAACATCAAGATGCATATGCATATATAAAAAAAAAACAAGAGAAAAGAGTGTGCAAAAAATGTATCTATAACTGAGAGCGAACCCAACCCCTCAGCTGCTGCAGAGGGTTGTGTAAAAGTATTGTTGCGGTTTCGTTGCACTTTAACCTTGAAATTTCTTGCTCACTTTTGGCGCATGTGCAATGCCCAGTGCACACACACACTCTCTCTCTCTCTCTCTCTCTCTCTCTTTCGCTCTCACTCTGCGTGCAAGTCTCGCATTGCTTATCAATTGGTTGTTGCTTTCTGTCTGTGTTCGCATATTAATTAGCCATTTGCCTGCCGTTCATTTGCCGCTGCCGCTGCTGCTACTGCTGCTGCCCAAGCCCAAGTATTCAGCAGCTCAACTTTGCATTTCAACAACAAAAATTTCATTTTTACTGTAGCAATAACAACAATTAAAAGCGAAAGTATATTAAACCCTTAACAAATCTCAATATATATAAGCATACATTTATAAATGTATAAGTACATATGCCATATATATATATTCTTATATGTAGTATATATAAATTTAAAAATTTGCATTTTTATTTATCCATTTTAAATGCTAATATTCTCTCGCTCTCCCGCTACAGCTACCTCTCTCTCTCTCTCTCTCTCGCTCTCTCGCTCTCTCTTTGTGCTGTTAAATCAATCAATCTTTATTTACAAACTTATACACACAGAGATTTATATATTTATATATCAATATATTTAGCTTTATTGATTGCCTTATTTTATTAGCTTTTCGGCTTTGACGTAGGTCGTTTCGCTGCCTAATCGTAAATTGAATGCAATTTTTTCATTGTCCTCTTCTTCGCGCTTGTCGCCAGCCTTATCAGCAACATTTAGTTACAGTTAGCTTTCAGCCTCTTCCTCTGCCTCCTCTGCTGCTGCCTATTGCATTTGCCATGCACTTGGCATTTCTTATCAGCTGATTTGAAATTTATTTCGCTTTGTTTTTCATTTTATTTTTCTCTATTTTTCTCGCTTATTGCGCAGTGAAAGTTTTTACATTTGTTGCTGTTTTGTTAGTGCTAATTAAAGTATTCAACATATTGTTGTTGCGGCTCTATTTGTTACGTTCAATATTTAGAATGCAGTGCGCTGCACATTTCTTAGACAAATGGGGTATATTGGTTTGCACAGCTAACTTGTCGAAGATTGTTTATGAGGAAAGTAACGTTTGGATATGAGACTAGTTTAAGTTAAGGATAGGCAGGATAAGTATATTAGAATGGGTTGATTCGAGTATACGCCTGTTGGTATGCTATGAAAATTTATAGAAAATAGATAACATATGAGTAAAGATCTGAACTGACTATTGTTATTTTATATTTCTATATATTCATTTTAGCATCTCTTAAGCAGCAACTAACTAGCTTGACCTATTGTTAGCCTAGGCACTGCATTGCATCATCTAGTACTTGCGGGTTCACTGAACCCAAAGGTCATGTGCAGCGCACAGACTGTTGACATGGGGCACACGATATGATGTCATGGCTACCAGCTGCCAAATGGGCAATTTCGCCACAGACACGATGGCAATTAAGAAAAAAAATATACTCATATGTACATAATGGGCATAGGCAGAGAGATTAAGATGTGCGCTGCCAGGTAACGGCGATCACAGGCAGGATATGCTGCCCATAATCCTGTGGGCGACATTACCTTGACAACACAACAACAACAAACACGACCTACGACAAAGCGATTGAAAATGCGCATAAATTCGAGACACAAGACCCTTGCAGGGGAGGGGCGAAGGCAGACAGCAGCAGCAGACTAACTGTGTGTCTGCGTGTGTGTGTGTGGGTGGGACGGGGGGTGTGCTCGGAAAAAAGTCAAAGTAAAATTTGCCAGACAACAGAAAAGGCGAACGACCCTTTTCAGCGCCAGACGACGCCAGTACGTAACTGCCATACGGGGAAGTGGCTGCAGCAGACGCCTTGCCAATGCTGCCACAAAATGTTGGGGCAGGGCTCGACGCAGCCGCCGCCGCCGCCGCTGCCGCTGCCGCTGGCACTGCTGCCGTTGCTGTTGCTGCTGCTGCTCATTATCCTTTTCGCTTTTCATACATAAATCGCTGACGCGTTCAATGAACTTTTGGGCACGTACGTTGCACGGTCGTCGGCTTTTGCCGGCTGCTTGTGTTATACACACCCAATACGGAAAGCGAAACACACAAACGACAGGACAACGACAGCAAAAGCTGTACACAATGCACAGCAGACAGCAGACGACGACGACGACGAGGACGACGACGAGGCGAACGACAGGCGATACGAAGGTCCTGGTAGTGGTGCTGGTCCTGGGCCTCGCTTTGGGTTGTGGTCTTGACAGTGTGCAATTTGTGCAGTGCCAGGCGCTGCCCCTTGGCGTCAGCTGCGCAGCGACTGCGGGCAAGGACCCGGAGTGCAGCGGCGCAGGCGCCAGCGCACAAAATTTCACTTTTAATTTTTTGCACTCCAGCCATTCAGACGGGACAGGCGATTCGATTTCGATGCGTGCAAGCGAGACAACAATAGCAGCAGCAACGGCAGCAACAGCAGCGACAGTGGCTGAGGCAGCGACTGCGACGTCTGCCGCTTGTTGTTGTTTGTGTCTGGCGTGGAGTCAGGACACTCTGCTGCTGCTGCTATTACTGGCTGCGAATTTCGGAAGGTTATTGAACTGCCAGCAGCAGCAGCAGCATTGGCAAATAAAAAAAAACTTTCACAGAACATGAGGCAAGCTTCGCGGTGCGCTAGGACATGGTCAGCGCAGCCGCTGGCCAGCTAAAGCAAAAGGAAAAGTATAAATTTATTAACTAGCTGCATTGTATTTACCTTATTTCTCGATTTGTTTGTTGCACAAGAATTTTGCTATTTTGCTATTTTCTTGCTGTTGCTATTGCTGTTGTTCTTGTTGTTTGTTGTTTTGGTTTGTCTCAGTCTCATGTTTGCTCAAGTGTTGGCCAAAACGCATTTTAAACGCGATTTGAAGAAACTGATTATCGCAAAAATATCGCGAAAATAGATACGATAAAAGTATAGAGTTCTATGGCCGTATGAACACATTGCCACGGTCTGTTTTCTCTGTCCAATCGCTGCGTTATATATATAGATACTATACATATACACACATATATATATATGTATATATATATATATATAGACAGAGAGCCTTATGCACTAGAATCTTACACTTAGACGGAACTAAATCGATTTGCTTGAACACTTTTGTGGTATATCATTTGTATAATTTGCAAAATTACTTAATAAACTATTCGAATTTCGTTTATTTCATATTTATGTTTTATTTATTATTTTTATAATTTTTTGTTTTTTTTTTTTATTTTATTTTTTTTATTTTTTTTTTTTTTTGTTGGTCCACGCGGCGCGGCTGCTACGCCTGCCAGACATGACCTGCCCAACGCGCTAACATCCCGAGTCAGGACTGAAGCGACTGCCAATTCACTGGCTGCCATTTGACCAGCCCGCTGACGCTGTCGCTGCTGCTGTTGCTGTCGCTGCCGCTGCCACTGCCACTGCTGGTGCTGCTGCTGCTGCTGCAGTTGCAGTCGACGCTGCAGCCCGAGCAGACAGTAAACAAGCAGACATTCTAAAGACGACGGGGGCTGGGTGAGTGGGGACCTGAAGTGGGGTTGGCACTTGCACTTGGCATGAGCTGAACTCGCGCATTTAACAATAACAACAATGAGCAGGCAGCGCTACAAGGGCGGCGTCCATCGAAGTCGAGTTGCGTCTGCAGTGCAGTCGGCGCCACGCTAGGGGTTGCTGCCACATGATTGTAGGCGCAAAAGCGGTTGGGTGGGGCGGCAGCGGTCTCTCTGTTGTGTGTTGTGCAGCGCTGTGGTGCTGTGGTGCTGTGTGCTGTGATTTTGCAGTGGTTTCACCACGGCAGGCTTATTGGGCTAGGTCTGTGCACGAAAGGCGCTTGCAAAGCTAGCAGGAAATGCATGTTTGCCGTTTAGAGCTTAGCATAAATGAGGAAATAGCCAAAGAATTAATTGAGCAGAACTATGATTAGGGAACTATGCAAATGAGACACGCCAGCAAAGGGCCATGGCTAATAATTTCCATATACTATATTTTATATACATAAAATTAGACCTTGAAAACTCTATTTGAGCTCTCTGTTGACAGCTTAGATAAGATTTTATAGCTATATTTAGCTAAAGAAAATAAATAACATTATCTATAGCAACATTCTGCTTATAGTAAAACTTATCTTATCTGAAAATGTGCTAAGTAAACTATTTTTAACTGCATTTTTTTTTGCAGTGTAGCCAAACTGCATTAGAACGCAGCGTAAAGCTCTACAGCTAAGCTCTCTCAAATGCTCTCGCTCGCTCTCTCTCTTTCTGGCTGCACGCCTTGCCGAAAGGGTTGATTGCATTGTCTATGCCCTGTTGACAGTTGACAATGAACTACAGAGCAGAAACCGGAAGTGCTCACAGTGAACAGCTCGAGCATTATGCAAGCTGCAGCAGCTAAAGCTCTCAGACAGAAGCTTTTATCTCTGAGTCTTCAAAAGACTTACTAACGTCTATTAATAATATGAAATTTTAAGCACGTTTTAATGGCCAACTGTAAAAAAAATGAACATCAAGAGAAGCGAGTACAGAAGTCATATAAAATACCGTTACCCACGCACACACACACGCACAGCGAGAGCTGTGTGTTTAGTGTAAAAGTCATTTTGTCATAGTCAAATAACAATTACTTCGTGGCTCGCATAACGTAATGCCGCTTGATAACAATTACGTATGCATGGCGCGTAAATGAGCATAATTTCATTTGAACAATACAAAGAGCAACAACAAAAGAGTCAGCGTGTCAGCGGCGTATCCAAAAAAAAAAAAAAAAAAAAAAAAAAAAACTAGTATGAGCGGCCCACCCACTGAAGTGCGCTGATCGGCGGCGCGCTTTTTTTTGTGTGTGTGTGTAATTTTTTTTTATCAGCTCAGCTCAATGTCACAGTCAATGCACAAAGGCAACAGCAGCAACAATGCTTGCCTGCATTTACTGCTAGCAGCACAAACGCCACACGCGATAGTGTCGAAACAGCAACAACAACAACATGACACACAACCTGTCGCAGCAAAGTTCAACAAAAGCAGCAGCAGCAGCAGCAGCAGAAGCTACTCAGCCGCCTCGGCGCATGCGCTTACGCTCTGAGCGCTCAAACGAGCACACACGAAGCCGCTCTCCGCTCACCGCGCGCTCTCGCTCACACGCTGCCTCTCTCGCCTGTGTCTGTGTGTGTGTGTATGTGTGTGTGTGTATGTGTGTGTTGCTTTGGTTATAACGCGCTTGAGTAGGTCGGTCATTGAACTGGCGAACTTGTTTTCTTTTCATGCCTCTTTTGCTGCTTCTTTCGCTTGATTCTTTTGCATGGCCATTGCACACTTTCTTCCTGGTGCGCATTCTCTCTTAAGCCACCTGTGCGCGCGCTCTCTTTATACCCGCCCGTACTCTTAAGCGTAAGCTATGCTGCTGCTGCTGGTGCTGCTGTTGCTGTATAACTAACACTGAGCATGACTTGCGTGTCTTGCAATTGCAATGCGTGGCAAGTGCATGTCAGTGCCTGCAGCTAAAGCTATTGCTGCTGCTGCTGCTGCTGCTGCTGCTGTTGCTCTTGCTGGAGCCTGGGCAATCAGCCGAGCCACAATTCTAATTGCAGCAACAAAGAAAGCAAAAGGCACAGCCAGCTAGCCAGCCAGCCACGGGCAAAGTCAATAACCTCTCATTGCCGTTGCCAGCAACCGCGGCAAAGAGTAAGAGTGATTTGATTCCCTTTTCATGACGTGACGGGCAGCCTTAGAAGAAAAGACAAAAAAAAAAATAAAAAAGAAGTGCATCGACAGGCCAAGCGCATTGACTGTAGATATACATACACGTGTGTATGTTTTGTGGAACTGCAGCCAAGAACTTGTTGGCGTCCGCGGCACCAAGTGCAAGAACCTCGAACACACACGCCATGTGCCCATGAGCATTTGCCAGTTGAACGCCCTTTTCACGTCAAATGATTCCCTGATGCCGATGCCGATGCCGATGCCGAAGTGGATGCCGATGCTGAGCTGCCTTGCCCAAGCCAGGCCCGGCCCATCCAGACCATTGCCAAGCCTTTGCCTGCCTGTACCGCCGCACAACCTGCCCCAACGCGCGAGCCCACCGCTGCTGCAGCAAGGATGGCTGCAGCCACTACGACTAAATTGCAGCGTTGAACTGGTTTTGTTTGCTCAAGCGGCAGATTCACTTTTTGTTTGGTCGCGCCCTTGCCAACATTCATTCTAATGCTAGGCTCCTCTTGCTGTCTATCTCGCTCGCACATTGGCTTCAGAAATGAAAACGAAAACCGTTGCCAGGCTAGATTGAGTTCGTTGCCTAAGTCTTTTGTTTGGTCGCGCAGTCATTGAACTCGGCCAACTGAAGCGTGTGTTTGCCTACGCTTCAATATGTTTATACTGTATGTGTATGTGTGTGTGTATGGGCTTGTGTGTTTACATAACGTAATGCCCAAAAAAAGCTTTCCTAAATGCGTGCCAAATATCGAAAGCAGCAGCAGCAGCAGCAGCAGCAACGTCGACGCCAACGACAACAAATCATTGAGAGCAGCTTCTGCTGCCGTCTCATTTGAATTGCTAAACAACCTTTTACCCGTCCGCCTGCTGTTTCTATAATATCGAGCCCTGCCCCCCTCACAGCTGATCTGTCATTCCACATGCCATTTAAAATCAATTACAATTGAAGCTATTGCTTGCGACTTTAACAGGTGGCAACTGCGTCTTCGGCCAGCTGCAGCTAATGACCTTGATATTGAAATTGAGCTTTGCCTCTGACTTTGCCTTTGCCTTTGTGCGGTTGTTTGGCTTTGCGTTTTCGTTTGCTTTTGCATCTTGACTTTGCTTTTACTTTGTTCATTCATCTTGACGTTCGCGCCACGTTTCGATTTCATTTCAAATTTGTTTTTGTTTAGACAATATATCACAGTTGATATTGTTGTTGTTGTTGCTGTGGCTGTCTCTGTTGTTGTTGTTGTTGTTGTTGCTGATGTTACGGCGAGTCATTTAAAGTCAAAGTCAAGGTTTTTCTGCCTTACGTCGCCAATTATTTGCTCGTCTCTCTCTCTCTCTCTCTCACACATACACACATAGTATATAAAGTTACCAACATATATATAACTGTGTATATATGTGTGTTTGCCCATTTGTTGTTGCTGTATATTTGTTTAAGGCCAGAAACTGGTTTTTGTCTAATTATTTTTGTTGCTCACTTTGCTAGGTTTTATTTTTATATAATTTGTTTTTCTCTTTTTTTGTGAGTGTGATTATTAAAAATATAATATATAATTTTTCTAATGAAATGCTATCCACACCTGTCAGCTCTTCGGCATTGAGTCAACAGAAAGTAGTCGAGGCATATTTTGTTTTCTCATTTCTATTTCAAATTTGCATTTTTGCTTTTTGTTGCCTAATGTCTGATTAAATTTCTCATAAATTCGTCTTAAGAACTTATTATATACCATTTTACTAGCCTGACAGACAATTAATCACCGTTTGGGCTTTGTGTGTATTCTTTGCAGTTACCTTGAAACTTGTTTAGCTCAGCCCACGGGATGATTACATAATACTTTTATGCATTAGCATAACTCACACTAGAAAGTCTTCGTCTTCGTAGGATCAAGCATCATGGTTTATAAATAATAATAGCATAAATAAACGATCCCATCTTTATTAAGAGAAAGACACTTAACAAGGCAAATGCCTTGTCAATTTGTGAATAGAGTGTAAAAAGATAATTAGCTACAAATCTCACTTTGGCTTTTAAGATAAACAAGAATTTATAATTCAATTAAGAAAGCTTGCAAATTGGTTATGCAATTTGTCTTTCAATTCCGTTAATTTCGTTTGTTCTTATTTATTTCTTATTTCTTTATTTTGGTTATTATGTAATGCCGAAGAGAGACCAGGAAGCATTTGAAGTCAACAGACAGACAGACAATTAAACTGGAAGCTTGTGTAAGCAAATTATCATTAATCACATTATACGAGTCATTGCGCTATCGATTCTATTGTTTGGCTCGGCTTGACTTACTTTGAGGTTAGTTGGGGTTTTTTTTTCTTCTAACTACGATGATTGGAAGATTTTTAATTGATGATCAAGCGAAAAGTATTAACTATGTTCTATGGGAGACGTTGGACTGCTAACTACCTTTTAGTTACAATTGATTTTTAGTCGGCTTTGTTGTGATTGAAAATTTCTACTTGAGAAATTTTCTATTGAAGTGATCAAACAAATAGATTATAATCTGTTAAAATACTATATTTCTTGATAATTTTTCTACTCTAATATAAATGTATTTGATAATATATGATCTATGGTATATCTTTGAAGAATTCACGGCTCAATAGTTTAGAGTAAAAAAAAAAACAAAATTATCCATCTAACTACTTTGAAGCTATATTAGGATTTTGATCGCTTTGCTTGGAATATAATTCGATATTTATAGCTTTATATATGCTAAAAGATATATGTTTTATATCACCATATCTTGTTAAAGAAAATAGTGTTAAATATGCATATTTATAATATATTTAAAAATATTTATATTTATCTAACTTTTTATCATGTAGTTATACTTGACTTTAGCGCGCTTTTCTAGGCCCGATATCGATTTAATATATATAAATATTATATATATTCTATGTTCTATATGAATCATTCCGAAAATAAAAGCAACAACCTTATAGAACTCAAAACAATGTGCAGCGTTTGCTTCTGGTAAAATCCGAGAGTTGGGTCAACAAGTAGGCTAAGTCTTTTAGAAAGCTTTCTTTGCAGAACATTCGGGAATGTTTAAAAAAATCTGCTGGATGAATTTATGTGATAAGAAGTTTTAAGTAAAATCGATAGTATATATAGTTTTATTCAATATTTAAGAACTTTTTGAAATATAAATTTTTTTAAATATATATAAAAAATAGTCAATAGTTTAAAAAAGTTAGATTAAATGCAATAAAAAATATTAATAAAACTTACCATTTTTTTATTGTTTAAATGCATATCCGTGTTGTTGTTGTTGTTGAACTGCTGCTGCTGTTGTAGTTGTAGTAGATGTTGTTGTTGTTGTTGCTAATTTGAAATCCATTACGTAATAAATCCAAATGCTGTATTTGTTGCTCCCGCTGTTGTTGTTGCTTTTCAATATTAACTATTTAACACTATTTGTTATGCACATATTTTTTAAGGCACTTAAGTGCACAATTGGCTATGGGTTGAAGAGGGGTAATATGAACTAATTGCCTAGCTTGATATGTGTAAATATAGATGTATATATATATCGGATATATATTAGGCTATGATAACTAAGACAGTCTTATCAATCGATGCAAAAACACTTGAACAGCGAATCCGTAACTTTGTTGCACCTTGTTGTTGTTTGTTGTTGTTGTTTTATAGTTGTTGCACAGAATTTGCTTTGTTTGTTTGTAAATTTGGTAACTTTTTGTTGTCGTTGTTGTTATTGTTGCACTTCTACTTCTTCATATTCTTCTTCTTGCTGCGTCTTCTAAAAGCAATAAAAACGTAACGCGTGCTGCTTACGAAACCATGTCTCGATCGTTTTGTTGCTTACGGGAAACTGAACTACGGATGAGTCGCGTTGCGACTTCAATGTCGAACGGCAGCAGCAGCAGCAGCAGCAGCGACGTCGTTAGAGGCTTCTGAAAGCAGCAGCAGCAGAGCCTCGGCAGCAGAGACAGATAGACTTTTTTTCAGCATTTCATTACACGACTCGCACGCATACACAGACAGCTAAATAAAACCCACAGGCCGCGGCGCTGCCCGCTGCTTTCTACAGCGACTCTTCTTTCTCTTTGCACACAGACAGCAACAGCCGCGGCAGCTCAGGTGTCTCAGGTTCTTGATCACGCACACACACAGAGACAGGCAGGCAAAGTCGCTGCCGCAGTCGCTGCCAGCCCCTGCTGCCGTTGCTGCTGCTGCTGCTGCCTTCTTTTTACATTGAGGTATCTCTTCGTTTGTCTGTCTGTGTGTGTTTGTGAGTGTGGTGAGCGCAACAGGCCAGAACTTTCATTCAAGGTGAGTGCGTCGGCAGAGCTGCCAGCAGCGAGCAGCGAGCAGCGCCATCTCTTTGGCATTGAGCATGAATATTGCTGGCGCTCTTCTTGCTGTTATTTGCCGCTCTCTTTGCGCTTTTCGCAATAGTTCTAAACGCCTCTAACACACGTCGTCAAACGGCCAGTGAGCGCAAATTGAGCATGCGAGCGTAAAATTACAACATTTTCAAGGCTTGCGGCAGCAGCAGCAACAGCAGCAGCCTCAGCAGCATTGATCTTGACAATTGGCGCTCACGTTTATTTGTTGAACTCTTCTAACAAGTTTAGAATCTGCGCAAACCAAGCGCGACCGACCGCCACTTGTTCTCATTCTCTTAACCCGTTTCAAACACTCACTCACACACTCACACGCACTCACACATATTTATACGCCGCTCTGCTGTTGCGCTCTCACCCACTCTCTGGCCAGGTGAATAAAAATTGTGCTCAGCACTCGCACTCACAATTGCATGTAATTGGTCGTCGTCGACGTTGTCGTCGTTGTTGTTGCTGTTTGTTTGTTTGTTTTGGCGTATTAAATTTCATGATGCTATAATTGCATATTGTAATGGGCGAACGTCTCAACTGTGTTGTTGTTGTTATTTGAAGCGGTTGCTTGCCCAAATTGGAGCTGGCGAGTTGTCATTTTGCATACATAATTTATAATTGTATTAAGGAAACAAATACTTAAAATATGTTAATTATATAGGCTCAAATAATTGTTGTTAGTTCCCGAAATACATTAAGACAATCTGAAATAGAATCAAATATATGTATTTGTTTTTAAAGCTGAAAAAAGATTTTAAATATATTTTAGTCTTCATATTAAATAAGATTAGAATTTAATGTTTTTAATATTTAAAAAAATAATATTTTATAATAAATATAAATTTCTATGAGTTGTTATCAATTATTAATATTGATTAATATTGTAGTAAGCTTCTTACAAATAATATTTATATTTTTTGTATATTTAATATTCATTAAAAACATTTTTAAAATAAAATAAAAATGTTTATATTTTATTTAAAAAATAAACAAATATTAACTTAACTTTTGTATTTGTTTATAGATGTTTTAAGTGCGAAAAAACAAAAATCTCTTAGGGAATGTAAAGCAATATATCAAACAAGTTTTATTTACAATTTGACTTCTAATGAGCTTAGGAAATCTCTAATTAAAGCTCATTATCGTTTCTAAATACATTTTAATAACGAGCAACATGCGCCAATTATATAAAAGTAGATTTACATATAAATATAAAACCTAAATAAAGTGCGTAATGAACAGATATTTACCATTTGGGCAGACAGATTCGGTAAGTCGAATTCAAGAGTTGGCTAAATAAAAGGGCGGCAAATCAGCTAAGACAATAGATCAAATAAATGCCAAATCATTATTTACAACAAAGACATTAAAATGGCAGCTAATTGAAACTGGTATTTACATAACTAAAATGTAATTAACAAAGGTAGCTGAGCTTTTCGATAAGCTGCGGGCATTGAAAAAATAACCAGCATCTAGAAGCGAATCGCCATTCGCGGCGAACAGCTAACATCTGATAGTTGCCATCCGGCAATTTGGTAAGGTAATCAATATTTTTAGCATTAACTGTGCTCAACCTTGAACCTAGTGAGGATTATGAAACGAATCAAAAGACACGCACAATAAATCACCTGGTGGGATCAGAAGATCTAAGAAGAAAAAAATAAAGCTCATAAAGCCTATAGAACTAAAGTTCTTAGGCCCAGCCGCGAAAAAGTCATTAGCTTTGCAACACTTACTATCATTTTCTATAAATAACAATTAAGGCATACAAAAGTTGATTCGCTCAGAACACGACGCGACGCAACGCGACGCTCGCTTCTAATGGACAATGGCGAAGAGAGAACCAACTAGAGGAAAAAGAAACGAACGAACACAAGACACGCTCAAGAAACTTTGGGAACCGTGGTCATTAGAACCTAGTGTTGGTCGTGAGGCACATAGAAAGCAAAAACGCTTCAACACGGGGTCAATAAATTCTTAGACAAATAAAAAAAAAAAAAAAAAAAAAAAAAAAAAAAAACAACAAAATGAAAAATCTGAAAAAAAAAAAAGAAGTTGAGAATTTGAAGAAAAAAGAAGGAACCCGCCCAAAAAGGCAAAGCCTGAGCACAATTATAATATTTAGTAAATAAATCATCATTATATTTGTCGGATTGTTGGATTGATGAGCGGAGCGTTGATGATGATGAAACGCAGTTGGCTTCAGAACTTTCAGAATTTTGAGCAATCATTCCGACTAAACGTAAATATTTGCTATTTGCATAAAACTATTGCGTCGTGAGTGGGAAACAGAAATATTCCCAATCGCTAAAAACAAGTTAGTATTTCGGTTATCTTTTTACCCCTTTTTTTGTTGGCTTCAGCCATAATTGAAAGTAAAAAATAAATATAAAATGCCTATCGAATGAAAAGAAAAAAAAAAAAAAAAAAAAAAAAATGTTGTCAGCAGGCAAAACAAGTGCGTTTTGGGCCTATACGCAGTTTATATGTGTTATTTAACACACATACACAGAGAAAAAGATAGAGAGAGTATGAGAGTGGGAGAGTTGGGAGAGAGAGAGAGAGAGAGACGGATCCAGTCCGGAGTCCGCACGTTAACGTCGCCCGCTTTTATGGCTCTTTCATTTTGATGGCTCTTTCATTTCTTTTCATTTCATTTCGAGCCAAGTTTATTTCAAGCTCACGCACCCAGAGAGCCACATTAAGATTGTATGCGTGTGTGCGTGCGCGTTTATTTTTTGGTAACAAGTTCAATGACTTCTTGAAACCAAAAAATTTTTGGTTGTTTCGTTTCGGTTTCTGTTTGGTGTGCGTGATGCGAAGGGCGGAGTGCGGGATTCGAGGTGCTGCTGTTCATTTCTTTTATTTTCATTTTTTTTGGTTCTTCTTCGCAGTTTTTTCGTTCTTGTTGTTTTCGTTTTTTATACGTTCGTTTTCATTGCTGGAGTTCATTGGCCAGCAGCCAGCCACACTTCAATAAATAAATGATGGTAGCGCAGCACCAGCAGCAGCAGCAGCAGCAACAGTCCATACAAAGAGCACAAGGGCTTTAAGTGCTGCCGAAATGGTCATAAATATGCTTTTTATTTATTACATTTCATATTTAAAATTTTAACAATTGTTCTTTATTATTTTTTCATTTTATTTTATTTATTTTTTGTTTGCTCTATCTGTAAGTTTGTTGCCAGAGTCTTTTGTTTGCGACGTGCTGCTGCGGGTGATTGATTACTGAAATTAAATAATAATTTATATGAATTATTTTGCATGACTGGGCTGGAAATGAAATGGAGTTAACTTTAATTTCATTGCTTACCAAATCAACCAAATTATTCAGGCTGAAAATTTGATGTTGAAAATAAAGTTCGTTGCCTAAGTCATTTGATTAGCATGCAAATAAATTTGGTTCGAGTTGACAAATTTACAGTTATGTTGGCTAGAACTCACACAAATAACTATAAAGTAGCAAATATTTACTTAGCTTAAGCAAACAACGTTCTTTTATCTTAAATCAATAAAAGTAAAGGACTAGCGCTTAAGTTAAGCATCAATCTTAACCCCAATCTTCCAAGAAACTATTGTTGTTGTTGCTGCTGTCCCTTGTTGTTGTATCTGGTTGCTGTTGCATAGCCAAATCTGGCAGAAAATATTTGTTTTTTTTTGCGCTCATTGTGCATAATGGTCACTCATCAAATTATCAAGTCAGCTACCTGACACTGGCAACAGTTGCTGCTGCTGCTGATGCTGCCATCAATTACTTTGTATCACTGCCAACTGAGTTTTGGGCTGCAGTTTTTGGTCTACTCTAAGTGGATCAGAGCGATAGACCCGGCATTTGATTATGCAGCACAGTTGCAGCTGTAGCTACAACGGCTGTTGCTGTTGTGCCCACCCGTTGGGGGCGCGAAAGGTGCTAAACACACGCGCCAATTTTGCGGTAAAAGCTCTCACCACACACACACACACACACGCACACATAGATAGTAGTTTAATAGTCCCGTCTGTGATGGTTCTAAGCGATGTTCGAGCTCTGGAAGTCGCTGGCGTTGTCGTCGTCGTCTTGGTTGCTGTTGCTGTTGTTGTTGTTATCTATGTGCCAAACCTGATTTACTTCATGATTATGTTTGAAAAATTAGGTTAGGAGCAATGAACTTGCCATTCGTCAGAAGATGCAGACAAAGTGAATGTTTTGTTGCCAGCAGTGTGTGTAATTGTGTGTGAGTGTGTATTAGAGTTTGTTTGCTATTTGTTTACCTTAATAATAGACACCTGTATAGTTCAATTTGAGGCAACGGATCTTAGAATATTGCTGATGTTGTTGCAGCAACTCTTTGAAAGTATTCGCAATCAATTTAAAAGCAACGACCGAGTGCAATCAGCGGCAACAGCGGCAACAACGTGTGGCACATTTGACTCCAAGATGTGGCGACTGGCCAGCCACGGAGGAGGCATTGGAATTCACTCTTTTCCGCAACGAAATGAAAAATGTGTGCTAAGCCAATGACCGACAGAAGCAGCAGCAACAGCAACAGCAACAAGCAGCAACAGCAGCAACAAGCAGCAGCAGCAACAGCAGCGGCAACAACTACAAGGCAAACAACGCACACAAAAGCAAAGTTAACTGTTTTTCTGCTAACACACGCGCGCACTCACACACATACAGAGAACTATAGAATTGAGTATTCGCAACTTCAAAAAAAGAGAGAAAGAAGAAAGAGCGTGAGCGAGAGCGAGAGCGCTGTGCCAAGTGTCTTGCCTTGGATCGCTGTCGTTGTCTTTGGCTATGGCTGTGGCTTTGCTTTTTATGCCGTTCTCGTTCTGCATGTCTTCGAGTGTTTGTCAATCCGCCAACAGCTAAAACGCCAAACAGCCAACGACCCACGCCACATACTCTGCCCCACGTCTTCACTCCTCCCCTCGAAACTCCCTTTGCAGTACTTTACATTGTTTTGTCTACTGCACTTAGAACACGCAGCTACTCCAAATGCTCTACATATGCCAGCAATGCAATGCAATTAAAATGCTAGAATCTAACGGCAAACAATGGGATAAGATGTTGCCAAAGTGGCAAAATATTTATCATTCAACATGTTGATTCCCAAGTATGGACTCTTGCTATGAAAAGTATAAAATACTTTTATATACTATTAGAATTTATTATACATTTTTTTATAGTAGTAGTGTATTTTATAATCCCAAAAATAATTATTTTAAATTTCGTTTTATATCTACAATTATTTTTAAAATTATTGAAATATATTAAAAACAATATTTTTTAAATTATTTAAATATTTAAAATAATTTTAGCAAATATTAAACTATTTACAAAACATTAAATTTATTTCTAAAATATTTTTACGATATTATAGAGTTCAAAAATATGAATTTATTTATTATTATTATTTAAATCAATTGACCTAATTACGCACAATATATTTCATATATCTATATATGAACGTTATCAAATTTCCTGAAAATTCTAATAATAATAATTCTATAACCAAAAGCCCACTCGAATTGTTCTTGCCTTTTCGTCTATATTTGAGTATTTATTAATGCAGGTTATTCGATTATTTGGCATTTTCGTATGTTCGGCCCATTCCGTAGCCTACGGCAGCACTTTATAATTGTAACAATGAACTCTTAAGCTGTTGTCGCTCTTGTTCCTCGGCTGTTTGCTCACAGCTCACTGCTGGCAACTAGACTAATGCTGATTGATGAATCGCGAAAATAACAGCAAATCTTGTTGACAGGCTGACAAGCTGAAATCGGATATAGACATTTGCAAATATGTTTGTTTGCTTTCGTTGCGCGCGAGTGTGGGAGTCGCGCACTTGGAGCTGACAGCCACTTGCATAATTATGAACCGTTAGAGCCGTCGCACGTATCCTGTAAGAGAACGCTCCCACGATTGCGGCAGCCCCTGCCGCTGTCGCTGAATGGGAATAGGTAATTACCAAATGCGACGCGCTAACTGTAAAGCGCGCAACAAAAGGATTTCGATTTCCTAGCAGCAGCCGCGACAGCCGGCAACTGGCACACCTGACGAAATCAAAAGCAAGCACAGTTATAAACGCGAAGCAACGCTATGCAACATGAGTTCCCTTGCAGTAGAGTAGAGTAGAGTAGAGTAGAGAGCACGGCAGGATCTGATCGTAATCGTTGAATCAATCGGCGCATCTGTCGGCGTTGTCCTTTTTTCTTTACGTTTTCCTTTTTCACTTTGCCCTGGGGTTGCTGCAATAGGGGAAACCAAATAATTTTCTATTGCGCGCGAAAATTCTCAAGTTTTTTATGTGTTTTTTATTGTGCGTTTGCCATCGACGTCGTCGTTGTTGTTGTTGTTGTTGTTGTTGTTGTTGTTGTGAGAACAGTCCCCGTTAAGGGTTTTACCTTTATAAGGTAGCATCTAATAATTATGTAATTTTAGCTCAATGCAGTCCTTAAGATTTGGGATAAAAAAAGGAAGTGTCAGAGTGCCTTGTGGTTACGATTGATGCGCCAAGTGACCGAGTTCCATTTGGATAGATATCAACGGAAATGACCTGGAAAAGCGCGCTCTACTTAGTTAAGGGAAATTCAACTTGAAGGTAAAGGGCTGCACAGGATGTGTGACCCATATTAGAGCGGAACTAGTAACCCATTTTCAAGTCTTCAATCAGATGTTGTATGTCGTCTTATCGTGAGTTGAGCTAATAAAAATAAAATGAAAACATTCACTGATACAGCAATTTGTCATGCGACATTTTTATCGCAAGCAAATGTTCAACAAGGCTGTGAAATATATATTTTTATGATGTTTTACTTTTTAGCTTGTCGCGCTGAAGATTTACAATGCAGCAGTTTCCTGGGATTCCAAATTTGCTACAGTGACGCAACATTTCGTCACGAACGCAGGTCAGTTAGGATGCGCGTCGGCGAGTCCCGGAGTCCACAAACAAATTTGGCCTTTGCCATTGTTTTGCATGTCTGCATCAGGGCCAGGCCATGGCCAGGGCCAAAAACAGCGACACGCGCATTTTGCGGCACGGCCAGGGGATAAACAACACATAAAAACAGTCCAAGGACTCATAACTTTCACCTTTATATATATATATATTTCTTCTTTTTTTTAAGAAGGTTGCGGTCATCAGTTTTTAGGAAACCGTTTGCGCAGGTAACTAAAAAGCGATGTGATTTTTTTTCCGCTCGGTCTGTTCTGCTCAGATTATTATGAAGTGACTTTTGAAATGAAATGAGAAGTGTAATTCCATATAAGTGTCTGAAATGCATGGAAAGTGAGAGAATAGAGGATAAGGCTAATATGCTGAGCATGTAGGCTGAGCGTGTGAAGCAGCATGCTGATAACGAGACAACCTCCTGGTATTAAAATAGAGAATTTTTAAATCAACATTTAGCTCTAGGTCGCTGTGAAATATATATGGTAATGGAACTTAGAATCTCTAAAACTAGAAGAAGGAATAGTCGAAATGTAATGAATATGATTTTATAATATTATAAACTGTCGAGCTCTATGAAATTTAAGAGAATTTAAATAATAATAATATGATGCAGCTATAAGCTATTTAGCTATCTTGAGATATGACTTAGAGCATATTGCTGACTAACTACTTAAGAACCAAAATATTCTATGAACAAATTTGAAAACATTCTATAGCGAAATCTATTAAGCAATTGCTGTCTTCAGTCTTCCCTGTCAAAGCAAACATTTTGCTAAATTATTGCGCTCTTATATCTCATTATGACTAATTTGAAAGTTTGAAATTTCCTGTTCTCATTGATTAGTCATTGATAAGTTGCATCAGCTGATCAACCCACGCAAATCTGATTGATTTCCGCATCATGATCTTATCGAACAGCATAAGCACAAAAGAAAGCAAAGCAAAGCAACGCCAGCCAACAGCTGGCCCCCCGTCCAAAATTATAAATAATATTTATACATATGTAAATAAATATATATCTGTTGATATTTGCGTAAGCTACTGCGACACACCTACAAAAAAACAATGAACAGAAGCGAAAAGTCTCCAGCTGCTATCACAATTGTGGCTTCAACTTAACAGCTTTTTGTTGTTGCTCTTTTATTTTTTGTAACTTCAGCTCAGTGTTTGCCCAATTCATTCGACATAATTCAACAAAATGCGAATATCAGTAATTTGTAGCCTCATTGCCCAGCGCTGACGCCTCTCGGCCATTCGTACCCTGTCCGGCTGCGTGGCTACTGTGCGTGTATCAAAGTGATTCACTTCACTTTTCAAAAACCAAGTCAAGAGCGAGAGAGTTGAAAGCCGTGCGGCGAGAGTGTTTCAAAAAGAAAAAGGAAAGAAAGAAATAAAAACAATCGTTAAGAACATTGTGTGCGCTCTTTTCCATTTCATTTTCGTCTCTTGGCCAAAAAATAAATAAAAATAAGCAGAAAACAAACAACGAAAATTGAGCTGGGCAGGTCAACAAACTCATCTCCCAGCCACGTTGTCGTTGTGCTTTTTTCGGCCAGTGCGTGAGGCAGTGCCAATGGGTGGGAGGGAGAGGTGAGGAGAGTAAGAGCGGGCGAGGGGCTGTGAGAGGTGAGAGGCTGATGTGTAAGCGCGCGGCCAACTGACTGACTGATTGCTGGCGGGACGCAGCGGGCTGAGCTGCTTTTGTTGCTGAGACTTGGCGCTCGTTTGTAACAGAGCATACATTGTTATTGTTGTTGTTGTTGTTGCTTTTGTTGTTACTGCTGTTTCATTATATATTTGAATTTTGTGCGTTCGTTGAACTCCAGTTTGGCAGCTCGTGCGAGTTGAGCAACAGTCTTTTAGTGGCACATCTTCTTCCAGTTGCTGGTTCTTGTTTTTATGTAAAAACGAAAGACTTAAGTAACGAACTTGAACCAAAGTAACTGGCAAGACATGCGCGACAATCGCGCACTGCCAGCTTGCATGCAATTTCAATGGAAACGCATTTGCCTACCGGGCAAGGACAATGCCGAAATTTACCAAGAAGTGAAAGGCTGCACTAATTGCCAAGGCGTGCGAGCCCTTTTTGGCTAGCTGGCTCGGCTCAACCCTTTGGCTAGAAATTTTATGGCTTTATGACTGTGTCCTTGCTTTAATTAAACCATTGTTAGACGAGCAAATGGACACGCTGCTGTTGCTGGTGCTGCTACCATTTCCGCTGGGTAAATCCTTTAACAGCGCATTTCCTGCGCAACATATGTGCAGCTCCGTTCCACTTGCCTTGGTTGTGTAAACATTACGAGTTTCTTTTCGATTTTTTTTTTTTTTTTTTTGTGTAGAAAATATCAATTTTCTTTCCCATTTCACGCAATCAAATGGCAGCGCCTCCACATGCTATCAAAATCTCACGTTGCCCCTCAATCAACTCAAAGAAATTCTTACCCTTGCCTAGGCCTAGCAACAGCACCTGACGCCGTGCTCAACATTGCGGTACCTGCGAGCTGCTGCTGCTGCTCCTGCTCCTGCTGCTGCTGCTGCTGCTGCCACTCGTATTCAAATAAAGCAACTCATGCTGCTGGGCTTGGGCAGGTAGGCAGGCATGTGAGCCTTAATCCTTGCTCAATCAGTCAGCTTCTGGCAGCAGAAATCTCATTTTCGTCAGAATGAAAATATACTTCTCAAGCGGATCAAAACGAAAGGATTACGGTAAAAATCCTGTTGTTGTTGTTGTTGTCTTTCAGTTCTATTGTTTGCGTGTTTATTGTTGGCTGCATTGTTCAAATGTCTGCCAGTTGTTGTTGCTGTTGTTGGTTGTTGAGCATTCTGTAGGCGTTGGCGGCGACGCGGGCGGAACTGCACGTCGTCTGTGGCGATTGCTTCATTTGAGAATTACGAGAAATTGAAAGGAGCAGCAACAGCCACTGCCTACGAGCAGCAACACACAGCAGAGGCAGCAGCAGCAACAGCAACTGACACAGCCTCCGCCTCACTCACAGCAACATAGCGGTTTTTCTTACTTTTGTTCATTATTTTCTTATTTAAATTTTATTGCTTGACTGGCGACAGGAAACTCGTTTTTAACAGCGTCGCGAACTCGTGTTTCGTGGTGTGATCAGCGCTTGCCTTGGCCACCGTGGCTATTATGTCAAAGGATGTGGATGCATTGTATTCGGTTGCATAACTGTAAATGCAAAACAGAACGCGTTCGCCCTCTCTCTCTCTCTCTCTCGCACTATCTGTGTGAGTGTGTGTGATAACAGTTGGCTCTAATGTGGAAGTAGTTTACTTGCGCCGTTCACATATGAAGATTGTGCTGAGCGGAAATCAATTATGAATGGGGCATTTTTTTGAAAGCTGACAGGCAGCTGACGCATAAGATGGCGTTAAAGGATTGCAGTACCGTTAGGTACGAAGCATCTGATGCTGACATGCTGCTAGCTAATGGAGCAGCTGCTTGATATACTGAATTTGCTTAAGCTCAATTGTAGGCAAAGAATTGAACTGAACTGAATTGGTTAAGGTATTTGAAGTGGACTCAATATGCAAATCTATATAGAATTGATTTATATTTATCTATTGCTTCATTCAAATTATATCATATTCCATACACAAACAACTGGAGGCCTTTTTATTTTGTGCGTGTTTCGTTTCTAAGTTCGTGACCAGCTACAAAAATTCTGGTTCTAGACAACAGAAATTAATGAATACACGAAAAGTCCATAAATTCATCAAGCTGTGAAAATGAAAACATGAAAATAAAAATTCACGGCTTTATTCAATTGCCCCCACGACACGTGCCAGGCGACTATAAATAATCACACACAATCATCGCTTCCCATCATAAACCCATTCGTAACCCACATCTGCAAGTATTTTGAATAAAACTAATTTAATGGACAAACTACAAACAAAATTCATTGCTGAATATCTTATTTATTAAAGTATCTTCATAAATCAATTTTATATATTGGATTTTCAGGTTTGAGTGCGAGTTTCTGCTCGTTTACAAGAACTCAAGAACTCGAAAAAAAAGTAGAGTTAATATGCTAATCGAATTCAGCGCCAACTTGAAACGCATTCAAAATCTAGCTAGAAAACTTTGATTAATGACATTGCCAATTTAAGTCTTCGCGATAGTCAGATGTGTCTTTGAGTATCGCATTTCCATAAATCTACACACTAGCGCAAGCTATACAAATACATATATATGCATGAATTCTCACAATAGAGCCGAATGAGTTCCGAATGAGTTCTTTGAACTCTAGTCCGACTCGAGCCGCGACTACATCTATTATGTCTTCATAGCTGCCCACCAAAAAAAATAATATAAAGAATAAAAGCTGTGCTGCCAAAGAAAACGAAATAACAACATGACATAAAAGCAAACTAAATGAAAAAAAAAAAAAAGTATATTCAAAAAGCTAGAAAAGTTCATTCGCCCCATGGCGGACAAATTAGAAAAATTAATACACCGCTGACTTTTCAGAAGCCCCCACGTAACCCCTCCGACCCTCCCCCATATGAAGCCACGCAGCGAAGTGCGTCAAGTTTTTTATGTAAGACGCGGGCCGAGAATGTAACAAACAGCGTAGTCTGAACTTTTGGGTTTCTTTTTCGGGCAGTTCATTGACCACAAACAAAAACTAAACGAACCAAAAACAACAGCAAAAACAACAACAGCAACAGCAACAGCAACAACAACAACTCCAGTGCCGTCTTCAATGTGAACTTTAACACGAAGATTTTTGGTTAGAATTGGAAAGAACTGCCAAGAGCTAGAGCCACAGAAGTAGCAGTTGCCATGGATGCCGACTTAGTGCCAAAGAAAATTACTCAATTGCCGTTTGCAGCGGAGCTGTGTCGCTTGGGGTCTCGAGCCTGTTCACTCGGTCATACTTTCAAATTGCAGTTGCAATCGCTGCAGTGCAAAAGAAGAAGAAGAAGAAGAAGATGATGAAGAAAAACAGCAAGCAAGCTGGCCAGAAAGAAAGCCTTTCTTTTTAGCCTGGCCAGCAAACTGGTTGGCCGCCAGGCAGCGCAGCACGGCAACGGCGGCCAAGCTGCATTGCCAAAGAGAAAGATTCGCATAAGCCAATGAAAGTATCTCGCGTTGGTTACACTCTCTTGGCTTAGTTGTTGCTCTAGCCATCGTTGTTTGGCCGTAGAATGTTTCTACATAGATTTTTCACTAGCGTCGTCGCTCGACGGCGCCGTTGCGGAAATGTTTATCTACATCTCTGCCACAGTCTTTTCTGCAGTTCAAGCGAGTGCGTTGAACTTGCCGCTGGAGCCAGCCAGCATACATACACACACACACACACACACATACATGAACAAAGTGGAGTAGCAATACACGAACACAAAACCCAAACCGAACTTGAAGTTGAAGCCGAAGACGATCACGAAGTTGCAAGAATTGAAAATAATTACGAAGCTCAGTATACCCGATGTACGACCGAGCCCCAAAAAAAAAACAAAAACAAAATGAAACAATTCCCGAGCTCTCGCATTATAATGCGGCACACGCATGTGTGGAGCAGCTGTAGCCGTGCAGCAGGTTTGAGCACACCTTGGGCCATTACATTTGTTACAGATTTCGGCTGAGTGATAAAACTGATCATCAAAATGCTATTACGATTGCATCTTCTACCACAAGGCGAGGACCATAATATCGGACATCAGCTACAGCGTAGGAGCCAATTCCAATTGTTTCACTTGCCACTTGCTGGGAATTCTAATAGAATCTCGCTCATATGTAGGTCTTCGCATGCCAAAGAATTTCTTGCGGCTCTGCAGATCTGGCGATAAATTCAACAACGTGAGCTGGGAAACAAATGGCAAATTATTATTACATGGGCCTCAACTATGATTATTATTATTATTATTATAGAATTGCAGACATTAATTGTTAATCGCAATTTTAGATCTGTTAAAAAGAATTACTTTAAATGAGAGCATGGCTAGAGCTTTTATTTAATTTATAACTATTTATTTTAACAGTTGAAAATTACAAAATTTGTTATCTTTAATTACATAAGCTTTGCACTCGAAAGATATATTAAATAGTAAAAGAATATAACTTCTGTCAGCTAAAATATTCGCAGACTTATTGAAGAAATGAAGAAGAATTGAGGTCCAATTTATATATAGAAATATGCATATATTAAAGCAAAATTAGAATCCTCAATTCTAGAGGCTAATATAAAAGGCAAATAGAATAAAAAATAATATAGAAACTTGAATCAACGGATAATTTTGCTATAAAGCAGAAATAAGTTAAACCCTGAACTGGACCCATCGAGAATTAAGTCAGATAATAAGGTATGCCATCAGATATAGAATTTTAATTGAGAGCCTAAGCTTTAAAGCAAATAGAGGCTAGAAATAAAAAACTCATTCTAAGGCAGATGTAGGTTAGAGCCAGGTAAACTGTGAGACGGGCTAAGAAATCAAAAGTTCGAACTGAGTTCATAAATTTAGGCTTAATGCAAAGTAAGGGCTTAAACTATCACAAGCAATAAGAGAATGCAAACATTGAAAACAAATCTAAAAGCTGATGAAGACTGCATTTATAAATAGGCTTCACAATTAGAATTTCCCAAAGTATGAATCGCACAATTTGAGCCTTTATGAAATTAGGCTAGCTCCAAATCATGTAAATTCTGCTTGCAACCCTCAAACTAGTTGCCCCACTTGTCCGGGCACTATTGTGATGTCTAATACATCAAGCAGAAATCCCCCTCGAATCAAATTTGTTTACAATTTTGTGCTATGCAGAGGTTCAGTCACATTTGGCCCTAATCAAAGCAGAACAGATTGCAGGTCGCTGACTCACAGACAACGACGACGACGACAACAATGAGAAGAAGCCCGGCTTTATGCGTTGTCGTGTCATGGTCAAAATTTCCATAACTCTGAGACAAGTTGTTTGTGTCTTGTTTGTGCGTATTTGCGATTACACTTTCGTCACTGCAGCCGCAGCTGGAGTTGTGGCCAGTTGCTGTTGCTTGAGCTGTTAGCCTAATTATACAATTCTCCGATACCGATTCCAATGAAAAGAAACTCTGTCAAAAAAAAGAGAATAAAACAAAAATTTGCCGTTTTGCGTTTGCGTAAACAACATGACTCAGCCGTAGCCAGAAAAGTGCTGCCAGTTGGTTATCAAGCGAGTTGAGTGTTGAAATTTGGCCAGAAGGAGGGAGCTGAACGCAGGCCTTTTCTTGAGCGCGGCACAGAAGTCGTTGACTCCGTTGCGGCGCTGTTTACACGCCAAATTATTACAGATGAAAAACGAAATGCTGGGAGTTTCAACAGCTCCGCTGCACAGGTTCAACGACCGTTTTTGTAATATGGCTCGCACGCAGAGTGCCGAGCGCTGAGCCAAAGCTAAAGAGAACCTTTTTGGCGAATAAGAACGTGAATTTAACGCAAAACAAAGCGGGCGACGAATGGCCAAGAAGTCTTTTTGGAGCCGAGCAACAACTTTCACCAATTTGTTTTGCTTTCGCAGTTCTTTCGCTGGCAGGCGACGAGACGACAACAATTGACTCGCTGTCAATGCGCCAAAAGCGTCAATCCGATCAGCCATCAATATCAGCTCATGTGTGTGTGTGTGTGTGTGTGTGTGTGTGGGTAGCTGTGCTGTCTTAGAACTCATTTGCTTTTTGGTCGCCCAAATATGTCTCATTCATAACTTTCCCATTAAAAGCTAATAAAGCCGCTTGCAACTTCCGCTCAGACGAAATGCCGGAAAAGTCGCGCATTTGATTAGCAGCCACACACACGATCTACACTCTTCTCTGTGTGTGTGTGTGCTATGTGGCACAAAAGAACGTCACGTTCGGGCCCTGCCACACAGGCATGCCCGCCTGGCTACACACATACCCGCCCTCTTTTTGAGCCAGCGCTTGCTAATCAAATGTCTTCCCAACCGCTCGTTCGCTATCCCCCTCTCGCTCGCCGGCGCGCTGGCGTTCTATCTGCACGTACAATGTTCTGGCCGCGTCTTCCAGAAGCCTCCGCTTCGTAGCGGTTAGCTTACGGTACTTTTCGTTTTCATTGCACGTCAGCGCGAGAATGTTTAGCCTAGATTCGAGCGCAGGTTCGTTGAACTGGCTGATAGCGACAGCGAACTGAACCGAGCCGAGCGCCGCACCGAGCCGAGCCGAGCCGAGCTTTGCTTAAGCTTCGGCTCGCAGCCGTTGCGGTTTCGGCTTTGTACGCCGACGCTCTCGTTTGTGGCTCTGCTGCTTCTTTTGTTTGCATGCGCCAACTCCAAGTCCAAGTTCTGGCAAGTTCGTTGCCTAAGTCTTTTGTTTGGGCGTTGCCATCGTGCACGGTTTAAATAACTCCAATCAGATCCGCAAGATTGGGCAGCTTATAGTTAAGCAATGCCCAAATTCCAATACAAATTCAAACCAGAACCAGCCATAACCAATTTCGCATAGAATCTAATGGCAAACAAAATCGGTACAATGGCCGCGAGTCACCTCCAAGTGCCGCAGTGCAATCGATGCGGCCAGTTGCCAATGCAGCAGCAGCAGCATCAACAGCAGCAGCGGCAGCAACAGCAACAGCATAAGAAGCTGTTCAAGCCAATGACCGCAAGTAACTTACATTTGAAAAATGTGTGCAAAAGCACAGCGAAAGGAGCTGCATACACACACGCAGAAAGAGAGTGTGAGAGAGAGAGAGAGAGAGAGAGAGAGAGGCAGCTCTTGCAGCTTGCGATGCATTTTGCAGAATATAACAGTATCTGAACGGTAGCTGTGCCGCCTCGACGTCGCGGTTCTTTAGCCAATAGCAACAGCAACTGCAACAGCAACTGCCACAACAATTCTGCAATGTTTGCTGTTTGCCAAAGATGAAACCGGTCTAAGAAATATTTCCAAGAAAATTATTGAGGGAAAGGCGCAATGCGCTGTGCTGGCGAAAAATCTGTTTTGCTGCTTCTAGCTATTGTTGTTGTTGTTATTGTCGAGGCTAAAGTTCTCATCAACATTCTCCCATTTTCCACTTAATCATTACAAAAGGCATTTCAATTCCACAGTCAATTAATGGCATTTAGCTAGGGCTCAAAGCTAAAAGATTTGCCATGAAACAATTAAAGTTTTAATTAATTTTATATGACTCAATGGGAATTAAGCAGCGAGACAAATGTGTGAATACTATTCACTGAATAGATAAATTGAATAGATGATTTTCTGCATAAAAACACCAAGCTAAATGGAGAATCTATATTCCTTCAGATTTTCTTTACATATTTATATTTATCTCTAAAATTTCCACACCTTCAGCAACTGCAATTTCTAGCAAAATTCTCCTTCAAATTATCTATCAACCTGCTTAGGTCACGCAGTCGCCTTTCTTTCTAAAATCTTTGCTCGATGCTATCGCCTAGACAATCTGTGACTCCATTAAAGCCCCACACATTCCATTGACCACAAAATTATTTGCGCCATGTTATTTAATGCAATGTGAACTTGCCACTTCTTTGGCTTGCCTTTTTTTTTTTTGGGTTGCCTTGCGGCAGGCATAAATTGTGAGCTGTGCAACAAATTGAAAATTACCGTCAAATATTTCTCAAAGCAACTCAATAAGCCCACGTTGCACGTTGCCAAACTCAGCGCCATTATAAACCAAAACAGTAGAAAAAAAATAAATTCTAGCCACAAACAACAGTCAGAAAAAAAATAGGAAAAAAAAAGTTGCACAAAATGGGCAAAAGAACAACAAAAAATATATAAAAAAAAATATTCCCAGTGACCTAATTCTGCGCTCAGTTGCAGCAATCGCAGTTATTGTTGCTGCTGTTGTTGTTGTTGTTGCTGTCATCGCCATCGTAGCTGTTGTTAGAGTTAGTTGGCCTTTTTTTTATACACTAACAAAGATAGAGCGACAACCACTAGACAAGAATCTTGTCAACGTGAGAGGTTGTTGATCTATAACAATACTTCATAAAAATAAATGTATACAACAATAGTATTAAATCTATTTTAAATTTTTTTATAAAAAGTTTAAAATTATAGTTGTTGAGCTAAAAGAGATATTACTTTTGATAAAAATATAAAATCTATTTAGATTTGAAATTCGTATCGAGAGGATTGAAACTCTCAGACATATGCTAGCTCCTAACATGATTTCTCATTTAGAGAATTCCCATTCACTTTTCATTTAAGACTCGCACATTTTATTAAAATTGGCAACTCAACCAAGCTTACTTAGGGCATTCAATAGTTAGCTTTGCCAGTTAAATTTTCTCATTCTTATTTTTTTTTTTTGCAGCTTGTTGTCCCGGAAGTTCTATGCGCATGCGCATAGAGCGAGTCGCAGTTGCAGTCGAGGAACTGAGCTGGGAAATAACTGAAATTATATTTCTGCTGGCAGCATTAGAAAAGGCCATGGCTAAAAAGAAATTGCCGAGTGCACAGTGATCGCTGGGTTCGATTGCATTACACACAGCGACCACAGAGCGCGAGAGAAGGAGAGAGAGAGAGAGAGGGAGAGAAAGAGTTGAGCAGAACTTGCAATTGGAACGTTCGCCCAGCGGTCATTGGGCCGATTGGTCGACTCGCCACTTTTCTTTTGGCAGAAGAAAAAAACAACAACAAGCAGAGAAAAACCAATTTCCTTTCGGGCCAGATATGAAAATTACATATGAACTGCAACGTAGCTAAAATTCTGCTGCAGTTGGCAACGCAGCTCAGCTAGTTGAAGTCGCAGCGCCCCCGCCTCGCGCTTGACTTGGCCGCTTTTTTATGCTGTAACAGGAGCGTAATAAACACTCGCCTAACGGTGCTTTTGCAGCAGGCCAGAGAGTGTGCCAATGTATGTGTGTATGTGAGAGCGAATGTGTGTGTGTGTGTGTGACAGCAATAACATGCAACAGCCCCAGCCAGCAAAGCCAGAGAATAAACTTTTGCAGTAAGTGAAATGCTGAAGTGCATTATAACCGTACATTTTGCTCACAGACACACACACACACACACACGCAGACGGAGATTTTCGCATTGCAATTTTCCACATTTCTTTTTTTGCTTTTAACGTGGCTCAAATTCTATTGTATGGTTAGACAGCAAAATTTAGTGCCTGCGCCAGGTGGCAAGCCATTGGCTATTGATTTGAGCTGATTTACAATTTCATTTGATTGCTGATTGATGTTGAATTTAGAGAGCGAAGAAACGAGAAGTTACATGTTAGCTATAAAAAATGAATAATATAAATATAAATACATATATTGGAACAGGCAATAAAACAATATTTCACATTGAATTAAAGCTTAGTTGTATTTTTAAATATGTATTTATGTTATTATTATATTATTATATTTATTATTATTTATGTAATTCATTAATATGTATATATTATTTTCCATATTTATATTTTCTTATTTAAATATTGAATATGCTTATTATTATTTTAAAATATATATACACATTTATTTTCAAACATTTTATAAATAATTTTATATACAGATTTCATATTCATATTTAAAATACATGATTGAACAATTTATATAAATTAATAAGGCTAATGGCCTAGAGGCAGTATGAGGTCCATTTCTTAGAAAGTTTTCACATCTTCAACTACATAGCAACAGTTTAATATTTTATTGCTTATATAACAAGCTCAAAATAAACTTTAAAGACATTAAATTTTTAGTATGGATATATTTGAAAAAATATTTGAGATGCACAAGTCAATTTATATAAATACTTATAGATGGCAGAAACCTACTGAATTTTTAAAGAGGCCTAACAAAAATGATCTAAAATTCAAATACAAGATATTTGTGTATCAATGGAAACTAAAATAGAATTCAAGCAGCAGCTTAATATACAGCTTAATCTATTGCCTTGCCGTCTGAGCACTCTTACTTAAACCACATACAAAAAAGAAATACCTAAATCTTATTTTTTTTCCTTTATTAATTTTGTATTACACTAACCCCCCAAAAACAGTTGAATATCATTTATTTCGACAAGTTCTTGCTGGTTCTAGACAACTTTTGCAAATGGTGTATTCAGTAGATGCTGCCACAATATTGCGAATAGACTCGTTGAATTTATTTTGGCCTCAAGAGAAAGCAGTTTTTTTTCTATTGCAGCAACAACTGTAACTGCAACACACACACACTAACACACGCTCGATCGCTGCGCATGCGCAACTCGTTTTTTTTTTTGCAGCAGCAGCGCGTCTAGAATGCAATTTCTGTTTCTCTAGCGAAACGTTTGCCGTGCGCTTCTCACTGTCTATGTGTATGTCTGTGTGCGTGTTTGTATGTGTGTGTGCTTGAACTTTGAAAAGTGGGTGAATGTACAGTAATGTTTGCTGCATGCTGAATGCAGCGCTGGCGCTGTGGCTTCTTGTTGCTTCGGCGGCTGCTGTTGTTGCTGTTGCAGTTGCAAAAAAAAAAAAAAAAATACATGGCAAATTCGTGATGCACAAAGCGCTGGCGGCTCATAGAATTGGACAGCATCGAGTGCAGTCAGACTTTAGAATGCATTCGTTAAGGTCCCACAACGGAACTGTAATCAAAAGTAACAGTAAATGTTTGAAAGTACTTAAAACAGCAAATGAAACATTAAAGCTCATGCGAAAGCTTTATGCTTTCAAGCTTCCTTATCTGTGCTTTAGCTTGTTGCATTGAAGGCCACACCGTTTCATAAATTGGCACACTTATGCAAAGTCAACGACTCACGCACACACACGCACACTAAAACACACTCACACACACATAGACATATCGGCTAGTCAAAGTCGATGTCGTCGTCGTCGTCGTCTGGCAAGCAAGCGCTTAACGCGAGGCCGAAGAAAAACAGTTAACTTGTTTCGCGCGCTGAGCCGAAAGCAAAGCTGCGCTCAGCTCTATGTTGGTGTTAGTCTATGTGAATGTGTGTGTGTGTGTGTGTATGTGTTGCGTTGCATAACTTTCATGCCAACGCAGCCAGCGACGACTGGCCGCAAAGTTCATTCGCCTCGTGCACTCCATTCGCCAGCCTTAGCCTCTCTCTCGCTCTTGCTCTTTTACTCTATGCTCTTCACTATTCTGCCTGTTGGCTCTCTGCAACTAACTGCTTCTTAGGCTTTTTCTTTTTTGGCTCCATTTCTGTTGCGCTTTGATTGCTTTTCTCTTTTTAGAGCTCGGCTTTCGTTTGGTTTTCTTTGCCTCAAAATCTTTGTCTTGGGTCTCTTGAAAAGGAATGTTTGCCGTTGTTGGCGACGTTTTTTTTTTTTATTTTTGGGTGAATGTGTTTTGTATTTTATCTGTGGCATATGTGTGCGGCAACAGACGTATGCGAGATCTGTTGGCCGATCTGTGCAGCATTGTTTAAGGTCAGTTCTCTTACCTAACTTTGATTGCATTTCATTTTTTCTTTGTTGGTCAACAAACCATTTTTTCGGCCAAAGAGTCGACTCTTTTTCATTTTTTTTTTTTTTTTTAATTAGTTACGCTGAGTTCGGTGACCGAGCAGTTAAGTACCTATGATGCTGCTTGCGTAAAGTATCTTAGAAAATAACTGCATTACGAGGTGAGAAGATCAAACAGTCGTTAAGCGTCAAGTGTTGAGTCTCAAGTGTCAAACCTTTAGTGTGAGAGTCCAAGAAAGAAGCTGAAATGAAATATCTAATAAACGTTTGTTAGAAGAATAATATATGTAAAATATATATTAATAAAACAAAGAACTAATCATATCTAAGTTATGGATATCTTTGAACGATTTAATCAAAAAGATTATCATTTAAGTTAATATATAGCAAAGAACTGTCTATCTTTTATTTATTTCATTATATTCAGTTCCCAAATGAATATTAATATTTAATACATATTTATTTTTACAGTTCACATTGCACAATTGCAAAATTCTATAATTTTTCAATAAGTTTTCAAAGCGAATGCACGCAAAGTTGCACGAGAAAAACAATTAGAAAAGCTTTAAAGGCTTAGAACAAAAATGCATGCAACTTATACATAAACACACACACAAGCAAACAAAAGCAAATGCCAACAAAAACAGTGCAAATTGTGACGCCCCACCGAGCGAATGCAAGCACACACACACATACATACATAAGCACTGACGAATGGGAGAGGGAGAGCACGAGCACAAGCAAGAGCAAGAGCAAGAGCAAGAGCTAGAGCGCGAGCGTTAGCGAGCGAGCGAGCAGCAATGGCCGCGACAGCGGCATTCAACTTGAACTTTTTGCGCACTCGCGCGCTCACTCTCTCACTCACGTGTGCTCATTGGCTTGCATAGAAAATAATCAAGATCAAGTTTCTTCCGGCATTTGTGCATAATAACAAAAACTAGAGCTTTGCGCTGTAGCGGCGCAACTGTAAAGAGCGCGAGAGAGACAGTGCAAGAGAGCGCAGCTAAGAGAGCGGCAATGCAATAGCTTTTGCATAAGTTGAATGTGTGAGCGACTATATAAGTGTGTGTGTGTGTATGTGTGCTTTATGGCAAGTGCATTTGTGTGTTTGTCAGTCAATCTGTTATGATGTCACTGCCAGCGTCGCTTGACACTCGACCCTCTTAAAATTGCGGCCCCTCCCCCGCCCACGACCCTCTTTTGCATGTCTCAATTTTATGCATTTTTGGTTGTCGTATTTTTATGACGATTTTACAAAAGTTTTCCATTTGCTTGCCCAAAACGCAGCTAATTTTCACTCGCAGTGGAAAGCGCGCGTCTTCCTCAACGATGGCAACAAACTATGTATGCTATATGCAACTGCGTGTGCGTGTGAGTGTGTGTGCGCGATTCTTGGAACCGACGAAAACGTAGCAAAGCCAACAACAAGTTGCCACAGCAGCAACAGCAACAGCAACAACAACAACAACAACAAGTGCAACACGGTAGCAGCAGCAGTAGCAGCGTCATCGTTGCAAGCATTGAACTCGATTTTGTTTTCATTGCCGCTGAATTTCTAAAACGCAGCTAATTAGTCGAGAGTGTTTGTGTTGTTGTTGCTGCTGCAGTTGCTGATGCTGATGCTGCTGATGTTGTTGTTGGCTACGCAGTCGTCGCTTCTTTAGCTGTGTTCCACTTTTCTGGCAGTTTTCCACTTTTCCTCAGTGGCCGCAGCAGATTTCACACGCGGCCATGCAATTCATCATAAAAATTATTGTAAACTGCAGTCAATTGGCCTGGCGCACAACAAGAAGATGCAGGGGGCGTGGCAGAAGGGGCTGTTTGCTTACTAAAGAAAAAAATAGAAAAAAAAAACAAAACCAAATGAAAATAAGTTTTTCCATGTCGCCCAAGCCGCGCCTTGTGTGTGTTTGTTTAAATAAAATGAAAGTTTTAGCGCGCCAATCTTTGACACACATAGAAGGCACTCTGGCAGTCAGTCAATCAGTCAGTCAGTCAGGCAGTCAGTTAGCCAGTCAGTCAGACGTGGCAGCAGACTTTGCTTACCGGCTGGCTGCAACACTTTGCAACGGTCGTTGCCATTTTGATTTTCGTTGTGATTTCATTTTCTAATGTTGTCGCGATATTGTTTTCTACCTGCGCTGGATTAGCTTTTCGTCTGCGCCTTAGATGGACATATGAAAAGTAAGAAAAGCGCAATAAAATAATATCACGCATACGCCGCCTATGACGAGGCTCTTAAAAAGTGAAATAGCCAAAGGTGCCCATACAAAACACATATATGTACGTGCGTATGTGTGTGAGAGCGAAATGGTAAAAAGTAAAAGAGAGCCGAATGCCTAGCAGCGAAAGGGAGCGCAAGCTTACGCAGCGCCGGTAGCGGCGGATGATGGAAACAACGCTTCACTTTTTTTTCGGGAGTTCAACAAACTTTTCGGGCAACAGCTTAGAAAGAACTTGGGTCAATAAACTATGGAAGCCACAGCGATCATCTGTTGTTGCTGCTACGGATGATGATGTTGATGATGTTGGTAATGGCGCTAGCTGCCGTGGCTATTGTTTGATATGCACGCATATTAAACAACCGACGCAAGAGGTCAATGGCCACTCGAATCACATATGAATGTTAAAAGGGGCATTGTAATGGAAGCTCAAAGAAGAATGCCCCCATATCGACTTCCACTTAACAATACAATCTATTTACACATGTATATTTATTGAAGCTGCAAAGAACAATTCTTTGAAAGATTTTAAGCTTGAATTTATTGACTTTGCCATTTGTATTCAGCGTTTATTGATTTCTTTTTAACACTCATTCAGGGCATTCAAAATAAACGGTCTAGACATTGCAGCGCCATCTAGGTTACAAATTTCAAAACAACTTCAACGGCGTCGATATGTCGAAAAAGTGTCTGTGTGTCATCAACAAGCCACCACACTTCTGAGTAACTCTTCGTAGAATCGATATACACAGCTTGCTGAAAACACATATCGCCTAGAAAATATATAAACAGAACGCAAATAAACAAACAAAAATGAGTTCACCGACAAGTAAGCATATGAGCGAAACAAACAATAATAGCAATAAACCAAAAAAATCAGCCAAAACTAATTCCAATGCCAAAGGCGGCACTATGGACGCGCGCGGGGAACTGGCTGACCTCATCAAGAAGAAGGCTGAAACCTCGGTAACAAACAAATAAACAAACATTCTAAGAAACACAACTACAGTCTGTACGTAATGTAATCCACAGGAGCAACTGGCAAATCTAGAGCGTCAGATTTACGCCTTCGAGGGTTCTTATCTAGAGGACACACAATTGTGCGGCAACATTATACGCGGCTGGGAACGCTACCTGACCTCTAACAAGGCCACAAACTCGAAGGCCGACAAACGCAATCGCAAATTCAAAGACGCTGAACGATTGTTCTCGAAATCCAGCATTACCTCAATGGCTATATGCAATCGTACGTAAACGGCAAAAGTTTTATGACAAAATTTAATATTTTTATATGCAGCTGAGCGTGCAAGCGAATCGGATTCCATAACGAACGAAGACTCCAGCGATAATCAGATCTCAATTACCCAAAATACTACGACGGCGCACGATGGAGCTACTTCAATTAAATCGCAGGAAGAAAAGGGTAAGGCCGGGCAAGCAGACGTGGGCGATGTCGATGTGTTGATTAATCCAAGTTAAATATGATGAAGATCGGTGGAGTGCTGTGATATATATCGATAAATATATATGAAGATATAAAAATTAAAAAACCAATAGAACTATAAGTTAACTAACAAGTAAACCAAAAGGTTTTGCATGACATTTAATATGCCATAATAAATTTAATTCACTTATAACATATTTAATTGCAGACTCACCACATCGAAACGATTCCGGTAGCGTTGCAGGCGCTGCCAGCAACAAAGAACCCGGAACACCCACATCCAACACAAAAAGTAAATTGGGCTCCAGCTCAAGTGCGACGGCCAAGAAGAGTGGACACATCAACAAGAAAATACGGCATCGATAATAGAACTCTTCCCTAATCTTAGAATTTTAATCGTTTATCGAGTTAATCGTGTTTTTAACGTTGCACTTGTTAATGAATTAAATGTAATGATTTAACGATTGCTCTTTTTATTACAAAAATATTAATATTCATTAAATTTAGGCTACATGTAAGCACATGTCTATGCAATTTGAAGTAAAATTAACTTTATATGATACGGTAACAACACTCAACGTCAATCTAATCATTTCTTCACTTTGGCCATTCGATCAAAAATGCCCAAAAGCTTGCCTCGTGTCATTTCCTTGGATTCGCGCAGGCCCAGTTGATAGATTTCATCATGCAGTGACTTAATCTTTTCTATCAATTGATCGGGTGTTAGACTGGCTAGCTCTGGAAAATATAGAGATAATATAGTTAGTTTATCGACCGCTGAGTCTTTCGCCACATCAACATACGCGTGATCCTCGCTCTGTCCGCACTGGTCAACGTTTGTGTGCGAACGGCGCTTGGTGTGTGTATAGGTGTTGGACTCATGGTCATGAATTCGTCCATGCCTGGAAAACGCACTGGCCACTGCACTGGTGATTCTCTCAGCGTTTCCATGGATATGAGCTCATCCTCTTTGGCGGTCAGCACCTTGCTGGAACTGGCCATCGTGTCTTCTGCGTTATCTCCATCTGTATCTGTCTTAAGAATAGTTTCTGGAGAGAACATTTCAATTCCCAGCTCCATACTACTCATTATTGCACTGATTTAATGTCAAATTGTTAAATTCAGTTAACCAAGTTGAATAAATTAATTAAAAAGGCGTTTGTATTTATTAACCCGAGTAATGTGACCGTATTTCCCTAAGTCGTGGAGTTTTCTGTTATATTCTAGTTCACAAATTAGTTCAAAAAGACCAGTTCAGCGTAAACATAAATCGATAATTCCAAATGTCTTTGATATTTGTTATTATTTATTGTAATATTTAAACTACTATTTTATTGATTGAAATTTATTTTGAAAGATAGAAATATGAACATAGCAGCAAGTTCAAGCCCGGCCGAACATTTTCAATAAGTCCAATAACTACACGACTACCGGCCTATCGATTCTTATTCAGAATCCGAAAGATTTACCAACACTACTCAAACGAAGCTATCACAAATATTTCATTTTAATTCTTCCGTTTTTGTTTAACAAAATATATCCTGGAAAGGAAAGTCTACTGGCCAGCAGCAGACTCAGCAGTAGAACGACCACAAAAACAACTTCAGCCATGGGCACGTCACCGGTCATTCTAATTTGTTTATGTCTGCTCTCCAGTAGCTGCTACGTGTCGGTGTCGGCAGACGAGCACAATCATAAGGTATGTTTGTGTTCGTATTTGTGTCTGTGACTACATGCATCTGTTGTATATGTATATGAATATTTGTATATGTATTCTATACAACGTACTCTTGCAGTATAACGATCGAGAAGAAGTAGTACTATGGATGAACACGGTGGGCCCCTATCATAATCGCCAAGAGACGTATGCGTATTTCTCGCTTCCCTTCTGCAGCGGTGCCAAATCGAGTATCTCGCATTACCATGAAACTCTCAGCGAGGCACTGCAGGGTGTTGAGCTGGAGTTTAGCGGGTACGAAATGGAATTTAAAACAGATGTTCCGCGTACGGTCATTTGCATGGTTGAACTAAACGAAGACAATGTCAAGGCATTTAAATATGCGGTGATGAATGAATACTGGTATCAAATGTATATCGATGGTTTGCCCATATGGGGCAAGGTGGGTGAACGAGATGAAAATGATGGCAAATATTACATACACACGCACAAGAAATTCGATATTGGCTACAATGGCCAACAAATCGTAGACATAACACTGACAACGGAATCACGTGAGGAACTGAAACCAGAATCAAAAATCAAATTCTCCTATGAGGTCAATTGGAAACCCAGCAAAATTGAGTTCAAAAATCGCTTCGACAAGTATCTGGATCCTAACTTTTTCCAGCACAGGGTAATATAATTACTACCGCTCGCTATATTATATTAATTTGTTATATTATTCATGATTAGATACATTGGTTTAGCATCTTCAATAGCTTCATGATGGTCATATTCTTGGTGGGTTTGGTTTCAATGATATTGATGCGCACACTACGCAAGGATTATGCACGGTATAGCAAGGACGAGGAGGTAGATGATATGGAACGCGATTTGGGCGATGAATATGGCTGGAAACAGGTGCATGGCGATGTCTTCCGGTCGCCACCTCACGCTCTACTCTTCTCGGCCCTCGTTGGTGCCGGCTATCAGCTCATCTCCGTTGTATTTTGTGTGATAATGTTTGCAATTGTTGGTGAACTTTATACGGAGTAAGTGAACAGCTAAAAAAAATTATCACGAAAGCCTTTAAAATATTTATTTTGTAGACGTGGCTCGATGCTCTCTACTGCTATTTTTGTTTATGCGGCTACGTCACCTATTAATGGCTATTTTGGTGGCTCGCTTTACGCTCGGCTGGGCGGTCGTTTGTGGATACGTCAGATGCTCGCCTCGGCTTTCACGGTGCCCGTCGCTGTATGTGGCACTGCGTTCTTCATCAACTTTATTGCCATCGGCTATCATGCATCGCGCGCCATACCCTTTGGCACAATGGTCGCAGTTACATGCATTTGTTTGTTTATCATCTTGCCACTGACCCTCGTGGGCACTGTGGTGGGACGGAATTTAGATGGCCAACCAGATTTCCCTTGCCGCGTCAATGCTGTGCCAAGGCCCATACCAGAGAAGAAATGGTATATGGAACCTTTGATTATTGTTCTGCTGGGCGGCGTATTACCATTTGGTTCCATTTTCATTGAAATGTATGGCATAACAAAGTCATTTATTGTTTGGAGCTCTTTGATCATTTAATCTGTTCTCTTTCGAATCCATAGGTACTTCATCTTCACCTCATTCTGGGCGTACAAAATCTATTATGTCTATGGGTTCATGCTGCTCGTGTTTACCATTTTAACCGTGGTCACTGTCTGTGTTACCATTGTGTGCACATATTTTCTGCTGAATGCCGAGGACTATCGGTGGCAGTGGACGAGCTTTATGGCCGCTGGCTCCACATCGATTTACGTATACGCATATTCATTTTACTACTTCTTCTTTAAGACCAAGTGAGTATTATAGATTATAGCTTCACTATTGTCAGCGTCTTTTATAAATATCACTTTGTGCTCTCTTTACAGAATGTTTGGCTTATTCCAGACGGCGTTCTATTTTGGCTATATGGCACTGTTCAGTGGCGCTTTGGGTATCATCTGTGGCACCGTCGGCTATGTCGGCACGAATTTCTTCGTGCGCAAAATCTATTCCAATGTGAAAATAGACTAAAATTGTGCGGCTGTTGACTTCAATCCTAACCATTTACAACTATATTTATTGTGTAGACCTTTAGTTGACCCCCGCCCTTGTGTTTATATACATATATGTTCATTTGCTCTTTATCAATGTTCTAATAATTTCTCGTATTGGTGTCGATTAAAAATGAATGAACGAATGAAGTAACCAAAATCAAAGAATGCAACGCGCAATGATACCAAACAGCCGAATGTCGCCTCCCCCAATTGATCTATGTATATGTAAATATATGGCACATATATTGATGCATTTGTATATGCATCTGTGCATGTGTGTGTGTGTGTGCAGCAGTTATTTTGTAATATCATAAATATATATACATATGTATATGCCTAGAATCTTATCAAATCTATGCAATTGCAAATGTGACTTCAAATAATTTGCGCCAATTAAGTTTAAATATATACACTGCAGTAATGTGCTGATTAGCAATAGTCGATAATATTAAATTAATAAATCAACATATAAAACCAAAGTCTATAAACTCAATGAGATGGTTATCAATCGAGTCTACTTGAGATCTTCAATCTAACTCTCATTATCACAAATTCCCAATTTTCTTTTCATTATGATGGGGATGTCGAAGCTTTATCGGACAATTAAAGCAATGTCTAAGTGAACAGCTAGTTCAGCTGATTAATCAGCCAGTCGAGAACTGCTTCCGCACGCTTTGGCCTTCCCGCGCACCCTGGCCATTAGCTGGCAATCTCTGTAACTTGTGCTCGAGCTCAGTGCCGTGTCTCACCGTGCTCAATGGGGTTTATAAGAAAGTGCCTCCACACTTCAGATAAGCCATGTTCGCATACGCTCCACCTCCAATTGATAAGAAGCATACGATATGTGTGTGTGTGCTGTATATGCTTAGTAGAACATTTGAATGCACGACTCATTAAGGGAGAGGCGACAACATCTGACGTTCACCTTAATTTATGCTAATGAAAAGTGCGTTTGAGGCTTTCATGTTTCCACACGTGTGTGTGTGTGTATGTGTATGCATGTGAATAACGGCGCTCGAACATTCCTCAGACTTTTTGGTAAAAAAAAAAGTTTTATTACGCTTGTGTTTTTCCTGGTGCGTGGAAAAGTATCTATTCTATTCAACCAAAGTTCATTCATAATCAATAGACTCTTTAAACCCACCTGGTTCTAAATGAAAATGTTACCTGTTTCATCAGCAATAAACTTGGAGACGGCAACAAATTTTATGCGCTGATTGACACGAAATGAGTGTCATGCCACATACAAATATATAAAGATGAAACAATTTTAGCCCCAGCATGTGGCACACTCAGGTTTTCCAACATAAACAACCATAAATGTAAATTTACTGCCAATGGCACAACCCACAGCATATATATGTATATCCATCTCTCTCCATCTCCCACTACCTCTCTCTCTCTCTCTCTCTCTCTTTCTCTTTGCAGCTGCTCTCCATTTCTTTTAAGTATGTTTAAGGTTTATCTGATGGGAGAACAGTTAGGAGCCAGCAGCCCACCTGGATAATGTGTTCGACTCATTCAAAAACATAAAAAAAAAGAGTTAAGTTCTCATCGAATATCATTAAAACTAGTTCTAAAATTTCGTTAGTCCTCAGTTGAGCTATTGATATAAATACGTAGGTCTAGTTCTTGTCGCAAGTCAGTCAGCGGATGCTGTTGACGTTGATCACATTGACATAACATGGAATCGCACAGCCTCTTGGCTCTTCTGCTGTTAGGTAAGTTTTAAAGGATATCCGGATAAGTTATATTCATTGTAGTGCCTCGTTAATGTTTCTAAAAGGCTTTTGTGCCGCGATCGGGGCCTCGTTACTGAATTGCAACTGTCCGCCTGGTCCCCGAGGACCGCCGGGTCCGCCAGGTGAAAGGGGTCCTCCATTCCGAGGTTCTTATCCTGGTAGTGACATTTGGGGATATCCATATGTGCCTGGTCCATTTGGTGGTCCAATTGGACCCGCATTGGGTCCTAGGGGTTTGCCAGGACCACCGGGACCACCGGGCTACTGTTTCCCCTGTCCATATAGTCCATATGGATCGGGATCCAATCCATACAGTCAGAGCATCTCTACAGCAATTGGCAATCTTATTATTATACCTTCGGCCCTGAATGGTCGTGCCCAACTATTCCGCATCACACCCGACGGCCAATTGCTTCGCGTCGAAAACTCTAACAACGAAATCAGCGAGATTCTTCCCGCTAATTTCCAAGAGCAGCTGACGCAACAGGGCGTCGTGCCCCCACCCGAGCCAATGCCAATTATCACGCCGCCAACGCCCGACGAGCAGCCTGAGACAGGAGCCATCGATGAGACCATGTTTGCAACCGCGGCTGGCCAGAATGCGGATCGTAAGGAAGCACTGCGCGATAGCTCCGATGCCACCGACTGGCGTCGTGTCCTGCTGCTGGGTGAGCCACCCGTAGCCAGTGGAGCCATCAGCGAGCACAGCTCCACCAGCCAGCTGGAGAACAGCATGGATAGCTTTCAACGTGCCCTGGTCGATCTGAGGGACAAGTATGCCTCTCTGATTCAGCCAAAGTCAGGCGATCAGCGCTATGCCGTTATTCTCTAGACTCTTTAATTTATGCCTAGAATACCTTCATTATAATAAATAAAACATGTACTGATAATTGTAAAAAAAAAAAAAAAAACCGTGGGTATGGGCTGAAAAATCGTATTTCGGATTGGCTGCGGGCGCTCAACCCGTTTTACACGAAACAATTTGGAAATATGACAAAGCTTTTTCCAGTTAAATATTTAAAAATTTCCAATAATTTTGTTATTGATTATCTCTATTACTAGTGCCATAACCATTTATCATTTACTGCCATTTGCAAAGCAAAAGAAAAAGAACAATGCAAGAAACATGTCGCGCGCTAAAAATAAAGAATTGTTTGAAGACTTTGCATCAGTAATTACACAAACAAAACTAGAGGTGCAAAGAGATATAAGTGCTCGATATAAGTTAATTGAAAATACGCTTGGAAAAAGTAAAGTGTGGAAAACTTTTAAGAACGCGATGTATGATGGCAAACGTTTGGAACACGCGACTGCCATGATCTGATTGTATCCCGTAAAAGTCTAACAAGAAATGTTATGGTTGCAGAATGCAATAGAATAAAGGATCTACTTCTAAGTCCATGGACTGGATTGAGCTGGGCGTGAAATTTCACCACATGTCCACCTCTAATTCCATGACATTAATTGATTTATTCAACTAATTCGTATAGTTTACTGTGGGTGATTAGATTTGGATTGGAAATTTTGTTTGTTTAAAAAGTCCGCAGGTCATAGATCTGAGGACGCAGACGTCAGACTTCGACACGTGAACATCATATACCTGTCAGACTTTTATATACAATGTATAAAACAAAAGCGTGTTCAGCTGGACAGATACCCTCTAAGCATGCACATATTCACGTGATAGAGTTTTTGATTTATAAGTCACAAAAACTAATTGTATTTTATGCATTGCTCAGAAAGATAACCTAATCAAGCAGCTCTATGTCGTCCACTTCTGACAAATTGAATGAATACTATATCTTGATCTTGTGACAAAAAAGCCCTGAAAAGAGTATCAAAGTCTTGTTTGCTCGGCCACGATAAAATCAGTGACCAATGAGGTCAGTATTCCTGACAATATATTGCAAATTATGCACCTAGATTAATTTATATTAAATTAAATTGCGTTTTATATTTATGCAACTTGTTTATACGCAAAGCTCTCAGTAATGTTTAGTAGAAATTAATTTTCAGCTAAATTATTTATTCAATCATTGGCTAAAACTCATAAGAGCTTAATTCCAACGAAAACCTCAAAGTGCGACAGCTTCTTTTGTTTGAAAAACAAAGTTCTCATCATCTAATCAGCTTTTCGATCAAGAACTTCGCCAGTATAAATTCGCCTAGTCATGGCGTTTTGAGTAAATTTCTTGATTTGAAAATAATAAGTGCTCATGGAATTAATACACATATCAGCATATGTTCAATTTATTTAGGAGATATGACATTCAGCAGGCCCAAAGAATCAGATGTCTAATCCCAATTCGCTGACGTTCAGAAATTTGCCCACAATAATATCTGTCTATGTTCTACTTAGTGATAAGGCGTACTCGAGGATCACTTGCTATCGCCGCCAAGGAGTGCGTCATTTAATTAAAATTAAGAGTCAATCACAATGCTGTCAATCAATCGCAGGCTGTTTTGCCCTCGCCCACGCATGCGGCAAAGGCCAGCATATGTGGGATGGCGTTCTGCTCGTAGACGCCGGTGAAGATGTGAGCCCATGGACCAGAGGCAAAGACGCCAACATCCTCGCCGCCATGCGTCTCGGACTCGAGTGGTGCGGTGGCTGGGAACAGCTGGTCAACGTTGTCCGCCATCATGGACATGGGATCTACGCGCTCATGTGTCGTCACATCGTAGTAGGTCTCGAAGCTCTTGCCATTGGCATAGCTCAGGGCCAGATAGGATTTGCCATCGCTGCCGGAGGACTCTGCCGCGCCAAAGATGTCGCTGCCACGCCTCTGATAGCCGCCCAAGCTGAAGCTGTGCGAGTGATCGGAGGTGACGACGATTAGGGTGTCCTCCTCGCTAGTCATTTTACGGGCCAGCTTCACAGCCTTCGACAGCTCCGCGGTCTCGTCTAGGGCGATGCGTGCCATGGTATCGTGATGGCTGATATCAATTTTGCCGCCCTCCACAAACAGGAAGTAGCCGTTCTGCTCGGTCTCCAGCATCTCAATGGCCTTCTGGGTCATCTCCTCCAGCGTGGGCTCCGTGTTCTCTGGGTCGGCCAGCTGCTCCTCGTGGTAATGCATGTGACTCTTGGAAAACAGACCCAAGAGGCGATCCGTTTTCTCGGGATCCACATTGAGCAGTTTTTTGCGGTTCTTCACATAGGTGTTGCGATCCGACATGGCCTCGAATTCAGCGACCAGATCGCGTCCGTCGGTGCGGCGGCCATTCTTGTAGAACTCGAGATCCATAAAGTTGCGTCTGCCACCGCCAAGCATCACCTTCAGCTTGCTGCCCACCTCGCCATGAATCAGCTGCACCGCAATGTCATCCAGATTTTTAGCCATATCTCCGCACGCCTCTTCCAGCACTGCATTGTTCTCCCATTCACGATCGGCGGTATGCGCATAGACGCCCGAGGGCGAGGCGTGCGTTACACGGGTTGTGGTCACCAGGCCGGCGGCTTTACCTGCATCCATTGCCCATTTGGCCACGGAGAAAACATGATTCGATGTATCGGCCATGGCCTCGCAATCGCCACGTTTGACATTTGCATTGACACCGATCGTGCCGTAGTTGGCCTTCACGCCGCACAGATACGAAGTGGATGTCGACGCCGAGTCGGGCACAATTTTGTCCACACAGTAGGTCTTGGAGAGGCCAGTGAAGGGGAACTTCTCAAAGTAGAGCTTCTTCTCCTCGCCACCCATGTAGCTCCTAGCCGCCGCCAAGGTGGCCAGACCCATGCCATCGCCCAGGAAGAGTATAATGTTCTTTGCACGTTTCGTATTACGCACAAAGTTCAGCTTCTCCAGAATGTGCTCCTTGCTCGCCGAGAGCCAATAGTCCTGTGAGTCCTCGTCCTTGTTGCGCCTTACACTGAAGCGTTGATTCGACTCCAGGTGAGGATGCATTGTGTCATCATCATCGTCGTCTACCTGAACTGGCACAGCGCCACCCAAGACGCAAGTCGCCAAGTGTAGCAACAGCCAGAGACAGGCAATGAACTGAATTGTCCGCATTTCTATGGGGTTCTCAGCTCGATAGTACGGCAGATACTGTACGCTAAACGGGCTGAGCGGGTGCTTTATAACCACGGTTAGTCAGGGCAACTGTTGTGGGGCGATGATAGGACGTTCGGACTTGATTTATTTATGAGCAGCTCTTTAGGGCAGGTGTCAAAACGCCACTCGAAGCTGTACGATCGACACTTTAGATTGAAGACAATCACAATAACAATAACAAATCATAAACATATACTGGTCGGATTATATTGACAGAGAGCCACTCGTCTCTATATAACCAAGTCTGCCGCACACAAGTTCTACAGTCTAACACCAAACGTTGGTCGCAGCGAAACCTAACTGCAGCAAAATGGCTAAAGGTTTGGGTAGCATTTACCTAATGAGCTGCCTATTGGCCCTCGCTCTCGTAACGTGTCCAGCCAGAGCAGATCTATCCGATGAGCAGGAGAATGGTGAGTAAGATGGGTAGATTTGGCGAATGGTCTAACCGCATTAATCCATGTCATATATAATCAAATAAAATTGCATGCAATTAGTGAGTTGTAAATCATCATCTAATGACATTGGCAAGAAATCCTAATCATATTAATTTAAAATTAGCGCCGATAAGACGTATCGCTGATGCCTGTTTCACCATTATTATTTTTAAACCCGTCTAGAGCAACATCCACGCATGGCCGCCTCGCGTGACTATGTTGAATTGAACGAGGAGCTCGATACACGTTTTTGGTACAATAAGGCCCAGGGCATATTGGCCGATAAGCTATCGGTCCATAAACAACTCAACGAGAATCGTGCGAAGAACATTATCATGTTTTTGGGCGACGGCATGTCCGTGCACACGATAGCAGCGACTCGTGCTTTTATGGGTGACAGCAACCAGCAGGTCTTCTTCGAGAAATTTCCCTATGTGGGTTTGTCGAAAACCTACGCTGTGGACGAGCGCACTCCGGACTCGGCCAGCACTGCGACGGCCTATTTGAGTGGTGTCAAGGGCAATTACGGCACAATTGGTGTCAGTGGCCAAGTGAAACGTGGCGACTGTCAGGCGGGCACTGATAAAAGCACACACACTGAGAGCATTGCACAGTGGGCGCAGGAGGCGGGCAAGTGGGCTGGTGTGGTGACAACGGCTCGTGTCACGCACGCTTCGCCGGCTGGCGCCTATGCCCATGTGGCCGATCGTAATTGGGAGCATGATGGCAAGATCACCTCGAGTGGCTGCAGTGCGGAGGAAAATACGGATATTGCACGCCAGCTGGTGGAGTGGCCAGTAGGTCGGGATTTGCGTGTGGTGCTGGGCGGTGGCCGCGCCTACTTCCGTGACAAGAGCATGAAGGATGAGGAAGGTTTTGCCGGCAAACGTACGGACGGACGTGATTTGATCAAGGACTGGCAACAGGATAAGGCAGAGAAAGGCGCTAATGCTCACTATGTCTGGTCGCGCAGTGGACTCAATGATGTGGATCTCTCTAAGACGGATTACCTGCTGGGTCTCTTTGATGTCAGTCACTGTCCCTACCACAGCGAACGCACACAGGAACCCTCACTCAGCGAAATGACAGAGGCGGCCATCAAGGTGCTAAGCCGCAATGACAAGGGATACTTCCTGTTCGTAGAGGGCGGACGCATTGACATGGCTCATCATGACACGATGGCACGCAAAGCACTCGAGGAAACTGAAGAGTTTGCTCGCGCTGTGGAGCTGGCACGCGATCTGACTTCAAATGACGATACGCTCATTGTTGTCACCTCCGATCACTCGCACACAATGACCATTAACGGCTATCCAGTGAGTGCTAAAGACTCATTCTATTTTGTTCTCTTTTAATTGCTCTTTCAATTTTGCAGTATCGTCGCCAAAACATCCTCTCACTGGCGCCCAATTTGGCCCTCGACGAGATTCCCTTCACCATTCTGTCCTATGCAAACGGACCGGGTTATGTGAATACCTATGATGAAGGCGGCCGCATAGATTTGTCGAATGCAAACACTGAAGATGCCGACTTCCAGTTCCAGGCCACAGTTCCACTCAAGTCCGAGACCCATGGCGGCGAAGATGTGGGCGTCTTTGCCTCGGGTCCCCACGAGCACTTTTTCTCCGGCAACTACGAACAGACTACAATACCCGCTCTAATGGCCTATGCGGCCAACATTGGTCCCTTTGCCCAGGACAAGCTAAAGTAGTCTAAATAAATAAATAATTGTAATCAGCAGAATATAGAATAAGACTCTGATAACAATCTATATATGTATCTGGCAAGCTTTGGGCAACGTATTAAGAGTTTTGTTGGACTTCTTTAAATGGAATTGCAATATATATAGTGACTGTAAAGGGAGACTGAAACAGAATCGATCTAGGACATTTAGAATATATTTACATCTGAAATTTTATATGTAAATGTAAAACTATTGTAAACATTACCCAATCAGTTAATAAATAAGAAAATAAATTATTTCCAGAACAATTAACTAATTCAAGACAATTTTGTATATTCTACATACATTGACGTGTGCATGTCACATGTATTTTCGTTTAATTGTAGAATTTGTTGTATAAAGTTTCGTTAAATACATTACGTAATGTTGCTTAGATCTAGTTTGGACTCGATATGCTCCAAGTCGTTCGCATTATGTACAGGTTGTTTTCTCTTTTTTTCTTGTAGAAATCAAAATGAACTAAATGTAAAATGTTACACAATGCAGAATTAGTTCTAATAAAATAAAAATGTTTAACAGTAAATGCATTTCGCTTACAGAGCTTGATTGTTAAAAGTTTGTTAGAAATCGAATGAAAGGAAAACAAAAGAACATGATGTTGTAATTGCCAGTAGCTCGTTGGATTGGTAAAAAGAAAAATTTGTCTAGGTTTTCTTGATAGACTTACAAGATAATAGCTTATATAACTATTTTGTTATGTGTTCAGCTGTGATTGATTGAGTGATTGATGGTTCTAAGTACATGCGAGTAGTGCCGAGAACCGGTTTCTAAAGACTGACTTAAGGGATGCTCTTTGATCTATGTTTGTTATTATTAGGTTTCCAGTAGCTTTGGCGGCGGCTGACCATCGACAGGTGCTTCCGCGTGCGGCGCTGTCTCGGCCTCATTGAGATCGTTGTTGGTCTCGTCCAGACCGGAATTGCAGCCGTCCAAGTCCAGGGTCTTGGGCAGCGGCCCAATCTTCTGCAATATGTCGACGGGCATTATCTCGCGCATTGTCGGCACCGGCTGTACTGAGAAATGTGATGACAAAGTGGGCAGGGGTGGCGGTGTGAAGAAAGGGGGCATCTGTGCTGGCGGCGGCGGCGTCGATGGTAGCGGCGACCTAGTTATAACGGGCACGGGTACGGGCACGGGCACTGGCACAGGCACAGGCACTGGAACGGGGACTGGTGTTGTGACAACGGAAGGCACAGGCGCCACAACTGGCGTCGGTGTCTGCGGATAGCACGAATAGCCCTGGGCGCCCAGCACAGGTATCGGCTGTGAGGCAACGGGCGGCGGTGCCGTTGCCACGGGTGACATTGGCGGCGGTCCACGTAAATAGTGTGGCAAAACATTTTGCAGCGGTGGTGGCGGATGCTTACTGAAGAACTCTTGTAGCATGGCATCCGCCTGTGCCGGCAGCGGCGGCGGCCGATGGCGCATGAAGGCAGGCATGGGCAGACGACCAGATTTCACCAGCATTGCCATATACCTGGGATCGAAGCGGGGTGGTGGATGCTGCAGCAGCGGCCGTAGCATGCGTTCGCGTGATTTTATGATTGCGCCCTTGACAGGATCGAAGTGATAGTAGCGGAATCTGGGCTTCTTTTGTACTAGAACTGGTTTCTCCATTTGCGCCGGCTTTGGCGCAACGGGCGGTAATGGCGCAGGCATGGCCAACAGCTGTTCACGGATGCGCTGCAGCTTGGCCGCTTTAGCGGCACAGCGCTCTTGATAACGAGACACTGCACGTTCCACTGCTATTTCCACGACTTTACGGTCCTCGCTGTCACTCTCATAGTTGGGCAGCACGTTATCCACAAAGTTCACTCGCTTGCGCTTGGGTTTGCTGTAAGGATTGAAATTTAGTAATCGCCCAAATAGAGAAATTGATGTGTAGAAATACCTCTTGTCCTCCTGCGGTTCCTCCGCTAAAACAGGCGGTACAGTCGTCAGCTCCACAGCTGCGTCCATAGACGGTACAATTTCCAACACGTTACCCTTCTGCACAGCCACGGGCGGAACTGGCGCCATTGGCAACTCACGCAGCACGGGTATAGCTGATGGCTCCATCAGGTTGCCCGCACTGTAGTCGTAGTCCATGGGTGTAACTGTTGTGTTCGCCGAGTACTCAGTGTACTGGGCATAGGCTTGGTCCATATTGTAGGCGGTGTCCATGTAGGCTGCATAGCTATCGTATTGATCTCCACTCGCATCCTGCTGCATCAGTGACATATTGTAGTAGTAGGCAGCGGCTTCCATGCTCGGATTCTCCACGAAGTAGTCGGCGAGGATCTGACCATGTGGCGATCGTGATCTGGAGCGTGATCTCGTTCGGCTGCGTCTGCGCGAGGGTGAACGCGAACGAGACCAGCTGCGCCGCATCGGAGGCGACGGTGGCTTGAATGGTAGCGGAGAGCGTGAGTAACAGCGTTCACGACTGTAGGAGCGACGTCTCGAAGGCGGTGGTGGAGAGCGTGGGCCGAGCATCTTGCAAGGCGGCGACAATGAGCTGCGACGTCGTCCAGGCAGCGTATTAACACGTCGCCTGCGCAACGGGCTGCGACTGCGTGTCCGACTACGACTCAGGCTGCGGCTGCGACTGCGACCCATGCCCAATCTTGATTTGCCAAAGCGAAACCGACGCGGCGAAAGCATATGTCGGCGACGACGCGGACTGGGCGAACGTGTCGAGTCCTTGCTGCGACTGGGACGCATGTTGCGCCTAAACCGATTGCGTGAAATCGAACGAGATCTGGAACGTTCCCGTGTGCGTGATCGTTTCAACGGGTGGTGTGGTGGTGGCAGTGATGACTGATGTGACGACTGCGAATGAGGTCGTGAGGTCTTGGAGCGCATATCCATAATTGTGGGCTTTACAATGGCTATTTCCTTGGGCGGCTTGGTTAACTTGCCGTCGGCCAACGGTTGTGGAGCGACATCAGTATCATCCTTGTCGAAAATGGCGGGCTTGCGAGAGAGCTTTAATGGTGAAATTGTTAGCTTGATGGCCTCACGATTCGCATCAAAGATGTTGTTAACCGGCGACACTGGGCGTGGGCGTGGCTCCTGCTCCCGCTCCTTCTCTCCCTCTTGTTGCAGCAATGTCACTTGCTGTTGTTGCTCTTGTTGTTGTTGCTGCTGGAGTTGTTGCTGGAGTTCCTCCTCGCTGTGCGTTTTAAGTTCCGGCTTGCGATACTTGTTCATTATAGCATTGCGCTGTGAGATGAACAGTGACTCCATTTTGAGCAGCTCTTCACAGAGATCATCACCCGAATCGTAGTTCTCACGCATCATTTGTATGCGCGCCAGATTGTCTTCAAGACTTTTGAGCTTGCGCAAATCCTTGCTAACATTGTTTTTTTTATGGGTGATTAACTGTTTGTCAGACACCGGATCCTCCCCGGTCGGTGTCTGTGATTGTGATTGCTCTCCATCATCAATGTTGATCAGCTGGTGGTCCTTTAGCTCATCCTTCTCCGCATCATTGTCATTCACATCGCTGCTAGAATTATCATCATCTTCGCCCTCGTCATCATCGTCGTCATTATTATCATCGGAACTACTGTCGCTGCTGCTGCTGCTGCTACTGCTACTTGACGTCGCTTCTGTGTCGCTGGAAGATTCTTCGGCAGTGGAATCGCTTAAGGAACTATTTGTGGTACCCTGCGGTTTTGCAGTTGCTTCTGTTGATTCGTTTGCATTGGAGCCCATTTTAATACTCTTCATGAACTTGTCGTACAGTTCGTTAATGTTGATCAGCGCATTGTTGGTTCCGACTCCTGTTCCTGTTGGTTGCTGCGGCGTCTGCGGTAACTTGGTTTTGGGCGGTGGTGTGCTCTTGGCATTCCACAGCGCATTCGAGTCATCGTCGTCCCCGTTGAGACGTGTTATAATCGCAGAGGCAGCATTCTTGGGTGTATTGCTGTCACCACCCGCCATGGAGTCGTCGTTCTCCCAGTTATCTATGTAATCATCAGTGTCAGGACTGTGCTCATTGTTCTTGCTAGTCGTCTCCCGAGGTAGCATCGGTGGCGGTGCATTGGCAATCTGCACACCGTTGCGCATTGGCACCTCTCGCTCGATTTCACGTTCTCTTGGCGGCGTTAAATTGCGCTCCACCTTGATTTGACGCGCAGTGAGCAACGGTGGCGTCCTCGAGCGATTCTTCTCCTGCTTGATGACACGCTCTCTAAATTCGTCGCTGTGGCGCAAACTCTTCGAGTCGCGCTCACGTGAGCTGTTGCGATAGCTACTGTGTCGGTCGCCATTACGCTGCATGCTGTGACGCGACGACTCCGTGGATCGTCTGGGCGACACACGACTGGATGTTTCAGCTAATACTGTTTCACGCTTGAAGGGATTGGTATGCCGCGGCAGCGCCGCCGTCTGGCGTTCCGGTGTGCCGCGACTTTTAGAAGCCACCTCTTGCTCAATGGGCTCCTGTTTAATGTGCACCTCCTTGCGTGATTCCTTTTTGTTACGATGCTCGGTGCTCTTTCGCAGCAGCTGTTCTTTAGTGGCCAGCAGCGCCTCATAGTGCAGATCAGTATCCTCAAGCAGCGCACCAATGCGAATATGAATCTCGTTGTGAATCATGAGCTGCTTTGGCGGTGTCGATTTTGGAGGCTCTAGACTGGTTAAGGTTTTAATTTGAAGATTCTCCAGCGGAGGCGTTGTGCTGCGCTCAGCAGGCATTTCGGTTTTAGTTTCGGCAGTTTTTTCAGCTGGCTGCTTATTGGCTGGGCTGCTAGCTTTCTTCAGTCTTGGCGGTGACTCGGCAAATATATCAAAGGCTTTCCCTGTTTCGATTGTAGCCGGTGGTGGCGGCGGCGTCAGCTCCTCTTGGTCATTCTGTTGAGCTGCGCTATTCGCTTGTGGCAGTGGCGGCATGGGCGGGGTCGTTGCTCTAATCTCTGACTTGCGACTATGGCTTCTACTTCGTGAGCGACGATTTGACTTTTTGCTATGATCATCGTTGGTACGATCTCGACGACTATCTCTCACCGTTGCTGAGGAGAGCTTTTCAACTGAGCGTGATGTTGATTTGTCTTCCCGCTTCTTTTCTTTTGGGCGTTCCCGCGGTTTATCTAAATTCTTCTCCTTGGAACGTTCTCTCATGTCATTGGAACGTTTCCTTTGCTTACCATTCGAACTCTCCATTTTCTCCTTGGAGCCTTTCCTTTGCTTATTATTGGAGCTCTCCTTTCTTTCTTTCGAGCGTGAGCGTTGCTTCTCTTTAGTGCGTTCGCTCTTCTTTTCACGTAATCGTTCCCTGGAGCTTTCGTTAGGTTGTTTCTTTGAGCTATCTATTCGTGACTCCCTGGAACGCTCTCTCGGTCTCTCCTTGTAATGATCCCTTGGCTTATCTTTATGTTCCTGGGTTTGCTCTTTAAATCGCTTGCTTCGATCTTTGCTCGATTCCCTGCTACTTACTCCGCTAGTTTCTTTGCCGTTGTTCTTGACTGGATGTATCTCTTTCTGCTTGCAGCTCTTGTGCTGTGCATTGCTACATTCCGAAATCAGATTGAAAATGAATGACACGGGTGGCTGCGACTTTGTCCAACTAAAAGTAGACAAATTTCGAAATTGAACATATTTAACAGTGTCAAATTCTGACTTTATATAATTGTTAGACTTACATTAAATCAGACTGTGCGCGCTTACTGGCTTGAGCTTGACCTTGGGCCTGACTGGGCGGCAGCACAGGTCCGTACGATCCCGACGAAAGACTTGCCTGACCTTGTTGTCCATTGTTTGGAGACGCTAATGGCAGTTGGGGCGGTGATGTGCTCCTCGAAGTCGGACCTCGAATGAAACCAGGTGGTCGTTTGAAGAACATCGGCGGCATACCACGCATGCCACCACGCGGCATCCTGGGCATAAAACCTCTGCGTGGATAGTCAATACAAGGCGGATGCATACGAAACCTCAGTTGATTCAGCCCACGGAAAGGATGCGGGTTGGCATGTGGTGGTGGCGGTACAGCCGCTGCAGCTGCTTCAGCTTCTTTTTCCTTGCGTGCCTTTTGCACATCCTCCACATTGGTTTGTTCCTCCCCCGAAGAGTCTGTGTCCGAGTACAGGCCCTCACTGTCGTCAGCGTCGTCAGTTGATGTACTCGCTGATATCACTGCTGTATGAACTGCGGTACCATTTTCCACTGGATAAGCTTGGGTTGGCTGTTCAGCTGATATTTTAGAAGTCGCCTCCTTGCGCTTGATCGTCTCTAGCTCCAGAATAGCGCGCTCCTTTTCCTCACAATTGTCCGTATCGATTTGTGTCAGCTTGCGCAATGTCTTGTTCATGACGTCCTTGGAGAGCATTTTTTTTAGTGCCGGGCTAGCGTTGCCTGGCTGCTGATGCGGTGGCGTGACCAGCTCACCTGGCTCCAGGCTATTATCACCATCTTGTAATTCATCGGTTATTGTAGTGACCTCGGCAATTGAAGGCGTCGAATTTTGTAGTTCGTTGGCGCCACGGTCGACGCTATCGCCGCCTCCATCGATGCGCGTCACTAGTGACATTTTTGCATAAGTTTCCGCGGAAACGTTCTTCGTGTTGAGCTTGTCTGATTTTAGGTTCAATGGCGGCGCAGCGTTGCGTTGCTTGCACGATGAAAATGTGTAGTAATCAATGCGTTTGCGTTTGCGGGGTGCGGGTGTGGGTGTGGGTCATCCTCATTGACAGTGCGGTGTGTACTTGCTGAATTGTTGATTGAAATCTCGTTGGACGCCCGTTGCTGTGTTATCCACGTTCGGCATACACGCTTCGTCGCATCCACGTGCACACGTTTTAAGTTTGCTTTTGTTTGAATACTTCATGTAAAAAAGTGTTTATGCATTTTCAAAGAGCTAATGTTCATTTTTGGGTCATGACTTGCGCAGACGATACCGATACTTTCAGGGCTGCAAAGCGATAGTTATATCAGCATGAAGTGTAACAAACACTTGTAAATAGTCCCACCCGGAGCTAGCCAATTTCTTATTTATTTTAATTTTAGTAAATTAAAAGTGGGACAATTTTTTATTTAAGATTGAAATATATTCTCTGTATAACTCGATAACATACAATTTTAAGTAAGCGAACAGCACAAGAGTATGCAATAAAACAGCTGTTACAGTTTGACAGCCACTGCTGATTATGGCAGGCAGCTATCGATAAACGTAAAATGGCTAACGATGTATTTCAAATTGACTAAACACAACGTTGAGAAATTGAATTAGCGAACAATATGGTAAATGTATAATAAATGCATTAGCGTAAATTGAGCAAAAACGCGCTCAAACATCACACTTTACGTCAAACGCCTCTTATTTCCGCTTCCTACCGGCAATGCAAAACGCACTCAAATGCGAAGTGCAAACAAATGACAAATAACGAATACACCTGCTGCTCTTACCTGCCAGTTGTTGGCCAAGGCACCCAACTCAAGCGCAACGCTTTTTCCCTGTTCGCAATTGAGGAAAAGCCACAACGTCTGCGATTATGACATAGCATATGGGAAAGAAAAAGAAGGGCCATGCAGCCCAAGCTACAATTTCGCCAGCAGCTAAGAGAGTGCATCGAAATCAAGCCTCCGGCCTCTATCAGCCTATGGCTTGGCCACAGTTTTTCTTACCTTGTATATATTTGCATGGCAACTTTCACCGGTTGCTGCAAACCGACAGACTTGTCGCTATCTCTGCTGATGCTGTTGCTGCTGCAGAGTCGACAGCTGCTGCTGTTGCTGCTGCAGCAGAGGCGAAAGGTGCAAATTAATTTGTGGCGCTCCAAAAATAACCTTCCTCGCTTTGTCATTAAATGTACTTTAAGTGCAACTTCTTTGAAAATCTTTTCTCGTTTTCCCAAAAACTTCAAAATGTGACTTGCTATAGCTTTCGCACATCGCATTTGCTAACTCTGTTTGCAATAAGTATAATCCAGCCATTGTCTAGAAAGATGACGAAAAACAAATACACTTAAATATTCATAGGTGTACATATATAGAAATATATATAACAGTAGCGGAGTTTGACATTTGCTTTTATTATTATATATGTATATTTTTCATTTTTTTTTTTTTTATGTGTTTAGATTTTGCCACAAAACTTGAAATTTTTGCCACCTTAGTGTGAAAAACCTTGCTGGCTTTGTTTTCCTTCACGCGCAAGTCCTGCTGCTTTTTGGTAAACATGCGTAAGCAAGGGAGACAATGTGTCTATTCATTGATTTTCTACCTTCAAATTATATATTGAATATATACACAAATTAACAAAATTTGAAAAGAGTAACTTGAGAGCTGACTAAAGTTTTCCAAGATTTTCCTGTGTACATCAAGAGATATCGAATGATGTTTAGTAATTGATGAGAAAGTGAGAGAGAGAGAGAGAGAGAGAGCGAGAGAAAGAGAGAGAGAGAGATAGGCAGAGAGAAAGAGAGAGTAAGAGAGAGTTCGCAACAGGAACGTTTATCTTGCTGTTAAAACAGTTCAATTATACCCCTACTCTACTCTTAGTCTTACAATTTTGTTTTATAGATAGATTCGTTCCACTTTCGGATTTAGATATTAAGAATCATCTTTCTAATTGTCAATTCCAGCATTTTGCAGGCAAACTTTTCAATGATAAACAACTGTAAATTTGAACTTTTCCAGTGCTCATTTTTTGATAAAGCCTCTGTGTTCTTTTTGATTTCAAATTCACAAAACACTCCCATAGTTATAAATCTGGCAATTAACATTTCTAAATGCCATTTCAATTCAAATATGTTTGCTGTTGTTGTTGTAGTTGAGTATTTATGATCAGCTTAGCAAATAATAATAATAGGAAAAAAAAGTTAAAAAGCGCAACGCTGCTTGGGCATTGAGGGCGACAGAGTTTGTTGTCAGTTGTTGTACATCGTTGTTGCTGTATCTGTTGTTGTTGTTGTTGACAAATGAACACTGCAAATGCCACATTGCCTACAGCAACAGCAACAACTCCAACTAACCAACAAACCAAGTCATTGACATTCAACACGAAGCATCGAAGCCAACTGAAACTAAACAGCCAACAGAGCTTGAACTAGAAAACTGTTAAATGGGCTTGCCAGAACGGATGGTGTTAATTGCTAAGACAGATGGATAGGATGAATAGTAGGAAAAAATGAACTCAAAATAAAAACCATATCCAATTGGCCTTTATATACAATAATAATGATAAATTACAATTTAAATTTCACCATGCTTCAAAACAAAACTATCTTTCATTTGCGGATCTATACACATATTATATGGTCACCCTTAATTCCAGTTCATATTAGTTTTGTTGTGATTTCAGCTGCATGCTCTCATATGAGCTAGAAAGCTCGTTTAATATATATATTTATATACGTTTGTGAGGTGCTAAATAGCTGATAGCACCTGCACGAGGTAAATTGGGGGTTGCGGGCATCATCAACTTTCTAGAATTATTTTGTATACTGATGAATCACAAAATAGACAATCAAAACCCCAGCTCTAAGCTAAGATGATCCAGAACAAGGTATAGTAAATGCCTTTGTTCGAACTGTTGAATAATTTTTGTTGCTTGAGAGCAAACTGAAGAGAGTTGATCGGCTTTGAACATTATTCGATTGCCCACCTCTCTAACTATAGTTAAGCCCCTGGTGGGCGTGGCAAATAATGAGAAACTTTATACCTAATACCAAAATTGAACAAGAAATTAGCTGTTTTTTGATAAAAATCTTCCAAGACCGTGACAAATTGAATTAGATGAAGTAATACCAATTTAAGCAGATGAAACATTGTCATCACCTTCAGAACTGTGATTTCCAAGTGATGCGACCTGCTTCACACTAAGAGCTATAAATTATGTAATCCATAAATCTCGATCTTCGGTACTTTTTACTTTTTAAGCAACTGCAACTTAAGAGTTATGGTTAGTAAAATAAATTAAAAGAGCAGAGAGAATCTGCTACATTGTATCATGGGAATACCCGTTGTATTTGCTTACCTACAAAAATTATTATAAAATTCCCCTGAAAAGAAAAGAAAAAGAGAAGTATTCTAATACCCTAAAACTAATTGAATTCCACTCTCCCGTGACCAACTCGATATATAATTGTCGCTTCGAGTGGGAAATCTATATTTGCATATATTAGTGAGCGGGCTTTAGTATAGCCGTTCCTTGGCAATTGATTCGTTAGGTAGAGCATTGCGAATTCGACTATAGCTGCAAAATATTGGGAATGTCACGCATGACAAGCAAAAAAGATGTTTACTTCGTTTTTTTTTTCTGCTGCTGCTTGTTTACCTTTTTTTCAAAAACCTTTTTTTTTGTATTTTTTATTTACTTTTTTTTTAATATTAGCTAATTTTAAACAAAATCAAAATGGCGTCAACAAATTGTGTGGCTGTTATTTACGAGCTTTGCGATATTTTATTTTCTCTAATTTTTTTTCCGTATATTTTTGGTTTTATATTTCGTGTACATCTGTGATTAGTTATTAGGCAGACAAGCATGGGGCTATGTATGTGCTCGGGGCATTTGCACACACATACATATGCACATTCACATACACATACATACACACGCGGGCCAGCATCTTTCATTGCTCTCTGTCGAGTCGTAAAGGCAGCATTAACAGCACCTTTGTTTTTCACCTGCTGCCTGTACATTCCCAGACATTTCGCTAAGCCAAGTCGCTGGTGCCAAGTCTCCGCTTGGTACCGCCAATTCCCCAACTAACAAAGCGCAAATCAAGTTGCCTCAATCGCAACAAACAAAAATAAAGTAAAATTTTCAAAAAATAATCTTTTAAGATCTGCATAATAAAAAAAAATTGTAAAAAAAGTAATAATAAAATAAAATAAAAATAATCTGTCTTAGCTTCCATATAGATAGTTATAAAATTGTAATTCGCTCGCAACAAATTTGAATTTGAAAATATACAAAATTTATTCACACTGACTGCACAATTGCGCCGTAGACATTCACAATGGCTTGCCATATGCATAAATAATATTGTAGAGATAAAAAAGCAAAAGTAAAGCTCAATTAACATATGCGAATTCACGTTCAATTTAATTAAAACTATTTCTACTTGCAGATTTTTCTATATTGTTTTTTTGTTGTATTTATTTTGAAAACATTCAAGTCTCATTCAAGTTAATTTCGAAATCATTTAGTTAACTCCATAGCAGCTTTGACCTTGAACTTGATCTTGAATATTGTTAAACAATTATGTAGATGAGCACAGAAACCAGAAAAGTGAGTTCACTCAGGTTAAAAGATTAAGATGTTGCGACATTTGTTAAGCATATAAAAATTCTACGAAATTCATTTTGTGTTTAGCACAGTAAAATAGTAGTAGCATCGTATACATATATCAGAGAAAACTCTTTATAAATATTATAATATTGTAATATTTAAGAGTGATATTTTGTCAACATTATTCATAGCATTATAAAATTGCTCATCTTCTCAGGCAAATTCAGTTCCCGAAAGGTTTCTTCGTCAGCAGCTGGTACGAATGGAAGTCAATGAACAACGCCGCCTCTAAGCTTAAGAAAAATCCAAGTATTTTTTTTACTAATACATAATATATTGCAAGTAATGCAATTTAGTTTTGCCTCTCATGCTAATGCATAATGAGTTAAACCAGCAATTGAGTAAAATAAGAGCTGGAAGCGTTAATTAATTTGGCATTTCTTTTGCTTTTCGAATTATATGCAAATCTTTAGAGTTTCGGGAACGGAAAGAAACAATGCAAACGAAATGAAAATGAACAAAAGAAAGTGATGCAAAGTCTGAAGCTGGCAATTAGTGGAAGCTCTGACAGATCTGACTTCAATGGCTTGGGATGCTGTAATGTCCAACACCAGATGTTTAATGAACTGGGAAAGAGGGCGTGGCCAGGGGCGTAGCGGGTGTAGCGGGCGTTAGCATTAGCGTTGGCTTACATAAGGCAAAGCGAAGCTGTAAAAAGAAATTTAATAACTAAATAAAACACAAATATGAGCTGAGAGCTGAAACTCAAAGCTTTGTCCGACGACTGCGTTTGTTGGCTTGTGACATTTCAAATACAGACAACAACAAAATTATGTAATTTAGTGATATAAAATGAATACATAAATAAAGTCGAGATTGCATAATGACAACGGTCAAACGCCGGTGCGGCCATTGGGTCATAGAGAGATATAGCCAAATAAACGAGCGTCTAGCATGATATAAAACATTAATAAGACGAACGTAAGACCCACGGATCGCCCCTTCCCATTCGAACGGCGGATCTGTTTGAAAACCTTTCCCATAACTTATAAGAATTAAATAATAGATACGTCCGATTATACAAAATTGGCGACGAAGCAAACAAAACTAAAAAAAAAAACTAATATAAGAGATAACAAAAATCTTAAAAATATACGTATATAAATGCTGCTGCTTATAAAATACAATAACAAAAGAGATAATCGTAAACAAAATGTAGCGACTAATTTGAATGGTTAAAATGATGAGAGTCACATAGATAATTATATTGACTAATGAATCTGTACATTGCCCATATACCATTATTTACTTGAATATATTTTGTGAATTATAATTAGTTTGTTTCACTTGCATATACAGTTATATATACACATACATATATATTATTTGTAAATTATTTCATAGATTCGCTTGGCTTCTGCTGATCGTTTTGAATTTCAGTTCAACTAACGCTGAGGTTAAGCGGGCAGCGAGCAACGAGCAGCGCAGCGAGCAGAGAGCAGCAGGCAGAGAGCAACGGCAGCTGCTGAAGCAATCAAGATGAACCCTGGCCAAACACACACACACACAGACACATACATCTATGTATATATAGCCATGCTATATATATACTCAATATTATATACTTAAATATCTGTGTGTGTGTAGTGCACAGTGCAGCGATTTGTTGTTAGATGCTGCGACCACAACAATTATTTAATAGTTTAGAGAGAGTGCTCGACGTGCTTATACCCTAAGAATGTACTAAAATTATATGTAATATGCGATGTAGAATTATGGATTATTGAAGTGATGGAGAGACAAAAGAAAGACAGAGACAGAAATCGAGTGAGAAGGAGAGAGAGTGCGAGAAAGGGGGAATAAGACTAAAAGAAAGATATCCAGAAAGAGCTACAGAATAGAAGTGCACATCACAACTATGCCTGAAGACTTAATAGAAAACTTTAATGATTAGCTTGCTATCACTTCTGCTCTACATCAATACTCAGCAATTTTCAATATTATTAAAGGGTATAAACAACCCAATACAAATCTGTACTACAGCAAAAAGCGAAATGTTTATGTTTTATTTTGTTGTTTTTTTTTTTTTTTTGTCTTTTTTTCGTAAGCAGCAACAAGTTTGAGTGGTGCAACAACAACAATAACAACAATAACAGCAGGAGCCACAGAGACAGCTGCCACAAAAGCGACTTGATCAACGGTCGTTGCAGTGCGACGCTGACGCTAACGTTAACGTTAACGTTAACGTCGACGTCGACGCCAACGCCAACGACAACAAATTCGAGCTGAAGCTAGTTTTACGAGATCCGAGTTTTAATTTATATGTGCGCTTATGTGTGTCTAAGGGGGCACCTTTAATTTGTTTTGTTTTTTGTTTTCCTTCTTTAATGCGAAGCTTTTTCATTGCGCTACATAGACAAATCGAGCATATGGCTATATAGTATAGATGTTCCTATGTATGTGTACATTTAGAGATTCCTTGATAGTAGCTACGAAATGACAGAAGCATGCCTTTGCGTACGCATCTATTATACAAGCAAAATATTTGTATAATATACTTATATATATATATATATATATATATATATGTATATACATATAATGCTTTTATTTCATATGTCCGAAACACAGAGTATATTATAGAATTGAATTAAAGAATTTCTTCATTTTGGCACAATACATCGAAATACATACATATTTTGAGGATATTTTATAAATTTATTCAAAGTTTATTCATTTTCCATCTTATTTCTTTTATTGCCTGATTGGATTTCTTAGATAATCCAAGTTATATAAGCTTCATTCGCACTTGCTCTAGTTAAATTTGAGATAGGATAAAAATTAAATTGATTTAGGTAGTCGCATATATATATTGTACTTACATGTGAATAAACGTTCGAATTCGATCTGATTGTTGGCATTCATTCCTTAGTAATTGCTAGATGAATGAATCGCATGATAAGCCAGTTAGTCTTGGATTATTTTATAAATGTATGTCAAATTTTCTATTTTTAATTACTATAATAGTGATTTAAATACCTTGAAGCTTAATTAAGTTTTTTTCCAAAATCTGGGGAACAGGCGTACAGGTCTTCCTCGGATATCAAATTTAACATCCGGCCTCATTTTAGTTGAAGTTGAACAACTACAAAATACTATCACGAGCAGCAAATAGATAAATGTATTAAGTGTTTTCATATTAATAAAAGCATCGGCACTATGAGAGAATTCGCAACAGAATAAATCAAATGTATCAAATTCAATTTTTGAGTGTGAAATGAATAAAATGTAAGCCGTAAAATGACTGATAAGCCGAATGGAGAGAGATATGTTCTAGAATATATTTCAATTTTCTTAAAAATATATATTTATATTTATTAGATTAGATTATCACCAGAGTTCTACGATGCGCTCGAGCTACTGAAATTTGTTGTAATTAAATAAAATAAATGCTTATGCTAAAATTTGTGGAGCGGCAAGCAATACTAACAATAAATTTCATTTTTTGTTTAAATTCTTTCTTTATTACGTAGTATAAACTCTGTTTAGTTAATATGTAGCAATAAAATGAAACACTTGGAGCTGATCATGTGTTAAGATTAGTTGACAAATTGCTTAATTTTTTTTATATTTAGAATAACAGCAATGTTGCTTAACTTCTTCTTAGGAACATCTATGCAGAGGTTTTCCCCACGAATGTCCTTTGGAATCCGATGTTCTAAGCTATATGCAGCTGAGCAACTGCCACAAAATACGATCAGAGCAGTAAAAATGCAAATGCTTTAAGCGTTCTCATTTTGATGTGAGAATCAGTAACAGAATAAATTGAATTCATTTCATGTATATATATGTATTTGCATGAGTACATATGTATTTATTCTCAATCATTTCAAATTTAGTTTTTGGATTCCATAAGCTTTTTAGTGTTGATAAACATAAAAACATATTTTCATTTGAATTATACGTATAATTTGTATATGTCACATCACTTTTTTTTTTTATTTTTGGCTGCCGCTCTATGGTATCTTTACGTAAATTTTTCCAAATATAAAGTTTTCTTTACGATGCTCATATGCGTAAATATGGAGTATTTTTTTCTGGTTTCTTTCGGTACAACTGCTGAGGTTCGCCTGTAAATGTTCTTTTGAGTGACGGCCTCAAGTTTAACTGCCTAGCATCAATACTTTCCATATTCTTGCCTTCACCATAGTGTTGCACTATCAGCAGCAGAAATACGAAGATGTAAAAAACTTTCATTTTATGAATATTCGCAGCTCCTGCACTATGTGAGGATCGACAACAGATTAAGCGGAATTCATTGCATGTAGTCATATATGAATTGATTTACGTATTGAAAATGCATCTATCTAGAGTTCAAAGACTCTGTCCGATAGCTATTCGATTGATTGGGTTGTCTGTAAATATATATTGCATTGTATTATCAGTTGTATACAATTAATTTATGTACATGAATTTTTAATAATAATATAAAAATATGTACAATCATTTAATTAAAATAAACAAAAGTATTTGCAAATATGATTTTACTATCAATTTCTTATAGCCACACATTCTGATTGTTTATAAAATATATCATTTACTTAAATATTGCAATATTTAATTAACACATTCTATATTATTTTGATACTTTAGCATAATGGGTTTTCCTGTGAAGTCCACTTTGAGTTGAGGCCTAAATTCATCTGGACAGTTGATTCGCGCTGCTGTTGCAAGTTGAAGTATCAGCAGGAGTAGTATGATTACCATACTTCGAAGTCCTTTCATTTTGTTTATACTTAAGGATCAGTTGATTTTTTAACACAAAATCGACTGTCTGAACACTTTGCCCAATGCTTGTTGAATAATGCTTGCATCGTTGATTTCCATTGCAAGCAAGATTTAAGACGAAATTTAATGCCATGTTTATAGGAACTTATCAACGAATTTTCAATTAAATTCGTTTTGATAAGTTCAGCGACTTTTCAAAGTACTTTCATTGGAAATTTTATACATAATATATTATACCAAGAAAAAAAAAAAAAAAAAACAAATAAATGTAATTTCATTTATTATACCTTTAATATAGATTTGTAATTGGCTTTGCCATGGTCTACAATTATTTGAAGAATATTTGTTTTACGAACAACTGTTGGGCGTATATAATTAAATTGTTGGGTTCCGTCTGTTTTATGCATAAGATGCTAAATCCGAAACGAATCGAAAGGCTTACGGCCAATTAGAAGAGAAGATTGCGAAAACAAAAATAAGGCAGAACAACAAAATGTAGCCACACCGAATTTTGTATTGGCTTTTAGACAAATATCATATCTCAATGCGAAGCATATAATAGATTTGACATAGAAATTCAATTTAGAAGTAAATCAGAAGAACAGAACTTTGTTCGAGAAAATATGGAATAGAGTAAAAATTTCTAGCAAAAAAACTTGATTTTCATTTAGTTATATTTATCTCGCGTTAGACATAGTAGTTTGATCTGCTTAAGTTGTTGACTTACTTTGAAAACAAGTTTTTATCATATCATAAATATGATATACAGAGAAGAGAGCTTAGCGTTACATATCTCATGACTAAATTCGAATGCCCTTTACTCTAGAGTATACAAAATATTTGTGTAATATAATTTGTACCTTAATAGTCTACACAAAAAATTGCTGCGTAGCTGCTCTGGCGAGCCAATAAGCCGCACCCGAAAGCTTTTAAGCTCGCAGTCAAGCTCGACTGCCAAAACATATACATACATATATACATTATCAAGCGATTGTAATTGCCATGTGTATGTGTGTATGTGTGTGTGTGTGTGTGTGTGTGAGCGTGTGCTCGTGTTTGTGTTTCGGCTTACTCTTATTTTTATTTGTTTCTTGTTCGTGTTTTTTGCTGCTGCTGCCGATCGTGTACTTGCTCATTGTGTGTGTGTGTGTGTGTGTGAATGCTTTTCATTGTATGCGTGTGAGCTGAGCGTGTGAGCTGCGCTTTCGTGTGTATCTGTGGCCGTGCAGTCGACGCCGACAGACGAAAAAAGTTTTAAATCTGGTAGAAAAATCTGAAATGAAACGCGTTTGTGGCCTCAGACGGCGAGTGGCAGTCGTACAACAAAGACGTACTATTTTCTCTCTCTTTATCCACCTGGCGGAGCTCTGCAAAAGTTGGCCAGACAACTTTTTCAAAAACCGCAACCAAAAACGTTCCAACAAATATATATATAAATAAATAAACTGAACTCCTTTTACTTTTTACGGTAACTGAGCGTCATTACTATTACAAAAATAAATATATAAATCTCAATGTAAGTGGAGTACGAAAAATGGAAAAGACAAACCCAAAAACCTAAATAAAATATTAAAAAAGTGAAATTTGTAACAAAAACAATTTCGAAAGTGCATGAAAAAAATGTATTAAAATTGTGTGCATTAAATTGAAATACTAAAATCTAGCAGACTTTTGGAATGAATGTGAATGAATAATTATGGGAAACCAAATCATATTTATGTATGTATTTATTTTATAGTGCATATTAGATGACCGACAAGGATAACGTATCCATGGCTACCGTGCAACTGAAGCCCGACTATGCGGCTAGCGAGGTGTACAGCACCGCCAGCGAACCGCCACCGGTGAGTAAATATACTATAGACATATAAATTGGATAGAAACTATGATTAGCTCATATGCGTATATATATATAGTTTGGTTGAATGCGTTTAGTGCGTCAATTTGTCATTGTTGAATGACGAGCCTAATTACAAGTTCCACATGTCATTTGAGTCTGGCAATTATTTGCGCTAACTTAGTCCGAGCCACAGAAGCGGGTCAGCGGCGATCTGAGCGTTACAGCGTTACTTGGCCACAGCCCAGCACTGGACAGCCCAACAGCTGCAGTCGTTAAATAAATAAATAAAAATGCCAGGGTCATTCGATTGGCCGGCACATCCGTTGCGGGCACACGGCGCGTATGCGCAATATGTCGTTGTCTGCATCTTTGGCAATGTGAGCATTGTTGCCTCTGCCTGCTGCACGTGATCATTTTCACTAACTACGACGACGACTTTGCAACTGCATGCATAAGCAATTTGGCTGCAGATAATGATTTTAATGCAATTTTTTGCAATTATTATGACCCGGTACTGGGGAATGGCATGCAACGTGCACTGCTTTGACAATTGTTCGCGACGTTGACATTTTAAGACAAATGAAGAAACAAAAAAAAAAAGAAACAGAAACAAAATCCAAATGAAATAAATAAATCAAAAACAAAAGATCAGTCCGCAGCCTGCAAATGGGCACAGCGCAATTCTCAGCAAAGTGTGAATAGATTTGTACCCATTTGCAGCGAAGCAGTTGAGCTCGGCAAATAGAAAACCAGTCGGAAACCAAATTTAAGATCTAATACAATAGTCACGACTGTAAATACAAAACCTCATAATGATAAACACAAACAAATATAATGCGCCATGACAACATCAGGCAGCTAAATAAGAAAAAAGAAAAAAAATTATAAACATGAGGAAAAAACTGGCTCAATTATATTGCAGCCAAGCAGCTCGATCTCGAGCTTCAAGAACTGGCCGCTATGTGGGCTGCAATTGATTTGAAATTTGCATAAAAAGTGCATTTTGCATATTTTGCATCTCGTACATCCGCGTCAGCCATAAATTGTGCACAGCCTCCATAGTCACAGTCGCCATAGTGAAAGCTGGTCGAGGCAAAAATTGAATTGATATGAATTTAGTCGTACTTGAACTAAAGACTTGGCCAGCTTTAGCTTGAAAAGACTCACAGCATCTTTAGCAGATATCTGTAGCAATACTTTTTGTAGCTACTGTCATGAATTGATCTTCAGAGTCATCTGCTTGCTGCTGTCAGCCTTCATATGTTGTAGTTAGACCTGCAGCTTTCACTGTGGCCTTAGCTGTAAGCATCATTTGAAACCTTCATGCAACCAACTCATTAACCTTTTGTTTTTCTCTCATTTTATGTGTATATGTATCTGTGTGTGTGTGTGTGTGTGCCTTTGTCCACCAACCACAAAATAAATTGTTTGCCTCTCACACACTTCAAATAAAAATGAAAATAAAATAAAAAAAAAACACCTGCGATTGGCAATCAACAAAATATGAAAATCAAAATTTTTTATATAACTTCTACCAACACATCGCACTCCACACAACAACAACAACAACAACAACAACAAAATATGTAAACCACAGCTGGGATTTTTTAACTTTAATCATCAGGTTTGTCGCTCAAGTCTTTTGTCTTTAACTGCACCCAACAGCCAGCTACACAAATAATGAGCAGCAACAACAAAACTTATCAACAGTAACGAGCAGCAGCCGTTTTTTTTTTTTTCTTTTGGTTTCATTATAATATGCTCGCAGTTGCTGTTATTGTTGTTGTAGCTGTGCCTAACATTCACCAAATAGCACTTCACTTCACTTCACTTCACTTTAATACTTATACTTCGACGATGTCTTCGACTGCGACTCACTTTCGCAACAACAATAGCAACGAACAACGAAAAAATGGGCACAATACACACGCAGTCACATACTATGCCACAATCTAAAGGTGTAAAATTGCACATTTCGCTGCACATCACACACACACACTACAGATACACACACGGAGATGCCTCACCTGACTGACTGCACCCACGCCAAACTTTAAAAAGGCGTTAAGTCTCTTCTTCCCCTCTTTTCTATTTTTTTTTTCGAGCTCTGCTTGTTGTTGGCCTTTTTATTATTTCCTCAATTTTTTGCGGTTTTTTGTTTTTGTCTCTTTTCAAAGCATTTCCTGTTATGCAAGTTTTCTATATACATATATTATATATTATACAGTCTTGTGTTATAACATATGCTAGAAGGCTAGATAGAGTATATTGATTGTGCGCCACGATGTGTGATTGCAGCTGAAAGACGTTGGTATTTAGCTACTTTTTATGTATGTCCAGCTGTATGTCTATTGAAATGAGTTCCCGTCCAAGCCATGTTCGTCTATATCTTCAGCTGTCGATCAGCATATCTCTACTTCAGTTTGCTAGAAGGTTCTACAGGTGTTGCTTTTGGCAAAGAGTGTTTTGCATATATGAATATAATTCGTATATAAATAATAGTTATTTTCATGTCTGTTCAGTCCAGCTGTTTCTCTACCAAGTTGAATTCCAATCATTCTATCCATGTCTGTCTGTATGTTCAGCTGCTTTTGCATAATTCAGTCTCTTTGTCCATCTGTTTGTATATCTGTCTGTCCGTCAAGCGTATCCTATATGCCATGGCAAATCAATATTGTTTTAGACTGCAATAGCTTACATCATGCATATATACCATAGAGAGTTAGTTTTAGCAAAAACTTGTCAATTTTTGCACCTACAAGAACTGAGCAAATATTTGGCTAGCATTTTGCATATTCATGTAGATCGTAGCTATTTTAAATTTCAAGTCAAGCTAACAAAATCTTTTTTATTTTTGCTGAATCAAAAAGCTTTTTCTTTTGTCTTTTGCTATAACTGTATTAATATTACCTTAACATTCAACTTGTTTAACCTTAATTTCGTATCTGTTTTCTATTTCTTTGGGCACCTTGCACTCTGCATTTTGAAACGTGAGCCAAAAACAGTTAAGAAACTGTGCAAGGTCAACGCTTTTACTCGCGCTCTTAAGGTCAACGCTAGCAGAGCACGTAACACTTTTACTTTTTAATTGTAGCCATTCATAATCGTAGTCTGGAATCGAAATGCTCTACATACATATACATATTAATATTGTAAAACTAATCTTGATTATTGCTATTGCTTGCAGGCATACAAGCGCCAAGCTAATTCGGTGAAAATAGCCAAGATCACGGCTTTTACCATAGTCGTATCCTCGTTCATACTGGGCGCATTCATTTTGGCCTCGTCGTATCTGCAGGCCAAGGCCTCCTGTGATCAGGTGCAGGCCCTGGACTCGGTGCTGGAGAAGGAGCTAATGCTGGAAACGTTGCAGCAGGTGAACAAGGTAAGTGGCTGTTAAACGGCTCAATGCACAGCTAAACGAGATCTAAAGATTAACGAGAGACAGAGACAGCGCCGACAGAGCGGGAGAGAGTGGGAGAGCAACATTTCGTATCAGTCGGTGTCAGCTTTTGCTTTTGCTAGTCGTCTATCGCATATATACATTTATATATGCGCATATGTACATATATAAAATTTATACGATTACCTAATGTTCATAATGTTTTTATGGCTATTATTGCTTTTTGCATCGTTCGTTGCGCACGCCAAAACACATTTTCAACCGCAACAGTCAAATTATTAAGGCAAATTAATGATAATTACCGGAAAATGTCCGCATATAAATACACATGTATAGATTTATGCATATGACTGATAGATGCGTGTCTGCTGATTATTTCCAGCAGGTACAAATGCTGCTGCTGATAGCACGCACTATTAGCTGCCAAATGGGTATATAATATTTTAAGAGGCACTGTTGTAGTTAGCATCAAAACAGCTGCACCGAGGGGAATTTTTTAAAAAAGTTGATGAATGGAAAAAACCAATGAGCGTTTAGCTTGTAGTGATTGCAATTAGCTTTTGTTTTATAGCAATGCAACTTGCATTAGCACAGCTTGAGATAAAACAATAAAAGAAAAGAAAACATATTGCACTGAATCAGACATTAGCTAAATAAAAGCGTGCAGTTTATTGGCAAAGTTCTTGATTATTCAGGCTGCATTTATTCAGCGCTAGAGCTCTATTTATAAGTAAAATAGTCATATATGCATATATATGTATCTTTAGAGTTAAAGTATACAGTCTACCATTTATTGACAAGTCATAGAATAATCTAGGGAACATCTTGATAAAGCCATAAATCAAAGATATATGCAGTGAGCCTTCGATATTGCAAAACTTTGCTGTCAACACAAGATCAAATTAATTATATCCATGCCAAGTTGTGTAAATCTAACTATATAGTACATATATATGCAGACTTACTTGATAGCGCAATGTTTTACCACATTGCATGCATAAGCAAGGCAACTGAATGCACATTCACATTCGCACATACTACATTCATGCATTCATATATTCATATTCATTTAAGATTGTATAAGTGTAAATTGAATTAGCGTGTTGCGTGCTTCCTTGAGAAATTTCACTTCATGTAATCAAAGTAGCCCATTAAAACCCAAATAGCCGTACCATAACAATCGCATATGGTATAAGCCATTTGGCCAGTGGCATATGGGTGTATATATACATATATATATAGTCAACTACTTGGCTGGCTGACTGAATGACTGTGCAGCCTTTGTATATGCCACATAATTCAAATTTAATGGCGTTTTCTAAAGCAGCTGCATACAGAGAGACAACGTTCATACCACTATGATATATGATATATGATATATGACTGTGGCATTTGCATATAGCATCATCAATATTCAATTAACGTGCAATGAAAGCGCCCATAACAAACAATAAAACTAATTAAATGCATAGATAAATATGCAGCGGCAATTAAAATTAATTTGATGGAAAACAATTAAAACCAAATAGAAAAAAAAACAACAAAAATTAATAATAATAATAAACAAAATAGCAACGTCATTTTAATGCTGTTAATTTGGAGCAGGTTATTCAACCCGAAAAAAAAAGAAACAAAAGCAAAATAGAAACTCTCCATATATAAAGTGTTTTTGTTTGAGTGGAAGCTTATGTAAAGCCGTTGGTGCAATGAACAAAATTCAATCAAGCGAAATTCCCATAATTTGACGCTTAAGTGGACAGAGCTGTGCTGCAAAGCTGGGAGCAGCTTGCGACATAATCATCATCAGTGGCTAACAATTGCGAATCAAATGGCAGACAGCGGCAAAGTGAAAGCAGCAGCAGCCACAGCATGTTGCAATGTGTCGGTGCATGGCACAAAAGCAGCTTTGAAGCTGCACAAACACACAAACACACACACTCACACATGCACTCAGTGAGCTGCTCAAGCGCGGCGGGGCGGGCGTGGGCGCGGCAAATGCCAGAGATCATCAGCTGCAGCAGCAGAGGCAGCCACAGCAGCCATAATGTATTTGCTGTCACTTTTTGCCGGCTGGCGCCGCTTGGCACCGTCACACAAATAGACAAACGTACAGACAGCAAGACAACTTGTAAGTCGTCAACTCACACACACACACACACACAGATCAAACGAGACGCAGTGGAAGACGCGTTGACTGTTTGCCATTTAAGGCAAGTTGCGCGCTTAAGTCTTTCGTTTTGGGCACGCAAACAAAGCCAGAAACTTATGGCTCCAACAGATGATTATGTAATGCCAATAGACACACACTCGCACACACACAGACAGTCTTAGATGATTTATAATTGCTGTTGTCTGTGTTGTGCAAATTTGCAAACACTTTGCTCGTTGCCTGCTAAAAATTTTAATTATGCTTTGATTTTCTAAAGGAAATTCTACGCAACTGGAATATCAATTTGCTGGATCGGGGGAGCGAAAAAAAAAATAGACACTTGCGTCAATGCTAAAAATAGCACAGACAGTCGGGCAAAAAAGTAATTGCACAGTACAGACGTTCAATTTGTAATCGTTTAATTGTCATCTTAATGTCTGCTCCAGGGACGTGTCTAGCTTTTAATGCTCGCCAATGTTCTGGTGTAACAGATGCGATTCGCTTCGCCTGGCCTTGAAATTCAGCTGAGAAGCAAAATGAATAAATAAAACCAAGCAAAACAAAACAAAAGCACAATTAAACTGGGAAAAAAAAAAAAACAAAACAAAATTGAGCCGTAAACCGGAGTTGGAGTTTAGCAATTGACTAAGTGGTGTCAGGCACTGAAACTGGAACAGAGACTCAAGACTCGCTGACTTCGTTTCGGAGCAAGTCAAACGGGTTGGCTCAGTTTTTAGTTTCAGTTACTCATATTTCTGCTTTTATTTTTGAGTGAAACTTTGGTGTTTGATTTCGGGCGAAGAGCCATGAGTCAGCTTAATGAATGCTTAAGCTTCTAAGAAACACTTGAGCCCAGCATCTGCTGCATCATTAAGACAAGCATCGAGTGCGCCTCATTAAGCACTAATGAAGCACTGACTGGGCTGTGGCCTATGCCAATGCCCAGAGATAAAATATTGCCTTCTTAAGCTAATTAGATTTTATGCATTCGCCAGAGCTTCGTTTCTAAATTGTTTTTGCACTGACAATTGCAGCTGTCCAATTAGTTAATAACTCTTCCCTTAACTCATATTCGCAATGTCAGACCTGAAAGCCATCAGCTACCGGATATATTTATATATAGTAGCAGTGATTGCCGCTGGCGACTGCCTAACCAGGTACTCAAAACCTGTACACCCACACAGCCCCAGCCTCAGCTCCCGCAGCCACTTGGCCCATTATCAATCATCATCATCAGCAGCGGCTGCCTCGCATTGAATTAATGAGCTTTTTGTTGTTTTGCTCAACAAATTATTTAAATTTTGCTTTTGTGTGTGAGTTTTTTTCTGACACACACACACACACACACACACACACACACCTGGTATGTGCGTGTGCATGCTTATGTAATATGTGTTTGTTTATTTGTTTGTTGCTTGTTGTTTTTTTAAATTTGATGGCATTTTACTTTGGGTTTCAGTCACAGTTGCGTTTGACGTATTTTAGTATCTAGGTTGGGGTCACATCTTCTGACGACAACGTCACATTGTTAGTGGCACATAACAATTGCAGCCACTGTGGCAGTATATGTACATATATTGCCAGTACGTGCTTGATGGCCCAAGGCATTTTAAGTGGCTTCGAACAAAAAACCCAAAAGCAACAAAAAATAAAAATAAAAACATTAAATAAGCATCAAAATGCGACAAATACATTTCCTAGTCAAATACAAAGCAGAAAAAAGCCTTGAATTTTTTGCGATTTTCAACAAGTTAACATTCTCTTTCGTATTTACAGGAACTACCCAGAGCTGAAGCTTTGCTGGGCAAATCCGAGGCTGGTGAGGATTTGCAAAATCTTGATCACGATGAGACTGCGTCCGATAAGAAGACAGACTCAAAGAACGAAGCCATTGAGCGCAATCTCAATGAGCACGACAACACCTACTCGGACAGCGAAGAGCCCGAGGAGATGCAAAAGTTTCCAGGCAAGATGCCGCTCGAGCTGGACTTGAGCGATCTGGCCGCTGCCATTCTGCGCAACAACAAGAAGTAAGCCCACACACACCATAGCCAAATCTTTGCTAATGTATGTTCAATTTCCTTTTAGATCCCGCATGAACTGTGTAGTGGAGCGCAAGCACGCCGAGGAGATTGTTGATTCACCCTCGAAGACCGTGGCGCTGCCTTTTGGCGTCAATCTGACCACCGATCCAAAGAAGGCACGCATCACCGGCGAACGTATTTCCATTTTCTGTGATGGTGGCGACGAAAAGGAGGAGAAGGAGGCCAAGCGCCAGCGCGAGGAGGAAGAAGACTCTGAGGAAGATGTGGAGCCAATGCGTCCCATGTTCATACCATTCCAGCGTGTGCCCATTCCCTTTGGCCGCATTCCCGAACAGATGCCACTCACCCATATGCCCCAGCGCATGATGCCACCAGCGATGCAGCAGCAGCTGCCCCAGCAAGGTTCGATCATCATCCGCCAGTTGCCACCTCCGTTCCAGCATCTGCCTATGCGTCCACCCATGCCACCACAGGTGATGCAGGCTCCTCGCATGGAGGCGGAACAGCCACCACAGCCCCAAATACAGACCGTGCGCATTCATATGCACCAGTTGCCCTTCCGCCAGTTGGACATTGGTAACGATATGACCCGCGAGCAGGAGGATCAGCGCGAGATCCCACAGCGTGTGATGCCACAGCGCGAGATGCCACAGCGTGAGATGCCACAGCGTGAGATGCCACAGATTCAGATCCAGCACATGCCTCTGGGCGCTGCACTGCAACGTGTGGGCATCACCGCCGATGATCTGCGCAATATTCAACGCATGGCCGAGGATCGTTTCACCGACGAGCTGCGTCGCCTGACCGCTGAGGATGCCGCCGATTCCGATGAGAATAACAACGAGGAGGAGGAGCACTCTGAGACGCCTATGCCAACCGGCGAGCAGTCTACTCCAGTTGCCACATCAGCTCAGACCCAGCCACTGCCCCAGTCGAGCCAGCAGCAGTCCCAAGAGCATCAACAACAACAACAACAACAGCAGCAGCAGCAGCAGCAGCGTGACCAAGAGTCCCGTGAGCAACAGGAGGATCAAGTGCCTCGTATGCAAATCCAGCGCTTGATTCTGCAGCCTCTGCCGGAGCAGCCACGCGACACCATGACCCCACCCATGCTCGATCAGCCACCACAGGTGCCATTCGGTCGCATGGTCTTTGGACGCAGCCTGGCTCAGCCCGTGCGCATTCCCGTGCCCATGATGCAGCCAGCCGAGGGTGGTGCCCCCTCCGATGAGTCGCAGCGACCACACTGTAAGATCCACAGACATATTTTATATGGTCATCCACTCACCTCTCTCTTTTCTGTTTCTGCTTGCAGTCGTCCAGCCTCGTTCCGTTTAAGTAACAACAACAACACGCCTGTGATTGCTGCTCTGTGAATCGAATCCTTATTGTGGTCGTCGTCGTCGTTATCGTTTTTTCTATATCAAACCGTGTAACTGTGTCGTCATCCTTTGCTCGATTCCATAACAAAACAAAATTTAAGAAAACCAACATCTGTAGCAGCCCCCAAAACGCCAAAAAATAACTAAAGATGACAATCGATGGAAATTTTACGTTTTGGTTTCAAAAGAAAATCTCTGTATCTCCTTTTTCTCTATTACTGTCTATCTATAACTCTATATATTCTTTATAAATATAAAAAAAAAATTATATATATATATATATATATATCTTATGTATTTGTATATTTTCGTAAAAATATCGTATGTATAAATATTCCAATCGGTCCTCTCGAATTTTGTGAACATTATTTTGGAATTAATTTCTAACGTTTTGAATTGTTTTTCTCTTCGTCCCCCTATTGTTTTTCACAAATAAATCCGATTTAAATTTGTATATAAATTCTAGTATTTTATTTTTAATACATTTTTAGTAGTTTTTAGTAAGTAAATCAAACAAACAAACAAAAATTTAAAATTTACCAACAATCAATCAAATTGTACATTTGTTATATACATACATTTTGAAGTGAATAAAATTGTGGATAATTGGAAATCAAAAATAAAAGAATAGAATTTATTATTGAGTTAATTAAATTGAAAAATTTTAGTTAGATTTTTGCAAAGTATTTGAGTGAGTGCAAAGTAGATTAGAAAAGTTTAGTCAAAACACTTATAATACACACACGAGAATATCTTAATTTATTGAGCTGCTTAATCTCTCTCTCCTAACTATCAATAATCACTAGCTGCAAAGTTTGCACTTAAGATAAAAAACGATTCGTTAGCTATAGCGTCAATAAATTGTTTTATTTCTTAATTTGCATTTTTTTTTTGCTGCTATTCTTTCGTTTTTTATTTTTATTTATTTTTTTTAATTTTAATATATTCTCTCGTTTCGTCACAATAATTTTATTTATTATTTTAATTTCGTTTCGAAACAAATTTGAAAAATTTGTCGTTGCTTAAAGTAAATTTACAAAGTGCAAGTCGTAAAAAATCCAACATTTCTTTTTTACTTTTTGATTAATTTTATACAATATATCAATCAATGATTAGTGTATGTGTGTGTGCGTGTGTGTATGTATATTTATATATACAATTTGTGGGAAACAACCGAATAAGACGTTCATTGGCGCAACAAAGGACGCACAGCATAATGTTGTTTATAATTTGTTTACAATTGGTTTATTTTAAATATATATATATATATAAATATGACTAATCGTAAGTTTGCATTGACGGGGTATAACTTTGCTCTCGCATGATCAGACAAATTTATAATACATTTTGTAGCGCTTATTAAAAGAATTTGGAATCTAATTCTAAAGGAAAAGGTATAAAAAAACAAAAACAGAATATAAATTTAGGTTTGCAGGATTTGGGTGAACAGGGGTGGACAAATTTAGCTAAATTAAAATACATTTTGAAGAGGCACCTAATATCGAATGCGTTGGGATGGAATTGTTATTGTTTTTGGCTTTCCTTGTGGGGCGGGAAGATAAATAGAGTTTGTTATCTGTTGACAAACATTCATGTACGTTCTCCTCTTCTCTTTTTGTAGACTCACTCACGTTTTATCACTGATTGTTTGTTTGTTTATGCAAATTGTATGTATTGTAAAGCTGTAGCAAACGCGAACGAAATTAATTAATTAGCACTCCTGCATTCCGCCTCTGATTTCGTTTGACTATTTGCTCTCAACTTGGGCTCGTCGTCTAGCCATTCTCACAATGATGACCCTCGCAGCTGCCCCAGAAGATGCAGTTGCCCACGCCGCTGTAGCAGATGAGTGATACGGCAGTGAGAAATACTAGGCTACAAATCGTACATGGCTTTCGTTCCAGGAAGAAGCCTATCAAATAGAGTACTATGAACATGACGTGCGTCTCCATCAGCGCTGGATTTGTGGGCTTTGGTATGAGTAAGACGGGTAATAAACATTGCAGGCAATACATTTTCAGGCTGCTATGTTGACGTGTCGTTTACTTATCGTTCACGTTGTTGTTGTTGCTGCAAACAAAAAGAAATCTTACTATAATTGAGATTATAGTTTGTCCTTTAGATGTGCGAAACGTCAGCAGTATTTATTTGTGTCGCTATTGTTGTTGTTTAGGTCGCAGTTGTGTGCATGTCTGTCATCGGTCAGATATGTGCACACATGCATATGGCACTTACCTTACTCAAGTCCGGCTGCTGTCTGGGGTGCTCGTTGCTAATTTCAGCGTCAGTTTGTTGTGCGTATTTTTGTTATCACACATTGCTCATGTTTCTTAATTCCTCAAATCATTTTATACATATGTACTGAGCTGTCGTTATCGCATGTTGCAGCTGCAAACCTATCGATAGTTCTCACACTAATATCGAAAGTCGTGACGAGAGCGCTGCTCCACACGATAACCGCGGAATGATGATTTGTGTTCGTTCCAAAAATAGCTACTGTTTATTTATTTAACGGAAGACTTATTAATACATTGTACAGTCGGTTTTCTATGATATGACTAAATAATATACATAATCCTTTATGTATGCATGGGACAATGAACTCTCGTATATGGCAACAATATTTTCTTTTTGGCCTTTAAACATTCCAATAAAGCTTATTACTGTACAACGACGGATCCGTAGCGATGGGCAACAGTAAAATCCAACCAGCAAGTCCCACCACATACAAAACTATTGCAAGTACGCGTCGCCACAGATTCTGCTGCCAAAGATCCTGTACGTCGGGCAATCCCATATGGTTGCACAAAGCGTGGGCAAGCAGAGGTGCCACAAAATGTCCAGTTCGAGCAAACAAATATGCCGAATAGAAGCCAAAGAGTGTCGTATAGGTAAACTGGAACAAGCCGATTAGCAACGCGCTACTGAGCTCCATGCCCATGCCCAATCTCTCGGCGATGTGATGCAGGTGAGCAACACCAAAGAATAGCGGTGTTATAAATACAGCAGTAATTGGCGGGAAACTTTGTAGAATGAGTGGCATCATGCAGGCACGAAAGACGAATTCTTCACTCAGGGGCGCCATCACCAGGTTACGTATCCAGATAATGTTGCTACAAGAGCCGCGCCAGTAGTCTATATCTAAAAGCGATAAGCGTGATATGAATTTATTGATTGTGTCATGATAATCAAACTCACTGAAGTAGGAAGTGAACGATTCGTTCTGCAAGTTCACAAATATAGGTCCCAGGAATAGAAGAGCAGTGAGCACATAGGGAATTAGAATCGCCTGCCATAACCCCTCCAAACGCAGGCCAATTAACTTTAGGAATGGTTCCCGATCCAGCAATTCTGGGGGCGATAGATAATACACGAATAGCGGCGCGATTACCATCACACAGGAGACGCTGGTAAAGCGCCGCTTTATTGTTGTCGGATGATCACGATTATGTTTAGTGCTCCATACGTAGAGGCTGCCCACATAGATGACAGCCAAAACAATGCAGGAGCTAACAGATATGAGGGGTGGAATTTTTTGCAGCGTTTCCAGCGGCGGCAGTATTGTTGCTTGTGGAGCCATTGTACATAAGTTTTGTATATCTTTATTAAAGTAATACTCGATGTTGAATTAGCATTGTGTAGAACCGGAGTGAAAAATGTATTTTAAAAACAGCTGCTTTTAAAATTCTGGCAAAAGTTTATCTTTGAATACTCGCTAATGTTATGCTCTTACATAGCAATGCTAAGCAACATAAATAAAACAATACTGTTATCGACGTTTCTCTTTTTTGCGTAACTTTGCTAAATATGCGCTTACATCGTCTCTTGAGCACAGTGCTGCTCTGTTAAACGACAACGGCGGCAGCAACGTTTGGTTGTGTGTTATTTGAACAAATTGAATGATTTGAGTCAATAAAAGTAGCTACGCAATATCACAATTAAGTTTGCATATTGAGATCAGTCGACTTCAAGAGTGCAATATGTCGCTATTAATTAAAGCCGCTACCACAACACGTCAGCTCATTCATAAGGTTTCTTTAACATCATATGTTAACTCAAATTGACCTTTGACTTTAACTCCATTTGCATTGTTTATTTTTATCCAGGCACCAGCGCTTCAACAGCAGGTGCGCCATCTGAATTTATTGGAGTTCCAGTCCAAGGATTTGCTGCAGAAGTATGGTGTAGCCATACAACAGTTCAAGGTATTGGATAACTCCAGTGCCGATACGCAAGTGGTCAACTCATTTGGTAATCAAGCGTAGACAAACCGGTTGACATAAGCCCTAATTTTTGTTAATTATCATCTAAGATTGTCCCGAGTATGTGGTAAAGGCGCAAATACTAGCTGGCGGGCGCGGAAAGGGTACCTTCGACAATGGTTTTAAGGGAGGCGTCCACATAACCTCAAAGTAAGTGGCCATCGTTCCATCTGTCATCTGCTGTCTCTCTGCATTGATAACGCCGTCGTAGATAAGCGAAAGAGAGCCGAACGACAGCCGAATAATAAACACAACTAATTGCTAAGTACTTTCGCTTTATAGCAAGAACGATGTGCTCTCGCTCAGCAAACAGATGATAGGCAATCGCCTGATTACCAAACAGACGCCCAAATCGGGAATTCTCGTCAACAAGGTGATGGTGGCACGCAGCGTGAATATAACGCGAGAGACTTATGTCTGCATTTTGCTCGATCGTGAACATAATGGACCCGTGCTGATTGCCTCGCCAGCTGGCGGCATGGACATTGAGGCTGTGGCAGAGGAAACTCCAGAGAAGCTGTTGACTGTTCCACTGGATATTGACAAACCAATACCAGAAGCCAAGCTGATAGAGGTGGCGAAGTTCCTGGAGTTCAAAGGCGACGCCATTAAGCGTTGTGCTGATGAGCTTCAAAAGCTGTATACTTTGTTTAAGTCTGTGGATGCTGTGCAAATTGAGATCAATCCTCTGGCCGAGACTGATACGGGCGAAGTCATCTCCGTGGATGCCAAACTGAATTTTGATGACAATGCACAGTTCCGTCAGAAGGATATATTTGCTATGGACGTGACCGAAGAGGAGGCCGATCCCCGTGAAGTAGAGGCATCCAAATATAATCTCAACTATGTGGCCATGGATGGCAACATTGGCTGTTTGGTAAATGGCGCTGGTCTCGCCATGGCCACCATGGACATCATCAAGCTGAATGGTGGTGAGCCAGCCAACTTCTTGGATGTTGGCGGTGGTGTCAAGGAGGAGCAGGTGGCCAAGGCTTTTGAGATCCTCACTTCGGATCCGAAAGTGAAGGGCATTCTGGTGAATGTGTTCGGTGGCATTGTAAACTGTGCCACCATTGCCAATGGCATTGTGGCTGCCTCCAAGAAATTGAAGCTGAATGTGCCGCTGGTGGTACGCTTGGAGGGAACTAATGTAAACCAGGCTCGTGAGATTCTGAAGAACTCTGGTCTGCCCATACAGACGGCCAGTGATTTGGATGATGCTGCGCACAAGGCAGTTGCTTCCCTCTAAACGGAACATATTTCCTGTTTGTTAAAGACGCGCACATTGGTTTAGCATTTAAACGTACAATAGATAGAATATGAACGGATGGGCCTTTTATTAATTGTAAGACTTTTAAACAATATATACATCAATATATTATGTCAATAACGAACAATTTATTTAAACTAGTCATCGATGATAAGAGAAATTGAAATTATTGGCTATTTTAAAAGAGGCTTTGCCGCCAAAGCAGGTTCAGCCCAAGCCTCTGTTAAATAACAGCTACATTGCTGTTAACAGCTACATTCGATATCTACGAAGTAGTAACGAAGCTGTTATTAGGAACTGGTTTGCTGAAACGTTCAAGTTTGAAAGAAATTCACTTGATGATCTTTAAAATCTGTTGTATGTACTCAAAAATTAATTATATTGAAACATTAAGCTTTTATTGTCATCATAATGAGCTTAAATAAAATAAGAAAACAATGTGAAGAATCAATGAACCAGTTCCGTGATTCGGTCTAGTGAGCCGTTCAATTGAATGCGTTCCAAGCGATTCAATACAACTCTACAGTCCACACCCTAAGCTTAAGACACAAACATTCGAAATCTGTGAAAAAAACATTGCCAATTTTGTATACAAAGCATGCAAAAAGCGCCACATTTTGCACGCGAGGATTCCCAGGAGCATTTACCCAGTCCGCACAACACCGTCAATATGAAGCGCCGCACCCTAGCTGGCACATGTGGCGTTGGCGTCTTCATCTTTGCATTCGCCTTCATAGCCATAGCGTTTGCAACGCCCAGTTGGCTTGTCAGCGATTACCGCATTACGGGAGCCAAATTAGACAGGCTGGGCCTCTGGGTGCATTGTTTCCGTTCGCTGCCCGATGTGAACGATGACAGCCAGCGACGTTTCTTCGTCGGCTGCCGTTGGGTGTATGACCCATTTACCAAAGGCTACGATGAGATACGTGGATTCCTGCTTCCTGCCTTCATGATAACCACACAGTTCTTTTATACGCTGACGTTCATTGGCATGTTGGTCAGTGCCATTGGTGTACTGGTGTTTTTCCTCTGCGCTGGACCAGATCAAAAACACTTCATTACATTGATTCGAGGAGTTGGTTTTGTGCTCTTGGGCGCGGGAGTCTGTGCGGCTATTGCAGTCATTGTGTTTGCTGTGTTTGGCAATCGCAATGGCTGGATGCCCGAGCATGCCAACAACTGGTTTGGCTGGTCCTTTGTGATGGCCTGCGTGGGCACGGTGCTGACACTGGTGGCTGCCACATTGTTCCTCACCGAGTCGCATGTGCAGCAACGCAAACGCTTGCAATTCAAGGAGTCGCAGACTCGCTTTGAGCTTGTGCGTGGTTAGTGCTGATGGCACTAGCAACTTCATACCGTGACAATAAAATCGGTAAGTAGATGTGGTATGCACCTTGAGCCAAGATAATAATGTTCAATCTTTTGCTTACAGCAGCACACAACAACAACAACAACAACAACAACAACAACACAAACACTAAAACATTCCGTCCCCACGACATTTCAACAAAGAATTCTCACCATATAATTAAATGTAGTTTTATGCAGCCGCTAGTTGAATGTTTATGCAATTGTCTGACAAACATTTCCGCACCAGCCATGCCGCATACAATCCAAAGAGACTTTCAGCTGGTACTTATGAATCATCCAAACTACAGTTCATCAACAAAAACAAAATACGGCGAGAGGCTGATTTTCGCATATTCTACAACTAACTGACCGCAACTGCAACGCTCATCTCAATTTCAGCAATATCAACAACAGTAATAGGAATAGCTGATCATCAATGAAGCTCAAATGAATCATTATCGCGTGTACATCAAATATTTGCATACGAAATTGCGCTCAATTAACGCACAATTCCACCTCCCCAGCCTCTGCCTTAACTTTTGTTGTTTCTGACGTCGCATGTTATTGGAAACACTCACAACAATTGAAACACTCGTGCCTTAATTAGACAGCTTTGCTATAGCTTAGTGCCTTTACAAATATTATGAAGATGTTAGTTTCTCATATCAATGTGACGATCACGAATTGGATTGCATAAACATCTACTAATCTAGTGCCTTAGTTAAGAATTCGATGTCCAAAAAAGTATAAATGAGAATCGTAGTTAAGCAATTCGAAACGTTAACGTCCAATATATGTATATTTAAGACATTCCCTTTGCTATTTGAATACCTTACAAAACGTTTACCTGTTATTTATGGTAGCTCTCTATTAGTGCATGTCCAACCTATCATACAAATTGTGTACCATATGCAAAAGTATTGAAAAGTGTTTTTTATCATGTATACAAACATATTAACTTACAATATATACATACATATATGTGTAACTTTTTTGTACAAACGACTTTTTTAGCTAAAGTGACGAATAATAAAGATTTTTTTATTGTATACAAACAAATTGCATAGACTATATTTGTATCTACTATTATGCGAGTTCAAGGCACCTGAAAACCAATAACAATAGACCCAAAAATATCAACGTGGGAAGTTTTCCCATGAGCGTGCAGCTGTCTCGGTCTAAAGAAATGAAATAATAAAAGGTAAGCTTTGAGCTTGTGTGCAACATTTTGTAATGTGCAACAGCAACTCAGGTTTCTGGATGGAGTTCACATTTATTGGGGTTGTGTGACATAATTGGGATTGAGTGTTAATGATCTAAATAAGATATCAAATTTAATTTACATATTTGTGTGTATACTTTTATTTCTATTTAAGCCGCATCTAATGCTTACAAAAATGAGAAATGTCAATGTGTATATTTATAATATTACTTATGATTTTCAATATTATATTTATATTTCTGTATATAGTTACACTTATACTTAAGTTATGTGGTTCACCTCCAACATTTTGTACAGTTTTGCGTCAAGATTTAGCACGCTTAAATGTTAAAACATTTTAGTTTTTGGAGCTATTTTAATGTGCTTTAAAATGCAAAATCAAAGTTAATTAAATTTTAAAATTTTTTTTGGGCATAATTAGTCAGGCACGACGGACTTAATGTAACCACAGAATTATGAAACCCACGCAAATGCTTGCCGAAGTTGGCAAATAGTTTATTTAATTCGTGAGGACGTGTCGAAAATGCTTTAAAGTTATTAAAGCGTGAAAGATCACCAGCGTAAGCTGCATTGATGACTGGATTAATGGTGACTTGGTCAAAATTAGAAATTTGAAATAAAAAAGTAAAAAATCGACACAGATCTGATTAGCACTTGTCGAACCGGATGCTGGGCCAACTGACTCATCACTAGGCAGCCTATACAGCAAACAGATCTAGCCTTGAACCGCACAAAAATGTGCTAAGCTCAAATTTATTTACGAATTTATAATGGCAGTCCAAATATGAGTCTGAAACGTACTTCAAATGACCTCACAGATACTTAAAGAATCGCAAATGCCGTTAGTACAGGCTATTAAATCCGATTACAAATTCAAAATATAATAAAAAATAACGGAACAAATCGGAATCACTGTGTGAATATAATAACCTATAGTATATATATTTATAATTGTCGACTTGTCAACAGACGAGTTCAGCAAACCGTACGACGGAATTTGTGTCTACGACTGACAGCTGCGAGAAAAAATTCTAAATTGACCATAGAATCTAAAGTTATTACGTTTTGATTTACGACAAGATATAATTAAAAAATTTTCAGCAATCACAGTTGGATTAACTAGAGTCAAGCTATTTAGCGGAAGATTTTGAGTGTTTGAAATGCTAAAAATAATGAAAAGAATCAAAAAATAAATAAAAAAATGTATTCAAATGCAAATAAATAAATATACAAAATTTATAAAAAACCAAATTAAAGAGAAAAAACAACAACGCCAACACAAGTAAATTGTTTATTAATTTGGGCATTTTCAAGGTTTGGAAACAAATTTCGTTTTCATTTGCATAAAATGCTCTTGCCATCAAGAACTTGTTTGAAGGATAGAATGACGCACAGGCAGACTGTCAGTACGACCAACTTAAACGACAAGCCTCGTAACAAAGATAAGTAAAAGTGCGTTAAAATGGGGTGAGATCGACTAAGAGTTATCCTGAAAGCCATGGCATGTCAACATTGCAACATTGTTTTGGTTCCTATTTATTTAGGTATGCACGTGAGCTATACAAAAATTCATATGTAAAGTATAGCTTAGCAGAACATATATTTATCGAAATGATATAGAGAGGTAAAATTGATCAAATATACGTATACGATGCTACATAAGCTTTAACGAAATCATAATACCCTAAATTCGTATCTTGAATGTCTTTAGGGTATACAAAAATTAATTTTTGGATCGGAACAGCATTAACAATGGCTTAGAACCTGTTCTTCATCAACCAACAGTGATAAATTGCTTCAGAATTTCCATAAATATAAAATTCTCTTTGAAGAGAAAGTTTATAATGTATTATGGCTACTTAAATGTGTAAAGTGTAGTTCGAGATGTTGTACAGAACTGCTGTAACTATGTAAATTATGGAGGTTTTGGGAATGGCCAAATATGTATAAAACTACAAGTCTTTATTTATAGGTTTTCCTTCTCCTTCTGGTAAAGTATGATCTTAAAAATCTTATCATCTCTCCGTATATACCTTAATAAGAAGAATATTTTTTAAAATACTTAAATATTTGTGCTTCTATAACATATATTTCCTACAAAGATTGTGCTTTGTTCTCTTTATTTTTGGCAACATCTAAAAATCCATTTGAAATTTAAATGTTTATGTCATCAAACATATTTAGCGCCACATACTTATTTAGCCAGAAGTGTATTTAATCTTCGAATCGAACAAGTTTCTTTGCTTTTCCTTTCCATTTCTTGGGATATGCTAGCAGTATCAAGTGAATGAACGCATTGAAACCAAAAGTCTACGGCGTACAAGAAACCGAGAGTGGGCTTTCGATTACGCAAATGAATTTGTGGATAAACACATTAGGGTTCGAATATTGTTTGTTGCTGGCAAACTTTCGTTTGTTATGTGAGCCGAACCGAACTAAACTCAAAATATTGATTGACCATTCGAAATGTAAAGTAGAGCTGAAGGTTGTTTTCATCTGTCACATTCAAATGTGCCTTCTATGGGCATAATTAAAACTTAATCGCTTTATTTTGCGATATTCAAATAGAACTGCTTTCATGGCACATTCACATTCACATTCAGATGGTAAAGACCAGAGGCCGCAAATGATAAACTAGTCTTCTTTATTTGATCTCGCTTAAGTGGCTTCCTTTTATGACTTTAGAACAAATCGGCATTGGCATGAAGGCCGCTGACCTTGAGCTTGAACAGGATAAATAAATAAATATATAAATACTGGTTAGTTTGCTATTTGGCGCTGACGACTTTATTTGTTGTTTGCGATTTTTAATACTCTGCTTCGGAGTAGGGGATATAATGTTTTATGGTATATAGAAGAGTTTTAAAAGTAAATAAATTCGGGTAAATTTTTGCCCAAAAGTCTGGTAGATAGAATCAATCAATCAAGCATGGCAGAAATGCAATTAAACTTAAATATCGTTTCAGTTTTGATAAACTGCTGAAGGCTGGCAGCTAGAATGACTCAGATAGCAGCTCACCATGAAGTATCTATTAGTTGGGCACTCCCATCTAAAGCACTCTTACTTAACTTTAATGATGCATACGCGGCTCTTGAAAGCCATCTAATAGTCAAATCGTTGCTGATTTGCATAGCTTTAAAGAATGCTACTTCAAGTTGTCTAAAATAGAGCAGCTTTTGCAGGAGTCAGCCATCATGTTTTAAGCAGGTTTGAAATAAAATTCCAAATTTACTATACACTTTCTATATGTTGAAAACAAAAGAAAAAGAATAGAATGAAAAAACAAGAAAAAGTTTTCTAATCAAACTTAAATTTATAAACTGGGTACAGTTTCTACCAATTTGTTGTAGTCAAAGTGTGAGCGATGGAGGACCGACTCCATTTATTCGCCTACGGTGTCATGTATCATTCTTAGGAAGTAATTGCCTTGAGATTTGGTTCATAAATCTACTTTTTCTAGGCCCATAATTCCAGATCTTGGCATAGATCTTGTTGCTCTTCAAACTCTGAGCTCAATGATCGCTTAGCCCGGACAGTTCCTTGAACTCCACACAGTACCCGAAATATAAAACATTTTGACCAGAGCTGCTCATAGGCATTGCTTTATTGTGTAGTTAATAATAAAAGGTTGAAAAGTATATTTAGCATAGATATACGATAAAAATACAAAGTTGTGCGAGCGACAGATATTATCATCGAAATGTTAAACACGATGCTCAGAGCTCAGGCCAGACGGGATGGTGTCACAAAAATAGTGCTGAGCAAATGCTAAAGCTCTCAGATATATTAATTTATGTAAAAATATGATTTTTGCTGGGTGGTTAGGTAAAACAAGCTGGCAAACGATATTCTAATTTAGCTGAGTTATGAAAGTGAATTGGCATTAACACTTCATATTGGGTTGGAATGGAACTAGAGAACTACAAAATATACCAAAAAGAATATCTAAATGGTTTCAAATTTATGCGCGCACACGATGGGTTTTTCGATTGGGAAGATGGTAGCTGACTAATAAAAAAAATATACCAATTAAAATTGACATTCAACAAGGCAAGGCGGCTAAATTTTCTGGTCCATCAGGACTGAGGCATTTGCTTTAATAGTGAACTTGTTTGACTCGATTTGGAGCGTTGATTTTTATGAACGTATTTTATAATTGTATTTTATTATATGTTAATCAAAATACACACAATATAAACATGGCTAAAAGCCCAACTAATTGAATTATTTCCATGCAAATCGTAAAAACTTAAAAGCTCAGCTCAAAAAAAAAAAAAAAGACTTGAATATAAATTGAGAATTTATTAGCCCAGCGGCACATTGATCACAATCTCCTGTCACAATTGCTTGCTAAAATATTATTTAATTTTGTTTGATTTACATTTGCTTTAGTTTTAATTTTAGTTGAAATTAATCTTTGTTTTTATTTGCTCGACGCCTCAATGCCACCGGTCTTAGCGATATTATTTATTTCTTCCACTCAACTGTGTTTGCATTTCCTGAAAGCTTAAAAGTGATCTAACTAAGACATTATATTCAGATTTATTTATATGTGCTTATCAATACACTCTCGAATAAAGCTGAAACTAAGTCAGTTGAAACGCAAATGTTTGAATAATATTTTCAAAGCTATGCGAAACGAATTGTAAATTACTTTTAGCTAACGATTCAAGCTTGAAAATCATATATGTATGTATGTATATATGAATGAATTATGAATGTTTTGTTCTTTTTTTTCTTCTACAAAATATAGAAGACTTCTGTTTTAAATTTGAGAATACTCTGCTATTAAATACGAGACTTTTGTTGACTTGTATGCAATAGGCAGCAGTAAGCGTGGTCAACATAGAGAAAGTATTGATTTGCATCGAGTATATTAATCTCTTCTCATCTTTTTCTTTGAGCTAGAATTACTTCTATTGGGTATAAAGTAGACAAATTCGAATGATAACCAAAAAGACTTTACAAATTTTATTTAAAGCTTGTTTGGCTGAAGTCAAGATTTTGATGCTTGAGCTATGGCCAAAAGTCTTTCACAATAAGCCCTTTTCTATATATGTACATATATAATACATATTTTATTTAATTTGTATATATTTTTATTTTATTTTATTTATTATTTTTATAAAGTAGCTGTATCAGCATCTCTTAATCTAATGTGATATTAGTCAACATTACTAACCCCAGCTCTTAGCTAAGTTTCTCTCGCAGCTAGTGTATTTATATCTTCTTTATTTGCCATTTGATTAGGCTAATAAATCTTTTGCATATCGCATACCACAATTTAGTAATTAAGTGTTTATATCAATAGTTTTTTCCATAGCAAGTAGAGGATCGAATTAGAAGATCTCGTTTTTATTTCAAAATTAAGTTAAAAATTAAACTATTTTTCATTAGATGTGCTAAATAAATTAGCAATATTTAATATGAACGAATGTCAGGTGAATTTCATACGGAAGTACTAGATCTTATAGTTGGCAAAAAACGACCTTTGAAAAAAAAAAGAATAAATAAAAAAAAAGAAATAAATAAAATATCAGCATTAGTATTCAGAAATGGTGTTCTTGAAGCCTTCTGATGACTTCTGATTGATGTTTGATTGATGGCTGGTGAAATTTGTTAAATATAAATATAATATAAGCATAATATATAGTTTACACATTGTTTGACTGCCAAAATTGACATGTTTTGGCCGCCTAAAAGGCCTTCAAAGCAGTTGAAAATAACAATAATAAATGGAATTAAGGTTTGTTTTTGTTAATTTTGGAAACATGTTGCGTCTTGGAAACATCGACTAAGATTTGTTTCGGAACTTAGTATATGTGTAGTTATTTATAATTATTTATATGGCCCGAGGCATTGAAAACGTGTTCTCTCTTGTGATATCATTGATAAGATATTGTATGCCAATAGTTTTGCTGTCATTTTGACAGTTCTTTCATTTGTTTTGGCATTATTTTAATTTTAATTGGACACGCACTTTAGTTAAGAGTAGGTGGTTGGGCAGGGGGAGGGGTTCGCGGCTTAGTGAGGTCCATTAAAAATTCCCACAACAGCTGGTGCCATTGTTTTGCTATCTGTAATGAGCACACGTCATAGGCTTTAGTTAGAATTTAATTTTTTTTTCTGCTGGTTTCGAGTCTCTGGCAAATTGACTAATGCATTTTTAATGAACTACAAGAAGTCTCTTATGACATCATTTGATGGGCTGCTCTGATTTCAATTATAAATGACTCCGGAATTCATTTATTTAATTTTTGTTGTTGTCAGATGTGAAGTGATAATTAAACCAATTCGCCTTTCACAAAAGCTCAACAATTTAAGCAGAATCCTTCGCTTGGCATTTAAGGATTGCCTCTTGATAAGCAGCATTTGTTTACGCTCTTGGGGTATTTTAATTTTAGCACAAGGTGTGTAAGTCTGAGATGATTTGATTAAGTGTGTGAGTTAAAGTAGACATGTTCCTTAAGGGTTTTCTCTTTCTGTCTTAGTCTGTCGCATTTTATGTTTCCATGGAGTAGAGTTATATGATTCTTAATTAGGTTTTTGCAATTTATTGACTTGAAGTTTCACACAAGCTTCCGTGTTGTTATGAGTTATCCTTTGATAAAGCTAAAAGAATAAACTACTTATATGTACATCGTATATTTCTTTGTAAGGGTCTTTAATATTCGACTAATTCATCATCTGGGATTTGCTCTTTGATACAAAAAGCAATGAGTGGGAAATGACCCGCATGACTTGCTGCAGGCCAAGAACCTTAAGCGGCATTTCATAGTTGATTTATTTTTCACAGGCTGCAATGTTGTTGGAGCTCTCGCTGAGGCCCAAGGTCAGGCATGCGACGACGACCCCTCAAGTTCAACCCGGCCACGTAGTCAAAAAGTCATTCAACTGTTGTCCGGGTATTCGACGATGAACTTACATAAGCATCCGGCACGTAGCAAGCGTTGCATGCAACGAAAATGAATTTTGGGGCAGCTGTCGGGATGCTGCCTTGTTCGCTGGCTGCCTAGCTGCCTGGCTGCCTGGCTGCAGCAGCTTGCATCAAGGTCGGCTTGTGTAACAACAGCAGAAAGGCGGACAGGACAGGAAACTGAATCATGGTGAATCACGCACAGAAATTGAGTGAGAGACTATGTAAGGCAGGTCACCTTAAATATTTAATTGATGGCCTCAGCAAATTGTGGGTATTTGGTAAAAGGCTTATTAAAGTCGCTCGCATGCTTGAGTCAGCGGGAGAGTTGAGGCTTCTCAGCGCGAGTCTGGGGCAGGCATTGACATTTGATATTTTTGCGCGCGAATAAACTGTTCCGACTCGTCAAGGGGATTGCAATTTACAGGCTTTCTAAATTTGGTCAGTTGGCAGAAAATGTTGGCCAATTGCCGAACGATTAAAGACGGCAATTGCGATTTACTAAACCTGTCGACCAGCCGTCTCGTCTCAACGGCTAGCACGCATAAAATATCTCAAGCTATTGGCTATTTGAAAGATACAAACTTTAGATACATATTTGTCAGACTTATTTCGAATGTTGTTAGCTATTGCATAAATTATAAACAAAATATTTAACTTGTTTTTCGGCTTTAGTTTGCTAGTTTCTGTTCTCATCAAAGGTCGTTTCCAATATAACAGGCACTTTTTGTTTTTCTCTCTGTGTGTGAGTATTTTTTTTTAGCTAAAAGCTAAAACACATGGACTCATATATATATATATATATATATATATATATATATATATATATATATATATATATATATTATTTTGCCAAATTTATGTTAAAATTTGGACATCAGAGAATTATTGTATTTTATACACTGACATTTCTCAGCGTCAAAAATTACATTTAAATGGGTTTTTACCAAAAATTATGCTTCATAAATTTTACTCATATTTTTCTCTCAATGAAATGCTGTCAAAAACACATTTACATATGTAAATGCAAGTATATAAATATTAAAAAAATAAAATTAAAAACAAACAAAGTGTATCCATTAAATACGAATAAAACTCAATTTTTTCAGTTTTGCTTTCAATATTTTTAAAGCACAGCTTGAAATGCGTGAATGGCCCAATATTTTAATATATGTGGGGCCACATGCTTTATAAACAAGCTGATATTTATTTTTAAACCTAAAAGTAGGTAGATACAAAATATTAATGGTAAAAATATAATAACTGGTTCAGTCGCTAAATACTTGTAGGGCATTGAGGCAGCATTACAACATTCTAAAAAAAATAAAAAGTAAAAGGAAATACAAAATAATATAAAAATAAATTCTACTAAACTTAAATCGGATATTGAATTGAATAAAAATTGTTAATTTGTATATACAAATATTTTAAAAGTATTTAAATGATTTTATTTTAGTTATAAATTATTATTATTATTATTATTATTTTTTATATAATTTAATTTAAAACATAAGTTTAATCTTAACAATGTAGTCGACTATGTATATAATTAAATGCTTTTGCAATTTTTTTTTTTTTTTACAATAGACTTGAAGCTGATATAAATACAGAGGCATTTACTATGCATTAAGCTTGCTAAAAAGTTTACGTGCCAACGATCAACTCAGTTTGGAATTTAATATATTTTTCGAAATAATTGAGTTACTATAATCTACACACTACACAGCCTGCTCACATGTAGCCCGCATTCCACAAATCTAATACACCCGTTCAGATGTAGTGAACGAGCATGTCTATAAGCTCTGTGCAGATTGTCGCTGAATGCTGGACCACAATGTGCTACATGCTGTGCATCGATTTGTATTGTATCTTCTTCGCCTTTTCATTTATTGTTCACGCACACATTTAGCTAAAGATTTTATATATATGTAAATATTTTGTCTGCTGGTTGACTTTGCCTTGACTTAAGCATTGCCATTAACTTCATCCTGTTTACGACAGCCGCTGCTCATATTATCTGTGTCAATTGCACTTTTCAAGAGCAACAACTGCGTCTAGTTTGCATGAAATTAGCTAATTATTTCCTTTTAGCAGAATATTGCGTATACGCAATGTGTGCGCTTTGGCTTAGTGTCACCTGCGGATCAGCAACTTCTCACGACATTCCAAATTCTTAAGCAGCTTAGCAAACGGAAGCATGTCGTTCATCAAACTGATGCCACTTGAGGTGTCTCAATTAAGCCAAATGGATTAAGATTTCGCTAATCAATTTCCCATATACGTATGATCTCAGCGCTTGACTACTGTCTGAGTTCATTTAATCAAATTAAAAACGATGCGTACCAAAGAAAATATTCTAGTCTCTCGTCAATAATTTATTTTAATTATGGCGCACAGCTCGAAAACAATTAATACACACGGAAATCAAATATCGCATTCGCCAAAATATGTAGAAAAAAAAAAAAAATTAAATAAAAAAAAAAAAAAAACGGCGCTATTATGTAAGCATTAATTTAATCAATAAAACTAACTAACTATTTTTAAAATGCTGCACACATTTGATATTCAAATAGTCTCGCCGAGCCTGGCCGATAACCGGCTGGAACCATAGCAAAAAAAAAAGAAGAAGCAACAACTACAATATTCTTCTGTGGCTACTATCTATGGCCAATAGATCAGTTTTCGATTAATGCTGAAAATTAAGTCAAAACAAACAGGAAAAACTCGAATTTTCAATTAAAGACAAAGACTTTAAAATAAAATATATATAAATTCTTTTGCGCAAAAAATAAAGGGGAGAAAAAAGAAACACAATAAATCTTGAAAAATCTCAATATTCCTAATGAAGAATCGAAACCTGAAAGTGAAGTTGAATTCTTGAAACACGCAAGTCGTGACGTCTAAGTAGGGGTTGTCCGTGTCTGTCTCCAACAGAGAGCTAAACAACGAGAGAGAGAGAGAGCGAGAGAGGGAGCGAGAGAGATTAGCAAATTTGTTGAGTATACGAACCGAAGCTCGGCTGCAACTAAGTTAAGCTCATCTTTTGCTCTTGCCCATATAAATTAACAAAAAATTGTCGAAACAAAACTTGTTTCGAGCTACGCAAATCTCAGAGACACACACACACACACACACACAGAGGCACGCACTTTGGCACGTTACACACAGAGACGCTGACAATTCAACTGTCACTGGAGCTGCTCCCCAACTCTCATTCGTATAGGTGGATCGCTGCTCTCAGATGAGGGTTTTGGTCTTTTTTGTTTCGAATGTGTGTGTGCCTTTTTTTTCATATTTTATTTTCAGCTGCGTTGTTTATATGCCAAAGACGGGCTGCGTTCATCTTCAGTTCGTCCACATCGGTCACCACGGTATGAGCTCTAGTTAGGCTCCCTTCCCCCAAAGTAAATACAGTAGTGTTTCAACTGCGCCAAAATTCAGTGCAAACCCCCAGCTCAAAACTGAATCAAGACATGTACTAATTGTTGTACTAATCTACAAGGACAAATAACAAATTCAAAATTCTTAATTCGTGTCCCAACAATAAATATGTGCAAATAATTAAATAAAACAAAATTATAAAAAAAAAAACTTTTTCTTAATTTTCTTTACATATTTCAAGATTGGAATTTGGATAATTGCAAAAATTTGTTAAATAGCAAATAAATAAAATAATTACTGGCGATTCTTGTGTCAATTTAAATTACGTTCGTTGCGAAATGGCGCGTGCAGCTTTATGCATGGTAAGTTTATATTTAACACAAAATCATTTCATTTTAAGTCTCTATTAAAGCTTAAGATAAAGAATCTTTATCAGAAAACCCATAATCTTAAATAGCATCGATAAATATCGATTGATTGCCCATCAGCTGAAGTAATAATTATGATCATGCTATTACGAGCGCGATGCGATAATCAATGGCATCAGCTGCCGTTTTGAATCACGGCCAAAAACTGAATTCCCCGCCACTTAGCGCTTAGCTAACAAATCATAAGGAAAACAAACTAGAGATAGATGTCGAAAAGAAATACCGGTAGATGAGAAATGCAAATAAACAATCGAAATATGAGTTCAGGGCGTATTTGCCAAGAAATGCATGAAAGCCAAGGTTGAAGTCTGAACAAATTCAAATTATTGCGAATATATATTTACAGCCTCAGTTGTTAGGCCAGCTTCTTCTATTTTGGTCAAGTCCGGGTCAAGTTGTAACTATTTAGTCATTTATTTATGAACAGTATTCCAGGTGTTGCATTTACTTAGGGTGTATTCGATAATAACCGGCATTTTTATTTAACCATAGTGCACATAAAATATGAACAAGCCGGCAATCTGTGGGTATTTCGCGACTTGTTTGCTTTAGAGTCTCGCCTAGTTTTTCGAACATGCATCGAAACCAGTGGAGATGTAGAGGTTATTAGTAAGATTTTGTCAGCTACTAAGCAGTAATTATTCAGTTATTTTTTTTTTTTACTGTTCCTTTTTTAAATGCTTTGCGTCAGCTGGCAAAAATGCGAACTGACTGTAAAGTAAAAAATAATAAAATAAAACAAATCGCAGCGAAATTTATTTGTATATTGAACAAAAGCACAATAAATGTTTTTTCCAACCCATTAAATTAGTTAAACATTTTGTATTTATTGGGTATTTGTTTAAAGGCGAATTATTTGCATGTTACTTTTTTTTATTATTGATTTTTATTCAAAACAACAAATTGTATTGCTGAAGGCTCAAAAGTTGTATGAATGCATGTATATATGCATCAATATAATGATAAATAAATATTTATATGCGAGTTTAATGTCCTGCTTTTATATTTGTTTAAGTGACTCAGAAATGCTTCAAATGATATAGAAACAGCCAAGAGTAGAAAGCTAAAGTCTTTAGGGAATCTTTCTCTATTATTGTTGTCTGCTCAGCCACTCCTTAGCGAATAACTAAAAAGTTTATCTGCAGAGGAAGTCAACAGTGATTCATTGACAAAAGTTTCCTAGTGAATTATATAGTTTCCAGATAATATATAGACTAAACACAAATTCAACTCAATTCAACTGCATCTAATAAATCAGTTGACAAATTTAAATATGTCTTGCTATAAGATATAAATTCATATACATATATATCACATATTGTCTTGTTCAAACACTTAAATATATTCAAAATTTTGAAGTCTTTGTCTTCACAAGCAACTATTTTGTGCCACATTTTAGAGGCTGGCAATGTCTCGAGTTCCGCAGCAAAAATAATTCGGTAATTCCAGTGCACCACATATTAGTTTAAATTCTTAACACAACACGATTACCTCAAGGCCATTGCGCTGCTTCAATAAAAAGTGTGCTAAACTTCTTAACTTATTCTTTTTCGCCAGCTCATGCTAATTGGCATAATTGCAAGCAAGGAATCAAATTTGAAGCTTCGTTTGGCTTGAATTAATGAAGGCGAGTCGCTGCGTGACACGAACCGCACACGATTCGTGCGTGCTGCCTACAATTCATAAACATCGCAGTGTCTAATGCGACCCGGGCAAACGATTTATGACAGGTAGCGAGCATAATACCTGCAAAAAGGTGTCATAATGCCACTTTCAAGTTGCCAGTGATACACCGTTTGCCTAGATGTGCAGGTGACAAATATTTTTGTTTTATTTCGGCTCTTTGGCTGCTGTTGTTGTTGTTGTTGTATCTCACCTGACGAATGGCAACAGCTTGAGGTGCACGTGCCACAGTTTCTTGACCCGCTGCGCTGTTTCTGGGGTTAAATATGCTGCCCACCTATTTTTTTCTTTTCTGTTTTTTTTTTTTTTTTTGCCACACAATTTACTCTTATCAAGATTTCTCTTGTCGCCATCAACGAGCTGCTAAACCAATTGCTCTGGGCTCTCTGGGCGCATTTTAGCCAAATGCTGGCAGACACGTACGCGGCCAATTTGTTTGGCGTCAATTTGAGCCAAATGTTACACACTCTACGCCAACGTAGTAATTACTTGGCCACAAAGTTTTCTGTTTTCTCGCTAATAAGTTTCACTATGCACTAGAAGGAAGTTGGTAATTTAATAAAGATTATATGATTAGCTACTTGATGTTCTTTGTGAGAGCATCTGAGTGTCGTTGGTAGTTTTACTCTATTCTTTTTCTTATTTTTTTTTTTATTTCTCACTTTTATTTCCTCTGACCGACGTTGACGCTGGAATTTTAAAAAGCTGAGAATTTCTTTTGTGTGCTGCACTTAAAGATTTCGCATTTTGATTACTGTGTAGCTTGTGTAGCATCTTGCCTGCAATGATATCTGAACAATTCGGTATCCGTATCTGTGTCTGGCATTCCATGTGACGCATAAATGTCGACGGCCTAGCCAAATGTTTAGCATGCTACGCGAGAACTAGTTTTATGGGCTTTATTTGGGTCCATAAACGTAGTGCCAAACTGTTGATTGCTTTTTACAGTTGTTCACAGCATTGTAAAGTATCTTATATATGTATGTATATATACAGTATGTATGTATATATACTATAGCACTAAATGTTGAACAACTCAATTAATATTTATATTTCTAGTCTTCAAGTATATTTTCTTAGCTCTTCAGTTCCTTAATGGCGCCCGTTCCGTGACATAACAATACATTTCGCTTTCATTGCTATGATTACCTCATTGCTAGCTCTTACTATCAATAGATTCTTAATTCACATTCACTTTTTATGGCCTCTCATTTCTTTGCATTTAACATATGAACTTGGTAGCTTTGAGCTCATCAGCCAAAGAGCCAAAGTTGCTTTTATATAAAAGGCAAGTTTTGTTATCTCATATTTATCCATATTATAAAATCGAGAAATGCAAATTAGGTATTTTGATAGTCGTCTGCGATTAAAAAAACAAAGCAAACAAAATGCAAATAGTCAAAGCCACAGCGAAGAACGAAGTTTTGCAGGTTTTTAGCTTTTCGCGTTTGAATAAAAACGAAAATGTTATACACCAAAGACATTTGATATATGTGAGCGGAGATGATTCCTTGAAAATGCCAAAAGTCGCTGGAAAGAAAGTAAAAGTCATTTGCCCAATAAAATACATTTAATTATATAATTATTGTTGTATATATTTATATAAATAGTATCTGTGTTTGCTTAGCGTTTAAAATTATTTTTGGCTGACAAATGATGTCAGCTTGCTTGGCTTGTTTTAATTAGTGGTCTGAATAGAATTTGATTTAAATACAACATTTAATTAATTCTCTTCGGGATGCTAGCTATACATGGCTGCACTTCACTCAGTTCACTACATTTGGCTTTAGATGATATCAATGAACCTATTAGCGTTATTCCTCCATATCCCAATCTGTATTTGAGAAACAAATTCTGCGCTAATTAAATCAGTGTCTGGATGAAATGGAAAAACCCAAATAAGGCCATCGTCCAGAGCGAGTAAGACTCGTTTCTCGTTTATCGTTTCATATTGAACAACCTATCTCAGGGCAGAGCTGCTACAGATTTGTTATTGTTCGACTTGTTGCTGTGTTGACTCAATTTTGGCAACTCTAAATGGTACTGCATATACCTATATATATGTATAGTATATATATATATATATATAGACGCAAATTTCTTAAGCTTGATTCAGGGACTTTTACATTTCACAATATAATTTTAATAAAATTTCGAAATTTCATCATAATCTCAATCAAAATTTATGAACTGCAGCTAAACAATTTCAATAAAATGCATTCGCTGTATTGTAGTTTTTGTGTCTTGTATGTTGTCATCGATTAAGGCCAGACACAGCCCAAAGCAGTTGCATTTCATGATAAAAGCTGAGAAAAAAACATAAATATATATATGTGTATATACATGTATATATTTAGCTTGGCAGTTATTGGCTGTCGTTGGCTTTTGCACGCAGTTTTGTTCAGCACCAGTTACCAGATGCCAATTGACCTTGAAGTGTAAGTCCATAAGATGCCCAAAAATACTAGTATATATATATATATATATGTATGAAGAGATTTCGTTGACGCTAAAAGGGCAAACAGCAGAGCAGAGCTGAGATGCTGCGTGATTGAATTCGAAACCTGTTTGACTATAACGGGCCACAATGCTGGGGGGATAATGTGGATGATGCTCATCATTACACAAATCATGATGAGGCCAATGATGGCGATGATGCCGATGATGCTGATGATGCTGATGATGCCGATGATGTTAATGATGTAGCAGCAACATGTTAACAAACTATGCGTGCGAACAACTCGATTAATATGTTGTCTATGGCGGTTGCCTCTGTTGGAACGCCCAGCTGTCTGTCTCTGCGCACATAAAGCCACTGACAACTTATGCAAAACTATGCAAGATTCATAGCGCATTGTATTGGCCGTTGCAATGGAGCCAGAGCGAGGCAAGGCTGGCAGAACTTTTGGGTCATAGTCATACGTTCATAGTGCTTGACGTTGCCGATTGGCATGAATGATATACGAGCAGCAGAACTTGTTGATGCTGATGCACTGCACGCACTGCAACAAAATGAACTTTTAAATGCCGCCAATTCGCGCCTCACAAAGTCTTGCCTCCGCTTCTTTTTTTTTCTTTTTTTTCATTTGCAATTGCCAACTGGCCCACATGCCAGGCGCATTCAACTAAATTGTTTTTTAGAATTGATTTAACTTGAAGTGCAATTTGACGGCTTGCGTCATGCATGAATTTCATGTGAGTCAATCCGAAATTTTGGGGCATGCCACATGAGCTGAGCCACAATCGCTAAATTAGCATAACAAATGAATGTGATTTACTCTTACCAACAACAAAAAAAAGCATGGCCTAAAGTTTACATAATTGCTCATGTGTGTGGTCTTCGATGTGGGCGTGGCGACTCAATAAATTGAGTTATTTATTGGCTTTGGCTAATTGAGGTTTCGCCTTAATATCCCGCAGCTTCAATTCATGTTCAGAGCTCGCCAACTATATTAATGCAATTTCTGATCAACTTTGCAGTTAATATGGCTGGCAGTTTATAAAAATATTACCTTTCCGAAATGCTTTAAACAACTTTCAAATTGGCCACATTGCAGACCCAATTTCATTATTTAGTTACATCAATCATAGCTTTGGCTCGTAGCTTTAAACTTTTTAGTTTATTTATGAGAAAATCCTGCAATTTATTTATTTAAAAGCTGCGTCCACAGATCCTGCAGATACATTATATATATTGTTTTTTGACGAACAGTTATTATGCCCTTGTTTCACCTTTTTTTGTTTTTTTGGCAAACTTTGGGACCAACTCATTAATAATTTCAGTTGGTATAAGGGTCATTGCTGTACATGATTCATATGAAGAAGCAGAGCGATATGTGTTACTCTTGCCACATCAGACAAATTGTAGAAAAATAATAAAACATAAAAGATAAAAACAAAAAACGTTAAAGCTGCCGCCGTTGATATGTGGGTGACACGGCGACCTCCCCTGTCAGCAGCTGTGCAATAAATGAATGAATAAAGAAAAATATTAATTTGAAAAGCAAATAGAGGCAAACAATTGATGAAATATGATTTTCAGCTTGATTATATATACAAGCCATTGATTTGTGGAGATTTTGGAGCAGGCGATCAGGTAGCCAACACCTTGATGGCACCAGCCTCAGTTTCATGAATTATGAATTGAATATTGAAGAATTTTCGCAGCAATCGGCATATACTATAAACGTGTAGCTTAGCCGTTTGATTTCCAGCCCCGTCTGCCATTAAGCTACAAATTTGCATTAATGATATGCCAATGCTGATGTCTTTGAGGGCCGTCACAGCTACCGAACAAAGTGTTCGTTGAGCGGGCTCAAGTCTTTAGCCTCCTTCGAATGGTTTCTTTGACTTGGCATTTTGTTCGATTCGAGCTTATTGATATTGATATATATATGATATAATCTCTTGGCTATATATATACATATATCTATATAAGTATAAGTGATTGACCTTATCGCATATCAAATTTGATTACCTTTTTGGCTCGTTGGCATCAATTTGCCTATGCAGAGGGTCTTAAGCCTGGAAATTAAACGCCATTGTCTACGCTTGAGTATTATTAATGGGCAATAATTTATAAATGAATAATTTTAAATTTATTCGTTACACTTTACAAGCAATTGCTGTTGCATTTAGCAGGGCGCATCGAACAAAATATATTTATTTTCCCCGTCCTCGATTTTTTTTTGTCTATGTTAACCTTAACCCTAACGCGCCCAGATTTTGCTATTTGCCGACGCGCCCAAACATTGTCGAATAAAAGAAACCAATTTCAGTTGAAGACAATGGAAAATAGTAAAAATATAGAAATAAATAAATTATCTAGTATATTCATCATGAAAATAAGAAATACAAAACTAAATAGCAAATTGTAAAAAATAATAAATTATTTAGCTTAGCTTGAAGGTCATAGTCAAATTGTTTATAGCGCTCGGCTAGCCTCGAGAGCGTTGTCTCCATCGAGAGAGACACATATTTAAGAATTATTGCTTTATGAATTCTACTATATTTGTAGATAGTAGATTGATCCAACATGGAACTGGTTTCTTTGTAAGGAAGTTTTTATTTGAGCATTGCCGGAACTGTAGATAAGTTATATGCTGCGTGTATATAAATAAATATGTAAATTCAGCTATATTCATAAAGATTACGGCGATAAGATATTCAATTCGGGTTTTTGGGTAAACTCTGGCCAAGTCCGCAGACCACAGACAGTAGTCACGCGCTCTCTGGTATTTAGCTAATAGAAATTAAATGCAATTCACTTTTGATTTATTTGACTGTCATACGAACTAAGCTAATTGACCATTGCTGTCAGTATAACCATTAAAATCAACTGGTTTCTGTTTTTTTTTTCTATTTTTCTCTTTTTTTTTTTTCTTTCTTAATTTGTGAAGAGCTGGCGCTGACATTTCTCAGTGAGTACACAAATAGCCAATAGAGATACAAATGTATCTCTGCGTGCTTTGTGCGCAGCGTAAAGCAATTTGCTGCGACAAATGCGCACAAAATTGACTTGGAAGGTGCAGCTAAATAAAAGTAAACCGCAAATCCAGTTCGACAAACAGATTGTCATCAACTTCTGACGCCTGACAGACCCGACTGAAAACAAGAATTTAAATACTCATACCAAAATATGTCTATATATATACATGTATGTATGTATGTATGTATGTAGGTATGTGCCTTTGACATTTTACGTGCCTATATGACATTATTTGGTTGCTTTAATTTTGCAAACTAAACGTATCGAACCGGATCTAAAAGGTGTCTGATTTGCATACAAACATACAGATACCAACAACAATGAGAAGCGTCAATACCTCAGACGGACTGCCTTGAGTGAGGCATCACAGCTATTTATTGACTCATCTCTGGTCTATGTAAATTAAGTCAATAGCCAAAATAATAAAAGAAGACAAATCTCTATGTTAAAAGCAAAAGTTGTGGGCGTGTCGCGAATGAGCTTGTAATGACAATAAGGCGTCAACATTTATCTTAACTATGCCAGTTGACAGCTGTTCATTTGGGTTTTCTATTCACAGTAGTTATATATGGATATAGTTATATATAGCAACACTTATATAACATCTGCTCTTCTATGTCTTTATTATTCACAGGTCGTCGCTTGCATTTTGTTGCAATGCGTTTACTCTGCCAAGTTCGATGCAGAGAATCGACGATTGATTGTCGATATCAATGATCAAAAGACAACGAACCAGCAATACTATTCGTCAAACTTTGACACAAGTAAGTAATCACGTTTTACAATTTGTATCATACATCCACGCTTACTCACATCGAGAAACCCAAATCGATCTGAAACTATATACCAAAATTCTCTTTCCCACACACATCGAAATTGTAATATATTAGTTTGAACAATTTGTATCATCGTATCGTACTTAAATATATATACTTAAAAATATATATACCCAATATCATAACGACTAAATCTATTTGCCAAATACCATTCCATGCAGTTTCTTAGTTTTTTGTGTACATCGTTTCGCCCTGTAACTCGTTAATCGTAGCTCAATTTGTATTTGTAATTTGTTTGTTTGATTAAGTAGTTGCCCACAAAATTTATTACTATTACTATTATAATTGAGTAACTTTAAGTAATCGTTTTGTTGCCCCGCCCCACACCCACCACCAACTTCAGCAGTTTGATCAAAACTTACACATTAATACCTCGAAATAAAACAAAACAAAACCAAAAACAAAATAAAAAAAGAAAAAACCAAACGAAACAACAACAACAAACAATCAACAACAACAACAAAGAAAACTGCTCTTTATGTAGTAGTTTTTCTTTCTTTCTCTTAATTTATATATTTTACCCTTGTAGCTCAGCTTTACTAAACTCACCGTAGAAATCGTAGTCAAATTGTAAATATGCTCAAAAATCAACAACAAAATCGCTCAATCTTCAATCTATCCTCTTTCGCTCTCACTCTTTCTTTCTCTCTCTTTTGCGCTCTAAACTCTCTCTCTATCTCTCTCTCTCTCTCTCTTTCTTTCTCATACATAAATACACACATTTACTTCCACCCTCTCTCTCTCTTTCTATTATATATATAGTTTTATGTATTTATTTTGATCTTAGTGGAAAAAAGTTATACATAAAAGAAAAAAAAGCTTCGCATACACATACTCCTTCTCCCTCTCCCACTCCTACTCCCACTCCCAATCCCACTCACTCTTTCCTCAATGCCATTATCCAAAATTCAATGCGATTCCACACAAAAGAACGACAAAATCCCGCTAATTACAATGACAACAAAGAACACACAAAACAAACACCACAACAAACATTTTCTCCCTCCCTGTCCCTTTCTCCCTCTCTCTCTCTCTCTCTCTCTCTCTCTCTCTCTCTATTGTTTCAACCTCATATGTACGTTATGTAGGCATATTCTCAACTCTTACAGTTTCAGCGCCCAAAAGCAGGCTATAAATTGAAGTTAGGCAGTTTTAGAGTAGGTGCGTAAACTTCTACAACCAACTTCACAGCACAATTTTCAGCAAATCTCAAAACTCTTTCAATCACACCAAAACGTTATACTCTAAAAAACATTATCTTTCAACCAAAAAACCCCACTCCAAACAACCCAAAACAAACCAAAAAAAAAAAAACAAAAAAAAAAACAATCGAACCTTATCGAACCAACACATCAACAAAATATCGTAACGATATGCTAAAGACGCCTATCGATATGGCTATGATGTCGGCAAGACTGGAAACTTCCATCATGAGACTCGTGGCCCGGACGGCGTTACTTATGGCTGTTACGGTCTGATCGATCCCTATCATCTGTTGCGCGCCACACATTATGTGGCTGATGTGCATGGCTACCGCACGGTGGAGCCGGAGAAGCCAGTGGAGACCTTCCCGCCCGGTCTGTACAATGAGACGAACGGTGGTCCATCCAAGCCTGGCATTCTGCTCCAGTGGCACGAACTCTACTTCCCCATTGGCTGCGGCAAGTTCGAGGGTGGCGCCGTTCATGATATACCCTATTTCATCGTGGATGAAGTAAGATGATGCAATGGAATCCCATGCGCACAGCTACTTATGTGCGTTCATCTTTCTAGAACAAGCACAAGCAAACCTCCTCAATTAGCATACCACCACTGAAGGGCAGCGCCATCAAAAGTGAGCCCATCCTTCATCCGCATGGACCGAAGGGTTTGTTCAACACGGGCGAAGGACACACTTACGAGGGACCAGGCGATCAGGCTCCGTCCTCGCATTCGGTGGCAGCCCTAAGACCCGGAAACGCAGGCGGCAGTGAGCTTTTAACTGCGATCACACAGAGTTGAGGCGGATTCAAATCTTTGTGTTTCAGATGATGGAAAGTACACACCAGATAATAGGCCCTACAATCATATTGTAGGCGCACAGGGCGGCCAGGGTGGCTTCGGCCCCAATGGAGGACCAAGTGGTCCGAACGGAGGCTTCGGTCCGAATGGCGGACCCAGTGGCCCGAATGGAGGCTTCGGCCCCAATGGAGGATTTGGACCGAATGGACCTAATGGACCCAATGGCCCTGCTGGCCCAGCTGGCCCAAATGGACCTAAAGGGCCCAATGGGCCACCTGGCCCCAAGGGACCTCCCGGACCACCAGGACCACCGGGACCAGTCGGCGTGGGATCGGGAGCCCCAGGAAAACCGGTATATAGCGATGGAGATCGCACTGGCAGCGGTGCTGGCAACAATATTGGCGGTGGAGATGCCTACGGACCAGGTGGCGGTTTCGGCATCGGTGGCGGTGACAGATACACCACCGGTGATGGCTCTGGTCGCGGCGATGGTGACAGATACACCACCGGCGATGGCTCTGGTCGTGGCGATGGCGGCAAATACCGCCCTGGCACTGGCTCCGGAACCGGTGACGGTGATCATCACCTGACTAGCAGTGGTTCTGGTCCACATGGTGTTGGCGTTTACCGTCCCGGCCAAGGTGTCGCTGTTGGTGGCGGTGATGCTGCCGGACCCGGACCTCTGGGCGGTGGCGATAGAACTCGTCCTGGCGGCGGTGGCAATGTCGGTGACGGCGGTGCCTACCGTCCAGGTGCCGGTGATGCCAATCGCCCAGGCGCCGGTCTCCATGTCGCAACCGGCCTTGGTGACCGTCCGGGCACCGGTAATGGTGCCTATAGCGGCAACCAACCCGACAACAGTGGCGCCTACACTGGACACACCAATACCGGTTTTCCTGGGGCAGTCAAATACACATCAGGTTAGATCAATTGAGATTTGTAACTGCATCGCCGCACAGATAGAAACATAAAAATTTGAACAGGCCACAGATCGGCTAACGGGAGGAAATAACAGTTAAGTAATTGATTAAGCTTTTCAGATAAGTTTAAATGTTACTGCCCCAGAAGCACAACGGCCTGTTCACATTTTTCCTCTGCTTTGCTGGCCTAGTTCTAAGTTCAACTTAAGCAATATATTATATGAATTTCTATATGATATATGCCCATATTATGCTAATGTACAATTAATTATGTTCTATTTTAAGCAGTCTTTTTTATTTTCAGCCAAGAAACATGAAACCAATATTATTAAAAAAAAAAAACACACACAACTTTCTTCTTGTTACAATTTCAAAGCACACAATTCTCAAAATATATTATTCAGGCACAACTATACACACACCCACAACACATATACTATATACACACACACAGCAGGGCAACTTTAGGGCACCCCATAGTTATTTTTAATGTTATTAGAGCACTTTTGCTAAGAGCGCACAATCAAGCAATAAATCTCAATATTTCTCTCTCTCTCTCTCTCTCTCTGTCTCTCTATATCTATCTATCTTTCTTTACCTAAATCTTTGTCTCTCTCTCTCTCTCTATACTGTCACTATCCCTTTCATCAGCTTTTGCTATCAAAGATGTAAACTGTTTTTGATCGAAAGCCCATTCAATTATTTATATATTTTTCAATTTATCACCGTTTTCTGTTTTGTTTCTCAGCTCAGCATTTGGCTGAGAAATCACGCACCGTTTCACCAATATTTGACACACTTACTTAACCACAATTTCTCATTCAAGCTTTCATGCACAAGAACACACACACACTTACTCAGAAAGCACACGCCCATTCACACACGCCCACTTTTTTGGAAGCCTTGGCACATTTGTTTCAATATTTATTTACACACCGCACTGTCACGCCCACATACATGCTGCTTGAGCAACGTTAATAACTGGCAAAGGTTTACAACTAACTTTTTGTTTGATTTTGGTTTTGGAATTTGTTTTTGTTATTATTTTCTTAAACTTAGTTTAATCGTTAGTCAATCCCTATTTAATAGTGAACTAACGCATGTTGTTTGCATGTATATATTTTAAATTTTTTTATTTTTTTCTATTTTGGTTGTGGTATCTCAGCACGCCCCGTAATCGTAAGCCGTTTAGGTCTATCGAAATGTACCTGTACCTAGTAGCACCTAGATGTACCTACCAGTATATGTAGTACTATAACGTACCGAATGCACAATAATGTAGTTAGTCCTTAGCTAATTTACACGTATACGTCGTAAAGCACTCGTTGTTCTTTGTCACTCCAAGTTTAATAATCCTATGATTTGCATCACGTTACTCTCTATTCCCTATAGGAGCCGGTAAATATAAAGATAGAAGCGGAAGCTATAAGGGTAAGTTAGAGCACTATTTGAATTCGTTGGGGCCTCCTTTATTAACATTTGTGATTCATTCAATGCAGCTATTAACGATGGCAAGTACTATCATGATGATTCTGGTAAATATGTGCATGTTGAAGGCCCCACTGGACCGCCAGCTCCACCATATGTGCATATAGTTGGACCTGAGGGTGGCGTTGGAGGCGTTGGAGGCAATGGTGATGGCGGCGGCACCGGAGGATTCGGTCCGAAGGGACCCGGCGGACCAAAGGGACCCGGCGGACCAAAGGGCCCAGGCGGTAGGCTAAAAGAATTTCATAAATAATTCAAATTTTATGGCAACTTGAACAATTTTAATTACAGGACCAAAGGGACCCCCTGGCCCACCCGGACCACCAGGTATGTTGCATGTTTTATATAAACTAAGATTATTTAAGTTTACCACACAAAACTTGGGTGATTTGACTTTTTTGGGTTATGGTATAAATATAATGAACATTTTATAGGACCACCCGGACCTAACGGACCCGATCGTCCAGGACCTAAGGGACCATTCGGTGAGCTACATATAGCTGCTTAGTTTGATAGTTTTTGATCGAATTGATTTTGTTAGGCCCACCCGGACCTCCTGGACCACCCGGACCCACACGTCCAGGCCCACCCGGACCTCCCGGACCACCCGGTCCCACACGTCCAGGCCCACCAGGACCACCCGGTTTGTAGCTCTATCATACAATTTTTTAATGCATATTAATTAATTTGTTCTACTTTTAAAGGCCCACGTCCACCATACAAGCCAGATGATCCCAGATTTTCGAATAAGGATCCCGAGGGTTACCTGCCGCCAATTGACAAGGGTAAAATCGTCCCACGACCACCATCCACATCACAAGTCACACAGCCGAGCTTTAAGCCACCAACTTTCAAACCAAATTACGAACATAACGATAATTTTGTGATTAAGAAAGTGCCAACTACTAAATTACCACTAACCTATATTCCTCCTTCTTCCCCAAAAACCGTTCCTATCCACGTTCCTGCGAATCCCACACCACGACCACCAACCAAAATAATTACCACGACACAGCCAAAGGTCCCGGCTATCACTATTAATACGGAAAGACCAGTAAAGGGCATTACAAAAGTACCAACGGGTAATATAATTACACCTAAGACACCCGCACCCGCACCTACACCAACACCCACACCATACAAACCAATACAGCCACAACCGCCACACTTTGTCAACACATACACTCCAAAGCCACAGCCAATAGTACCGATCGAACCAATACGACCAGCGATCAGTGTGCCGGCATACAAGCCATCGACACCCAGGCCATTCGAGCCGAACCCGACATACAGACCGACTGCCCGACCACCCATTTACATTGAACCGAAGCCGGTGAAGCCGGTTTATGTTGAACAGACGCCAGTCAGCAACAAGAATGTAACTCCACGTCCCTCTCCCCCATTGCATGTGCCATCGTACCCGCCAAGCAGCGAAACCTGCGTTTGTAATGCCGATAAGCCGCACTCTTCAAAACCAACCTATACCTCCTCCACAACCTATCCCAACTCGAACCCGGCCTCGGTCGATTTTAACAAACAATTCACCGGCTTCAATGGAAACCCGAATTTCGGCAGCATAATGAACGCCATGTCACTAACTCAACTGCCCGTCGTGCCGCAGGCCCCTGGCCTGCCGGCCTTCTATCCACCCGACAAGATTCCAAAGGGTGCTGTGATCGCCTTCATGCCCGTGGTGATACTGCCACAGGAATACTACGCCAATTGCGATGACAATTCGATTCGCACGCCAAGCAAATATCAAACTGTTGATCCCTTCCCACTGGGTGTCCAGCCAGCCACGATACCGAACAGCTTCAGTGTGCACTCAATTTTCTCTGGCGCCGGACCGAAGGATCAATGCATGTGCCCATGCTCCTGCACCCAGAACCTGGACAAATATCACAAGAAACGCGAGACTAATCCTGCAGATGCGCCCGAGGTGACAGCAACTGTTGCGGAGCCTGTGAAGGCAGTGGAACCTATTGCAGAAGCTTCCGCGCCTGTGGAAGTCAAGGCGGAGGCACCAGTTGCAGCAGCTGCCACACCCGTGGAAGTCAAGGTTGAGGCTCCAGTTGCCGCAGCTGCCACACCCGTGGAAGTCAAGGTTGAGGCACCAGTTGCCGCAGCTTCTACACCAGCTGAAGTCAAGGCTGAGGCACCCGCTCCCGAAGAATCCGTGCCTGTAGACATCAAGGTTGAGGCACCCGTTGCGGCAGCTTCTACCCCAGCTGAAGTCAAGGTTGACGCACCCGTTGCGGCAGCTTCTACCCCAGCTGAAGTCAAGGTTGACGCACCCGTTGCTGAAGCATCAACGCCTGTAGAAGTCAAGGTGGAGGCACCAGCAGCTGCTGTAGCCGAGGAAAGCAAAGCGGCAGCAACTACCAAGGTGGAGCCTGTGGCAGAATCGACAACGAACTAGACACAAAACAATTGACGTCTGAACGTCTCCGAAACTACCCTCGAATTATCCCAGTTCCCGCCTTCCACCCGCTCCCAGCACCGCCTGCAACCCCTGCACTACTACTCCCACAATCCGCAGCACCTCAACTAATCCTAATTTCCCGCTTAGTCTAAGTGTTTTTATTAACGAGATAATACTCTCAGCCAGTAAAGAAGAAAAAACTAAAAAAAAAAATATAGTAAAGAATAGAAAAAAGAGAAGGAATCCAGTGCCCATTGAATGTGTTCGTTTAATTTGCTTTAAAAAGAATTATATAAAAGAAATTAATATTTTTGCTTTTGTAGTAATCGAAATGCACTCTAAGCTTCCTGTCAACTATCAGCCGAGCCGAGCCTCGTCTAAATCTTTTTCTTATTTGCTTAACGCTTTTGCATCTTGATATTTGGCAGTGGCGAAAACAGTAGGAAATTAGAAGAGAATTGTGAAAAAGAAAAACGATGGAAATCCAGAAATTGTTTGTGACATGTTGTTTATTATGCATTTTTTCTTAAAACATAAATATCTATGTATTAATTGTATTTTGTTCGCCTTCTTTAGAATTTAGTTGATAGTTTATTTAATTTCTATTCTAATAATGCTTAAAACGGAGAAATGAATTGTTATGTCTAAAGTGAAATTATGAAATTAAATAAAATGTAAGAAAAATCAATGCCCATGTCTGTTGTTCATTTTGCATACCTTTTTCCACGCCAGCGAAGCCATGAATATGTTATTCTTTTTTGCCGCCGCCTAAAAGTATGCTACGAATAAATTAAACAATTACAGCTTGCAAAAGCAGCGAAGCACAGCGCAAAAGCCAGACAACTTTTTATACCTTGAACACGTTGTAAATGGGTATTTAGAGCATAATGAGTTTTGTTGATATGTAACAAAGAGATAGACGAACGCGTGGCGGATCCTATAACATATTTATATATGTAGATCTAGGTCTGTGGTACTGTTGCTAGTAGATACAAGTCTGGTTATTTTCCAGTTGAGCTTCATTATTGTTTCTTTGTTATTTGCAGCAAATGAATTATTATTGGAAAATAATTAAATCTTCTATTATACAAATTTAAATATATTTTTGTAACAATGAGTTTATAAGGAAATGAAAATGTTTGCGTTTCAGCAATAATTGACACTCAGATTCATACACAAGCAAAAGGCTTCGCTTACTTTCAGTGAATTTAATCGAGACTTATTACTTTTGTGAAAATAATTTCAGCTATGCATGTTTTAAAGGATACTAAATTATTCTTTTCTGTAAAGATGTCTCCTCCTCTCCTTAAGCCTTGTTTGTTATTCCAACTGAAATTCATTTGCAACAGAATGTTGAAAGTAAGTAAACGAATAGAATTTACTGAATAATACAGAGCGGAAACACAATTTCTGTTGTCTGTTTAGCCCAGCAGCTAAAAATGATTTAGTATGCAGCTTCAAATAGGCAGTAGCATTAAAGGCCTTTATACATAATATAGATGGAAGCTGTTGAGTGCGGAAAGTTCTACTTTTACTCTCATGAATCATAAATCACTTTTAGCCCATAACTCAGCGCTCTTACATAATAAGTGCAATTGATAAGGCTGCCTTTTGTTCACCTTGAATTGCTGGTTAACGACGCAACGTAACCCAGTTTTTGTCTACTTTTACGACTTTGACAAGTCAATATTGAGAAGTTGTAATTCCCGCATCGCGCAAGCCCAAATATTGTTCACACAGTGCTAAAAGAGATATATGCAAAGCGAGGTTATATACTACGAGATATGGATGGCTAAGTAGATGTAAAGTGCTTTTACAAGAACTTTATAGATCGAACAAGAGTTGCAGGCAGACAAAGAGTCAGTTTAGCTAGCTGAGGTCAAGCATCCCCTTTGTACTAATATTAAAATTGGCCAATTAGCCGTCACACCTTAATGTTTCATGAATGAATTTCGAGTGCAAGGTGTTTTGGCTCTATTGTCGAGCTAGGGGAAGCAGCAAATGCAAATGCTGTGTGGCTCAATACTAGAATAGCTCGCAAATATTTGCTTAAGCGGCGCAAGTTTTTGGCCCCTGAGTGTGAGTGTGAGTGTGAGTGTGAGTGTGAGTGTGAGTGTGGGCAGATAATTGGAATTAAAGATATAGCAAGCAAACAATATTTCTGTCTTTAGTTCTCATAAAGAAAAAAAAGCAACAAAAAAACAAAACATATATGCCCGTCGGTCCACATGAAAGAAAGCGATCTGTGAACGCAGCCTAAACAAAACCATTTCCAGTTTACGTTTGTTTGTGTTTGCTAAAGTTTAAAGCGCAAATATCTTAAATTAAACTCACGCACTGGCAACAAACAAGCGACATGAGACAGCCAAAATGAGGCATTTATTTTGTCACCTGCCCCATACAAATATTAATAATAATGCATAATCGCCTAGTCAAAAGGTCGTTAGTGTTATTTAATTTGAGGTTAGGCCTAGAATAGTCAAGAATCAAAAGGTAAACCGAACAAGTTTTTTACATTTATTTGAAATTATATATAAATTATTAATTTTTCCTTAAGGCAAATTGACTAAGTTTCTCAATTAAAATAATTTCAAGTTACATTAATAGTTTGTTAATTCCGTAAAGCCCCGTTGGGCCCAGCCCTGAGTACGTAAGCTTGCCGTCTTACGTGTCGTATGAGTAATAAAATTGCTCGTAGCCGCCACGTTTGAACTGGTCTGCGAAGTGCGACTTGGTGCTGGGCCAAGCTTATTTTATTATTGTTTCGGTTTGTTTGTTTCGGCAACGTTGACGTAGACGTAGACGTTAGCTCCGTAAGCTTGAGCGCAGCAACTCAGCTGGAAAATGAAAAATATAAATTGGCCCCGCAGTCTGGGAAACAGAATTATTTAAAGTACAAGCGTTGCTTCAGCCAGTTGTCTCTTCGCCATTCTACAGTGCGTTCGTCTCTCTGCACATTTGCAATTTATATAGTAAAGCCAGCGTTTAACATGATGTATGCCAAGTGCTGTTTGCCTCTTTTGGTAGGTAGTCACAAGACATTGTGAAAGGAGTTCAGTTAATCCTAAAAGTGTTTGCTATACATCCAAATGTAGCTGCTGCTTCTGTGCGCTGCCCTTACCAGGACTGAGCCGTTGCCGGCGACACAGGATGCCAAAGCGAACGATTTGGCGACTGCCGAAACTTCAGCCAAGTGTAAGAAGCTGCCGCGGGAACTTAACTATTACTCAATTATAACAATTTCAACTGCGCCCTTAAGTGCTGAACTTGGGCGGTTTATTTGGACAGGGCTCTGGCTATCCCAACTATGGCTATAATTATCCCAATTATGGATACAGTACAGGTTACAACAACAGACCCACCACCTATAATTATCCAACGTCCGGCGTTGGCTATTATCCAAGCAACACCTACAATGGCGCTGGTTACTATCCCAGCACGGGTTACTATCCCACTACGAGCGGCGGTTATTATCCCAGCAACGGTTACTACCCAACCACAAATATTCTGGGCACATCGGGATATGGCGGCTATGGTGGATATGGAGGTAATGGCGGCTTAAGACAATATTCGGGCTATTGGCAGCCAGACTATAGTGGGCAGCGCAATCGTGGTTATGGCTATTACCGTAATACCGATCGCTATGGTCTGCCAATAGCCAGAGAGCGTGATTATTATCGTCATCGCGGCAGCTATGGCGGCTATCGCGGCTATGACTAATGCTTAATGTCTTTGTCTATGCCTTTGTCTTTGTTATTGTTGCTCTGCTTTGTATATAACGCATATGCTCATCAAACTAGTAATAAAACTTTAATGTCTACTAATCTCATCTAAGCAGCATTTTAATAATCAATCTTGACAAGTCTCGTTTCAGCTGCAACAAATACACAATTACGATAATACAGATTGTAATTGTGACTGGGCTACGCCCAATTGCACGCTGAAATTTGTCATTCACTGGGTGTCATATGCTTATAATTATGTGTGTGTGTGTCTGTGTGTGTGTGTGCAGCTGAGCTTAATGTGTGGTAATTGTTGGCTTAATCAGCTTGTCTGGCCATGTCATTTCGCATGCAAAGTGCAGAATTTCAGCAAAAGCCTAAAAGTCTGCTACATTTTGCGTCAGCCTTAATTTAGCACGCGCTCGCGTTGCCAACTTTTGTTAAAAAACACATTTGCTCTTATTTTCTCTTTCGTTCTAATTTGCAGGCTTGGTGCGCAACACATTCGGCTAGCTGCAACAGCAGTGCGACAGAGACAACGATAGAGCCAAGAAGCAACTGTTATGCTTCAGCAAACACCACAGCAGCAGCAACAACAACCACACGCAGTTGCAACAATACATAGTATAATATAATAGCAGCATTTTCCCAACATAAGCTCATAAAGTTTGCATGCACTTTATGTGCCTTGCAGCCCGCATTAACGTACATACTACCCTCGTATTTGACAGAAGCATTATCACAGCGAAAAATTAAATAAAAGCGAGAAAAAGAAAATGAAGATAAAAACCAACTCTCTGACTGCTGCAGCTAGTACTTTTAATGCGTACATCTTGTAGCTTTAACAAAATTCATGTTTATATTTAGATTCTTTTGTTTCGGTGCGCTGCAGCCAACGACACTTGAAGGGCGCGATAACAAACAGCATCTAAGCAAGTGCAGCGAGGCGTGTTTTTCTCTTCTGCAACAGCACATATTGGTCTACTTCGTGTTAGCTGTCTTGAGCGCTGTATGTTGACGAAAGATGTCGAAAGTTGCTCAATAAAGTAAGGCAAATATGTGTTAGAAGAAATTTTGAAAAGCTTTTTAAAGCGTAAATTCAGCAAACATGAAGAGCAGCTGGGCATATGAGTAAATTCAACTATTTCCCATAACTATATTTCAGCAGTAGAAGTCAGCAAAGCTCATTCTGATATTTGATACAAAAATGGCATAAAGTAGATTCAATATGAAATTAGCAATCTAAAAGCTAAACAGTTTTCAAGTTTTCAATTTATATTTCTTTTCTCAGCCCAGAATTCGTAGATATGATTTCTCGCTCTTTAACCAACACATACTATTAATTTCGAATTTTCACATAGAAAAAGCCAAATCAAATAAAAATTCCATTCGAAAAAAAAAAACTTTCCGAAATTTCGTACTTTTCGTCTAAATAACAGAAGTCATTTAAAAATTATTGCAGCATTAAACACAAGCAAAGTCAATATACAATAATAATTACGGCTTCGTATGACAGCACAAATTCCGATCGAGAAAATATTCCACAGTTGAGTTCTTTAATCTATTAATGTCTATGCCCCCATGCGTTCGCCTTCTCTAACTCGTTCCACACACTGAACGCTCTGCTTCCTTCCGCGGCGCTCATAAAAACGTAATGTGCAAAAACCCAGCAAAAATGAAGAAGCAGAAAAAACTGATACGTATGATGTGTGGAATTTTTTTTAACGTTAGATTGTTTAAAACATTTATGTGGCCATAAAAAGAGCCGAAATCGCACACTAAAATTATGATCAAATGGAACTAAACAAAATTATTGCGCATACGCAATGCTGGCGCTGCAGAGCTCTGTAATTGTTGCTGTTGTTGTTGTCGCTGCTTGTTTTTGTTAATGAAAATGTTTTCTACTTGTATATATGTATATATTTTTGGGGTTGGAGCATCGCACACATTCAAGGCAAATAAAAATAATTAAAATATTGACAGTGCGCTGAGCGCGTGCTCGGCCGCGCGTACAATAAATAAAATGATAAAGAATTGGAATTATTTATTTGGCGAGCGGCATTAACGCCGCAACGCCGCAACAATCCAAATCTAATGTTAACAACATTTTAATTAATAATGCAATGCAATGTTCTGGATTAATCGTCGCCAACAACTTCAAATATTTGCCTGACATACATGCAACCTTATACGCAAATACAAGATTTTTTTCTTTTTAGTGTTGCTTTCGTAAATATAAGTCAGGCCACTCGGAAATGCAATTGCATTTATTGGTTCAATTGTGCCGCCCCAACAAGGTTGCTCAGCGACAATTGAAATATGGAGCCATAAAAGAGTTCAACTTGTTCGCTTAAATGTTCACAGCACTTTAAAGTGGTGCGAGACTCAAGCCACAAGCTTTAATGTTGGCTGAACCACTAGAATTGCTCGGTCAAAAGTTTCATCTGCAGCCGAATGTCTTGAACTTTTTGCAACTTTTCATAAATTTGACGACTGCCTGTTGAGGCACTCGAGCAAAATGAAAACGTGTTGGCCAAGAGAAATGTGGCTTTCTCTGCTTTGCATTTGTCACATTCGTCTATTGAGATTGCTCTTGAAAAGATTATGTTTATCATTCTGTTAAATCTTGTTATAGAAAATGAATTTCATGTGGTTGTTGCTTGGCCAGACAGTTTCCCTCATTGGAAATTGAATTAATTGTGGCCAGAGTCATGCAAATATCCAAGACATTCGCAAATGAAACTCCAAAGTTGTGTCAGACCCTTATCAAAACTAAACATTACATTGGGAATATACCCTGAACATATTTGCAGCGCTTAAGGGTTAGTTAAACTATAAGCACGAAGCATATAGTTATTTTTCTGTCTATCGATAGACGTTAAAGAAATGCTCATTCAAATTTCACACAATTTCAATAATCATTTAAAAAGTTTTTGCATGAATTAAAATCAGGTTTCTTTAAATTTAAATACAAACATCTTTAATAAAAATATTTATTTATTTATGCAAGTATTTTCCTTAGGGCTTCCAACGTCTAGCTTGCCCTACTTGCCTCTCTCTTGCAGCAGCTGAATGAGAGAAAAAAAGAGAAAGCAAAGTAGGCCCTTCTGCACCCACCTTACCAACTCGTATTTGAAATATTTTCATTTGCAAAAGCAGTCCAAAAAGCGTGAATTATTTCACTTTTTACACATGCTGCTTGCCTGACAGATGTCTGTCAAAAATATTGCTTTTCTTCCTAATTCCTAATTGTTTACATTAAGAGCGTTTAACAGACAGTTTAATGACAAATTGATATTTATTACTTTTTCCTAGCAACTTTTTAGACATATGTGCGCTGAGTCTGACTGAAGCAGCTGACAACAGCATAGAGTCCTCTCAAAGGCGTTTGAGTAGCTCTTAAGTGAAGTTCTTTTAGGCTACTTCTTCTCACCTTGTGTGTGGCCATAGAGAATCTCTGACTGTAATAGAAACGAACAAGTGGGCATAGAGGGAAGTTTTCGCTCAGTTGTTGTTCACACATTTAATTTAATAAAATTCATGGCAGACTTGAAATAGTTTTTGTATTTTTCAATCAAATGTGAGCTTTAATTAGCTTAACTCGCTTTTGTCTGTCGTGGATGTCGCCTAGCTGTGCGTACTTCTGATCAAATGGCATGCGAACTTCATTAGCACCTGAGCGAGCTGGGCGTGACATATACATATCTATATTATACATATACATCATCAGCATATACACAACAATGCCACGTGCCTGGAAATCTTAGTGCAAATCATTTAAAATAGGTGCAAAGGTTGTCATTGCCCGGCTATGACTGGATGAGTGTCTATTTCGCAAAATCCAACTAATACATGTCATATAACAAAGGCAGACATAATAATCCTCTCAATAAAACACACACACACTCATACAGACATTCGAACTGCTGTTCAGCATTTCACCATGACAACAGCTAATCAAATTCGCATCCAGTTAACATGCGCTTTCCATGGCCCGTGCTGACAAAGACCTTAACAACAGATTATAAATTATAGATGATTTAAAGCAAGATCATATTTATGTATCTTTTTTATTGATTTGACTTTAGCTGAAATCGAATCAACATTTTGACAGCAGCAGTCAAGCAGAATTTATGGATAATTGCATCCAAATTGAGTGCGTTTAGTAAACAAAGACCGTTAATGACGCAAACACTTCCACTGCTAAAAAGAAATCACTTCACTAACCAAAACAATCGATAAAGTTGAAGCTATTAAAGTGCAGTAAAATAAAATAGATAATAAATACTATGAGAGAAATGCTGAGAATGCGCAATTTCAGGAAGATAAATCTCAGTTCTCCCTAAAGTCTTTTTCTTTTTAGATCGAAAATGAACTTGTCTTACAAGCGTGGCAATATTTAATGGCGCATACTTAAAATTGATAAACAAAATGAAATTGAATTTAAGCATTTAGCACCTGAGCGAACAGGTATTTGCCTATCAAGAGACTCTTTAAACTCCAGACAGAACATAGCGAAATTTATTTCTGCGTTTCGTTTCATTTCGTTTCGAATGTGCGAAAAACCCGAAGCGCATAAGTTTTATGGCTAAAATTAGTTTGTATTTAATTCAATTGACACGTAAATATTAAAACAACTTATCGCTGCTCATCTTCTGCAAATGTTCACGTATTTATGTAAGTCTTTAGGGTAATCAAATGAGGCGTGACGCTATAAAAGATTGGTATTCAGATATTGCCTTAATCAACAGCTGATCACAATTCATTCGATCAATTTGCGTCGACGGCTTCATTACAGCCATTTAAAAGGCCATCAATATAAATGATATCAGACATGAAAGTGACTGAGGCTGTCAATTGAAACACTTATTGATTGCCGACAAAACAAATTAATAACCAAATGATTGGAACACCCTGGAGAGGTATAAAAACAGAAAGAATGAGAGAGAGAGAGAGGGAGTCAATTGAAAGTATTGTACGGCATTTTTGTATGCAGTAGCTTAACAATGTTAAATGAGTGAGAACGAGGGAAGAGAAGTAGAGGGGAAGAAATAAGGAGTATTAAATATGGAAGAATTTTAAATCAGTTCATTTGATTGATGAAGTGTAGAAGAGAGACAGAGAGAGTGAGAGTGAGAGAGGAAAAGACAGACAGAAAGAGAGAGATCTGTATTATCTAGTTACTTTACATAGCCAGTAAATATATTCCCAACAAATATTTGTTGTAGATATTATGAATTCATGGAGAGACTTTTTCAAACTCTTCTACAGCTGCTGAGTAGCTCCCAAAGCAGTTCTCAGTTATACCATTACACCCCAGTTAACAAATTCACTTTAAAGGTAGAAAAAGTCTAATCTGGTTAACTTGGTTTTCCAAGACCCCTTAGCATGTGAGTGTTGACCTAGTCTTTATCACTGTTTAAACATGAAGTTCGCTCATTTAATTACCTAACATAAAGATACAAAATTAATGTGTACTTTATATGCTTTATATTCGCGCAGATAACAGTGAAATCTTTGCTCGATTGACCGGGCTACAATCTAATTAAATTAAAATATTCCATGCACAGCACAGACTAATTGTCGATATCTATGAATTATCAATAATTCGATATATGAGTGATTGCATTGATATATGATAAACACAATTTTTATTGCTATCATTCACTCTTGTTGCTATTGTCTATCTTTTTTTTTGGGGTGGCAATCAAAGCTGACAACATGCACATAAAAAAAAAGTGGGTGGGTGCTCGGAACAGATAAATAAATGAATACGAGTTGCGATTTTCGGATTGATATAAAGCAGAGACACGCCCAGCTTCCTAGCTGTTGTTGTTGTTGCTGTTGTTTACCGCAGTGTGATTTTTATTGGTCTTCATTACGAAAATTGATGAAGATATAGCTGCACCTGCCTTGGCTTGCTTTTTGCTTGCCATTTGCTTGTACCACATGACGTATGCGTATTCTTGCGCTGCTGCCGCTGTCGTCTGTGTGTGCGCGCGCGCCAGTCTTTGTTTATGCCTGTGTGCGAGGAATCAATAGAAGCGCATACGCTTCTGCCGGCCCAAAAAACGGCTACGCAGCCATCAGTTGCTTCTGTGCGCTTTCATTGTGCGGTTGCTCGCCTACTCCGCTGCGATCGTTTGAGCTGACAGTTTCGTGTATTCATAATATATATCTATAAAAGATATCGAAGCAAAAATAATAATAATAACAATAAATAATAAAATAATTATAATAAATAAATAAAATAAAAGCGAGGCCTCACGTTTCTTGATCTATGTGAATTATTATCGCTGTTTTGATATTCCCAACAGCTTGGCATTGGAATTCAATTTGCATAGAATTGAGTTCGAAACAAATCAAATACTCTGAGACACACACTTGTCTAGCAATTAAAATTAGTGCGTCATTTATGCTGGCCAATTTGTGATAGTGATTATCAACGTTTAAACAACAAAATCTATATAGCGAAAATTGCGTAAAAACAAACGAAAAGCTAATTGCATTTGCCCAACAGCCATACAATATTAGTTTGATTATTATTATTATTGTTATTTTTGTTGTGATAATACTTTGTATAAATTCAAACCGTAGCAGTAATTAATTTCTGGGTAAGTTGCAAATTAATATTTCACGCCATCAACTGGAAATTATCTGCCGGCGTTTCACTAACTAATAATAAAAATAAATAAAAAATAGAAAAAAACTAATTTATGCATTTCCGTTGTTGGCATCTAAATGCATTTCAATGAAAATTCATTTTCATTACAATTAAGAGCATTAAATGCATTTGCGCGTTGTGTTTATTTAATAGCACGTGCCGCATGCTAAGTCACTCGGACAGTTCGTCCGTTGCTTGACTATTCCGATCACATAGCAGAAACAGCAAAATAAACATATCAATAGTGAAAAAAAAAGGAAAAAATTCAATTTAAAACACATAAAATTCTCATTGCGTTCAGCAATTAGCCATTGGAGAGGAAATTCTCCTCCGTGCTACTGAAATATTTATCAATGAATTTGCAGTAGCTGAGAGTCATGTGTGGCTCTCATCTAAACATATTTGTGTATACCTAGTAAAAGTGCAAATCAGCATAGGGTATATGAATTCCATCAATGTTTACCTTAGGCACTTAATTGCGGATATAATTTTGTGCGTGTGCATGTTTTCTTTTTCAATAAATAATTCAAGTTTAAGTATTTGCTTTGATACGCGGAAATATAAACAATCTATTTAATGAAAACAATGGAAAGTCAAGTGCCGAAAGTGCACTCAATTAAATGAATAACATTTAAATTAAAGGTTATTTGTTGATTGTATTTCATCTATAAAGAACATTGGCCTACAAATCATTTTCTATGGAATTTACTTTCACAAAAACTGCTTTGTTTTTTTTATGGGGAAATAGCAGGAGTATACAACAACTACAGCAAAATCAATACATGCCACAACAAAAGCAATTACTCTTTTTTCTATGCTCGTGCATGAACTGTTTGGAGTATATTTGGTTTTACTCTTTAAATGAAAGCGTTACGTTGCTATTATACTTGAACAACCACCGTTCGTATATATAGTTGTATAGCTTTATGTAGCTTCATCAGCAGTTTCTTCTTTATAAACGTAGTCATCAGTCATCAGTGCTCCTCGAACTTTTGAAACTTGCATCACCACTGCTCTAAGCATAGAGTTAATAAATTTTGATTTTAAATTAATCTGCACAAGTATTAGGCTATGGCTTATGCCCGTATGAGCCTGCTTGCTTTTAAATATTAGTTTTCACAACGTCAACAGCTCGCCATTGCAATGCATTGTTGCTAGTCGCTTGTTCAACGTGTTGCTACACCCTCGGAGCCGTTAAGCTATAATAGTGCAGGCAACCGTGAAGCAACGTAAATTATAAGAAACAGGGATAATTGCTGTTTTAACGTATGCTCAACAAACTGTAATTATGCGCTGTGAGCATAGCGTCCACCTACACTCCAAAGCGAAAGGAATTTATTGAGCTATTAAACTGTAAAACATGGCGTGAAAATGCGTTTTTCATGTTACATTTTTTTTGTACTTTTTAATTGGATTTTTTTTAAATATATTTTTTGTAAGCCAATTCATATGGAAAAGTTGTTTTATCACTCAGCCTAAAGCAACAATGGTTTGCTTAGTCTAGACCTCATTAAACTTGCTAAAATATCAAGACACAATCAATCATAAGTTGCTTGGAGCGCTTTGCATAATATTATTATAGAAATATGTTCTTAAATCTTAATATTGTTTTACCTTTAACACAATCTTTACAAATCAAAAAGCAATGAAAACTAATCAGCTTCAACTTAGGTGTATATAAATTAAAAGCGTTTCACTTAGGCTCACAAATTCGTGGAAAATAGAATTAATTTGAGTGAGAAATATTCCGTCGAATAATTGAGAGTGAAAATTCCAAGAATTATGCCAGACTTAGACAGCTGCTTGAAATGTAGTAGTAAGTTGTATATTAGCGAAGCACTTATTTTAATTTTCATAGTCTACTTATTCGGGCTGCGTTTCATATTTAACGCATTTCAAGCCATGTAGATTTCATATGAGCCAACTTTGGCGCTTCAGAAAAAACTGCAAAAAGTTAATGAGGAAAAAAAAAAATGCTAATGAAATTAGGGAAACTTTTACGCGTGTTAGCAAATGTACACGTTGAAGCACTTCAAAAGTTATTTTCGCATAAACAGTTAGTGAAGGTTTTTTTTTTTTTAAACATTTGAAGTGCTTTAAATAGTATACCTTAATAAATACTATATTAATATTTCACAAATCAAAAATGTTTTATGTGTGTGTGTGCGGCAAGCCTAATAGCAAAAAAGGTAGTAAATATTTCAAATGAAAATGAAATTATGGAAAACTTTTACCTTTCCTAGTAAATGCATCAGGCAAGCAACAGAGGAAGAATTCGTATCATCTCCACGCTAATTGGCCGGCGTATAAGCTGCTTTTAATGGAATTCTGGGCTTGCTTTTTCTTCTCCGTTTCCTTGAACATTTCCTTTGTGAAAAGAGAAACCGAAAAGATTGTGTTACGCATCCGTAATACGATTTCAAAAGTTTTTCAGCCATTAAGTCCATTAATTAACCAACTTACGTTTCTTAACTTTCTTTGCTGGCAATTTTATTGATTTCTTATTGATGGAATCTGAACTGAACTTACCAATTGTAGTTGCATTTTATTGCTTGAGTTAACTCAAGCAAGAAAATATTTTCGCTTGTTTCTCCTTGTTGCTTTTTCTCTGCAAATATTCAAAAATAAAAAAAAGAGAAAATCAAATTAAAGCAATGAAATGTTTCTTGGCTAAGCTGCGACTATGAATATGTTAAAGAGCTGACTCGAAGGAATTTTGCATATGTCTGCCGCAATTATTTGCAAATTTATGCACAATTTGATTCTGATATACCCTTTAGATGCAGTGGTATGTGTTGCAGGGATGTTGATGGGGTGGAATCTATAAATAAAAAAAAAAAGAAACAAATTAAAATACTTTTCTCTTCATGTTCCTATTGACTTTCATATACCCTGTACAATAGAGAATTGGGCAATATTTATATTTATAAGATGATAAAGATTTATTATTTTCAGCTATTATATTCACTGTATGCATAAGTCAAATAGTTTTGCTACACAGTATCTCGTAGTCGTCTTAGTTTTTTTTTTATCGTTATATTCCCTTTCTGATTTCATTTTGCATAAGCGCAAATACTTTATACTATAAACACAGTCCTCGCTCTTTCCCCAGCAACTAAAATATGTAAGCTATCAGTAAATTGATGAGAGTTATTTGACTTTGGCATATTTGAATTTTGTAATTAAATGAAAAATCTTTATGAATTTTCTATTTTGCTGCAAATAATATATACGGCGTAGGAAAATTGATTGAGTGTTGCATTCAATTATCATTGAAGAAAACTATCAGTATAACTATTTAGTAGTGGATTAAATTGTGGTAACATTTGAAGCTCACTTGAATTGGCATCGAGTTGAATTTTACTTTGATGTGGTACATAATAAGCGGAATATTTCTCGGAAACAACATTTAATTTATATATAATTGAGCTCACAGAAATATGTATTATTCTATTAAGATTCTAGACGAGTGAAAGCAATTATGTTGCTCTTAGCACAATTTCTATTCACACTCTCTCTCTCTCTGCTTTGCATGCAGACATTCAATGCTTTTCAGCTTGTTTCATTCATATTACACATTTGTAATAGATACAGCCTTTGACCTCGCGGCTTGTTGCCGCAGACATTAGTCGAAATTCGTGTGCTGAGACGTTGACGAAATGTCCAGCAACAATATGTATTTATTACAATGTTCAGATTACACGATTGCTATCGCAGCGGAACGTAATGTCGCCCAATGACAATTAGTTGTTACATTAAATATTTATTGGGTTTGTCTCAGACCCATTCGTTTTTGTGTGTGATAAATGTGGTGTCTAGACTCAAAGTGATTGAGCGCATTTGTTTGTGCTAAGCACTTCAAATGTTGTGCTTAACTCAATTTTCGTGGGTTCCCTCACAGCCAAAGTCAATTTTGTATAAACTTCTTATCACAGTTTAATTCACTTAAACTCGATTTCATTTCATGTCACATTTTTCTTCAAATTCCAAATTGGCTAAATACGCAGCCAAAATAGATGTGGATGGCGTATGAGTAAACGGCTTAGCAAAACTATTGCGAAATGCAATTTTCAAAACCAGATTACGAATGCGTGCAACAGAGCTGTGACTGCTGCTGCTGGTGCTAAGCTTAAATATGTATTAAGAATTTTAATTACATTTTCACAGAGCTTTCCGCTCAACATGAAGTTTGCTAACTGAGAAGGCAACAATTTGAATAGAAAATAATAGTAATGTTTGCTGGGCAATGGGAAAGAGAATTGTTTAACTTAGTTTTCATTAATTTACAAATTCTATATTTATATATTTTAAAAGAAAAAACCTTCAGGCTAGTCGCTTTTACTTCTGTGAGAAAACTCACAGCTGCTGCTACTATTTCTATTCATTTGAAAGGGGCGTGAAGCCATTTCCACTTTCCATCATGCTAAAAATACACAATTTATTCCTTTTTTTTCGTGAATTTCCGTAATATGGTTTCATTTGTTTAAAGTTTCCTTGATATCCAGTTGAGTATCGAGGCTGATATAAATTTTATCTATATATAATAAAAAAGAAAAAAGAGCATTTTCTCATAAAGCACAACTTAAGCATTATACGTGAAGTAGTTCTTGTATTGAATTGTATTGCAAATCAAATCTCTGAACAGCTTAGTCAGAAATTGATTTTAGCCATTTAATGGTCTTAGACAAAAGCACTTAGCGCATCCTTGCTGCCACTTAGCGATTTATCTAGGAATCATATCTATATTTTTTTTACCTTTTTGGCTGATTAGCTTCATAATATGCTGGTGTAATCTGCTTATATTGTTTGCAAAATTTCGTAAAACTTTACTAAAAATACTCTGCAACTTTAACCTTGTGCACTTATTCTCTTCACCTTTAACCTTAGGGTCTCGCTAGAATAATTACAAATTCGCGTTTTTTTAAGGTGCTTACAAACAATATTAATAATTAAAATTAGCTTGGGTCACAGTTTGAAGAATGTCAAAAACATTGCCTTTCGCGGGCAGCTTAAAAAAACATAGCTAAAAATGTTGCAAGCGGGTTTAAACAGTTGCATAATGCTCGTTCAGTCATATCTCTATAATAGCTAACAGAGTTCAATTTCTTTCATATATATTCAGCTGTCTTGTGATTCTCCCCTCTCTCTAGCTCTTTCCAATATATTGTATTGCAGATCAAGTAATTCTCAATTCGGCACGCCCACATTTGGCATATTTCAAAATAAATACTGACACTGCATGAGACAAGGGTACATTCTATACAGACTTCATTCAGCTGGCAACGATAAAAAATTGAAATTCTTGGCGATTGCAACATGTTCGAGCAGCGCAAACAAGTTGCCTTGCAACATGTTGTGTTTTGGCATTAGCTGGTGGTAACTTAAGAACTGCTTTGACTGCCATCGCTGCGCTGCCTTCGCCTGATAAAGGCCAAAGACAACTTTCATGGCACAGTTGATAACGCACACTCGCGCGGTTTGGTTGGGCATTTGATCCGGAATTACCTGTGAAAGGAAATACAAAGTGTTCGTTAAAGTTGTGCTGAAAAGATTGTGAGGTTGGTCAGCTACTAATTATATTTTGACACGCTTGTGTGGCTTCGGGTGAAATCAAAGGTATATTATTAAATAAAAAAGGAAAAAAAAAAGCGAATAAGTTATTAGAGTTTTAGGAGCTGGGCCCAATAACTGCCAGACGCGACAATATACAGCACAATTGGGTAACATACACATTTATTACAATTACATATTTAATGCCAGCATCACGCACGTTCCTTCCTCCCTTCCCACACAGTCACTGACCGAAATATTGAGCCCATGCCACATCCAATTTCCTTTGGGTAATGCGAGCTTACTTATTCTTGTGCTCCTTTCGTTTCCTTTTATATTTTTTTGCTGTTGTCTTTTTGGAGGATATTTGGGAACACTTTGATTGGTCTTTTGCCTTTGTTTTACTTTTTATTTCTCAGCTTGTTTATATGACGGTTGAGCTCCAAAAACCGCCCTATGCACTTAAATACCGCCTAAGTATATAATGCCGTTTTACTTTGACAAGTTTAGCAGACATTGGAAAAAAATGTATAAAGTTTACTACTCCACAGACCATGAAAGCAACAGCAAATTGTCTTGGTAATGAGCAAGTCAAGCGGCTCATAACTTTGTCTATGAAGTAATTAATGAAGTAATGAAATAATTTGAAGAAGCGGAGCATCGTTTTTATATATTTAAATTCAATTATGGGTTGTTGAAATTGAAACTCTTGAATGAATTTTCAATATTCAGCAGTTCAAGTCTTAGCTCAGCTGCAAAAAGATGAACTTGTCAGCTTAAAGACTTCAGAAAAAAGCCGAGTTCTATAGCAAATATGACAGGAGGTAATGGAAATGGCCAAAGATGGCTGCAGGAGCTGAAATGCGAATGAAAGAGACAGAGAGTGATACAAAGAGAGACAGGGAGAGAGAGAGAGAGCGAGAGGGAGAAAACGAAAGAAAGGGAGAGGGATATTAAAAGGGACAGAAAGAAAAAAGAAAGAATGAGAGAGAGAGAGAGAGAGAGAGAGAGAGAGAGATGGAGATAAAGAGGCAATAATTGTTTGCACTCGAACGCTTTTGAATAGCATATATATGATTGCTTCTCATATTGTGGGCAAAGCATTGTTTAGCTGTGCTTGTTCGAGTTGAACTTACGTATAGGTCTTCTTCTTGAAATTGGCATATTTTAGAGCTTGCTTTCTATCCTCTGCGTGTCTATTATCATTCTCTTTTTTTTTTTTTCTAACAGCGTATAAAATGCAGCTCAATTTCGAAGTCGGTTTACTCTTTTGTTGGCCCTTGCCTATGTATCTATTGAGCGTTTATTAGAGACAAAGCATATTATACAGAAATAGCATTAGAAATAGCTCTTGCTCTTGCCCTTGCTCTTGCTCTGCTCAGTTTTATTTGTTAAAATTTTGTTGCATCGTTTTCGTAGTCGGCTTACATGTTGTATACTGTATGCTTGGCATTCAAAGAAATTGAAATTATTATTATATTTTCTTTTGATGCAAAAGCTTGGTATTCTGATACGCTGTTAGTGCCTATTTATGCCTCTATACTGAACCTTTGCCTTTGATGTGCCGAATCATTTTATCGCCAAATACTTGTGTTTCAAGTTGCGACATTCAAAAATATGCTATTTATAGGCTTTCCAAATATTTACATTTTCAAAATTGTGATACATGAGGCAAAGGCCATGCGTACAGCATTACCTCTGTGCGGGGCGCCTGTGAAAGGGCCCTTCAGCTGGCAGGAAGCCCTTTGTGACAGGCGCGCAAGAGAACAACATTTTATGTTTTTACATTTAACAACTTTTCACGCTGAGTTTAAGGCCCATAAGCTGGGCTCGGCGAACGCTTGTGGAGAGGCTTGGCTGGTGGTCTTTAATACGAATTTATATCCATGAAGCAGGCAACATTTTATGTTAGATTAATTAATATGTTTTGGCAGAATTTCCGACTAATTTAGGCTGCTTTCCTTGGTATACCTAATTGATTATGTAATCTGATATTATGGAGTCAAAGGTATACTTAAAGCTACATTTTCATTTTAATGCACAACAATTTTCGCCTTTAAAAATGTGAAATGCCTGACAGCCGCTGTAATGGAATTTTATGGCCAGCAGCTAGCGTCAGCATCAAAGCACACACACACACACACATAGTCCTCAGGGTTACGTTTACCGTGTGCTGATAAAGTACTGTAGCAAGTTAAATGAGTTAGCTCCCCATAAACCAAGTATTGTCATTCGACACCTTCAAACAGGCCATTTGAGAGAGTGAAGGGAAGCTAACACAGGATACTTGCCGGAAGCTGATAAACACTCACGAGAGTTGATGACAATAAGATTCTCGGCCCCTCTGCGCAAATAAGCACAGAAGTCAAAGGAAATGTGGCTTGTTTTTTGGGTTACGCTTACATTTAATCAATTTCAGCCCAAACTGTCCTTCAAGCAAATCTCTGATTCCAAGTGAATCCCAGTTATGCGTTGTATGATCTGTGCCCGGACTAAAAGCAACAAAATCTACTTAGTGAATGTGGTTCTTCAGTTAAATTACAGTCAGACTAACCAAACACACACACACACACACACACACACACACACACATATTTGCATGTGCGGAAGCTTAAGCTCGGGTACATACCGTAACAAAATGGAGTTTATGTGTTTCCATTAAAATTACAAGCCAAATTTTTAGAGTGAACCCAAGAAAACACAAAACGTATAATATATATTAAGTTTTTTTTAGCATGTATGGTAAAGTAAGGAGTTTATATTGCTATATATGAATATATGAATATATTGCTATATATATATATTATATGTTTTGCTACACAACAATGGCAATAGCTTACCGCCAGTGTCCAGTCAAGCTTCACCGTTTGGGTTTGCAAAAATTTGGCAAATTTTATTAGAAGTCAGTCAAGTCAACAAAAGCGTGAATAGCTTTCAATGGCCATCAGTGTCAACTGACCCGATGGCTAGCACAATTTCAATGAGATCGTTCGAGTTTGTTAACAGCTTAAAGCGAAGTGCTCGCTGCAGTCGTTTCAATTATGCAAAACAAACTTGGTTGAGCGTGAGCTGACATGTGACCTTAAGGCATGCCACGCAGGCATCCTGAATACGAATCTCCCTTTGCAGCTCAACAGCTGCATAAAGGATAACTCAAATAACATTTGCTTGGCAAGCTTTATTTTGTTAATTTGTGTACTTGTTTGCTTTTCATTTCGTGTTTTGCAAACTTCAAGTTTCCATTTATTTCACTTTCATTTTCGTTTACTTATTGCAATTTGTGGCTGTGAAAACTTTCTGCAAGTGTCAAATAATTTGCCCATTCAAACTTTTTTATGTGCAGGCCACAGCGCGAGCAATAAAATGCATTGTGTCCCATAAATTGCTGTTGGCTTAGCCGAAAACTCGCCAAGCTTTTGAAAATTGACAACACTTTGACAGAGAGAAGCGAGGAATAATAATAGAATGGAGTCCGATATAATATATGATCAGCATGTGCACGAGGAGTTGCTGCCTGGCGCCGAGGAGGAGGCGGAGTTTGGTAAGTGTTAAATCTAAGATTTTTCTCGCATTACATTTGGTTTTCTTTTCTTTTTTTTTTGTTAACTTATTAATGGGTACATGTTGAAGCTCGTGAGCTTCGCTCATTTATCATATTATGACAAGTTGGTTTCTGTTTTTTTTTTTTTGTTTTGTTTGATGCTTTGGCCCTTGGCCTTTGCAGTAAGCCAGCAATCGCTCTTTGCGCATCCCATACAAGTCCCTAAGCTGTTGCTCGAAACAGAATTAATTCCCATTATTGAAGTGACGATAAGCACATCGCCTGCAAGTGCCAATTGAAGAAGGACTTCAATAATTAAATTGATGACTGCTGCTGATAGAAGGATAAACCACTGTTGCTGACATTTCCTTTACGTTTCTTCACCCTCCTATCCCTTACCTACTATCCATTCGCACTGCTCATTTTTCATGTTACGCTTTTCTTTGCCATTTGCCATAGAGCGACTTTATGCGGCGCCCGCGGAAATTGTGGCTCTTCTCTCCATCTTCTACGGCGGCATTAGCATTTTAGCCGTGATTGGCAACACACTGGTTATTTGGGTGGTGGCAACCACTCGACAAATGCGCACCGTCACCAACATGTACATTGCGAATCTGGCGTTGGCGGATGTCATCATTGGACTATTCAGCATACCGTTTCAGGTGAGTTCAGCGAATGCAGTTTGCAAATTAATTTTCGCCACATACGCAAATATTTTTCGTGTATTCTAATTATGCAAATATTGACCGACAATGGCTACCTTTTGGACCAGGCCAGACGCGTTGGCCAATTAGCCATGGCTGGCAAACATTTTCATTATGGCCATTGCAGTTTTAAATGTTGCGTGGCAATAATTAAACATTACGCATACGCAATGTATACCCACGTAGAGATGATAAATAAATTGAGTTTCGCTGATTTTCGACTGGCTGCTAACACTTTGTGCACATAAATCAGTTTAATGGCATTAGCCCAGTTTCCAGTTTCAATTTCGACTGCTGCTGCTGCTGCTGCTGCCATGTTAATATTCCCTTTATGACCCAACGCAGCCACAAACATCGATTTCACTATAATCGAACATCAATTTAATTTCCGGCGCTTAAACACGGCGCTTCTACATTATTGAGATTAGAATTTTGACAGTTTCGCTGTTTTGCTGGAAACCAGCTGCCAGTCCATTTGCCCTCCTCTATAATGGAATAAACAGTTTTGTATCCAGTCTTAATGGAATTAGCATTTCGTGTCCCGACACAATTTGCTTGAAAATCATAAGCATAACTCAATTTCCGGCCAATTATATCACAATTAAATTTATGTTAAGTAGTCGACAGATAAAATTCTGCCGCCCAAGCGAATGCTTGCCTTAAATATTTTAATTGTTCTCTTACGTCCGATTTGTAATTGCATGCAAAACGCTGCCATGTTGACAGATCTCACTAAACTAATTTCCACTCATTCTTCTTCGTTATGTCCAAATGTTTTCAATTAAGTTGACAGACACTTAATCTTCAGAATACACACATAAACAATGCAGTATGTTTTTTTCTTATATGACCACTCAAATGGCAGCTGCTGTCGGCACAAATTGTCATTTGCTTACCAAACTGAAAGCCTTATATTATATGGATTTAATTGCTTGGGCTAAGCCAGACGGCGCACAGCTTCACAAAAGCAAAGCAAATGAGGACATGAATTCACGCATTGTAATTGTTTTTCTTTTTTCTCGGACTTCTTTTTCCAGTCTGCTGCTCATTTTATAAGCCCAATTGGCTTAACAATATATTAAATATATATATATATTTTTGTTGTTGTTGCTTACTTCAGTTCCAGGCTGCGCTGCTTCAACGCTGGAATTTGCCATATTTCATGTGCGGCTTCTGCCCGTTTGTTCAAGCACTCAGCGTAAACGTCTCCGTATTCACGTTGACTGCAATTGCCATCGATCGCCATCGGGCAATAATTAACCCATTACGGTAAGCCACTACATGATGACTTAATAGTTGCAGAATTATTCATTCAAGTCTAGCAGATACTCTGTTTTTATTATATGTGTTGTTTTTGTAAATATTTTATGAAAACATGTTCAACATGTTGTAAAGAAAACAAAATAATGTAGCTAGAAAATTCACAGCTCAAGGAGTTTTTGATGCAAAATTAGTCAAGATATAAACAAATGTTTTGATTACAAAAGTGAACTTAATTTTAAGAAGAATATGCAGCTTTACAGGACTCGAAGCGCAGTTCGAAATCCTGAATTTATTTACTTTAGCTCGATTTAACATTTATAAAATGATTCACAAGCTGCTCGCATGTGAGCTTTCGATATTTGGGCAAAGTTTTCAAAGTTTTCATTGAAAATCAATATATGGTCACGCCCAGAGACAGCTTAAGTGCAGACAACTAATGTAATCAGGAAATGTCATCAAGATTGTTATAGAGCAAGTTTTTTATAAAAGAAGTTGAGTATTCAGCTAGCGCTAGCTCATTTGCATATTCAGGCATGCCCTCTCTCGCGTCATCCTACTTAATAAAGAAAATATGTTTCCAAATTTGAGCAGCGCACGTCCCAGCAAGTTCATATCGAAATTCATAATTGGAGGCATTTGGCTGCTGGCGCTGGTCTTCGCCGCACCATTTCCGATTGCGTTTCGTGTGGAGGAGATCACGGACCGATTTCGTGGTATGCCAACGAATAACGTTGAAGAGCGTGTAACTGCTCAATTAAAGCATTTACACATATATTTGTACTTTCGCAGAGAATGACGTCTACTTTAATTTGACTCGGCCGTTTTGCATGAACAAGAACCTGTCGGACGAGCAGCTGAAGGCCTATCGCTATGCCCTGGTCTTTGTGCAGTATTTGGTGCCATTTTGCGTGATTAGTTTCGTGTACATTCAAATGGCAGTTCGTCTGTGGGGCACACACGCGCCTGGCAATGCACAGGACTCGCGTGACATAACGCTGCTGAAGAACAAGAAGAAGGTCAGTTGGAGGAGACTGTATTGAGTGGGTAATTAAATGGAATGGAATCTTATGCAATTGCAGGTCATCAAAATGTTGATTATCGTTGTGGTTATCTTCGGCTTGTGCTGGCTGCCGCTGCAACTCTATAATATATTATATGTAACAATTCCGGAAATCAATGACTATCATTTCATTAGCATCGTTTGGTTCTGCTGCGACTGGCTGGCCATGAGCAACAGCTGCTACAATCCTTTTATTTACGGCATATACAATGTGAGTACCAATTGCTTTTATCTTCGCATTTCCCTTTGATAGTTCCTAAGCCGATGCTCATAGTCAATCATTCAAGCACAGTGAATGCCAACTAAAAGCCATCATGATATTATTTCATTTCTTTTGTTATTCCCAGTACTTTAACTTAAGTGAATAATGTTCGTTGTTTAGAAAATTAGAAAACAATTCCTTTATTACATTATTAGCTCAATGTACGTTTGCTTTGGGTCGTACAAGCTCAGCCCACACAATTTAATTAATGAAAGATTTCAGAAAAACAAGAAAAAATACACCTACGTAAATCCTGGCAGACGCACAAATATAAAATATCTCCCAAATATAAGCAAATATTTTACTTATTTAGTGAAGTGGGCTGGCGACGTGACTGAAAATCAATAAGGAAGACACTTGCCAGCCAGACAAATGTGCCCCAAAAAGTTTTTGCTCTACTAGTTTGTTGTTCACGTATGTGTACGCTGCGTACTTGGAGGCAAAACTTTATAGACACATTCCGAAAAAGGGAAAGTGTCAAGGCGCTCAAGAGGAAACAAATCTTGCAAATTAGGCAATGAAGCAGAGGTTAGAGAAATGCTTCATAAAAGCCAGCTGACACCAGACGCAATCAAATCTGAGCAAAATAATAAGGCGTAATTTTATGAGTGAGCCATGTTTTTGTATACAAATTATGGTATTCATGTGAACGGCAGGTGGCAGGTGGCAGGTGAATTTATGATTTGTTTCAAATTATAATATTTAACGAGAGAGTGCTAAATGAGACTTTTAATGTTGCTTTCTATTGTACAATTTATTAATTTTAATTTTATTGGATTTTGAAAAAGTATTGAATGCAAAAATATTTGTCAATTTAGCTTTACATGTTTTAACTTTCCAACGAAATAATTCTTTTCATGTCGCCCCCTTTTTTTATAGGAAAAATTTAAGAGAGAATTTAACAAGCGTTTTGCGGCGTGCTTCTGCAAATTCAAGACCAGTCTGGAGCCGCATGAGCGCACCTTTTCGATGCACACGCGTGCCAGTTCCATACGCTCAACCTATGCCAATTCATCGATGCGCATACGCAGCAATTTCTTTGCTGTACGGAATGCTGGCGGCACTGGCAATGGTAAGGGCGGCATGAGTTTTGGCCGAAGTGCTTATCAGGCCAATTTCAATGGCAACGGCAACGGCGGCGGCGGCGGTGGCAGCAGCTACAACAACAATGGCCATCAAACTGTGGTGACATTTGCGGGCAGCGAATCGACAATGGCCCCGTGGCGACGTAATCATTTCAAACCGCTGCATCCGAATGTGGCTGAGTGTGAGGATGATTTGGCACTAATGGAGCTGCCATCGACCAGCGAGGAGTTGCCGTCCAGCGCTGGTGCAGGGGATGGATCGGGCGTGCAGCTGGCCCTGTTGAAGGCCGCTTCCCGAGAAAGTTTTAGTTGCATTTGTGAACAGGAATTCGGTAGTCGAACAGAATGCGACGGAACCTGCATACTCAGTGAAGTATCCAGGGTGCAGCAGCCCGCAGTAGGTGCGCCTGCTGCGAATGGCGCTGGCAGTGGCAGTGGCTCTGAGCCCGTAAGCGAAGCCTTGTGGCAACCACTTTAAATGCGCAGCAAATGCGACGTATTTCTCTGTGATTTCCAAATAATGAATTGTGATTGCCAACAAAATGTTGTTGAATACGAGCTACGAACGATGTGTATGCATAAGTGTATAGGATGTAGAATGTGTAAGGCGGACTATCGCTAGCTGCAAGCCATGTACAGTATTATATAAATGAGACTATAGTCAAAGTGTGGGCCATTGTGGAAATTGCGCAGAGACACAGATGAAACACGAAGTGCTAAGCCCTGAATTCACTATGCAATTGAAGTAATTAATTTCAATATTCCGCTATGAAAGCCACAAACAAATACATACACATTAATAATAATTACAAATATCCGATTAAAAATAGTGTTGAAACCTTTTAGAAATAACTGTTATTTCGACACGCTTGCTGTTTACATTTCATTTGTTATTTTTGTCCATCTAATTATTTGTAAGCGCATTAAGCAATTTACTCCAATTAATAGTCTCATGAAATCAATTAACTAGCGTTAAATGATAAATTATTGAATTAGTTTTTAAATAATATCAATACAAATATTTCTATGTATTTCTGTAATATGGATGTGCACGTTTTATGGCATGAAAAGGCTAATTAATGTAATTGAATTATCTTACTAAATTATCACTAAAAAAAAAAAAAAACAAAAACAAAATAAATAAAAATGTACATTGAACAAAAACATTTCGAGTCATTAAACATTTCCTTCTATGCAGCTTTCCAGTTATGGCCAGTTAATTACCGCAAAATTATGGAAATCACATCCATAAAATCCTTTATGTAAATTAAATTAATTCAGTAAACCGCAAATTTCCATGCGATTGGCTTTGCAAAAATGTTAACAGTCAATTTTTAAATAAAAATTGAAAAATTTATAGCAAGTGCCATAAGAAAGGAAAACTTATTGCATAAGTTATTTGGCTCAAGTGGAAAGCTCTGTGGTTAAGCCAAGACGCAAGCTTTTCGTAAGCATAGCGCGTACTCAAACCGGAGGTGGGAAAGAGCGGAAAAGCTTAAGACAGCATTGGCAAAGCTTTGCGTGCAAAGTAAACTGAAAAGCTTCGACTTCAACAGGGTGACTCTGGTTGCACTTGAGCATGTACAAAACTTAAGCTACACTGTTTAACAGAAATGTGAATTAACATAAGCAAATTTGCATATTTGCATTACGAAATGAATACAAATAATTATGATTGGAATAAATGGAAAAAAAAAATAATTAAAATAATTTGAATAAATTAATTTTAATATAATATAATATTAAAAATTACAATTATTGCTTAATATATTTTATTTTATGTTTTTTTTTCTTATTTATTCTATTTCATCTTTTTTTATTTTATTTTCCAATCTTTTTTTTTTTTTTTTCTTTTTATAAAAGCTAACTTGGATTTACTTAACTTAGATTTACTCCTCCTTCGTAAGTAAAATATTTTTAGTTTCTTTTCTTTTCTTTTTTTAATAAAATTAAATTTAAACCATGTAATTCACATGCAAAGGTCGCGTGTGTTATGATTAAACTACCCTAATCGCCAGGCAAACAAAGCGGGATATTCTGGTTGACAAACACTAACAAACTATGACAGCAACAACAGCAACAATAGCAGCAGCGACAACAACAACAACAGTGGCACGCAATCGGTTGGCATATGTGGTTCTAGTTCGTTTCTTTTTATGCCACATGCAACCGGACAGCATATGGTGCACTCTAAGGCGCACACACACATACGGAGAGTGTTGGATGTACACTGTACAACACGCAATGAACTGACTGACTGACTGGACATGGACATGTATGTACATGCATGTGCCGGCCGTGGCAGCATTTAAGCTTACACTCTCGCTCTCAGACACACGCATACACACGCATGCAACGCTTATATTCACGTAGATGGACACTTGACTGCATGAGCGCAGTGAGCAGTGTCCTGGCACCAGGAAGAAGGCCGCATTGGCTGTTGATAATTGAATAATTAACAATGTTGAAAATGGCTAAAAGGGAGTCTAACGACAGCGGGGTAGGCGGGGCTTACGTACGGGTAAGTAGCTTTAACTGCTAATATGTGTGCGTGTGTTCGTGTGTGTGTGTTCAGTGCAGGTCAGCAGGTCAACTGCAACCGCAATGTCAGCCAGAGACCTCAACAGCATTAAACTGAATAACTCATACACAGACTTACACACACGCACACACACACACACACAGTCACACACACGGAAATAGGTGTATATCAAATATAATTGAATTTTGGTAAATAATTCAGATTCCATGGGAAAATCTTTAAGGCGCAGCGAGTGTCAGTTATTGATTGACATCGCCGCATGTATATATTTCATATTTTGAACAATTAGAAAACGAAAGTAAACTTTTCACAGTATTTCTAGTCCTCAGGCTGAGCGGTTCGGTTTTGTTTCGAGTGCAGCACTAAAAATACAAGAAATGCGTGAAACAAATGTGAATAAAGGTGCGTAGATTGTGTATGTGGCCAGAAGAGTGCTAAGTAAACTAATTTCATCAAATGAATTCACGCCTCTCTCAACCAACTGCAGTGCCTCGCAAGGCCTTCTCATCCACCAGCTCCTCGCGTCGCAGCAGTGGCAGCAACATCGAATTCTGTGAGGCATTCACAACAATGAGCACCGGCAACGGCACTGCCAGTGGCACAGCAAACATCGATGTGAATACTGCCGCTGCCGCTGCCGCTGCTGCTGCTGCTGCTGCTGCTACAGCTGCTGTTGGGGGCATTGATGGTGTGGCCACGCCCACAGCAACACCAGTTACCGATTTCTACAGAGATGCGACGGTGCTCATTACGGGCGGCACGGGCTTTGTGGGCAAAGTGCTAACCGAGAAATTGTTGCGCGCCTTTGGTTTGCGTAAAATCTACATGCTGATACGCAGCAAGGACAACATGAGCGTGCAGGAGCGCTTGCAGGGATTCTTCAATGAGTCGGTAAGTCAATAGCAAAACTGGGGAAAATGAGCTGCCGCAGTGCCCCAATCCACGTGCCCCGAACAATGCAAACTCAATAAAGCTCCTGCTGCTGCTGCTGCTGCTGCTCCTGCTGTTCGATGCTATTGCAGATATTCAATATAATGCGCGCTGAGCGGCCGGAGTTGCTGGAGAAGGTGCATCCGATACGCGCTGATTACGGTGCCATCGACCTGGACATTGATGCCGCCGACCGTGCAATGCTCTCGTCTGAGGTCCAAGTGAGTATTGCAGTTGCCATTCCGATTGCAGGTTCAAAAGCTTTGTTGCCTGTTTCTGTTGGCAATTCAATCAATAGACTTTTGTGTGAAAACTTTTGTGTGCAACTGTGTGCGAGTGTGTGTGTGTGTGTATATGTTTGCCTATCTGTTTGGATATCTGTCCACCTGTCCAACTGTCTGTTTGACTATCTCTCTGTCCGTCTGTCGCTTCGTCTGCCTGTCTATCTATCTGTCCGTTTGTCTGTTTGTGCATTACGTTACGTTGCACTGCCTGCCAAAGGCAGGCGCCATGTTTACGACAACAGCATGCAGTCAGTTTATTTCCTTTTTATGATTTTTCTCCGCACAACAAACACACTCGGCAAAGACAAGGCACGAAAATATATATATGTATATGTATATATATATTTCTACTTTTCAACAAAAATTGAAACTCGGCACGTCGTACTATGAAAATGTGTGTGCCTGCTGGTTTTGCTAGTCCTGCGGCTGCTGCTGCCGGTGCCGGTGTCGGTGCCGGTTATAAAAAACAATATATAAATAAATGAAAATTCCAGTGCATGCTTCAAGTGTTTGGCGTGCGCGAGCCATTGTCCTGCCAGTCGCATCCGTTCGGCGATTCTATTTATTTTATTTTCCTTTCTGGCTCTATTTTGTTTTTGTTTTTTTGTTTGTTTGCAAAACATTTTGCATACAAGTCACTCACACTCGCACGCGGCGCAGTCGGCAGGATTCGTAGCGTTTAGTCCTGGCACTGTTTTAAAACTAAAATTGCTTTGTTGTCGATGTTCAATGCAGCAGCTGCATGTGTAGCCATGTCCCAACGTCCTCTGTCCCGTGCCCGTGCTGATTTTGAGGTTATCAGTGAATGCAGCCCAAAAAACCAACTGCATGCTGCAAAGCGCTTCTGTTTTGCATGCATCTCTCGTGCATATTGCATGCGCTCCCTGTTGTTCAGTTCTGTTCAGCTCTTGTTTCTATTGCTGGCTTTTCTCAATTTTAATATGCATTACTTGTGTTTTTCCTTCTCTTGTTCTTCCTGTTTGCTGCTTAGATTGTCTTCAATGTTGTCGCCTCGGTGAAATTCAATGAGAAACTAAGCGATGCTATTGACATTAATGTCCTGGGCACCAAGAAGATACTCGATTTGGCTATGCAAATGAAGCAATTGAAGGTAAGTAAGTGTCGAAGCTAGAGCTTGTATATGCCAGAATTTGTAAATTCTTAAGAGAAGAAGCAAGATACATATGTATATGTTATGTTCACTATAGTGGATATATGATATCGGGTTTTGGCATGAGACTTAAAGAGATAGCTTAGAAATTCAGCGGGGAATAGCCATGGCAACTATTACAATTACAACTTTAACACTTAAGAGTAAAAAGAGAACTTTCAAGTAGATCTCTAAAATATCTGTTAATTGTTTCACGTCGTGCCTTTCACTCACACTTTCACACTCAGAGAGCAACCGCTGGCGTTCGTTCGGCAAGAAACATTTTATTATTGCTTACATACATACATACTCATGCACACGAGGAGCTTCTTTGCTAGCATAGAGAGTGTCAAAGTGTGCATGTGTATGTGTAAGTGTAGATCGTTTGCATACTTTTCTTGAATTACCCGCTCACCTACTCAGCCCCGTTGTGTGAGCGACAATCGTCTAGCTACCGACACGATGTTCAGGAGCAGAGCGGCACACGAATAGTTCAACGAAGCCGAAAGCGAAAACGAAACAACCGAAGGCACTTGCTGAGAGTGAGAGAGAGTGTGAGGGATTTATTTAGATTGAAATCGTGAATAGCGTGTGAGCTTCAAATGGGAAGAGGCATATGCATAGACCACCAATGAATTACAGCTACATAAATCATACATACATACATAAATCATATATAACTTCAAGCAGAGCATGATGAGAGCGTGTTCATATGATGCTTTTACAACTTTATTTTTGCAGCTTGCTCTTACATTGCCTTACAAGAAATAAATATATATTTTATTTTTAACTCTTTATTGGCAAGATCAAATTCACTTGAGAGGCATAGCATTTTTTTTTTTTTTTTTTTTTGTTGTCAGTTTTTTTGTTGTTTACATAATTGGACTTATCCAAAATATAAACCCTCTCAGCATATCAGCTACTCTTAGAAGAAAACTTCCACACCAATCGTAACAGTTGTATATGTATATCTTTTTTCATTTTCATTTTTGTGCATAGTAAAAAATGGAAATGCTTAAAAACTGCAATTAATATGAAAAATCTATTTGTAAATGCCCGAGTTGCATTTGGCAGTTAATCCGTTCACAGTATTTACAAATTGCGGTTGTCATGGATTCCTGTTAATTTTTTTGACGTAAAATCAATTCAAATATTCGCATATCGCATTTAAGTAACCGACATGCGTATTTTGCATGTCTGCTTGCGAAATATTTGTGCATGCATTTTAATATTTACAGCAGGGCCTGAGTGCGAGAGACAGGGGCTTAGGTGTGGGTGTGTATGAGGGTGTGTGTGTGTGTTTGTGTTTAATTTTTTATTATATACTGCTTTTTATGTTGCTGCATATTTTTACGGTTGCGGCGTGCAAACAATTTCAACACAATTCAATCAACATTGGACATGCTGCCGCAAACCGGGTGCCCGCTTCCATCAATACCACCCAATGGATGCCCTGCAGTCATTTGTGCACATTTCGACACTGTACTGCAACTGCAATCGCAAATTTATCAAGGAGCAAGTGTACGAGAACGAAATTGGCTACGAAAAAATCATGCAGGTAAGCAGGCCTCGCGCATCAGTCGAGCACTCATGAATATTATTATTATTTTATGTGCATACGCAATGGACGGCTGTTGGCCGATCTGATTGGCTTAACAATTTATTTAAATTAAAAATGTTCAATGGCAATCGATGCTATGGCTTATGTTGCTGATATTGCTGTTGCCTCACAGATCTATCGCACCTTCGATGACGAGACACTGGAGAAGCTGCGTCATTGCCTAATTGGCAACATGCCAAACACCTATACGATGACCAAGAAGTGCGCCGAGAATTTGGTCAATCATCGCGCCTTTCATATGCCCGCGGGCATCTTTCGTCCGCCCATTGGTAAGAAAATTGCAGTTTAATGCGAGTGGCTGCTTTGTGGTTCGCTCTGTGGCTTTAAAGTTGACTTCACAAACTAATTGTCAGATAATTAGCCCGAAATACTCCTGGGCATGCACAAGAAACTTGTTAGATTGCACACACACTGCTGTTTGTTGTGCCCCCCAAGGATCTGCAGCTACAGTAAAAAAAGGAATATTTAAAATTTTGTGAAAAATGGCAAACAACGTTGCATTTGCCAGGCGAGTCGAAGAGTGTGCCATGGTTTAGCAGATAAATGCATGTGGAAAAAGTTTTCTTTTTTTTTTATTTATTTTTTGCTCTTCTCCATTTTTGCAAACGGCAACGAAACGCAACGTAACGTAACGAACGAAACGTAACGGAAACAAAGCCCAACAAAAAAGTCAGAGCATGCCTGACTTGCCCACGACTCCGAGAAAGCCCCCACGACTTCATCTAGAGCTGTGCAGCAGCAGCGGCAGCTTCTAGCTGCAGCTCGGTAACAAAGCGCAAACAAATTTTCATTTATTTTAACACAAAAATGCCAAAGCATCCTTCCAGCATCCTAAGCTGCCCCCAACAACAACGATGGCAAAAAAAAAAAGAACGAGGTTCAAGTGCAAAACTTGCAATTGGGAGTCAGGCATTTCAGCTAGCAGTTGGCATAGACATGGGGGTTTAGGATTGGGTGAGGGAGCATTTAGTTTGTATGTGTTTTCTCTCTCTCTCTCTCTCTCTCTCTCTCTCTCTCTCTCTCTCTCTCTTACTCACTCCCCTTATTGTTGTATTTCTCTATTCATTTGTGCTGCACTGGGCTAAAGGGACCATTATCGCTTTTGGCGTTGTCCAAAATCAACAACGTTCTTCGGTCTCGGGTCGAACAAAGCAGCCATTAATTCTTATTTATTTGCAGTAATGTCAACGTACAAGGATCCATTTCCCGGCTGGACTGATAATTTGTACGGGCCATCAGGTTTATGCACTTGGTCAGCCCGGGGACTCGTACGTTGCATTTACGGCACGGCCAACTGCAAAGCAAATATGGTGCCCGCCGATTATGTGGTGAATGCCATGATAGCATGCGCCTGGGACATTGCCCGAAGGTTAGTAGTAGTGGATAGCCAACGGCTTGGCATCTCTTTCAAAATGCGTATAAAGAGCTTGAGGTTGCAGAGAAAGTTAAGAAAATATTCAAGAGCTGCTGTTGGTTTGCCTTGAGCATCGAGTCGAATGCGTCTGTCTCATGACCTGACTCACATATCTTACAGCTTTTGGCTTAAATCTTGACTTTCTTAAACTTGATCTCAAATGCAACATTATTTATTCACAATTTCGTTGCACTCTTCAAACTGATGTCAGATTTGAGCAACGTGAATGTCAACTGGATGGAAAGTCTGAGCTGCCTGTTTACAATTATGTATCCGATGTAAATAATATTACCTGGGGCCAATACATGCACCTGTCGCGTCGTGGCTTTCACGAACCATTCGACAAGTCGCTTTGGTGAGTCTGGCAACTGCTTAAGCACACACACACACACATATACTGTACTGCTGCTATAAATATTCTTTGTTGAATTTCTATTTTCGGTACCATGTTATCCACACGAACCGCTGCCATATTGCATGCATGTCTAATCCAAATGCTTAAATATGGCTCAATTTCTCTGTGGCGAACGTTTTTTCGTTAAATTTATCTACACTCTGCTAATACCTTGAAACAATGAAACACATGCCAAACTCAAACTACAACAAAAACGGGGAAAAAACACCTCTGCATGCGATGCGTCGGCTAACAAAATCTCACCGAAATGGAGAAAAACGGAAAAACGAAACCGAAACACAACCAAAAACAAAAAAAAACAAAAAAAACAAAAAAAAAAAAAAAAAAAAACCAACCAAATCGAATGGCCAACGACTGGCAACATGGACATCGAACCCTTTGGACCACATTATTGTCACAGGTGCTTCTCGTACGTTATAATACCATCGAAGCCTCTGCATTGTGCAATTGCATTTTTCTTGCACAATATCCCAGCTTATATTTTAGATTTAATTGCCATGGCCACCGGACAAAAGCGCATGTAAGTACACACACACACACACACACATATATATATATATATATAGAACTCTCTATGTATGCACTCAGCCAGCTATGCACACACACACACACACACACGTACAATGAGTCTCTCTGTGTGTGTGTGTGTGTGTGTGTGTGAGTCTGTGTTTGCCCCCTAAGTTAGTGTCTGCTATTGTGGATTTTAGGTGCGCTACATTGAGCGTATTTTAAGCGCAACATTGAAAGGGAATTGAGAGCAGCTGCGCGAGAGCTCGCTATCTCGCGCGCTCTCTCTCTCTCTCTCTCACGCGCGCTGGGCACATCAGCTAGGCCAAACAGATAGACATAGTAAAGCTAATTAGAAATGTTAGGGCATTTCCAATTGGCGATAGTTCTCTCTGCATTATATTTTACAAATTTCAATTAGAGAGAACAATTCTTGAGTTGATCAATACTATAATAATTCTACATCTTTACCTTCTCGCGCACTCTTAGCTATGTGAAGGCTTATCAGAAAATCTCGCGCATCATCAATATGATGGCTTGGTTCGGTCTCAAGGAGTGGAAGTTTGCGCATCGCAACATTGACGAATTGAACGAGCGTCTGCCTGTTGGGGAGCGTGAGAAGCTGCAGTTCAACATTGCGACGATTAATTGGAGCGAATATTTTCGTTCGTATCTGAGCGGCATCAGGCGCTACTTCTTTAAGGATAACGCTAACGATAATAAATTACAGCAGCGCAAAACTATTTATCGCAGGTGAGCCAACCCAAGACACAGAGAGTGATAGAGTGAGAGAGCAAGCATCACTAAGTACTTTTTAATTACACTTTGTTTGCTCTCTTACAGAATGCTGGTGTTGCACACGCTGCTGAAGACGACATTTGGTCTTTCATTAATTATGTGCATTCTGCGCTTTTATCTCACAATTTTCAAAATTATGCCAAGGATTGCGCTGTAGGTGTGTTTGTGTGTGTGAGAGCTCGCAGCCCCGTCATTATAAATTGTAATTCAAGCGCATAACGTTTTAATAAACTCAATGGCAAGCGATTTCTTAAAAGACATTTCAACTTTGTCTAGCATTACTCATACGCAACGTGGCCGCAACATGAAGAAGAAGCAGCAGCAGCAGCAGCAGCAGCAGCAGCAGTGGAATAAGCAGCAGAAGAAGTTGGCGCACAACTTCGGTTGGCTGCTTCTGCTTTTCTTTTCACTCTGCCATCGCTTGACATGTGTTGATGTTGTTTTTGCTGCCACTGAGTTGACTGAGCGGTGTAACCGCGCGGTGGCTACACATTGGTGGGGCGATGTGGTGTGGTTGGTTCAGGTAAGAAAAAAGTTGGCTGCTTGTGAACTTTGTATTTTTATATTTTGTCATGCTCTCCTGAAATATGATGCAATTTTTGCTGCGATAAAGTTGCCAGGACTAAAACGTCATAACACACACTCACAACAGATTGTAAGTGTTGACTTTGCGAGAGAGGGGCTGCTGGCAAATATATATATGCACAGATATATTCTATATATGTATGTATGCAGGGATTGCAGTTAGCCAAAGTTTTGCCACTGCGCTACAGGCAAATCGTGCGGTCGTATGGAAAAGATATTGATGAGCAGCTGGTTAAAGATTATGAAACTTACGTAAAGTTCGTAATGCAGTTATAATATTGTGTAAATAAATAAGGTCTTTCAGTCATGTTCAGCTGACTCAAAATAGAGCTGAAGCAAGAAGTTCTGATTGCCAAATTAAACTGGCTTCAAGTAAAGCTATCGCAAAACTTTATCAGATGAGATGTCTTCCATTAGTCAGCTGCATTCATATTATACACAGCTTCATGATGCTGGATTCATTCAGCTCTTCAACTTAAGAGCTTCGCTGTTTTATATGTAGAGCATCAACAGTTCAAAGTGTCGCGTAAATTTTCAAGCAGCCTTGCTTGAGAAAAATGGCCAAGAAGTGAGCGTAAACAACATGACAAACATACACACACACACACACACACACACACACACACACACACTCTCCCTCTTCATCTCATTCTCACATCCAGTCTGCGCTACATAGCATTACATATATAATTTTAGTTAAAAGTTTTATTTTTTCGCATATTTCATATGCTTGTTTCATACTTTCTTTTTTCTTTCAACAACTTTTTGCGCTGAACATTTGCTTGTTTCATATTTCATGGCAGCGCAGACAGACGACGGCGACGGCGACGACTGGCGACTGCGCTGCCCCGAAAGAGATAGCAATAAAATGCAAGAGGCAAGGCTGAGCGCTGGCATCCAGCAGCAGAGGTCGGTGCGGGGGGTTGCGTGAACGAAGAGCCCACACTCTGCGCGCATTCATTATTGTGTAATATTTTTACATTATTTTATTATAAATCAACAAAATGCACTCAACGCTGCTGAAAAGTTGCATCAGCAGCAACGTCGACGCCGCAGCTGCAACTGCTGCCTCGACTGGCTCGGCTGTCGTTGACAGCAGAAACACATTAAACGTCATAAAATGCACAAGCAGCGGAAAACTGGCATCAACTCTGCTGCCGACGTCGACGTCGACAGCGGCGCAGCCCTTTTGCTTTTATAATTTATTTTTACTTGAATTAATGTGCATACTTTTTTGCACTTGGCTGCACAGTTGGCCCGTTACCTGATAGCAGCCGACCCCGCTTCAGCACTGTCTGCGTGTGTGTGTGTGTGCGTGATAGGCAAAGTGGCCAAAAATTGCGTTGACGTTGGCATAAAATACTTACAGAACTTATCATAAGTGCATGGCAGGGCCCAAACATGTGAGCCAAGTCAACCGTATGTGGCTTCTACGCCAGACACTTTAACTTATCTGTCTGGATGCAGAAGTTGCACCTTGTTGAGCCTGATTCAACTAATCAACATAATTATGTTTGGCCTGGCTTGGCTTCGCCTGACCTGTCTTGGCCTGGCCTACTCCTGATAGCTGACACTCACAACTTCATCAAAATGCAGTCGAGCTCGTCCCGCATGACCCAGCATAAAAGTCAACGGCTTCTTGTGGGGTTGCGGCATCTTCGGGCAGCAGCAGCAACTGTGATGCCGCTAAAAATGGACGTGGCATGCAGCTTCATCAGCTGGCAGTTGTAAATGCAAATGCAAATGCAGTCGCCATCAGCTGTGCAAGCGCATCAGGCGGTGATAATCAAGTCATGAACTGAGTGCATCGTTGCCCCGGGGCCTCTGCTCCTGCTGCTGCTGCTGCATGGAACGTGCGTGTAATTGGCCGCTCATGTGCAGCGAGCTGGTCGCGCACAATGCTGAACTGAAGTTGGCATTTGGCATTTTCGGGTAAAGAGTAGAGGGAGCGGGAGTTGCCAAGTAAAAGAAAGAGAAATTCGATTTGCTGTGAACGTGCAATGCGGCGTATGAGCAATATTTGTAGCTCGCATTGGATGGGCCATGTGCGCCAGGGCAAGAAGGCAGCTGAATAAATCCAATAAAAATACATAAGAAAGCAGAAAGCCCAGCCCAGTGCCCGAAAGGCATAAATCAAAATTTTCTGGTGACCAAAACTGCAAACATGGAAAATATTCCAATGCCACTCAGTTTGCGGGCTTGTATGCTCGTGTGTCTGTGTGTGTGCGGACTTTTAATTTAAAACAACATTCTGTACGTATCGGAAAAGCAAAGCCAGAACCGGCACCTGTGCCAGGTAACAGCCAAATGTAAGGCGAAGCTGGTTGAGAGGGCAACAGCAAAATGCCTTAAAAGGCCATTAGTTGTTTGTCTAGGGCCTCCTAATGTGCTCTTGTCAAAGTCCACACATGTGAAACTGGCCGAATGTGTATGTATAAGTGAGTGAGTGTGTGTGTGTGTGAAGCTCACCTGTCTGTGCTTGCAAAAACGTACCAGCAATAAAGAAGATTTGTGTTCCCGTCGCATTTTGTGGATACTTTCTTTCATTCCCTTCATTTTATTTTCTCTCTCTCGTTTGTTCTTTTTGCAAATTCTGCAGAAAATCTCAGCCTGGCCGACCGTCGGAGAGAGTCAAATCAGCTTTGCTTTAAGCTAATGACCACAGAATGGCTGCTGCTAACCCACAAGCTACTGCAGTCACACACACAGACTCAGAGTGAGGTCAACTTCAATGTCCTTTTCATTGTCTACCTCTTCAGCCTAATATATAAAGCAAGGGGTCTTACTTGAACATGTTGTGTTGGAAAAATGGCTGCTGCTGCCTTTGCTGCTGCTGCTGCCAACAGTATGGAAATTTAAGATAGGTAAGGTCGAGCCATATGAGCGATGACAGTGTCATCGAGGTGCTGACTAGGCTCTTTGGACAGATTGCAAAATGAAATGAATGATTGGTTCGTTGAACGCATAATAACCAATGAAGTGACACTGAAAGATGCATAACTCACACAGGCTGAAGGGCATTTCATTTTAATGGCAATGTATAGGCTGCTCTATGCAGCTGAGGCGGATAACCAAGCAATTAACTTATGCATTGTAAGTTTCACTCGGACAAAGGACTATCGAGTGAGGCTTAGCCATGGTTGCAATGTCCTCAATTTGGCTGCTGTTGAAATTGTTTTTCTATTTAATACTCATGAATTGCAGTTTGTTTATTATTTTCGAGCTATTTTCTTTCGTACTTCTCCCCTCTGTAAACCTTTTATTGGCTGTCACGCATTCCGTCTAATTAATATTGTCATTGCAACTATTTATTAGCCATTGAAAGGTAATTTAATGAACTTGCTTTTGAATTAATTAAATTGAATTTCCACGCTATCACTGCAACATGTGGCACATTAGCTTTTGGGCGTGGGCGTGGCATGCATCAGACTTCAAACTTTCCACCTGAACGCTGCTCTGTTCCACAATCGATTTGCAATTCACAGCAGCGATATCATCGACGCTTTCAATGGCAAGTCGGTTGGCCGCATGCCCATTAAATTTGGTGGCTCAACTTCCGAGCGGTTGCTCCCCAAAGATTACCGCAAATGCACAATGGTAAAATAATCATAATTGCATATAAAATGTTAATGGGCAATGGACCAGGACGAGCTCCAACAGGCGCACATACATACACAAAAATATATATATGTATATATATGCATGTATATATATATAGCTCTGCTTGGGCCTGGCAGCGTATGGAGTGTGGAGAGCGCTCTAAAAACTTTTTAATACACCAAAGGACACATTTGGGCCTCGGCCGAGCGAGCGGCCCAGCTGTGTAGACCCAACAGTATTCAATGTGAGTGTGTCTGTGTGTGTGGGTGTGTGTGTGTGTTTGTGTGTGCCACAAATGCAAAAACAATTACGAAAACTTTGTTGGCAACGCGCCACCCCACGGCATAAACAACTACAACAATAATAACAACAGCAAGAGAAAGAAAAACAAGGCAAAAAGTCAAAACCAAATGTGGAAAATTTTTGAGAGCCAACTTTCTTGCCGGCCACTGTTGCTTGTTGCTGCTATTTTTTTTTTTTTTTTTTATTGGTTATTGCCGTCGCTTTTTGCTTTCATGTTTTCATTGCCATGTTAAGAGCCGCACAAAAAGCAAAACAAATCGCGCGGGCGTGGCAGCAGCAGCAGCAGCAACAGGAACAGCAAGCGGCTAGCAACAAGGCGAAACACTTAAATTTACATAATTTCCGGTCGGCGTCACTGATGTAATGCCACGCTTCATCTGCACCAAAAGCAGCAGCAAGAGCAGCAGCAGCAGGAGTAGTAGCAGGAGCAGCAGCAGCAGTAGCAGGAGCAGGAGCTCTGGATGCTGCATAAGAGCAAGGCTCGAGTCGTGCGTGGGCTGTGGATCAGCTGGGGAAATGGAGGCACCTCTCTTTCATTTTCAGTTTTTGTTTTTGTTAGGGAAAATGGACAGCGGCCAACTTTTAGCTTTTGAACTCGCGCGTTGCTTCGGCTATATTTTAGCTGCAGCTATTTTAGTTGAATTTTGCACAGCTGGCAGAGTTGTTGTTTTTTCCGCTGGGCATACTCCACGCACACCCACACACCCACACTCTCTCTCTCTCTCTCTCTCTCTCTCTCTCTTTCTCTCTCTCTGTGTTTTCACTGGGGTGCTGTTACTTGTTGTGGCAACTTTATAGACGCTTAGCAATTATGGCAATTGGAATTTTTATTGCCATAAAGCTGGCCACATGCATGCCTCATACATGCTTAAACATACTCGCATACATATATATAATTACTGTATATACTATATGCATATATATTGAATTGACAGTCTTCGAAATTATTAAGCAATTTTTCAGCTATTCCCGTTCTACATTATTCCTTTTATTTGCAATTAATTAATTCCTTTAGACGTTAAGCAGCTGGCACAGTTATTGAGCTCTGACAATTATTTGCCTGGCACAAAAAGTGGAAGTAAGCGAAAATGAAATTTGATTGAATTTAATTAAAAATGTGTCTCTCCTTGGCTATAGGACATAATCATGCGGCATCTCACTCAAGCTCTCCCTATCTCTGTTCTTGCCTGGTCCTGTCAAGTAAATGCAATTAAATTTGCCAGCTTATTCATTTCATAAATCGAATTGAAATTGTTCAGCAAACACGGATAGTTGAGCTGACAATCAATTAAATTGATATAGAATATGAGTTGGAGTTAATTATTTCCATGAATAATTATTATGAATAATTTTTCATGTATATAGTAGTTAGCTAGGTTAAATATGTATTTAGATGAATTAAATATATATATATATATATGAGTCAACTAGTGTTAAGTTAGCTTAAATTCTGCTAAAGTATTATTGCGTAATTGCTTTACTTATGCCATGGCTACAAAATTGCCTAACAACTCAGCCAAGAACTGCTTCAAACTAAAATATAATAATCTGCTAAACATGCCAAAACATGCTAATCATAATTAAAACTAAGCACAAGATGCTGCTTGACTTGCTCTTCGCTTTCACTTTCTCCTTTCCTGCCTTGCCAAAGAACTCTTCACTCAACACGCTCTCAGCTCCTGTAGAGCACTTCATGTTGGGCTCGAGCTAATGACAATTAGCATGCAATTTTATTTATTTTTTTCTTTTAAATAGAGAGCAATTAAAGAGCAGGTTTAAGTGAGATTTATAAGCAAGCCCAATGAGAGCTGACGCAGCCGCCAGAGGGCGTGGCGCCAGCACGTTCGCCGCCAGGGGGCGCTGCGTCTTAAGTCTTACGCACACAGTTGGCCTTATTATTACATTGTTTATGAGTTCTGCTGCTGCTGCTGCTGCTGCTGCTTCTGCTGCTGCTGTTGCTGCCGTTCTCAATTTATTGTTTGTTATTGTTGTTGGCTGCGGCTTGTTATTGTTGTTGTTGGCTTGTTTTACAAGCGCGTCTCGGCATGTTTTACTCATGTTTCTGGCTCTCAGCTCTTGCCATTTCTGTTGTTGGTCGTCTTGGCCGCAGTGCCTCAAGCCCAACACAAAGTCATATTTTCTTATTATCTGTAGGTGAGGCGAGCAGAGGCGCAGTGTACGAGGGGGCGTGGCTACTTTTGCCTGCGCTTTTTGCGGCTGGCCACACAAAAAGTAGCAACAACAAGAGCAGCAAAAAAAAAAAAAAAAAACACAAACAAGATGAGAAATATTAATAGCCTCCTCCATTTGCTGCTAAGTGGCGCAAATTGTGTGTTTGTTTATATCATTTTGTGGTCGAGCGGTCTTTAAGTATTTTTCGTTTTTTCCGCTCTTTTTTTTTTTTGCATTTTTGGCTCCGGCTTTAAAGCGCTTCCACGCACACGGAATTTCTACTTTAAAATGCTGTTGCTTACTTTTTAGCGGTGCTGCCTGTTGAAATGTTTACAGCTGTGGGTGGTTGGTGGTTGGGCGAGGGGGCTGCGTTGAGGCGTGTGCAGTTTATGGAGCGCGTTGAACCGCGAACTGTTGTTAATGGCACTTGATCTCATCGCCTGCCACAGCAAGGTATTCTGACTTGAAAGAAGCAGCGCAAAGACTTACGTAGTTGGTCTTGCCATTTGAGAGAAGCTGTGCAGAAAAACTAATATAATAATCAGAGTAAGCTCTCGAATGCTATGTATATCAAATAACATATGCCTGAGTATTACCTAAAGTCTTTCTCAAACGCTTAAAACTCGGTTATGTAAGTCTACTTTAATTACATAGCAAGTTTAATTGATTTGGCAGCAAAGCATCGCCAACTGAGCATTAATTAAACTAACTTTAATTTATTTTCTATTCCTCTAGATAATCAAATGATTCTGCTTTCGAATTGCCCTCAATTTGCTAACGAATTCCTCTTTGCGCGCTCTTAAACGAATTGAGATTTTTTAAAGCTAGCTGCAGCGCGTCCTTCGCTGGCAGCATGGATATCTGGTCAATCCCTGCCCATTCATCTACACACCTTTGTACGCAATTTTCATCTCTTGTTGCATTAATTACCACACAAACAGACGCACACACACACTCTCTCTCGCACACACACACACACACTTGAAAAACAGCTGAGCAAAAAATCTGTGGCATCGCTAAATTGCACTTCAAAAGCTCATCAAACGAGGGTGAGGACGGGTCGGAGCGGGGCTGGGTGCTGTTGCAAGAGCTGCTGTAAAGTGTTTGCACGTGAGTTTGTTGGCGGCAACGTGCGCTGATTGAGTGCTCCTCGTACTCATGCACGGGCGAGAAAGGATAAATGAAGGACGACGCTTAGATATGATGTCGAAAAAGAGAGCAACGAGCTGAATGCTTTCGACTTGTTGTTCGCTTTTTATATTCAATCCCCCAGTTTATGCCCCCATCCCGCTCACATGCTGCAGCCCTTTGCAGTCTTCTGCTCGTTTGGCTCTTTGGAGTGTTGTTCAACCGCTTTGGCAAATATTTGATTTTAATTTTTCCAATTAATTGGTTTTCCATCAAAATTTAACAACGCATCCAACTGTACCTGCAGGCAACTCCCTTCAATTTTTTTTTTACATGTAACAAAATTGTGCTGGATTTAAAATTTTCGCTAGATAAAAATACGTAAAAACATAACAAGAACAAAAACGAAATATAAACAAAAACTAAAAAATAAAAAAAAAAAAGCATTGAAAATCAGGAAAAGTCAACAGGCACAAACAGTTTAGCCGCCGGCCGCAGTTTGTCGTTGCATGTGGGCGTGCCATGTGGGCGGCCGCAATGTCAACTACAAGAAAATTGTCACTAATGAGTGGTAAAAAGGCCGAGTCCACTAACCAAAGCTCTGTGAGCATAGGCCCAGGCGCAGCGTGCAAGGGTTAGGGTATACGTTTGGCCATGGGCTCATGGCGTTGCCATAAAGAAACTTTAGCTAGGCAGGAGCCAGTGGGCGTGGCCGTAGCTTTAGCTTTTGCTGTGCATAGTCAATATTGGCAAATGTGTCAGCTGCAGCGGTCTGACTGAAGCTGCGGCTTATGGGCGACAGCAGGGAAAAGGCAAGTGAAAGGGATAATGAAAAACCACAACAAAAGCACCAAAAGTTCCACACAACATTGCGAAACGGAAAAACGGAAACGTGGAAAAGTGGAAATGTGGAACTGTGGAAAAGTGGAAAAGTATGCAGCAGCAGCAGCAGCAGCACGGAGACAGCACCCAGGACCAGCCAGGACATGCACTGGCCACAAAGAGCGCGACATTTATGTAAATGCAAATTATGCTGCGAACACAAAACAAAAGCTTGAATGCGCCAACTGAGAGTGAGTGATGGACAAGAAAATACCCTGTAAAAGCAATGAAGCATATGTTGCAACCAGCTAAAAGTTGAAGTCAATTAGATTATTTAATTTAATATAATTATATAGTTAGAGTACAGGGCATTTCATGAAATATACCAAAAGTCAATTTCGGTCTATTCATGAGATCAATCGAAATAAATCTTACTCACTCGCTCTCTCTCTCTCTCTCTTACTCACTTACTCTCAGCAAGTGCCTTCGCTTCTTTTCGTTTTGGCTTTCGGCTTCGTTGAACTATTCGTGTGCAGCTCTGCTCCCGAACATCGTGTCGGTAGCGAGACGATTGACGCTCGCACAGCGAGGCTGAGTATGTGAGCGGGTAATTCAAGAAGAGTATGCCAACGATCTACACTTATACATACACATGCACACTTCGACACTCTCTACGCTAGCGAATAAATCACTCGTGTGCATGAGTATGTATGTATGCAAGCAATATTAAAAGGTTTCTCTCCGAACGAACTCGTACAGCTTGATGGTAAGCTATTGATGTGTTTAGCGAAGAGAACCTTCACATACATACCTACACAAGCATAAAAGTCTTTTTGCTTCGTAAAATTCAGCCAAACTAGAACTGTACGATCGCAAACGAACTCGTTGAGAGCCGCAGCAATCGATTGCTCTTTGAGTTTATGATCAAAGTGTGAGTGAAACACACTTAAATGCAGACATCATATTTGGGAGCTCTGTAGCTTAACTCACTATAAATAATACGCTGTAAATTTCATGTACAGGGTATTTAAAAGGTTAGCCACTGTCGTTGTCTGGCTTGAACTTTTGTGTTTTGTGTGTTAATGAGATAAGCATGCAAATGTGCTAATAGAATGCGAACTTGCCCTGGCCAGGAGCAGGAGCCCAGACTAGCTAAGGAAGTCAATTAACAGGCAGATGAAGTTGCGAGTCAGGAGTCGCGAGACGCGAGTCTCCTGTATGGTCTGGCCTGGAGCTGGGAGCGCGGCTTAGCTGCCGTTCATCATCGTTTATCTTAATAAACCGCGCCACTCAGTCCGACATTAAACCGAAAAGCAGCAGCCAAAAGCCCTCTGTGAAATTGCTTAATTTGCAGTTGCTAGGCAACTGAATGGGCATGGCCAAAGGATGGAAAGGATGAAGGGCTATAAAGGTGAGAAGGCGGGTAGCTGAGCGAGCGGTCTGGTGGAAAGAGCGTGAAATCAGAGCCTGACAAAGCGAATGGTAACGTGTATGCTTAACGTTAACGTCGCGCATGCTGCATTTACGCTGAAGTTGAAGTCGGTGTCGGCACACGTAAAAATGTTGATAAAACGCACAAAGCCCGTTGATGATTTCAATTTATATATCCAAGTGGAGCTCATCTTCAGTTGTGCACACGTTACGTTGAAGATGCCACCATAGTCGACGGCGACTGCTCAGCCGCTCAGTCGCTCAGTCGCTCACTCGCTCAGCCATCCATCCACACTCAGTCATCTGCAGCTGAATTTGCTGAAGCATCTCACGTGCAACATAATTTTTCCAAGCGACTTGCCGACGAAACGCGTTTACATGAATGCCCCACTGTACCTCATCACTAAGTGCGTGTGCGTGTGTGTGAGTGTGTGTGTGAGTGTGTGTGGGTGACTGCTGTGCTTTATGCTAGAGGATGTGTGGCATTATGAGCGTGAAGTAGACTAAATAAATTACATTTAAGCGCAAAGGTGTTACGCATTGCATGCCCGCCCTCACTCTCATGATGGGCGTGGCTGCTTACTAGCCCCATACTTTCAGCATAATTACGCGATGTCAAAGCTAAAAGTGCAGCAATGGCACATTAATTAACAAATTGAGAACATACTGCAAATTGTAATGAAATTATTAAGTTCTCTGGGAATAGTTGTTGGCATAAAAGAAGATCGAATATGAATAAAATTGTATTTAAATTAAAAGAGAGCTATGAAATAGTGCAGTTGAAAATATCTGCTCATAAAATATATTTTAATTACTTAAAATATATTGGCATTAAATCTTTATTATTTTCGTGTCATGAATTGCTTAGAGCTTAACTATGGCACTTTATTAAGCTATTGAACCAATAAAATTCCATGTTTAAATGTCCAAAGTTTAAATTGCTGCATAAAAAATCCGAAATGAAGTTTTCAATTTTCTTAGAGGGGGTGGCAGGAAAAGGAGGTAGGTGGCAGGCAAGGCGTTTAAGAGGTGCACCTGGTCACCTTTGACGGTCGTAAATAGTGAAAGTTAAGGCAACTAAATGCTAATATCATAAAATGCCGAGCCAAATGCATTAAGAGCGTGTTGGCAAATGCGCCGTTGAGTGGGGCCGAGCTAAGCATAAGGCGTGAAAACTTTGCTGCCATATAAAAATGGACCAAGTTTATGGAGTTTTAAATGTTTTCCTACAGATATTTAAAGCGTCTATCGCCAACGGATGCCGGCTGCATGCCGTGTCCCAGCGATTTGGTAAACTTCAATATGCATTCGGGCTTCTTGTAAAAAGTTTCTGGCAAGCAAATGGAGCAGGAAACAGCTGTCCCTTCATATCTTTTGCATATCAAAAGTATCGACAAGGACAGCGATGCCAATGTGCATGGGTGAGAGGCTCACATTGCAGTCTTCGTGTATGTTAAAGTGAAATATATGCAAAGTTTTCCTATTGGGCACAGGGAGACATCCCAAAATTCTCCAAATTGCATTTGGCCCCCCAAAATAGCTAGCAACCAAGTATGTATACTTATATATACAATGTGTGTGTGTGTGTGTGTGTGTAGCTGGATGCTTGCATAGATGAGTGCAAAGTTACATTCAATTTATATGCACTTGCAAAAAGTTTACACCAAAAAAAGTTTTTACTCAACGAAAAACTAAACATTTTGTTATCGCCACGATAATGGACCCGGGACTGCAGCGATTGCGTCTCCAATATAAACAGACATACTAAATAGATACCTCTCTCCCTCTCTCTCTCCCTCCCTCTCTCACACACACACACAGTTGCGCTTGTTTTCCATAGTCCAAGTGTTTTCAGCTGTAGTCAAAGTTTATTGCATGCACAATTTTCTGTCAATTTACTTGTATTGAAAAGCAATTTTCACATTGATAAGAAAATACTCCTAAAAAAAAAGGCTAAAAAAGAAATAATATTCAACTTAACTCTTTAACTCTTTCTTTCCTCAAGTTCAACCAAAAACATTTAAATATTTCAGCCTACTCACTTTTAACAAGTATCTCCCGCTGCCGTAATACCAAGTGCATGCCCAATAAAAAAATTTAAAAATTCAAAGCAAAGTTGGCGTTCTCTTGACTTATTAACTTGGCCGGCGGCGTTGGGGAGCATTTTCAAAGAAATTAAACAACAGCTGCAGCAACAAATGCATCGATTATGCCAAGTCAGTGCAGACAACAGAAACATCAAAATTAATATTCTCAGCTATGCAAGGGAGAAATGCCAAGGAGCCAGCGCAGCCAGATAAAACTGAGTTGCTTTGAAGTTTCTGCTGCAAAGCGCCGACGGCCAACAAAACAACAAAAAACAAATGAAAGATTAAAAAAAAAAACGAAAAATGCTAAAAGAAAACATGGCAAACAGCGTCAAACCCCAGCAGCACCTCTCATCAGCGTCGTCGAGAAAGTGTCAGGAGCAGCAGGAAGAACATCAAGTTGCACAACGTTTGCTTCATCAATGGAGCTGGCTGTCTGGCCCAGAGAAACGTGCGAGCAGTAATTTCTTGAATGCTAGCTGAAATCACAGCGCGAATTGCGAATTGCGAATCAGAGTTAATGCGCTGAATTTAAGCGCTGAATATGTTGTTATTGTATCAAATGCATTCTCATGCAGCTTAATAAGCTCGGACCGAGCAGAGCAAGCAAACCACTAATACCTGGGCTAAAGGGATCGACGCGACGCTGCGCGAGCGAGCGAGACAGATACGAATAGAGACGAAGCGAACAGCGGCCGCAAAGAGAATGGCAAACAAAGTAACTGTAGCTGGGTGCTGGCTTTTTTTTTTTTTTGTGGTCTTGCGTTTCGTTTGCACAAAGAAAACAAAAGCAGTTGCAATGAAGATGCAGCTAGCAAGCCGAGTGTGAGAGCGAGAGGCAGTCAGAGCAGAGACGCAATTGGATGCTCTGTTTGTGCGCTGCTCACATATTACTCATGTATGTGCCCGAGGCGAAGTGCTGTAAGAGAAGAAGAATGTGTAAGTGTAAGTGTATGAGTGTGAGTGTGTGTGTGAGTGGGACCGTGTGAGTGTGAGACGTGAGCTTCTTTTGTTCTGGGCTATGTAGCCGTATCCGTTTGCTGCCCCGTGGCTTATGCTACACTTTTTTAATAAATTATAAATTGCTGCAAATATATTTGCAGGCAGGGATTACATTTATCCGCTCCCCTTCTGCATTCCGCACGCTTGTTTGCATATCGCTAGTTTGGCTCATGTCCCAAGTGTGTGGTTCTATTGCCACAACCCTTCTGCACCACACACACACACTCATACTGTTACCCACTTCTGCTCATATGTGTACGCTTAGGATTTTGTATTCATGCTTGAGTCACGTTTTGCACATTTGTTAAAAGTAGTTCTTAAGGCGATTGCAACGCGCGCTGCGTTTCACGCAAAAAGCAGACGGCGCGCCAAACGAAAATTGTGTGAAAAGTCTTAAATTAACTGCAAGTGCCGTTGCAACTGCACGTGGCAAGCAACGACATACTGCAGCCACGCAGCCACGTTTGTCCCTGGGCCAGCGCATATTTTTTTTAATCAATCACGCATATGTGCATATAATTCTTTTTACGCCTCCAGCTGACTGCTTTAGATCAAAAGAGAAATCTTTAGCTGCGTTCAAAATTAAAAGCAACTCTCAGATTGAAAATCTTTAAGCATATTAAAGGTAAGTATGACAAACTCAGTTCCTCTCACTCTGTGTGCTTGATAAAGGTTCTCATTCATAGCTGCTCGCCCAACCCATTTTAATGCTGAAATAAATTCATTAAATTTTCTGCTTCTCTTCTTTTTTAGGCCGCCCCAAACCACTTTTGCTTACATTTTGGCGAACAATAAAAATGTCATTTTACGTTGATATATGAGTTGTATAAAAATGTGCCCCGTCTCGAAAATCACGTAGTAAATTTTGCGTAAACTTGAAAAAGCTGCCGGCTTCGATAATTCGTCGCGAAATGAAACATGTGCCCAAAAACTTTTTCTCTATGCGTGTGTCTGTGTGTGTGTGTGTATTTCTCTTTGCACCCATTTCAATTTTTTGTTGCTTCCTGCATATTAATTTGAAATTTGTAGCATACTTTGAACACATACACACACATTTGTGCACTTCTATGTGTCTGTGTGTGCGTTGTGTTAACAAAGTCATAAATTTCCAACACTGCTGACAGTTTTCATATTTGACTTTGCTATGCATGTTCAAAAATTGCTCAAATGTCTAGCAAATGGTTTGGGCGCACTTCCATTGGCATACCTGCATTTCTGAACACTCCAAAAGGTGTTGGCTACGATTCGAGTTCGCAGCGCATGCATATTAAATTAGAGCGTATTAGACTCGTTTTTACATGAATTTGAAATGGCTGTGAGTTGGGTAGCTAGAAAATGATTTATTAGGGACTTGTTTCATAAGCCGTTGGCCTTTGGTCGAACGAAAGTTTCAAATGTATTTCTTATATATAAAAATTTTTGTTTTCAGCTGAACTTTCTTAATTCTGTAATTTTATTTTGGTATAATTTGATAAATGATAATTGAGTCTCAGTTGTTATTTACGTAAGTATCGTAAGTACTTATCTCTGTCTTTTTATGCACTGCTAGCCATTAGCGTATCCGGAAACGTCACTCGCTGACAAAAGCGAATTCGATTCGCAACTCAATCAACGGCACATTCAATCAAATGTTTTGGCACAATATTTTAAAGTGTAAACACACACACACACACACAGTCAAACAGTTTGCATTTGTGTTTGTGTGTATTTATTGTGCATTTGTAGTCGCTGATATTTATTTACTTTCTTTGCAACATTCGATAGAGCATTGAATTACATTTCCATGAAGCGCGCTGCGCTGCACGAAGTGCAGAAAAGTTTTCAGCTGCAGCACTCGGAGAAAGTTTTTTTTTATACTTTTTTCCCTTTACTTTTATTTATTTATTTTTTTTTTTTTTTGCTATTTCCGGTGGCAACGACAGCGCGTACAACAAGCACGACGACATTTTTGGCCAAATTGTGTGTGAAATTGAATTGCAATTGTCAATAATTCGTTTCCAAAAATATTTCCAGAGCTGCCAAGCAAACTGATTGAGTCAACGAGCGGCGCTAAGTGAGACCTGAGCTGCAAAAGTTTTGGTGTGCGCAATGCGATTATAAAGTTTTACAGCCGCCACTCCCCCAAACCGCCCCTAACCACCCATTTGGCTATAAGAAACTTGCACATGGGTAATAGCTTACCTGAGCGTCTAATTAAAATCGGCTTGAACTTTTTTGGCCATGCAAAACTTGCAAACTGATTGAATCTTAACTTGGCCAAGATGACAATTTCCAATAGCAAAGGGAACAAAAAAAGAAAATACTGTGCGTATGCTTGTTGTAAATCATTTCTGCTGCAGTCATAAAATCCAATGAGGCGCATACAATTTATTTGTTTTTTATGTGCTTACAACTAAAGCGCGCCACCAGGCAACCGGCAGTTGGCAGTTGGCAGTTGGCAGTTGGCTTGAGGAAAGGATCTTATTTCGTGCCCGTTCAGAGCGGCACGTACCAAAAGTTCCGCAACGAAATTTTTCAGTTTTACTTACGTAAAATGTTTAAACATATGTGCAAATCGAACTAGCAATTCGTGCATGCGTGTGTGTGTGTGTCTGTCATAAGTTTGAACGGTGCCTAGAGCGGAGCGGTGTTGGCTAGGGGCTGCAAGTGAACCGGCACTGACTTTGCCTTTTCTTTGGCCGCAACATTTGACACCTGCTATGCTTCTGTTTTGTTTTGTTTTGTTTTTTGTGGACCCTCAAGCATGCCACGAAACGGAAGGCAGCTGGGGTGTGTGTGGTTGGCATACCACCCATTGTTACCATTTTATTGTGTGCTTAAATATTTACACAATGAAAACGAAGCGTTCCCTTTCACACACACACAGACACACACAGACACAGATATATATACTGGGAGGGGGTACATATGTATTCATGAGTGTCTAAGTGTTTGTGCCACAAAACACATTGTTTTTGGGGGCTTTGCGTGTTTGATTTATGAACGTCGTTCTGCTTTTTTCATTGTTATGCTAGTTCTCGTTGTTGTTGTTGCTGTTGTTGTTGACCCCCAATTACACATATGACATAATATTTTATACTCGATTGCCAATTATGACCTGTTAAGGGTTTATGGCCAATCGTGCGTCTGTCTAAGTGTGTGTAATTATTTGCCTTAAGGGGCAGCTCAATTGAACAATGACTAATGGAGCTTGCAGTCTATATAGTTATTAATTGGATATAAGATTTCTATTTATATACCAAACGCACTGCTGCTTCCAGTGTGTTATCTTAACATCTACATACAGCATACAAACTTTTTATGTATAAATTTCTAAAACTCCGTCAATTTTGTTGGAAAATATGCAGAGCTGTGGCTCTGTCTGCTGCCAGCCGACTTTGGGTATGTTGGCCAATTGAATATTTCATGACATTTGTCACTTGCGCATGCAACAGACATTCGTTTCCTGTTTACAACGCTCCAGCCTCTGCCCGGACTTTTGAGCTATCAGATGACTCGGGGATAAGTTGAAGTCCTCGCGCAACTGACGGTCTGTCTGTCTGTTTGGCTGCCCGCCCCCCACAGCCGAAGTGTGGAACTTTTTTTTGCGTATTCAGCATGTCAACTGTGGAAACTCAATTTGCCTAAGTAAATAAACGGAATATGAATGTTTAATTTATTTTACGAGCATAGATATTAAATAAACACACAAGTCATGGCTCACGACCGAGTGTGTGTAGCAGAGTGTAAGTTTTGCACATGACATGCAAAAACTTTAGCCAATTCAGAGCAAAGTTGCAAGTCGAGAAGTTTTCGGCTATGAAAACAGCGACTAGGCAATTGCGGCTTGTTTGCTATAGCACAATTTGCAATTGGTAAAGTTTCGCTCGCCATGGGAATTAAAACACAATTTCCATGCCATCAAATTGTCGATTTCTCAAGCTGCGCGACAAATCAATGGCAGCAGGCCTCTCTGAAAAGTTTAATTAAATCGACTCTGGCACTCGACTCGTCGCGGCTCTTAAATTAATAGAAATCTCATCACATGCAATATGCACGACGCGTACATTGCCTGTGGTTAATTAATTTTATATCAACTTTCGCTTTCGCTATCGCTTTTGCCACTTTCCATTTGAGGCAAAGGCAAAAAGGCGAATTACAAAGAAATTGTAAATGCGAAAATGTGCGGCGGCAGGTAAACAGCGATAAAAAAGCTGAATATACTGAAAAAATCAGAGCACGACAAAAAAGAAGAGACGTCTGTATCACCAGCGGCAAGTTCACATTTGCATTTCTCATTTAATTAAAAACGTCGTTTCAGTATATTCCACGTGCTATTTAATTAAGATACAACTTTTTTGCTGTATTTTCTGTTGCACACGTTGCGTATACGCCGCGTTCGACTGACACCCAAACAATCTTCAATCAACGTGTCGTACATAAAATGTTGTTGCGTGACTCATAATTTGTTGTCGACTTGTTTACATGTAACCTCTCTCTCTCTCTCACTCACTCTCTCTCTCTCTGCCTCATGTAACATACTAATAATGATGATGCGCGGCTTTATGAATATTGTAGCCTGACTTGTTATATGGTCCGCACTGAAGCTGTGGCTGCATCCTCGCACATAAAAAGCTAAGCGTTTCGTTTCGCTTGTCGACATTAAATTTGTGAGTTTTCTTTTTTATATGACTGGATCGTGTTATTACCAGCTTGTAATCGCTGCTCTTTTATACACTCCACTTCTGTTGATAGGTATATCTGGATTAAGGTTCAACGGATGGAAATAATGTTCACCTGAGTTTACAACCAAAACTTTTTGAGAATATTTAACAATTTTTTGCTTTATTGACTTATTGGCAGAGTAATGGGAGTAGAAGCTCGATACTATTATTATTTTAGGCATCAGTGTAAACTTACATAATCTATCAAACAAGAGACTGGCTAAAATTTCGTATAGTATATTTAAATAATCTTTTATTTATTAGCTCTAGCTGTTTATGATGAACAATATCTTTCCATACTGCATCGATCACTAAAGAAATATCAGTTCAACTATTTAATGATGTTTGCCAAGTAAACATTTTGCCTTGGGCAATGATCTTGCTTGAGCTCAACTGGCATTTGCTCAAGAACAGCTGTTGCCTTCGTGCCACTCAACCCACTGCAATAGTTAAATATTTGACATGTTCTGAAATACTTGAACAAATACTTGAACATAGAATGTCATAGTGAGGCCCGCCGGCAGATCTTTGGTATAAAAAGCCATACTTGGCTAACGAGAAGCACAGTTATTTACCTGTGTCTTAGCAATGCAGTTCGTAACGGTTCTTTGCTTGACCATAGCCAGCATCTTTGCCTACACTTTGGCTGCTCCGCAGAGCGATACCGAAGCCTTATTGGCCGCTTTGTCCTCTTTGGCTAATGAGTTAGCCAAGCGGCAGAATTCGACTCTCCGATTTGACAAAGCAGGTGTGGTGATTACAGGCATTGCCAACGCTAATGCCACTGCCAATATTGAAGGACCGAATGCACACTGGAATCTATCAAATAGCCACCATGGACACCACGGCTCACATGGACATCCTGGCCACCACGGACCATATGGATCTGGCTGGAACTATGGCTGGAATTATCCTAAATGGGGCGGTATCTGGCGCGCCAATCCTGAGGAAGAGCAGGACATCGATGGTGATGAGGATGATTTAGAGAGCTTGGAGCAGTTGGAGGAATACCCAGAAGACATTGAGGATATCTATGATGGCGAGAATCTCGAAGACTTGAAGGAAGACAAGATTGAGAATTAAATTTGATTGGCCGTTCAACTAATTAGCACACTCAAATTTCAATCTTCAACTCTTTTGATTTATTAAATTAAATGCAATCAAAATTATTCTGTTGCTCAAATTATACCAGGGAAATAAAGAACCGTTTCCAGATTATATTGAACTCCCTTCAAATAGTTTGAATTTATGATATTTGGTGTGGCATAGAAATAAACAAGTAAGAGGACTCTAGTCGACTCGGCTCGACTAGGAGATCCCCTACATCCTGCACAAACCTATTATTTTTCTTCTTTATGCGGAGTTGGATTATATTTTGGGCTCTTATAAATTTAGTTCTAGTAATATCATTCAAATGTCTCTATTAGACAAATTGCAAGTCTATAGAATTCGAAATACGTTTGACGGCCAACGGAAAAGAAAAATAATAGGTTTGTGCAGGATGTAGGGGATCTCCTATATATATATATTTACTTTATGGGGTGTGCCACGCTATTACATACATTTTCATCATACTGCACTCATTTGCTATTTCTAATGGGTTCAGGATATAAAAAAAATGCAAATAATTTATAATTTATAATTTTAATAGGCATAAGGTGAAATGATGGCTTATTTACCATCGAACAGATGTTATTCAAGAAATATCAGACACAGCATTGATGGAATTATTTGAACTTGTTTGTTAAGTAAACATCTCGTGTTGTTCTTGTGTAATGCTCTCACTTTAGGGCTAAGCAGGTAATCGGCTCAAAAGCTGTTGTTTGTTTAAGAAACTCGATGTAACAAGTCCCATTTCAAATGTTTGATATTCGAATAATTACGAAATATTTTGTTTAATATTTGCAAAACCCACTAACATAGTTAAGATTTGTATAACAAGATCAATCAACCATTTGGTATATATTGTAAAGAAACTATATGAAATCATTTAGTAATGTTTTTGCTAAACTAAGAAATAACAGGCACAAATGTTTAATTAGCTTGGCAAAAGCCATGTAAACAAAATCAATAAATGATTTCTTAAGAACAGCTGTTGCCTTCATGAGACCTGAGGTGGCAAAGCATATTCCAATTGTTAAATATTGACAAATTCTGAAATATTTTGTTCAACCGTTCTGTAACGAGAAATTTCAGATCTTTAGTATAAAAAGAAGCACTTGACTGAGGGTAGGCACAGTTACGTACACAGCACCGTGACTTGACCATGAGGACCATTACAATTATCAGCTTGATCATCGCCGGCATGATTGTCGGAGCCGTGGCAGCTCCGCAACTCACAAATCCGACTACAGCTCCGACTACAGCTCCGCCTACAGCTCCGCCTACAGCTCCGCCTACAGCTCCGCCTACAGCTCCGCCTACAGCTCCGCCAACAGCTCCGCCAACAGCTCCGACTGTAGCTCCGACTGTAGCTCCGACTGTAGCTCCGACTGTAGCTCCGACTGTAGCTCCGACTGTAGCTCCGACTGTAGCTCCGACTGTAGCTCCGACTGTAGCTCCGACTGTAGCTCCGACTGTAGCTCCGACTGTAGCTCCGACTGTAGCTCCGACTGTAGCTCCGACTGTAGCTCCGACTGTAGCTCCGACTGTAGCTCCGACTGTAGCTCCGACTGTAGCTCCGACTGTAGCTCCGACTGTAGCTCCGACTGTAGCTCCGACTGTAGCTCCGACTGTAGCTCCGACTGTAGCTCCGACTGTAGCTCCGACTGTAGCTCCGACTGTAGCTCCGACTGTAGCTCCGACTGTAGCTCCGACTGTAGCTCCGACTGTAGCTCCGACTGTAGCTCCGACTATAGCTCCGACTATAGCTCCGACTATAGCTCCGACTATAGCTCCGACTATAGCTCCGACTGCTGCTCCTCCTTTGAGCGAAAGTGATATCCTGATCAACGCTTTGACCAATTGGGCCAAAGAGTTGGCGCAGCAGTTGAACTCGACAGATAATTCGCCATTAGGCAATGCGGTGATTATATCTGGCATTTCGAACTCTCATGCCAGTGCCACTATCAACGGAGTTGACGTACACAAACACGGCTCGCACCATGGTCACGGTGGATGGAAGTAAATAGGATTTCTTTGAAGCTGCAGAAGTTGGAGACGCCTTCGAGTTAAATAATAAACCAAACTTAAACGAACAAGCAAGCAAACACTGTTCAGACCCAGTTAATACTGTACAAAATCAAATCCAATCAAATTTATGAAATTGTACAATTCTGACAAAAAAACAAGCTAAATAGAAACTAAAAAAAAAAAATCAAAAATAAATTAAATAAATACTAGCTAAAACAAACACACATTTTATCAATCAAACTGAAAACTTTCAGGCTTCCTTTGACCTAGATCAATATGCAATTTAGATATGCAATTTCTAACTGTCCATATGATTCACATATACAAGGGATTTGTGAATTTATTGAAAAAAAAAAAAAAAAAAAAATATATATATATATATATATATATATATATATATATATATATATATATATATATATATATATATATATATATATATATATATATATATATTTTTTTTTTTTTTTTTTTTTCAATAAATTCACAAATCCCTTGTTTTTGGAGTTTCTTTTTAGAAATGCTTTTATGGAATTTGCTTAAATGCAAATATCAAATCGAACTGCCAGTTGTTAGTCGTGTATTTTTATAAACCAACTTAGATATTCAATATTTTATATCCAAAAGGGCTAAAAGCTCAGCTAGCCATGAATGTGTGTTAGAGTGTGTATGTGTATGTGTGTGTGTGTGTTTGCTCCTGTCCAAACTGTTGCACAGCTCGTTGAATTCTCGCGGGTAGCATAAAATATATTTTACATAAATGGTTGGAATTGCACATTAATATGCAGAGCAAAAGTTTTATGAACCCAAACGCGTCTGTTGCTGGGTAGTTTGGCACATTGAATATGAACATTTCATTTCGATTCGCTAACTGTGCCTCGCTCAGCTCTGACAGAGCTTTGCATCAAAGTTTAACAAACTGCCAAACTGACAAAATGAATTTACACATTGCTTTAATTGCTTCTGTAATGACATAAAGCGAGGTATGTCTAAACTAATTTGCAATATTAGAGGGAATTGGAAATTTGTCAAGCGTTGATTCATAATAATTCATAGCATGAGGATTGATGTTACACTTTGGGGAGCTTGTTTTAGCTTAGATTCAGCTACTGCTTGATTTTGCAACTTCTCCCCCAGCAACTCTCCGGCATTTCCAACATGTTTACATTCATATTAAGCATGCGCCCGGTGTGAGGAACTTTGGCTCTTCGCCCGAAAGCCCAGCACTTTAAACTTGGCTTGATTTCAAAATCTGTGGGAAAATAAATGTTTAGCTAAATTGTTTTTTAACTGCGATTTATGAAGAATGTCGCTGCAATCGGACTATGTAAATTGGCAATTGATCTGGAAGTGAGCCAAGTGCTTTGAAATTGTTTTATGCGCTACACTGGATAACGCGTATATGTATAATACCTGGCGCACATTGATGGCCCATTCGGCGATAAGGCCAAGACACTGCACAGTTTCTCATGCCGGCCCCAGGGGAGTTAACAAATCACTTGAAGCGCACAGCGTGTCTATCGTTTGAATTGCGACAAATGGAACGCATTAGGTTAACATTATTGCCAAACAATTTGTTCCAAATGTGTTTATTTGTTTCTTCCTTGTTGTTGTCACACAACATTTGTATTTTATTTTGTAGCTCCCTCCACTCTCACTCTCTCACTCTCTCTCTCTCTCTTTCTCTCCTTCTCTTTCTTTCGTGTAGATACAGAATTCACTGTATTTACCCGCCCCAAATATAATGCCTTAGACAATTGTAGTACATGTGGCCAAACTTGAAATCGGATTAGGTAAGGCTGCGAACTAGAGGGTAGGAGCCATTGGCAAAATCAAACAACGATAAATTGCTGAAACTTGTAACTGATATTATCGCATACGAGTCCAATTTCGCTGTTAGCCTGTTGCTGCAAATGTCCTTTTGGGGCTTCCTGTTTGTCGCGCGCCTGTTTCCTGGGACTCAATATTAAGTGGCAAATTATCTTTTTTGTGTGCGAGTGTGTGTGTTTGCCTGTGTGGGATTTGTAATGGCAATGCTTTTAAAAAGGGTTTACGTGTAATTGAAACCCGCTCCAACATGCCTCAGAGGCCCTAAAAGTTGCCGTTAAAGCGCCCGAAATGGATTTGCATTTGTGCATTTAGTCAATTGGTTCTGAAAGTGGGAAAACCAGAACTGAAACCAGGCACACTTCATGCATTATTCATGAGCATTGTCTATATTTATGATTGCTTTTAAATATTGAACAAAAGAAACTTAATTTGAGTAGAGAATTGCTTGACTTCAATACATTTCAAATGCATTTCACATTTTCGTTGGCTGTACACTGCAGATACTCCACATCGAACAATGTGCCCTCCGCACAGACCACAGCATATGGTATGGGATAGTCGCAGACCACATAGCGATTGCAATCGTTCGGATATGGCAGAATTGTGCCTAGCGGATGACCGCAGCATATGTTGGGCGTGTCGGGATGCATTGTTGTTGGTCCAGGAGTTGTTGTCATCTGCGTTGTCGCAGATGTTGTGCTTGACGGTGTCTCGGTTGTCATTGGAGTTGTAGTATCATTTACAGTGCTGGAAGTCTCTGGAGCATTTGGAGTAGTAGTATCTATAACTGTAGTTGAAGTTGGAGGAGAAGTATTACAAGGCACTTCTGTCGTGGTTGTCGCGGGAGTTGTAGAATCTCTCACTGTTGTCGTAGTCTCTGGCGTTTTCGGAGTAGTAGTATCTTTTACAGTGCTGGAAGTCTCTGGAGTATTTGGAGTAGTAGTATCTATAACTGTAGTTGAAGTTGGGGGAGATGTATTACAAGGCACTTCTGTCGTGGTTGTCGCGGGAGTTGTAGAATCTCTCACTGTTGTGGAAGTCTCTGGCGTATTCGGAGTAGTAGTATCTATTGCTGTACTTGAAGTATCGGGCGCCGTAGTAGATTTTGTAGTAAAAGGCGTGGTATTTGGAGTAGTTGTCGTTGCTGCCGTTGTTGGTTTGGGTATACAGTTGGCCAATTCCGGATCCATGCACTTCAGCTCTGTGGGACTGAACTCCAAGCCTTCGGGACAATCATAGCCAATAGGTATGGGCTCTTGGCATACAATATATTTTTCGCAATTATCTGGATATGGTACAAGGCTTCCATTCGGTTTACCGCCGCAAATGCCGCCTGAAGGCGCTGGCGTTGTCGTCTGTTCAGTTGTTGTAGATTCTGGAGTGGTGCTGGGCTCGCTCGTTGTGGGTTTCGGTGTTGGAGATGGCTCAGTAGTTGTAGATATTTTAGAAGTTGTAGAAGCTTCTGGAGTTGTAGAAGGCTCTGAAGTTGTGGAAGTTTCTGGAGTTGTAGCAGGTTCTGTAGTTGTAGAAGCATTAGTAGTTGAGGAAGGCTCTGAAGTTGTGGAAGTTTCTGGAGTTGTAGAAGGCTCTGAAGTCGTGGAAATCTCAGTTGTGGTGGAAGGCATGGGTGTGGTAGATGATGCTGGATTCTTAGTTGAGATGGTTGTCTGGTCGCTGGCCGTTGTTGAGGCTGGCCAACTAGACGTCGTTGATCCTGTGGGGCTTGGCGTTGTGCCAACGGTGCAATTGGCAAGTGAAGCCGCCATACATTTACGCAACTCCGGACTAAACTCATCGCCTTCCGGGCAGTCGTAAGCGGCGGCTATGGGACGATCGCATTTAATGTACTTGGAGCAGTCGTTCGGATAGGGCACCAGTTCACCATTGGCAGCATCATCGCATGGACCCTTTTGTGGCGGTGGCCGGGTTACGGGTGGTGTTGGCTCCGGCGTTGCCTCAGTTGTAGTTGTCACTATTGTAGTCGTTGATGTGTAGTCCCAGCGACAGGCATCCGATGGCACGTCAGCACCGCATTTGCCGCTTATCGGATCGTAGTATTCGCCACAGTTGCACACATCCATCATGTAGATGTAATCGTCGACACATCGTATGAACCACTGGCAGTTGTCTGGGTAGGGGAACGTATTCCGAGTGCTGTTCGTGCACATGGTCGGCTCCAGGGGCGCCTGGGTGTGGCCAGGGCCAGGTGTTGTGGCCGTGTCCTTGTCGCAGTCGCTGTCCTCCCAGCTCGCACACTGCTGCTGCTTGGCACTGAAGTAGGAGCCGGGCGTGCAGTAGAAACCAACCGGAATCGGCGACACACAGACAATATACTTGCTGCAATCGTTCGGATAGGCAATCATTTCACCCTCATCCTTATTGCCACATATGCCGCCCGGTTGCACGGGCGTTGTTGCCACACTAGTGCTAGGTGTCGAAATGGTGCTGACAACTTCCGTTGTCGTCTTTGTCGTCGTCGTTTTTGTTGTTGTTGTTGTTGTTGTTGCAGCCGTTGTGGTTGTGGTCGTATCCTGCTCCCTGCAAGCTGTCGGCGATACATTCGGCCCACATTCGCCAGTTTTTGGATCGAAATAGGTATTTGAAATGCATCTGGCAATATAGAATTCACCATCGCCCAGGCATAGAATGTAATATTCACAGTCCTGCTCGTACGGATATGACGCTCCGATGGGCTCCTTGGCACACAGCTCGGCTGGTCCAGGTGTTGTCGCGGGCGTTGTCGTCACCGTCGTGCTGCTGGCTGTTGTTGTGGGCGCTTCAGTGGTGCTGGTGGTGCTTGGCGTTGTGGTGCGATCGCCCTCACAAATCACATCATCGGCAGAATCGCAAATAAGCAAATCGGGATTGAAGAGCAGCGACGGAGCGCACTGACGCAAAATCACCTGATTGTCCTGGCATTGCAGGTACTGTGAACAGTCGGCGGCATAGGGGAAGAGTTTGCCATCTGGCTTATCCTTACACAAATCGGGATTCACATCTGCTGGCAATGTTGGTGTTGTCGGCGTTGCAACTGTGGTGCTGCTGCTATCCGTGGGCACAGGCGTAGTGCTTGTCGCCGCACCACTGCTCGAACTGCTCGAGTCTTCGGTGGTGCCAGGCGTTGCAGTTGCCGGTGTCGGATATGGCACGGGTCTACAGCTCACCGAGTTGGGCGTGTCGCAGATATGCAACACTGGGTTGAAGAGTTTCTCGGGTATGCAATAATCCATGTTCGTGCAGCCATTGCGACACGTAATGTAGGCACTGCAGTTGTAAGGATATTCATAGAAACCATTGCCCAAATCAAAGCAATAATCCTCATCAATATCAAGCGGCGGTGGGTTACATTCTCCCTCTTCCGTGGTTGAAGTTGGCTCGTTTGTTGTTGTTGTCGTTGGCTCTTCAGTGGTTGTTGTTGCTGGTGTTGTCGTTGGCTCTTCAGTGGTTGTTGTTGATGGCAAAGGCAGTGTCTCACAATGAGCAGTATCTGGCGTATCGCAAATCAGCAGCAGCTGATTGAAGACTTTATCATGGTCACAATAATTCAGCACAGGCCAGCCATGCGTACAATTGATATAAGCATTGCAATCGTACGGATAGCGATGCACCGAACCATCCTTAAAATTCTTACAGAATGATTCCGCAATGCCCGGTGGTGGTGGTGGTGGGTCATAGCTCGATGTAGGCGTACTCTCCTGTGTGGTTGGAAGATATTCATCAGGTGTGTTTGACGCTGGACCTGGTGTAGTTGGACTGTAAATGCCAGTTGTTGTCGCGATGCTGTAGTAAACGCATTCCGTGCTCTGTGGCCAGTCACAAGTCTGTGTCTTATTATTCCACCACAAGTTCGCTGGACATGCCTTCACAGTGGGATATAGACAATCGCAAACTAAGAATAAACTGCAGTTGTCCGGATAGGGCGCTGCATAACCAAATTGCACGCCCTCGCACATAACTTGATTCTCATATCTTTGCTCATTGTCACAAGTCGCGTGCCGCGGCTCACTGCGCAAGGCCAGACCCATGGCCAGCAGCAGAAATAGCACTGGCAGCCAGTCGAATGTGCTGACTGGAAAAGATTAAAAAATAAAATCAAATTTAGAATGCCTCTATAAAGAAATAATAAAAATGAATATATTATATTATATATAAATTTTACCTTTCATTATTCAATTGTTCTTTTGATATAATAATCAAAAAAATCTTCAATTTCTTAGTTCAATATCTTCTTTCAATTTCTTCTTTTATATGTTCACCGGCTAACGATATTTTCGAGACTAAACTAAACTTTGACGAATCCATTCACTATATGTGTTTAGTGTCAGATAAAAGCTGGCATTAATAGAACTGATAAGATACTAAATTTATATTCAATTATTTTAATTGATAATACCTCAAAAGTAACTCAAGTAAATATTCTTAGTTAAGTCTTATCAATAAATATATATATGTATATGGAAATAAATACGTAGATCGTCGCAGTTTGCTCGAATGTTGTAGACTTTAGTATATTCCAAGAAAACGTTTGCAAATAACAGTTAATAATAGGGAAATCAGATTGGCATGCTTAGCTCTGTTATCATATCTCTCTAGGAAGTCATTGAGTATTTCCTATTGGTTAGTCACAGTCTAAGTTAAACAATTTAATATTGATAAACATATTTGCCCCCCACTTACAACTGGCTAATTGGTTGCAATTACACTTTAGATTATGAATTGGGAATCATGTTTAATGGATTTTTACTCATTTTAAAAGCAGATTGCTTAAAGTCTTAATGAGAAATAATACCACGCTTGTTATTATTTCACGTAAAGGTAAACAATTTTTATTCCCATTGCGCGTTGTTGACATGTGTATCTGTGTGTGTGTGTTGTGCTTATTGCTCTTGTTATTACACTTATTGCTGTTGTTGTTTTAATGAGACAACGTGACCTCTTAGCAGCAGAATTTATGAGCGCCACTCGACGCTTGAATTACACAAATAAAAAATTCGAGCATAAACATAAATGAAGCCGAGGACTTCAACGCGTCAGCCATTAAAATAAAGCGACAAAACATGAGCAGTAAACAAAATTGGCAGCACAACTCTGGCTAGCCAATAAAATACTTATTTTCGAAAAGAGGAAGAAAACTTTTGGAAAAGTGCAATCGCCTTTGTACAGCAAATAAGTTAAAAGCATAAATCTATGCACGGATTTAGTTGAATTTTTTTTTTCGAAAGTGAAGTACAACACGTCGGAGGACGTGCTCAAACTCTATGGAAAATGATTGGAAGTTTCATAGAGCAGCTGCAATATAAAATAGAATGAAAATGTAAATAAAAATGTTTTACAAATTGAATTTGAACCGGTGAAAGATGCTTTCTAGTCAAGTAAATTGTGCTGGAAATATTTCTTGCAAACAACTAAATGACTTTAACTATAAATTCATAAATACTCTGTCCGCTTAAATGGCTAAAGCCAATTGCTGCTGCAAGGCAATTTTTCAGCTTGATCTGTTGGCTGCTGTCAAGCGTTTGATCTGCAACAGATTGAACTATCAATTACGGCCTGGGCAAACGTGACCGTCTAACACAGCTGCCCGTCTGATGTGTGTGTGCGCAAGCTGGCATATATGAGACAGACACACACACACACACACACACACACACACGTAGATACATGAGTGTGTTGGCCAGGTGGTGTAGCTGGAACGGACGTTTAGTTACAACTGAGCACCTGTCGTGCGGCATCAAAAGAAAAGCAGCCAACGCGCAAAGGAGTACGTGTCCTACATGCAGCCAAGCAGCAGAAGTTGTCATTGTTGTTGTTGTTGCTGTTGTTGTTGTTGTTGCTGTTGTTGTTGTTGTGTGTGCTGCATGAAATTGACCTCGTCCGTGTGCGTGTGTCGCTGGCGAGAATCGCCTAACTCCAGGCTGAGCGTACATATCTTTCGCACGGCTTACGTGAGCGTTGACTATACGAGGCAACCTTCACGTTTTATACCTAGGAGCGGGGGCAGCATTTGGGGGCATCTAAGACAAAGCGCCACAAATCAAGCTGTGTACGCTGTGCGCATAAAGAAATTACCTACAAAGCCAGAAAGTCAAGCACAAATTTAAGCTACAACCAAAGCAAAATTCCTCTCGACTTATCGACCAAAGTCAAAACGAACTGCATTATGCTTTCAGCCTGTGCACACACACACACACATAAGCACACAAACATTGCATTCATGGCATACTCTTTTTTTTTTTTATCCATGTTCCATTTGCATGGCTTTGCTATTTCTGTTAATTAAAATCCAATGAATCTTTGTTTACGCTCGTCTGCTCGTCTCAATGTGGAATTTGAGTTTTTGGTAACCTGCTTTACCTCCCATCTCTCTCTCCCCCTCTCTCTATCTTTCTGCTTCTCTCTCTGTTGCTTGTGCTCTAACTGAGGGCATTCTGCAGTTGTCATGATCTGCATAACATAGCTGACTATATATCATTTATAACTCTGATTAACTTTAGCTCAATTTGACTTCCATATGTCATATTTAGAAAATTATTCAGCTTAAATGAACTCTCTCTAAAAGTGTATATGGAATTCGTTCTGTATTCAGTTTTCCTTGCCAAATCGTATTCAATTTATTTTGGGCATTGCATTCCATTTAATCTGCTTTTAAATATTTATTTGCTAAACTATATTGATTGCTAAATACCAAAGTAAATATTTGTTCACAGCTGACAAAAGCAAGACTTAAATCGAAAATAATTGATATATATTCATATATATTAATTTTTTTTTTTTTGCATTTATCAAAGAGAAAATATTTACTGAAGCGTATTAAAGAGATTTTAAATTGTCGAATATTTATGTTTATTACTTATATAAATATTACTTTCACTATTACAGCCTCTACTTGTGCTTCTAATATAATCACAAACTTCATTCAAGTCTTTTTACTCTTATAAAACATTTTCGAAACTCTCAATGGAACTCTTCAGAAACTTGCTCAACTCCGATTTGTTTTTTGTGCGCCTGCGCAAACTATTTTTCTCTCAGCGAGTTTTTAGGCTCTCGTGCGACTTCAAGCATTGCTTCGTAAAAAACAACGAAGTTTACTAAAAAATTCGAGCACGAAAGTAAACAACGAAAGTGTAGCAGCATTGCTGCTCAGTTGCTCTTCAGCTAATGCCGAAAGCAAAAGTCAACGGAGCTCTGAGGCTCTGCCAAATTGTCCAGCTGAAAGGCAACTGCTGGGCTGCATTTGAGCGTAATTGCAATCGTGTTGTACTTAGTTGCCATTAATATAATCGGGCAATAAAATACAGCTATCAACACATGCTATCTCATTGTCTGTTTGTCTGTTGGACTGACCCAATAATAAAATATATGCACGGGGCGAGGTGGGAAGGCCTGAAAACTTTTGCATATATTTATATAGGTGCGAAAATCAGCGTTGCATACAAACAAAAACTGCTGCATTTCGTGCGGAAAGGTAATTAAAAATTCCTTTGAGCGAGTACAAATTAATTGCCAAAGGAAAACGTTGTCCCTGCCGCACCTGCCCAAAAGCGAAGCTATTTTTTAATTGAGCCAAGTGTGAGGCAAACATACGGCAAACAGTGAAAGTAGAGAGTGCATGCGAAGGCAAGCAAAAGATGCATTTGCCAGCCAGGCCATAGATCTGGCAATTGCTAGATGGGAGGGCAGCAAGCCACAACCACAGATTAGCCATGAAGCACATGGGCAGCAGGAGGTGGGGCGAGCGAGGCGAACAGGCGGGCAGCCAGGCAGGTCCTTGCCAACAAGCAAATGCAGTGATTTATGCCGCACTGACAGACCGACCCCAACGGCAGCTGTTATGCACTTGAGGCATTTGTTGCATGCAACAGCGCACGCAGCTGGAGCTGTTGTTGGGGTTGGGAATGGGGCTGCAGCTGTTGGTGCTAGCAACACCTCATGTCGACTGTGCATTCTTGGTCTGATGATTGCCCGGCGTCGTATGGCCAGTTCAAACAATAAACGAGATTCCTGTCCTTCATTATATTAAATTGAAACGAGTGCGAAAACTGAAAAAGAATGCAACTAGCAGGCAGAAAGCCTAAAAAACGAGTTGAAATTGTTGCATGCTGACAAAATTGCAAAATGTCAGCGTGTCGAGACTTGCTTGATGAAAAGATGCTGGCCAAAAAAAAAAAGAAAGAAGAGAAAGGGAAACTACAGGCAAATGAAGCATTTGGAGAGTCGCACACGGCAATGCGCTGTGGGAAATGTGTGAAATTTTTCAGCTGCAGCGGAAAATGAAAATCATAAAAAAAAGAAACTCACCAACACAGTGAAAAACTGTTGAGCAACTCTTGGGCAGAATTCGCTCGTCGACGTTTGCGTTGCTTAAAAATTTAAATTTTCATTTTCTGCCGCAAATTGGGAAAACCTCTTGGAAAAAAAACAGCAGTAGTAGCAGCTGCCGCCTGGGCTAAAGTTGCTAGCAAAGTTTTTCTCTTTTAACCACAAAGCGCTTTGTTGTTGTTGCTGCTGCTACTGCTACTCCAGTTGCATTTGCCGTTGCCAATGTTCTTGTTGTTGTTGTTGTTGTTTTTCGCTTTTCAGTTTCAAGTGCGAATTGCATTCTGCTTTTGTCGCATTTGCGGTTTTGTTGAGGCAACTAAATTTCCTACCAGACATGCACAGACACCTGCGCGAAGAACACGACGCGACGACAGCTGCAGGGAGAGAGACTATGGGACTTAAAGCTAGTTTTGAGACTAAAATTTTCTATCATGCTGCATTTTTGAAATTATTTTATGACATTGTTAAACTGTTTTCTAGCAATTTGTTTGATAATTTGAAATTATCTAAATTTCTTTCAACTTTTTCCACAAAATTAGAGTTTCTAGAGCAACACTTAACCATAGTAGCTGCTACTAATCCGAACTGTGCGTGTGTGTGTGAGTGTGTGTGAGCATGTCTGCGCTCTGCGGCACTGTAGGCAGCTTGTTTTCAAGTGCACTTCATGCTATGCCCCCGCTGCGCTACCGTGAGCGAATTTTTCGGTTTGAATTTATGAGGGGGAAACGAAATGAAGTGCACTTGGCTGCGACTACCATGCTCCTCTTTAGCTCCTCTCCCTGGCGACGGCCTCTGCACTTCACATTCCACTTGACTCACTCAACTCGACGCTGTTTTGTGGACACAGCAACAACAACGTCACCACACCACCGCACCACCACACCACCATGCCACCCAACGCTATACAACAGGCTATGTCATTTGCAGTTTTTCACCGTCTGCGCCTGTAAATGTTTTATTTGAGTATTATTACTTCGACTCTTTGGCGGCGCGTTTAAGCATGAACAGCAAAAATATAACTAAGAGCGTCAAGTGGCAGCAAAAGAGGGGCAGAGAGAGAGAGAGATAGAGGGAGAGGGAGAGAGAGAGGAGAGAGTAAGCGATTGCCGGGTAAATAAACTTTTTATACTTTGTTCCCAAAGGGAAAAAAGTATATTGGTTTTGTGCAATGTCCGTCTTGCTGTCCGTCCGTCTGTCCGTCTGTCCGTCTGTCCGTATGAACGCAATATTTTTCGGCGCTATTAGAGCTAGAGACTTGAAATTTTAAACATATACTCATATATGCTCCCGAATTATAAAGTGTAAAAATTTTCCCGATCCGCCCACTAGGGGCGTGGCAAATCGGAAAACTCTTCCGCCCATAGTTAAGTTATCATACTAGATGATGAGCTAGAGAGTTGCAATTTGAAATGTATACTCGGGGTGACAACCCAAGTTCAAAAAGCTATGGCGGATATATCTACGCCCATTGGGGGCGTGGCAAATCGGGAAATACGTATCTTCTACACCGTTTAAGCTAGAACGCTGAAATTTTGCATGTGAGTTAATGTTATGATTCTAAGAAGATCGATCAAAAAGTTATATGTCTACGCCCATTGGGGGCGTGGCAAATCGGACCTGAATATATAGTGATTTTTCAAATTGTGCTATATCTTGAACACTATTGACACTAGAGACTTGAAATTTCGCATGTATACTCGGGTTGACAACCCAAGACTAATAAGCTATGGTAGATATATCTACGCCCACAGGGGGCGTGGCAAACCGCAAAAGTTTATATCTCCTACAGTTTTAGAGCTAGAAGCTTGAAAATTGGATGGTTGAGTTACTAATGTTCTCCTCTATCGATGCCCCAAAAATAATTTTTCAGCCTCTTTGGGGGCGTGGCATATCGAAAAATACCCTGTAATTTTCGCATTTTTGGAATGTAAGCAACCAAATTTTGCAGGCATGTTAGCCTCGGCCTTTTTTAAGAACTGGCAAAAAATTATGCGTCTACGCCCACTGGGGGCGTGGCAAATCGGCAAAGAAGTTTGTTGTGGCCAACTGCATAATTCATGCATATAATAGCTTAGTAGCAATTGCTAAGATGGCAAAAAGCATTTAACATAAATTTAATAATATTAAAAAATTTTAAAAAATAAAATTGATAAGTTTTTGATTAATAAATAAAAAGTTTCCACCGGGATTCGAACCTAGGTCTTTTGAAAACAACATGTAATCGTTAGCTAAACCTAAATCAATTCACAGCTGATCAGCTGACCAGCTGATCAGCAGCTTGTGACGAAACAAAACAATACAATCGCAATTCTTGCAATATGTATACACTTTTGGATGTGTATACACTTACACATAAATACATATATGCATGCATAGAAAAACTGCTTGCCCCACACAGCGTGGCAAATCGGAAAAATTGTTTTAGTTTTTGCTTAAATGCAAAATTCATATGCGTATGTTTATAAATTATCATCAATTGGCAGCAGGCATTTTATAATAAATATACAAATATAAAAAAATAAAAAATAAATAATTTTTGAAAAAAAGGTTTCTGCGGGATTCGAACCCACGCACCTAAGCATAGCTTGCATAGTGCTTACCACCAGCGCCACTGCCCTGATCTGAAATCCTTTAACTAAAACCAAATAAGATATTGTAATGCATTGCTAGAGCGCCTTTTGACAAAACTAAAATAACGATCGAAAAATTCCCAATTCAGTCACAATTCGTAGAATATTCTGGCATGCAAACTTTTGTATGTATACTTAGAAAATTGTGTATACTCGTATAGTGTGTACATGTGTAAATCTGTATGTATGTGTAGGAAAAACGTTTGTTGCTTGCCATGTACGTTTTCTAATTGCCGAAATATTTCGTTAATTAAATGTTTATTAAATAAATAAGATGCACCTATGGGAACAAAGTATATCGCAGTTAGTGGCGCCTAACTGCAACGTTCTTACTTGTTATAGTTGATTTCTTTAACTGAAGCATTGATATGTGCTGTGACATTAATGGGATTAAGAGAAAGCAGAGATGCAGGAGCGTAGCTTCACCTAAGCATTATTAAGCTCTTTAATGCACTCATAAAACATATGAAGGTTAGCTCGTAAGAGTTGTATCGTTTATTTAATGTCAAACTACTCAAAGTTTATCTAATGTCAAACTACTCAAGTTTTTACTCAAATCATTTTTATATTATCTCAGGTTAAATTGACAATTCTAAAGCATGTTATTCCATGCATCAGACTACTATGTATATAGTTTTTGCTAATGTCTGTTAACTTGTGCGCTTATGGGCCACAATTGGGGTTAGCCGGAAATGCCGCTCATATGTCCAACCAAACACACAGACACACACACAAACACTCACTCACACATACACTCACATGCTCGGCTAGCCGTTTGACCGTTTAGCATACACAGCATTTTAAACGATGCCCACGCCCACGCCCACTCCCCTTACCCTTCGCTCCGGCAGCAGCGCATCTCTCTCCTCACTCGCCCTCGCACCTGTGTTGTCCGCGTTGGAGCATGATGAGTGCTGTTGTGGCTTGTTGGGATTTCTATTTAAACTTTTATTGCTGCTCAGTTTCGCAAAAAGGTCAGTTAGATGTATGTATGTAGGTGTAGCTCGGACAAATGGTGTGAATATTAATGTTTAATTATCATATTTTTTTTCTCCTTTTGTTGTGTTAACTTCAAGGTATTTAAGTCAGCCATACGTAACTTGAATGAATTGTTCTAAACACTTAACTGCACGCTGATTAGTAGGAAATGAAAGAGGCTTTAAGCCTCTTATCGAAGCTCTCGCAAAGCGCTTTAATTAAATGCCTTAATATTTGCTAAAAAGAAACATATTTGCCAAGCAATTCATATAACATATTTTATGAAATGCCATTTTGCAATTGTTGTTGTTTTTATGCTGTCTGTTTGCAAAGTCAATTAAAATCTGAACAACGATGTAAACAACAAGCCAGCAGCAACAACAACAACAACAACAACAACAACAACAACAACAACAACAATAACAACACTTGCTAGCCATTGAGAGCACACTTGATGCACTTTTTGTCACATGTGTCGCATGTAAATATTCAATATATAAATATAAATAAATGAATATATACGTGTGCATATATATATATATTTTTTTTTAATTAAATATGCATTTGCGTGCATTTCATTTTAATCAAATGGATTTTTATTTACCACGTCGAGGATTAATGCCATTTACGCTCAAGTTGATCAAATGAAATCAATTCAATGCTCTATGTCCGGCTGTCGCTCAACATTACGGACGCCCGGCCTGTCGGTACTTCAATTAAACATTTTGTGAAATTTCCGTGGCTGGTTAACGACATTCGCCGCCCACAGACAGACAATTCCCTTCACAATTTTAATGACCCGTCGCATAATTGCCAAATGCGCTGTAACAGATATTTTGCCCAAATTATTATTTCCCAGCGAAATGTGCGCCAAAAGTAGTTATATTTAAAATTTATAGCCCAGCCGCATTAATGCATTACGTTTTACTGCCCGCTTTGGCGGCGCATTGCAATTTTAATTGATTTTAATAGGCCGCTTTAGGCTTCTGGCCTGTCAGCCATTTCCGTTCCATTGCCATCGCCAGGCCGTTCCATTCCATTCCGTTCCGTTCCGTACCAGGACGTCATTAATCGGCTTACCGTTGACATAAATACATTTCCCAATTGGAATTTATGCGATCGCTGCGCGCGTGGCGCTGTCGTTCGGTGTTAATTGGAATGCAAACCCAGTTGCGGCACCTGCTGAATAAATAATTTATTTACACTTTTCACCACAATTTATGTAAATATAACTAGCTATAAAAATGCCTATTAAATATAATGACATTTCGAATATTATATTCAATTGAAAATAAAGCATTTGTTTTCTTCTATTTTGTTGTATTCTAATTGGAGATATACTTAAAACATTAAAGGAAAAAGTTTGTCGATTTTGATTAAGTATAATAGGTATCTTAAAGCCCATCAAGATATCTATAATAATATCTTCAATCAAGAAAAATATATATATTTAATTATGATATTCAACTACCTATAAATGTTAATCATTTTGGCAAAACGGCTTAAACTTCTCACAATTACATGAATATTAATGGCCCCTTAGTATGGCAAACACAAAAGTCAACTGCAATTGTGCTTAGGCAGCAGTTTGCCTTCTGCTGCAGTCATGTTTCAACTGCCAATAGATGAGGCGACATGGCCACACATGCATAATGTGAATGTCGAATATTTGGCATGCAAAAGCCGCATTCATGAGTTAATTTCATTAATTTGCATGGCACATTTAAACGTTATTTGACGCAGCTGCCAATGAGCCAGCACCATTTGGCTAATTAGCTCTTGAAGCATTTTGCTTATGTGGCCATTTGAATCTCAGAGGCTTTTGGCTTAGCCAGTGACAGCTGTGCTGCAGCATATCAAATGGCTGATCAAATATCTATTTTCGAGCTATTTATTTTTGAGTTTGTTAACTGTTGTAAAATTAATCGACAGCTTACTCGGAATTGCCCAACAGAAAGGCTATATATATATACATTAATAAATCTATATTCAAATATGCTTTCATTTCCTGTTCATTAATTTCAAACATATTTCTCTGAAATGGAATTTTGTTGACATTTGCTGTACGGCCAGGGCTTATGAACTTTAGCAGAAACTTAAATTAATATGCAAACAGCTTAACCCGCACTAAATTTAAATGCGTTAAAAGGTTGCCACATTATAACTTTCAACACGCATTAATTATTAATAATGCCACGGGAGGCAGCATTTAGCCGAATGGCTCATTAAAAGTCACACACACACACACACGCATACACCCACACACATGTGTGTGTGTTAGCAGTTAAGAGGCGTAGCTAGCCGCCCACTACATGTTTGCCATTTAAGTGAGCCTAATGAGCTTGAAGATGCCGGGCGAAAAGTATGCATAAGAAAGGCTAGACCTAGGCAGATTACATGCCATATATATTTATATTCGTTTCGAGAGCGAGAGAGAGAGAGCTGATTAACATATGCTCTCCCATTATATGCGCTGCTGTTTCAGTTTCAGTTGGCAGGCATTTCGAATTTACAGTCTGCAAACAGCTCACATGCATTTGCTATTTACATTGACCTGCATGTTGGCAGAGCTTCAGCTGTTTATCAACATGTAATTTGATTAAGCTCCCACTTGAAATCCCTCTACCGTGCTATGAAGCCTGTGTCAACACATCCATTGCAGGCACACACACACACGCACACCTCTCTGTCTCTCTCTCTCTCTCGCTCTCTTAACAATGGCAATGCAAATGCTGCACGTCAGGCAGTTGAAGGTTAACAGATTTTAAACTCAAGTGAAATACGTGTGAGGCAATGTATTTGGGCACAGCTAAGCGAGAACTTAGCTCAAATATTATTTGATATCCTGCGGTGACCCTGGCGACATTCATTGTTTGCACATTGCTTACGGAATCTACTTTTGATTTCTGAGTGCCGCACAAGCCAAATGCCTTCCAGCCGTGCCGAGTCTGTCAACAGCTGCAGCCTGTCTGTCACTTACATTGTCACTTGGGCATTGTTGTATGTAGCTCCAAGTGTCTGTCTCAAGGACTCTAACACCAAATTCCCCTATCTATAATATATATATATATACATACATACCATATATATATGTCTATATATAATGTTTGTAATCCACAAGTGTGCGCTTGTTTTGAATGTTAATATTTGCACTTACAATTCAAGCAGAGCAAGTGACAATTTATTCACTTTGCTGTTCGGACTCAATTTCATTGAATTTGCCCTTTTGTGGCATTAAGTGCTTGCTTCTGCTGCCAAGTATTTGCGCCTTTTCACTGCTCCAAATTTCAAATCCCAAAGAGAATCACCAAAAAGAAACAAGTTAGTTTTTGTGGCTTTTGCTTTAAATGGACATCTGTTTGCCTTAAATGGCACATTTTTGGCAAAGCAGAAAAAAAAACAGCATAAGCTGAAAAGTAGGCAACAGTTTTTAGCCGGGAGACAGAAGTGCAGCCAAATCGAGGTTTAAAGTTAAATTTTGTTAGCTAAATAGTCTCGTAATTTTCTAATACTCTGTAAAAGTTTCTTTTAGTTTATTCTTCAATTCAACTTTGAATCTCTCTCTGAGGCTATATTCTTTTGCTGTATCAAATTGAATGCTAATTGTTCCATTTTCACATATTTCCAACTTTCAACTACTGAATCACTCTCTGAGATTATATTCTTTTGCTGTATCCAATTCAATGCTAATTGTTCCAATTCCATATATTTCCAACCAAATGAAATACTCTTTCCATTTTCAACTGTTCCGTCTTCAGCTCTTTTTCAGCTTAATAGATAGCCTTTTCATAGAAGAATTCAACTTGCAGCATTTAATGACTCTTGGCACCGTTTCAGCTGTGCGAATGCGAAGAGCAATTAAAATTGTAGCCACGACATAACACTTACCATGGCCAACAACAAGAACAGCCAGACAACAGACAAGTGCAACAATTGTGTGGTCGGCAGCCAGATTTAAGATTTCTGGCCAAGCGCACGCAAGAATGTTGCCAAATTGCAAAAGCAATTTGAAGTGCTTAATGCTGTGTCCCTGGACTTGAACACCTTTCAAGTCGTTCACTCGCTCGCACACCCATTCATTCATTCATTCATTTATTCATTTATTCATTCCTACAGTCAGTCAGTTACCCAGTTAGGTGGCCCATTCAAGCTGTCATTCATTCAAGCCTTAATTGCGTACAAAAGTTGGTGCTTAAGTGTTGCTCGCTCAAGTTGACATTTGTTCGTTAATTAAACCTTTTTGTTGTTGCCCAACTGTGCACAGCAAGCAAATTGATTTATCTGTGCAACACCTCAAATTGCCAGACGACTAACGTTCGATGTGGCGGCAAGTGCTAGCTTATGCTTTCACTTTCATTTTCACTCGAGTGCCAGCCCGCTCGTCTCTATGCTTTTAATGGCAAAACTTTTTCACTTAACATTTACTCATAAATTGATTTTTACTTTTTAACGACCTGGCTGTGCTAATGGTCTGGCCTTGGGCCTTGAGCGCTCAACACTTTCCTTTCCTGTTCTCACACACTCATGCATGTCTACACACACACACACACACACACACACACATACACACACGCAAAGAGCGAGAGACACGCACAGTTGCCATTTCCGCCTTTTGTAGTAACAAAATTAGTTGGCTCTTCACATTATCAGCTCGCAGTTGGAATTTTCAATTAGTGGGTGAAAAGTGGTCAAGCTTTTTGGTTGTGCCAAACGTGTTTGGTAAACAAATTATGTGTTAATTTTACTTATGGCCAAAGTTTTTGGCTGCTCTAGTCGTCCTCCCTCTCTGCCTGTGTGTGTGTCCTTTGATGTTGTTTAATTATGACTTCCGGCAAGTAATCAATGTGCAAATTTCGCCCACGTCGCCTGGCATGCTAATGCCCGGGCAGCTTTGTGCCATGTCTTAGAGCTTGAGTCAGGGCCAACGGGGCCGCCAGGGGCGTTTGTGTTGGCAAAGTTTTTGGTATGGCAGCCATAAATTTATGCAAGCATCCAACACTCTGGCAACTTGTGCGCAATTACATGAGCATTTTGTGGCTGCACATATGAAATATGCATGCAATTTTGAATTTGCCATTCATTTAAATGTTTTCTTGATTACATTTTCTGCAGCAGCAGCAGCAGCAGCAGCAGCAGCAGCACGCAGCCACAGCCACAGCAGCACGAGCAACAAAAGGCGTTCAAATAATTCCATGAAACGTTATCATTGTCTTCGTCTTATGTGCGTATGCGGTTAAATTTTGCCAGCCATCGTTTAAATGAGCCACAATGCCTTTTGGGGCATGCAACACAATAAAGCAAAACAGACAAGGCATTTGCAGCAACTACATCAAGATTCTAATATACGCAGCTCTAATACTCTGCTCTAGCTGAGCACTCCCAGTGCTGCCAATACTTAACGCACCAACTGTGCAGTGAATATGCTTTAATAGGCATAGAGCATCGTTACAGCATATCTTAGCACTCGCTAGCTGCCTTGCAGAGCTTTCAAAAAACCGCAGCAAGCTTATAAGCCTTACCTGCCACAACTGGTTGGCCTACAAAGGCCTGGCTTGGCTTCAAGCAAATTAGCTCGTAGCTGTGCACAGCAACATAAACAAAAACATTAATTACATTTGTTATTATATAAGTACGTTCAATGGCTCCCAAGATGCTGCTCAGTCAATCATTATATAATCGTATATAAATATGCCTTGCTTACTTTCAAGTCCTGTGGTAAGTTTCGTTGTCATGGAACAACGATTTCACTTGCTGTCTGTCTGAACTGAACTTTGCCGTCAGCCTCAAATAGAAAAGAAAACGCAAAAATTGTAAGAAAATTGAAAGTTTTGATTTATAATATAAAAACTTTTGCGCTATCTTACGCTGCTTTGCCTTAACTCTCTCTCCCTCTCTCTCTCTCTCGCTTGCTCTCCTAAACTGTCTATTGCCATTCAAGTGCATAAATATTTTTCTACCCTGAACAAGTTGGGCAGCGGCTAAAGCAGAGTATGCTGCCTTAAGGGAAAGTTATGAAACTATTGAAAGCAAATATCAGCGATCAAAAGAGGTCTACAGATTCAGAGATCATGAGAGATAAACTTATTTTTGATAAACGCTTTCCTTTAAGATCTATAGCTTATAAGAGTTCTTAGATATTAGCTTCACATACCTCTTGCTTATACGATTTACTACAAGGTATTATCTAGCCACCTATCTTGAAGTACTATTTCCTCCTCAGCTTAAGTGTGCTTGATTATATTATATTACTATTACCTCAACTTACGCTCAAATCTATTTAGCATTAGAAACCACTTAACTCTGGAATAGCCATCATATTTAGGTATCTTACAGTCTCATACTCAATCATACTCATATTTCGTTTTTTTTTTTTTTTTTTTTTCGCTGCCTGCAAGCTTTGTGACCGCCACTGCAATCAGATTAAAAGCATTTTGGCTGGTTTCTGTGCCCCTTTGGCGTTAGCGTGTCAGCTGCCACGCCCCCTGCTCAAGCCCATTGGAACATTATCGGGCAATCAATAAATTTTTAATAATCGCTGACTGCGAAACTATCTTGCCAACTACTTGGCTTCATATTTATGACTCGAAAGTTTTTGCCTTTTGTCGATTTTGATGGGCCAGCCTCTCTCTCGCTTTCGCTCTCTCTCCCTCTCTCTCTCTCTGTCTATCTATAGCCCCATCTTAACTAATGGGGCAGCTTTAAGTGGCTCTTGCAACTGGCAGCGAATTGTGTCATAAACTGTTTGGGATGTCCTGTCACTTGGTGTTGCTGCTGCTGCTGCTGCTGCTGTTGTTGTCTATTGTTGCTGGGGCGTGCGACAGCTCTGCGCGAGAGTTTGTGTCAGAAAATCGATAGCTTAGACATCTTCTGAAGCCTCATTATATTTTGCATGTATCATAAATCATGACAATATGTTAAATTGTGCAACGTTGCAGCACGTTAATCCCGCCACATTTCATAATTGCACTTCAGACCAATTAAAGCTCTAGCGGAAAATATACAAATTCAACTTCCTTTGTCAGCGCTGCATTGCAAACAATTTCAACTCGAAACGTATAAATAGCCGAATGATTGATGAAGCTCTTCAGCTGCAATTTATTTGCGATATACTTATTACGTATACGCACTGTTATCAGCTTCAATTTGGAGGCCTGCGCTATGCCAATCCGACAACATGATTTCGCAATTTGTTCCAGCTACTTGTTCAGCTGTTCGATACGACTTGGCCAGCGATAAATCTTCAATGCGTCGATTTCGCATATGCGTCGTCGACCCTTTGGCCGACCAAATATAGATTTATTTCATGGCAAATATATATTTGAGCCGGCAGAAAGTTTTGACATATTTTAGACAGCCGCAAGACAAATGCGCCTTTAATGTTAATATATTTATACAAATTTCGTGATTTATAATTTTTTCTAAAAACTAAATAAAAGAAATTTAAAATTTATTTTTACAAATTTAATAAATAAAATATATATGCAAATGTCAGGCTGCATTTAAATATCAGCTGTTGCCCATGACATTCACTCTTTTAGCTGTTATCTCTCTGTTCTCGTAGAAGGCCTCTGAAAATATTTGTAAAAATCATTTTTAGTTTAGGCCACATAATAAATCATTGCTGCCAGAGACTCTCAACCACAATCGCAAAAAGAAATAAGCAGCAGCAACAGCAGCAAAAAACATGCGAGTGCATTAAACAAAAAACTTTCCCACACAAATTTGCCGGGAGCTGCAACAACAAATAAACAAGAGTTGTAAACTTGAAATTCTATGACTTCATTGTTGGCCTTAAATTATGCGCTACCAAATAGTTTGTTATGCATTTTTATGTCTGAGAACAAGTGCAGCTTGCACTTTTCCACATTCGCTCAGCATTTTCATATGAATAGAATTAGAAGAACAAAAATTAACACAGGGCATTGAAGCTCTCTGCATGACGTTGCCATAAATCTCAATGTTTACCTTCTAACGCAACCAAACAATGGAATTCTGCTCACTCTTGTCTGGGATTTGGATTCAATTAAACTGTCAGAGGGAAAGCCAGACCCACAAGACGTGCTCTAGCTTCCGCTCCCTATCTCTCTCTCACTCCCACTTGGCTCCTACGACATATGCAATATCTGTCATGCTGAGCATCGTGCATTAAATTAGAATTAGCAGAGAGGCGTCAACAGAGCAGCGTGACAAATTCTCAAGATAAGCCATGCATTCATGTATATAGTCCCCATCTCACTTACTGATTATGCTAAACATTCAGTTCGATTTTAAAATACCTGAGATTTATCGCTATTGAAGCTTTCAATTTTCCGAGGAAATGGCCGTGACAGGAGGGCTCGCTGTCAACAGAAATAAACCCCAAAACCACAAAGGACACGCGAAGCTCAGACTTAGTGGCCATTGAGGCCGTTGAGGGACAACAGAGTGGAAATTTGAAATGCGCGAGCATTTCGCAGATGCCGACCACAACCGTCTGTCAACAGGGGACAACTGACAAGCGCTGCAAGTGGACAAGGACAAGGACATGGAGTTGGAGTTGGGGTTAGCTGATGGACACCTGTGGCTTTTGCCAAGTAATAAATCAATTCGCCCGACGTCTTGACATTTGCCTCTAATCGCTGGGGACACGACTTCAACTAGAACTTGTTCATTCCATGCCAAACAGAGCAAATTTGTGGTATGTGCCCTGAGGATTTGGGTTTTCGATTGGCAAATAGTTGAGCCATGCAATTGTTGACATTTTATTGAATTTAATTTATTAGGGAACTATTTAAATACTTCGAAATGTTCATATGTACCAAAAATGAAAACGAAAAACATTAGCTTTAAGGATATTTCATGGAATTCTATTCTATGTGCTATCATTGAAATCAAATCTATTCAATTGCGTCAAACAAAAAGCTGTCAAATACAATGACCTTAGATTAAGGTTGTTGCCAGACTTGTGTGTGGGCGTGTCTGCTTACTTTGGTATCACTTTTCCCTCTTAAGGCCAGACAAATCTACCAAATCAGTTGTCTTATTCAAAATCAATGAAAATCAAAAAAGTTACAAGAAAGACGAAGTGTTCTCTGCCTTTCCTCCATTTCTCACTCTCACTCTCCCTCTCTCTCTCTCTCCTTTCACAGAATATCAGAAACATGCTTTTCAGCTTACGTATAATCTCTACTTACTATGAATTCGACTAGTACCGAGTGTATCAGATGCATCGAAAAGAGCCCAATGACTGCCAACAGCAGACAGACGATAGTCCAGTAATTGAAGGGCACATTTTGGCATTAGCAGGCGCCGATTTATGACACCCCTCGACCAATGGATGACCATTGAGAGAGCGTGTAGTGAATCGTGGCCATAATCCAGCAATTGTTTGCATATTCAGCTGCCTCCACACGAATCGGCTGGTGTTTCGTATGAAAATGAAGCTCAACCCTTTCCCCACTCTCTTTCGGCCTGGAGTGCATTTTGGACCCTCTGAGCAGAATAATTGAACTCTGGCCCGCCCTCGCTCAACGGAAATCCAGGAGAAGATTTGTCGTCTGCTCTGCAATTGACATTTATCGTAGTCGGGCACCCGCCAGACAATGAGACTGGCGCCCACTCGAGGTCTCTTTGGAACAACTTAACAACTCATTAACACATTCAGCGGAAATGACAACAACAACGAGAACATCGACAACGAAGGCAAACAGCCAGGAAGCAATTGAAGCTGAAGTATTTAAAAAGCAGTCATTCGAGTATTAACAATTGTTTAATCATTCATTCACTTATTTATCTATTCTTGTGGATAACCCTTGTCAAATTAGTTGAATCGTGAAGACAGCTGAGTGGTCACGCTGGCAGATCCCACAAATCCATTCAATTGCTGATTGACCAACAATCAGAGCTAATTTGGATAAGTCTTAGTTATTGCTTAGCAATCACCTGAGCAATTGATGAGCAATTTGACAAGGCAAAGTATGATTAATAAATATTTTCAGATTATATATATAAGTCAAGATGCTTATCCCTTAAAGCTTTCATATCGTTCACACCTTAAGACCTTAATAAATGTGATATCATTGAAATTGTTTAGAATGAAAAACCTGAATTCCACTTAAAGGACATTCGAATGTTTCATGCTCCTCATCAGCCATCCTCATCCACTCCACTCCCTCGGGCACAATTCACATGTGCGTTGCAGGCGAGGCTAAGAGAGCCTGAGCACTTCTGCCATAATTCCAGTTGTGCTCCGACCTCGATCTCGACAATTTTTGAATAACTAATGAAGGTGCCAGAAAAACAACAGCATAAACAATAACAGAGCAGCAGCAACAACAACTACTAGTCCAAGAGGGTTAAACATTGTGTTGAGGCTCGAGTTCCCGGCCTGAATATGAAATTTGGATTTTCATCCAACTGTCGACATTCATCTTGCCAACTGGTTGGCATTAGACCGGCTGTCTATCTGTCCGTTTGTCTCCCTCTCACTCTCCATGTGTCTGTCCTCTGTCCGAGACTTGTGCGTCATTGTCAAAATATTAACAGCTGGCACATTCCAAGTCCAAGCAAAGCTCTCTGCTCATGTGAGCGCTTAAGTCCTTGCCCGCACTGAAGCTGAGGCTGAAGCTGAGGCAGATGATGAAAAATAGGAATTTAACTATTTTGAAATATATTTTGGCAAATAAATTTGTGAACTTGCGACTGCCAACTGCCGAGAATGTGGGTCAAGGCGGTCAGGGCAACTCGTTGTTATGAGCCTAGTGAAAAAGACAGCTTTGCTTTGCCCAGCAGCTGCCTCAAGTAAGCCTGTGTCAAGCTTAAAGACGTCTGTCTAAATGACAATATGAATTTCCATAATATTTTACAGCAATCTTTAATCTTTATTTTGCTCAAATGCTGAATGGCGAATTCATTTCACATGGCTGTTCACCTTTAGTATCTTTCTTACCCTCTCCATTTCTAACAGTTGCAATCGAGTGCAATTCAACTCGGAAGTGTCAGAGTATCGATTTCCATGAGTGCACAGAATGCAAATGGAGACAAAAGGAGACAGAGAAAAGAGAGTGGAAAAGAGAGAGGGGAGACATTTACTTGGGGTGTCGTCTACTTCATATGGGGAGAATCTAAATAAATTTGCTTTTGACTAAATTAAAAACAAACAGCAACAGTAAAATCAAATATTAATGTTCTGTAACGCGATATCCAAAGGGTGCTTCAATTTGATCATTGTGGACATGTGGAGCTCTGATTCAGACTCAGATTCAGATTTCGATTCGCTTGTTGACTGGCGTTGAGTAAACAGTGCCATTTAGAAAAATCAATGCAATGTGCTCGCTATTTGCCTATGAAACGAATGAAACATCGTCCAAATTGTCATTTAGGCACTTTCAAATAAAAAAGAGACAAATATGTTTTCATTTCAAGCGCAGAGTTCGAAGCATCCCCTTGGCTACGCCAGAAATAACTCCAAATAGAGACGTCTCCATATACAGCTAGATCTGAGTCCCATGTCTGGTCTCTGCCTCGTTAGTCTGACGGGGCACAAAAACCTTTTTTGGTATTCAAATGTTATTTTTGGCGCAGCATTTGTGGAATTTTTCTGATGCCACAGCGAGCACAAGAAAAACGTGTGAAAAGCGGAAGTTTTCCCTTTTGTTGCTGTTGCTTCTGTTGACACGGAAATGTTCGGATAACGCTTAGAGCTACGAAACGCCTTCAAACTTTTCGTTAAATTGTTTAGTTTTTTATTTTTTATTTGGTGAACTGGAAGCCGGAAAGGGATTCATGTTTGCTGTGAATTCACGCAAAACATAAACAGGGGTCGTCAAAGGCCAAAAACAAAACTCCAAATGCGAAAAATATTCCAGCTACTGTGCCCTGTGGCCGCTCAACCATTGAGTGCCCTCCCAATTGCTGTGAGTGCTTCTCAAAGGAGGCGTGACAAATTGAAAGCGAGAAGCGAACATTCGAGTTTGGTGTTAAAAGTAACACCGACTATAACAACTAGTTCTCTATGAGCAGCTAGGTGTGTGCATTGGATGTGTACTCTGAGTGCTGTGTGTGCTCTGTGTGCTCTGTGCTGCTGCCAAGAGCACGAGTCGAGCACTGAACAAATATTCGGAATATTGCAGGCCTATGTTTAGCCTGAAGAGACCCAAACAATTATTTCGATTAGTGCATCTGAGAAACAGAAATTTGTGCTGCCGCAGGTGCAATTAAATGTTAATCGATTGTGTGTGCACTTTGCCAACTGGAAAGGGAGAAGCACAGTCAAGTGGATAGAGCGCAACCTACACACCTGCTCACACACACACACACACACACAAACACAGATAGAGAAGTGTGTGTGAGTTTGCATAATCAACTGCAGCTGGCTGTGAAGACAGTGAGGATGGTGCTGGCTGCCTCCTTCTGTGGGTTGCATTTGGTTTGAGTTTTGTCTGTTGCCTTAATAATTTGAAGTTATTTTAGTGTAAGAAGAGAGAGAGAGAGGAAGCGAATTGAGAAGTTCTTTGTGTGTCAGTTACGTAATTAATTGTTAATAATTGTGCAACTGTCACTTGCAAATAATTTATTTGACGACGCCAATGTGAATGACCCCAGAGAACTATTTGCAATCGATAAATTCACAGTCAGTTTTACAAGATCTAATATGCTTTAGTTGAGAACGTATTGAGTATACGCCCCACTCAGTCGCTCTTGTTATAATTGCCAGTTGGGATCAGCATTAACTTGTTTTCCGATATTTGCATGTCAAACGCGTGGTAATTTTATATTACTGCGACACTCGAGAAGCTGCTCCCCTTTTCCCTCGAACGCATTATTTATGACTTGTACGTTTTCCGTGTTATTTTATAAACATTTTTCAAAATATGCTGCCCGCGCGAGGCTGCAGAGGCAACTGCTTGCCGACATCATAAAAAAGGAATTCTACGCACCGACGCCTTTATGTTTTATTTATGAGCCAAAGCACGCCCACAAAAAGTTAGCATAGGGCCGACACTGCGCGTCGCGTTTTAATGCGGCCAGAGAGAAGGGAAAGAGAGTGAAGAGAGACACACAAAGAGAGATAGAGAGAAAGGAAAGTCTGGAAGGGAAGAAGGCAACTTTTTATAGAGGTAATTATTATTGAGACAAGTTAAGCACAAGCATATGTGGCTGAGATGTATCCGAAATCGATTTCCTTATATGCAGATTAAGCATTATCAGGAGTCCAGCACTCATAAATATACAGCAAAGGGTCAAGGGTCGAGTGCAGTTACCCAATGGCCCCAGAGTCGTTTCACATGTCTGTTCCCCCCGAGAGCGAAGGAAACCAACCAGCCAGCCAGCTGCTGATGGAAGCCACAAATCGCCGTTTAAATATTAATACATCAATCCACTTAATATGCGAGTTTACAGAAACGAATGATGCAATAAATATAAAAAAGGGAAAACACAAACACACAGACGAGAGAGAGAAAGAGAATGATCTAACGATGATGAGCATATGCAGCAAGTTAGCCAAAAATACATAAATCCAAAGCCCACTTTATGATGTGTTTTGTCGACAATACGATATGAAATGATATGATATGATATGATATGTATATATGTATGCATCAAATTGTAAACGAGTACACAGCGAATGTCCATTAAAGTAACAGCTCAGCCTTGTCGTTCTGCTTGGCCTGATGTTGGCCTTTTCAATCTGGCCACAAAGCAAACAAGATTCTTATTCTGTAAGACAAAACAAATTTTGGTATAAGCGCGCACTTCCGGCAACGATAACGGCAACGGCAACAGCAACGGCAACGGCAAGAGCAGCAGCAACATCTTTCCTTGGAGATGCGGCACAAAGGAAGTGCTTCGTTTGTTTATTTCTAGAACTTGTAATGCAAACAAAAACTTGTATTTTCCAAGAAGTCGCCACAGTCAAACCAGTGGTAAGACACAAAATATCACAAAACAATTTATTTTACCATAGAAAATGTAGTCACAGGGCATAATGGATTTATATAGCAGTGTGTGACAGAAAGATGAAAGCAGTTCAATCTGAGTTGATGTGGCTGATCCTCGAATGATGTCAGATTTGACGCATATATGTATAAAACATATTTCATATTTTATATGCACACTGTTTAATCATATGCATATCTCAAATTTAATCTTTTTGCATAAACTGCAGTCGAGGGTATATCGCAGTCCATATTTTTGGCATATTCTGGGCGGCAGATGAGACTAGCTGAAAATATAGCTGTCCAGCGAATATGTTTTGCTTTAGAGTTGCTCTAGCCAAAGATTGTATAAAATGTTGTTGCTTGTGCGCTTGTGCGTTATGATTGCGCAAGCAGAACAAATATGCAGCCCACGCCCACTGACGGTATATTATACTGGCCGCCCCCAAAACCAAAACTGTAACTGACATAATTACGTATGCAGAATATTTAAGTGCAATGTGCAAGCGCGCAGCTGTTTGCCGTGGTGCTGGCTAGCTGGTCGCTGGGATTAGAGTGCACAAAAAGCTAGTTTGCATACTTTGCAGTAAATTAAACTATCAAGCTGGTAACAGAAGCAGCAAAATAGACATTTTTATTAAGTAAAGTGATTTGTATAGTCATTTGTATAGCTATGACAACTGCCTCAGCATCAGCACTCATACTCATTTCTTGTCGTGCATGACAAGATTTTAATTTCCACTGCAGGAGCATAAAATTACCCCATTTACTGCCAATTATAGCACACAGCTGATGCGCAGACTTTAACGTTTATCTGGTTCGCCTGCTGCTACGCGCCGTATTTGCAAATCCAATTCAAGTTCAAGGGGGTTGGCTGGTAGGCCTAATGCCTAATGGCCCAACAGCCAACAACAACAGGCAGCGTCGCTCTTTGTATTAATTTGTGCACACATTCTTGGCCAATGAGATTTATGCGCTGTGTATTACTTTTTTTTCCCCACTGCTGTTGTTGTTGTTGTTGGGGCACCCACACAGCAGACGCTCGTGCCACCCACGTTGTCACCACGCTGCCAGTTGCGAGCGAAGTTCGAAAAAGGCGCGAAGCCCAAACAAACTGTTTATTTTGTTTTGTTGCTTTTTTTTATTCGTGTTTCTCTTCTCGGCGCACGTGTTTCGTTCGAAAGCCGCGACGCAGGCGCAGAGCAACAACAACGACTTGAGCGAAACTCGAAACTTGACGAAAGCCGAAGGCGAACACGAGCGCTCCTATCGCAGCCGAGGACGAAGTCAACTTCGGCTCAGTCAAACGAACGCTGTGGCATTGGCTGCCAATGAAGCGAAGCATCGAGCCATCAGTTCGACTCGAAACTGCGCCGGAAGTGGACGCCAAACGTGGCCGTGTATCAAGCAACAACAACACAAAAAAAATCAACAAAACAGAAAGTGCCGTGGCAACTGTTCGCCGCGTTGTGCGAGTCTGCAAGTAAAATAATTATCAAATAAATTAAATTAAATGTAAATAAATAATGAATGAGATAAAAGTGCATCAATTGACATGAAAAAAGACCATGGAAATGTGTTTGACAGTGAGACCATAAAGACGTGGCCAGAACCGTAAATGCCGCAACGTTAATGTTACCTGAACTCCGCTTTGTAATTTGCATGCTTGCAAATTCATTAAAAAATAAAAATAAAACAAGCTAAGCTACAAATTCTGCTGCTCTTGCTGTTGCTGCCCTCTCACATAAATTTCACGGCAATCAGCCAGCAGCAGCAGCACTGCCAGCACTGCCAGCAGCCGCGTTGCAAGTCATCCAAACTTCATTTGTTGCGCTGCGGCTGCTTATGCAGCAGCTCCTTATTCCAGGACTCCGCTTTGTTTCATCCTGCCCGCTGCTTGGGTTGAAATATTGCTTTCATTATTTATGTTAAGTTTATGCAACATTTTCTTCGCTTCTGCCTGATGTTCTTCCTGCTGCTGCTGCTGCTGCTGTTGTTGCTATTGCTGTTGCACTTTGGCGCACTTGTTTTTAATATCCTTCAGCTTGTAAGGGCATTACGTCTCGTGCCTGGTGACTGGTGCCTGGTGCCCTTCCATGCTACGCTGCTTTCAGCGGTAAATGCTAACCCGCCGCACTCTCATCCAAATTACGCGGCAATGGTTTTTCTATCATTTGTCTCGTTATGGCTGGCTTCGTGTCCTTCCCCCAGGACATCGGCTGCCAGCTTCAATTGCTGCTCCACTGCACTAGAAGTTATTGATAGCGCTGCATAAATAAAAACAATCGCTTATCTCTTTTGCTGCACGACAGATTTGTGCTTGGCGCAGCGGGAATAAATCAAATCTTGACTTATTGAAAAGTGTAATATTATCTTAACTTGTTTATCTTGAATGAAATGCGGTTTGATGTGCCGAAGACAAATCGATTGATGTAGCTTATAGCATCGCCTCAAAACAAAGTAATGTATAACAAATTTCTGCTCTCTTAAGAAACCACGTTTCAAGTTCGCTTTATGGCTTATTAATTACCCATAAGCCATAAACAAAATTTAGCTACATTTTCCACGTATGAATATGAATAGCAATATATAAATATCCAGTGCTCAAGTCTCGACTGTTCAAATGAACCACAAAGCAGTCTCTCCTCTCTTCGTTTTTCTTTTTTTTTTTAGCATATTTTTAAGCTACTTATGTGCTCTGCTGCTTATACGCCAAAAGCAAACAGCCAAGAGGCACTCGATTGTATTGTTTTGCTTGTCCTCGAGCTGAACAAAAGGCAACAACTAATAGCCAAAACGAGCTAATTAGCCGAAAGAAATATTTGAATAGCAAAAAAAAAAAAGAATACAAAACTCTTTGTTTATTTGGTATAGCAATTATGATGCTGAATGGATTTTAAAATGTTTTAAGCTTTTGCCTTTGCTTGCACTCTTGCATACAAATTAACTTTTTAACTTGTTGAGGCAACATCAAGTCAAATATATAGATATATATATATATATAGTATATATATGCACATGTTCATGATTTTTTCCATCTTGGCAATAAGATTGCAATGCACTTGATGGCGTTGCTACGACTCATGCTGCTGCTGCTGCTGCTACTGCTGCTGCTACTGCATTATCCATTATCCTTTCGCTCTGCGACGTCACGCTGTCAGGCGCGATTCCATTTGCACTGGCTGCTGTCAGCTGCCTGTCTGTCTGTGCCGCCACTCAAGATGCAGTCGAGATGACAGCCTTTTGGTTGCCATTTCTTTGCCCCAGCTCTCGCATAATTTATGTTCTACGAATGGAATTGAAAATTTAACACAAAATAATACAAAAAAAAAAGTGGAAAAATGCATTTGCGCTTATAAATATATGAGTTCTTTGCTATTCTAAAGGTTGGCCTTTCATTTATATATGTCAGAGTGACTTTTTTTTCTGTTTTAGCTCTGTTCATTTGTTTTCAAACTGATTGCATCATAATTACCCAACTGACGTACCGATTTTATTCCCCCCTGTGCTCCTAAGTGCTTTTTAACGAGCTGCTGTTGCTGCTGCTGCTGCTGTAGCTGCTCTAGCTGCCGCTCCTCTCACTCTTGCTTTGTTCTGTCCATTTGGATATTTAGGTTCCATTCCGGCGCTCTACTATATGACCCGAAAATAAATGCTGTAATTTCCAGGCATGTGCGTTTCTCTGATTTTGTCGCTATAATCTGGTACATGAACCCATAATTTGTAATTTCAACCTAATTACTTTCCCCGCTGCTGCTGCTGTTGCTGCTGTCGGGGGGCGTGACGAAGGCAAAAACATTGTCGTCAGCCATAAAATGTCAGCAGCAAGCAACAAAACGCCCATTTCGCCAGCAGACTTCACTTGCACACACGCACACACACACGCACAGCCAGCCACGCCCCCTTAGTTAGTCATGTGTGGGCTAGTACATGTATTTGTGGCTGCTCAAATGTGTGGCGCGTCCTATGTAAATTTGTGACAGATGTTTGGAGGTCATTGAAATTGATTTTTAGTTGCCTTTCGTTTTTGTTAAGGACATAAATGAAGATATTATTTTGCCACGAAATTGTTGAAAAATTGAAAAGGGTTTAATATGTTGAATATGTTGAATCTATGGCACAATTGTTGAGCAACTCAAGTGAAATCGAAATAAAATAAATCAATAATGATTTCAATTTTTTTTAAATTTTAATTTAAATTTATATCTAAGAATCTGGCTCATAATTTAAAACTTGATCAGATATTCAAATTCACAAACTATATATAGATTTATTTCAAAAGAGGCTCGGCTTTTACTTTTCTGAAGATTTTTTCTGAGTTTGTAATAAAAAAGAAAATTAAGGCTTTATTTCTTGACTAGATGTGCAGCCCTTGCGGCTGTATTAAAAATGATTCCAAATATCCTTTTAATTTATTAAAATATTTGCATTTCTGTCGAAAAAGAGACCCAGAGCTGTGCTGCACAGCATTCAATCAATTTGAAGCTAAACAAATTCAAAAAGCTTCAGAAAATGTGGAAAAATAAAAACAAACTGAAACTCGAGTTATTTTGCCAAATATTATATTTGAGTAATTAAAAAGAGAAACATATTTGAATCAGAAAATCCATGAGAAATATATGTGTATACCTCGAATAAATTAAAAGTGTGAAATCTCATTTTTATTTATATACAGAAAATATACAACAACTCGTTAAGTTATTCATGCAACTTCGATATCAGTTTAATTTATTAAATATTCTTCATTTAAATGCGAGCGTTGCGCTTAAAGGCAATAATTTATTTATTTTTTTTATGGCGCATGACGCGCAATTAAACAATTTTAAACTCATTTTGCAGTTTTAATGCAGTTTTTGAAAACATTAAAGGCCATTATGAAAGTTCTCATTTATTACATTTGAAAAAGAAGCACGAATATTTAACAAATCCTTTTGTTCTATACACTGTCAATTATATTTAATGCAAGCGATTTTTATGAAGCGCCGCTGCCTGCATTTTTCATGAGAGTTACAACAAATAGAGGGGAAAAAATATTAAATTGCCATTTGAATAAAAACGAAGTTGAACTCTCGCTGTTTGTTTGCTTATTTTTTATTATTATTTCTTTTCTCTTTTGTGTTACGCTCGGCAGAGCTTTAAATACATAAAAAATGAAAGAATTACACTATTATTCGTTTTTATTATTAAATGCAGATACATAAATATATTTACGTGAAGCGAGAACTGCTGATAAAAAAAAAGATGACAGTTAAATCAAATATTAATGTCTTGATGCGACAACCGAAGTGATGGGAATGCCATGCAACTGTGAAAGGGCCAACAGGGGCAGGTGGACGTGGGACGAGGGCTGGGAAGGGATGGGATACTGATATGTCATATGCATTCATAAATCATTTGCCAAAATTGAACTGCCCAAGTCACAGGGCGCCACAAAAACCCAATTGCATCAGTCAGTTAAAGTGCATTTAAGCGCAAGCATATAAAGACAATGGAAAAACTAGCAGAGTGAAACGAAACGAAATCTAAATACTCTTTTAGTAAATTCTGTGTATGCAAGAGCAGCATTCGCTTGCTACTCTTATTGCATATACTATACTATAGTTATCAATTATGTATTATCCACATTGTGATCTTAAGATTCTGCCTCATGCTCAGCCTTAACATCTTCATTATACTCTTTGTATATAGTAAAGTTTTCCCTAGATTTATGATTTCTTTATTTTCTGTCATATTTAATCTTCTTTGAAGTTTTTGAACTATGCCACAACTCTTTCGTTTCACTCGACTCACACAAACCTAAATAAGTTTAGATATTGCAACTTCATTACTACTTTTCATCAATCAACTTAGTTTTTCTTAGATACCATGAAATCAATTCGCTTTAAATAACTTACACTCAATGCGCACATAATTATTTAAAATTAAATATAAATCTCACTAAAAATAGTTTGTGCAAAATGAATGTTATAGTCACGATGTCCACTTGAAGCATGTAGATGCAATGCAATAAGAGTTGGCAGCGCTACAAAATGTAACAATTCATGTGCAATGAAAATGTGGCCATGTTATGACAACGACAGCCGCTGCAGCAGCAGCAACAACAGCAACAGCAACAATAGCAACAGCAACAATTGCGTAGTGGTCATAAAATAGCAACATCAATGCAACGCGTTCATTTGTATACACACAGCCCTGGTCCGGAATCAAGCGCTATTAATAATAAATGTAGCATTGGTAACACACACACACACATACACACATGCAGACACATATATAGAGTCAGTGACATACAGAAGCAGTCAAATGAACTTTGCAAAACCGAAAATGCCAACAATAGCAGCAACAACTGGCAGCGAGCGAGTCAGGCAGTGCGTATGAGTGTGCTAGTTGAACTAGCAGTCAGCATGGCACACACATACACACACATACACACACGCACAACAAAAAGAGTGTAGCATGAGAGTGCCATAATAATAATAAATGCTATAATCCCTGAAATCGGTTGCGCCTCTGTGCATATCTCCTGCCACCCCCAAATCCGTTCAACAATGCATTTTTTATTTTCAATTTTCATTGTTTCGTCTGTAGCAGCAGCAGCAGCAACAACAATAACAACAATAACATTAACAACAATGCGAATCGAGGCGTCAAGTGAATTAAGCGATTTTTAAAGCTTTACGCTAAATGAAATTTGAATTGGCATCGCCCGAATATACGAAATATGCGCGAGTGTTCACTTGTGTGTGCAAATTAAATTACGCAAATCAAATAAATGTAAAACACAGCAAAAGAGGCAAAATAAAAATCGAAACGCACACACAAACCGCAAAACAAATGCATAAAATGAACGAACAAAAATAAAAGTGAAACCTGCGAATGGAAATCGCCGTGAAAAACTAAAGCCTGAAAAAAATAGTCCAAGAGCAGGCGCGTAATTAAACGAATCTGCATAAATACATATATACTCGCAGTGTGCGTGTGCGTGTGTGTTAGTGTGTGTATTTAACTAATTCTAATTAAGCGCACAAATTGCACTGAACAAAATGTTCATAATAACGGTAATTAAACTTTTGCTAATTGCGCTCAACATATTTCCAAGCCGTTTCACAAATCGGCGGATTATGTTCCTCATCTACATGACGAACCTCGTTACCCATGGTAAGTGATTGAAACAATTTCAAATACAATTTAAGTCGGAGCATTTGAATAATTGTAGTCAGTCAATTAACAGGAATGGCTTAATTAAATATGTTATTCAGAGTATATTTGTGAATATTTTACCTTACAGCATCAGCCATGCCCGCACACATTTCCAATTTCCATTAGCTGGAATAAAATTTTAAAAAATGTGTCAACTAAAAAAGCTAAAAGAAAGGGAACTTTAATTAAATATCAGAATTCTCCGAAAAAAATTAAATTTTTGATAAATAATATGAATTTTGCAATAGCATTTACGAATTTAAAAAGAAAGAAATCAATATAATATAAAATAAATAAAAATAATAAATTACTAGTTTATTTTTATTTTATTGATTTCATTTTAATTTTTAGTTTATTTTTATTTTATTTTTAGTTTATTTTAATTTTATTTTAATTTTATTTTATCTATTTTTATTTTATTTTTCTTTTAATTTTAATTTATTTTTATTTTATGTTTATTTTATTTTTAGTTTTATTTTATTTTTATTTTATTTTTTTTTATTTTTATTTTATTTTTATTTTATTTTTATTTTATTTTTATTTTATTTTAATTTTATTTTAATTTTATTTTAATTTTATTTTAATTTAATTTTAATTTTATTTTTATTTTATTTTTAATTTTTTTATTTTTATTTTATTTTTATTTATTTTTTATTTTATTTTTAATTTATTTTTATTTAATTATTTTTTATTTATTTCATTTATTTATTTTATTTTTATATATTTTTTTTTAATTATTTCATTTATTTATTTTATTTTTATTTTATTCAGCAATTCTACTCACAATTAACACAGACAACAAAAAATGTATGAATCACTTCAGCAAACAATTTTATAACGAATAGAATTCGTATTGCCAATCGCAAAAAATTAAAGCATACTCTTTGGGGCAAATAATGATTTTGCATCATTTCTCTACACTCCATGTATTTACCAAATAAAATACATTAATTATGGTTGTCAAAAAAACAAAATTATGCCATGCAAATGGAAATATATATTTATGTAGCTGTTGCTAGTTGGTTAAACTGCAATTGCAACTGCAGCTGCAACTGCAACTGAAAGAGCAGCTGTAGCTGCTGCCGGAAGTCCATGACCCGCAGGCCAAATATAATCAACGGCTGCGTTAGTGTCATTATGAAATAATTTAACAAAGCAGTTCATTTTTTGCGCTATTTTTTATTTTCTATTTAACATTTTTTTATTTAGCCGGGAGCCGGAGCTGCTGTCGGCACGTAGTCGGTAATCCGCGACGGTTACCACAGCCTGTTGAGGCATTGCGGACGTCCTTGGTTGCTGTTGCTTTTGTTGCTGTTGCAGTTCACTTTTGTTTTTCTATGCATTCATTACGTGTGCTGTGTGTGTGTTTTACTTCTTCTATTTTTTTTTTCTTTAGTAGCGGAAATGGCATACAAAAGCAAAACAGCAGCCTGGCTGTTAAGCATGGCAAGTGGATGCCCGCGTTCATCCATTGCCACAGCAATGCAGCGGGTAGAGTGTGCAGCTGGAGCGGCTCTTGTTATCTTCAACACACAGTTGGCAGCCCGCATGCCAACAGCACTGCACCTGGCCCCATGAACTGTGCCGCGAACAGCAACAGCAATAGCAACACGGGCATGCAGCTGGCATTGAAATTGAATGCAATCTAGCTGCTTGATGCCAGCCTCGTCGTCTCGGGCAATTTGAGGTCTCATTTTACTAATTAAATTATGACTCAACTCGACAGTTTCGACACCCAACACCTCGTTCTATTTGAATAGCTTTGTTCGAATAGCCGCTGGCTAAAATGCTAGAATATTTCAACATAAGCAAATAATTGGACTATTGGGGGAATACTTTTGAAATGGCGCTTTAAGATTTAAAGAAAAGATTAATGAAAATGTATATTTTATGAAATAGCAGGCAGTAGATGTGTATATATTTATGATACAATAAATTATGTTGATTACTTACACTTGAAATAATATATCAGTATTAAATTTATATATTTATATCAATATCTACCAGAGTTCATTCTCCTACAATTGTCTCTAGTTTATTTAACTCTACTGCTCTCTTCATCTCTGTGTTCCTTTCTCTGTCTATCTCTGATTATGTTTACCCACACTCATTAGCATATTTGAATTCTCATTTAGCTGCAGATGCTGCTCATTAACTAACCGAGCTGTCTATTTTGCTCTTCATTCACAGTTATGATGGATGAGCCACGCTTCGCACAGCCCATTCCAAATGTCACCGTTGCCGTTGGCCGTGATGCCAATCTGCCCTGTGTGGTCGAGCACTTGGGCGGCTACAAGGTGAGTTGAAGAGAAGATGCGGGGGTAAGGGAGCACGGGGCAGCGTGTCATAAATCGTGCGTACGTCGGGAAACATTTCGCAATGGGGCGCTCCAGACAGGCAAAAGTGTCTGAAATCAATTTTGTGAATTGCTCGCAACACTCGCTCACTCTCAGGCAGACTCTAATGCCGAATTGACAGCTCGAAGCGGAGCCAGATGCTGTGTCTGTGACAAGCTGTGGCCTGGCGAACTCTGTTGAGTAACTGTTTTAGACTCGAGCAAAAAAAAAAAAACTAATAATGAAGAAGTCGCCACATCATAGCACAAAGGCAACTAAATCAACAGTTTGATAACTTCGGGCAGAAAAACTAATACGTTGAAAGCCTGCTTTGTGCAGCCAACAGAATGACTAGAAAATCACTTATCATTTATCTCAGTTGCTTGCCCTGGCCGCGCTCTCATAACAAATCACAAATATTTACTCGCCATATCAACTTCATATAAAACGCTCGCCCGCTGCTAGCTTGCCTTGGACATGCGAGTCCATGACTCCAGAGTCTCTGTCTGGGGCAGCTTCTTCTATCTGGTTCTTATTGGACTTTCATCAACATTGGTTGCCAACGAGCTGCTGCTGCTGCTGCTGATGCTGCTGCTGGTTATTGTCGAGCTGAAAACGAGAAACTCATTGCTGTCACTGGGCAGAAAGTAAATTTGAAAAGTTTGCAGCAAAAGGCGGCGGCAGGACAAAATCCTTGCCGGGACAGCATGCCCTGTCCTTGTGTCACACGCAATGTAAGCAAACGAAGCCAAACTGATGCGACTAGAAAGAAGTGTATTAAAAAAGCGGAAACAGCTGTCAAGCTGGCTTTCTTTCATTTTATTTTTTCTCTATTTTTTTTTTAGCCACTTTCATGCGTTCATTTGTTATAGCTTGTATGTGTTGGGGTGTTTGTATATCGATTGGTCATTGTAGGTTGCCTGGATACACATAGATCGTCAGATGATACTCACTATACATCGACATGTCATCTCGCGCATACCACGGTACAGTATTACCTATGCGGACAACACTTGGCTGCTGCACGTGAACCAGGCGCATCAGGATGATCGCGGCTATTACATGTGCCAGGTCAACACCAATCCCATGATTAGCCAGGTGGGCTACCTGCAGGTGGTGGGTAAGTACTGAGCACTCAACTCCGTATCCCTCAATCCCCGCCTAATGCTGCACAATTGCGTTGCAGTGCCACCCAACATACTGGACATTGAGAGCACGCCATCTTCGGTGGCAGTGCGTGAAAACCAGAACATCAACATGACATGTCGCGCCGATGGCTTCCCCACGCCCAAAATCATTTGGCGTCGCGAGGATGGCGAGGAAATTGCTGTGGAGAAGAAGAAAAAAGGTATGATTGAGGGTAGAAAGTGAAATACTTCAACGAGGGTAGCTTGATAAGTTGAGCAGTTGGCGACTAGAATTCATTTTGTTAGTTATCATTTGTATTTAGTAGCTCAGGACGATTCATGAGTAAGCTATAGGGGAATAGATTTATATATAAATAAAGTTGAGCAAATGACAAGTCTTTCATCTTCTTTTGCATATATTGAAATTGAGGGAATTCAAAATATATCAAATCTAAATCTATCTATCTTACCCAAAAGTAACTTACATAGTCCTGAGTTCATCAACTTGCTGAATTCCATACTACATAACAGGAAACCTAATAAAAACGTACGATTCAAGATTCTCATTTATTGGTAAATTAAAGAGAATCTTGTCGATCAATCTCTTTAAACTACCCACGTAACCATGTACAAATGTCATTTTGCTGCTGTCTCATTGAAAATTCTTCATGCTCTGCACGTTTATTTCCATGGTGCGGACGCTTCCTTCCGGCAAACATCAAAAACCAAAAAACAACAACAACAACGACGACGGCGGTAGTTTTGGTCTACGATGGGGATGTCCTGCCATTGACCAAAGTGAGCCGCAATGAAATGGGCGCCTATCTGTGCATAGCCACCAATGGAGTGCCGCCCTCCGTCTCGAAGCGCATTATATTGGATGTGGAGTGTAAGTACTATAGACAAACATTTATATATACATGTGATGTAGAAGTCGATTGACTTAAACGAAATGAAAACTATATACACACACACACGCACACATATAAACATTATATTGGCATGGCTGTAACACGCGCGCGCACTTAACGAGAACGATGACAACGACTCGCAGTCGCGATGGAGTATCTATGCGGCAATTCATCCATCCATCCATCCATCCATCCAGGCAGGCAGGCAGGCAGGCAGGCAGGCAGGCAGGCAGGCAGCCGTTGAGGCAGTGGAGTCGTGAGTCAGGAGTCTCTGTGCCGGCTGCTCTCATCAATTTAGCTGCTGCGCCCCGTGACAAGCGCAGTCTTGCTAATGCACCTGATATATGGAGTCGGGCGTTAAAGTTGTGCGGCTGTTGCACGCCGTGCGCCAAGTAAACGCTTGTTAATCCTAACGAGTTTCTGCTGCCCTCTCCGGCATCCCTCCTACAGCTGCGCCATGCCTACACATTGACAATAATTCACGTCACGTACCTGCAATAAAGTCACTTGCCGGCATTGCACGTATGACTTTGACGGCGTTTCCCATCTTTTTTTCTGCTTGCCTGCCCGCCTGCCCGCCTGCCTGCCTGCCTGCCTGCTCCTATTTTATTATGAACGAGTTTGTGCGTGGCAATGGTGTGGAGCAAGGTGCGCGGGGTCTGGTTGGGGAATATTTCGCAATACAGGTAGGCATTGGCAGTATGCGTTTAAATTTCCAACCAGCCATTCGCTGTTTCAATTTCGTGTTTGCATTGTGTGAAAAACTGGGGCAAACTATGCAGCGAGCATGCCACAGACGGGGCGAGGCATATTGGCAAGGCTTAATGGATATACATTGATGGACAAATATAAGCCAGCAGCTAGCGACGGCACTGATATCTAATGAAATTGTTGACAAGCGTCAGCTAGAAATATCTTATATTCAGGCGCGTTTAGCTTGGCTAAATGAATAAATAGCTCAAATAACGGGCTGCAATATACATAAATGAAATTGCACAGAAACGTTGAAACGTTTAACTCAGTAATTTAGCTAGCTATGTGCCCTAAACTGTAAGCAGCTCCTAGTTTTTTTTTAATAGTTGCTAGAAACCAGTTCACGTTCTTGCTGCTAAACTTTACTTCATTTTTCTTACTTTTTTTTTTATTCGCAAGAGTCAGCCAAGGCAAGGCAGGCAGCGAGCGTATTGTCTCGCATAAGTTTTCTCTTTTTAGCTTTGTCATTGCACTTTCATTTTAAGCTTGCCAGACAGACAACATTAGTCACACACACACACACACAGACACTCGGGACAGACACATATTGAACATACGTAAAGCTGCAGCTTATGCGTACTTTGGCCAAACGCTTAAAATGCAATGCCAGCCAGTCACACACTCACACTCGTATATACATATATATATATATATTGATTGGTATTTCCCTTTGGTATCATTCACTTTATCAACGTTGCTCTGCTTCTTCTCATTTACCTCTCCTGCAGTCTCGCCAATGATTTGGGTGCCGAATCAACTTGTTGGCGCTCCAGCTGGCACAGATGTAACCATCGATTGCCACACCGAGGCTCATCCCAAGTGAGTGTTTCAACAACTTTTTTTTAAAACTTCTAGTATGTAGCTAGCGTACATTAAAGCATTCACTTTTCCATTTGTAATGCACCTGCAGCAGTGGGCTGAAAGCTGCCTACGATTTGACTATGCTCTTTGTTTTCATATTCCATGCATATGCCCACAACTTTTTTTTTTCAATATATGATGCATAACTCGTTGTTGTATTTTGCAGAGCCATCATCTATTGGGTGTACAATTCTGTAATGGTATTGCCGAGCAAGAAATACAAGACCGACTACACAGAGAACTCGTATCGGTAAGTCAAATGCTTGAAACTTTAACCTCAACTCATGCGCCCAGCTCAAAATAGTGTTGTTAAATATTTATTATGCATTTGCTCTTGACTACAACACTAGCAGCTGGGTCATGAGCATGCACACAGCATTTCAGTGGAAATGTTCCCAAAAACGATTTCTACAGCAAAACGTCAATATAAATTTGGATAAAACTTTAAGCTTGCGTGGCAGATATTTGCTTGAGTTTGTAGCTTTCGTTGAACTTCTAGAGTTGTGGTGATTGGGAACGTCTTCCATTTGGTTTTCTCATTACTATATGTTGTCTCCCTCTAACTGCCTATTTGAAAAGCGCTCACATGAAGCTGACGATAAGAAACCTACAATACGGCGACTTTGGCAACTATCGATGCATCTCAAAGAATTCTCTTGGGGAAACGGAAGGCTCCATACGTGTTTATGGTAAGTGCATTTGTATTGGTAGCTTAAGTGCACTAGTTGCAGCAAAAACACACACACACACACACACACAGACATACTTAACCAATGCAATATCGAGCGCCCTTTGAGCCACAATTTTGCCAAAAGCTTTTACCTATGTGCCGCTCCAGCGCCCACAAGCAGCCTGAATCCAGCAGGAGTCGAACTGGGGCTCGTCTAGCTCTCCGATATATGCGCTGTGTTTTGGAGCGTAAAACTAAACGAGCGGCCGCCAACGGAGCTGAACTGCGTCTGTTTGGGCTTTCGGCTTTGCAGTTGGATCTGCCGCACCAGCAGCAGCAGGACACGTAGATACATTCACCATAAACGTAAACGTAAACGTAAACATAAAATAAAGGTGCATTCCAGAATTGTTAGACTTTGTATCGTGCATGCTGCAAAAAGGCTCGTCTCTCGATGGCCTATGCTTCGCAGACACGTTCTCTTCTGTGTTTCGTTTATTTTTATTGTATTTCATTTATTTACTTTTTCTTTATGCACTTACGGGACCATATAAAATGTATATGGAAAATACATATTAAAAAAAAGAAAACCGTACGTTGATTGTATTCCGAGTAGATTTTTTTTTTAGAGATGTTTCTTGTCAGACACCCAAAGTGAGATCTAATTAATGTTTGAATACAACTACAAATAGATAAACCTCAATTGGATAATCTTATTGACTCAAGCGGTTTCATATAGATATCCATGAGAGCTCGACTTTATAAATATGCAATAAATTCAACTCTTAATTATTGCTTTAAATATCTTGATTATATATGTGGACCGAAATCTTAACTTCAATTAAATTGAATATACGTGCGCCACAACATGTTGACCCAGATTTTGCAAATAATGTGGCTTATCGAGGCTCTCTATATGGCTTTTAATTTATGTTCCTTAAGGCGCTTGCCACTTGAGCGTTTGAGCTGAAGCAGAAAATGCTCTGACCTTTCCTCTGCCACCACTTGACACACAAAACCGCAAGCACAGCTGGCACATATATAACTCACGCCAGCATAAATATAAAGAATGTATAATACACACACACACATATACACACACATGCATATATAGAGTGTGCTTGAAATTAAAAACTCGTTTGCTTGATTTTATCATAATTAATTATGCGCTGCTATTCGATTCCGTTTTGTTTTACAGAAATACCTTTGCCATCAACACCATCCAAACAAGTAACGCACACCACCGTCGAGTCCAGGGAGAGTAAGTATAGTATCAGACGAGCTGATGTTAACGATATGTGTGTGAATGGAGTGAGCTGCCAGAGGCGCAAGTGTGGTGTGGGAATGGCTCTATAGCTGTGTGTATGTGTGTATAGCAGCAGCTCGCTTTTGTGCTTAACACATGCCGTAGAGCCTGAAGAGCGACGAGCGCTGCATAAACTGTGAAAGTCACACCGGCAAACCAACACTTATTCACACACACACACACACACACTAACACACATATATATACCGAAAAGGATACAGGATACGGCGAGCCACAAACAAAACTGCGAAAGTAGCATCTAAGCCAGACAGAGCCACAAATACCAACAGACTCACTCACACAGAGAGAGAGAGAGAGAGAGAGAGAGAGAGAGAGAGAGAGAGAGATGTAGATGGAGTGAGCGTGGAGTGTGAGCTGCAGGGGGACAGCGACACGCCCACAGAAAGAGATAAAGTAAAGCAAAGCACTTTTGACTATTTCAACGTGGGGCTTTCGAAACTCAAGTCGAGCAGAAAAGTACACACACTTTCAAGTTCTCTCTACCTCTCTCTCTCTCTCTCTTTCGCTCTCTCTGTTCTCTGTGTGTGCCCGTCGGCTGCAAGTCCAGGGCAAAGCAATATGCTGCGGATTATGCTGCTGGGGATTTTCGGGGGCATTAGGTTGGAAACACATTTGAAACACTGCCGCGCTCGCAGCCAGCTAACAGCAACTCCTGAGAAAGGACCAAACATATTTTATTTAAAGTGACTGGCGCGACGGCGACTGCCACTGCAACGTAACGTAATCCTTCCTAGGCAACAAAAGGATGTGTTATATCTATATATGCAGGACTGTTGCTACATCTCTGTGTGTGTGTGACTCTGTTTAGGTGTGTGCTTTTGCTGGTGTTTGTACGCGTGGTAAATTTTTGTATCGCTGCCAAGTGGCTGCCACAAGATTTCCACACAATTTAACTTGAAAACCATGTCAGCAAAGGTTATACAAACAGTGGGTGGAGTAAGCTTTCCTCTTATTGAGTTATTAGCCATACCATAAGCAGGCGAAGCGTGCTAATTTTAGTTTCTTGTTTCTTCAATACATTCGTACTTCTAGGCAATATAATACCATCTTTACGCAACGATACAACAAAATCGCTGCAAACGGATCTTTATGCAATGAAAAACGATTTGTATGCTGGCAGTGGATCATCGTCGGCGGGTTCCAGCTCCTCGGCCGCCTCCTCCTCTTCGATGCAGACCTCCCTGCTACCGGGCGGCGCTGCCGGCAATAGCCTCTCGGCATTGAGCGGCGGAGGCGGCAAGGGCTCCCTGGCGATAGGCAAAAGTATTTTCTATACGGAACGTCCACCGAACGAGTACGCCAGTTCACTGGGTAAGTGAAGCTAAACTGATAAATCTAACAAAATCTCATGCGAACATATATATGTACATATAAATCTATTTGTGCTGCATTCCGTTTGGCTACAGCTGGAGCTATGCATAGGCTGAGCTGGCTGGGCGCAGGATTAGTTTTGCTGTTCGCTGCGCTCTGAAATCAATAATTTAGTTACTCCAAAATAATAAAAGGCATTTGTAAAATGCAGCCAAAGGGGGTACAAGGGTTAGTATTTAGGGGTGTATTTATTTCGCAGCTGAAAACAAACTGAAAACTGAATGAAAAATGAAAAAAAAGAGAACAAAATTGAATATATATATATATGGAATACTAATGTTTATAGCTGTAATAATATATGGAATAGCTCACAAACGAAATTTGTAAAATGAGAATTAAGATTTAAAAAGAAAAAATACAAGAGAACGAATTGAAAAATATTTGCAATGTTTGCTAAGGTGCGTAGCAACACGAATAGGAATAAATGCTCATCATTCTATGTACAATATGAAAACTTGTAAGCCTAAGATGCGAACACAAATGCAGATGCACACACACACACACACACACACACACACACACAAACACACACACACACACACACACACACACACACACAGACACATCTGCAGACTGTTGAAGGAAATATATATAAATATAAAAGAAAAATAGTATGAAATGCTTATATATATTATATTTATATGTATGTATGTATTTATAAATATAATATGTATACATATACATATATATATAGTTTATATGTATATAATAAAAATAAAATGAAATTGTTGAGTCTTTGTCGTATGTGTTTTTATGATTTTATTTTCACTGAGCTAAAAGCTTTGCCAACCTAGACTTGAATAATATTTTTTTTTAGACAGCTGCTAAATGAATTCCGCATGGAAATGAATATATACAATTTACACACTTGAATTATAAATTAATTTTAAAAAATAAAAAATAAAAAAGCAAATAACAAGAAAAGAAAATGTCATATCCGAAAACTGAAACAGAATTTATCATATCTCCCTCTTGACGTGAACTTATGATGGAAATACATATGAAATATGATAGCTAATATATAGTTTTTATTTTATTATTTTTACTTTTTCTTTTCTTCTGCTTTTCAGTTGCCTAAGGGAACACATATCATAGAGTTTTCTCTTTGAGGCTTTCCCTTTGTCATCACAAGTTTTTGCATGTCTTAAAATGCATAAAATTCCATTTATTTTATATGAAAGAAAATAAAAGGAAAACTGTGCCCAGGCCGTGCCCCAAAGCGAAATGCAGCGACAGCTAGTTCGTCAAGGCTCTATACGCAGTTGCTGACCTGTTTGGTCGAGACATTAAAACGCCTTCAAAATGTGATTAATTTTTACATTACGCTCACCTGCCGACCTCAACTCGATCGCCTGCCCTGCCAGCTGCCCTTTCCAGCAACAAGAGAAAAGAAATTGCAATAATAATATTCTGGCAACGTGCACGTGTCTCACATTGGCTTGATTTTTCGTAGACTGGCAAATTGCTGCTTTTCTGGCTTCTGTGCATATCCTTGTGTTGTACGGCCATGCTGTGCTGTGCTGTACTGTGCTGTGCTTTTGTGCGCTTTCATCATTTTTTAATAAATGCACATGCTAATTATATTATTACTCATACGACCCGTGGCACGACACGCTGAAACGTTGTCTGCGCGAAATACTTGCAATTAATTTCAGCATAAAATTGCGTGGCCTGCGGTCTCTCGCTCGCCAGCGCACTCTCTCTCTCTCTCTTTCTCTCTCTCTCTCTCTCTCTCACACACTCTCTTGTCCCCGCGCTCAATGACACACAGTTAACATGTCCAATTTATTGGTCATAATTCATGCAGACCAATGACGCTGCCCCCAAAGGCGGCCCCAACGGCTGACTGCACAGCCGAGCCCCAGCGCTAGCGACAGCAAGAAAAATGGTATTAAGGCCAGAAGATATATAGCGCATTTGCATATATATATATATATATATATAATACATATATATATTGTATATATAAACTGGGCCGAAGTTGTCCCGTGTGCAACGGCTGAACGCAGCTGCCAATTTACTGTATTTATGTCATGTGTTGCTGCTGTTGTTGTTGGCATAACTGTATACGGTTTTAATAATTTAAGCCGTGTTGCATCAAAGCTGCAGCACGTGCCAGCTGGCCAAGATGCACAACTGTTAACTGCAAGAGGACTCGCTGCGCCGCATAGATAAATGAGTGTATTCAAAGTAAAAATATGAATAGTCAACATTGTCGATGCCACACAATAAACGCTTTTTATTTTATTTAATTTCCTTTTTTTATGCGCTTCATATGATTGTTACTGTTGCTGCTGTTGTTGCTGCTGTTGTTGTTGTTGTGGGGCAAATAAGGACATGCGCATGTTGACTTACACGCATTGTCGCTTCTGCCATTATCGCGAACAATGCAGCTAATTAAGTATTATAAATGCAAACCATAAGGCAGCAGCAGCAGCAGCAGCAGCAGCAGCAGCAGCAGCAGCGGCAGCAGTGGCAGCAGCGGCAGCAGCGGCAGCAGCGGCAGCACGCATTTCGCCCCAAGGACAGGCCAGAGGCCAAAATTGTCAACATGCGCATTATGCAATGTTATTTATTGCTATTAATTAAAGTTGTTCGCAACTCGATTTTTGATTAATTCAACATTGTCAGCTATTCACTGCAATTGTTGCTCTATTTTATGTTGTTCAACTCAAACGAAATGTAAATACATGAATTAGTTTAACATAGTATTTCTAGAAAAATATTTACATGTAATGAAAACGCTGTAAATTAACATTGCCTTCTTATGTAAATAGCTAACAAGAATTATAAATAATTATTGCCGCAATAAAACGCGATAGCACAGCGCAATATATTAATAAAACAGTCAGTCAGTCTTGAACAAAAATAAATAAATAAAATAATATTAAAATAAACATAAATAAAAGTAGTATTCCAATTTAAAAGGCATAAATATTAACGAGTTCTGACAGCAAAAGCCCAAAAACCAAAAAACTAAATGAAATCAAACAATATTTAAATAAAGTACATTAAATGCGGGCAGTGCTCGTATTTAAGCCTATTTAACTATAAATAATTTATAGAGAAATTAAGTGAAAACGATTGTAATTAATTATAATATGCATAAACATATATGAACATAAAAACACACACACACACACATACACATATATATAAATATAAATAAAAATAAATAAATAATTATGTTGTTTGTTGCCTGTATTGAAAATGTAAGACAAAGTATCAAATCAATAATAGTATTCTAAATGTCGCAAGCTTTTGCAAAAACGGAACATTTTCCTAATTAATATATAATAATAAATATTATAAAATAATAATTGTTTAAGCTAAGAATTTGAATTAGCGCAGCGGCAAAGGAAGTAAAAGATTATGCCAAAATAAAATTGAATTTAAAGAAGGTTTTACGGTTTTTTAAAGTTCCACAATTATTTTACTAACACTAATAATTTTATCATTTTTATTTTTGCTGCAAAAAAAAAATGTTATTTTTTAAATTGCATTTGATTGTTAAGCCGCTCGGTTAAGCAGCTAAGCTATTGTAATATAAACAAACTAACTACATTGAAAATCATAAATAATAATAATAATGCAAACAAAAACAAACACATCAAATCTGTATTTAAGATTGAGATTAATTCTAAGCAGTTATTATTACGCGCAAATAAGCATAATAAACGAAATAAAAAAAAACGTAGGTTGATTGATACCCGGGCAAAGGGGGAAGGAAACTGAACGGGCTCTAAATCAAAGTAAACCACGCCTAAAACAACAACAACAATGCTAACAAAATGGCAAACAAAGTAACGAACATAAATAACTGTTGTTTTATTCAGCAATTTGCATCTAATTCAGCGCTCAATTACAGCTGCGCAGTCGACGTCAGCAGAGGCGCTCGCGTCACATTTATGCAAATGCCTTTTGGCCTCAGCGTTGGTATTTTGTGCGGCTTTACGGTGCGGGTATTTTGACATTTGACTCTTTGCCGGCATTTAGGCCCAAAAACGTTAATGAGCGCATTTATTTTACAACAACAACAACAAGTGCAGTGATGATGCGTAAGTGTGTGTGTGTGTGTGTGTGCGTGTGTGTGTGTGTTTGAGGCTGCTAATTGTTTGAGACACGCAAACAAGTTTAACACAAAATATGCTAAACATTCGCGAGGCAAAGAAAACTGTTTAATAATTTAATATTATTTGCATAGATTTGAGCTGGCGCGTTGACGTTGCGCAATTAAGCTCGACACGCAGCCAACTAAATCGCCAGCAAACCAAACCAAACCAAACCAAACCAAAGCAGCCCCACACAGCGCACCACTTGAACGGCAAGCGCATAATTTGTTTGTTCTCCTGATGGCCAGACGAAGTTTTTGGCGACAAAACGTTTCACTCGGCACGCACAAGCTGCGTATACGCAACGTGCCACAACAACAACAACAACAACAACAACGAGCGCAGCTTAAAGCCATGCGCTTCAATTCGGTTAACAACTTTTGCCACAAGCATGTAAACCACTTGGGCACACTAACATTATCATAATTATAACATATATAGACAGACAGAAGCGACAGCGAGACAGTCATAGGGACACCTTTTGGTTATCTGGCGGCTGACGCTGGCTCTGGCGCCACTTGAGCAACTTTTCAAAAGTCATTTAAATTATGCGCACAAAAGCGCGAAAATTATGCCACAACGTGAATTCAGGCGCCACTTACAGCCAGCACAAACACACACGAAGACACTCACACACACACACACACACACACACACACACACACACACACAGACAGACACACAAGCGGAAACCACATTTGTCGGCAAAGTTTTGCCTACAGCCGCTTCAGCATTCAGCGAAAATAGTTGAGTGCAAAGCGTGCGCACACTTAAGATAAGCTTCAAGCACAAAACTTTCATCTTACAAATTCGCATAGCAGTCAGCAGCCAGGCAGGCAGCACCCACAGCAAACTGTGATTTCGCCCAACCACCCAGCCACCCACACACTCATACACAGCCAACCACTCAGATGCATTCAACAAATTAATTCTGTCTGTCTGTCTGGCGCACCGTGTCGCCGCTGTCTGTGCATTCGCGCCGCTTTTACAGCTGCAGGAAATATGTTTAATTTCATTTAAATGTAGTAAGTGCAACACTTTGGTTAGCTTTTGCCACGGCTTGCTGCGTCTGCTGCGGGTTTTTTTTGGAGCGGGCAACATATCTCTCTCTCACTCTCTCTATCTTTCTCCCTCTGTGTGCTTTGCTTGATGTTACACATGTATTTGTACAAATGAGCTGTGCTGCATCAAAGGCTGCATTTGGTTTGGTTAATGAGCGCAGCAGCATCAACTTTAGCCCGCGCAAATAAATAAATAAATTTTGGATACTTTTCTTAGCTTTAACGCTTTAAAGCTCGCACTTTATTTCACACATTTTCAATTGAGTTGGGAGCACTTGCAATTGAGTTTTTGAAGTTTTAAGCACTTGAAATTAAATTTAAATTCATTTTCATTGATGTTGCGGCACTTAATTCTTGCTAACAGTGCTAACATCATTATAATCATTCTATAAACCAAATAAACTTGTAGAAATTACTACAACAGCTATGAGAGAATAAAAGAATCAACAAAACTGCCTGCAGCCTGCGGGGATTTGTGAAACTTTTGGTGCATTTTTTAACAGACGCCGCAAATTGCAGCCAAACTTGTCGAGCAGTTAAATTTTTGTTGCCACATGCAGCATGCAGCATGCAGCATCCAGTGGTACTTACATGTATTTTGCATACTATGTTGCCATTGTTGCTATTGTTGTTGCACTTTCGCCCTGTCAACGCCATAGAGTTTGTTGCCTTTATTTGTCGAAACTCATCTGTCAGCTTTACATACTGCTCCCCAGAGAAATTTCATGTTTGTTGCATAAAAATTACATAGCGCATTGTTCGCCAGCAGACTTTGATGGCAAATGACTGCCACACACACTCGCTCACTTAGCACTCGTACTTCAGCTTGTTTAAGTGCGTATCTGTCTGTGTGTGCCTTTGAGTGTGTAGTGAATGTTTCTCTGTTTTTGGCATTTGTTAAAAACCAACGCAGCAGCTGCAAGCTACCGCGGGGACTCATTGATGTGACTGTGACAACAGCCGAGCTGAAACTTTGCTATCATTTCGAAGGGGCTGCTTGGACCAGGAGGCGTGGCAAGGATCTCATTGCAGACATTTTATGTGGTCACTCACTCGAATGCCACAAAACATTTTTGAAGTTGACGAACTTTAATGGTTAAAAAATGACGAAAGTTTATTTTGATTGCGAATGCTATTAACGACAACAATTTCAATATTAGATATATCATTATCGTTGCCTTTATGATTATTATTAAATAACATAAATATTAAAAAACATTCCTACTAGTATTTTCTATTTCATTATCATTAGTACTGTCATCAGTATTAGTAGAACTAGGAATAATATAAATAATACTAGCTCATACTTCTCTCATCCAAGCTCTGACCCGAATAATCACTGTTTAGTTGCTTAAAATGTTGCCTGTCGAAGTTGCTTAAATCAGAGCTCAGGCTCTGCAATTAGGATAGCTACAAGGCAGATTATCTCTGCTTCGCACTTGTAATTTGCAGGCAATCATGCTGAAAGAATAAGACTGAGGTATTTCTTAGAGTCGTTGACAAAGCTGTAATTGCAGCTGCAGCAGCTTCGTTGGCTGTTACCCTGGCAACCTTTTAGCTTATTAATTTTCTCACTTATTAAAGACAACGACTGGCAGTGTTAAGGAAAAACAAGTACAGATGCTGACAACAGTTTCAGAGGTTTAAGGAACTGAAGCACATTGTGCTATGCTTTAACCAGGCCGACGAGCTCTAGGTCTTGACCATCAAGTGAATTATATGGATAGCCTTTGGTGGCTGCTACTCTTGGCCATGTTGCACATTTTGGCCGTCGCGCATATTTGTTTGACTTTATTTTTTAATTTTCACAACTTTTGACAGCTTTGCAGTTGGTCACGTACAGTCACCTCGCCCGTCTGGATGTCGCTTATTGGCTATGCCAGGCATGTTGGTATGTCTGTATTTGCTTGCTTACATATATATGGATACATGTGTGTGTGAGTGCGTGTGTGTTTGTTCGTGTGTTGGCCAGCATCTGTGTTTGACGCACGTGCAGCTCATCCTTTTTGCAGCACCCAACCCCAGTTTCGTTGCCAATTTTAATCAAGTTTTCTCGCCTCTCCAGCTCACCCTCCCTTATGCACTCTCTCTGTCTCTGTTTCTCTCTATTTAATTGTCAATTTGGTCGGCGCGTGTCCTTGCTGGCCTGATAAATTATGTGCCAGCCAAAACAAATACCACAAAGGCATAAAATAAAATGCAATCACAGACACAAACATTCAAACACACTCACGTTAGACAAATCATCTTGGAGCAGCCTTAGACACACGCACACGCACACACACACAACTGCGTAAATGCACTCTGTGTGTGTGTGTGTGTTTGTGTCTGTATTTAACTGGGATTTACAAGTTGAAATATATGCAAACGTTAGCTCGGCTTTTGGACTATTGCGGTGGGCGTTCAGTCAGGCATTCTTATCTCTGCCTTGCAGCCCGGTTCGGTTATCTTTTCCTAATGATTCCATTGTCAAACTCATTGCTCCGGAAATTGTGTACACAATTTAAATATTCAACAGGATATTGCATGAAATATACATAAGTACACTACCAGACAGGCACACACACACACACACACACACATACTGGCCAGAAGACCCTAATGTCCTGAGCTAGTCAACTTGGCCAGTTGACCAGTCAACACTGCGGGCGAGAAAATCTTGTTGTACGCAAATGTCCTTTAGTTTATGTCCCTGTTTGCACACAGCATTTATATTTTTGTGTTTTTTCTAATCTCAGATTGTGTGTCATTGCAAATATGTGCTAGAAATATTTCTCTACCTTGCTTGCCAAAATGATTTACAAATTTGATTTACATCGAATTTAGTTAGTTTGCCAAATTGCTTTAGAAACTCTAAGGAGCTTCTGCCGAGTGAGCCGTCAGAGCTTTAAGATGATGATAAAAAACTTTTCAACAGCAGGATTAAAATGCATAACAAATTATTCACATGTAAATGGTGTTTAATAAAGATGACAGACTTGATCAAACTTTTTCTTGTGTCAGATTTATTTGCTAAATGAATATGAAAGAACGCTTGCAAGTGCTTGTAGAGAAACTAGATTTGAGAATAGAGTTCATGAATTTAAGGAGTGACAGTTAAATAAAGAGAGAGAGTCTAAGCATTGTTAGATACTGCGTACTTCTCCTCTCAACCAATTATTGATGGAACAAGACGAGAGAGGAGTATAGACACGAAGTATATTGATAAGGGAAAAGCGGAGCATAGCTCACAAATAACTGTTGAGCGTTTCACAATGTCAGCAAATTAGTGTCTCTTACTCACGCTCTCAGTAAAACGTCCGAGCAGCAATCGGCTTCAGTTCGGTCGCGATCGGCTTTTGCTTCGCTCTGCTTGTTCTACGAGCGTTCGGCAAAAAGTCTTTTGTATGTGTATTGGTATGCGAGGGTTGTGTTCGTTAAAGACTTCGGTTGCCTTCGTGGATTGAGTATGTGCATGAATCTGCTCACTTACTCATCATTATTGTGCGAGTGTCAATCGTATCGCTCTCTGAACGATGTTCATAAAAAGAGCGTCACACGAATCAACAGAAAATAAAAACGAAATTATTTAAAGTCGCTTGCTCAGAGCGAAAGGGAAGTTGATCTGCCTATACCTATAATTTGTAGACATTTTATTCCCTCCCTCTATCTCCCCCGTCTTACCTGTCACTGTCTCTGCATAGTCACTCTATCATGTAGACTCTCTTATGTTCTTGATCTCCCTCTTATGCTATATTTTGATCATTATCCATATATATCAAAATTTTCCCATCTCCCTCTCTCTCTCTCTCTCCGTCTCCCTCTCTGTCTATATATGCTTTCGCTTTCATGACAGAGGTTATTATTTCATTTCTGTTCTCATGTCTATCACTTTATCCATTCTTTCTCTTGCTCACACATAAGCACTCTCACTTCTTTCTCTCTCGTTCTCTTGTCACTTTTTTTTTATCTCTAATCTTTTATTATTATATTATATTATAAACATTGATTAGCAAAAGAATTGAATTGTCTTAGGCCTGTCACTTGAGAGAAAGTCTGCTTGGTGGCCTACGCACAAAGTCCAGAGAGACTGGACTCTTGTTCCCTTAAGTAGGGCTAGATGTGGGGCGAGGGGACAGCAACCCCATCCCCCAAACGCGTGTCAGTAACAAATGCCATTCATTTCCGATGCCAGGCTGCACGTCGCAGCGCCTCTGTTGAGCTGGGTAACCGAAGGGTGGGGCCGAACCTGGCGAGCCTACGAGCTACGAGTCGCCTACTCTGGGAGCGAGTTGTGTCTTACTCGGCCGCTGTGGCAGCTGTTGTTGTTTATTGTGTTTGGCTGCGGCTCCATTTGTAGCAGTGACTTTGACAAGTTTGCTGTTATAACATTAGTTTGCGTTAATCTTTTACTTGCCATGGTCACAGGGGAGATCAACCCGGAGCGCTGAACAATTGAAACGGGGCATAGATTTGATGGACTTTCGCATCAACTTTTCTAATGCAACTTGAAAACTTTTTGATAGCCCAACAAAAGCGAGGAAGCAGCAAGCAAATCACTTTATGCTGCCAACGCTGCCACAGGATGCCTCGTAAACTTTTACGCGCTCAAAAAATCAGTAGCAGGAGAGTGGAGAATGGGGAGTGGGAAGCTGAGAGCTCAAGGGCAGACTAACGCGACGGGGATTTGGGGTAGTCTTGATTGTTGCGTTTCCATTTCATGGCATTGCTCTGTTACTCTGCTACTACCACTTCCACTGGTGCCGTTGCAGGTTTTGGTTTGTCGCACAAACACTTTGCCCCAAAATAGCTTTTCATTGTCTGTCGCTGCCGCTGCTGCTGCTGCTGCTGTTCGTTGTGGCTCTTAGTTTGTTTAGGTTGCTGAGCAGAGGCATGGGGCACAGACAGCGAACAGGAGGCATACAAATGTCAATAAAATAAATACTGTTGACGCAGCGCGGTTATTTTCCAACACAATCTCCATTACAGCATTTCCATTTTTGTGTGTCTGTCGGTGTGTGTGTGTGTGTGTGTTTGTTAAACACGTCTGCCTCTTGCCCTGAGTAGCTGTATTTGACTTTAAGCGGCGTTAACGGCCACAAAGATAAAGACATGAAGCCAGACAGTGCGCGGGGTGAGTGAATGAAAATACTGTGGCAGCAACTGTGCTGAGTGCTGCCTGCCACTCGCAGATACGTGGCAGCAATTGACGGTCATTGTCATTAAGACGCGCTCAATGAAGATGAGTTTTTCCATTTTTCCCATTTTATTTGGACTTGTACTTTTTTCACGCCTCACTACTCGTTTAGTTCATTTGCCTTATCAAACTCGGCGACAGGACACGTCAGCCCAAGGCAAATGCTGAATCTGTTTCCGCTATGTGTAGCTGAAATATATATAAATTTGTAAGGATTTTAGAAATGATAAAGTTTCAGATGGAAGTCTGAGAAGGGAAAGGCACATTCTTAGCTTTAACTGTTGCTGAACATTTGGCTATATTGAATTTAAACGTATTAGAGAAATATAATTGACAATTGAGAGTGTCTTTTTCTAATTGATTCATAACTCTCATCTCATTGTTATATTAAGAGCATAGTTCAAGATAATTAAATCTTTTCTCAATAACAATCTATCTAAGATTTACCAACTAAAACCTAAACAACTTCTGTATAGACCCTTGATACCTTTGGCCAATTGCCACTTGGCTATAAAGCGCTTAAACCAAGAGCTAAACCACGTACTCGCCCACGTGCCAGGCCACACTGTTGCCCACTTTTGTTGGTTTATCTACTACTTTATTACTGTAAATCCTCAGATAATTTATTTGATTTGTACGCGTGTATGCCACAGCATACCAGCAGACACACATTCACTCTCTTCACACACACACACACACACGCACACGCACAACAACAACAATAGAAGCAACAGCTGCGCTTTTGGGTTGCTAAAGTTTCTGTTTCAGTTTCTGTTGGTTTCTCTGCTTATGTGTGGGTGCTGATTTGTATCTGTAGACTGTAAAGTGTATCGCATTACAATCAGATTAACTTAAAGCCCTCACATGTATGTGGCAGTGCCTACACACACACAGCGAGAGGCTTTTAAATTGAATTTAAAAGTTGTATTGAAACAAAATTGAAAATGAATTTGCCCGCTCGCAGCTCACACAGACTGGAATTCTATTTTAAGTAAATTAGGCAGCGCCCCAGACAGACGTTTGGCCTTTAACTGGGACCCCAGTGTGACTTCAAGGCGTCGCCTAGATCGCATTTTAAATGTCTATAAATATTTATTTACAACACAAAAAAAAAAAAAAACAAAAACAAAGATGAGAAAGAGATAGAGAGAGGGAGAGAGTTGAACAGACCATTGCCGGTATTTGCGGTTAACCAGCCAGACACAAGGACCGTCCCGCCATGGCTCTCACTCTGAACATAAGTGGAAATTTATGGCCGGTCCTTGAGCAAGATATGCAATTGAGTATTCAGACAGACGGGACTCGCATGTGTCCATTTATATTCAAAAGGACATTGGCGCAGCAATTGATGAAGCGAGCATAAAAAAGTGCTGCACAAATGTTGTAAATGCAAAAAGGATACAATTGTCTGGGGTCTGGCGTCTGCATCTGTCTCACTCTCTGACTGTGTGTGTGTGTGTGAGAATGCGTGAGTGTGTGTTTGGCTAATATGATAAATCAATTTTATGCGAAAATCTCAGTGCATAAATTCGTTTAACTAACGCATTTGTCAAGGCCAATGGGAAGTTGGCATTAAGTTGGCAATAAATTCACAAAAAAAAAAAAAAAAAAAAAAAATGCTAAGACACATTTTGGTTACCTAAGCTTGAGCTGACAAATGTTGATAGTGGCAATCAAATCAATCTAATATGTTAGCTTGTCGGGTTGGGTTTGAGCTGGCACACGCTTCAAATAGAATTCATAACTGTCTGTATTAACAGCTTGTTACAATAAAAGCTATAGCTTTGGCCATCCAAAGTGTCCAATAGCCGCACAGTTTGCGACAGTTTTGGGAGCTGCAACAATGCGTATTGGGGAAATCAAATCCAATGATAGCTGCTGCTGCTGCTCGCACAGTGTTCGGTCAGTGTTATTTGATTGTCATTTGCCGCTGGCTATGTGGCTGCGCACGACAATCAGAAAAACCACAGAAATGTCAGGGTACCTTTCTTTCTTCGACAGCAGCAGCAGCAGATTGCACCACATTCCGGCGAAAAGCCGTGGCTGGGATTTGATTTTTCTTTTGTGCAGTTAGCACTGCGACTAATGCCCCAATAGCTGACAGGCTTTATTTCTGTTTGCGTTCCGATGGCTGTTGACCAATTTGTAGACCATCATCAAGTGTGAAATTTCCAATTTCCGTCAATCGAAATCCACGCAAATGGTCTGGAGCCTGACTGCCAGCCAGCAAGCCAGCCATCCACCCAGCCTCCACACGTATGCAATCTGTGGGCTAGGTTACAATTGGTGGGCAGCCTGTCCCCTTAACCCTCTGCCCGAAATGTAAATGCAACGCTCAATGTTGGGTGCTCGTTTTTATTTCATTGCATGTTTGTCCAATACAAATTGTGCAGTTTGTAAAACGATACGATTGTTTAAGCTAAACGCGCGAAAATAAAACTTAAAAAAAAATGAAGCAAATTCCTTGTTAAAATGTGGTTCAGCCTAATAGATTCAACTGAAGTTAAAACTATTTGAACAGCTTAAAAGATTATAGCAGCAAAAACAAATTATAGACATTTCTAGCCTATGAGCCAGTCCCAGTAATTAGCCAAGCATTCCGCGCGAACACCTTGGCTCAGAGCATTTGAAACTTCAAAGCGGCAATGTTTAATTGAATTTAATTAAAAGCCGACAAATTGATTTGGCCAAAAGTTCAGCTCCTCATCTCCACTCACAAAGATCATTAGCCAAAGGTCAAAGTCACTCGCCGTCCCATCGCCCACTCTCTTTCCTTAGCCATCTCAATTAATGGCGTTCGAGCGAAAGTTTAATTGAAGTATTTCGGCGAAAGATATGCGTATCCTATCGACACGGCCTAAGCGACCCATAATTACACCTGTCCAAATTTGCTGTTGTAAGTATTTTTAATGCCTAGACACGACTGTTGTTGCTGTTGTTTGTTGCCTTAATTTCACGACTGATAAAACAGAAAGATTGAGTTTTAGCTGAGTTTGCCATACAGAAAGACAGCCAAAGAGAGCGAGAGAGCTTAATATATTTAAGTGCGCCTTTAAGAGCTTGTTTGCATTTCCAGGAATTTCGCTCTGCTTTAGTTGCTTTCTATAAATTCATTGCGCTGGGTCAGTTCTCTCTGTTGTTGTTCAATCAGTCAATACTTACTCATGGCACATTATATCAGCTGATGATTATATGATGTGCGCCCTTTAAAGCCGCAAAAAAGGGCATTACCAGACATTCAATGGAAATAAAAGAGAATCAAATAAATATCGTTTGGGCATGGGGCTTCCTCGTCTTCGTCTACTACAACTTTTTTTTCCACTGTATTTTGCAGACATTGAACTAAAATAAAAACCATAAATGGACCCCAAGCAACCCTCTGCCAGGCGTAGTCAGGCAATCAAACAGAAAGGCTGCTGCTTTATTTCCAATGTCTATGCGGGTCCCGCTCCCTCTCCCCTCTCTCTCACTCTCTCTCTTCGTGTGTGTGTCAGCAAAATGGCTGCCGGTTAAATTGGCAACACTTTATCAAAAAATATAAAAAGCACTAAAAGTCAAAACGCATGGCAAACGGTTGCCAGGCAAAAAAAATGTATATATATATACATATATACATATTGAAGAATAAAATGGGGTCTGGGCAGCAGTCGGGATCTGGACGAGCACATGACTATATGCGGCTTGCATATAGATTGGCAATAAGGCCAACTTGAATCATCATAAAGCAGCATCGGAAAAAAGGCAAACACACACACACACATATATATATATACACATGGAAAATATGCAAATGTCGCAGGACTTCGCATAATTCCTATGATTTTCCATTTATGAAATGCGGCTAAAGTTGACGAGACAGTTGCAAAGCGAAGTTCAATTTCGTTGCAAGTTCAAAGCACAATTTATGCATGCTAAATGTAAATAAAATATATCAAAGTATGTGTATGTATGTGAATGTGTGTCTATTTGTCAGTGTGTGTAAGTCTACTTTGAGCCTAGTTAACAGTTTCATTAAAAATATGCAAAATAGCCGTCAAACAGCACTCAGCAAAGAAATTCAAATACATTAAAATTTTTCATTACTCATTGACTGAATTTTTTGTTGATTACTTCTTTGGCAAACAATAAAACAACTCAGCGTACCTTAAATGAAAATCTATCTTGAATGACACTTTTATATTACATCATGACTCATTTGTCACAGAATGTAAACAAAATATGAAATTTGTTGAAAGCCTTTGCCTCTTTGCTGATATCTTCTGTATTCAATACTTCAACTACATTTTCCCTTTTTATATCACAGAGTCAGATCAGAGCTGAGTTAAGCAAATCAAGATTCAAATATTTAACATAGCTTGCAAATAACAGTTAATCAACCGATTCCTTACGCTCTGCTCGTGAGATCAAACGAAAAAGCAAATTAGTCTCTCGCTCTCTCTCTCTCGCTCTAAGCAAGCAACTTCGGTGCTTTTCGTTTCTACTCGTTTTCTGTTGAGTGCCACGAGCTGAACTGTTCGTGTGACGCTCGTTTGCCGAACAGCGTTTAGGTAGCGAGCGTCAAGCTCAGAGAAGCGATGCAAGCGTTTGTCTCATTTACAGTCACACACACAGACTCAATTCACTAAGGCAAGTGATCTGTTTAGCGAACTCGCATACATACCAATACACATGCAAAAACCTTTTTACTTCATTTTACTCAGCCGAACAGTCGGGGAACAAGCAGAATGAAACCAAACGAAAGCCGAGCCGATCGCGAACGAAGTCGTTAACGAACTAATACGATCGGTTGCCTCTCTAAGTCATTTCTCAGAGTGGGAATATAAGGCATTTATATATGCAGACAGCACTTAAAATACAGATGAGCACATACCAAAAAGCAAGTTAAACTGAAATGCTCTCTGCTAAATGTATCCAATTACTTAACCTAATAAGCTCTACTACAAATAGGAAGCTGAAAGGAAATAAATGAAGTAGCATTATATATGAAATTATAAATAGGTTTAGTCCCACCTCTCCTGGCTAAAACACATTACTAACAATACTCATATTTCCACAACAAATCCGTTCAATCAACTGTCAATTAACAAACAATTGAAAGCGCGTTTGACTGGAACAAAAACTCCCGCGCACACCCACACACACTCACACATTAATAATTGATTTAATTCAAGCTCCGGTTTATGACACAAAAACAAATCACTGCATATATCAAATTGATTCGTTATACAAACGCCCATTCGGCCATTCGCTGCAATCTAATCGCCGGCTGTGCTAATGACATTTTAATCAGCGTACAAGCACCCGAAAAACATAATTTCAATAAAACAAAAATAAACAAGAGGCAAGGCAATGCGACATGCGGTATGTGGCATGTATGGCCGCTGATATTGTCAGTTGACAGAGCGTAATTAGCTTGAAATAACGAATTATTATGGCCGGACATTGTATGGCTCTATCGAGCGCAGAATAAATACAGCGAAGAGCAAATTAGCTGCAATTGGTTGCAGCTCGTTAAGCGACACTTGAGCAGACTCAGCCCAGCAAACCAATTGAGTGCAGCAGAAAAAATAAATATAAATCAGTGCACAAATTCCATGATGTAAAGCATCTCAATGGCAATTAGCTTTTAGATATGCTCAAGTAGCAACTGCTGCTGCTGCTGCTGCAGCTGCATGCTTCAAGGCAAAATAGTATCACAAAAGATGCCAAATCTCCAGACAATGGGCAAGTACAATGTAAATTATTCAAAAGGTAGCTAAAAATACGAATATTACGCGATGGATGTCATTTACATTGCGGTTTCCTCAGACGGCGTTCTCATCAGAGAACAGACAACAGACAACAGACAGCAGACAGCAGACAGTAGACGGTAGACGGCAGACAGCAGCAAATGCTAGCGCATGGAAATGGAATTGTTTGTCGGGCACAAAAATGCAGCGAACAGGCAAAGAAATGGGGCCGGGCTGCAAAAGTGCTTGGCAAATGCATTAAATTCAGTTTTCGTGCAACTGAGACAACAGTTGAGTAAATTATGGCGACGAGCAGCAGCAGCAGCAGCAGCAGCAGCAGCATCAGTGGCAGGAACAGCAAACCAAGCAGCCAAACAGGCATCTGGTCCTGATGCCGGCAGACGCTGTCCTGTTGAAATTTTTATGAAGTTGGCAGAGCAGCGACCGAGCTGAGCAGAAACAAAATTTGAATTTCGCTGTTGAAAATACTTGAGAGGCAACTTTAAGTGCCACAAACTAGAGTCCAGCAATGTTAACTAACACTTGAGCAAAGGCTTACCTACAGCAGCATAACAAGTGCAGCTCTATTATAATATCTATCTAAGAAGCACCTACTGTTCGCGGTTCTACGGGGCGTATGCTCAGCCGGCAGGCAGCGGCAACGTCAGCGGAAAATGTTGCATACATTTAACATAAATAATGGCCAGCATATTTTAACGACAAGCCATGTCTGAGCAACTTGAGAAGAAAATGCCAGCCAACCAGGCCGTCAGCCAGAGAGTCTGGGAGGCTGGCTTAACTGCAGGTAAACAGACTCCAAATCGAACCGAAAGCCAGCTAAGCCATCTTCAATTTTTAATGAATGCCAAGTTGGAGCATTCCTCAGCCGTTGGCAAACGGCACGCAATAAAAACCGCAGTTTGAGCAGCAAAAATAAAGCCATCAAGCGAAAGCATTAATTGCCAAAGATTCTAATTAATTGCTTCTATAAAATGTTAATTGGTCCACAAAAGAGCGTAATCTTATGATATAACAACAATTTTATTATTAATACTGAAAAGATTTTCATGTTGAACTGTTCACCAATTTATTTGGTTGTTCAAACTGAACTGAAGTGCCGAACAACGAGCGAGGCCATAAACTCGGATTAAATTCCGAACTTTGCCTGTTTCTCGGCTCGCAATTCGTTGAGTTTGGCGAGAGCTTCGAGTATAAGAGACAAATTTGCTACAAAAACTATGCGCTTGCGCTTAAAGTTAGTTAGTAGAGAGAAAAATATGTTTTTAAATTATAATATAAAATAAATCAAATAATAAAAAATTAAAGAATATTTCAACAGGTATGATTTTCATTCTTAAAAAAATATTAATTTTATATATATTTATTTGAAGTTAAGTTGAGTTGCCATATCACATTCTCTAACTTTGACTTTCTATTCACTATATAAAAGTTCTCCATTTCTATGATTGTTTTTGTTCAAGTGACTTCATCGGAAATACAAGTTTTTGTTTGCATTACAAGTTCTCGAAATAAACAAACGAAGCACTTCCTTTGTGCCGCATCTCCAAGGAAAGATGTTGCTGCTGCTCTTGCCGCTGCTCTTACCATTGCCGTTGCCGTTATCGTTGCCGGAAGTGCGCGCTTATACCAAAATTTGTTTTGTCTTACAGAATAAGAATCTTGTTTGCTTTGTGGCCAGATTGAAAAGGCCAACATCAGGCCAAGCAGAACGACAAGGCTGAGCTGTTACTTTAATGGACATTTGCTGTGTACTCGTTTATGATTTGATGCATACATATATACATATCATTTCATATCATATCATATCATATCGTATTGTCGACAAAACACATCATAAAGTGGGCTTTGAATTTATGTATTTTTGGCTAACTTGCTGCATATGCTCATCATCGTTAGATCATTCTCTTTCTCTCTCTCTCTCTCTCTCTTCTGTGTGTTTGTGTTTTCCCTTTTTTATATTTATTGCATCATTCGTTTCTGTAAACTCGCATATTAAGTGGATTGATGTATTAATATTTAAACGGCGATTTGTGGCTTCCATCAGCAGCTGGCTGGCTGGTTGGTTTCCTTCGCTCTCGGGGGGGACAGACATGTGAAACGACTCTGGGGCCATTGGGTAACTGCACTCGACCCTTGACCCTTTGCTGTATATTTATGAGTGCTGGACTCCTGATAATGCTTAATCTGCATATAGGGAAATCGATTTCGGATACATCTCAGCCACATATACTTGTGTTTGACTTGTCTCAATAATAATTACCTCTATAAAAAGTTGCCTTCTTCCCTTCCAGACATTCCTCTCTCTTTGTGTGTCTCTCTTCACTCTATTTCCCTTCTCTCTGGTCGCATTAAAACGCGATGCGCAGTGCCGGCCCTATGCTAACTTTTTGTGGGCGTGCTTTGGCTCATAAATAATACATAAAGGCGTCGGTGCGTAGAATTCCTTTTTTATGATGTCGGCAAGCAGTTGCCTCTGCAGCCTCGCGCGGGCAGCATATTTTGAAAAATGTTTATAAAATAACACGGAAAACGTACAAGTCATAAATAATGCGTTCGAGGGAAAAGGGGAGCAGCTTCTCGAGTGTCGCAGTAATATAAAATTACCACGCGTTTGACATGCAAATATCGGAAAACAAGTTAATGCTGATCCCAACTGGCAATTATAACAAGAGCGACTGAGTGGGGCGTATACTCAATACGTTCTCAACTAAAGCATATTAGATCTTGTAAAACTGACTGTGAATTTATCGATTGCAAATAGTTCTCTGGGGTCATTCACATTGGCGTCGTCAAATAAATTATTTGCAAGTGACAGTTGCACAATTATTAACAATTAATTACGTAACTGACACACAAAGAACTTCTCAATTCGCTTCCTCTCTCTCTCTTCTTACACTAAAATAACTTCAAATTATTAGGGCAACAGACAAAGCTTAAACCAAATGCAACCCACAGAAGTAGGCAGCCAGAAAAGGTCATCAGCACCATCCTCACTGTCTTCACAGCCAGCTGCAGTTGATTATGCAAACTCACACACACTTCTCTATCTGTGTTTATGTGTGTGTGTGTGTGTGTGTGTGTGAGCAGGTGTGTAGGTTGCGCTCTATCCACTTGACTGTGCTTCTCCCTTTCCAGTTGGCAAAGTGCACACACAATCGATTAACATTTAATTGCACCTGCGGCAGCACAAATTTCTGTTTCTCAGATGCACTAATCGAAATAATTGTTTGGGTCTCTTCAGGCTAAACATAGGCCTGCAATATTCCGAGTATTTGTTCAGTGCTCGACTCGTGCTCTTGGCAGCAGCACAGAGCACACAGAGCACACACAGCACTCAGAGTACACATCCAATGCACACACCTAGCTGCTCATAGAGAACTAGTTGTTATGCTCGGTGTTACTTTTAACACCAAACTCGAATGTTCGCTTCTCGCTTTCAATTTGTCACGCCTCCTTTGAGAAGCACTCACAGCAATTGGGAGGGCACTCAATGGTTGAGCGGCCACAGGGCACAGTAGCTGGAATATTTTTCGCATTTGGAGTTTTGTTTTTGGCCTTTGACGACCCCTGTTTATGTTTTGCGTGAATTCACTGCAAACATGAATCCCTTTCCGGCTTCCAGTTCACCAAATAAAAAATAAAAAACTAAACAATTTAACGAAAAGTTTGAAGGCGTTTCGTAGCTGCGGTCGCTCTAAGCGTTATCCGAACATTTCGGCGTCAACAGAAACAACAGAAACGAAAGAGAAAACTTCCGCTTTTCACACGTTTTTCTTGTGCTCGCTGTGGCATCAGAAAAATTCCACAAATGCTGCGCCAAAAATAACATTTGAATACCAAAAAAGGTTTTTGTGCCCCGTCAGACTAACGAGGCAGAGACCAGACATGGGACTCAGATCTAGCTGTATATGGAGACGTCTCTATTTGTAGTTATTTCTGGCGTAGCCAAGGGGATGCGCTGTAAATGAAAACAGATTTGTCTCTTTTTTATTTGAAAGTGCCTAAATGACAATTTGGACGATGTTTCATTCGTTTCATAGGCAAATAGCGAGCACATTGCATTGATTTTTCTAAATGGCGCTGTTTACTCAACGCCAGTCAACAAGCGAATAGGAATCTGAATCGGAATCTGAATCAGAGCTCCACATGTCCACAATGATCAAATTGAAGCACCCTTTGGATATCGCGTTACAGAACATTAATATTTGATTTGACTGTTGCTGTTTGTTTTTAATTTAGTCAAAAGCAAATTTATTTAGATTCTCCCCATATGAAGTAGACGACACCCCAAGTAAATGTCTCCCCCTTCTCTCACTCTATCTCTCTCTCTTTTCTCTGTCTCCTTTTGTCTCCATTTGCATTCTGTGCACTCATGGAAATCGATACTCTGATACTTCCGAGTTGAATTGCACTCGATTGCAACTGTTAGAAATGGAGAGGGTAAGAAAGATACTAAAGGTGAACACATGGCTATGTGAAATGAATTCGCCATTCAGCATTTGAGCAAAATAAAGATTAAAGATTGCTGTAAAGTATTATGGAAATTCATATTGTCATTTAGACAGACGTCTTTAAGCTTGACACAGACTTACTTGAGGCAGCTGCTGGGCAAAGCAAAGCTGTCTTTTTCACTAGGCTCATAACAACGAGTTGCCCTGACCGCCTTGACCCACATTCTCGGCAGTTGGCAGTCGCAAGTTCACAAATTTATTTGCCAAAATATATTTCAAAATAGTTAAATTCCTATTTTTCATCATCTGCCTCAGCCTCAGCCTCAGCCTCAGCTTCAGTGCGGGCAAGGACTTAAGCGCTCACATGAGCAGAGAGCTTTGCTTGGACTTGGAATGTGCCAGCTGTTAATATTTTGACAATGACGCACAAGTCTCGGACAGAGGACAGACACATGGAGAGTGAGAGGGAGACAAACGGACAGATAGACAGTCGGTCTAATGCCAACCAGTTGGACAGACAGTTGGCAAGATGAATGTCGACAGTTGGATGAAAATCCAAATTTCATATTCAGGCCGGGAACTCGAGCCTCAACACAATGTTTAACCCTCTTGGACTAGTAGTTGTTGTTGCTGCTGCTCTGTTATTGCTTATGCTGTTGTTTTTCTGGCACCTTCATTAGTTATTCAAAAATTGTCGAGATCGAGGTCGGAGCACAACTGGAATTATGGCAGAAGTGCTCAGGCTCTCTTAGCCTCGCCTGCAACGCACATGTGAATTGTGCCCGAGGGAGTGGAGTGGATGAGGATGGCTGATGAGGAGCATGAAACATTCGAATGTCCTTTAAGTGGAATTCAGGTTTTTCATTCTAAACAATTTCAATGATATCACATTTATTAAGGTCTTGAGGTGTGAACGAGATGAAAGCTTTAAGGGATAAGGATATTGACTTATAAATATAATCTGCAAATATTTATTAATCATACTTTGCCTTGTCACATTGCTCACCAATTGCTCAGGTAATAGCTATGCAATAACTAAGACTTATCCAAATTAGCTCTGATTGTTGGTCAATCAGCAATTGAATGGATTTGTGGGATCTGCCAGCGTGACCACTCAGCTGTCTTCACGATTCAACTAATTTGACAAGGGTTATCCCCAAGAATAGATAAATGAGTGAATGAATGATTAAACAATTGTTAATGCTTGGATTACTGCTTTTTAAATACTTCAGCTTCAATTGCTTCCTGGCTGTTTGCCTTCGTTGTCGGTGTTCTCGTTGTTGTTGTTGTTGTTGTTGTCATTTCCGCTGAATGTGTTAATGAGTTGTTAAGTTGTTCCAAAGAGACCTCGAGTGGGCGCCAGTCTCATTGTCTGGCGGGTGCCCGACTGCGATAAATGTCAATTGCAGAGCAGACGACAAATCTTCTCCTGGATTTCCGTTGAGCGAGGGCGGACCAGAGTTCAATTATTCTGCTCAGAGGGTCCAAAATGCACTCCAGGCCGAAAGAGAGTGGGGAAAGGGTTGAGCTTCATTTTCATACGAAACACCAGCCGATTCGTGTGGAGGCAGCTGAATATGCAAACAATTGCTGGATTATGGCCACGATTCACTACTCGCTCTCTCAATGGTCATCCACTGGTCGAGGGGCGTCATAAATCGGCGCCTGCTAATGCCAAAATGTGCCCTTCAATTACTGGACTATCGTCTGTCTGCTGTTGGCAGTCATTGGGCTCTTTTCGATGCATCTGATACACTCGGTACTAGTCGAATTCATAGTAAGTAGAGATTATACGTAAACTGAAAAGCATGTTTCTGATATTCTGTGAAAGGAGAGAGAGAGAGAGGGAGAGTGAGAGTGAGAAATGGAGGAAAGGCAGAGAACACTTCGTCTTTCTTGTAACTTTTTTGATTTTCATTGATTTTGAATAAGACAACTGATTTGGTAGATTTGTCTGGCCTTAAGAGGGAAAAGTGATGCCAAAGTAAGCAGACACGCCCACACACAAGTCTGGGAACAACCTTAATCTAAGGTCATTGTATTTGACAGGTTTTTGTTTGACGCAATTGAATAGATTTGATTTCAATGACAGCAGATAGAATAGAATTCCATGAAATATCTTTAAAGCAAATGTTTTTTTGGTACACATGGATATTTCGAAGTATTTAAATAGTTCCCTAATAATTTAAATTCAATAAAATGTCAACAATTGCATGGCTCAACTATTTGCCAATCGAAAACCCAAATCCTCAGGGCAAATACCACAAATTTGCTCTGTTTGGCATGGAATGAAGAAGTTCTAGTTGAAGTCGTGTCCCCAGCGATTAGAGGCAAATGTCAAGACGTCGGGCGAATTGATTTATTACTTGGCAAAAGCCACAGGTGTCCATCAGCTAACCCCAACTCCAACTCCATGTCCTTGTCCTTGTCCACTTGCAGCGCTTGTCAGTTGTCCCCTGTTGACAGACGGTTGTGGTCGGCATCTGCGAAATGCTCGCGCATTTCAAATTTCCACTCTGTTGTCCCTCAACGGCCTCAATGGCCACTAAGTCTAAACTTCGCGTGTCCTTTGTGGTTTCGGGGTTTATTTCTGTTGACAGCGAGCCCACCTGCCAGGGCCACGTCCTCGGCTTTAAGGGGGCGTGAAAAATGATAGCTTCGATAGCGATAAATCTTGGTGGCATTTAAAATCGAATTTTTCGCTGAGTGTTTAGCATAATCAGTAAGTGAGGCGCAGGGTCTGGAGGGCTTTGTACAAGAAATTTCTCACGCTGTTCTGTTGACGCCTCTCTGCTAATTCGAATTTAATGCACGATGCTCAGCATGACAAATATTGCAGGTGTCGTATGAGGCGAGGGGCAGTCGAAAGAGGGACAAGGAGCACGTCTTGTGGGTCTGGCTTACCCGCTGACAGTTTAATTGAATCTAAATCCCGCTGTGTGCCAGACAGGACTGAGCTGAAAACATGTTTTTAATTCCATTGTTTGGCTGCCTGAAATGGTAAACATTGTGATTTACGGCTACAGCAAATCCTGTAATTCAATATCCCAAGCATATTTCGAGACTTTTCTCAGCGCACGGCATTGCTATGAAAATGTTTAAGAAATGTGAAAAAGTGCAAGCTGCACTTGTTCTCAGTCATAAAAATGCATAACAAACTGTTTGGCTACGCATAATTTAAAGTCAAACAATGAAGTCATAGAACTTTGACTTTACAACTCTTGTTTATATGTGGTTAGCTTTTTGTAGTCGCTCGAGGGAAATTTTTAATAAACAAGCACCAGAGTTACATTATGGCATTTATTTATGTATGCAATTGAATTCAATTTTAAATCATAAAAGTTTGATTAATTTATTGACATTAAAGACACATTTGTCTTCTGGCTGTCCGAAATATGTCAAAAGTTTCTTCTCAGATATATTTGCCATGAAATAAATCTAAATTTGGACAAAAGGTTCGACGCACATGTGAAATCAGCGCGTAAAAGATTTATCGCTCAGCAAGTCACATAAAACAGCTGCCCAGACGGGGGAATATAATAAAAAACTGTGTGGTTTATGTGCGATACAATGGTATATGAATGCAAGTAAATAAATAAACAAAGATGTATACATATATCGTGTATATACATATATGCCATTAACTTGTATGCAAAGACTTTAAGGCTATGGATTACGTTCGGCAGACGCTGCGTATGCGCAATATTAATTAATATGCGAACTGCCTGCCGCTGTTGCTTCTTTTGCTGCTTGCGATGCTGCTGAATTATTATTTACCCATGCCAGTGGCTCTGGCCGTATTGTTGCCCAACTCTTTGGCCATTGCAGCGCCTGGCAATTCATTAACAAAATGAATGTTGCTGCACCTGGCAAGCAATTGACGACTTACACTTCTCTCTGACATGCTGTATATGTGTGTAAACAATGCTCTGCCCGTTGTTGTTTACTGATGCATGTGCTCTATATGACTGGCAACAACTTTGCCAGCACTTAAGCATGCACAGCACTCACTGCTTTAATTTCAGACTTAAATCTCGTTTTCTTATCTCGTTTTCAGCTTACCTGCACCTGCCTCATAGTGCTTTATGTACAGGTATTTTACGATTACTCTGGCTCGCAGTAACCAAATACTTCCACTGCCTGGCTGGCTGGCTGTCTCGCTGTCTGGCTGGCTTAATTTCAAAGATTTACGCACTTGGCTGGATTCTAATGATCTTGGGATAAATCAAATTAAGGTTAAGTGCAATCGGACCTGTTTAAAGAGCAGCCCGAGCAATGTTTCGCTTTGTGCGCTCCACTCAAATAACTATGCATTGTGGCAACATGTACTGGCTCAAATACAAGCAAATGTCGATTCGACAACAAAGCAATGCGTTTGCCAATATTGAAATGTAGTTGGCTCCTTTGTTGAGCACGAAATGCGAGCTGGAAAAGCAGCATTTTAATTAACTTGTTGTTAAGACAACATCTGAACCATTCCGATTTATACGTTTACGTTGCTGCCAATATACAGACTAGCCGATACTCTGCTAGATAAGTTTACAGTCATATTTTATTGACCCACATGTCAAAGCTTTCATCTTGTTAATATTTTGCTTGGCAAGTTGTAAAAGTTTCAAACCTGCCAAACTCATTACATAAATTGTCACTAACACTTTTGACTTTCAATTTCGAAACTGTAAATAAAGCAAGTGGAAACTTGCAAAAAGTTTATAAAGCCAGTCAAGCAGCTTAGCACAGAGCTCAGACACAGATGTGCAACAGACTTCATATGTTACTTCCTTGTACAAACACTCACACACATACACACATATACACACTCTTACTTACTCAGTTATCCATATCCATGTGCACACATAACTCATCATATGGCAGAGACGCATGCAAAGTCATTACTCAAGCAAAAAGTCGTTAAGAGTGAAAGAAATCAATTCAACAGTGAAGGTTAAGTGAAAAACTTTTGCCATTAAAACTGACAAGGTGTGAGAGAGAGAGCGAGAGAGCGAGAGAGAGCTGAGATGCGACGACTGTGTGCGCTAAAGTAAGCTGCCTGTCTAATGGCTGTCAGCAGCGTAGGCAGGTGAGAAATGTGCCTCGGGTCAATAGACTATGGCAGCAAAGGAGTAACTGAAGCACACGAATTCAGACTAAGCACATAAATCACATTTGTTGCATACTTTGGCCAACTTTATGCAGACCAAGGTGTATACTTAACACAATTTTCAGTTAAATTTCTTCAAAAACAATTGTCTGCAAGTAGAAAGCCCTTGAGCGGAGTCTAATGTAAGTCTTAACGCGTGTAACCCAATTTCTTTGCCAACTTTGCGACTGCAGTCGGTTGTCGGAAGAATATGTAAACGATATGGCGACACCGCAGGACATTCACTCGAATAGCACACATATTTCATGAGCAAGTATTTCATTTTGAACATCGTTATATAAATCCCTTTGTGGCATGAAATGTGCATGCCACAGTTAATTAAATGAGAATTTCCTGCCAGCATAGCATTAAGTCCTAGGCGAAGTGTAGGAAATAATTCATAAGCTTAAACAATAAATATTTAGTTAAATTAAATAGTATGTCTTTTCAATACTATTAATATTAATATTAAATTGAATTCGTAATATCTAAACAAATGCATATTTGCAGCTACTTAAAGGAAGCGTATATGTTGCTCACATTATTTTTTTTATTTTCATTAAAAATTTCTCTTTTACGTTTATAAATAGCATTTCAGAATTTATTGTGCTTACTTATTTGCTCTCAACGACCATTAAATATGATTTAAAGTGCACTCAAATGGACTTTAATAAAAGCACAAATAACAACAATTAAGACTTGTTCAGGCAAGCAAAGCGCTGACTTGCAGTTACCCTGTAAAAGTTGAATTATTTTCATTAATTTCAGCAAAGGTGAATTCAGAGCTTTTCATTAGAAAATATATGCAACGCTCACTCTGCCTCTCTCAGCTTTTTCTGCATCATTTACTAATTATTACAGAGTATCACAAAAAAAATGGTAGAAATTATGTCAAAGCAGGACAAGCTTTTAAATCGATTGCATTTATCGATTTTTACGCTTAATGCCAGTGTAAACATTATTTGAAAGCAAGTCCAATTTGTTGCAGTTGGCAAGTTAGAGTGAAGTGCGGGCATTGCTTAAAGCAAAGGACATGGTCGGCCAACTGACTGCTATCTGGCCAAGCAGCGGAAAATCCTTGCACTTGCCAGCTAGCGGAAGCCCGCAACAACAGCAACAACAACAAAGGGCAAGTCATCAATAACAGAGGCAACAACCGGTAGCAGGAACTTTAAACAGAGTACAAACAACGTACAGTCAGCTAGTCAGACGGCCGCCAGGCAGACAGACCAGCCCAGCCAGTCCGTCTCCCCACGTACTTATCAGATTAAGATAGAAACACATGATCAGAAGCCAACGGCACCAGCCCCAGCACCAGCTTCTAAATTTGTGGTTGCAGCGAGCAGGAGCTGGTGGCACATCCGCTGTTTGCCCGCCGTTGTTTACGGCAGTTGCGCACACTAAATGGCCCTGCGGTCGACTGCCTCGTCTCGTCCCGACCCTCCACTTTAGACGTGGACGGTCTGATGCGTTTTGCGGCTGCCTAATGAACGGCGACATTAAATAAAATGTCGGTCAATTGTCGTTGCGGCTTATCAGCGCCAGACAAGACGCCGCATCCGTGGCGTACATCTGACAAGTTGCGTGGGGTAATTGATTTTAAAAATGGCAACATTTCAGGTTTTCACTTTCTTTTTGAAGCTGTCGCCTGATGCACTTGCCCCATTTGCAGCAATCAATAAAGTGCAAATATGGTTAGTCTAATGCACATCGCGTGACACTCTATGGAATGCTTTACGGCTGCGGCAACTTCCCATAAATATCAGCAAAGTACTGCAATTGACTCGCAGATAGACAGACAGACAGACAGACAGACGCAGCGACAACAGTGGAATGTGCATGCTGTATTGGAAAATAATTCAAAGCGACGCGCACATTAAATATTAACACTTTAATCTAGTCGATGGCAGTCGCTGTGTGTGCGCGTGTGTGCAGCTTAACAGCTCTAAAAATATAATAAAAAAAACAGCAACATGAGTATATACAATATAGACTGACAGACTTTTGTGCTGTACTCCCCAATGCCCCGCTGCCGCGTATCGCTCCTCAGAAGCCGCGTCGTGCGCCGCATGTTAAACAGTTTTGCAGTGCGCACAAAACTTGGCAATTGAAAAGTAAAACAAGCTAAGACATAAAACTTGCCAGCAAAATGTCGAGCCGTAGAGCTATGCCCGCACAGCACGCAAAGCCTTAGACTATAAATTCTCATGCCAAGCCAACACACACACACACACACACACACACACAGACACAAACACACACAAAGACTCAGACACACTCCCGCACAAAATAATTATACAGCTAAAAAGCGTGAGGCCAGCCCGCGACCACAAATAAAATCAACATGAAACGCCTCCCGAACTTTGCAAAATATGAGTCATTAATATTCACGCCCACGTTAAAAGCACATAAATAGGCGTGGCACACCAAGCTGACCCGGAACACAGAAAGCTAGCCACCGCGGTAGCCGGTGAAAGGTGCAGCGCATTGTGTTCCACATCCGGACACCGTCTAAAATTATACCACAAAATATGACTCCCAACTCCCAACTAAATCAGCCAAAAGCAATGAGACAGCAGAGCAAGTGCTGCAATTTGACACGCCCACAGCAATTGCAGTGCAAAGTGGGCGAAGCATCAGCATAATTGAATAAGTTTGTACAAAATACAAAATACTACAACTGCTGTCTTTGCCCGCTGCCCCTTTGGATAGTGTTTGACTTTGATTTATTTACATAAATATGCAAAAATTGATGAAATGAGAAAAAGTTAACAGAATACAAAAGGAAAGTAAAAATATCTTAACAGATTAAGTTCCCAGTCAAATAGCCCAGACTTGGCGCCCGGATACTGCAACCGAAAGACCTTTTAATGTAATTAATTATGATTAATTGTAATAAACTAGGAAATAACTATTAGTCGGCTGAAACTTCACGCTCTCTTCACAAGATCAACCGAAAATATCATTGCAATCGCTCAGAGCAAGCGACTTCGGTTCTATTCGTTTCTGTTCGTTTTCTATTGAGCGCCTTCGTGTGACGCTCTTTTCCCTCTTTTCGCACTGCTCACAAACTCAACAGAAAATATCATTGCAATCGCTCTGAGCAAGCGACTTCGGTTCTATTCGTTTCTGTTCGTTTTCTGTTGTGCACGTTGAATTGAGCTGTTCGTGTGACGCTCTTTTCACACTGCGCACAAACTCAACCGAAAATATCATTGCAATCGCTCTGAGCAAGCGACTTCGGTTCTATTCGTTTCTGTTCGTTTTCTGTTGTGCACGTTGAATTGAGCTGTTCGTGTGACGCTCTTTTCACACTGCGCACAAACTCAACCGAAAATATCATTGCAATCGCTCTGAGCAAGCGACTTCGGCTCTATTCGTTTCTGTTCGTTTTCTGTTGTGCATCCTGAGTTGAGCTGTTCCCACTCTCGTATGCTGTTGATGTGTTATGCGAAGCAAACCCTCGCATATACACCAATACATACACGAAAAGACGAGAGTAGCATGCGAGCCGATCACAAATGAACGCGATAAAGCACGAATGCAATCGGTTGCTCTCTGAGTCTTTTCTGAGAGTGTAAGCAAAACATAGACATTGCGAATAATAAATAAAATATATAATTTAATTTAAAGTACATTTTTATTTCAGTTAAAATATGTTTGTACATATTTTGCATGCTATATAGCTAAAAGTTTCATGGCTTGAATTATTCGAGCTTAACGTATAGCGTTTATCTTCGTTTAACTGACCCAAGGCCATAAATTTACAAGCGCCGGCCACAAGAAGCGGCAGCTAGGCAGAGCTTAAAAAGATTTGAAGCCAGTGCAAATGGTCGACAGTAACTCAAGTGTTGTGTGTTTGTGACACACTTTTCCAACACAAACACACACACACACACACACACATCCACATTTCATAGATTGTGCAATAAAATTTACATTGCTCTGCGGTCAGTTGGCAAATAAAACAACATTTTCGCATATTTAATGGTTGATCACTGGACGCTACTACTTCACACACTTCAAGCGCCATTCAAATATTAAATATTTACCACACTTGCCCGCATTTGAATTCATATTCAAATAACACTCACTTTTCCATGCAAAATAACTAACAGCAGCTGTTCATAGCTGTGCTAATGTGTGGGTAAGCTATCTGCCCCTCTCTCTCCCTTTCTCTCTCTCTCTCTCTTTCCCTTTCTGTGTGTTTTGTCATGCATATCCAATATGGATTATGTTATACTGAGATTTGCCATTGATTAAATTGCTTTTTGTTTGGTAATACAACTGTTTGATGGATTCACAAATTTTAAGCTTCAATTTTCACATTAGCGTAATTGAAACCTCATCAAATCACTTCCAATCACATCATTTGCTAATTGACAAACATTTTTCTAGCTTGATGAATTATAGATAATAAATATATAACCCAACTGAATGTTCATTAATGGCTCCCATTTTCCAGAAGTACTTTATATAGATATAACTGTATAGAGAATACCCTGTAAAAGAAGACTTTTGCCTACCATTTGCCTACATCCGTACTTATATCGATGCATGCTTTAGATATTGATATCTTCTCTATATTTATTTCTCTTCAAACACTTTGCAATTTGTCTTTGGGGAATATCTAGCTAAGTGCTTTGAAACCTATTTTGACGTTTTACAAATTCTCTCTCTGACAACAATCAAATCCCACAACATGGTATGACTATGTGTGTGTGTTAAGTGAAACACAAATTAGTTAACCATAGCTTTGGCTCTCGAAAAATACCAACACAGCACAATGGCTTTCACAAATCTAAGCCGCAGTTGATTTTGTTTGCTTAGCTCAATGAGATGGCGATATTTTGGCGTGCAAATATTTTCACAGCTAAACTGAATGTGTTGGGGTGGCAACAGCGAGCCGTATCATATTACACATACATTCTTTCCACTACCCATTCTCATTCTCATTCTCATTGTTGTTGTTGTTGTTGTTTCCGAAACGTCAATTGGCGGCGTCGACAACAGCAAAAAATATGCCACAAAAATGCGAAGCGGATGTGAGTTATGTGTAGGAAGCAGCCAAATCGAATCGTTTCCCACACACAGTCAGGCTGCTACTGTTCATGTATGTGTGTGTGTGTGCGCTGAAATGACAACAACAAATAACACAAATAAACACGATTAGAGTGAAATTGTTTGGCAATAATGTTAACTTAATGCGTTATATTTGTCGCACTTCAGCCCGATAAACACGCACTCAATTGTGCCCCAAGCGGGAGAGGCAAAAGATTTGTATTACTTATTGCTAACACAAGTGGTAAACATGTTCAATTGTCTTGTGTTTTTTTTTTATTGAGCAAGCATGTTAACTTTACTTTAACTGTGCCGGATCAACAAGTTGTGCTGTATCTTTTAGCCACTTAATAGATAAACCCGCTAATGAGCTCACAAACAGCGCCCAAGTTCTTGTGCGCTCTTGTGGCAAGGCACACACACACACTGAGAGAGAGAGGGAAAGAGAGAGTGAGAGAGGCAGCAACACAGCACGCCTAAAGGAATTGGTTTTTATGAGGGTTAAGCAATGTTGACTGGCAGCGCGAAAGCCAAATTTAATTAGTTTGTTTTTATGAGCTCGATTACGGAGCTTGGGCTGCAAATCTGTAAATCTGTTCCAGATTTTGGCAATCATTTGGCAGCTTAGCAATCGTGACGCATACGCACTCAAGTGCTTGGACTTTGCGTTACGGCATAACTTTATAATTTCATCAAATTCACATTCCAAATTGCGTGCATAATTTTATTATTTTGAAAGCACTTGAACGAACTTTATCTAAACATGCAGACACTCGACACGACTATCCCTCTCCCTTTATCTCTCTCTCTCTCTCTCTCTCTCTCAGCATCTCTCGCCGGCACCCTTGTAGAATTTTGAGGCTTTGGCCAAAAACTTGTTTCAAACAGCAATTAAAATAAATTACATTTTGCGATTTTAATTGCGTCTAATTGCAGGTAAAAGCCAGCAAATAAGTTCGCATACAAAAGTTCACAATTTTCAGACGCGCTGCTGTGCGATGCGATGCGATGCGTTGCGATGTTATTTTCGGTGGGCGTGGCTGGGCAAATTAATTTTGTCAGTTGTCAGTTATGAGTAGAGTACAAAAACTTTTGACAGCACTCAAAATGGACATGCACACGAAATGATAATACAAATGGACAATAAATGTACGCGCTGCGTATACGTAATTTTCATCGTGCAACTTTTATGAGTGACAATTTGAACAGTTTTTCTGCAATTTGCGTTGATTGCAGTTGAGTCGATCATGTGTGTGTGAGTGTGTGTAGAAACTATAAAAAAAAAACATTATTGAAACTGCAATTGTTATGCAATGATTGCTGAGCAGAATATTAAAAAAAAAAAAAAAAAACACACACACATAAAATTAAAAATTACGAAAGAAATATTTAAAAAAAAAAAAAAAAAGAGAATACATTTTGAGATTATTTTAAATTTTAATTTAAATCAACTTAAATTGAGGCCAAACATCTTTAATTTTATTTGTTTAGCTGCCTCGCTTATTAAATAAATTTCACACAAATTAAGCATGTTTGCTACTTGTCGCTTATTTGCTTAGGCAAATTGAATTTTCACGGTCTGACATGTTCGTTGAATTTGAAAACATTTGCGAGAGTCGTGGCTGTGGCACGTAAACTGATACATGTCATGAAATATTCAAATGTTAGCAAGAATTTCTCACATTTTACTTTAGGCTCAGTGCAGCTCAAGTCAAATTCAAGTCTCATTGAAATGTTGATAGATTCTGTTTTTCTTAAAGGCAATCAGCTTGCAGAGTCAGCTAATTGGGAACAATTTAGAGAAACTCTATACAAGTCTTTTAATATTCCACGGACATCTTTATATCTCGCAGCTGCAATAAGATTAATTGTAAACTGAGTTAAAGCTATTCTTTAGCTCTGCTAAAAGACTTAATCAAAGCATTTCTCTTTCGTGAACTATTTCCAGCACTTTTACACAAGCCAGCAAAAAGCAAACGGCAACTGTCTGAAAAATGATAATTCCATTTCCATTTTGCCACTATTATGTTTGGACATTTGCAAAGCAATCCTCCACAGGATAAACGATTTGCAATCACCTGAGTAAGTGCCGGCACATAAACCAAGCCATTGAATTGTCTCTACACATACCGAATGCCCAGCTAAATGGCCGTCCATTCGCTCGCTGGCGTCCGGTTTGAGATATTTTCCAGCATTTGTATGCTCCACTTGAGGGCGCCGCGAGTCTGTATGCCCATTATAAACTCTGAGCGCAATCGGAAAACAATGGAAACGCTGCAGCGTTGAGTATCTATTGAATTGCTCATACGCCCCGACAGTGTGTGCCAGAGTTAAACGCTGCCAGCTACAGCGCTCCACAACTGCAGCACCATTGAATGAATTATAAATTGAAGTAAATATATTTTGCGGTTGGGATTACCTCGGGCCGAGAGCTATGGCAAATTTTCGATTGCTCGCTTAGTCACGTTTCGCTTTGCACAGAAATAAGTTGAGCATCAATGGTAAAATAGGATTTCATACCTGAGACGATAGTTGTATCATTAATATATATATATATATATATATATACAGTTAAGTTTTAGCTTTGGTCGACTTTTACATATTGAATTTGAGCTTTAAGTTAAAGTTGTAAAACAATTATGAGGGCTTATTGTAATGCCTCAGTCTCAAAACGTAATGCATTCCACTTGCAGTTGCTGAAGCCAACTTTATGGCTTATTTTTTTATGATCAAAATGAAAAAAAAAAAAAAATAGTGTCTTACTTTTGTTGGCTATTGTGTGGCGCTGACTCGGATGCTGCTGCTGTTATCCTTTGGCCGCTTGCTCATCATGTTTTCCAGTGCCATGAACAAAACTGCGCGGCACTAAAAACAAAACGCAAAAATATGCAGCGGAAAAAACACTTAAATTTACATAATTTCCGCTTCACGTACGACTCCAGCTATTCCCCCCCTCACAGTTCTGCAGCTTTGAGCGAGCACTGTGAAAGGCCGCTAGCGGAAGGCTGCTATCATTGCATTTAGCTTTTAAAGTGCTGCATGTGGCAGGTGCTAGTATTTGAAAAAAAAAAGAATTTCAATGACTGCCCTTTGGCCTGCATATTAACAGGTGACTAAAGACCAGTGGATAGTTAGCAGCTGTTGCACGCCCGCTGCCACATTGCGTATACGCAATGTGCCACTGGCTAGAGCTAAACTGAGCTGCTTTGGCAAATATTTACAAATGTGTCAAGTGCAATGCAAACTCTACAGGCTCTAACTGTACTTGAACAGTAAAAAAAAAGCACAACAACTTTATGGAGCAGCACGAGCCGTAGTCAAGAGTGGAGAGGACATTGGCGCGCTGGCGACATTTGCATGCAAATGCTGCAGCCTGCAAGTGGCAGGCAATGGGCCAGGCCAACTGACAGCTATATCAAACAGCGACCAGAGTCGTGCGCCCCGGCGGGCTGTCTAATGAACTTGTTTGGTAGCTAATGAGATAAGCATGCAAATTGTGGGCGTGGGCGGGGGCGTGGGCGGAGGCGGGGGCGTGGAATAAAAATGAAAAGGACGAGCTGGCAGCGCAGGGCGACTCAATTAACTCACAGTTCCGAGCACCGGAAATTGAGAATGTTTCTTTCTTTTTTTCCCATTTTTTTCGTTCCTTTTTTTTTTGCTCTCTGTTGTTTTGAAAGGGTAAACCAGCTGATTAGCTAAATTATAAAGGGGTCCCTTAATAGCTTGTCTATGACAGATCATTTGCAGCGCAGAGCAAAGCAGAGCTTGATACGAATTAAATTCTTAAAGCAGACGCAGCTATGCCATTTATTTATCACTCTGTGCATTTAAAGAGTTGGCGATGCCTGCTAAAATTTTACAATTCAAAATAATGTACTTTCGCTCTTAGCTAAACAACAATTCGCATGCATGGAAACTTTTCACGACTTTTGACTCAATTTTCTGCATAGTTTCAGTTCAGTTCAGTTTAGGCAAAAACTTTTATTATATCTGTATTATCCATGCCATAGTTTTTTGACTGTGCAAAAGTTTTCTACTTTTGTTGTTCACAGCATGCAGATAAATAAACTAATTTTTAGATGAACTTATCTTACAGGCAATTAATTGAACTGCATTTATGACATTTTACCATCAACATAATCAGCAGCAAACGTAACTTAAGTTGAATCTCTGCAGACCCATTCAGTCTCTGCTTTTTCATTTCATATGACAATTTGGAGTTAAGCACGCATTTAAAGCTGATTTTCATGGCATGTTCATAGCCCATAAGCAGCGCTACCCATTAATACATAAGTGAAAACGTAATTAAGCACATTTGTTGACAGCTCAGAGATTAAATTATAAACCCGAGTGCCACAAAATCTAACCTCATGTGCTTCAAGTTTTATGACGTGTTGTTTTTAATTGCTGGAGTCATGCAACAAATACGAAAGTGGATGTAAGTATCGTGGCTTAAAGTCAATGTTGGCTTTAAGCAAATTCTTTGCTCTGCAACATTTTGTCGCACTATGTGGCGAAAGGAAAGCTAGCATTCGAATTGTATAACAAAGTGGCCGACAACATTGCGTATGGGTAATCTTACACTCGTTTCCCTTCGCACATAAACATGTAAACACATTTCGTTATTTCTTTCAACATTTGCCGGCTACGTTTTTCTTTTTTTATGACAAGCAAATGCATGCAAATCTCGAATTTTACAAACGATAAACGCCTTGAGGCAAGCTGCCGCCTTGGGAAGAACCGAAGATAGATTCTATACCAAGGCAGAGACGCCCATTGCCACATGGCACATACAATTTATGCCACTTGCTCAAGGTCTGCGCATCTCTCTGTGTGTGTGTGTGTGAGCGGCGCAAATCCTGCTAATGCTCAACTGCGTACGTACACGTATTTTATGCCCATTTCTCTTCTATGCCAGAGTAACTTCGTTTTTCCATATACAAATCAAATTTAAAGTAAACAGTGTAGCATGAGAGCATCTCTGCCTTTAAAATCGGATATATACATATGCTTTTATTTGAGCAACTTTTCCTTGCATACTTAATTATCATCAAATTTTCCATCATGTGAAAAGTTTTCGGACTTTAGTTTGATATCATTTGCCATTTATTTCAGTTAAGACTTGGGCGTGTTAACCCATTTGGGACCATACAATTAGCGACTTAAAAAATTGTTCTTGGCCAGCTGTTTGCAAATATGTGAACTCATTTAGTACCTAATATACCACTAATGCCCAAACCACAAGCATTTTGGTAACCCAAGCCTTAAGCTTTCCCAACTGTCTTGCTGTCTCCTTTCGCTTCGCATTCTGTACGAATTCAGGATATATTACGTTATTCAACACAGTGAGCGACACGAGTTGCCGCAGTGAAACATCTGTTGTCCTTCAAGCAGCTATGTGTCTTGGTGTTTAGCTGTTGTTGTTGCTGCTGCTGTTGCCTGCTGCTTGCAAAAAGGATAAGAAACATGGGCCCCCGGGGGTTAGCCCCAGCAACAGCTGCATTTGAAATGAAAAGCATTTGTTTCAGACACAACTCGTCTTCGCCTTGTTTATTCGTACATTTGTGCTGCTGCTGCTGCTGCTGCTGCTGGAGCAGTCCATTGAGATAGCTCGCTCCAATGCGCTTCACTCATTATGTTGATTATCCCTAGCGGCCAGCTCAAGGATTCGTCAAAAACTAAGAATAAAATATGAATTGAAATAAATGCGCTTACCGCTCGCTATGCCTCGCCATCCCGTTGCCGACATATTTTTCAGTCTCAAATTTCATTAGAATCGTTATAAATTCTCTTGCAGAAAAAAAAATAAGAGAAAGAATGGAAGAAAACCGCAACATTAACCCTTCTTTGCGGTGGCTTCACCCAAGCTGTATATAATTTTTTTTTTTATGCTATCCTATGCTCTGCTATGCCGTGACCTTACTGTCGTTCACTAAAATTTATGGGCTACTCTTTTGGGGTACATCTAATGCAATTCCATATGTCTGGCATTTCCATTACTATCGCATATTGTCAAAGCGACGGCAAACCTTCGACTCGGGCAATTGATGAGCCAAAAAGCCAACGAGCATGAAATGAAGCCAACTCCGGAACTTCCCTCTATCTGTGGCTAATGTGATAAATCAATTTTATGTGAAAATCACAGAGCATAAATTTATTTAACTAGCACATAAGTCATGCGGTCCGGGGCTCGGACTGGGCGAGAGACAAATAGTTAACTATTTTGGCTCTGACTCTTAAAGCCACAACAATTGTAATTCACTAACTGAAATCTCATCTCAGATGTGACCGTAGTGGCAGTAGCAGTAGCTGATTTGTCTCACACATTGGCCAACAAATGGAGCAGATAGTCAAACGTTTTGGGTCATGTGACATTCACGTCGTGCCCTTTATGACAGCATAACACAGGCGCTTTGGTGTATGGACACTAGGGAAATCAAAGGACATGCGGCCGCCAATCAGTTGACCTATCCGGCAAATCTAGCCACACTGCGGCTCAAGTTGCCCAAAACCCGATTAAGCCACAAAGGGAGACAGATAAACCAGCTTGGCAGCCAACACACGCGTTGCCAACTGCCCATAACGCATCTTGTGACAATTTGCGAAGTGAAATGCGAGACTAATTGTCTGGGAAACTAAGTTAAGGTAAGAAAGAAAGCAAAGAAAAACATACAACATTAAACATAAACTTAATTTATGCTAATATTCTTGATTGAATTTCACAAACAATTTCTAGCTGCTATTAAAACATTTTCTATTCTGTTGGCTAACGTTGAAATCGCATTAAAAATTCATTTGGATTTTTCACCTTTTATCTCTGTATGCACAATGAACAAAATTAAAATAATCCGCGGCCAAGTGACTGTGAAGCGGGTATTTGATAATTTTATTTTTCTATTTTCATTTTTTATTTTTTTTTTTTCTTTGTTCGTAGTCCTGTTTCCGGCTCTAGTTGGTGTGGCGGCGGCTTCATTTGAATAACTGAATTGTTTAAGTGAGCGCCGTGTGACGAATGGACTTGGACGTAGCTGCTCAGGTTCACTTGGCATTTATCTGCTCGAGTTGGAATGTGCGCAGACTTTTAATTAAATTTAATTACAAATGCCAACAGTGAGATGCCGTCCAAGTTGACTTTGATAAAGCCATTTGCAGTAATTTGCATATTTGAGGCGTATTTCAAAGTTGGAGGTTTCAATTGACATGTCGCCAGCTTGGGCTGCAGAAATCCTAAGTTAACTGCAGCAGGCCAAGGCCAACGCCTATCATCTCTTGAAGCTGCTGCATTTCGATGTAACATTTGTAAAATATTACTGCATACTTTGCGGCGCCCACTCAAAGAGATACGCGATGCGACCTTTATATTGTAGCATGTGTCGCACTCCAGTCACGTTTGCCAACTGCCAGAAGCTTCAGCAAATGTTAAGCTCAAGATTTATTGAGCTACTTAAGTTGCCGTTGATGATGCTCTTTCTTGCCGTACGTAAGGCTACTCGTAACAGATTCCAGCCACTCACAGACGCCCACGCGTTGCTCATACGTCTCGGCGAATATTTTATAGGAATTAAAGATATCGCAACAACGCATAATGCTATCATAATTTCTAGCAAACAAACCCAAATAGAAATATCTTCAAAAACTTACACACTCCTTCTTGAGAGCAGACCTTAGCAAGCAAGCAAGCTTCCCATAAATAATACATGAGCATAAAGTATATACATGCATATATTTTTATGTTGCATATTAAAAGCACAACAAAAGTTGAAAACATGAAACACACAAAACGTACAAGCCATAAATAATGTGTTCGAAACGAAACGAAACAAAATAAAACTGCTGCGTGCTAAAATGTTTTAAAATGTGCTCAAGGTATGCCTCGATCGAGTTCCTTAAGCACAGCTCAACATTATGGTCGACATGTGCACCCGCTGCTCCCGTCGAAGGTCATATAAATGTGTCTAATGCGTTTGATATGCAAATAAAAGTCAAGCGCTTATCATTTTGATGACCTGGCTCAATGTTAAATGTTGCCGAACACACGGCGTAAGCGCAATACCAAACACATGTTACCAACATTTTATGTCCAGCTATAAGCGCGCAGTGGAAGTCTACTTTCTCTACTACTACTATATACAATTGAATTGAACTGTGTTGCAAAGTGTCCAGCTAAAATATGTTGCATATACCATGGCCTGCCCTCCAGCTCAAATTTGAATTGTCAAATATATAACGAGGTTTTTTCGCCTGCTGCCTGCTGCCCGCTGCCCACTGTTAGAGCTGCTCCAATCGCTGAATCCATCTCTGAGTTCGTTGGCCCGTTGTCTCGTTGCGCTGACATAAACTGCATTGAAATGTCATAAAAATTGAAACACGTTTCTCTCCCTCTCTCTCTCTCTCTCTCTCTCTCTGTATCTCTCTCTCTCTCTCTCTGTCTCTCTCTCTGTCTGCCAGTTGCCCGTTTGCCATCTGTAGCCAGGATTGGATTCGTTCTACTGCGTTCGGTATGCTGTGTCCTGCTCCTGGTTGACTTTGAATGGCAGTTGGCTTGCACTGTCGCATAATGTTGCTGTTGCAGTTGTTGTTGTTGTCGGTTTTGGGCTGCTGCTTTGCATACAAATAACGGTAATCTTTAGCTCGCCCCGTCAGTTGGCCCCAGTCGCCGTTCGCTGGTCCGCTTTCCTGCTGCGCTCGGCATTTGCCCCATTTCGCTGATGTTGCGCTTTTGCACTTTACACGTGGCCACTGGGCAATCGCAAATGGGCGTGGCTCCAAAACATGTGTGGGCGTTAGCTGAATGCTGTATGCTGTATGGGCTGAGGTTAGTTGCGAGGCTATTATGAAAATTTATTGTTTTACGTGCGAATAATTCTGGGCATTTTTGAATAGGTTTTGAGCCGAGCCGAATTAGTTGGCATTGGCGTGCAGATAGAGCTCTTTAATCCGCTGTCAGAGAATGCAGCTGCGTCTTTAACAAAGCGCCCCTGACATATGCACAATAATTTTCAATTAATTATATAAGCTGCACACAAATCGCATACCTCATAGCCCATCCCAAGCACCCACGACCATCAGTTGCAGGAGACAGCTACAGCAACAATATTGGATAGCATTTGAGTGCATTAGACCAGACACAGACAGGCTTTCGGCACTTGATTGTATGGGTGTTGGCTGACCAATCGATTTACATTTAATTGTGGCATCAACTATTCAATTCTGTGTTTGAAATTATTGTTCGACTGCATTGCTTTATTGTGCTGATGTCCTTGCATCTGTTTTACAGACTGCACAATGATAATGGCCATGTCATATAACACACTCCACACTCGGCTGTGCGAGTAGAGTATGTATTTATTAGTTAAACCCCTTTACGGCAGCAGCTTCATTGCAGCTTGTCCTTTGTTAACAAATGACAATGCAAATACACCGAGTGTTGTTTGGCTCGACTCGACGTATTATACAGTGATTACCATGGGGGCGTATACGTGTTAAATGCGTATGACAAATATTTTAGCTTCAACAATATTTGCACAACGCCACTGCCTCTCGCACTCTCTCACTCTCTCTCTCTCTATCTGACACTCTCATTCTCTCTGTCTCTCTCTCTCTCTGTGTGTGTCACAGTCTATGCTAACTTTTATATGTACGTGACAGTAAGAGCAACGTAATCGTAGCATTATAACAAACAGATTTCAGATTTCAGTTTATTTGAGTTGAGTTGAGTTTTTCGCTTTTGTTTTACATTTGCTATTCCCATTGGTCAGAGTTGTTGTTGCTGCTGCTGTTTTGTTGCTACAGCGGCCGCCTTTTGTATTTGTCATATTTACGTATTTACCAAGTTGAATATTTGTATTCCCCTGAGCCGCATTACATTCGCAAAGTTTTTAGACACATTTATTGAGCTCCAAAGAGACTGAGCCGGGGACCAGAGACCAGAGACCTGAGACCTTCAAGAACTAACAGCTGAGCGGCTTTTGTTTGCCGACTGAATATTTTAAAAGGCATTATAATAATCTTAATGCATAGGCAACCTTTAAGCATTGTACTTTAAGCATTGTACTCCACCTATTTAAGGACAAAACTTATAATGAAGCGTAGCGGAGGGTCTTAGGTAAACAAAATTCATATCTGAGCATTTTACTTGGTGTGTGTGTGGGTTTTTTTAAAATAAATATATATATAAATCAATTACGAGCAGGAACTTTCAGTCTATTTATATGCTCTACTTCAGACATTAAAAATTCTTTGATCTAACAGATACATAAATCAATAAACAACTCCCCTTTACCTATCCCACACAGAGAGCTAAGTCCAGCTGCAAAGGCAGTCCTCGTTCGTATGGCAAAGTTTTAAATCAGGCACTTACCATTTGCCATCTATGAAGGGACACTCATCGACATCAATTCGAGGCTCTCTGCAATTCGAATTGCCGATAATTGCACTTAGTTGTTAAATTTTTGGCTGCCATTAAAACGAGTGCAGTGTAGAGCGCAGTGATTGATTGAATTTTAAGTGGATTACAATAATTCGCCTTTCAGTTTTTGTTTTTTTTTTTTATAGACATAGACAAAAAAGTGAAGTGAAAAGTGCGACAGAGACTGGGTGAGTGAGCTAAATTAGTGCGCTTTGTGTCATTAAGTTTCGCTTCACTTGGGCACCATTTGCCGGCTGCTGCAATCAAGAGTACGCACTTAACAGTTTTCCACTCGACAACTACAACTGGCCGCAAAACTCTGGCCGGGGAAAAGCGCTTTTCAATTTCGAACATTTTACGCAGCTCAGTTTTTGCTTTTAACCCCTTTTTGCCTTTGTGGACTTAACAAGAGTAGTCATCGCAGTCGCAGCGCCTTTTCGTTATTTTAGGCGAAAAGGCCAAAAACAGTTTGCTAAAAAAAAAAAAGAACTTTTAAGCCCTGAACAGACTCGAGGTGGCCCAAAGTTAACGCAAAATCCTTACATATATATATAGATAAGTATAGATAGAACGAACACCTTTAACAGACAAAATTCTGATTTAAATAATATTAAGCAGAGAAAACTTTTCCAATTTGTTTAATACTTCAACTCATTTCCATTTACTGTGCCAAAACATAATTTTGAGCGAATGCTCAAACATTTTCTCTGCATTGTCAGAGCCGGCAAGTCAAATTTCGATTGATTGATGGACAGCCACAGGTGTGTGCTATATAAACCTAACCTGCATGTGGCTATGATAAATTACTCAAATGGCCCACGACTTCGTCCACATTTCATCTTTGCCTGCTATTGTATTGCATATCTGTCTTGTCACGTTTCCTTACAGAGCTGTCAATAAGCAAATGGCCGCGATAAATCTCATGTGTAAATATCTTAACAACCATTTTTGTTTCAGCTTTAAATAAAACTCGTTAATATTAGTGACAGATTGTGTCCGAAAGTGTGGCCAGCGAATTGTTGACATTTTGCGGTCTGTGCTCTCTCTCTCTCTCTGACAATTTAATTGAATTGTTCTTTACTCACCAACCATCCTGTACTCCACTGTAATACATCAGAAAACAAATTGTAAATATATATATGTATTGTATATATATTTACTGCTGCGAACTGGAGCGTAAAATGCAACTATAGCATTGCACACGGAATGTATACTTAATCTTGTATAAATTACATTCACTCTGCTTATTGTAATGCAATTTTAATAAAATAAATGCCGAGGCTTCGCTGTCTATGATTTGAATGCCTTTCTATCATAATAAGTTTTTCAAGTTCTCTCTCGGTCTCTCTCTCATTCCTCGCTCTCTTCATTTCAAAGTGAAGAGAGTTTATTGGTTTTATGTAATGTTCGCCTTGCTCTATTGAAGCTAGAACTCTTCAAATGTACTTTTGAGTACCCTTAAAGAGAAAGTACAAATATATTATTATATACAATAATATATTAGATTACCATATTCCACATCAGCTAAAAATTTCAATACTTTTGTTTGGCAAGTTTGGCATTTTAGTTAGTCAACAAAATGCTTATATCATCCGATTTATAATATGCCCACCTTAGCTATAAGCAAGTATCATTGAATCGATAATGCTCATCTCAGACATTCTTACTTAATATAAATTATCTCCACAAATGGCACTAAGTTTAGCTTCTTGTTGCTGCTACACAAGCGACAAAGATGACAAAACTTTGCTATACAGCTTCATATCTGGACAATGGGAATCTATACAATGTCAGTTCAAAAGTCAGTAAACTCTTCTGAAAGAAAACTGTCGCAGAAATAAGAAAAATTGGGATACAATACCCTACCCTCAAAGTTCGCAATCTAAGAAAATGATAAACAACTTCGATACCCTTTCATTTATTAACAAATATACTTTTTCTTTACTTTGAAGTTGAACTTTTTTTTACATTGAGTATACCGTCTGTTAGGGTATACTCAATATTTAACGCTGTCGCTGTCGAATGAAGCGCAAAAACTTTCGCGTTTATAAATCAAAAACTTTCAATTTTCTTTAGCTTTTTTCCGGCTGCTCCTGCTGCTGCCGTTGCTGCATTGAAACTTCCGGCGCCAACGGCTAGACGAGCAGCATTCAAATAAATAGTGAGTAAACTTTTTTCCATGCCATGGCAGCTGTAGATAAAAGTGAAACTTTCAACTTCAAACTAAACGCAAATTGATCGAATACACGCACAGAAATGGCTTCAAAAGAGCCATTTAAAGAGCCACATTATAAACAAGTTTCAATGGCTGAGGAGAGTCCATTTAAATTTAGTTGTGTTTGCATTAAGTTATCACAGAAAAAAAAACAATGTATCTAAATGTATTTGTGCATTAGGCAACAGTTGTATATTTCATTTACATATTTTTTGCAACTTTTTTGCACACCTGCAAAGTCTGATAAAAATATGAATAGTTGGCACAATGCCCAAAGGCAGCCGCAGAGCAAAAATAATAATAATAAATTATAGTTATGTGCGCGACCAAAAAAAATATATATATACTAAAATAAATTATTGCATTTAGGAAAAGTGCAAATGGTGGTTAAGTGACAAAAACGAATGTGCAAAGAGAGAAAAAACACACACATAAATATATCCCTACATATATATATATATATGTATATATACAAGCACTAAAATGTGCTTAAACTATTACAAACGCTCATTTATACATAATTGAGCCCACAGTATGAATTATTTATTACGTTGTGTGCGCGTGTGTGTGTGTGTGCTTGTGTGTATTCGTGTCTGACTTAAATGGCAGACCTAAATATTAATAATATCACACAGCGAGAAACAGAAACTTGAGCAGGACACAAAATTGTTTTGGTAGCCTCATTAAGGACCAAGATGTGTGTCCAAGCACAGCTAGAGCTGGCATTCATATGGTCAGAGCACAGCATGAGATTATTGCGATTATTCACTTAAACGGAAATTGCACACCAGCTAACAAACAAACGCACACACACACATGGACATACGTATGTGTATGTCCTTTAAAGCCTTCGGGAAATTATTATAGCATTTGATGCTCGTATAAATCTATGCTAGAAATTTCACTGGAATCTTGAGCAGCGCCTGCTTCGCATCGTAATGAAGGCAGACAAATATTTCAGGCAGATTTATCAGGAACAAGTTTTCTTAATAACACGAGCAAGAATTTCTTTAGATAAAGCTGAGGAATATATTAGTAGATTATATATAATAGTTAGCCAGTTATATTTATCAAAAATTTATAAAAATCTCGCTGCTCAACTTTGCTCTTAATCAATTGCTTTAATTGTCAACGACTTTCATTAAAATATTTATACATATATTAAATGTTCTGTTACATTTATAATTAATTTTAATTTAATTAAAAAGTAATTTCATTCTGTTGCAGCTGAGAGCTATTCAAATTGATTTTAAATTAATTTGTCTGTTGAGCACAAATTCAATTTAATACGAAAAAAAAAGTGGAATGCTTGAAAAGGGAAATACTTTATAAGCAGCAGCAAGTTTTCAGTAATTAGTTGGCTCAAATGAAATTGTATTGCCAGCCCCCCCATTCGCCCTACCCATTACACCTGGCTTTTACGCTTTGGCTCTTGCTCATGTGCAGCTGTCACTTTTAAAAAGTTGCCATCACCCTCAACAAAATTTGGCGCATAATTCGCAGCTCTGTATAAAATTTAATTAAGACGCTCGAAACTTTTTCACACTTTGACACAAGCCCCAAGCATATGCACTGGCCCAGCCACTGGCCCCATAATACTTTCGCTCGCAACCCCCCATCCAACGTCCTGCAGCTCGACTGTCCCCAAGCTACACTGCGATCTTGACGGTCTCACTCGGTTAGCTCCAGGGGCGTTAAGGCAACTACTTTACTTTGGCTTTGGCGAAACTTTCGCATTTGGCCAGACCGCTGCGTAGCTGCATAATATTGCAAACTGTGTGAACTGGCAACGGATAAAATTATGCGCCCTGCTGAGCGCTTTGTTAATTATGCTGCAGCTCCCGAGTAGCTGCCGCTGCCGCTGCCGTTGCCGCAGCTTGCAACTTCTTACTGCTACTTCCTGCCATTGTTGTTAGCTTTCTTGACAACCGCAAAAGTTTTGTTGCACAATTTGCGCTTAAACAAAGCCAAAACAATTTAATTGTCGCTCCGCAAGCAAACCAGTTTCCTATCGCGTGCCCAAACAGCGAAATCTTTATGGTGTATACATTATGCAATCTGCAGACCCCAATCGAACCCTTGACACTTTCAACAGACAAAAACAGTTCAGAAGCCAAAGAAAGGCAAAAAAAATGCCCAACCAATTCGCAACAGTCGTTTGGCTGCAACCAGAAGACCAAATCTGACAGCTTTTTATACTCCAAACAGATGAAATTGAATAAACAGGGTATTCGGGCTTTAAAAGCAATGTGTGTTGTAGGGGGAAATGTGCATGTGTATGAGTATATGTTGAAGATTCGAGAGCACTGTTGAGGATATCTGCTAGTCGTGCTTACTGTCAACTAGAGTACTATTACATGTTATTCCCAGGGAAATGTTAGACTATGATGAACAGGGTTGGTTATGTATTTGAAAATGTATTCAACAGGAAAATGAAGGCAAAGAAAAACACAAAAATAATATAATCTAATAATTTTATAATCTAATTATTTTATATAACTCTTCACAAGATTTGTAATTTTCAAAATGTAATTCATGAAGATTTATAAATTATTTAGAAAATATTTTCTACAAGAAGAAAACAAACAAGAAATATAATGAACATATAAGATATTGAGTCCGACTTCTGTGCTTCAAGAGTGCTGCTTCCACAATAAATAACCTTTGTAAGCTATGTATGTATGAGTTGTGAAGAGACATTCCACTCATTCCGGTCGTTCCGTTCTCACTCTTTTATTACATGAGCGTTTCTTTCCACAGCGGATCAGCTTGACATTCCACTCATTCCGGTCGTTCCGTTCTCACTCTTTTATTACATGAGCGTTTCTTCCCACAGCGGATCAGCCTGATCATGCTGAGAGCAAATTGTCCGAGACCGACCCTGAAGCAATGAAGAGAATAGAAGAGAAGACGAGCTACTGTCACGAGGTACTGAATATCTGCCAGTCAGTCACTTCAATCGTTAGCAGTCGAACTTATTTTTTCTAGCTTTCTAGTGGCAAATACAATGCGAATCCACAAACACACTCAGCCAGCCATGTTTTGCCTTTGCCAATAGCAATTTCTTTTTTTTTTTCGGGCACCATCGATGTATTCCACGGCTCGCTAATGAGCAAGGACATTAAATAACATGGCAACAGCGGCTGCAGTTGATGCATGTTTCTTGTACGAAACTGGACGCGAGCCGCAGTTACATGCAGAGAAAACAAAAGCTATTTGTAATTGATTTGCTAGGCTTTGGCTAACGTTAATGTTTTAACAAGGACATTCTTGAGGTTTTCTATTACTGTTAGCACTTTGGAAAAGGAACTGGAACTTTGAGTTTGCTACACGCAGACTGCGAAATAAAATTCTTTTCAAATTTAAAAATGCCTAAGAGCGTCACTTTGGCAACGTGCCAAGGCGCACAAGACGTTGGTCTGGGCCCCAGAACTTTTTGCGCTGACAGAAAGCAGCCGCAGCAGCAGGAGGAGCAGCAGGAGCAGCAGGAGCAGCAGGAGCAGAAGCAGCAACCGCCCTGTCCTAGCTAAAAGGCACTAAAAAGGCAGAAAAATGTCTGTAAGGGGGTCGACCGACTGCCTGACTAGCTGACTGGCTGCTTGGCATGGGAAAATGTTACAACTACTGAAAACTTGTTATCTTAATGGATATTTTGTACTTCGTTTGTGGTTTAAATTGACTCACTCGGCCGACCAGCTAGCTCGCTTGCCTCCCGGCGCACATAGCGAAAAACTAGCGCAAAAGAAAGAAAACTCTTTTTGCCCTCTTGTTGCATTATTTGTTGAATATGTTTTCCATTTTTCTTTTTTTGTTTGGCAATGAAGTTGTCAGGCTGTGAGCTACATAAGTAAATTCAATATTTTAGTAGTATAGTTGTTATTAGATTTCAGTTAGTCTTTGTGCCAAGAGCAAAGGCTAACTTAATTAAATTCCAGCTCAATGCCACACGTCCTAGACGCAATGATTGCTAATCCAACTCATGCCACGCAAATGAAGTAGAATCAATTAAACAATTGTAATTGGATTAGCACAAGAGCCTTGGCGACGCGTCGTCCTGAATGTCAAACAGCGACACTGACTACCTAAAATTTAATTATATAAACGCACTTTGGGGGTATTTCAAGCATTTGCTATTGAAAAGTTCACTTAATTAAACTTTCACTGCTTGACAAATACGTGAAATATTTACACAGAATTTAAAATCAAGTTGACTTCGGCTGCAGCTAATGAAATGGAAGTGCGTCGAAAGCGAAAACAAGCTGTGAAGAAAACATATATTAAGCATAGATATACATATATGTATATAGAAATGAGTTTAAGACTCAGAGTGTGCTTTAAGATAAAGTTAATTTCCGTCTCAATCCTAATTATGCCACCTCGCATAAAGTATCTCAATGCCCAGCACTAACAGAGCGATGCCATAGCTAAATAAAAGTATTATCAGCGCCGAGCTTATCGTATCCATATCCACCTTGAAGTAAAGAAAAGCATCTATATGTGAGCACATTTATGAATTTGTGATCAACTCACATGTAAATCGGATGTCTCAATTTTCTTTACACAGGGCGGCTTTCGCGAATGCCAAATATTGAACTGATAGGAAAAGATGCCTGTTTCGGCAACACGTCTCAAGCTGCCCAAAGTAGAATTCAATTATTTTAGAAATATATTTACGAAGTTTTCAATCTCACTTACCCATATGAGATTACTTTACGCATAGGCGAATTCTTTTGAGTTATGCTGACTGTTTTTTGTGGAGCAAACATGCTGACCTCCGTCAGATCACAAATCTCGCGCTCGTCAAAGGTTTCGGCAATGATTTTATAGGCAGCCGCAACATCCACATGAAAGGCAAAACCTAGATAAGAAATTATTTCATCTATTCATCCTACCACAGATGTGGCTCAGCTTACGTTCGTTCTTGACTCGGCGTAAGCCCGTATCTGGATCTAGCCAATTAGTCGCTGTATTCTCTTTGGCATGTGCGCCAACCTCATGACTGTGCACAATATCGCGAAATGATTTCGCATCGACCCCAGGTGACGGCGGCACGGACTCCTCTGCACCACCGCCATCGGCAGGCGCAGCATTCTCATTATTGGATGGCACCTTGGTGATTTTCTTGGCATAAAGCTCCATGGAAACGGGGTCTTTAGTGTTCTGTCAAATAGTAGTAGAAATATAGCAACTATTGTTCATGCTATGAGTGGAGCCTACCAAGAAGTAATCACGATTGTATACGATATCCTCGACACCAACTTCCAGCGAGCTGTGCACCAAATCGCTCAGAGTCTTTATAGTCTTTGGCTTCTCCATGAGCAGCGTGCCCACAATACTGGCCGAGTAGAACTGAAAGATGCAGAAGGAGAAGAGCAGACTGGTAATGACAATGGTGCGACCAGATGTGAAGCTGGTGGAGAAGCCCAAGCCCTGCTGGCAAATGATGCCCACAAAGAACAGCACTGACTCTAAGAAGAGTCCCTCGCGTGTTGAAGACTTGCTCCGTGCCTGGCGCCTACTGATGTAATTGCGTAATCTCGCATAGCAGCGCTGCCGAAATCCGCCAACCACAGGCAGCAGATTCAATGAGGCAACAGAGACATCATCATCCAAGGCCACAGAGCTGAGAGCAGGCACATCTTGCTGCTTCTGATGGTGGTGATGATGGTGATGCGGTGGAAACCCGCCTTTTGGCTTGATTAGAGCTGCACCCTGCTGCGGCACCAGTTTCCACTCAATCGTAGTCAATAGCCAAAGTATACACACGGTGACAGCGCCACACACCAGGATCAATATCCAAACGTCGTTCGTGAATGGCTGCAGAAACACAATGCGATCCTTTTGTGTATTACGTGGATGGCGAAAAATGAAGCACGGTCGACTCGACCAGCTACGGCCAGCTGCATCGATCCACTTGTGACGCTCCAGCCAGTAGAAAATGGGTGCACCGCCAATATCTGTCTCGTTGCGTATGAGTGCGCCAATCATGCCATCGTAACGGCCATTCTTCAGATAGCCCCAAGTGGAGGTGCGTGACAGCACAAACGTCCAGTTAAACATGTCCCGGACGGCCATCAGCAGATTGAAATTGAAGCGATTCATTGTATCGATATGGCTCGACACCGTGTGCGTTAGATAGTGGAGCAGTGTGCCCGTCATGTTTTTGTTGGTCACCTGTCAATGACAACACTTTCCAGTGTTAACCAGATGCCAGCCAGTGTTAACCTGCTCCACCACCAACAAACACCTACCACAACCATGCAACGCACTTGGGCATGCTGCATATTGAGACGTCGCAACAACGTCGATGTGCTGCGAAACCAGCTGTACAGCTGCAGTCCGTCTGTCAAAGTGAAGTTGCCAATTTCCGTGATATTGACGCGTCCGCCATAGGTACGACCGGGGCTCCTAAACAATAGAAGTATCTAAAGATCTATAAACAACTAAGATAAATTTGTTAGATCTGAAAATATCACTTGGTTGCCTTAAAATTTCATGCTTGCAATCAGTTTTTAGCTCAAATTGGAACATCCAAGTACTATTACCGCTCATGCTGCTGCATCCACTTCTCGTTAACACTAACTGTCAGTGGCAACAAGTCAATAGCAAATACAACTGACAGCTCGTTCTAGCAGTGTCAGAGACAGCTACTACGTACATACCAGACGTCGTACAGTGAATAGCTGGCGTCTTGGGGCGTACGCTTAGCCAGAGTTAGCTCCGTGTTCATGTAGAAGTTCAGGGTCTCCATTAAGCTTTCAATGGGCTCTAGTTCATCCGCATCCGTGTCTGTATTCGTATCCATCAGATGCAGCTGCCGTTGGGGCCGCATCACGCCCGCACTTACGTGCAGCGCATAATCCTCAATCAATAGCCAGTGATATTTATCGTTGTAGAGCATCTTGGCTGAAGCCTTGCAAATAGTTGCAGCTGAGAACTCAATATGCATAAGGACATGCCTGTCCGCCTGTCCGTGCCACTTACCAGCTCCAGGAAACGACGACTTAGCATGCCACATGCCAAATCCACGACCACAACTTGCCTCAGCGCCTCCACGCTCAGCACGCTGTCCAACCACTCGGCGTTGCTTTGAGCTGTGCCAAGAGCTCTGCCACCGCCAATACCGACTGCCGGTCTGCCGCGCAGCATGCCCCTGTTGCCTGACCTGCCCCTCGGCTGATGCAGCACATCCAGCATCACAATCCGCACAAAGGGCCTGCGCCGCACATTGTCCTGAAAGAGGCTACCAATCAGCTGCGCATTCTTTGCCTCGAATGCCGCGTAAAGTTGCCTCAGGTTGGCGCGAGTGGCGTGCACATTGCCAGTGTCATTGTTGGCGGGATTGCGGCAGGTGAAGTAAGTTAACCTCGGTATTTGTTTGTGCCGCTCCACAAACTCGAGCATCAGCCGGCTCTGCAGCAGCGCCGTCCTCTCCGCCGGCTCAAATTCTGCCAGCTGAACGCCAGCCACCAGACTGACTAATAGCCAAACGATTGGGCAGCCAGCCATGTCTTGGCTGGAAATGGCATTATGATGGCCGTGTTGCCGCTCTTATAAGAACTTCAACCAACTGCTCAATTATGAATAAATGTCGCAGATATTGCACGGAATTGTCCAAATTCTGTTGGCCATCGTAAATCAGCTATTGGAATTTCACTTTTCTTGTCAGCTTGACACAATTATTATTCAATTTTCATCAATTAGCTTTCATAATTCATAACGCCAGACCCACGACCACATACATTTGCATTTACCCATAAATATGCATGTGGATGCGTATGTATATAAATGTAAATGCTGCCCATTGTAATCTCAGTGTATGTGTGTGGATGTTTTTGTGTTTTGTCCTTTGGGTATTCATTCGGTTTTGCAGTGCGCCCTTGTCATAAAATTTTGACAGTTTGTCACTTTAATTGAATTTCTATGCGAAAGGTCCTCGAAAAGTTTGCTTTACGTAAAAGTTAAATAGCTTTTGTTAAAGATGTGACAGCTACAAATTCATAAACATTTACGAAACAAACCAAAAATAGTCTTTAGTTACCTATTCAATTTCCTTGAGCCAATACTTTGTTAGCTTTTTCTAGCTAAACAATATTAAATATTTAATTTAAAGAAACACAGCTCTCTAATTGCTGACCCTGCAAACATATTAGGCTTTATGATTTCTCGTGTTTCCGGCCATTATTTAATTCCAATCTTTTTTTTTTCTTCTTCTTGCCTGCTCAGGTTTAAAGCAGGGCAAGGTCCAAGGACCTGGCCACAAACTCATATTTCCTTATTATCTGTGCGGCTCCAGCCTAATAGGAAGGAGCAAGGCAAGAGAAAAAATAACTGAAATGGAATTATTAATGGCACTGTCCATTTGCTGCTAAGTGGCGCAAATTACATTTTTGTTTATTTTGCTGGGGGTTTAACGCTGTTGTCTTATTTTTTATTTATTTTTTTATTATTATTTCTTGTTTTCTTTGGCAAGTTGACTTTTTGGCCTTAAGGCGTCGTTGGCTGCTTCTGTTGGCTGTATATCTTCTCCGCATATATATATTATTTTGTTTTAAATTTCGTATAGTCTCAAAGCGTACTTTGTATGGCTTTTGGGCGTTCGCTGAAATTCTTAATTGTTCTTGGCAGCAAACGGAGCGCGAAGACTTTGCGTTTTTGTTGAGCGCGTCGAAGCGCATCGCTTTAATGGCTGCACAATGCTTCAATACCTTTTTGCTGTTATTTATTAGCCTCCCGGCAGCAGCTCGGCCTCATCCATATGTGAGTCAAGCTCATGTGTAATATTCGTGCTTGTAAGCGGATTTGAAGACTTTTAGAGCAAACTACAAAGTTGAGCATAGCCCGAAAAGTTTGCGGCCATAGCTCGAACAACTCGTTGTTCATGCAATTAGAAAACGCTTGCATATGTATGAGGTCTCCGCTTCGAGTTTGCTTTGTCCTTAAAGAGCAAGCACTTACAGCAACGAACTTTTACTAAACTGTCACTAATGAGTGGTAAAGTGCACATTTGCAAGTGCAACGAGCAGTCAGTCAGAAAATAAACGAAAAAGAAAAAAAAAAATAATAATAATAAAAACACGAGCAAAATAAGAAGATGACAACAACAAATGACGAGAACTTGCCCGGCAAAGAAAACTTTTTCATGAAAGCAGCTAGCTTTCTTTTAACCCATCTCTCTCTCTCTCACTTATCGCTCTCTCTCTCTCTCTCTCTCTCTCTCTCTCTCTCTCTCTCTCTCTATCTGCTGTGGCAATTTGCGTGCCTGGCATATTGGCCCCATGAAGTGTCAACGGCAGTTGCAACTGTCGCCGCTTTTGGGCTTGCTTTATGAGGCCCCGTTACTGCGGCTAAAAGTCACAGCCAAGTGCAGGAGTAAACCACAACAAAGGCGTGCAAAAGCGCAAAATGAACAAGCACAAGCATGAAAAGCAGCGGCACGGCAAGTGAACGAAGGGGCAACACGAGGGACTTGTTGTTGGCTAAAAGTGCCAAACGACATTTGCATGCAAATGATGCAGGCAGCCAAGCGGCCAACTAGCAGAGTGCCCAACTGGCCAACTGAACTGACTCGCCCAATACTCGTAGGTACTGCAATTGCCCGGACGTGTAACGTGCATTGGCCCCAGTCAGATGAACTTGCTTGGTGCTAATGAGATCAGCATGCAAATGCAATTGCGCGTTGCTGTTGCCGCTGCCACTGGCCAAGACTAAGAGCTAAGAGCCGCACTCAATAAGCCAGGAAATTGCAATGAAAGTAAGCCATTACAGCTGCACATTATACAGTTATATTATAGCCGTAAGTGCCTTACAGCATTCATCAGCATCAGCCCACCATAATATGACAAGCCGCATTAATCAGCTCACGGCTCACAGATCACGAACCACTTGCAACACGTAAATTTAAAAGGCCAAAAGTGCTCAGCGCAGCTCGCTCGCTCTCATTCCCTACCCCTCTCTCTCACTCTCTCTCTCTCTGTCTAATGATGATTTCAATTTATGTTTTTTTTTTTTTCTTTACTGAAATTTTCATTTTCATTTTCATTGCTCAACCTGTCTGACTGCGCTCCGAACACGGCCAATGGTAATTTTTCCAGCTGAGCTGCTCCAACACGAAAGCAACTCAAGCTCGCAGCTAAACTCCAGCTTTATGCTGTTGCACGTATTAAGCATATACACACACATATGGGTCAAACAGGGCACAGGTGTGCTTACACAGTTCACTGAAAAGGGACTCTCGACATGTGCACATCAATCAGAGCCAGATAACATCAACTACCACCAAGCAAATATCCTAATCAAGACAGACACACAAATATATGCATATCCTTGTATATTGAGTAGAAAGAAGAAGATAATTATTACAATAGCAAAATATGTATTTTATATTTCTACCTTATGCAATGTTCTTGGCGAGTCTGTCTTAATTGGGTTGGCATATCTTCAAAGAATTCGGACGTAGATTGCTAGATTAACTTTTTGATGAAAGACAAGATCTTTCACTTTCCATGGCTAAGTTTTTACTTTCGCTTTTATGCCACTTTCTTCATCCTTTTTTTTCTGTTTTTTATTTTCTGTGTGCATTAATAAACTCGACTGTCATGCGGCATTTTTCATCATTATGCAGATGCTGCAACTTGACAAATTTCCGAGAAATTTTCTTATGCTTGTCGCTACGACAGTGCCAGAAGTAGAAGAAGAAGACGAAGAAGAAGCAGCAGCAGAACCTGTACCCTCTCACTTTTATCCTTGAAACAAATTTGCATCTCCCAAGATATTACGCTTAAGTAAAAACGCAGCTGACTGACAGTTGTAGTCAAATGAAAGCCAAAAGAAAATCGTTTTTGTTTTTTTCTCTTTTGTTTTTATTTGTATACGGCCTGCAGCAAAACAGTTTTCCATTAGTTGACACTGAAAAGTAAATAATATTTGTTTAAATATATATATTTAACTTCATATTAAATAAATAATAATAATTGTACAGCTAAAGCAAATACACTAAATAGATATATTTAGAAATTTCTTTTTTTGTTTAGATTTCTTTTCAGTTTTCCTTTTCTTCCTATCACGCCGACCATTAAGTTCTTTACAGCGCCAGTCATAACTTAAATACCATAAAATAAATCGTAGTGCAATCTTTTTGCCACTTTCTCACGCCTCTCTCTCTCTCTCTCTCTCTCTCTCTCTCTCTCTCTCTCTCTCTCTCTCACACACACAAAAATTCTCTCTCTCTCTGCGCGAAAGTTGCGACGTCAACTGAAAGTCGCGCTGAGTGCATTTTGTTGATTTATAATAAAAATAATGTTAAAAACATATTACAATATAATGAATGCGCGCGACGGGGTAGCTGCGCTACGTCAGATATACAACAAGTATAAAGTTTATGCCAGAGTCTGCCTAGCCACCCAATACGCTGTTTATTTTAGTCGAAAGGACTAAGATGTTAGCTTAAAGTTACAGGTCCTTATACTATCTAGCACCAGGAAAACTACGCAGCCCAAGGAATATGCTCCAAATTTCTCGGCGTACAGTGTATTTCCAAGTGCAAAGTAGGTTGGGTAAGAAGCTGAGCAAAAGGCGTCGTAAACAACTTTCGAGTGAAATAATAAAATGCGCTTTTTATGCATTTCACTTGGGCGAGCGAAACAGAGGGACACAGAAAGAGTGAGAGAGAGAGAGAGAGACAGACGTAACGCCTCTTGTTGTGCTCCTTTGCACAATGCGTGTTGTGTAATAGTTTACCCTGGCAGCCTGTTACTCTGCTGCACAGCACCTGTCCACCTGTCCATCTGTCCACCTGGTTGGCCCACCTGGCTGCATGCTTGCCATTATTAAGGCAAGCTGTCGTGACGTCCTTGCAAGTTTGCAGCATATTTCAACGCTGTGGCAAAAATGCGCAAAAACTTTCACCCACTGCACTCAAGCTACAGCAACGCGTTAAAATAGCTAAAGAATAACATGAATAACCTGCATATGAAACGCACACAAAAAGCAAGCGTGCCGTGGCGTGGCATGGCATGGTGGTAAAAGCAGCCACAAGTTTTCACCCCACAATTTTGACACCTGAACCATTTGCCGCGATGACAACGTACCGGCATGTTAATCCGGCCTTCAGAGCAACAGCAGCATCAACAGCAGTGGCAGCCGCAACAGTGGCAGCCCCAGCCGCAGTCAAAAGTGTAACAAAAGAGTTTGCCAAAAACAATCAACAAAATAAACAAAACAGAGAAGGGGTTATACGCTATTCACGTGTCAACGGGGCGTATGAGCAATGGAATGCAGTTAACAGCATTTTAACTGCTTGCTGGCAATTGTTAGCAATTATTGTAGAGGTTAAACTTATTTATTAATGTGCAGAAAATTACGAAAATTATATAAATATTATATGTATGTGCTATGTGCTTAACTGCATAGTAAATTCTCTGACTTTTGCGCAATCATTTTCACTGCCTTTTCGCATGGACTTTTGGTTTTAATATCTTATGACTCTTGCTTCCTACTTTTGTTTGCCTCTAACGGGCGTCTCTCTCCTCGATTGCCTAGTGCAACTTTGTGCTTTGGGCTTTTACAAAACTTTAGCTTCAAATTTAATATTGCTTTTTCTTACCTCTGCCATGCACTTAAGCAAAAGAATTTTTAATGCTTGTCTGCATATTTTTTCATATTTCTCATTTTACATCATTTTCTTGCTGCACACAAAAAAAAAAACCGAAGCTTTAATCAAACCTTTGTTTGCTCTACATCTGTAGCTAGCTTTGACTAGACGCTCTTCAATCAAAAGCTCCGTCGCATATGTAACGCTGAATTTTTATGGAAATCCATAAATAAAAGCGCACAGACACATGTTTACATACTCATCAATTTGGCTCGCAAGCCAGCCACTTGTGCAAGACAGCCAGAGAGCGAGAGAGAGAGAGAGAGAGAGAGTGAGTGAGTGAGAGCATGTTATGAATAAGACAGTACAACTGGCAGTCAAACGTCAGACGCGAACATTTGTTAATCTTGACACCGTGCGTTGACAATAATTCACGGCACGTACCTGCAATAAACGCCGGCTGGCAGAGGGCACACAGCAGAGGCAAAATAAACTCTTGGCCAACTAACACATCTACCAAACTACTAATTTCAACAAAGTGCTGCAAAGAAACTAGTAGCAGAACAAACTTTACTTTTAAGGCAAAGTTAACTTGGTTAAAAATTTTGTGTTGCCTACTTTTAGGCAAACCGAAGCAAGTTGCTAAAAGAATGTGGGGAAAGCAAACCAGTCTAAGGGTAGCCTTAATCTGCTTAAATATTGTAATGTCGTATAATCAAAAGCATCAAGATTCATGAGCTGCCTTATGTTTGTGCTCGACCGCCCACAAATTAAATCGCATTTAGAAGTCGAGTCAGTTCGCGGTAAATGTGCGTGTCCTGGGCTCATACAAATCTCACAGGCATGCTTCGTGTTGACATTGCGGCTAGATTAAGTTATAAACAAATACGAGTACTAATGAAGTGTTTGTTTGACTACACCAGGCACCCCTACGTAATCAAAAAAACTGAGGAGGGGGAAAACAAACGAAAACGTCAACAGCTTTTATTGTGTGAAGCTGTTTATGGCACAATGAGGACACGCAACGTAAATTAAGTCATGAAAATCCTTGATTGAGTATGGCGGGGTGGCAACGTTTAATGAAACCTAAACGACAATCCGGACAATGGGCAGCAATCTCTTTTTGGAGCAGTTGTATAAATCCCGTAACATCTGCTTGCATCTCATTTGCATAATTTGTCAAAACGAAACATAATACACAACGTAATACAAAGTGCTGCGAGTGTGTAACATGGCCAGGCACACACATTACGTATGCGTAATCTTGCAACACTCTGCTCACAATACAACCATAAACACACACTCATAGACCAAACACATGCACGCACAAAGTGCAAAAAGATTTCGCCTTTTTTTGTTTTGCGACAAGCAACGAAATACATGCAAATCGAATACGAAAAAGAAAAAGTTACAAGAAGAAAAAAATATAAGAACGAAATGCGAGAAAACGATAAACGCCTCTAGGACACGGCCAACAGCAACACAGGCGAGGGCGGAGACGTTGTTCGGGGCCATAGGGGACTCTGGGTGCATGTTGTGGGACCACAAGAAAACAGCAAATCCCACTAATACCCAAAAACCAAATGGATGCCGTTTGTTGCCAAATCCGCCCTTTATGCTAAAATCAAACAACAATAAAAACCAAACCAGCTAGAAATAAAATTGGTCTAGGTTTTCGATGCCCTCTTTTTTTCTTTTTCTTTTTTTTTTCGGCCATGGGAATCGAAAGAGTTCCCTTTTTATGGGTATCGTCAAGTTGTTGGATTATGTTTTATGGCCAAGCAGGCAACGCAGAGGCGGCAGCAGTCTGCTGCTATGCACCAGCAGACAGATAGCTATTCACGAATTTCCTTTAATTAAGTACGAGATCAATGAAAATTTGGAGTAGAGCGCTCGATGCACGCTTAATTACAATTTCATCAACGCTCGCTTTGACTCGAAGGCAATTACCAACAATTGTATCGCGCTTGATGGCCAGATACATTCACATCCATGCACATTCCTACACATGTATCTTACTCAATGTCAAAGGGAATCTTTCTACAGCGGGAAAGTCAAGTATTTTGTAAAGCTTCACTTTGGGGTGAAAAATAAATGCGCTGCATCAACCGACAATCGCATTTATTTTTATTGACATTTATTGCCCCAGCTCCAGACTCGGTCTCATGCCACTTCCATCGTCGTCTGAGCGGCAAGCGAGCAGCAAAAAACCGCTAACCAGCAAAAGCAGGAGAAGAAAAAATGTCCAACCAAGTCGAACGATTTACGTGAGGAGACCGCGACGGCTATTAATGCCAAACCATTTCCACCTCACCTCACCCTCAGCCATAAAGCTGAAACGGAAAAGCGCGCCATGCACAAAGAAAATGCCATTTTCCGGGTGGCCATAATGAATACGTAAAAGTTTATTGCAGCAGGCGGCAGGCAGGGAAATGAGCATTCCAAACGGTGCGCCCAGCAATGCTCGAACTGTGTTTGAATTATTTCCCCAAATGCTGGACGGAAAACTTCCGCGAACGGCGAACCAGCGACCTGCGACCTGACACCTGGGAGCTGTCAATCGCAGGCAGATCAAAATACAAAGTGCGCGAGCTGTGAATAGGAACTGGCACTCAAGTTATACAAAACAGCTTTCACCGGTGATTAAATTCGACAAAGCTATTAATATGGGATATTTAATATAAGAGATATTTCAGATAGTCTAATGCCTCCCCATATAATGCACATCATTAAAATCCAATTAGTATTAAAGATAAGCTGTAAATGGAAGTTAATGGAATTTCATGTGAAAAGCTGTCGAGCCTGTTGCTCAGGAGATTCCTAAAAAAGAACGGTCCCTTACAGTTCATGTCAAGTTGAAAAGTTAAGCCAATGGCCAAAAGCTCAATTTAAATCAAGCCACAAAAGTTTAACTTAAATAACACAATTAGCCCTAAGGGCAATGACTTGCACGCCAAAGGGCTAAACAATTAAAAGTCTGACAAAAAACTAGTCGACAAATAATTAAACTACAGAGACAACTCAAATGATTGCATGGATATAAATACACCTACAATTTACAATTTGTACAATTTGTTGTTGTTACTGCTGATATTGTTGTTGTTATTGTTGTTGTTGGCATCTATCAAGGTTTGCATCCCGTGGCTATTGACAAATACCGTGCACCTGTGCCAACCCCAAATGCAGCCAAAGGCAAATAATAAAATGCTTCTCCCAATGTAAATAACAATGAGAAACTAGAGAAACTCGAGACAGTTCAAGGAAAAAAAGAAGATGAGAACAAGGCCAACCAAACATTTGTCGTTCAACTGTTTTGGCTACTCTGTAAATAGATTTTATATATTGAAGTGTATATTAGCTATTGAGTAGCTCAGATAAAGAGTCAAATAAGTAGACATTATATGTATATGTATTGTTAAACATTTTTTATCATGATCTATGATAAGCGAACTCTGAGTCAATGAGAATCAAAATAAATTCTGTAAGTAAGTGTATTTTACTCACACTCGAATCTCTCTAGTTTCGCTCTCTCAGAGAACGGCCGATTGCAATTCGGCTCGAGTTCGTTTGCGATCGGCTCGCAACCGTTTTCATTTGCTTTCGTTGCGCTCTGGCTGATCCCGACCGTCATTTGTGTTTGTATTGGTGAGCGTGTGAGTGCAAGCGCATCGTTTCGATGATTTATTTGCTCACTTGCTCTGCCTCGTTGTGCGAGCGTAAATCGTGTCTCTCCATTAACGAAGTTCGTTAAGCGAGTGCCACACGAAGCGTACAAGTCGTGGCGCTCAGCAGCAAACAAAAACGAAAAGAACCGAAGGCTTGCTGAGAGCCAGAGCGAGTAAGCATGTTTTTTTTCGGTTGATATCGCGAACAGAGCGTAAACAAGCAGATAATCAACTCTCAATTTAAGCTTAATAAAAACTATGTAAGTGGCATCAGCCTTATAAACAATATAGTCTTCAAGGTATCGCTCTTCCAGCATGATTAATATGATTATATATAAAAACCATGCATGTAAAATGCTTTACATATTCAGTCACTTCTTCTCTAATCTAAACCCATTTCTGAATCTACAGGGTATCTCTATTTCAGCACAATTCAAAGTGAATCACTTTTGCTATAGTTGGGCTGCTTGCCTGTAGCTTAGCTGGCCAACAAATTTGCACAAATTGCTGGGAATCCATGACAGTTGTTGCTGCGGGCCGTTTTGCTGGCCCATTGAACATTTCGGAAATTGGAAATTTCGCACTTGATGATGGTCCACAAATTGGCCCACAATGAAGACAAGGCGCAAGGCAAGGCACAACAACAAGCTGGCCAATTTCAATGTTGCGTGTGTGCGGGATATGGTTGAAATCAAACAAGAATTTTGGGTTTTTGGGGTCTCGGGCTTTCGGGCGCTTTCCCATGTGTTCTGTTGCTGCAAGGCATGAGACAGAGCGAAGGCTGTGATGAGGGAGAGATCTGTGGTTTCAGCCTTTGACCAACTAAAACGCAGCTAAGCACACTTTTTGCATAAAGGGGCCTCGACCTGCAGCTATGGTGGTGGTGGTTGTGGTGGTGTTGGTAGTGTTACATTGATAGAGTTCTCAGTTTGATTTCATTGTCACATTGTTGCCGGCAGTTAGGGGACGTCTGATTGATGCCATGTCGTTTGATTTCCCAAGTGTGTGAGCAGCGAACTAAAGCCCCTATTGCACTCTCATAAAGTGTTTATGAGTGTCTGTCAGTCCACTTGTCGCTCTGTCTCAATGTCTATCTGTTTCAGTCTCTACATCTCCCTCTCTACTTATCTCTGTGTTTTTCTGCCTTGCTCTATAACTCCACATGTGTCTTTATCTCCATCCTCTGTATGCTGCAATGCATTTTGTGTGCTAAGTTTGTCAGACAGCTTTTATGACCTGGCACACATTTTGCTTGACTGCCCACATCCGGCTCATATTTTACAGGGTGTTAAGCGACAATTTGTGGCACATCAGCACGCTTAGACCGAACTGCAAAGGTAATGAGTTTTTCTCCTAAGCCCTTCCATATATTTTATTTCCAAGCATTTCTCTCACATTTCTGCCAAAGTAAAGTGGGGATTATATTGCTGTTATTCATAACACGATTAACTCTAAAAAAACAACATCGTAATGAGGCCAATTGTAGCATTATATTTCTTTTCAATTTCTTTTTTTTTTTACCTTCATTCATCATTTGAGGCATTCAATGACCTGTTAACAATTGACAATATCCGACTTTTATTTCCTGCTCAAAAGCATTTCCTTGTCAATAAAAAGTTGTTCTCTTTTGTGAAAAGTTTGCCTAAAATAAGAATGCCGGAAGCATTGTTCAAGTTGTTGAAATATGACTCCTAACAAGACGGCCCAGCTCTATGATAAATCGAAATAAACGGCGCTTAATTAGCATGAAAAATAGTCCATAAAAAATCTCAATAAACATTAGCAACTCGAACGAGAATCAAGCGATCGATTGACGCTTCCCAAGCAATTTCAGCTGCAACGGCAAATTAATTTAAGCAATTCAATAAAGAACTTAACTTGAGAAATGCGTTGACTAATTAATTAGATGCACAGCAGTTGCGATCAGATAGAGGCAAATATTTCCAATCAAAAACTTTGAATACACTCGCAACGCATCGTCATGGCAGCAGCTACTTAGATGGTGTTGGATGTTTCACATAGCATGCCACAAACATAACACGCGCATAAACAACTCACGCTATTTCGCCAGTGAGGCACAAAGAGCATCTGCAGGGAGCGGGTCGGTGAGTCGTGGGCGTCGAGGGGGGTCGGAGGATTTGCAGCAAGCGCCTTACAATGGCAATCGGAACGCGAATTGCGCAACGGCGGCTTTTGAGGTGGATGCTTGAGTGTTGAGGTGTGCTGAAGCATGGGAGATGGGCAAGTAGAGGAAAACATTCTGTGCCGGAAATCGTCAACACAACAAGCGGCACCCACACACACACACACACACACATACTCACAGCAGAATGTCTTAGAAGCGTGAATTTGCCGCTGGTTTTCTCTGGGTATTCGCTGTTGTACACTTGTGGCAATGTGCCAGGCAGCAGCTGGTGGCAAATGCTGCATGTGGTATGTGGGGCATGTTTTGCATTTCACAGGGAAGCAGAGACAGCGAGCAAGAGAATGAGAGAGAGAAAGACAGAGAGAGAGGGCGGGGAGCTCTCTTGGACTCCAGCTGTTTTTTGGCCATATGCTCGTACATATGGCAGATTTAAGCAGTTGTACGCAAATTTATGCAAACTTTTTTTTGGCCCTCTCTCTCTCTCTCTCCCTCTCTCTATGATTTTATCCCACATAAATTGCACTGTTTTGCCCCACTTGGTTTTATTGTGCATTTTTTTTATAGCCTTGGCAAATGGAAATTCAATTAAAGTGACAAACTGTCCAAATTTTTGACATGGCCACATATACCAAAACAACAAGAGCAATAGCAAAAAAATCTGAAATGAATTCAAATGAATACCCAATGGACAGTTACTAACAAGCAACAAACAAAATAAGAAGGAACAACAATGTAACACACGAGTAGAGCAAAGCCCATGCATATTCATTATGAACAGAAATCTGAATGTACATTGAAAGGCCAATCATGAATTATGAGTTGTAATTGAATCACATTGAAACCCATACCGCCATGCAGCTGCAGCCGTAGCAGAAAAATGTGCTGAATGAAGCTCACCTTGAGCGAAACTCAAGTGCTCAGTCAATCAGGTTGAAGTGCAGCAAAGACTTAAGCTCAGCTGCGTGGCATGTTGCAAATATCATAAGAGAGATGATTAAAGTGAAGTGCACTGAGAGAGAGAGTACGCTGCTCGAGAGCTCTTAGCTGACTGACTTAGGACTTCAAATTTAATTGGCTTTCTAGACTGTTTCCAGTATTTCAAACTAGATTGCTCGCTAAGCTTATAATAATACTATAATCAACATTAAGTATACGGCACTTTGGACATTCGCTGCGATTTATGAGGCAATCGGCACAAATGGCCAAACGATTGTCATTTGATTTGGCAAAATACATGCAAGACGTTTCGACTGGCCCTTTGCCAGCTGGTTAGACAATATGCTGCAGATAGACTGAGCCAACACACAACATTCAAAGTGACTTTTATGCGCTGCACATTTGGCAACAGCTCAACGTTCAATTTGCAAACACAAAATGCTGGCATAAAACTTCCAAAACTTAGTACCACATTTGAAGGGAGAGAGAGAGAGAGAGAGTGGAAGGGGAGAGCAATCAGTGACAGCTGCATTGACCGAATGACTTTTAAAAGTATCCTCGCCGGGCAATCAGCATTTGTCATTGCTATTGTATTGGCCTCGAAACAAGCCAAATGGCCAGCCTGGCATACAAATTAGCCAGGCTGATAGTACTTAGTACAGCTGTGAATTCAATTGACATTGACTTTAAGCACACGAACACTCATTTGCACATCTTAAAGCGCCGTCGTGCGTCCAAATCCCAATCAGTTGAGTGTCGGAGAACAGCTCACATTTGAGCTAAGCAAGTTCGATGGTGGCGTTTTTTGAATACCGCCACGCATAGCAATGGCTCGGCACTGGCTCGGCAACGGTGTCAAACGTTTGATCTGGAACAGATTGAACAATCAATTACGTGCTGGCATGCCACGCCCATCCATGCACCCACACACGGGCCACCCAAACCATCCATAGCTAGGCGTACGTACCTTAGAGTCCGCATTTTGCGCACCGCAACGACAAACTGCAAAAGTAGCAGCAGGGCACTCTAAAGCGAGAAGCTGAAGAAGAATAACGCGCATACGTGCCGTTGTCCAGGTTTGCAAGCAGTTGCCGTAGCATGAAATTGACCCGCGATGTCGGGCTTTATAAATGCATGTGTGCACTTGATGCATGTGAGTGACTCCTGGACTGCTGGCAGCCAAGCTCTCGGAGTCTCTTAGTATATAAATGTGTGTGTGTGTGTGTGTGTGGGAGGGGGGGTTATGAGAAATGCAAGAAATCAACCAAAAGCGAACGTGCGATGCATGCAAAAGCTGCCGGTGAACGGATTGTTTTCTTATATGTCTGTAGTTCAGTGCCTGAAAAATGCAATCAACTTGAGGCGAACGCAACGCAAGTAAGAAAAAAAAAAAACGTGTAAACGGCTATGAGTGTGGTAGCAACATGGCGCACAACTAAGGCAAGCAGAACAATACACACACACACACAAACACACACTAGCACACACCTTCTGGGCAAATCGAGAGCTCGTGCAACGATTTTCATAATATAAAAAAAGAAAAAGTGAAGTAGAAACATTTGCTGATAACAAAGATGCGGTAAAGCAAAAGCAAATGAAAAAATTTAAGAGTTTTTGATATAAGAAACAGAATATTTGTATACAGCAGCTCTCAAAACAAAGTGTGAGCGAACATTTATGCAAACATTAAAGAGATTTAGTAAAGGGCAGTATACGTCAGGAGAACCTAACACCTCTCACGACAAATGCTTGCGCTCGAAACAACCTATCATAATTGACGTGAATGAAAAGATTACGCTCTTTGGCAATCTGCTCAGCCTATCGAAGCTCAGCATAGGCCGTTCTCATGGACTGCTCTCACCCATACGTTTATGTCTTCTCAACTCTCGGAGTATTTCTTGCCTCTTCTGAATAACATGTCGTAGCTCATACAAGAGAGAGAGCAGCATAGATCGTCAACATCGTCATGCTATGCTATTAACAGTATTATGCGCTGTTAATAGCATAACTCCCACACCAGTTCTGCTACTGGTTCGCAATCGACGATTTGTATATTCTTCCTACATTGCTATTAACAATTATTATTAAAACTATAAATTCTAAATAAAATTGTTTCATATATTTTAAGAATTATTTATGAAATTAAAAATTTAGCTCTTCTCAAAAACTGTTTCCAAATAATATATAATTGTTTTTATTTAATGTAAATTCTATAAATATACTCAACTCATATTAGAATACTACTCTTAAGTAAATTAGATACAAATCAATCATAAGCTTTTCGATTCAAGTCTCACAATATTAATTGAGTTTGAAAAGGAAATTAGCACAGCAAATGCTGTAAAAGTCCAATTCACTTTCTTTCTCTATTTAAGCGCCCTCATTCATAATAATCCATATCATAATTGTTATTATGATGTAGATCATGTAACATTTTATTTTTTTTCGACTGATGTGGGCGACAGAGTGGCATGTAAATATTTCACATTATTTATCCCTCGGGTCTAACGCGTCCGTCTGTCAGTTTTGTGGCATTAAAAATGCAAGGGCAGCGCTTTACACGAGCGACTGGCTAGCTGACAGTTCGTTTTGGCCAAAATGGACAGGCGCATGTTCAAATGCTTGGACAGCTGGCCAAAATGCGTGGCCAGCAAAAAGTGAGAAATGTGCATTTACATGTTACTCAAATGCTGTCCGTGTGTGTGTGTGTGCTTTGAGCCGTACAACAGTTGCTGGTCAAATCAAATATGAATATTAATGTGGGCAGGAGCCCGGAGCTGTGAGGTTTACTAAACAGGGTAAATCCTTCAACTTGAGTAAGTCAAACTGAATCTAATGTATTCAATTAGCTGTTGGAAATCGCTGGGCCTGCTGCCAAAAGTCAAAGCCCGCAAAACCCCAAAGCAGCCCAAACCGTAAGCCAAGTTAACAAAACAACAGAGACGCGCAAACAATTCGGTTTAGGGCCAGGCTCGGCTTGGTGGTGGGTTGATTGTATTGGTGGTGTCTGTGAATAATTTTGGCATTATTGCCTGTGCTTAATTCAAATGAAATTAATTTCAGCAGGTAAACTTCGTGACGTGCCGCAGCAGCAGCAGCGACGGCAGCACAAGCCCAGCTCATTGTTTTAGGTGATTTAATGGCTCCCTTTCTCTCTCTCTCTGTCTCTCTCTCACACTCTCTGAGAATGTGTGTGTGTTTGCAAGGGCTGCTTGTGTGTGTGCCGTAAATGAATTCATCCCTTGGGCAACATTTTATGGCATAATTTGAGGCGTCCGGAAGTGCGGCCGTGCCAAAAGGTCAGTGCCTGTCTGATGTGGCATGCCTCGTGCCCATTCTATTGTTGCCTCACCCACCCACCAACTCACCTTCATGTGGGTGTGAATATTAATGCTTCATATTTTATTTTCAGCGCTATTTTCCTGCTGTTTAGCTTTTAATATTGTGCCCTCGAATATGTAGGTAGATGTAAGCATAAGTATGCATACTTGTGTTCTGGGGGGCGTCGCTTGTTGATTTTTGGGGGCTGAACTGTTAAAACGCCCCCTAGCAATAGGCCAAAATTGCGTTTGCCTCTGTAATTATTTCTAGCTATGTGCGCTTCCAATGAAGTGCTGATACAGTGCTAAGCCTTTGGGCAGGCAAACACTTGAGCCCACCCAAACCACACTCACACAGCGAGTTCAGTTGAGCCACAGAGCTCTTGGGTTTTTGCACCTCTCAAATGCCTAAGAACAGCACGTTTTTAACATTCACAGCGAGTATTTGAATCTGCCTTTGTCTGCTGGGAAATGCCAGGGCATATCTGTTCGTCTGTCTCTCTGTCTGTCTGCCTGTTCGCCAGCCTGTCGCTGTGCCTGATTTGTAAGATATTTTGCTATTTTTTATTGCCACACAATTTCGACTGTGCCGCGCCGTCTGACTGTGGCAGCGACGGCTTTGCTCCTGCCATTGAGTGGATTAAACTGTAAATATTTAATGCACGCGATTTGTGCGGCTTACGTTTGTCGGCCTGAGTTATTATTACGAGTCTCTAACAGCCAGCAACTTTGGCTCTCTCTCACACATTTTAAAGCATTTCACTCTTTGGCCTTTAAGTTACGGCCAATCCTTTCTGCCAAATTTCAGTCTGCTCAGCCAACAGTTCTTACACATCATCGATTATTAGTAAGCAAGCCAAAAAGTAAGCAATAAATAAAGTTTGCCCAGCTTCATAACAACACAGCAACAACAACAACAAAGACGACGACTCCATCATTGTGCATGAAAGGGCGCCCTTCATATAATGCACTCTATTGCTTGATAGATAATGTGGCCAGCCAGTTGAATGGTTTGCAAGCATAAACGATGTTGTATCTCACAGATACAAACACAAAGTATCTGCTTTAAGAGTTTTATTTTTATGGCAGCTGCAGATATTAAAGGGTATTTGCAGCATTAATAATTAAGTAAATTTCAATTATTTTTTCTATTTTATGCATCGTCATGTTCAACGTGTTAATTATATATAGAGAAATAATAAAAAATAGTAACAAAAAAAAAACTTGGCATTTTTGCATTGAAATGAATAATGAACATTTCAAATAATAAATAATTGAATTCTTGCAAATACACACGATTTTTCATTTTAATTTAATTTAAATGCTTAAACGATTTATTTGAATAGTGTGAAACGCTTATTGAATTAACTTGTTCAATTTGAGCACAGCAAATGCCGTTAAAGCGATTGCAGCCAGCGCTCAGCGACAAATCAAGTCTAATGTGCACATCCGGCCACGCCCACTCTGTGTGTGTATGTGAGCCCTCATATTAATTAACTTGGAACGTGTGCTTAACGACAGCTAAATGAACTACCAAAAACAGACAGAGCCACAACATAGAAAAGATAACGACACACTCATTATCATTCCACACACTCACACGCAGTGAGCCGCGATACGAAGGCCTTTGCAGCAAGGACATACAAGGCTATACGCTTTTTTTTTTTTTTCTTTTTCGGGTACGCACAGATTGACGTAATGGCAGCGTCACGCCCTCCAAATGATTGGGCCCCCGCCGATCGAGGATGCAGCAATTATAGAAGCCGACACGGCGCACATTGCAAACAGAAGCAGGCCAGCTTTAAAGAGCCAGCCAAAAATGCTTGGCCAAGTTAATAAGCATAATAATCTCCTGCTGTGTGTGATTGTTCTACAATATATGAAACTCAAGCAGCGAAAGAGCGAGAAAGAGAGAGAGAGAGAGAGAATGAGAAGGAAAGAGAGGGAAACATATCGAATTTCTATCTGGCATACTTGAGCTTAAGTTCTGGCATTTAATGAGGCTTTCAAAACAATTACATATTGTCTGCGTGTGTGTTGGTAAATAGGTGAATGTGTGCATGTGTGTGTCTGATTGCTAATGTGTGTGTGTGTGTATTTATATTCTTTGATATTATTAATATTTAAAACATTTCTTATTTAAGCTTAATGGACAGCATTTCAGTTGTGAAAGCCTATCAGAAACTAAAAGCGCTCTAAATGGAAGACAACGAAGACAGCATGAAGTCTATGATGAGGTTAAATGTGTCTTAAAATAAAAATAATATTGAAACACTTAAAGCAGGAGGCTTGGGATCAAATGTCTGTACATATATGTATATGAAGGGTAATTATTATTTTTAAATATTAAAACATTGGCATACATTATATCTCTCTACATGATTTCTCCTGTAATACTTAATTCATTTCAGTGAATTCTCGGCTACAGCAAATATATTTATTTTATCTAGCTAAATAGCAACTTGACTAGAATTTAGCAGAGCATAGCTAAAATTTAATTACCATTTAAAGGCAAATGCGTGCTAAGTCTACGCTGATATTGTTTGCCCACTCAGTCAGACTTTAGCCGGGAGAAGTCTGTTGCTGCTGCTGCTGCTGTCAACTGTGCCACCTTCTGGCATGATGAAGTATGCATTGGATGGCGCCAATGTGGAGAGTAGCTGCAGCAGCAGCTGGCTGTGGCTCTGGCTGCTGGATGCCACAAGTGTGTGTGCCTGTCTTGAATGTTAATATTTGCGCTTTCAATTCGCAGCTCGCTTCAAGTGACAATTTATCATCGTGATCTAGCTGTCTGTCTCTCTCTCTCTCTTTGTCTCTGTCACTCCCCCTCTGTCTATCTTTGCTTAAAGCTGCCTTTAAGGCTAACTTCTCTAAGCCACAAGTAGAACAGCTGTCGTTGCATGTAATTCAATTTGGAAAATCCGTTCTGCCAGCTGCAATTATTTAAGGCTTGCTCTTGCACTTCCTGCCATTTTATATGAATTAAATGCTCAAATTCTTATGAATTCTCAATGCCCTAACAAAAGCCAACACACAACAATATAATATTGCCATTGTGCTCAGAGTGCAGCAGCTCTTTCAGCCATATACCATGCACACATACATTCGCATTCGCAGTCGCATTTAATGCTCTTATATCCTTTTGCTTTGTCGGCAACAATGTGAAAAATCCAAATCAAAAATTTCACTTTTCACAATTTTTGCCGTTTTTATGCAACTTTTTTGTTGGCTTTATAAATTTTTAGCAATTTTATTTTAAGTGCTTTTGTGAAAATTGCTGAGCTCACAGAAATTTGAGCAATTTTATTATTGTATTCAATGTGTTGGCCGGAACATAGCTCTATTATGTGTATACACAAAACATTTATATCAACAATTCATTAAGAAACATGCAAAACAGGATGTACGTCAGGAAAACATCCCGGCAAATGAATTATGAATTTGAAGCAAAGACGTTGCATGAGCTTTCCCTTTGGCATCGTTAGCTCTAAACAATGTACTAATAATAAATGGTTATATAATATATTAAATATATATATAGGCAGCTGTTTACTGGGTATCTACAGCACGCATTCAAAATCTGCATTCACAAAACTTATAAATTGAGTGAAAAAGTTTGAAAATGAGTTTATGGCCATGTTTGTTATTGACATGCAGCAAATTGAATAAAGAAAAGCGAAACTGAAGCAGACTTAACTGCTGCTTACTTTATTGCTAACAGCTGTTGAAAGATTTTTATAATATTAAATATTCAAATAGGCCATCTAGAATGCGAAACCCTTGTAAAGTGTCCTTAAAGTTTGCACATGGATTAAGCTGGGATTTGTGTGCTAACAAACACAAAAACCTCAGGGCCCCGGCTTCAGTATCGTGTTTTTATAAAGCCCTCGTCTCTGCTGCTTTTTTTCTTCTTCTTTCGTTTCTCTTTTTTTTGGTGTTGGGGGTAAGGTCGTTTTAGGTCTCAAAGCGTTTGTGTATCTTTTCGGGTTTGTTGTTGGTTTTACGGCTAACCGAGCAAATCGTTTGAGTTGGTCATGCAAAGTGCCAAAAGTTTTTATGCCTAACAAAAATAAAAGAACGGGTCAAATGGATGCTCGAGTGAGGACATATTAATAATAGACACGAAAGTGCTTACTATATTAAAAGTTTTGAGCAATAATGCCGCAAGATTATTAACATATGTCTGTCACTCTGTCTCTCTGTCTGTCCGGCATTAAAGCTTAGTTTAATTAACAATTAGCCTTAGCCAATTGAGAGCTTTACCTAGCTAGGGTCAGCCACAATGAGATTATTTGGCATTTAGCTATTGTGGTATCGTCATCAATCGAATCGAATCGAATTGAAAGCCAAAGACAAAGAGGGAGAGAGAGATAGAGAGAGAGAGAGAGAGTGAAGCACTTTGTGGGTGGTTGGGTGAGTTCATTGTGCTGCTTGTTGTGAGACAATACATTGATGCAGCAACTGCAATTGCGTCATTTTACAGCAATTCCCGAACACACACACACACACACACACGCTCAGACATGCTGCGTAGGAATAGGATAGAGGGAAATCCCTCTTTCAATGTGTGTGTGTTGATTTAATTTATGGCTGCTCTGCTCTGCTCGACGCTAGCTAGCCGAGCAGGCTGTCCGCCGTTTCAGATAAATGTGTCTGCGCTTCGACAATGGGTACATTGGCCAAACATACACACACACTCGCACACACTCGCACACTCTCGCACACACATACAGTGAGATCCAGAGTGGCCCAAAACGAACTCATGTTGCACTCTATGCGAAAACTTTGCGGTTACAAGCTGACCACAGCTGACCGAACCGACAAGGTAAACTGCACTCCCGATGACGAAGTAGATAAGAATAATTTATGATGATGCCACATGAGTTGCGAGTGTGTGCGTGCATGTGCGTGTGTGCAACATGCGCAAATTAGACATGCAGACAAATTTATTGGCCTAACAAATCTTACATTTTTTGTGCAGTTTTTATTTGCTGCGAGATTTTCATGGTTTTACTTGCTATTATTATTGTCGCCCGTCTGCACATATTGAGCTCCATTAAAATATTGTTTACAAATTACTAAAGCTTAAGCTGACACTGAGAAATGTGCAGATGCTGCTGCAAGGCAAGCAAAAATATATATTTATGTATTTTAAACTGTATTGGAAAATGTGATTTGGTAGCTATAGAGATGTGGACAGAAGTGTCTGAAAGCTAAAATATGAAAGAGAGTGGAGTATAGAGAATATATTATCTCTCTATCTGTATATATTATCTCTCTACAACTTTCAGACATATAAATCTTTTTTAACTATGCTCCAGTCTGAGTTTTAGGTAATGCTATATATAAACTTTGACCTCTCCAGCTTTCGCCACTCTCATTGTTTTTAGTCTATCATATTCATTTTCGACTTTTCTCGCAGCTATTTTTGACATTTCAATTTAAATGTCATGCCAAGTTATTGTTATGCTGCAGCCCAGCCCCGCCCAGCCCAGTCCACTTAAATGTTAATGAAGCAACCCCTGCCCACAGTCAACCCCTAGTCAACCCCTAGTCAGCCCCTAGTCAGCTCCACCATCTACTCAAGTTTTATAGTTTTCCGTGTGGCGCTATGAAAATAATTTTAATGGCATTTAATTTACGCAAGTGCAACAGTTAAAAGCTTTTCACTTTTCACAATGCCAAATCTGATTATTTTATGCTTTGTTTTGCATTTTGGCATTCACTGTGCGCGGGCAGAGCGCACAAATTAGAATTGTTTTGTCAGCTGCTTTCCAGCGAGCTGTGCTGCACACTGCAAGCCCTATGATAAACGCAATTAAAGCAACCTGTCCGACTTAACTTGACTTGACTTTGCAATCACACAGAGCAATGAGTGTTAGGCTGGAATTATTAATGTGCCGGCACCAAAACAAATGCAAGCCAATCCAACAAAGTGCAAAGGACATGCTTGAGTAATGAGTGCTGGGACCATAAACTGCGGCCAACCGCAGACGTTGCCAACTTAGCAAAAGCATTTGCCATACTCTATGCGGTCGGGCCACTGCACAATGGCCAAAGCTTTGTGCAGACCAAATGAAAAACATTACAAATGTGCGGTCAGCTTTAATGTACTGAGCCGAAGAGACGAAGTTTAACATAGAAATGTTTAAGAATTATGAACAACTTGAAGCTGTTTTACATGTATATTTAGATATAGATTTTTATTCATATTTATATTTTATGATTTTCCAATTGCAGTCCATTTTATTCATTCAATCTATGCGCATGCAACTAAATAAATTTACTTGAGCGTAAATTGAAAGCAAACAACGTGTTCAAACATTAATGAATTCCAATTCCACATATCAATTCAGATTTTCCACTTTAGTTTTTTTTTTACATTTTACATTTTATTCTCAGCAGTTGTCTAAAGTGTAATTGAAAAACTGTTTACTATAAAATTGCTTTAATGGCATGCAAATTGTGAACGCTGCTCTGCATTGATGCAAAGTAAATGTATATAAATATATATACTGATTGAAATACAACGAAGATGCACGAATACACTCAGGAGAGCAAAAACATAGAAATAGTAGTTAATCAAGTTTCTACAGAGTTCTGAGCAGTTGCAATGCTGACCATCTCTTTTTGCTCTTGGCTTACTTTGCGATTCTCAATTGCCTTCGAGTGCTCATCAATTATTGAATTTCCTTTATAATTTTTCTCTTTTTGCATGATATACTTGAGTCGATTGTTCAGGCATTATGCTTGATGCGATTTACAATAGCGAAAAGCTTGCTAATTCTGCATTTTACAAGCCAAATTCCGTATTATTGTAATTCAGCTCAAATTCAATCAAAACTCTGCCAATTCGCGACATTTTTGATGTTACCAGAAAGAAAAGAAAGAAAGTGAAGAAAGGGAGCTATGGAAATCGCAGCAATTATCTGCTAGCGTACCCATACTCTATATACCGTGTAGCAAACACACACACACACACTTCCTCTCTCCCTCTCTCTCCCTCTCACACACACAAATACTTTGACAGTCGCTGCTTCCATTTTGCCAGCACAAAATGTAACAAAAATCTGGCGAACGGAACAGGAATGGAAAAAAAAATAATATTTACTTTTGCCATGACAATGTCGTATGCCAGCCCCCATCGTCGGCCTCGTGCTGCTGCCACGCCCCGCAACTTTGATGGCGTGCGAGCTGTGCCAGATTATCGGGCGGCATGGGGCGGCATGGGGCGGCACACAAAAGTGCCTGCCAGGCAGTTGGTTCGGTTGCTCTACTCTGTCTGCCTGTCTTTCGACGTCAGGCAGTGCGGCCTGGGTAGGTGTTAGCGGGGTATTATTGGCTTCTGATTGGGGATTATGTTTTTAATTGACAAACTTGAATAGATAACGACGTTGTCAGCAGGCGAAAGTCGCATAAAAAGTGCCGACAAACGAATGCATAACAAGCAGCAACTTGTTGTTGTTGTTGTCGTCCTTGTTGTGCCTCTGCCCATGCCCATGTCCTTGCTGTTGTCGCTTGGCATAAAATGGAAATTGATACGCAGCTGAAGGCGAATGGCATATCACAAGTGGAGATGTAAGCAATAGCTTATTGCATCTGCAATCATCTCTCTTGCTGAACAGCTAAGCAAGAGCTAACAATCTGCCAGATTACAAGCAGATACATTTAAGTTATCGCTGGCAGTAATAACTGCACAAAGGGCCGACTGCGAAGCAGCTTAGATTATGCCATTGACGAATGAAACCAGAGACAAGAGAAGACAAAGAATCTAAAGCTGATTAACAGAGGTACACAAGAAAGTCAAGCCAGTGCCAATCAATCAGTAATTGGCAGCTGAAGGTAGAAGTGGAGCCATGTGTGAAACTCTCAAGTAAACTTAAATTCCAACCTGCCGATAGGCAAATATTTTGGTAATTACGTATACGCCTGGCCGACCTGATAATTGCATGATAAACAAATGTTGCAAAACACTTAACACAAGCCTCAAATACGATTATGCACTGTCTTGAACTCGAGATCACTGCACACATACGGCACGCACGCACACTGTGCTACAAAACCTGGCAGCAAATTAAACTGGCAAACAAAACGAATGCGTAAACATTACAACAAGGTGAACAACAATAATTTTCAAACAACAAATTTGTTGAGCCACAACTGCAATTAAATGCAAATCGATTCAGCTTGTAATTCGGCAATACGACTCACACACATGCCAGTCTAAAATGTGCGTGTGTGTGTGCTCAAGTACCCTGATATGTAAATCAAGCTGCAATTAATGACGTTTTCCTGATATAGATATTTTGAGTCGGTCTAGCATGAGAGGTACAATAATAATTGCGGCTATTAATTGATTATAGCTTAATTTATATTTTCTCTCAGTTCTATGCCTATTTCGAATACTTCACTGAATGCCCATTCAAAAACTACAACAACAAAAAAAAAGCACAACAATAAATTTTCATAATATTCGCTCAAATGACCATGCCACGCCCACACACATGTTTTCGTGCCACGCCCAGTGGCCACGTGTAAAGTGCAAAGGCGCAACATCAGCGAAATGGAGCAGCAGGAAAACGGACCAGCGAACGGCGACTGGGGCCAACTGACGGGGCGAGCTAAAGATTACCGTTATTTGTATGCAAAGCAGCAGCCCAAAACCGACAACAACAACAGCAACATTATGCGACAGTGCAAGCCAACTGCCATTGAAAGTCAGCCAGAAGCAGGACACAGCATACAGAACGCAGTAGAACGAGTCTAATCCTGGCTACAGATGGCAAACGGGCAACTGGCAGACAGAGACAGAGAGAGAGAGAGAGAGAGTGAGAGAGGGAGAGAGGAAGAGAAACGTGTTTCAATTTTTATGACATTTCAATGCAGTTTATGTCAGCGCAACGAGACAACGGGCCAACGAACTGAGAGATGGGTTCAGCGAGAGATTGGAGCAGCTCGAGCAGCAGGGCAGCGGGCAGCAGGAAACTGGAAACAGGCAGCTGGCAGCTGGCTAGCGGCAACAGGCGAACAAATCTCGTTATATTTTTGACAATTCAAATTTTAGCTTGCGGCCAAGCCATAGCATGTGCAACATATTTTGGTTAGACAATTTGAAACACAGTTCAAAACAATTGAACAACAATTTTGAGCAAAAATAAATAAACCAATCAAACGTCTGTCTATGGTTCTGCTCTTAAAAAATAACATTATTGAATTATTCATAATTCATATTCAGCTGGCAACAGTTTACAGCTTTTTAAAGATGTTTTGTAGCTCTCAGGTAAAACTTTGCACATATTATAGTTACAGCTCTTATCTCCACTCATTGGGCACCTGTCGAAAACACTCGATTGCTCAATGTTTATTTAAAATGATTTTCCGCAAACAATTGCCTTTTGTTATATCATAATTTACTTGAAGTCTGCACTCAATGGCTTTGCTTCGTGTCGTCACAGTTTATTTCATCTGTCTATCCCTTTGTGAAACGGGCGAAAATGTCAGAAGCAGCAACAGAAACTGAAACTGAAACAGAAACTCAAATGTTTTCGCTCATCATTCATCATAATTAATCAAGCAGACATAATTCGCATATTGAGTATACAAATTAGTTAGAGTAACAATTGTATTATTACAATCTATCTATCTATTTATGTATATAATACCCAATGTAGATGAAGGATTTGATTTAATTTGATATGCTATATAAGCAGCTGTCTCTAATTGCTAACTAACATGAAGTGCGCATTAAAATCGCATTAGAATTCGTTCTACTATGAAATTGTATATATAGAGTTAATGGAATATAGAAAATGTTTGGAATTACAATACTTTTTCGATTACTAGGAATATGAATAAAACTTTACTTGAGGTAAAAATAGCTTCTAGTTGGAGTTGGCTTTAGTTATTGAGGAAACTGTGCTGTAAGATTGAAGCTTAAGGCATCTTCAGCCATCTATATACCCTGTATAGTCAGCTTAAGTTTCTGAAGAATATACGTATCTATATATTGGAGTGTTCATTAAGAAATCGTTTGACTACCTTCGTCTTCAATATATTCCACATTCGCATTTTCCCAGGGTATCGCATTGAGTCTTGCTTAAGTGTATCAATAAATCTTGAGCCTAACATGTGCTGAGACTCCCCATCAGACGTGACTCACATATAGACAAAGCTCAACTAAACGCGCTCGAAAGTATGCAACACATTTTTGCGCCGAATGTTTATATTGAAATGGAGTCGCGCTGCCGCCGTTCGCTCAAGGCAAACTGGTGATAAATTAACGCATTTGAAGCGGCACAACGATGTTGCGGCCATGTTTCAGCTTTTAATAACACAAATTGCAATCGAATATGCGACGTGGCGAGCGCAGGCCGAAACGTAGTTGGAATGCGAAATGAGACGCCCATCGAAATGCTAACTCAATGGCAGCAATAGTTGCACAAAGCCTAATTAACTTATGTAGAGAATTGCAAAATTAAAGAATTGAATTGAAAAAAACGGCACAGTTCAATGGCATTGTCAATTGATGCACAGATATCGAGTGCAGACAAGTAAACACAACTGGACATCAGCAAATAGTTGCAACAAATAGACAGAGCTAACAAATTTACACAGCGTCAGCGCTACTGCCAAATACAGATACAAATACAGATATAGATATAGATACAGATAGAGATGCTGCTACAAATGGCTGGCTTAATCAAACAGCATTTATATCAGCCTGCAGGTAGCTGCTGCCAAATATAGTGCAACAAAATCCAAGGCAAAACTTTTGTCCTGAACTGGTCAGCAAAATAGCAAATAATAAAATAGCTCGGCAAATGTAAATAAACGTTTCGATGCCACCATTTCCCGCACACAAACAAACGATGTATATATATATATAAATAAATTGTTTATATATATATATATGGCTGCTATGACACGTATCTATGACAATATCTGTGGCCCATTGTAGCTGCTGTGTCACATTTCGGAAATTGGAAATTTCGCACTTGCTGATGGCCCAGCAGCAAATGAAGAGGATAGCAACCAGGTAAATTGCGAGGGAACCTTATCAAACACTACCTTTTGCTGGCATTGTAGTTCGCCATAGCCCTCATTCGAGCTACACGCATGCAGCTCCACATTCTCGCTCCAGCTTCAGCTTCAGCTTTGTTGCCTGCAGTTAAACGGCGCACCCGCAGCCCAATTGATTGTCACTTGAGAGCAACAGCAATTGATTGACATCATGTCTTTTGATTTCCCAAGTGTGAACCAATGCACTGAGCTCTGCCACAAAATACAAAAAAAAAAAAAAAAAAAAAAAAAAAAAGAAGAAGGAACTCAAGCAAACAAAGCAGCAGAAATTTGCGAAACAAAACAATGCAACACAATGCCGCAGCTGTCAAACTGCGTCATTTGTATGCCACATGTGGCAGCTTGGCAGCTGAGCCAGAGCGAGCGACTGCAGTTTGCATAATAATGTAAAAATATCACATAACTTCATTACAGAAACTGCATAGCTGTAAATTGTTGGTAAATAAAACTTATGTGACAAGACAGAGGGAGAGAGAGAGAGAGAGAGAGAGAGAAAGAGAGAGAGAGGGAAGTAGAGTAGAGATGGAGGAACAAGACCTGAGTTCATCGTATAATAGAATTAAAGAAACCAATTTAAAAGAATAAAATGTAATATTATGAATTAAAAAGAAATGCAACGAATAAAGAGATAAATAAAAATCTACATTTTTTTAAATTTATTTTAATTTTTAAATTTTATTTTAATATTTATCATTATAATAATGCAACGAATAAAGAGATAAATAATAAACTAAATTTTTTTAAATTTATTTTTAATGCTTACAATTCCTCTCGCAGCTCCAAAATATTTTAAACAATATTTATATTATTTTATTATAAATGTCACCTAAAAAACATAAAAAAAAAATCCACTTAAAATAACATTTAAATATTTAAAGACCACACAAATAATTGATAAATAATTTCTGGTAGCAGAATTTACATGTCAATTGAGCGCCGTTTAGATTGCACAGTCGCATGTGCGAAATTTGATTGTGATGTCAAACTGATAAACTGATAAACTGACAAACTGATGCAATTTGCCCCAGATACAAATCAACGGCCAACTGTTGCAGCAATGCGTTTTTCCTTCAGCAGCAAATCGCTCGATGAGCGCGCAAATTCAATAAATTATGTTTCAATTTGCGAGCCAGCAGACTAGATGTTCTGGCATAATAGAGAGAAATTGCAATGAAAAACGGATGAGACTATGGCATGAAAGAGAAGTATTATTGAAAAAGAAAAATATAATTAAATTTTCAATTGCAATTTAAGCCGCTTAGACAGCAAAATGCGAATGTTTGCCGTGCTAAAACTCCATTTGCCGTATGCTCAAAGCACAAGGAATTTTCACTTTTCCAAAATGCAAACAGAATCTTTTAACGTTTTTGCAAGCCATGAAGATATGTATATAGATGAAGCATATATATATATATATATATATGTATATATGTATATATATATTAAGCATTAACACGCCTTTGTAAATGTTAAATGTTCGCCTAATTGCATTTGCATATTTTGATTATATTAAGGGAAATGAAAGTGCTAAATGCATTGAGCTTGCGGATATACCAATTCATGCGAGCGAACGGAGGTGGAAGATGCTTATTGGATGCAGTGAAGCAAAGTCGAGCAGGAAATTTGAGTGCAACGGATATGAGCGCCAAGCGGGGAATAGCTTCAAGCGATTAGCATTGTCTAATTAATGAATATGCGCATTAATAAAGCTGATTAACTTTCTTGCCACACGACAGTAATTAAGCCAAATCACATAACTATGCTCAATTATGCCCCTATATTGTTACTAATTTCATAGTAATTATTTTAATTGTAGTTCGCTTGATTTATTATGAGCGTGCGAATTGCGCCACCTGTCGGCTGTCATGAGCAAACATGCCTGACGCCATCTACTGCGGTGTCGCAGAAATCATGTTAGCTTACAGCCGTAAGCTTAACATAAGTTCAACTCAAAGCTTGTGAATGGAAGCTTATATGGTCACACCTTTCGTCGTAGCGCCACATTTAAATAGTAGTTCAAATTAATTTTCTTATACAAAAATATTTATGTGTATTTATTGTCTTTATACGACTATGACTATGAGATGATCCGGCTTAGAGCTAATTTATACATATTACAATAAACGTAATTATTAAGAGCGTATATGAATTCACATGTATGGCAACTAATCTGTGCGTGTGTTCATAAGTCACATATATATAATTATGTGTATGTGTGTGTGTGTGCTTAAAAACAATACACGAAAAGCCAGTAGAGTGCATTGAAAGCCAAAAACATGCCAGGGAAAAACAGACGCGAACGTCTGTCGATCCACATGGCAATCTCTTGTGGCGTCATGGTTGTAAATGTGGCCGTTTCCTTCTCCTTCTCCTTCTCCTTATCTTTCTCAATTTCCACAATGTGATCATTGGCGGAGCGCGCGCTGCACACGGAGAGGGTATCGGCGCACTCGGTACGTATGATGGGAAGGTTGGGCTGTAATTACGAGATTATATAAATAGCTCGAGTCTTAGTTGGAGCGTATATAGACTTACGTGAACAGTTAGATAGTTGTTGAAGCCAGGATTCACTGTGCCATTGCCATTGCGCACGCTCTCCGTGCTGGACACAATATTGTCTAAGCTGGAGCAGGAGCGCGCTCTGGATTCGTTGCTCAGACTGCCGCCTATTTGACGGCGCGAGGGGCGTGGCGTCAATGTAGACTTTATAATATATCTACTATTCACTTTCTTTAGCTCGATATTCTCCTTGCGTCGCCATATCGTGTTCACAAAAGCGAACTCCACCAGGCTGCCGAAAATGAAGAAGGTGCAGCCAATGAACCACACTTCCGATACCTTGATATAGCTGACCTTCGGCAGGGTTTTGCTCTGCGATGAGGACAGCGTGATGAAGGACAACATGGTGCTGGTGCCTAAAAACCGAAAGGGATAAGTGAAATTCTAGAATAATTGAAATTTGAATTGTTTTTTAGCTTACCCAGCATAATGCGTGGAGGTGAGGCATCAGCTTGCAGCCAGAAGGACACCCATGAGATGGCCACAATCATCATTGAGGGCAGATAGTAATCCAGCAGATAGAAACCAATCTCACGCTCCAAGTTCACAGTGTAGCTAAGAGAACTATAGTTGCCCTCTATAAGAAAAGCGAATTTCATTAAAATATTCTCTTTAATGCTTCAAAGCCTCAAGACTTACGGAAGGCGCCATGTCGCATATTGACCTCATCGGAGATCACAATGGAAGTATTATGCCAATATTGGCCCAGATTATACTCAGTGAGTCGCATATTGGGATCGAATGATATGGGAGCCTGATCTTCCCATTCCAGCAATAAATCGGAAGTGTTATACATCCCTAAAAGAAATCAAAAAAATTAAGTAATAATATATAATAAAAATAATATAAAATAAATAATTAAAATAAATAAATAAATAAGAAAACTTTTTCTACTTACAGCTCTCCAACACCGTGGAACAATATTGCTGATCGAATGGAAACTTCTTGAAGTTCATCCAGCAGTAAAGCGAGGCTTGAATGCGTGTCGAGATAATCACGTTGCCATCCCTTGATATGGACGTCAGCACGTCCTTCTCATCGGTGCCCAAGATGCTGGACTCTCGTTCGTTGGCAAAGAATATGTGCGGCAGCCAGAGGCGTTCACTCAAATGCTTCTGGCCCAAGATCGTTTCGCGTCGCTCCGGTGCAAACTCTTTGTAGGCCAGACGCTTGTCCTGGAAGCTCAGCTGCAGCAGTGCGTGTGTCTTGAACTGCAGCAAATCCGAATTGAGATTCTGCAGCAAGTACACATAGATGCGTAACTTGACCACAATGGGCAGACGCTTCGACGTTATTGTGTCGTATTCTGCAAAGAGAAACATAGTTAGAAATCAAAGTTGGCTTTAGACACTAGCTCACTTGCCTATAGGTCGCTCCAAACGATCGTAGCGGCAGACGTGCGTCATTCTTTGGATTAGTTCAGTATACTGTAGGCTGTCCGCATTGGCCAGCGTTGGACAGTTCTCGTCCACACTGCTATCATTGGTGGCGCTAAAAAGATAAAAAAAAAAGGGTAAATGAACGAAGCTAATGCGGCGTATGAGTAATTTAAGCTAATAGCGTAAGGCTTGGGTATCAGCTGGGTTCTATTTATTTATATTTATTATACATATTTAAAAATAAATAAATTCTTAAATAAATTAGTTTTCTATGCATGCTTGTAGATTAGCACGGCGTATGAGTAATGTCAGCTAGTATTTTTTATTTTAATTGATTTGTGCTTTATTTCAATTTGTATTTCCTAAATTATTTTTCATTCATGTTAATGTCAGACTGCATTAACAGGAGCTGCTCCTCTCTCACGGCGACATGCTATGCTATTGACAGTGTTATGTTCTATGTTAATAGCATAACTCCCACTCCAGTTCTCCTACTGGTTCGCATTCGGCGATTAGGTTATTCTTTCTACATTCTTTGCATTACGACTATGTATACTTTTAATTTTTAATTTATTTTTAATTATTACATTAATTATTTTATTATTTTCTTAAAAATTAATAAATATACTTATTTTTCATTTTATATAAAATATATCTATATACATATTTGTAATATTTACAAAATTACATATGTTTTATTTACATATTTGTAGACCTGTTCAAAGCGGCTTTTGAGTAACATAAATCTGAAACTTAACTGTTTAGATTTATGCAATTTGTTTTTGCTAAAATGCAAATCGTCTTTAACAATAATTTGATTTATTTATTTTAAGTTTTATGTGATATTATGTTTACTTTGCGTTTTAATAAGTTTTGCCGTTGAAGCTGTTAATTTATATTAAATTGCAACTGTTTGCAATTAACGCTGCAACAAGCAGCTATATTTTAACTTTAGAGTTAATTCAAATATATATAAACACTTTTTTTAGTACAGTTAAGTATATTGCCAAATGCGAATTCTTATTGCCGTTTCGCCCAGCCTATTGGGCGTGGCAACGTGGCAACGTAGCAGAGTGGGGGCTGGAGGGGCGCAGTCACTGAGCAGCTGTTCAAGCTCATTTGGAGCTAAGTCTGTGAAGCAGTTGTTTGCTATTATAACTAATATTTTTATTGTTTAACCTGCTTATTGTGTTACTGTTATTGTCGTTAATATTGTTGTTGTTGTTGTTGTTACACAAGCATACCAATTCAATTACTGCAGTTGGCCTGATCCCTAGCCAGAAAATCCATAAATAAACTACGGTAGCTCGCTTATTTCTGGTTTGCTTCTAAATATTTACCTATTGACATTGCATTTAATGCCAGATAATAATTTTCCATTAGTTCTCTAACCTTCTACACCTGGGCACCGCAAGAAGGCTTGAATTAATTATTGAAAAAAAAAAAAAAACAAAACTGTAGCGAAACGTAATCATTTTTGTATTTTCTCTCTATTTTTGCACCTTCAAATTATGCAAATATTTGTTTAATGGCGTCGGCGGCGTATATAAATAACGGCATATTTATGGGGCTGCTCCCAAACGTAATGTTACTTAATATATTTAAGAAAAAAAAAAAAAAATATATATATATATATATATATATATATATATATATATTTGTGTACACACGCATATTTATAATTATTTTATTTACTTTAGCTATCAAAAAGTTAAAATATCATCTATGTAAATAATTTGGATATTAAACTTGATAAACGTCTGGTATTCCCGGGCAATCTTCTTCTTTTTAAGTCATTTTAGTCTTTATCAACTTACAGCATAAGGAAACATGTTCGTTACAAAGAAAAAACTGCAGCAATTTCTTATTGTTTATCAGTTTTATCAGTTGTGTAACTGTAAATGTCGACATTTTTTATATAGAAAATATTAAGGCAAATGTAGAAATTTTCATTTCAGATAAAAAAACAAAAATCAAAATGCCAAATACACAAAGCAAAACAAAGAGCTAGGATAGCAACCCGTTGGAGAAAATAAAACAAGAAGTAGAGACAAAGAGCACAAAGAAGCGCAAATTTCAATTAGTTATTTTTGGTCGAAACGCCGTATAAATTGGTTGTATCTGACAATTGAAAACATATCAATGCTATTTAGTTTTATCAGCCCGAATTGTTTTGCTCTCTCGCAGCACTTAGCACTGCAGACTCGATTTGTAAATTCGGTAAGAAATTAAAATTACTATCGGCATGACTAAATGAGAGAGAGCGGAAATATGACAAATATATGCCAAATATCTAGATATAGAATATATCTGGCGAGAATTCAATTAAATTTACTTACCCAAAAATCGTTTGTACAATGCCGCACACAAATGTTATGAACAATAATTTTATCAGCTGTGGCTTCATTTTCTAGCAATTCGATATATGTATATGTATATATGTTGTTTACTTGTCTTGTTTTTTGTATTTATTTTGCAGCACTTTATTTAATTTATTCGATTTGCATAATGCTCATGTTTTTTTGATAATTTTGAAACACTTGAACAGTTGTTTTGTCACCTCGGCGCAATATTTTATCCTCGCTTCGCTACACCATTCACTTCCAATCAATCGAATTGCGTATGTTATTTCATAAGTTTAATTGATTTAAATAATTTACTTTTTTCTTTTTATTTGGCTTATGTTCTATTGGCGAGGACGTGGACCTGTTGCTAGTCGTTGGCGCTTTGATCTCGCGTCGCGTTTGCGCCTCGCAGAAATACCTGATTGCGTTGCGTTTCGTTGGGTTGCGTTGCGTTGCTGCTGCCGTCGTTTTTTGTCGGCGTCGGCGTCGAACACTCACAAAGCACTGAGCCGAACGCTCAGCAGCTGAGTGCCTATGGGACAGGTGAGCAACTACTGAGCAACTACACAACAGATGAGCAGCTGAGCAGTTGAGCAGCTGAGCTGGAAGCTAGCGAAATTTTATTGTAACTTGCCGCAGTTGCCCAAAAGTATTGTGTGTGCGTTCAGTTTGCTGATAAGACAGCCAGCAACAACAACTCTGATAACAACAATAACAATAACAACAACAACAACATCAACAACAATTGCTTGACTCTCGTTTGTGTCGGCGTCTGAAGGTATTCCCGGTGTGCTACGTTGTTAGCTGTCGAACAGCGTAAAGGCAACAGCGCAGGGTCGCCGGAGATCGTCTCACTTATAAACTGGCCGCAGCATCGGCAGCAAAAGCCACAGCCAATGAGATAAACGACGCGCAGTTACCCTGTAAAATGAGTAAATGAGCATAACTAATATAATCATAGTTGTGATTTAGCTAAAGACCGTGCGATTGATAGCTGCTCAACTCTTCTGCAAGTCACTTCAAGTACTCGAGTTTAAAGAGCTGATTCAACTGACTCAATCTGGCCAAAGAGCTGTAACTGAAACTCTCTTCGAAGAGCACATACAAAAGAAAGTAATATATATGTAAATTTAAGTTAATGCCTGCCCCACATTCCAATTGCTTGACATTAGCACGCTTCTTAATCATCTTTTCAGTGGGTATTGCATGAGAATACCACATATAAAAAACAAAAAACAAAAACAAAAGCAGATATCGGAAACATTACATAAGTATATCGAATAAAACCGGTCCAAATCTTTGAAATGCGTTCTAGTCAACGCAAATAAATAATAGATATAATTTATAATTAATGCACATCAACAATTAGCAAATGTACAAACTGAAGTTGCATTTCGACTGATGCAGCATTAGCATACATAGAGCTAAAGCAGAGACTATGTCTCTCTCTGTCTCTGTCTCTGTCTGTGTCTGTGTCTCTGTCTCTGTGTGTTCAGGTGTTTCGCATCGAATTGTAATTAAGCGATTAGCACTGGGAGATTGGCTTGCTTCAGTTTGTAATATTTGCCCAAGGCACACGCTTCGCTGTTGTTGCTTAAACAAACGCAACGCACATGATTTGATCACATTAATTATGGAGCGCAGCATATAAATTAATTATATAACTTGTTGTTGCAGTTCAATAAACTTTTGTAGACTGTTTAAGTCTTATCAGCTTCCAATTGTTGAAGAACAATCATCGATTATGCGATGTATTTTTTTTTTTTTTTTTTTTGATTGGTTGAACAAACTTTTTTGTTTACGATGCTGCCAGCCGGCCTATGCTTAAAGGTCGCCCTCATAATGCCATTGTATGGGCAAATCAATAAGCAATAATAACAACAATTACAACAACAATAACAAATTGCGATCCGCGACGTGACATAGAAATATGTGTGACAATAATTGAATATCACAAATGGCCAATAACAAAAAAAAAAAAGTGAGTTAATAAAATTGCCTTTGGATGCGACAGTAGCTGAAAGCCAAGATCAAGATCGTGTCTTGTGGCTGTGAGCTGTTTGTTTAATTAAATTTGAACTAGACATTGAATGTTCAAATGGCAATATCTTGAACGCATTATAAATTGAATTTTAATTAAATGGCAGACAAGTTTTAGCTTTGATGAGCTAAGGGCTGAAAATGCAAGTTCTAATTGTCAATTGTCTTGGTTTATCTAATCGCTGGCTTCAACTGAGTTCCATTTAAAATTCTATTTATAGCTAGAATTCAATTGTCATGCCTATGTCAAATGAAAGCTTAGAGCAAAATGCTGAAACTAAGCTGAAGCTGAGCTAAGTAATATTGAGAGCTGTAAAGTTATGGAAATTGTATTATTTTGGCTTGGCTTATCTATTTGCTGCTTAGGGATTAGCTTGAAGCTGAATTCATAGTTCTGTTGCGGCTAAAAGCTAGATATGCGAAAAACTAGAAGAATTTGGCAGAAGCTAAAAGTAGTATGTAAAGCGTCATACATCACATATGAATAGTTCAAGCTTATGTGCAGAGGCTAGTCGAGAGTCATCTCTAGACAGAGACAACTTGTTGAAGCTAGGCCAGCTGAAGCATAGATGAAGCAAAAGGCTTAAGCGCCTCGCAGAAGCTAAGAGTAATACATCAGGCATTAATCTAGGTTTTACTTACTCATTATGGTACGATTCAATTGCAGCTGAGCTGTAAGTCATATGCTAATTGATGTTCCCATCCAGTTACCTACAGAAATTAAAAGCTTAAGAGTTTTGCAGAAGCTAAGAGTAAAACTAGAACCAAGTCTAATAAAGACTCGATGAAAAGTGAGTTCATCCAGGCATCAAGAGGAATAGTAGAAATAAGTAGTAAGAGCTTAGCTAAGCGTAATACTGAAAATCAAGCATCGATTATTATTAATCTAGTTATATCATCTAGTTGTCTAGTAGAAATGGTTTAAGAGCTGTGCAGATGCTAAGAGTAAGCCAAGCATCATGTAGGCTCATATACTCGCTATATAAATGCTCGATTTCAAATAGAGTTTATTCAGGTACCTAGAGTACCTAGAGCAATAGTAGTAATAAGTAAGTAGCCAAGCATCACTTGTGATTCTTCTAAGCTGACCAGCTCTCTCTCTCTCTCTCCCTCTCATTCTCTCTCGACGCGCTTGAGACTCGTTTCGTTCAGCATTTCATGCTGATTAAATGCATTAACTGCAATTGTCTCAACTGGCTTCTCTTTGGCTCAAACCCAGTTCTCGTATAGCAAATACATTCTTTTATAGCTGCTCTTCCCATGAATGTACCTGCATATTTTTTTTGCAAGAAGACGCGCGTCAATTAGATAACATTTATTTAAATATGGCCAAATAGCGCGAACAAAAAAAAAAAAGAAATTTTTATTTTGTTCATTAAAATAAAGAAAAAGGCAGAAGCATCTTAGAGCAGCTCATAAACTTAAGCGCTTAAGCCAACTGAACGGTAGACACAATCTAACACAAGCTGTTAGATAAAATTTGTTTGGGACACATTTTCAACAAATATTAGTTAGTTAGTCGCTTGCAGCGGAGGCGTCGTAATAAAGTATAATCACACTTTTCAAAGAGTTCCGCACTTCTTTCAATTTCCTGCAGACTTTAGATTATTTCATGCAATTTAGTATGCATATTGTACTTTGAATCTGCGTCAATTTGCTTATTGACCAAGTGAACTGGATTTATTTATTTATTTCTATTTTTATTTTCATTTATTTATTTTTTGTTTATTTTTTGCTTTATCAGAACTTTAATTAAACTAAACAAGAAAGCATTTTTAATTATTGTTCGCTCGTAGGCAAATAAACACAATTTATATATATATATATATATATATATATATTTAAATATCAGACGCTGTCTTGTGTCGTCATGCGCAATGTCAGTAAGAAATACTCTTATCACTGACTGAGTGTGTGTGTATGTGTGTGTGTGTGTGTGTGTATGCTCATACAACATTTACTCTCCTTACGGCCTCAAGATCGCTGTGGGTCTCTGAGGTGTTGCTTGTTGTCTCTGCGCTTTGGGTGGGGGCGGCGCAACATGGCTTATGCATGTTTTCGCCCATTTAGAGGTTAAGCATTTATTTATTTGCCTTTCTCGATACGTGATTGTGTTTGTTGTTGTTGGCTTTGGGTTTTTATGGGTCGCCGAATATGTTAAATATTGACAATTTGCGCTTGCCGAAACAAATTTAATTATTTACAAATTAATGAAATTTGTGTATTACGTCTTAACACGTGATTTAATTCGATACGCAAAGTTGCTTTGTACTTTTGCCGCCCAGCCATGGCCAACAAGCAGAGATGCTGTACCAAGATCTAGACATTATCTTTGCCATAGCATGAGTCACATCGAAACTAACAACTGTGGGTGCACCCGGCGGGTTGGCGGAGTGACGCGCGAGTAGTAAATTTTTATCTACTGCCTGTCAACGATGCAGAGGATGACAACGACAGTTACTTGTATTTGATGCCGCTCAACTGGGCAAGCAAAAATAAAAATAAAAAAAAAAGCAGAAAGAACGAGAACAAAAGCAAAATTTATAAATATTTTCTTAATTAAAAAAGTGCTTGTTTGGCAGGTAAATAGTAATAATAACAAAAATAGCCACCGCCAGAGATAGAATGGGTAAATACCATAAATAGACGTGACAAAGACTCCAAATTAAATGAAATCAAAACTCATATTCATTTGCACCCGTTCGTTGACAGATAATCAAAACTCGGACTGTTCGAGTGCTTGCTAAAATTAAACCAGTGACCGTTACATGGAAAGCATTGCAGTTGTCCTCAACGGGGACTTTTATCACTATTTTTTTGGTAGCACTCGAGTGTGCCACAATTTGGGATCCGACTACTGTATGCTATACTATATACATATGTATATAGCACTGTAAAGCCAGCCGAGCGCTTATCAGCGTGCGGCGCACGTTTGCTTCTAGGTGACGTCTGTTATGTAGAATACGATTTGTTAGCTTTGGTTTATTTGCTCGGCAAGGCGTAGAAAGTCGTGTCTGATAATTGGACTATGCGGCGTATGCGTAATCTATTTCTCACTGAACCAAATACAAAAAGAAAAAAAACGGAAGCTGTAATTTGCTCGTAATCTCTTAAATGCCAAGACAACCGACAACCTTCACCCAGCTACAGCTTAATCAATGAGTCAGTCAGTCGGTTAAGCTCAGATGCGCTCACTGGAATGACGTTTAGCCGGCAAAAACGCTTTGTGCTCAACCTGTCGCAATATTTTGATTGTTATGCCTTTGATATGTGCATTAAGCGCGGGTATCAGTGTGTGCGTATGTGATTATGCTCGAACTGGCTGAAGGAAGCAAACCTAAGCGCAAAGCAAACAACAAATTGCCAACTCATCTTGTTTATGTATGTAGATCAAGAATAGGCCACTATGAGTAGGCTGAAAGAATATCTATAAATTTACAATAAATATTCAATTTAAAAAAATTAAAGAAAAAATATATGTCTAGCTTAGGACAAATTAAATATTATTCAAAAAAAAAATATTTAAAAAAAAATTGAATAATATAAAATATACATAAATAATATTTATCTGGCTTTGGTCAAGTTAAAAATGATTCAAAAAAAATAAATAAAAAATAAAAAGAAAATGATATATAGTCAGCTTCACAAAAGCTTTTAATCTTAATTTATATATATTAATTTTAGAAATAAACATTTTTTTAAATTTAAATACCAAATGAATCTGTGAGAAATACATTAATAAAAGTAAAAATCACTCTCACAAAGCTCATTTTAATTTTGCCAGCCCAGAGTCGTAAAGGTATCTGTAAGTCAGCCTCACCCACTACAAACCTTACACGTTTTATCAGTTCTCTTGACTTGTTTAACAACAATCTATCATTTTTACTGATTAACAATCTGTAGCATCACAATGTTTACAGCACTAATAGCTAAACGCTTCAGCAAACAAAAGAAACAACGAGAACTTATAAGCGGATTGATTAAAAGCCGTCTAATCAGATCAAGACTAATTGGAGTCTAGTTGGAATTTAATTTATTATTCATTCGCATTATCTCTTCGGCATGCTATCGATTATTAAAATGTATGAATAATTAAATTATTTGTGGCGATATCTTTGATGAGCTATGAGTAATTATTATTCTTTAGATAGTAAATGGGATTTACCTAGGTCCACCTGATGCTCTGTTTCCAGTTAGATCTGTTTCAACATCGTCATCGTGGATAGCCCAAATATAAGATATTTTTGCATTTCTTTGTTATAAATCAAAAGCAATGTCTCAGGTTTTCTTTATCTACTGTTTAAGCGAACGTGAAATGCTGTCATGAAATAGTTTAAATAATACAAGTTTATCACGTGGCGAACACGTAAAGATTTACAATATGAAAATATATACATACACAAACATACATATAAATATGTGTTAGCTGTTAAGAAGACTCGATTGAATTAGAATTAAATAATCTTTAATACGTTTGGGCGCCTTTCACGCTTACAACATAATTATCGTTTATTACTAGCAATGTAAAGATCGAACGACATACGCTTAAGTATTCCACAATTAGAGGTAAATAAGTATTTTATAGCAAAACTATTGCTCTTGACATCTTTTCGATTTTCCCGCAGAGCAGCTGCTCGACAGTTGGTTTCGTGGGAAAGTGTTACACAAACATAGTGTATTCAATAGACTAACTATGAACTAACATGAAAACAGCCTTCTATCGAATGGATAAGGAAAGCACTTCTTGGACTACTTTGACGCTGGCTGCTGCACCTGCTGCTGTTGTTGTTCGCTGGCGGCGATTGCTGGTGATTTGGCGAATTCCTCAAATGAATCTTTCACCTTCTTCAGGCCTCGGCCCGCATAGCAGGGCAACATGTGAACAAACCGGAATGAGCTCTTCACGCCCTCGTTGTAGTAGTGTTTGGCCAGGAAGCGCATTTCACCCACCTTGGGCAGCTGTGGCAGCTCAAACGGCAGCTGCTTCTTGGCCTTCTGTACATATGGACACAGCTGGGCCTTGACATCGTTGTAGAGTTTATCCGATTGCTCCGTACTGCCCCAGACGCCAGCTTTGCGGGTGTAGTAGACAGCGCCAGCGACCAGGCCGCCGCGTACCAAGAGTCTGCACAAACATAATAATCAAGTGATTAGCTTTAAGGTTACGTAATTTTCGCTAAGCCAATGTGCCTTAACTTACCCAATTACCATATTGCTGCTCTTTGCTTATATGCTACGGAAGGGGAAGCTTGCTGGGCAGATTGTTCCTTTATTTCCAGACTTGGCCAAGTCTGGTCGTAGGTCGTCTATTGCTATTAACTATGAATTCCTCGAAGTTGTGTGTATGGCAGAGACAACAACAATTCGTGGTGCAAGTTAACATTGCGTTTAGCAGAGTTATGTTAAGTAACAGAATTGCTCCACAACCAACTATGCAGCCCTGTCTGCTCCACCACAAAAACTCATATAAAAAATATATACTCCACACTTAACGAATAAAAAAGTCCGTTAGTAAAATTTTTATAAAAAAACACGCATTTAAAAATCAATTTATACAAATTATGAAAACTATAGACATTGATGTGTAAATCAGTACAATGAAATGAAATCAGTTTTAACACACATATATAATTCGTTTTATTAATATAAATATTTGTTTGCATCTCTAATGAATGTGGATCTCTCAATAAACAGTTAATATAAAACTTGTTGCACATCAATAATGAGTACATATAACATTTTTTTAATTTTTGCTTACTGTTTTTCATCTTTTTTTTTCATAAATACAAATTCCTTTACAAATAAGTTTTGCATTTTGTTTTTGTTTTTACTCAACACATTCATAAGAAACATGGATTAAGAAACGTTTTTGTTTGCGTTCGAATTTGTTTTATAAATTAACACTCAGATATAAAATACATATTTATGTGTGTATAAGTACTATGTAAAGTATATATATATTAATATATGTTTCACATAATTATTATATATGATTATCAATAATTACGTTGGTGGAAATTACTTCGGATGAAAGTTTTCTTCTGTTATTTGTTGAAGCTTTAGAAAATCAAGAGTTTTGTTGATATTTGGGTTTGTGGAACACTTGTTTTTTTTTAATATAATATGCTCATATTTTCCATTCAATTATGATCAGCTTTTCGTTGCCCACTTATGCACTCCGTGCGTTACAAATAACTTTTCTAATTCCTTATTGCTTTTCATTGTATTTTGAACCAAAATTGACATTTTTACTTGAGAACTTCGTATAGAACATAAATTTACGAAACATCAGTCTTCGCTTGTAAGCTGATTGCATTATTATATAGTATCTTATATACAATTTCGAATTCATTTTAGATAGTTTACATAGACGAGGAAGCAGGAAACAGGAAACAGGAAACGGGAAACATTAAAACGTTTTATAGAGCTTACTTATTAAAAGCTCATTGAAATTATAACAATATAATATTTATAGAGTTTTTCTTCTTCTTCTTCTTCTTTTTCTGTAGTTGTACATTAACAATTTAACACATAGACATATAAAATAGTTATTATTTGTTTGTTTGTTTTTTTTTTTTTTTTTTGTTATGTTCTTCAATACATCGATTAGCGCCTAGGGCAACACAGATAACAATACGTAGTTAGTTAGAATCGTTATATAACACAGCTAACACTCTTTTTTTTATAGATTTTACATTTAGAGATGTTCAGATTCGATTCTCGCTTGAAGACGAAGGGAAGAATTTTTAGTTCTGTTGAGATCATATTGAGACGGTTTCTATGCTAGACTTAAATTCAATTTTCGGTGTCCAAATTTGTTTTGCCAGTTTATCAAAATTCGCATTTATCGTCGAACATTACATAATAATAGATCTGTGCTAAAGTAACTGTCGTTGGCTAGCGGTTACTAAATAATATTCATTATACCTTATCAATACAACAGACACATTTATAATAATTATCTACATCGATTTCGATTTTTTTAGGTTTCATTTTGGATTCTCTCAAGCTCTTCTCTTCTGGATGAGTCTTCAGCCAACTGGGGCTGTGTGGTGGTTGGAGGTGGCACAGGTCCCTCCTCGATATCTATTGAATTCTCGCGTTCCGTTATGTCTGGCATTTTGAGCGAGAAGCTGCTCAGCTTACGCTCCGCGGAGCCCAGAGAGCTCTGTGAGTCCGCCTTCAGCAGCGTGGAGCGACGCTCATTGATGACCTTCAATGAATCGTACATGTGCTCATCGTTGCTCGTGGAGCTGCCACCGCGCTCCAATGAGCGTATATAGAATACCGAATCATCCCGATCTTTGGCGATGGCCGGCTTCGGTCGATAGAATTGCCGAGAGCTGTTGCTTCTATAGAGCGTCGCGGGATTAGTTTTCTGCTGCTGCGGTTGCTCTTGCTGCTCCTGCTCTTGCTGGTGATGCTGCACCTGCTCTGCGCTGCTGCCCAATGGCAGAAAGTCGGGTCGCTGTTTCTTTGTCGGCAAACTGTGAGTGTGATGCACCAGCTCCGTTATCTCGCTGTATGAGATATTGCATGGGCTGTTGTTGTTGCTGTTGCTGACGCACTCCAGGGGCATACGCTCATCGATTAGCTCGACACTCTCCTCCGGCACAGCCGGCTCCATGCTCGATTGTCCCGACAATTGACGCACGGGTGGAGGCGGCTCTGAGCACACTGACAATTGGCTGCTATTGTGCACAGTTGAGCAGACAGTTAGGCAAGTCTTTTGTGCTGGACAAGAGAATGCTTGGAACACTTACCGGAACTCCTTATCAACGGATGGCGTTGCCGAGGGACCGGAACTGTAGCGTTTGGGTGAGCGCAGTATCGACTTGGGCATCACTTCCGGACTGTGCAGATCCACCTGAACGCGCCGTGAATCAATGCTCGAGGTGCGACTCGCTACCGACGCACAACGTGCCGTCCAGCGGCCGCTGTACGAAGAATCCGACATGGTAGAGTTGCTGATAAAGAGGAGGAATAGGCAAAGTTGATGCAAAATTAGCTTAATTAAAATATAACTTAAGATGTCAATAAAAATCATAATACCCCTTCAAATGTCTTTCTTTGCTTCCTTTCACTTACCGCCTGTGTCCAAGCGGACTGCAGCGATCCCGCGCCGCTTCCTCGTGCTCGATGGGTCGCTGGCGTGCCAGCACATGACGCTTGGCCGTATCCGAGCGCTTGTTACGCTCGGCACGCTTCTCGCTGCCCGCCGAGCTATGGCCAGCTCCTATGGCTCCACCCATGCCGGCGTCAAAGGACGAGGCCTGCCAATAGACGCGACTCGCTGCCGGCGGTTGCAGCAGAGTGCAGGTGGAATACTCCCGCGTGGCGCGCTGTATCAAACTGGATGAGTTGCTAATGAGGCGTGCATTGGAGCCGCCAACACCACCAACGCCTCCAGCCAAGCCCATTGAGCCACTGGCGGCCGCTGAGCGGTTTTGGCGAACACGACGAACGCTGCTGCTCGAGCAGGATTGTTGTTGTTGTTTGCGTTGTTTGTGTTGGTGATGGCGATGGTGATGATGATGCCGTTTGCAGCAGTATTGTTGTTGTTGTTGTTGTTGGTGGTGGTGCAGTTGTTGCAGTTGTTGTAGTTGTTGCAGTTGCAATTGTTGTTCCAGCGGCATGAACAGATTGGAGTGATTAGTGTCGAGGCAGGCGCTTGGATGAGCAATTGTATGGATGGCGGACAAATCGGGCACGGAACCTGTGAACGTGAGGCGACGCAGCTTTGGCGAGAAGCGTGCGGATGCGCTAATGGTGGTATGCAAAGCAAACAGAACAGAGAGAGAGAGACAGAGAGAGAAAGAGAAAGAAAGAGAGAGAGTGTATGTGTGTGTGTGTGTGTGTGTGTGTGTGTGTGTGTGTGTGTGTGTGTGTGTGTGTGTGAGTGAGAGAGAAAGAGATATGCAATGAGGCAGCCAATTGCGAGTATTTACAAATTTTCATATATACAAAATTTACAAAATGCGATGCTTCCATGAATGTTAAATGGTTAAAGCATTATATGTTACAATATCTAGCGTTAAGTACCTGAGTGACTTGGAGAACTGGATGAGCTCGGCGGTGAGAGCTTCGCGATCAAAGGGCTGACCCTGTGTTTGGCCAGAGCCTGGTGCACCAGCCACCGCCTGCAGCTGCTGATGTGGATCGCCGGGCGAGGAGCGAAAGACGCCAAAGTGTTGATCCCAACGCGTGGACTGATACTGAGCACCTGCACAAACAGCAATGTAGCCATGAGCTGATGAGGTAGCCTCCACTTTAACGTGCAAGACTTACCCATTCCCCGACGCTGCGAGGCGGAGCTACCCTGATTGCTGCGTGTCGTTGCTTTGTTGCAGCTGCCGGCGCCGGCACGCAGTCTCGCCGGCACCACCTTAGCAGCCGAGTCGCGCGCCTCGAAGGTCATCACACAGGAGGCCACGACAATGAAGCCGCCAAAGCCCATCACAATGGGCCCCACATAGGCAAAGTTGTTCAAATGGAAGCCCTTCAGATCGTTCTTCACGCGCACCGTCACATTGCCGCGCAGCTCGGAGCCCATCGACAGATGATCCGCATAGTAGCCGAGCGTGGCCATGCCAGCGCCCACCAGCATCAAGGCCAGGCCCAAGATTAGCGCTCGACACGCGTGCCACAAGCACTTCGAGGACATCTTGCCACGCACCACCTGCACATTCCATGTGGCACCCGAGGCCGGATGGGCTCGCCGTAGATTGCCCAGCGAGTGCTTGCGCCGTGTGGTGCCCACACCACCGCTGCGACGCGATGGCATTCTTACAACCACATTTACCTCTCACCCTGTGGTGTATTTATAGCCAACCACCAGCTCCTCATCAACAGAAACAGCGCTGCAGGACAAACAACAAAAGCTGCCATTAGCTGACCAGAAAATTTCTGAACAAGACAATCAGCTCGATTGTTTAACAAGCAGAGCGCGTGGATAGATAGAGTATCAACTTGAGGAATCTGACAAGAAGATAACTTAAAGCTAATGCTGAAATTCCATAATATTTAAAGGAGAATATAGATACAAATATAGTATAATAATAGATCTCTCGACGAAGAAAACTGAGCATAAATATACCAGCAAGTAATCCGAAAACTCACATAAGAGAAAACTGTAAGACAAAATATGCTTTGAGCTGAACAAACTTTTTCCCTTCTTTAAACATATTTCAATTCTACCAGAAAGCCAGAGCTACAACAAACTAATTAGATGACTAGAAATAACCCTAGATGGCAAAGAAACCTTCCTTTAGCAACATTAGCTCTTAAGTTAGTCCATATATTTCATAGGCTAAGGCTAAGGCTTACTTGTAAAGTAAGTATATATCAATTACTATATTTATGGTTAAGTTTTCCCTTGTGTTGAGTCTTTCTTCTATAGTATTTCCCTAAATATTTTCCCCTAGGTATTCCTGTTTACTATTCCAACTACTTTTACTAACATTTCCCCTTATTTCAATCCTCTTCCTTTACCTATCTCCGTCTAATATCATTTACAGTTTCGCATATATTCTTTTTCTCTCTTTCCTCCTTCACCGCTTCTTCATTCACTTAAATTTATCTCTACGCTTACCTCTTCTCTCCACATTTCCTTATCTCTTCCCCAAAGGATATCCTTCCCTTAGCAGATTTTATATTCTCATACTCATACTTAAATTAAAATGAAATGTTATTCACCTGTGCATATTTAGCTCTTATTATAATTATCTCAGCTTTATTCTACGAAAAATTCCCTATGCTCGCATTACTCTGAATTGTTAGAGGTCACATCCCCAGTCTCCTTTTCTTTTTTTTTTTTCTCTTTTATGAATAACAATATCTTGTTCTCTCGGCAGCACTAAAAAAAAAACAGAAATTCTAGAGACTAGAGAGTTTCCAATAGCAAACAATTGCTAAGGACTTGCCACATCCACCTGTTGTTTGTGTACTGTACAGTGAGGTCATCTATGCGTGTCTCGGGGCTGTTTAGAGAGAACACAGTTCAAGTATGCACTGCATGTGTGTGTGTGTGTGTGTGTAAGTGTGTACAGTGAACTAATTGTGCACACAACAAGACAAGAGTCAACAATAACAACAACAATGTCAGTGCCAAGAAGCCAAGAATAGTTGCAAACAGATCTTATAGAACAACAACAGCAGCCACTTGTAGGAAAACACAAAACACACACACGCACGCACACACACACACACTCACAGAGATACACAGAGTAGGCAAGGCATTCGCACAATTAGTACAAATCCCAACTGTAGGCCTGATGCCAGCTGAAGGATCTGATAACAAGCTTTTCATGCAGCTGGCTGACGAACTGGCTGACTGACTGACTAGCTCACTGACTGACTGACACTTTGAGCTCTGCAGACACCTGCAAATTGAACGAGATATAAGTGTACCCAGAGTGTCAACCATTTGCTAGACACTCGCACCTTTACATAACTGTCAACAGTATAGAATCAAAACACTCACACACATGCACATATATATACATGCACACGCAGAGAAAATGCATAATTAATTACTTACGCGTCTCAGCTTTAATTGATTCTTATTCTGATTTTTTGCTGCGACCTTAAACGCTTTTCCAACAGATTTTCATTTTGTTAGGTTTTTATTTCTTTTCGTGATAGCGTTCGGAAGTTTTCTTTTTATTAATTTTTTTTTGTGTTCTTTTGTTTGACCTAAAACAACTTTTCTTTTCACATTTATGTGTATAACTATGTGTGTGTGTGTGTATACTTAGGTATTCATTAGAACGCTTCACTCGTCTTTTGTTAGTTGCTTTGTCTTAATTATAAAAAATATATATGAAAAATACAAAGACTTGGCCGATATACGCTTTTGTTTGATTCTTTTCACATTCCGTTGTGGCCACCGTGTGTATGTATATTGTGAGCAAAACTTAAAATTTTTTCATTCAACCGAGACGTTTTCGCACTTTAAACTACTATTTGCAGCAAAACTGACTGGCATTCGCCTGCGGTCAAACTCTGTCAAGGACGAAGGACGTCTGCCACCGACCAGCATCCAAGCATTTCTGATAACACAAAAGTCACAACAGCACCAGGTGGAGATTTGGCCTAAATCGAGAGCGTATATTAGAGTGGGACAAAGAGAGAGAAATAGAAAGAGAGAGAGCAGTTGGAGTGCGCTCTGTAAGCAATGCGTAAAGGCATACAAATTATGCGTGCTGCCAGTGGCGCCATCTATGGGCAGTTTACAGCTGTTATACGTATAAGCTGGCTAGTTCAGCTTATAAAATGAACAGTATAAGAACTGTACACTGCTCTGCAAATCTATTTGAAGAAGTTAATAATTAATAAAAACGCTATTATTAATATTTTTTTTTTTTGTAATATTTTATTAATATATTTAATTGTGATTCAGATCAAAATTAAAAATAAAGCAATGATATAAATGAAATTTCTGCAAACTATATTTTGCAAATATGTAAGAGTTCAAGGAAATATTATTGTATAAATTTATAAATAATTTATAAATTATAAAAGTTGTTAAAGAGGTACAAGATTTTCATTAGACCAAGTCCTTGATGCTACCAAATTATATTATTTAACAAATTTAACATTTATAAAATAATAAAATAATTTCCGCCCCTTAATATGCACTGCTTTACCAAATTTATACCTAAATTTCTCACCACTCCACCCCAATCTCAATTCGGAATACTGAAATTCACCATACGAGAACTCAACGAACGAAGCTTTCGTTGCTCCAGCTGCCTACCCCAGTCGTGAGCCGAGTCTGTATACGAGGCACTGGCAGAGATTTCGCACTTTTGATGAGTTCGGCAAGTCAACAACAATTCAAATTCAACAATCCAACTGATTTGGCTGCCTTCAGATGGACAGTCATAAACGAAGTGTAACGGCGTCTTGACGTTCCCAACCAAAACACGCTCCGGCTACAATAAAACGCTTCAACGGCAACGGAACAACGAACATCCTAACGTCGTACTCTAGTCGAATCGCAGAGGCGTTTATAGATGTAGCCCAAAACCAACAAGCAACCAATCCAAATAAAGAAAGAAAAAAAAAATAAAGAAATAAAATAAAGAAATCAAGTCAACTTGCGTGTAATACCATGTGAAAGCGCAAACTATTTAGATTTGATATTCTAATGAAAGTTTTGCCGTGCAGAGGATATGCTAATTTCATTGTGCATGCCATCAAATTGTAATAACAACAAAATAAATACAAACAAACCAAATAAATAAAACAAAAAATCATATATTAAATATGCTATAGTTGTCAAGTGATTTGTGCCAAGTTCAACAATAAAGTTATTCCGTTCCGTTAAATTCAAAGCGCTTAAACACAATCGAGAAAAAAAAAACGCAACGAGATTTGGGCGTAGCTCATAAAGGAGATTTGCTGTCGCGCTTCTTTTTTTTTATGCCCTCCAGGAAATTTGTTGTGGGCGCCGTTTGTGAAATTGAAATTGTTTCTTTAAGATACACGGCTAACTCCTACATACAAATATATATGTATATGTAACTATAGATGTACACAAAAAATAAAAAAAAATAAAAAATAAAAAGAAGGGCAGATAGCTGAAAAAAGATTCAAACAAATCCACGTCTCGCTCTAGAAAGCCATTAATGCTCTCGACTGCTACGAACATATTTTCAATGTTTTTTTATTTTTATCGCAAATTGAGTCAAATAGCTTGCGGTTTCTTATGTTTACGTCTGACTGGCCAGCTGCCTTATGTCTGTCGATTTTTTGATAAATCAGCATAGCTTGCACATTACGAGCATTTATTATGAATGCAAATTCAACAGGAGCACAGACAAGTATGTTGCATGCCTTGTCAATTGTTTGTTTATGCTCGTACAAGGGTTTATTGGCTTTTGTGCAGTGTCCGTCTATAGCTGTGAGTGCCTGAGTCCTAGCCAAGACTCTTGGAAATGTTGAATAAATATATATATATATATTATATAGGCTTGCCTTGACTACAGCTGTGACTATGCCCGTTGGGAGCTTGGCTTGTGTGTCTGTGGGGCATTGCTTTATTTTTTACAGAATTTAAATTATGGTTTTGAATACTAGAAATTTGGAGAGTCTTGTCTTGAATAAATTTTTGATTGAGCTTATTGGAAACTTGGTATATTGGGAATTACTTTAAGTACACTAAGCAAAACGTGACTAAAGCCACTAAATCTAAAGACTTTAAATGTTAAATATATAAATAGAAATATGATCTTAGATATTAGCTTTTAATGCTTATGAGTTTAGCATTTAAATAAATAAAAGTGTGTATATGCCAATAAAAGTTTTGCTTATATAGCTAACTTCATTGTGGGCGTGGCAAATCAGCTTAAAATAATATTTGCAACATTTTCCGGGCGCCAAAGATTAAGCAAAAACTTCAACTCGTTTCAGCAAGTTTGAGACATAGTTAATTATTGATCTTCTGATTGAACTGCAGATAGATTAAGCTAAAAATAGATTGATTTGCAGATAAATTGAACTACGGCTAGATTGATTTACCAATTGCTTGAGCTGCAGACAGATTTATCTACAGAAAGATTAAATTATGAACAGATTTATTTAGAAATAAACTGATCAACAGATAGGTTGCTCTACGGCATCCAGATTCACTTTACTAGACAAACAGCAATTTATATGTACATCTATATTTAACTATGCTTTATGCTTACATATTATGCAGTCGTAAGCGCCCTACCAAAACGTTCTTAATTGTGTTTTTTGTTTAGCTTTTATGTTGCTTGTGTAATGTGAGCGAAATGTAAATACATATGCCGAATGGGCGCATGGCATATATGTATGTATGCAGCATAAAAGCAGCTGCCAAAAAAAAAGGCAAGAAAATACAGAAAACAGAAAATAGTTTATGGTAAAGAGACTTTGCTGTCAGAGCAAGTCGAACACATGTCTGTCCGTCTGTCTGTCCGTCTGGCTGCCTGTCTGTCAGTTATAGAAAACAACTATTTGGGTCATTCAGAAAACATAACAGACAAATCATAGTTATGCGCAAATCAATTTCATTTGAAATTTAATGCTTTTTTTCTAATTAATTTCAGCTATGAAAAAATATTTGACTAAAAAAAAACCAACAACCACAAATCAAACAGTTTAATGCAATTACAAACGAAATGCTTAATAAATTAACATTTTCAATTATGTAAATGTTATTAAAAATAAAATTCGAAACACAATCTAAAGCCACAAATGCAAATGTAAACGTAACAAAACACCAAAACCAATTTGAACAACTGAAAACTGAAAACTGTAAGCAAAAAACTGAAAACTAAAAACTAAATAAAAAACTGAAAACAATAACAATAACAATAACAATTGCATTAAGTGGCAGCAAGCAAGGGCGAAGTGGTATAAAAAACAACGAGCTCAAATGCAGTTTGTGAAATGTGTTTTAGTTAAGGCAAATTCCACGCAGGAATTCACGAATACAAAATGCGTTTAAGTGCAACGTCAGCAGCAGCAACAACAACACGCATTAAACATAAAACAAAACAACAAACGCTTCAAGCGACAACCGCAACAACAGCAACGAAAGCGAAAGCGACAGCAACAAGAGCAACCACTGCTACAACCCGCCAAACTGAATGTTTCATTTGCAATTTAATACAATTATTTATACTAACAACAACCATCGTTTGCACCGCTAGTGCCATGGGCAGTGGTTTGCTCCAGGCCCAGGCCCAGGCCCAGGCAATGGCCCTGACCCACGGCCAACCCACTCGGCTACGTTTGGAGGAGCTGCCCACAGACTACGATTCCTCGATGCTGGCTGCGGCTGCTGTGAGTGCAGAGGCAGCAATTGTAGCTGCTGCCTCTGCTGCAGTTGCAACTGCAACAATGACAACAGCTGGATTTCAATTAAGCACACACACACCCACACACACAGTGCAGCTGGCGACCACGTTACGTGTTGGTTACGGTAAGCAACATGCATATACCAACTCCAGTTACCAGTTCTGTGGCTATCTATCTATAGATTGTCAACTGCTAATTGCACCATCTACCACCTGTGATGCTAGCTATGTAACGAAAGGCATTATATAGCAGGTTTATTCAGCTGCCTAAACTTTAAACTACTGGGAATACGTATGACATTTTGCATTTTGCCACAGTTCAACTTTATTTGCTGGCTAGTAGAAATTGTGAGAAGCTTTTAAGGTCGTAGCATATCAATGAAATTTTCCATTTTCCAAATCCTTTCAGCTCGCATCAATGAAATGTCACCTGCTAATTGAATCGGACAGATTTGACCTGTGGTCAGCAGGAAACTCTTTAGAGTTCAGCATGGCCAATCTACAAATATATAAAATCAGCGAATTCCATTAGATAGGTCAATCAACAATAAATGTAACTGCCTTTCTCATTCAAGTATTAAAGTCAGCCTTAAAAAAACTAATAAAAGTTTATGGCTGAGCAGTTTAACTTGGAGAGACTCGGGTGACTGCCACAGCAAGTCCACTCGCTATTATCACTACCTGCTAAGGCAGTGAGAGAGACAGATATATATGAACTTATCAGACTCGTCGCTCACAAATAAGTGTCTTCACTCACACTCAATTGCATCGATTCTTATATGAATTCGTACACGATCGACACGCAACCGATTTCATTTGATTCTCTTTTTCGCTCTGGTTGGTTCTGATTGGCTGAGCTAAATGACGCAAACATTTTTTGCATATGTGTTGGTATTTATACGAGCGTTGGCTTCGCTAAATATATCAATAGCGTTCGCGTGCATGGAAATGAGTTTATGCTCGTGTGCGGACTCTGAAGACCGTTTGATTTATTTGCTCACTTACTGTGCCTCATTGTCCGAGCTTCAATCGTATCGCTCTGTCAACGATGTTCGTTGAACGAGCGCCACACGAATAGCTTAATGCGAGGAGAAAACAAAAACGAAAAGAACCGAAGTTGCTTGCTTAGAGCGAGAGTGAGAGAGCATGATTTGTTCGGCTGATCTCGCAAGCCGACCGGAAATGGCTAACTGTTAATTGCGAGAGGCATGTTAGGCTCCCCTTGCAAACAAATCATTTTACATTTGGCGCTCGAAGCGAACGGACGTTAAGTTTTGTGCTACCTGAACAGAGGGAAGAAGCTGCGAGTTGCAGCTCTATGCAAGTATAGTTGATAAAACACAATTTATCGACTTAGTTTTAAATAGTAAGGTAGCACTGCTCAAATATCTTAATTTTCGCTCTGGGTGGTTCTGATTGGTTGAGCTAAATGAAGCAAACATTTTTTGCATATATATTGGTATTTATACGAGCGTTGGCTTCATTAAATATATCAATAGCGTTCGCGTGCATGGAAATGAGTTTATGCTCGTGTGCGGACTCTGAAGACCGTTTGATTTATTTGCTCACTTACTGTGCCTCATTGTCCGAGCTTCAATCGTATCGCTCTGTCAACGATGTTCGTTGAACGAGCGCCACACGAATAGCTTAATGCGAGGAGAAAACAAAAACGAAAAGAACCGAAGTTGCTTGCTTAGAGAGAGAGTTAGAGAGCATGATTTGTTCGGCTGATCTCGCAAGCCGACCGGAAATTGCTAACTGTTAATTGCGAGAGGCATGTTAGGCTCCCCTTGCAAACAAATCATTTTACATTTGGCGCTCGAAGCGAACGGACGTTAAGTTTTGTGCTACCTGAACAGAGGGAAGAAGCTGCGAGTTGCAGCTCTATGCAAGTATAGTTGATAAAACACAATTTATCGACTTAGTTTTAAATAGTAAGGTAGCACTGCTCAAATATCTTAATTTTCGCTCTGGGTGGTTCTGATTGGTTGAGCTAAATGAAGCAAACATTTTTTGCATATATATTGGTATTTATACGAGCGTTGGCTTCATTAAATATATCAATAGCGTTCGTGTGTAGTGAATTGAGCTTGTGCTCGTGTGCGCACTCTGAAGACCGATTGATTTATTTGCTCACTTACTCTGCCTCATTGTCGGAGCTTCAATCGTATCGCTCCGTCAACGATGTTCGTTGAACGAGCGCCACACGAATAGCTTAATGCGAGGAGAAAACAAAAACGAAAAGAACCGAAGTTGCTTGCTTAGAGAGAGAGTGAGAGAGCATGATTTGTTCGGCTGATCTCGCAAGCCGACCGGAAATGGCTAACTGTTAATTGCGAGAGGCATGTTAGGCTCCCCTTGCAAACAAATCATTTTACAAACAAATCATTTACATTTAGATAAATATCTAATAATTATGTCGAACAATTCTATTGAATTCAGCCTGACAATCGTTTCATTGTAACTATCAACACTGACCCAAGCACTCGCTAAACTAATTAAATTAAACTACAGTCTTAAATCTCTTAACATCAATTGACTATCAGCTGCTAATTAAACAATCAATCAGGCCACCTTTACTCAACTCTCAACTTTAACTAACTACGCCGTAGTTAATCCAAGCTTGAAACTTTAGTCAATCGATGCCAAAACTTTCCGTAAGGCTTTGCTGCAGTAATGAGACTTTAATGAATCCGAGTAGCGTATAACAAATAGCATACTTTTAAGGGCTCAAATTTTGCTCGCCCGTCTGGCTCTCACTTAAGTAAAACAAACACCTGCTCTAAGCAGTTAGCAATTGTTACCAGGCTCTATTATATGTTCGCTGGCTATTATGTGTTAAACACGCATCATAAATAATGGAGAGACGAAGAAATAAATAAATAAATAAAAGCTGAACTAAAGCAAGATCATTGACGTGTAGCCTGTTATTTATAGAGTCATTAATCTCTAAAGTAATTTTTTGAAAGCTTACGAAATACTCGAAATCGTAGCCAGCTTTAACCTAACACGAACACAGTTGACCCCCATTCGAAAAGACAGAAGAAGAAGGGAGAGGGAGAGAAAACATAAAATAAAAGAAAAGAAAAAAAAAACGTTCCCGTCAATGCTGAAACTTTATTACAACATATTAATCAAGTCTCAGTTGGATGCAGAAACAATGATATGAGTGGGCGTGACGAAAACTAAATACCCTGAATAGAAACAAATCGCTGAGAATTAGAAAGCTTTTGTTAAGTGCTCCAGTGGAAGAAGAGAAGGTCAAGTGTAGAGATTTTGCATAAAAGAAAGGCGGGAAAAGAAGGCTTTAAAAGTTGAGTATTTAGCTAGAAAATCTGTATGGAATATTTATGTGGCATATATAGAACTCTAATTTATAAGCAGACTAAACAGATCTATATATATAACCTACACAATCTCAGCTAAGTTACCCCACTCAATACATTTTACATGGCATCAGGCTTAAAGCTGTCACAACAATGCGTCCAAAAGAGAGCGTGTAATTTGTTCATCTAACTAGTTGGCCAAATGTCCTTAAACTCAATTTTGCTTGTCTTTCATTATGCGACATAGATTCCAATGAAATCGATAATTCCTATGCCGCTGCGGGAGCAGCTGCTGTCGAGGCTGATATTGGCTTTGATGCCGATGCTGATGACGTTGAAAAGTCGGCCGAGGATTACGTCATGGCCATGGAACAGGGCCAGGAGACGGACACGGAGACGGAACAGCGGCACTGGCACAATACAACGAATGAGAACAAAAATGAGGGAGCAGAACCAAAAAGAGCAACGACTGCTACGCCGGCCGCAGCAACCATTGGCAGACAACTAATGAATGCAAAAACACAAGATTTATTGTCCTTATCGCAGCTTAGTTCATACCAAACATCAACTGCCAGAGCGCCCACGGCCGTGGGGGCTGCAGCGCAGCGCGAAAAGAACGCACCAAGTCTGAAAAATGCCATCAGCATCGGTGGCGCCACAGCTGGTGGTGCCACATTTCAACAAATTGGCTCACAGCGCGTCAATGGAAACGCTCCGGCAACAGCAACAGCAACAGCAAAACCAACAGCAACTACTAATGCTGCGAGCCAACAGGTCGCTGTCAATGGCTCCTCGTTAGCGCCAACTCTTGCAACAGCAGCCGGCATGAACAGGACCCATGTGCGCACCTCAGCCAAGAAGGTGGAGAGCAGATACATATTGCCCAAGCAGCAGAAAACCGATGCACCCATGCTCAACTATATCTTTGATACGCACTCTGCAGCTAACAAGCATCATCATCACGATCAGAGGTGGGTTAATGAAATATATTATAATCTTAACTTTGGCAAACTTTTGAGGCAACTCAGTCAGTGGAAAAAAAAGACAAAAATGTCATTTATATTACATGATTTAATTTCTTTGAGTTCTTAAAGTCTGCAAAGTTTTTTAATAACATCAAGACCTTGCTGAAATTTGTATATAAATTTATCGAGAAATATAGCATTACAAATATTTATTTATTATATTTTCAAGAGCCTTGACTTTTGTTTTATTTGTTATCATTGTTATTATTATTTAATGTATTGAAATACTTTACGAACTCTCTCAAATAAATTCAATAAAAAATAATAAATTTAACTAAATTAATAAATATATGAAATAAACTTTTTTTAAATTTAAAAAATAAAATCAATAAGTGCAAATAAATATATAAATAAGAAAACTAATTTCCCGTCTTTATCTTGAACTAATAAAAAAATTTAATGGAATTGTTCTTTGTTCGTTTAATAACTTTAAAAACTTTGTTTTTATACTCCAAATCATTTATCTTCAACATATATTGTAACTCTTTAGCTTAACCCTAAACTACAATAATTTCTATAAAATTTCTTTTTTTTAATTCTATACTTAAGTTTTTTTTTATAAAAGTTTTCTTTTGCTCTGGCCTATTAAGTAAACTTTTTCAAATTATAGGATACAGTTCTTATAGCCAACACTAATTACACAGCAAATCTATAATTTTCATAATAGTTTAGCTTTAAATAGACTTTATGCAATAGTTCAGCGATAGTACTTAAGGCACACACACACACACACACACACACGATGTTACACCCACCACCCACAACAAGGATTTTACTGAAGGTCGTTTGCTGTGTAAAACACTTTGAAAACTCAAGTTTTTAAGACTTTCGCTAGAAGCAATAAACATTAAGCATAAGGACGCACAGACCAACAGGAGCGTGTGTCTGTGTAGGCTTACTTACATACACCTGCTGACCAATAAAAATGCATGTTATATACTTAGATACATGCATACATACATACATACATATATGTATGTATTTAGCTCTTACTTACATCACATATGCTCGGCTTCTTTGCAGATATGGGCCCCATTTTGAGGACGTGCAACGCGTTGGACAACCAACAAATATGACTGTTCAGGCGGGTAGCAGCATTCATTTAAATTGCAGAATTTCATTGCTGCAAGATAAGACTGTAAGCATAGCTACTTACAATAAACTCGTCTAGCTTTACGAAACAAGTTTAAGGCTCGCAGATACATATGTCAAAGTAGTAGTAGAGTAGAGAGTGCTGCTTATAAATTTATGACCACATGTGAGAATATGCAGTATACTTAAGCTTAACAAATTGTATAAGAACTACAGAAGTTGCTGAAGTTGAATTTATGAGAATTGCATAGAAGAGCAAATGGGAAATGTGAGAGGGAGATGGCAAATTGGTAGGAATATATTGAGGAAATTGCTTCTGAAAATGAAACATGCAGAGAGCAAAGCAAATTAAGAGAAATAAAGAAAGTGAGAAAAGAAAGATAGAAAGACAGTAAAAGAAAGGGAGAAAAGAGATGAGAGGGCGAGAAATAGAGAGAAAGAAAAAAGAGATTGAAAGCAATAATAGGTAGAATAATAAATATAGATAGAGAATGGAGAGACGGGAGGAGGAGGAGAATGAAAGACAGACAGACAGAGGCAGAAGAGATGACACTTGCGTCTTAGAAAGAATGGAAAACAGAGAGCAATTAATTAAGAGACATAAAAGAGAAAAGAGACTAAGAAATAGGAACAAATAGAGAATTTTTTGGAGAATAGTAAGGGATTCAGAAAAACTAATGAATAATTCAATATCTTAGAATAATCACACTTCTGTGCGATACTTACAAATGCCAGTTAACTTAAGTAACTACTTATATACAATATATTCGCATTGTCAGGTCTCCTGGGTGCGTCGCAGTGCGCAGAATGAGGAGAATGCTTTGGACTTGCTGACGGTGGGCTTGCACGCCTATACCGGTGATAAGCGCTATAAAATGGAATTTCAATATCCCAACAATTGGCGCCTGAAAATCATAAATGTCAAAAAAGACGATGAGGCAACATACGAATGCCAGATCTCAACGCATCCGCCCCGCGTTATCCAGATTAATTTGCACGTGAATGGTGAGAGATACGAAATTGCGAGACTAAACTTCACTCAAGTCTATTTACATTTGGTACACAGCTCCAAAGGTGATGATTGTGGATGAATATGGCGACCCATTGCAGGAGAAATACTACGAAATCGACTCCACGCTGCAGCTCTCCTGTGTGGTGCGTAATGTGGCTATGACCAGCTCCGTTGTATATTGGAAGCATAGCGAAAATGTGCTCAACTATGATGTAACCCGAGGTGGAGTTAGGTGGGTCCATAATCAGCAAAGTTAAGTGTTTATATAATATATGTGAAATTGCTTTACTCCCAGTGTTAAAACTGAACTGATGGACGATGGTGCTAATTCCACATTATCCATTGCAAAGATTCATAAAGCCGACTCGGGCAATTATACCTGCTCGATCAGCGAATATCAAAACTTTACAATAGTAGTGCATATACTAAATGGTAAGCATTGATTGTCTATATAAATAAAATATTTGTTATGCTGTTACTCCACTTAGGCGAGAGTTTCGCTGAGCTGCATCACGGTGGTGCAGGTGGTGCACATGCCAACTGGCAATTTATAATTGGACTCTATTTCCTACTGCTGCTGCGATGGATCGCCAGTTCAACCGTTTTCACATCCAGCTAAAGTTAACAAGGGCGCCCAACTGCACATATATGTATATCATACGAGTATATGTTACATATAAATAAATGAATGAATATGATATAAGCATAAATTGTTCTCCTGGTAGTCTTCTTATGTACATTTTTGTTAATTAATTGTAAAGATTTTGGATAGACAGAGACATAGCGAGAAGTTATTAGAAATAACTAAAAACTATGTTTAATTTAAAACGAAATAAGTTCAAATAACTAAACTGAATTGTTGTTATAAGCAAGTATATAGTATATAAGCGAATGCCTATTAATATATAATAGATAATGTATTCATTTATTCATTTGATATTCGTTAGCATCGATTTGTACATGTAAAAGCGCACATAAATTTAATGTTACTAAATAAGAAGTCTACGATTTGCGATTAGCATATGAAAAAAGAAATTCAAGAAGAAGAAAAATATAAACAAATCAAATAAATAAATACAGGAATGTAAGATATGCAAGAAGAAAGCGGTCTAGGCAACTATAAATAAATTACGTGCATATTGTAAGCCCTGATACGAATGCATATATAGTAATAACCAAAGGATACCACAGCATAAACATGTGTAATTGAATGCTTACGATATCTAGAATATAAGGCGTCATATGATTAATAAATATAAAATTACACAATGATTGGACAACGTGTTTCGTATTTGGAAATCAAATGCGGTAAGTTTTTGAATTTAATTGAAAAATCTCAACCATTTTAAGGAATTGAATTGTTTTACAACTTTAACGTAACACTTTCAGTGCTAATAGCATTATAGATAAATGTATTATCAATTGGCTTATATTGTTTGGTAATTATCTTGATCACCTCCTGTGCAGCACAACCTCCTGTAAGCATAATGAATTGGTCAATAAATTCGAATGGATTATCTGCAGCATTAATTTACCAATAAAAGCGGACACAGCATGCAGCTCGGCGCCGCCGTAACGACATATTTCGTGCAAAACATCATCGCTAATGGTCACATGCAAGCCCAAATCGTTAAGCATTTTGCTGGTGATGCTCTTCAGACGCACAATGTCCTGTTCCACGGAGCACTCGCCAGGTATGCTGCCGCAGTCGCTCAGGAAACGCTCATATGCACGCAGACCAAAATTGTAGGCAGTCAGAGTGCCCTGCAGCTCATTATCCTCCACTGCAAAGCAATTCCATACATTATTAAAGTATTTGTGTTTTTACACTTTTACACTTACCCAATGGTATCAATCGGCAGCTTTTCTCGTACTCATCGGCAATGCGTGTGCCACGCATTACGGACAATCCGGCTGCCTCACGGCATAGCAAACGCACAGTGCGATCATCTATGCTGTCCGCTGGCAGGGACAACTGCTTGAGATAGTCCTGGCATTTGTGGTACACTTGATCGGCATCATGCAGCGCCTGTTGATGATAGATTTGTTGCAGTGCTATATACGAGTCTGTGTTGGCTGTCATGTCGGGCAACACGCCTGGCAGGGGTAGATAACCATTATTTTCCTCCACTACAAAATGCTTAAGTGCCTTGGCCATTATCCAAAAGACATCGGTCTGTTACGAATGCAAAATAATTGTTATTCGCTGTGAGCCAATGCAGATTAGGTGGTTTACCTTTTTGTGTAACTGTTCACAGGCATCGTCCTCGAATATGGCCTTGAGGCCGACTGACACCATTCCAGCCCCAAATGCAGTGTTAACTGCCTTTATAGCCTCTTCGTAGTTCTCCTCGTCCTTCTGCATGTCCGCTTTGATTGCCTCGCGCAGTTGATTCTTCTCCTTGTAGCTGCTAGGCGCTAGTCGTCCACCTCCATGCTCTTTCTGCCAAACTTTCAGATATTTGTAGAGCACTAGAAGCCAGGGCACCTTACTTGTAACCTCTGTGGTTTCCAAATGATCACGCAATGCTTGAAATGGCTGTTCCAGGCGCAAATCAAATTGACGATTATCGGGATGAGTTTCTACGACACAGTGCTCCTTAATTTGCAGACGTATAGAGCCCAGCATGCCAAGCGAACGACAATAGACAAGCGGCACATTAGATTCCCATAATCGATTTGCCAGCTGCAACAATGACTGTTCGTTGAGATTTGAGGCAATCACCAAGTCAAAGCTGTCAAAGAAATTTGGACGGTTTGCCAAGATGTAGTCAACACTTTCGTCAACATAATCGCCAATGACATCCGGATTGAGCTCCTGCAACAGCTGCTTGCAGGCAAGCGCCTTCGATTTACCCAGATAGCTATTATCTAAAAAAAAGCTATTCTCCAGCTTAAAAATACAACGCAGAATTACAATTTATTGTTGCCTTACTTGTTGCCCAAATCCTCTTCCTTAACAGTGCTGCCATCAGCCACAGTGAAGCCTCCAATTCCCGGCAAGACAAGTCCCTTTGCTGTCTCACAGCCGACAGCCGTCACGTTGACCACGCAGATTGTGGCCGCCTCTAGCAATGACTGTCCGTGATCGCCCCATAGTCTATTGGTGACATGTTACAATAATAACTCGGTTTTATCACTTTTACATATTTACCTGATTTGTCTATCATATTTCTTGCTTTTATCTGACAATTCAGGTGACTTTGGAGGTGCAGGCGAAGACATTTTTCAAGCCGGTAGCACAAAAAATATTTGCAAGTGTTTGAAAACGTGAAGCGCAGTCGGGACTATCGATAAAAACAAATCGTAATTCTACAGAAAAACGCACAAGCTAAATTTTAAAACTTTTATTTAATTATACGTAGTACATTTCACATAATTAACAAGGTTTTTTGTTTTCACTTTAAAATTGATTACGTTTCAAATTTTTATCTTAATCAACTACATACAAGAAATCAGTCTTTACAAACAAATTGTATTAACTTATGGTTTTGTTGCTTACGCATACCGGCAAAAATAATACCATGTTGTGAGCAAAACAATAATTGTTTCGGGGACGTAGTTTTTAATTTAATTTCCTATTGTAGAAAGTCCTCTTAATGGTTGTAATTTTTCTATAGCTTACTCGAGTCGATAAATGAATTGTATAATACCGCATCTCTATTTGATTTGATAGGCAATGACAGTAGCTCGCTTTCCAACACTTGCTCCAATAGGGCACATATGTTTTACAATTACGCTTTGGTACATCATTCGCGTTGTAATTTCACAACGACTTGCGCTTGTTTGCTGGCTACATTTCTTAGCTAGTAAAAAGAAGCAGCATTTAAAACTAAATACAAATTAATATTATCACCGAGAGAATGCCAGCCAGTAGAAGAACTGCAAAACCATCAACCAGCAGCGGCGGTGCGGCAGCGAATGAACAGATGGATGATCCCGCGTATAAGTTGAAAAGAAAGAAGAATAACGAGGTAAATGTAAATAAAATGCACAACAATGTTGCTAGCCTAGATATGCGATGTGCGACCCCAAAATAGCATCTCAGAAATTGTTACAGTCTGCTTAATACATTTATATGTGATTTCTATATTTTAGGCGGTGCAGCGCACGCGTGAAAAAACTAAGAAAACTGCCGAGGAACGCAAAGAGCGCATCGATGCCTTAAGATATGAAAATATTAGTCTGGTGGAAAGAATCAAGGCCGAAAAGGACAAAATCACATTTCTGCGGAAAATGATCATCGAAGGCAAAAAGAACGCAGAACAGGATAAAATAATTGATGAGATTTTAAAATCATCGGAAGAAGACGAAGACGACACATTGACATCACCCAACCGAAATGACTAACGAACAATTAATCTTAATTTACTTAATATTATTTACATATTTTTAAGGCTATTCCCCTTACTAACCGTCATAGACGTCGAGCTTTTCCATGTGCAGTGAGAAAACCTCATCCATTTTTCCGTTGTTCAATATAATAAACCAACGTAAAATGTAAAGCAAAATCTCTTTTATTGTTTTTGTTTGCTGGGGCCAATATCCCGTTAGAGTTGGCTGTTCAGTCTTTCGCTCTTTGTTGTTGTTGTTCTTTTGATTTTGGTCACTTCCGCCTTCTCACTGCTGGGCATTGATTTATTGCACTTTTATGTGGGTGTGTGTGTAAATGTAGGTATACGTTAGATTGAGTATGCACGAATTTTCGAAATGGCCATAAATGTATTTTTTTATATATATATTTCTGTTTGATATTCCGAATTAAATAAATTTAAACTGCAACTATAATATTTAATTAACATCCCCCGGCTCGATTTGACAGCAAATTGTACATGGTTGTTGCTACGAGGAACGTCACATGCTAAACTAGCAATGCCAAATACATAGCCAGCTCTGGATTTCAATTAAATAACAAGTTTAATTGACGATGACTGTGCGACTAGAACAAATTCTGTGCTTTTGTAACCGCACGGCTGGCCATGTCATTTACTTTTTTGCTTATTATTCCATTTATATTTCACGTAACTTGTTTTTGTTGGTTTGTTGTTGCTCCATGGCCTTTTTACAGATTTAGATTATAGACAGCTGTTATTTAACAGTTGACTTAACAGTCTTCACATCGTTTGCATTTGCTAAACATTTATCCTTTTAATTGTTGTTCAATTAACATAATAATAAAATAAATTTTTAATTAAAAAAAAAAAAGTTATAAATAAAATTGTCTGTTTTCCGGAGATGCTGGGAAATGCTGTATGAACACTAATTAGGGTTGCATTGAAATAATTGTCGATACATTTTAAGTGAGCGCCGTCAAAATTCATTTGAAGCTATTCTTATTTTTGAATTTAGAAGTTTACTTTAGTTCAGAATATGCTACTAAATTTGTCACAGTAAAAAATGCTGCTGCCGTTAAACGATTTTGTTCCAAAACTTCACTCAAACTCAAATATCTATCTGCTAAAACGCCAAATTGCAGAGAATGGAACAAAAACACAGACTCAGCTCTTTCAAGTATTCCGATTCCGAATTGAAGACACCAGAAACGCCAACGACGTCGAGGTTCAGTAAAGATATGCCAAGCGTCACTGAAGATGATGTCGTAGAAGAACCTCTAAAAGATGAAGCCCATTCGAATCACAAATCAAAAGGTATCCGCGGCTTTTTTAAACTCTCATTTGGATCTGGCAACAAATTAAAAGCACAGTCAAATAAAAAACAAAATGATCAGCCCAATACTCCCCTTAATGACGACGATATACGACGACTAATTGATCTATATTCGAAATACGAGAATCTATACAATTGCCACAACTCACAATATGGCAATAAGCAAATCGAGAATATCTACTATTCGGACATGGCGCGTTCCTTTAAGAACAAAACGGGGCCGCAGATTCAAGCTACGATCATGGAGCTACGCTCGGCATTTGAACGTGAATACACTCTGATTCAGGAAGCGCGTCTAAACCATGGTGACATTTTGATGCCCACAATTAAATACTACAATGAGTTTCTATTTCTAGTGCCTTTCATCAATGGGGCAGAGGAGGGAGCTGAGAAAGAGCAAAGAGACGTGGATGCATCTTCCTTTAGCTGTCGAAGCAGTCATGGACTCTCAACTTCAGATGTGAAATCGTACAACATCGCGAGTCTGCGAAATAAATGTGCCTCAACCGTGCCAGGATCGCAATTTCTGGGAATGAAATCAAAAGCTTTGTCGGAGAAGACCAGCAAAGCCAAGAAGAGCAAGGAACGCAAGTTGAAAAGGGAGGAGAATGCTGAAACAATTTCAACGTCACAAATGAAAGACAAATCGAATAATGACTGGGAATCACAAAAGCTGGATGAATCGAAACCCGATGCAGATGCACTAACGCTCGATAAACCTAAAAATGATGCTGAATCAATGAAAAAAGAAAAGTCGAAAAATGATGCGGAATCAATAAAGAAAGGGAAATCCATAAATGATGTTGAACCAAAGAATAATGCGGAATTAGATGAAAAGGATTCGAAATCGGTGTTTCAGAAGCAAATTTCTCAAGAGAAACAGAAGGTAACTGTTCAAATACAAACATCCGAATCGGAGCTGCAAAGAGCTGACAACGGTGGCCAGCTACGTAGCAATCTCAACAATAGGAATCAGCAAACCAAATGCATTGCCATACTAAACAGGCCGTGTCAAGCAACATGCAATGGAATCCACGGAATGCCAGCTACCAGTCAGGATCGACGCGGCGGATCTTCCAAGAATAATGCCCATCAGCTGGAGACGCTGTGCGAAATGATCAGAACGGAGCTCAGTTCGGCTCCAGATTGCATTTACTTCGATGCCAAGTGGCGCATCATTGAGATCCTGCGCGAGGTGAACAAACGCCAAATGATCTACAAAAAGGGTGAACCGTCGCAGAATCAATGCCGTAAAACAGCCATAGAGGCCTATTATAATATTACTAATGCACATAATAATAATAATCAGGCACATTGTTCCCAAAATTTGCGAAACTCAAGCAACAGCTGTCCATACTGTACGAACGGAGTCAAACACTAAAATCGCAAATTGAATTCTCTTATCAGTCGATGAGCCGCCGGACTCGGCCGTGACCAAGTTTAATTTCATAGATAAGTGAGATAAGCTGTTTTGCTTATCGCTTTACAGTCTCCCATCATCTGTAGGGCAAGATGGAAGCATTTTTAAGTAGCTCAAAATTGTTCAAACATTGGCCGAGCATTCTATTGGGATTTCTCGTCGCAGTGGCCATAAAATACATCAAAGCCCACCGAAGGCGACAATCGGAAAAATTGGCGGGGGAAGAGCATGTTGCTGGTAGTAGATATACATATATCCGCAATCTGAGGTGATGCAACTTAATCTCTCTATTTTCTAGTCGAATTCACGACTACTGAGGCAACAGACATCCAGCCTGCTTTGGAGGAGAAACCACACGTGCCCTATGCCCCCGCACAGAATCTTAATCCGAATGGTGCCAGACGTTTCTATGAGCTGATGAATGATCGTCGCACTGTGCGCGCCTTTAAGCCCAATTGCAAACCATCTATAGACGTCTTGGAATATTGCATACGTGCTGCTGGAACGTCACCCAGTGGAGCACACACCGAACCCTGGACATTCTGTGTGATTGAAGAGATGGAAGTGAAGCAAGCTGTGCGGGAGATTGTCGAACATGAGGAGCATATTAACTATAGCACACGAATGCACGCCCAGTGGGTGACAGATCTGCGGCCCTTGCAGACGAACGCTATCAAGCCGTATCTCACAGATGCGCCCTATCTGATTCTAATATTTAAGCAAACGCACGGCACAACTGCTGATGGACGCAAGAAGCTGCATTACTACAATGAGATATCGACGTCTATTGCTACCGGGATACTTTTATGTGCTCTCCAGGCAGCTGGGCTGTGTTCGTTGGTTACCACGCCCCTCAATTGTGGTCCAGCTTTGAGGCGCTTACTCGACCGGCCAAATAACGAGAAATTGTTAATACTGCTTGCTGTGGGTTATGCGGCGGACGATTGCAGTGTGCCAGACTTGGAACGGAAAAAACTAAGAGACATTATGGTTAAATATTAAAAAAAAAACCGCATACCAAAAGATCTATTACAAATTACAGTAAACAAATTCAAAAATATTTCAGTACATTATTAATTGTGGTAAAAACAGATAGACATCATTCCTATTTGTGGTGGGCTGACGATAAATAGGCAAAGGTAACTGTTATTTATCAGCTGATTTATAATTTAGTGTGAATGGTTTACCGACAGACCGTATCTTTCTTATTCATATTTTTTATTATATCTTACGAATATTGTGCAAGAAATTTAGATTCATTTTGTGCCAAAGCACTTTACTTTTTTTACAGCGACCAGTAAATAGTTGATCGTGTCCAATTGGTGAAGTGTGTTATCGATTAATTGGAAGCGTTGATTCAAACCGATTACAGCACATACCATTTCATTTTATAAATAACTTCAATGTGTTCGGTCGCTCTGTCTGGAAATTATCGAAATTACCAAAGATTCCAATGAGTTAATAAGTAAATATATCAATTTACTTTTAGTCATATACAGTTGCAGCACTTTGTGAAAAATGCAGGCTGAAATTTATTTGACAAATAATTAGAAACGTGTGCTTTATTGTCGATGCAACAGCAAATAAGTGGCAAAGAATGAGAGCGCAAAGCAGATGGCAAAGAGCGTCGCGCCGCATTGGTGTTGGTTTTGTGTGCGTGTGTGCATGTGAAGAAGAAAGCGGCGGTAAAAACTTGTAAAAATCGGCACGTATTATACATATACATATATACAAAATTCTCATTCTTAGCTTCGTTAAACGAATTTTTAGTAAGTGATACCTATTTCACAGTAGAATCTGCAAGTCAAAACAAAACAACCGTGAAACGTAGCCGAAAAACGCCTGTGCGCTTATATGTGTGTGTGCGAGCGTAATAAGAAAGACTCACAGCAAAAAGGCAAAAGAAAAATAGTGCATACGAAGAGCAGGCGCAAAACGCAACTGATGAAATTTGTGATTATCACAAATTTGTATTAACAAATGGTTGAATAATATATACAGTGCTTTACAACTCCTAAAAAAAAAAAAGAAAACAAAAAATATAAATTCACATATGTATATATAAATGCTTAAAACAGCAACGTATGCATATTTGATAAAAAAAAAAAAGTAACTATTGGAATTTAAAATATCTAAGAAAGTACAGACATAATTGTGCTTCGTTGATGTTGCCGACGGATTTGCGCCTTTTATTAGTCTGAGGTGAGTTGTAATTATTTAAAGACTTTTTTGTCAAAGCTTGTGTTCAAACTGTACTAGAGATGCGCTCGTGATATATGTGTACGTATTAATGAAATACAATGAGCGGTAACGAATTTTTTTATAAAAATATAAATAATTTTTTTAAATAGATAAATAAAATTGATTTATTCTTAGTTTTTATATTGTAATACACAACGTTCTTCCAAATTTATTGAGCTTAGCTCTTTCAATTACTCAAATCAATAATAAAAAAACGCTAAAAACTCTGTTCATTTTTCAAATTTGTACTGACACGCGCTCATCTCTATTTTAACTGTACCATATTGTTGACTAACTGACTGGCTCGCAAGAGAAAGACAGAGAGGGAACGAGAAATAGAGCGAGCGTAATAATATTCGCTGCATACTCCCCCTCTCTTTCACTTCTTAAGCAGCACGATAATCACCTGCTACTACAAATCGCCCTAAATAGTTATTATCACAAACAGCATCCACAACTTGGTGAGCAAATCAGAGCGTTCCCCCTTTCGTCAAAATGAGTCGTCTACAGAAGCAACAGTCACAACAACATCCACAACGCAACCAGTGTGAAGTAGTGAGCAGCAGCACGAGCGGCGCCAAGAACAAACGTAAACAGCCACCATTGCGAGCGCTCGAGGATGGTGGTCAGCTCAGCAATGGACACACGATATCGACGAATGGAAATAGTAAGTCGACATCGACGACGTCGACGTCAATGGCAAATAAACGGCGACGTCAAAGTGACGATGAGCCTTTGCAACAATTGACAAATGGAACCAGTAGCAAAAATGTCAAATTGAACTATTCACACAATATCATGGAGACAACGAGCGGCAGCTCGGGGTCCTCTGGTGGGCAACGACATAACAACAATAGCAATGCTGTTAAACACAATAATAATAATAACAACAACAACAATAAGAAACAGAATAATAATGTGAGCAACACGAATGGTAAGCAATACAACACTTACAGCAACAAGAAAAAGAAGCAGACCGTAAATACCAATACAACAACAACGACGGCAACTGAGCCAATGGAATACAGTTACCGCAATAACATATCCACCATACCAACACCGCCCTCACCAGTCTCGCCAGCCTCGCCTGCCTCGCCACCGCCCCAAAACACAGTGTCAGACATTGTGTGTATTTCGGATGCGGAGAGCGATGAGAATGATTGTACCGAATACTACGACCACGAAACGGAGGAGGATAGCGACCTAGAGGAAATCGATGAATCGCCCACCACTAGCAAAAACAAACACCAATTCAATCACAACAACAACAATAACAAGGCGGCGGCAGCGGCAGCAGCAGCGGCGGCGGCAGCAGCAGTAGTCCCTACAACACCCCCATGTACAATGCCCACAAGCAACAGCTCGCCATTGGATCTCGAAAATGAGGCGCATCAACGGGACTTGGAGATCGTGACCGACCTGCGTTCTTATGGTGAGTAAATACATTTCAGTCTAGATGTGTTTTGTGGGAGTTAGGGTGCTACGCTGGCGTGGTCAATGCATCGGCATCGACAGTGACGTCGACGTCGTCTTCTCTCAATCCTTTTAAAGTGGGGCACATGCAATCAACCTTGACACAGTTGCCTACAAATACATATAGATACATAGATATACAGACAATATGTACATGAATGGTGTTATTTGGATGTTTGTTGCGTTCGCCCATTGCAATTCACCCCAAAACCAAATTCACCCAAACTCACCACACTACGAATAACGTTCGATGCTCAAATGTGGCGTTGGCTGTTTGCATATGCATGTACATACGTACATATGTAGGCAGCTATGTGTGTGTGTTTGTATGGGCAACAGTATGTAAGCAATTGATTTACTTGAACTTGACAATGCAAGTCACCCAATAGCAACTGCACACATATGTGTGTATGTATACACACATTCACATGTGTAAAAACATGTTAACCTTTTTGGCTAATTGGCAGTTGTTATTTATCTTTGATCGTAAGTAGAAACTTGACACTTGTCAATTTGAAGAGAATCTTTTTCTTTTTTGACCTCCCTTTTTCATTGCAATTTGTTATCGTGCACACAGCAGGCGACAGATCGTGAATCAGTTCTCTCTCTCTCTCTCTCTCTCTCTGCAGAGTGCATAACGGTTCTTAGGCGTGCTTGTGTCTGTGTATGTGTGAGTATACGATTGAAATGAAGTAGGAGACAGCTGTTGTAAGCTTGACTGTTGTGTACAGCACCGCGTCCGATTTTTGTCAAATTTCCATCTTAAACTTTTTTTTAACAGCGCTAGCAACTTGTTTACATGAACCTGTCAGCTACATATGTATGTATGCATGATATTAACATGAATCTGAATTTTGGATTCAATGAAACGATTATTTCAAGTCTAAGATACTTAAATTGTTTTAATGAGTTCGCAGCTGTTTATCATATATTCGAAAATATAATATTATATTTTCACATTTTTCGCGTTCATTAAACTTTAGCTAGTCAAAATAAAAAAATAAAAAAAAAATATATATATATATATATATATATATATATATATATATATATATATATATATATATATATATAAGAGAAAAAAACAAAGCAACAGAAACCAAATTGAGGCTAAACAGTTTAAAAGCCTGCTATGAAAATGTATGCAAATATACATTAATATGTATGCGGTTTTTGTGTACAAAGATATCACTCAAGGCCAAAAAACGCTTGTTGAATGTTTTGCGGTTAAAAATAAAGTGTATTAATCAAAAAATAATTATTATTAAATTTACTGATGAAAAGCATGTGTATTGCTAAGTAAGCAATATCAGATATTATTCGCTACAATTATTAAATAATTATTATATTTATTGTTATTATTGTTGTTGTGCAAAGATATCATAGCTAATTTTTCAAGCAAATAAATTGTTTTGTTTTGTTTTGTTTTGGTACAGAGCAATAGAATACAAATATATAATAAATACGAAGTAATTAAATAATCAAAGATTTGTTTAAAGTAAGGAAACACTAAAGTTTTTTTTACTTTCCTTAGACGATTGGTCACAGTCAACTGTTTGTTGGATCAATAATTTTGCTAGCCATTCAAAAATATTTTTGTTGAAGTGTTTATTTTTTATTAGGCTACACCACCTGCACAAAGAAGTTCAGTTCGTTGCACCTATCTACCAGAGAAAAAATTGAAATTCGTCACTTTTGAAGACGTATTAGAAGCACGCATTTGCAAATCGAATATGTACACTTATATGTAACTGGTTTATTGAGGCAACAACAAATAATTACGAATTAGCACGGTAGTTTCATTAACCTTCTGGGCTCATGTCAATGTACTGAGAATATTTCACAACAAGTTGAAATTTCGATTGAAGCCAGAAGTAAAAAAACAGAACTTGAATGCACGAAAATAAATCGTTATTTTTCAACCTGCTTCTCTCACGTTTTACTCACGACATCGTTAACTTCATTAATAATTCTAATATTTTCTTCTGCAATGACTAACACTAACAATGAAATTGGCACGCATAGCAAAGAAATAGAAGAGAATGGCCGCAGGTTCAAGGACAAATGTCCAGCAATGGCATTCAACTCGCTCTGTATCTGTCAATTGTTGGCGCTATACGGTCTCCGCTCTCCTCTCTCAGCTCTGTTACTTATTTGACAAATTTACAAAGAAAGAAAGAAAGAGAGAGAGTAGTAAAATAAAAGACGTTGGCTTTTGGAGGCCGTAAATACAAATTAGTCAGTTAGGAAATTTTTATAAAATATATACAAATGTATGTATAGGTATGTACTTATGTATATAAATATGTACATACTATGTATGTATGTACATATGCTCAGCTTTGATTGCATCTTCATTTTTTGTATTTTATAAATATTCCTTGCATAGCCAGGCAAATGTTGTCTGGACACATCAGCGTAACTGTAAATTGCCAAAATACGAGACAGGGCCAATGAACCGTTTGGCCATAGCCATCGAGAGGTTGAGCATGTAGAGAGCGAATGAGAGAGTTGGTTAGCAAAATGGCTTTGATTGGCTGCTGCATATTCTTATGCTCTCCTTGTGTACACACGTTTAGCGTTCTCAGTGGGTCAGCCACCTGCTGCAACGATGCCCTCTGCTCTTTGTTGTTGTCGTCCTTATGACATTTTCATGCAAGTACAATCGGAGTGTGTGTGTGTGTGTAGTAAACATACGTGTGTACACACTGTGATAACAGAATGAACAAGTAATATTTTGCTATGATTGAATAAAGCTGCATTCTCAAGTGTCGCACGTGCTGTTCAGCAACTTAATTGAGATAATGCTAATCACATGCGTCAACTATATGGTAAATAATTAAGTAGTTTTATATACATAGCTGCGATACTGCCAATGTGAATATTTGTGTGTGTGTGTCTGTGTGTAAGTAGTCGTTATCATTTTTTCATGCGTGGTATGTGTATATTTTCTGATTTTGTATATTTTTCCTTATTCTCAGTTTACATGTTCTCATTTCGTACGCTAATCAATTTGCATTTCCATTTTTCTTTTACAGTCAAACTGTATAGCGATGAGCGCGTGAGCCTAAACGATTTTAAAATCATTCGCGTGCTCGGCACGGGCGGTAAGCATCAAAGAACATATTGAAATGGCATCAGGTATCTTGAATTAAAAATGTATTTCTTTTCAATTTTACATTAGCATATGGACGAGTTTTCTTGGTTCGTAAGCTGACCAGACATGATGCAGGCAAGCTTTATGCGATGAAAGTTCTCAATAAGATAACCGTAGTGCAGAAGCGCAAAACGGCTGAGCATACAAAGACAGAGCGAGTGGTAAGTAAACAATGCAGAAAAGAGAAATTAAAAGCCAAGTACACAAAAGAGAAAAAACAAATTAAGAAAACCCTTTCAAAGCTGCGAAACGTGTCCAAATCAAAGTTTTTTTCTTCAACATGATCAGCGCAGTTAATTGAAATAAAAAAGAAAAAGAATACCTTCAGTTGTTGCACGTACACAAAACACTGTAGAGAGAAAAGAGAGAAAAAGTGTCGGCAGCCAAAAACGAAGTAAGAATCGAAACGTGCTCGTCACTCATACATACATAACAGAACCATAAGCTTACTCAGCGCTCGCTCAACTTGTTGCACCGGCAAAAAGCTAACGGATTGCCAAAGATAGTGGTGGTGGGCTGACCGAGAGAGTTGACAGAGAGCAAGCTGATCCGCTACTTATGTACTTCTGTATGTATGTGCATGCTTAATATTTGGTGTGTATGTGTGCATCCACAACCGGTTAGCGGCATTGAAAATAGAAAAGATAACAAAAATGTTGGTTAAATAACTGCAAACAGGTGTAGGTGGCTAAAGAGAATGACAGTGAGAGAGAGAGAGAGAGCGTATAAACAAGTCAACAAAGGAAATTTGTTGCTAGCAATTTACAAATTGTGCAATGCTTTGATTGTTGTCTTTGTCAGAGGCATACGTATACGCACTGATACGCAAACGTTACGCACAAAGACAGACAACGCTCACGCACACACACTTTACTTACTTGTTTTTCAAGGTACACAAACAACAACGATGCCTATGACGCTTGTGCTACTAACCCAGATCGCGACATAGTTAAACTATAGCTGTGGGGGAGGGTAAATGAGAAAGAGTGAGGCTGTTTACCGGCTTAGTATGTACATATATAAATTTCCTGCTTGCGCTAAGAGCAGTTTGCTCTCCGCCCTGCGTTATTGTTGTTGTTTGTGCCAAAAATGGAAAGGAATAAAATCATGAAATGTGAAAGTTGTATATGCAACAAAACGACGCCTGACAATTGTCTATGAGAGCAAAAAGAGAAAGATGAGATAAATGATTTCAGTATGAAATTAAATTATACAGAAATATATTTTCACTTTTCACGCAAGTACAAAAAGTAGACCTACTATTAATACACTTACACACTGAGCATTTGTATGTGTTTGTGTGTGCCTGTCTGTGTGCTTTGGAGGCTATGGGGCATTTGCGGTATGTTTGGGATATTCGTGTTGGGGAAATTTCCAAACAGCTGTTGTGTACAGTTAGTGCCTCTACTGCTCAGCCTAGCAACAACAAAAAACGGGAAATACCAAGCGCCGAGCGAAATTAATAAATAAACAAAGCACAGAGAATAGTAAGCGTAAAGATAAGGCAAATAAGCTTTAAAGCAAATAAAAAAATAATCGATTTGCAATGGCGTGCATTCAATTGTTATCGGAATATAATAAATATAATCATTAAATTTAACTAACTAAACTAAATAAAAAATCTCTTTTAATCTTTTAGGTTCTCGAAGCAGTGCAGCGCAGTCCGTTTCTGGTTGGTCTGCACTATGCTTTCCAGTCATCATCGAAACTCTATCTAGTGCTTGGTAAGATTTAAGCACTCCATAATATATCGATACAACTATATAATAACTGGAGTTTTTTTTATTTGTAGACTTTGCTAATGGCGGAGAACTGTTTACACATCTCTACCATGCGGAGCATTTCGATGAGGCGCGCGTGCGTGTCTACATCGCTGAAGTGGTACTAGCGCTGGAGCAGCTGCATCAACTGGGCATTATATACCGGGACATCAAGCTGGAGAACATTCTATTGGATGGCGACGGCCATATTGTGTTATCCGATTTCGGCCTGTCCAAAATACTCACCGCCGAGAATGAATATCGTGCGCACAGCTTCTGCGGCACACTGGAATATATGGCACCGGAGATTATACGAACTGGGCCGCCGGGTCATGACAGTGCCGTCGATTGGTGGTCAGTGGGTGTCCTGACCTTTGAGTTGCTGACGGGTGCCTCACCATTTGCTACCTCTGATGGCCAGAGTCAACAATCGGAGATATCACGTCGCATACAGAAGGAACAACCACTGATACCTTCCACATTCAGCGCCAACGCTCGCGATTTCGTGCTTAAAATGCTAGAGAAGAATCCAAAACGGCGATTGGGCGGCAATCACAGGGATGCTAGCGAGATCAAAGAGCATCCATTCTTCAATGGCATCAATTGGCAAGAGCTGCGGAACAAGCGTCGCAAAGCACCCTACAAACCTACGCTCAACGCCGAGGATGACGTCCAAAACTTTAGCAATGAGTTTACTGACCAGCTGCCAGAGGATCCGGAATGCGATGCTCCACCTTCACGGATCCGACTGTTTCGCGGCTACACATATGTGGCACCCGAGCATTTGGAGAAAATGCGTCGCGACAATCTCTGTCAGATTGAGTATTGTAATCAAGACTTAGAGGTAAATTATCAACATTCATTCCCAAATCAATCTGATCTAATCGAATCGCCTTTCAGAATATACCATCACGACCAGATGATCTGGAGTTGGGCACATGCACAGTGAAGGGTGCCTATGGCACCTGCTACTTTGTGGTGGATTCTTCAGATATTGTGTTCATGGCAAAGGTCATACCGCTGTCCAAGTTTCGAGCCTCCGAAGTGGATGCACTGACTTCGTGTGCCTTAGACACGCATTGCCACCGCAGCATTGTTAACTATCATGGCACGTTCCGTGATAAGTGTGAGGTGTGGATAATTCAGGAGTATTTGTGCGGCGAGGAGCTGGCCAACTATCTGCAGACCAGAACACTCGATGAGGAGAGTTGCCGCAAAATCTTTTTGCAGCTGGTGCAAGCTATTCAGCATGTGCACTCCAAGCATTTCATACACGGCGACCTCAAGCCAGAGAACATTGTGTTTGTGAGCCGTGACAGCCTGGACGTTAAGCTGGTGGACTTTGGCAATGCCTGGTATTATTTACGCGCCCTTTGAGACTCGACAAATATAAACCTTTCCATTTACTTCTTTTTACAGCTACAACAGTCGATTCCAGAGCTGGCGCGATAAACCACGCTATACGCTGGACTACGCACCGCCGGAGTTGTTGGCGGATCCCAATGTGGTTACCTATTCGCCAGCTGTGGATGTTTATGGCCTTGGCGCGACGCTCTATACAATGCTTGTGGGTCATGCGCCGTATCGCCAGTACCAGGGTGATTGTGATCACAGTCCTGAGGCGCATCACAGTTTGCGCAAGCGAATCCAGCGTGATTGCTTCAATCAACGCTCCAAGCGCTGGCAGTGCGCTAGCTCGGAATTCATTGAGTTGGTTTCCTGGTGCCTGCAAAAGAATCCGGCTGATCGACCCCAGTTGAGCGAAATACTAAACAGTGACTGGCTGCAGGGTCCTGAAGTAGACATCATACCATCGCCTGAACAGATCTTGGTCGACTTAAGTGAGGACACCATGGAGCAGCCAGTCGAATTGTCCATCAAGCAGGAGAACCAAAAACAATTATTAAGGGCAATGCAACAAAAGTCGTCCACAGAGGTTACTATGAATGTGGACGCTGAAGAAGTAGAGCCATCGACCAACGAGGATGTTACGCAGTGCGTGTATGATCCGGACTTTGATGCCCTTACCGATTTTCATGGCTTCGATGAACTTGCTGCACCATTGCGACTACCCTCCGAGTATTATACTGAACTGCCGTTACCACATATACAAGAGGGCAATGTTGATAGCCAGCCGGAGCCGGAGCCGGAGCCCGCTATGTTGCCACCTGTGGCACGCCCTATTCGTACGTCAGGTTCAAAAGTACTGCCTTTCGAGGCAACTAACCGTCCACGCACTCGTCTACAGCGCCGTACCGAACTAGGGGAAGCCGCCGACGCGCCGCCCGCGGAAGAAGATTCAAAGGCTGACCTGTATCTTCTGATGCAGCATCTCCCGCCAGTACCCGAAGTGCCGAAGTCACAAGCTGTGGTAAAGCCACGAGCAGTACCTGCAATAAGTCGTCAGTCGCCGCGTCCCCTAAACGATCTGTGTGGCTTTGGCAAGACGAAGGGTACTTGGCGCAAATCACGCGCCAGCTGGCGTCACTTCTGTCTGCTGCTCAATGGAGTGCAGCAGGTACTCAAACATCGGTTCAAAAAGGAGCGACGCGTCTATTGTTCGCTCACCATCAAGTCGGAGACCCCGGACGAGTCGTACGAGAAGCCGTTGATATTCCCCCGCCCGCGTTCTTCAGCGCTGCGCAAAGCCAAGCGACCACCCAAGGTGCCGCGTCCTCCTACTCGTGTGCAGCCAGAGAGAGCGCGTGCGCTGCGCCAGCGTTATGTCTTTGAATGACATTCGCTGGACACGGAAGTTGTGCCGGTGATAGAAGCTGCACCTGTCATCGATGAGGAGGAGCAGCGACTGCTACAAGCGATGCTCACGTCGGAGAGCGGACGACGAACGCAATGGCAGAAGCGAAGGCAAAAACAACAGCAGCGGAGCTGACGCCTGATATTAACTACAAAGGGGACAAGGAAAACGATGGACAGAGGACGACTGAGGCGGCGCAATCTGATGGCAACCATTTAGTAAATGAAATAGGGGACTTACAGTGGGAATGAAAGCACACACATACACACACACACACTCAGATTCAAGCTTGAATGTATAGAAGATAGCGAAAGTGGGTCGAATGGGGTGAGCATTGAGCAGCACCAAAGATCCTGTCAATAGAGATTTAAACGTTGTTATTCTGTAAATCATGAGTCTAAGTTGAATTTGACTTTGATTCATAATTGGAATATCCAACTCCGCACATACACACACACACACAAAACATTTTTAATTGCATTGTTGGATTAGTTAATTGTTTTTTTTTAGTGTATTTGTACAGAGTCATAGGGAAAGAAAGAAAATTCGAAACCTCTTTAAGAAATATGGTAACAACTGTATATTGACTTTTTTGGCATAAAATTTTGAAAATTATATAAGTGCAAAGATAGTTAATTAAGCTAATTAACGAAAGGAAAACTAAACATACATATTAATAGTCTTATACATACATAAACACACACACACACCCATATATAAATACGTATATATATATGAATATATATAATAATATTAACATTACGCTTTAAGTTGTGCTCTATGTTAAGTTTATAAATAATTGTTGAACGAATACAGCTACAACAAGAAGGAAGATGAACAAGTAAAACATAAATTTAAAATGAGTTATTTTTGAAATGTGAATATTTTCATATTTTCAAAATGAAGAAAAAATTAAAAAAAAAAAAAATAAATAAATAATTTCCATTTGCCAAGTGTGAAATATATTTTAATATAATTTAATTATGTCTAATCTCCTATATTATGATTATGACTCTCCAAGCATTGCTATAAAATAATCTTAATTTAAATTTATCCATTGTTAACTTATGTTTTCTTTGATTTGTTTTATACATTTTGTTTTGTTAGCTAAAAGAAAAGAATTGAAATATCCCCCTCCAAAAAAAAAAAAAAAATCCAATATAAAAAACTTAAGAACGTTTATTAACTGTATGAATTAAAATGAAATAAATTTTAAATACAAAAATCACACAAAAAATCATAATACTTATATTTTATCTTTATTTTATTTTATTTTTTTCTATCGAATTTGATTTTATCTCTGACAAGAACAAAAAGCAAAACACATATCTACATTAAATTTTTTTAAATATACAAATTTTTCACAAAAAGCTGGAGAAAATAGTTTAGTGTAAATTGAATAATATATTAAAGTTGCCTTTAAACAAGTTGCCTTAGAAAACAAACAACAACAACAACAAATAAAGAAAAACAAATGAAAAATGTTAAACCAAAAACAAAACAAAAAAGCAAATATATAAACATATGAATTACCACTAAGCGGAAGCCAAAATACAAAATGCTGGTTTTTGAGATCAATTTCAATTGAAACCCAGCATTATTTAAAGGAGAATTTTTACAACCGAAGCAATAGATTCTAAGGTTCCAATAGTATATAGATATACATATAGATATATTTCAAACATATTTTAAGGAAGAAACGAGGGGACGACAACAATTAGTTACCAATTAAGATAAACAATCAAATCGCAAATATCTTATTTTAGCATATTGTGTAGATTATCTATAAGAATTATCCACTTATACACAGACAAAGCGGTCGTTGATCGTTGTTTTTAGGTGTACAAATGAATGAAAAAAACATATAAACCACAATTTAACTTGCTAGCGTGTAAGTCACCAAAGTTTGTATATAAAGTTAAAATAAAATAATTCAAATATTATTTCGATTGCTTTGTTTTACAAATACTTTTGACAACAGCCGCCATTTAAAGCAGCTATCGATTAGTCGATATAAAATGCTGTTGTATCGATGCGATCAACTGCGAACTGGTTCGTTAAACTGTAAGCACAAGTTCTGCCAATGGCAATATCAAAGTCGATAAAGAATTTATATTTAGAAAAAACTTGTGCATTAGAATAAAATTTAATATTTAAATGTCAAGCATTAATCATTTAATTGCTTATTTACATAATTCATAACACAATCGTTTTTCATATCAGTTCCCAGTTAATGTTTACGCTTTTTGCCCAGTTTTGGCTTTCCGCCTCCTTTCTTTACTTTGCCACCACGAAACTTTTTGCTCACATAGTTTTTGCTGTTCGATCTTCGCTTCTCTTCCCATTTCAGCTGCTTATCAGACGATTTGTCCTTGTTAAAGACCGCATTGCTGGTGCCCTGTCCCTTGGTCTTGCCAGTCTCCTCGAGCAGCGCTGAGAAATCATCGGCAGCAGCAAACAAGGAGCTCATATCTAAAGTGGGAAAAATATATACATATATATTTAATATAAGGAATTTAGATATGAATAATGCATACGCACCGTCGCTGTGCTTCAGTTTCTGTGCAAAGTTGCGTCCATCCAAGGCAAGATCTTTGCGTGATTTCTTTTTCTTGGGTGGCGAGTCCTCATCGTCATCATCGTTCTCATCGGGACTCTCAGGAGCCTCGCTATCATCACTATCATCACCCATATTTACTAAACCTTCATCATCATCATCATCATCATCGTCGTCGTCATCATCGTTGTCATCTAATGGCTCCAAATCGATGGAGCCCGTCTCATCATCTGACTGATCCTCTGCCTCTGCATCTGACAGATCAACCTCCTCCCCATCATCATCGTCATCATCCTCTGCATCATCCCATTCGTCATCCATTTCATCATCTTCTTGTTTCTTTTTCTTATCCTTCTTCTTGGACTTCTCCGCCTGCAGCTCCCCGCCCAGCTCCTGCAGATAATTGAGCTCATCTTCATCCTGATCCCCAGCTGCGCCTTTCTTTAGCTTCTTGCCAAAGAAATCATCCAAATAGGATTCAAATTCATCATCATCAACTTCACCCTCTTTCAGCTCATCATCAGCCGCTTCTGTGGCTTCCTCTTCCATTTTCTGTTTCTGCTGCTGCTGCTTCTTTGTCTGCTCCACCAGCTCCGCCTGTTTGCGCTTATGCTCCAGATAGTTGAATATGAACATCTCATCCTCGGTGCAGTTTGCCTTGGTCAGAGACTTGACCGGCTTGCCACGTGCTCCGAACGAGGTGTAGCGCTTGTGTGCAGCGGCAGCGGCTCCTTCAGCTGCCTGCTGATTGTCCAATTTCTTGGGATTTTTGAAGGCAAAACGCTCCAGGAAATGCGGTAAACCAAAGTCACGCAACGGATCGCCATAGTAGTCAATGCGTTTCTCTAAGAGTAAGTGAAAGAGATATTATATGATGCCCAGATGGATGACATAGTATATCCACTCACCTAGCAATATGTTCTCAGCAAACACCTGCACCGTGGGATGGTAGTGTTGGCGCAGCAGCAGCAGCTCGTTTCGAAGCGCGTAGCCAGCGCCTGCATAGGCTGGCACACGATGATATGGATCGTATTTGCAGGCATCAATCTCGCGCACTTTTGATTTGGTTGCCACTACATTGACATGATGCCAGGAGCTGGCTATAGGTTGCTTTTCCTTTTCTTCTCTTATTTCTACCTCAGTCTGCTCCACATCGGCATCCTTGTACACCTCCTCGCCATCGCTGCCAAACTTGTCTAGATCCTCAGCTGCAGTCGACAGTTGCTTCGCATTAGCCGCCATTTCGGTGTCTCCAATGCCACCAACCAGCTCGCGGCGCATGCGCAGAAGCTTGTGGAGCACAATCAGACAGCCGGCGGCCATGTTGGGCGGCGCATAGAGCGCCAGCTGGAGTAGGCGTTTCACGAATGCCTGAGCTCTGGAAACATGCTTGTCTATATGGATAGCGCGATGCACAATGTGAAGCAGCTGAGCTGCAGTTTTGCCTCCGATATTGATCAGATTCAGATCCAAGAGCTTGACGTAGAGCGCATTGTAGAAGCGATCCGACTTCTCGGTCTTCACTGTGACCAGCTGCAGCAGCAGGCCCAACGTTTGCACCGAAACTCGTATGTCGGCCAGATGCACCAGCCGATAGATGGTGTCCTGCATCTCCTTGGTCAGCAGCTCTGTGCTGCCCTTGGGCGGCTGTGCCTCCGTTATGGCTTTCTGCAGGCAACGCAGAATTGCCTGCATGGTGCGATTGTTGACAGCACCCTTCTGCACGAGCACCTTGAACAGAGCGAAGCATATGTTGACCAGCTTGGTGCACACCTCCGGTCGACCCGAAGGCGCAATGCTGGCGAGGAAGCACAGAGCAAAGTGTTGGGCACGCTCGGCAATGTTGTTACGGAAAAGCAGCTTCTCCGCTTCGGCCACAATGACGCCACACATGTTGGGATGCTTCTGAGCCACTTCGGTGAGATGATGCAACGCCTTGGACGCGATCTTGGCAATGGGATCGCCCAGCTTGTTAATGAGCATCGTGAGTAGCATTTGCTCCTTCTCCGGCGCATAGGCAAGCAGCTTCGAGGCCGCCACAATGGCAGCTGTTTTGTTGTGCTCCTGGCCCGTTTGCAGGCCTTGCATTAGATTCTTTAAGTACTCGTGGTACTGCTCCTTCAGCTCATTCTCAAAGTACCAATAAGCGTAGATGCGACGCATCTGCTCCTTGGGCAGTTCCTGCTTCTTCAAATGCTTCCAGTCAGCGCCCCGCGTGTGTATAGGCAGCAGTTTGCGTTGTGGCGGTAGCAGCACTTCCTGCCACAGATCCGTGAGCACGGCAATGACATCGTTGCTGCTCTTGTTGGATATTTTGCAGAAGGAGATCAGATTGGAGAGAGCTTCCACGTTGCCCAGTGGATTGCTGGTCACCAGCAAAGCGCCTGCATTGGCTCGATCCTTGGCTGTGCCTTTGTGCAGCGCCGTTTGCAGCCAGCGTGCATCAGTGGGATTGCCTGGAACAGAAATATATATTTAATATTTCGAGATTAATTTTAGTATTTATTTATAGAGATTCCTACGCTTATTGAACGACGTTTTCTCTGCCTCGAAGGATGCTTTGCATAGGTTGAACAGCTCCAGCTGCTCGTTCTCCTTCATGTCCAGCACCTCATCGCTGCACGGATATTCCGTGTGCTGCATAATTAAATAAAATTTATACATTCAATTTAATTTAATTATGTTCAAAATACTTGCCACTTGGTACCATTTTTTCTGTGGATCGTAATCATCAACTTGTTTATTCCGCTTCTTGGACGCAGTTTCATGCGTTTCATTTTCACTTTCACTCTCTGATCCCTGCTCCTTCTCTTCACCATCTTCATCGAATTTTATACGCTGAGGCTTCTTTGCGTCGCCTTCATTGTTGAAGACCAAACGGTTCCCTTTCTTAGCTGGCTCCAACTTAGGATTTTCGGGATTTACTTCCTCCTCTTCCGCATTACCGAATTTAATTCTCTGAGGCTTTTTCACCTCTCCATTTGTTGCATATTTATTGTTTTGTTGCTTGTTTGCGGGCGCCTTTTTGTTGTGTTTCTCCCACTTGGGTTTGGCCACCTCTTCACCATCGTCAGCAAATACAACCTTTTTATTTTTCACGCCTGTAGCTATAGCTGCTTCCTCTGTTGCATCGCCTTCTTCGCCGAATTTGATTCTCTGCGGCTTTTTTACTTGCCCATTTGACGCTCTTTTATTGTTGTGCTTCTCCCATTTGGGTTTGGCCACAGCTTCTCCGTCATCAGTGAATACAATTTTCTTGTTTTTCACGCTATCTACAGCAGCCTCCTCTGCTGCATCACCATCCTCGCCGAACTTAATTTTTTGGGTCTTTTTCACCTGTCCATTAGATGCCTTTTTATTATTGTTGTTGTAGTGCTTATCCTTCTTGGGCTTTGCCACAGCTTCGCCGTCGTCATTGAAGACAATCTTTTTGTTTTTCAACGGTCCGTTGATTTGCGCGCCTGTAGCTACAGCTGCCGGCATGTTTTCAGTTTATTTAAGCAATTTATCATTAAATGAAATAAAACAAAAATTCTGAAGTTTCAGCTCGCCGCACGTGCGTTTAAAAACAGCTGTCATTAAGCACGAAGCGTCTACACACACACATGTGCGGTGTGACCGTAGTGACGACGCAATTCTGAGTCGCTTGACAGAGTAAGTATATTTCTGACACTGGAATGGTTGTCAGTATTTTTTCGCTTTTAAGATTCGGTAACTCATGCGTCCAGTATTGGTACAATATCAACATACGCAGGGGGCGTCTGCGTCGCACGGGTTTTACCAGCAGATTTTATTTTAAAAATATAATTAAGCCTCGCGCTTTGTTTTTTGTTGTTCGCTGCTTTAGAAAGACAAGCCGTAAACGTGACTCGAATAAAAGCTCTACAGTGCTTGTCAACGCAGCAACAACAGCAATAGCTAAAGCTTCGTTTCGTGCATTCGCCCCTCGCAGATATTTTTTCGCTGTCTTTATTTTGTGCTGTCTTTCGTGCGCGCATTTCCATGGAAAACGTTAATTTTTGTTTAATTTATGCGAAATTACACAAAACTAATGTGAGGAATATGTAACAAAATAAACGCTGGCAACAACAACGATAACCAACGTCAACGAAGGGGTAAAAACTCAAGAAAAATTTGTGCAAAAAACTGTGGCGACGAAAGCAGCAGCAAGAGCAGAGTGCGGGGAAGCTGTTCGGGTTGTGCATCAGTGCTTGCATGTGTGGTATGTGTGTGTGCGTGTGTGTGGGAGCCCAACTAAATTAATATTAAGCGGTCTCCTCCTGCTCCTCAATTCGTCTCGATTATGACGGCGATGATGGCCAATTTCCATGTACAACATTGCCGCTGCCAGAGCCAGCTGCTATTTGTGCGAGTGTAAACAAAGCAGCACACACACACATATATATACATATATACGCGTCGAAGACAACGCAGACAGCGAAGTCGACGTCGACGTCCTTCACCTTGTGCGCCTGCTGCTGTGGCTGCGACTGGGACGTCTGTCCAAGCTGTGCACACATATTGAGTTTCAGTTTCATCTTCACAACCTGTTTACCAGCAAGACAGGAAGTTTCGCAAAGTGCAGCAGCCGACAACAACAACGACGACAACGGAAGCGTCAACGCTTCGCTGAGCCACAGCCTGTGACTTTATTAAGCCAGCAGCGGCTGCAGCTGCTCCAAAAAATATTAAAAAAAAAAACCAAAACTTGTCAGAAGCTCGTTGGGTAAGTGTTCCATTTTCGCTATTTCTATTATTAATCTATTGGGAATTAACACAATACAAATACAATAAAAATCTTTTGTATCGTTTTGTTAGACCAACTGTTCCAATTTTATTTATTTTACGGTGGTGGTTGATCGTCGTCGCAAATTCTAATCACAGTTGATGCTCTATACATATATCAGACAAGGGCTGAAAATAGAAATTAATCATAAAATATTTGTAAATATAAAGGAAATAATACACACGTTTTGCGAATTGTGAAAATTGAATTTTCCAATTTGTGGAATATCCACTTTCCAAGCAGTTTGAAAATTAGTGTTTTTCTGTGTCACCGCATCCGCTTTACAACACTAATTGTTTCCGTCTTTGTAATTGCTCAATGGCTTTGTTAGTTAGCCGTTGTTAGTTCAAGCTGTTTTGCAAAGCTTATCGCTGGAATTAATCTTTGTCAGCGGCTATAAAACCGAGCTGCACTCATTCTATACTTACTCAAACAACTTACCTCCGGCTCTTATCTTTTGCAACCGCAACTTTAGCACGCGCCAAGCATTCTTTTGAAACTCGTTGCAGCTAATTTGACGTCATGAATGCTCTGTCTGTGGTTGTTGCTGCTCTTTCATTTGCTTAGTCTCGCTCTCGCTCTCGCTCTCTCACTCTCTCACACTTCCATCATGCATGGCCCACTTGCATACAGCTGCTGCAACGCAGTAGCCGTCTCTGTCGCAGTCTGCGTCGTGACAGTCATTTGCGCTGTCACCGTTTATAGCTGACGTAATGCTATTTACTATTGATAATAAAGCTACAGCGGCGACGCTGGCGACAGCGCCGACAGCAACAACGCGTCGGTAATTTTAATTTGCTGCTTGTCCATTTGCTGTCATATAGCACTTTCGCTAACAAAGTAGTACTTTAGGACCGTTATGTTATCACACTCTGGGTTCAAGTCCGCTGCGACCATTTGATGACCGAGGCGAGGCAAGCAACAAGTATGAAGGCACGCCCCTCCAACCCCTATTAAAAATGTTCGAAACAATTCAAAGAGTTTCCGTACAGTGAGCATACGTGAGCAACATGCAAATTGAAAATTTCCCATATTTCGTGAGCGTGGGAAGTACCACAATTAGGTAGAAACCCAAAAGAAAAACAAAAACAAACAAATTTCTACATATCTATGCAGTTTGTTGCAAGAGTGAATGGTCACATATTTAAACTGTGTCAAAATGTAAAAAAAAAAAAACTAAACAAAAACAGATTTTCCTTATATTTTAAATACTCTGTAAATTGAATAATTGTAGAAAATAATTATATGGCATTTGGCAGAAGGAATTTTAAGTATATTTTAAGTATTTTTTTAATACTCGGTTAACATTCTATTTCTATATTCTATTCTATATTTTAATTTTTAGTCACTTATCTTCACACTTTTCTGCTCTGCCCTAAAACAGTCCCATACATACATACATACATACTTTCCTATATTTCTGTTAAATTTTACAAATTTACTTATTCCTTTTTTTACTTGTTTGATCAATGTATCTTGCAGTACAGAGAATAATAATGGGTTCGCCTGCGGGTGGCGACGGCGGCGTCAGCGAGACGGCCTGGCTGGAGGATCTGCTGCGCGAGGTGCAGCTGGAGCAATTCTTGGAGCGCATACGTGATGATCTGCAGGTGACCAGGCTGGCGCACTTTGACTATGTGCTGCGCGACGATCTAGAGCGCTGCGGGCTGGGCAAACCAGCAATACGCCGGCTGATGGACGCAGTGCGCAAAAAGAAGGCACATCAGTGGCGCAAGAATATACTCTCGAAACTGATCGGCGGTGGCAAGCAGCCCTCGTCCAAGAAGCAGCAGCAACATCAACAGCAGCACGTGCAGCCGGGTGCGTTGACGTGCCTGATCCACGAGAAGGACATCACGCTGGGCCTGAAGCTGGGCGATGGCTCCTTTGGCGTGGTGCGACGTGGTGAATGGAGTGCCTCGCCGGCTGGCAAGGTGCTCCAGGTGGCCGTCAAGGTGCTCAAGTCGGACAATTTAACTCAGCCGGGCATCATCGACGACTTCTTCCGCGAGGTGCAGGCCATGCATGCCCTGGATCACTCGAATCTGGTGCGCCTGTACGGTGTGGTGCTATCCCAGCCCATGATGATGATCACGGAGCTAGCGGAGCGAGGCTCATTGCTGGACACACTGCGGAAGCAGTGCCGCCACACCTCGCTGACCCACATCTGGAACTGGTCCGTGCAGATCGTCACTGGGATGGCATATCTGGAGCAGAAGCGTTTTCTGCATCGTGATCTCGCTTGCCGCAATGTGTTGCTGGCCGCTGGCAATAAGATTAAGATTGGAGACTTTGGTCTCATGCGTGCTCTGCCCCAGGAGGACGACTGCTATGTGATGTCCGAGCATAAGAAGGTGCCGTTTCCCTGGTGTGCGCCCGAATCGTTGCGCTTCCGTCAATTCTCGCATGCCTCGGACACCTGGATGTTTGGCGTGACGCTTTGGGAGATGTTTAGCTTTGGCGAGGATCCCTGGGTGGGACTGAATGGATCGCAGATCTTGCGCAAGATCGACCGAGAGGGCGAGCGACTGCATCAACCGGATGCCTGTCCGCCCGATGTCTATGCCATGATGCTTCAGTGCTGGGACAAGACGCCAGCTGAACGGCCCACGTTCGCTGCCCTCAAGTAGGTTTTGCTTTGAATCGAATTTAACTAGTGCTAATCTTTGACTCGGTTGCAGGGAATATCTGGCCAGCATGTCGCCGCCCGTGATGCGCGCCTCGCGCAGCTATCATGATGCCAAGGGCCTGCAGATTGAGCAGGGCGATGCCATTGCCATCATCGATGGTCGCTCCGAACTGAAGCTAATCAAGGGTCAAAATCAGCGTACCTTCGACATTGGCATCTTTCCGCGTTCCCTGCTGGAGCAGCGTCGCCAGAACGAAGTTCAAATGCGCGGGAACAGCTCAATGCATGGCTCGTCGTTTGGCATCTGTTGGGGTGGAGGTAGCGGCGGTGCTGGTGCGGCGCTGTCCAACAGTGAGGAGCGGCAGCGGAAATGTGCCTCCCTGAAGCCACAAGCGACTCAGTCAGCGTCGGTTGGGCATGCCAAGGAGCGCAAGTCTATATCGAGCAAGCAGTTCGCCTACAACAAACTCGTCAATGATTCGGCAGGGCTGCAGCGGCGCAATGCGGTGAAGGCCAAGACTTTGGTGGGTCCGCAGCGTCCGCCGCCGCCTCAGCAGCAGCATCAACAGCAGCAGCAGGAGGAGGGCATATTGATCGACATCTCGCCAGAGATGCGACCCACTGCAGGCTTGGGTATTGGTGATAGCTCCTCGCTGCAGCTGGATAGCAGCTTCTGCCTGCTGGATGCGCCCATTGATGTGCCCACGTTTAATGAGAGCGGCGCGGGAACAAGCTATTCCTCGGGCCCCAACACGCCCACTTTCTTCAACGATCAGCCGCAGTTCGACTTCGAGGCGAACGGCGTCTCGCCCGCTCGACTGCAGCCGCCGCCCTATCAAATGCCGCCCACCTACTCCAACACCATTGAGTTTGCCCAGCAGCAGAAGCGCGAGCAGCAGACGCTTGTCCGGGATCCGTTCGATACGAACGGAGTGGATACCGCCAGTGCTGGTGCTCTAATGCTCTACTCGAATACACCAACTCCAGATCCACTTGCTGTGGTTGCTGCTCCCACCTATGGCAGCCCAGCCGCACGCAAGAATCTCTTTGGCCTAGCCAATGGGAATGCGAACAAGGAGAACATTCCTGCCCTGGAGTCCGCTGCCATGCAGTTCAATCTAAGCAATCTCTCCTTGGAGCGGCATGAGGTGGTGCAGCAGCAGCCGTCGGCTTCATCGGAGAGCGTGCTCCTGGACAAATCCTTTATAGCCGAGCTAGAGAAGGACATGTACAGCAGCAACAGCAAGGCTCAGGAGGATTACCAACGTAACTCGTCGCAAATGTATGCCAACAAGGAAATCGTCTACAAGCAGAATCTCACGCCCCTGAAGAACGCTGCTGGCAGTGGCAATCACTCGAATCACTCCAGTCCCACATCGAATGCCAGCCAGCCTTCGCCCACACCCAAACAGAACAATGTGGAGACTGCCGCAGCCGTCACCACCACCACGAGCACGCAGAGTCTAGTGAATCGCATATGGTATGAGCGCGTGGCTGCCACGCCTTCCGAGTATTACGCACAGCCGCCGCCCGAGCAGCCAGAGCAACTGTATCAGAATCATCTGCAGGCACAGCAGTCACAGCAATTGCAGCAGCCGGAGACGCATCACTCCTTTGTGGCCATCTCCAATCGTGTGGTGGCGCCCAAGAGCAGCGTCTATGCCTCCAGCGCCTCGCTCTATGGCAGCATAGCAGCCACGGGCGGCGAGCGATATGATCCGGTGGCTGCCAGCATGGCTGGCTCTGCTTATTACGGCCAGGTGCCCAATGGAGCCGGAGGTGGTGCGGCCATCTACGACGAGGTGCCGCTGGATGACTATCTGCGACCACATCGCCCGGCACCACTGGCACCGCCACCACTGTCAGCCCAACAGATACAGCGACGTCTAGACAAGATGCGCCAGCAGCAGCAGCAACAGCTCGAGGGCGCACATCAGCTGTATGCTCCAGTGCCGGCAGAGGCGCAGCGAGAGCAGGAGAAGCTGCAACAGCTGATGCTCGAGCTGGGCAGCGCAGCCGTCGAGCAGGATGTACGTAATGCGCTGCGTGCCGCCAGCGGCGATGTCCAGCTAGCGCTGAGGCACTACAAGATCGATCAGCTGACCCGACTGGGCGTCGCAGGTCGCTCACAATGCGAGCAGGCGCTGCAGCAGTCCGGCTGGAGCCTGGAGCTGGCTGCGGAGGTGCTGCTGCAGCAGAGTTAAAGGAGGGACAAAGCCAATTAGTTAGCAGATCGGGCACAAAATATTTAGTATAGCTTGATACATAAATTAGTATTTGATTGACCTTGTCTATTTTATATTTATTAAGAATTAAGTCTCGAATCTGTGCGAAATACTCTCGAACTAAAATGAATGAATACAATTTTCAGCAAATGGACTCAAATGTCCAATGACTGAATACACACTCACACACAAAAGCATATATATATATATTTCTGTTTTAGCTTAAGCAACGACTTGAAATTCATTTTTTGTAATTGTTATTGCATCCTAACTGTATATAATTTAATGCAAAATTTATGAATTGCACTACAACTAACGACGCTAGCTGGAAACTGCGCGAGTACTAATGAAAATGTCCGCTATTTAGTTAGTTATAAATAAATAAATTATATGTAATTGTTACAAAAATGAATGCCTTTTTCTTCCGCCGTTTGCGACGAATACAATTTGAAAATAACGAAAATTGGTTTCATGGACTCGTTACATTTTAGTACGCTGCAGACTTATCGATAACAAAATTGATCGATTTTGGATTTATGTTTTTATGGCTTGTCGCGGTATGGTCACACTGCTGAGCTTCGGTTTAGTTGCAATCGAATCGCCGAAGGTAATAGTCTTGATGGTCTGCATGCTGTTGTTTTCTCGAGAAAAATAAAACAACAATTAAATTGTATTCGTATGTGAGCGAGTGTTAGTGTCGCCTAAATTATGACGCATACTAAGTGCAAGCGCATATCAATCTGATAATAAATTGTGCAACACTCGAACGTAAAAATAACAAGAAATCTTAAGCGCTGCACTTCAGTTAGATACGCGAAAAAAAAAAAAAAAAAAAAAAAACAGCAACCCAGAATAAAAGAAGCAGAGTGCGTGCACTCGGTCTATGCTCGTTGCTGTGTGCGTGTGTATATATGTGCTCGCCAGTGTATATGTGTGCGTGTGCGAAATTATGTAAAAAAAAAAAAAACAACAATAGGCACTTTTGCTTATTGTTTGGCCTGGCATCGAATGGTTTTTGTTGAAACCATTGCGGTTCGTTGTTTGCCAGCGTTTAAATTCAATATGAAAACTAATGGCAAATGCAATCACAGAGAGGCGCGCGCAGTGAAATGTGTTTAATAAATTAATGTATCGACAGTCGTAAATAAATTATTGCTTTTCAATTCCAATTGACTCTCGCGCTCTCCCAATTACGAAATGCAGCCACGCTCTGAAAATCTCGCCGTTTCTCTCTCGGTCTCGCTCTCGCTCGCGAGGCTGCAGTGAATGCCAGTGCACGAAAAATTTCTTGACGTCAGCAGCGGCGTCGGCGGTGGCCGGTTTTATTTGTTGTTATTTGTTGGCGATTGGCATCACTTTGAAGAGTCCTATCAGCTACCAGTTCCTCGCTTCCCATTCTCAATTCATCTTGCCCTATTCCACAATCAAAATTCTTTAAGCATTTGATCTACCTGCCGCTGCCGCTGCCGCAGTCGACGTCGCCGCTGCGTTGACGACCGTGGACACGTCTGCATTAAGCGTTACTGTGTAAACTCAGAGAATTGAAAATCGCTCTCTTTTGCTTTTTGTTGTAGTTGTTTGTTCACAGACAATTAGACAAAACGCAAAGGCAACGAAAACGAAACAAAAATTCTCAGTTTTTACTCTTCTTTTTTATTTTCGTCCCATGCTTTTCCGCCGTTGTTTACAACACTAATCACAATAACAACAGTCGCAAACGGATCAAGCAAAAGCAGCGCAGCAGCAGAAACTGGCAGAGTCAGAAAACGCAGCAGCAGCAGCGTCAAGCTCCAACAACAAAATGAGTTGGGGTACTGAGCTATGGGTAAGTTGTTGTTATATTATTTTATTCTTTTCTTGTTTGCTTGTTGTACGTCAAGCTTAAAGTGCAAGCGTGTGTTTGAAGCGTTCTCGCGCGGTTGAGCTCGCTCTCTTGCTCTCGCTCTCTCCCTCTCTCTCTGTCTGTCTCTCTCTTGACCAACAGAACGACTTAACAAAAAAAAAAAAAAAAGATACTAAAAACTGGTTTTGCGTGTTTTATGTAAATTGCGGGCCGCAAGCGTGGAATTCTTCTCGTTGTTTTTGTTGCTGCTGCTGAATTCTACATATTTTTGTTGTATTTGTATTTTTGGGTCTGTTCCAGGCAGCCGTCAACTGATTTTTTTCTTAACTGTTTTTCCACGGCCTCCTGCCGCCATTTGGCACACAGCTGTTTTTTTTTTTTTGCTTTTTTATTTTTCTTAACTCGTTTTGCTGACACGCCCGTTTTTGGCGTTTTACCTGAACAACGCCCCCGCCTCCCCCCCACTTTGCATTGAAATATGCTGCTTCAGCTGTTAAGCGGTGGTTGGACTTTGAAGTTCTTAGTGCTTATCACGTTTTGCCTGATTCCTTCTGCTTATTTTTGTATTTTGCTATTCAGTTCGATGCAATTTCTTTTTATATTTTCAATTTCGATTTCAATTTCGGGGGTAGTTTTTGCGTGACAGCCGACAGCACACCCTCAAACTCTCTTTATCTCTATGTAGGTGTGTTCCAGTCAGACTATCAGACTGTCTGTGTGTGTGTGTGTGCAGCTGGTAAAGTTGCCACCGCAGCAGCTCTGCTCTGGTCTGCTCTGCTCTCTGGCAGGATAAAATTGCATGTCTAGACAGTCGCAGTCAGCGTTATCTATTAGCCTTTAACCCTTTCCATTTTTGCATCTGAAATGTTTCCGGATTTTGATAGTTTGCAAAACGAAAAGCTGACTAATGCAAAGGAAGTTGTTTGCTTTTCAGCTTTAGAATAAATGCATGAATAAAATTGAAATATACGAATCACATATTTACTAGAGTACAGTATAGAACGGCTAAAGGAAACATTCGTTCGTCTAGAGATACACAAAGATATTACTTTATTTTATTTTAGGGGAGAAATTGTAAAGGAAGAAAAATACCAATCATAAAGTATATTCAGCTAAATAAGTAGTCCTTGTAATAATTTTAGCTTTCATGAATTATTCAAATTATTCAAATAATCTCTCAGCACAAGTAGCTTCTTTTTCTTTTGCCTTGACATCAACAGCAGATTGTCAAAATATTCTATTGATGAATTCATCAAGGCGTTTTCTCCCAGTCAATCAAAAATTTACAACTCAATCGCGGTTCATTGTCTGAGAACAAACATAAAATGAGTAAAAATCAGTAGCTACTGTGGCCAATTATTGTTATTTCTTTTGCCATAAACATTTCGAAATTTGCATAAACAATTTGCTCCATAGAAAGAAAGGAAAAAAAAAAAAACAAACATTTCTATTGTTCGAGACATGGCACAAAGTATTTTGCATGAGTGCAAGGAGTCCAAGAGGGAGGTGAGATAGAGGGAGAAGGAGAAGGAGTGGAAAGTGTGCAAGCAGCGAGTCTTAAATACGTTGTAATTGATTTAAACACGTAAACGAAAATATTGTTACTCTTTATTTAATGCAAATTCGACGCTTCAAGCCTGGCTAATAAGCGGGTCAATTGCGAGGCCTGCATAAAAATAGAAATAAGTATCAGAAATTCAAAATAAAAACCAAACCACGAGCCGCAGCTAAAACCAAAAGCCGAACACCAAAGCCAAAGCCAAAGTCAATCCAAGCGCCACTCAACTAAAGAAATAACAACAAAACTTTCTTTGCATTTTTGTTTCCCTTTATTTTTACTCTTTTTTCTTTCTTTTTTTTATTATGAACAAAATTTTCACTTTAATTAAATTTAAAGCATGCGCCGACGTCTCTTTAAGTCCATTACTACTTGGCCCCTTGCATATGCAAAAAGCAGAAAAAAAAAAAACGAAAAGAAATAAAAATTAAATCAAATAAAACTGTCATAAAAACAGTCGTTATTTTAGGTGAAATTCTTTTTTCTTTACTATTATATTTTTGTCTCGTTTTGTATCTTTTATTTGGTTCGTTGACGCCCTCGTCTATCTTGTGCTATCTCTTTCACACGCGCTAAAAATAGTCTTCTGTGAACCGAAATTCTCTTTAGGAAGGGGGGCGGACAGGCTTTACGTTTAGTATTTTAATTGGGCTGCTGCGCGCCCGTCGTTGCCTATAATCGAAATAAACTTATTGATTAGTCGATAAACATATTCCTTAGTCAGGTGCAGGCAGCAGAATTTTGTGACTAAATTTAGATCTAGGAAGGTCGCAGCTGTAATAATGTAATTTATTTATTATTGAATTTCTGTCAAAGTGTTTACGATATGTTATAAATGCAGCTTGACTTCCTGCTGGATTTTTATGAATACTTTCATTTATTTTTTATTGATAATAAATCTTAAGTTTCTTGATTGGTTTATCAGTTGTTATTTGCCTTTAACAGCTGTTTAAGCATTGTTTATTTATTTAAATTGTTTACAAATATTCATGTTTGTGATACTTTGCTATGTGTTTGGTATTTTTAATAAAAAGTAATTCATAATTAAATCAAATAATTATATTACCAAACATGTTGTACTGTAATTTAATTGTAATTGATAATTATCTTAAAATTTTCTTTAAAATTTCCCTTTTTTTCGATCTTTGTATATTCTTGTGCTTGTACCTTTATATCTACGTATATTGTTATATTTATATCTTTGTATCTATATATCTCTGCATATACTTAAATTGTTGATCAGCTGTTAGCGAGTACAGCAGTCACTTGTCTGTTACTCCAACTCATTGTCTTTTATGTCGAGGTCTCTTTTAGCTCCTTCACACTCTCCAATCTCCAATCTCAAATCCACTCAGCGTTCAATGCCGCCAACACGACTCAATTTAAAGTAAACAATTTTCTTAATTTTTTTTTTATTGTTTTTTTGAATTGCAGTTTTTCAATAGGTTTTCATGACATTGAAATCGTATGTGAAACGCGCCAAAGTCCAAAGCATAACTCTCAGCTCAGCTCAGCTCTCTTCGACTTTTGTTTTGGTATCATTTTTAGCCGTTTTCAGTTGTTTAAGTTTTAATGACACGAACATTTAAAGCTAAAAATAAATTGTTGACTAGAATAATACATGAGTTTTTATGTTTCACGAATGACAATCATGAATGCAAAGCCTTAAAAAATGGACAAGAACTTGTGCCCATATATCTTTTAGCAGTTCCAATTACTTCTTGCACTCGGGCCGTTAATTTAGCTAACGTGTGCGCCATGATTAACATTGCGGCACACACCCCTCCATGTGCAGCAGCAGCAGCAGAGTTGCGACCCCAGCGACGACAACGGCTTCCAATTAAAGCACCAGGCGTGGTCCTGGGGGCGTCGGCGATTTATGTGCTCAAGGCCAAGTTGTCAAGAAACGCATTTTGATTGCAGATTAGAGTTATGTATACGTATATATATATATATATATATATATATATATATATATATTTATTCGCTTGGGGTCGCACCCTAAGTGCAAATCTTTCTCTTTGTTGCACAGCATCCCATCGATTTTTGCCTTCGCCAGAGACCTTCAGAGGGCTGCCAAGATGCGAGACGGCTACTTCTTGGCGCCATTCGCAATACGCTTGAACGTGGCATTAGTCCAGAACACGCATGTTCGCCTTGGGATTATGGCAACAAGGATATAGCAATGCGATGCCACGTGACGGGTGGTTGCAAATATTCTTGTTGATTTCATTGCATCCGGTGAATTTTCCTTGACAATTTCCCTCACTCTTAAAAGGTTTTTTTTTCCCCAGATTTAAGACGCATTTCGTGTTGTCCGAGAGGGGTTGCATTATTATTAGATCTAGGAAAAACCCCTAGGAAAATTTGCTACGTAATTCATTTATTTATAATATCGCACTTTATTTTTGACAATTTTCTATATTTATATTCAGACTGAAGAGCGCAGAAAATATTATTAGATTTTACGAAAAGAAAAACCCCTATTTAAGAGTGGCTATATAAATTGTTGAATTTATTATAGAGATAATTTTAAAATTATTAAGTTTTGGCAAAATTCGCACAATTTTCGCGTATTTCACAAAATATATTTTATATGGTATAAATAAGAAAAATACATAAGAGATAATAAATACATAAATATATAGATAAAGAGAGAAAGAGAATGACAAAGAGCTAATATCACAGAGAGGTAGCTTTTGTCTACTCGTCTCTCTCTTCCCCTATATCTATGAATCTATCAGTCTCTCGATGTCCATCTCTTGTTTTCTCATATTCTCACTTGTTCTCTTTGCGAAGCTTTGCTTGATGCCTATCTTGCAGTCTAAGATAATTGCATATTCCACTCACATTGTCCAAGTGCATTGTAAAATAATCGTTGTTGTTGTTGTGGTTGTTGTCGTGTGGTGTCTGCTGTCTATCGATTTCAGTAGCCTTCAGCCTTCAGCTGGTGCTGCATGCATATTAAGCAGCTGCCTCTGGCCGTGTCGCACTATCCGTTTGCCGCGTATCCATCAGATACGTTTTGGCCAATGCGTTTAATATGCAAATTGTGACCGTTGCCATTCAAAATCGCGGCGCCTGCGGTTTGTTATTTAGAAATCAAATGTGCAACACATTCCCATTCCCATTCCCAGCCACATAAGGGTAAACCATATATCCATATATATATATATTTATGCCACATTTGTGATAAAGAGCTGATAAACTAATACGATTTCTTGTAAATATTAAATTTGATATATAAAAGCTTTGGTTTTGTTTTATGTAGCACACATTTCCTCTGGCAACTTATCACTTGACCAACTTCAATTGTATTTGTCGAGGCAGCGATAAATGCGTAACACACTGAAAAGCAGTAATAGAAAAACAAAAGTTAGAAATGAATAACAATAAACAAATAGTTGTATACACAGCTTTTGGCGCTTAATCATTGCCGGCCAATAAGGAATCAATTAAAATGCAGAGAATGTATTCGCCAAGAATTTGTTTCTCTAAAAGGCGAGGTATTTATGTATAGATATACAATCGTGCTGTTTCGCTGACTGTCGAAAAATGCGTCATTCACAGTTAAGAAATTGTTGTTTTAAGGCTGAGCTATATAAACAAATCAGTTGTTAGTTTTTGTAGATTTCTTTAATTGATTTGAAATTGTAGAAAGGTTTGATTCATATAGCAGATAAATCTATATCATAAGCTTAGAATGTCTCTTAACTCTGATTAAATTGTATTTTTATTTGTTTCACATTTATTTACCCTATGAATGTTTCTATATGATTAACACCTAAGCGCCACGCCTCATAATGACAAACAATTTAAATTGTTTAAACATTATGCGTCAGCGCATATAAGTTTTTTTTTTTTTTTTTGGTCAGCTTCTTAGGATGATTCATAGAGAGATTTCAAAAGGCATTCTTTCGGATTCTTATAAATGTACGTATATATGTTATATATTGTGCATATATTTCAGTTTAACTTGTATTGGATTGTATTGGATGCGTCAGTTAAATCTAAGAAACTTATCAGCAAAGCCATTGAGGCATATGTGGACTGTGACTAAATTAAATGAACCTGTTGCTGTTCATAAAATATAATATATATACATATAAACACACACACACACTTGCAAGGTGTGTGATTTTATTCAATTGGTTGACGCTTTTATCGAAATTTACGCCTTATCGCCGCACTTCAAATGACCTACAGCACAATGATAATATAGAATAGATCAAAGAGCATTTGCAGTGCTCGAAAAGGCATTATAAATACAGCGAGCCTTTACAACACTTACGTGTGTTAAGGGTTAATGGCATACTATAGCTTGTGCTATAGTTTTTGTAGAGTAAAGTATATCAAGCAACAGACAACAATATAGATAGATAGCCAAACGACACACACACACACACACATGTATATACATGGATGTCTGCTAATTCTCTTCACTATCTTTCTATAAACACGCATACAGAGATAGACTCGCACACGCTGCGATATGAGCAAAGGTTAATAAGCAAATATTTGTTTGGATATTAGATACACAGCGTCGTGACAGGTAACTTGTAGAATATTATTTTATTTTATTTTTTTGTGTTTTTTTCTCTTCTCTCCCTCTCTGTGTGTTGTTTATTTTATCTGGCCTATAGGCCGCAAACAACGCTAAATTAATGTTGTTGGCTACAACATGGCCATGTTTGGGGTGCGGTTGCAAAAAAAAAATGGTAAAACAAAAAAAAATAATAATAAGAATGTTGCAATCAAGCGCAACTGACTGCATAATACTTATACATAATACAAGTAGATTTTTTTATAAAAATGCTATATTTGGTGTATTTTTTAAAGCCAACATTATGATATCTGTAAAGCGCCAATACTTCAACTTGTGACTGTCAAAATCTTCTTATACTATAATATTATCTGTTAACTTGAAGCTTAAAACCAATATGCCCCTTTCACTTTGTAATCGACTATAGTATAAAAATGGCAACGCGCGCGTGTTCAATATGGTCAGGCATACCTTTTCGCTGGCGAGATTTATTTTCAATAATTAAAAATACCAAAATGATGAATGGGGCAAACAAAGAGGCAAAGCAAAAGATTGTTTGTCATAATTGTGAATTTATGCAAAAGTATTCTATGCGAATTTGTTTTTATGCTTTGCTGATAAATAGTTTTATAATTGAATGTGTATATAAAGTTTTCAAATTGATAAGACCTCTGCAAAGTCATTCAGGATGTGGCTGAAGGCTGGCTTATTGTGATTGCATTTTGTACTCTTGTTTATTGTTTATTGTTAACCCAGTGCTTTGTAACTTTTCAAAATGTAAAACGAAGAAAAAAAAAAAAAAAAACACACACAAAAATATTATTAATTACTTTTGGAGATTTATGTAGTCAAAGAGCTAAAGCGCATAATTCATTCACGCCTGCTGACTTTTTATGCCGACATGTGGCTGCCACACGGCCGGCCGAAAAAGTTAAAGAACAAAAGAAAGAGCCCTTGGCAAATGTGAAGCCATTTTATTTTGCAAATCTCTGAAGCAACAATGATGTGGAGAGGAGTGAGTAGAGAGAGAGAGAGAGTGGCAGTCACCCTCGAACTGCTAAGATTCTGTCTCATTTCCATTTCAACTGTTGGCTGCACTTGACATCAAGTGGACAAGTGCCAGGAGTAGCGCCTGCAGCTCCGGGAGTAATGGCGACCATTGCTTTGTTGTTGCTGTTGCCACATGCAACACAGCGACTGCTCCAATTTCAGCGGTTTGCAACACGTTTCATTATCTGCTTGACAGTTGACGAAAAGCTTTTCCCTTTTGAGTCATTTCCTCAGATCAGACTTTGCTGACTCACCCAGAGCGAGGGGTTGTTTTGATAAGGGCCGCCACCCTCACAGGCAGACGGTGCAAGCCACCAACAGCTGTTGGCTGTTGTATGACTCACACAGCCACAGCTGACATTGTAAGGGCGCGTGGGTGGGTGTCTATGTTTATTTAGTCCACCCACACAATCTATCACTCTCGCTCTTTCACTCTCTCGGTCTCACTCTCCCCTTCTAATACCTGCACCCTTGTCAACTCAAATTGCGGCAAAATGCTTGATTATGATGTTTGCTCAATGCTAAAAGTGGAAAATTATTCCACTGTGTGGACTACACTAACAAAAAAACCAAAGTAAACTAATTAAAAATCGTACACTAATTGGAATACTTTAATTTTAGCTATTGACAAACTTAACTTCAGAGCAATGATTAATTTTTTCAAGCAATGATTAATAAAGCTTAATAAAGAGTGGCTTCAAATAGTACTCAGAACTTACACACACTTTTCGCTCAGTGGCTGGGAAGCTGTTGTAAGCTCCAAAAAAAGCTTTCTTATATATGTATGTATGCTGGTATATTTATGCCCCAGGCAAGTTCAAAGGCAGAGGCACAAAAGCCATAGAAAGAGAGTGTGAGCGCGAGCGAGATAGCTGTAGGAAATTTCCTTTGTTGTGTTATGTGTACCTTGTGTGTGTGTGTTGACATCTCTTCATAAAATGTTATGTGAATGTGTTTTTGAACGCGTTCTTATCCATTCGCCATTTGCCATAAAGGCGAAGCATGTAAGGCCTGTCGCCTGGCATGGCCTGGCCTGGCCTGGCCTGGCCTGGCCAATTCCTTGCCCGACCCAGGCTCTGGCTCTGGCTGTGGCTGTGGGTCTGGCTCTTTGTCCTCGCTGCACACGCGCGCTCCTTTTGGGCCAAACAGCTGCCGCACCTCGCCAGCAAATTAGCTTCATTTCCTGTCGCATGACATGCCCAAGGCTTTAACCCTACCAAAATTCAGCGTTTGTTTTTTTGTCGTATTTATTCATAAATATTTTAAAGGCATACGCAAATTGGTGTGGGACACCTCAATTTAATAATACTCTTCTATGTCGAATTTGATAATCAAATTATTATTAATATTGTTTACATTATGTATGAAATTTTGAATTTAGATTTATTACTAAAATATACGTAAATTGCTTTTATTATCAAAAAGTTTATCTATATATAAGTCTATATATGTGTCTTTTAGAGTATTCGAGCTTCGACAAATGAAGCATAACTTTTGTGTTTTGTTTTTGTTTGCGGCACGGCTTGCAAAATCTGAAGTCGAATTATTTATTTATCTTCAATTTTTTTTTGGGAGTTTTTGTTTTCTTCTTTGCCAGCGTGGGCAAGCAGTGTGAAGGAGTCGCTGCCTGCGCAGCTAACGGAAATCGTTAAATGCTTTTGAGAGCAGCGCGCAGATAAGCCTTCCCATGAGGCAACATGCGACGTGTTGCGGCAACATGTTGCCAGGCTGTCAGCTATATTTATGTATGCATGTATGTATTTTGCAACGATGTTAACGAACTCATTTCTGTTTGGGTTTTATTTTTTTGTTTTTGTTCATAAAGAAATCGATTCTTTCGGTACCGGAAGCGCCGCACAGCGATCGGGGCAGCAGCTGGCAGCGGGGATCGAGCACGTAGCCGGCTACTGGGCACGATCACTCTTTAGTGTTTGACTCATTTGGTCGAACTGGCCAGGCCAGGCCAGGCCAGTGCCAGGGCCAGGGCGGGCCAGAGCAGACCAGAGCCATATTGTACGTGGCATAAACACGAATGAGGTCGCTTTCAGTTTCTGCGCATACAACTGATTCATTCGTCCATAAAAACGCAGCTCCCATAAAGTGTAAGGAAACGCGTGCCACACGCAATTATGGGCGAGGGGATGGAGGGGTCTGCCAGTCGCCATTGTCTACCCCTGCAGTTGATATTTATGACTACTTTAAATAAAATGCATCAATCATTCAACGGCGCACATTAAGCAAATATCATTGGCTTTGTTTTGTCAGCGCGTGAGAAATTGCATTTGATTTAGTTGTTCATAATTCGAGGGGGATCATCACCGACTATCAAGAGTCCGAGTTGCTCATCCAGCGAGCGGACCAGCAACAGCAATTGTAGCTTTAGTTCAGCTTGCGGCACACTTTTTGCTGCCGCAAATTGTGGCAAAGCTGCGCTGTGCGCCAGTCGAAATAAGTCAAGAGTCTGAGACGTGTCTCGCTGCTGCCTTGCTCCGGCGTGGTATAATAATATTAAAACTTCACTTGGTTCATAAAAAGGCAGAGAAGAAAACGTTGCTGGGCGGAGACCAGGCAATGGCAATGGCAACGGCGCAGGCGACGGGCATAAAAGTTGCGCGTTGTTTGCTGCCAGTGAAGCAGAAGCAGCAGGCCGTAGGCTGTAGGCAGTAGGCAATGGGCAGTGGGGCTTGGGGCATGTGGCAGGCGCAAGAAGTTGTTGCACAGTTGTTGCCGGTGCAATGCACTCCATACGACGTTGTCATTGTGGCAGCTGCCTCAGCTGCCAACTATTTTGCATCACACACACATGCATAAAAACTAATAAGTGTTGCAACAGTGTATTTGTGCATGTGTCTCTGTCTGTGTGTGTGTATGTGTGCTGGGTCGTGTCATGCAACTCGCTGCACATGGCGTCTTCAGCGTAGTTGTCATCGTTGTCGCCTTGTGATAATGCCATTATGCTATGGTGGTAGAGTTGATTCCACCGAGAAGGAAGAAGAAGCAGACTTGCAACAACAACTACTCGTAAGTAGAGCTGTAACAAGAAGAAGCAGATAAAGAAGTGGAAGAAACAACAGAACATTGACTTTGAAGTTGCACCCAATGGGGAGTCGACAATTTGCTGCTGGCTGTGCCATAAACGTTGTGATGCAGAGCGAATTTCTAATTAAAATATGCTAATCCATGTGGAAAGATAAATTAATCGATTAATCAAGCGATCGATAGTATATAATCAAATGCGGCGTGTGCAGCTTAGAGCATTATGTAGATCATAAATTTGCCGGCTGAAATTGAGCAGACATTATGGGATATCTCTATAGTGATAAGATAGTTTAATGTGACATTCAGTGAATGATAATTAAATGGGGATTGGTTATCGATAACTTATTGATATATGTAGAGATGATAGTGATGTAAATGCATTTGGTATTGATTTGGTATTGAATTCGAATTCCGATTACTTATAGGAATTATTGAAATGAATGAAATTATTTATTTCTAATTTAGCACAGTCTCCACAAATAATTTCCACTTAAATTCCGAGCTGTAACTAATATTTTGCATATATACGTACGTAATTTTTCTCCACATATTTATTAACTTTCTTTATCTCTTTCTCTGTTTGGTTTTCAGGTAAGTTCACTCTTCACAATTAATCAAGCCACGTGAGTTTATCTACCAGCTGCCATTCGATAAACACATTTGCCATTTCTCAGTGTATAAACAAAAGCGTGATGAGAATCGAGTAGAGGGGCAGTAAAATAAAAACAAAAAACAACAGAAATAGCAACGGCAACGCACGGCCTTAGGCTGCGTTCTTAGACGGCATTGCAATTGATGCGTTTATTTTTATAAGCCTTTAGCGCATTTATTATAAACAAAATATATTTTCAAGCGTTCGAGCGTACAATGTTTATAAGTCGCACATTGTTGTTGTTGTTGTTGTTGTTGTGTTTATGTTAACATTGACTGCTAGCTGAATGAAAAGAGGAAGACAGCCACCCACAGAAACTTCTTGACGCATTTCCTTAGAATCTCTTTCTTTCTCTCCTTAATTTTGTATTTAGTAAACAGCACGTCTTCCATTTCTGGCCGCACCCATTGCACCCATTTCACTGGCCAGGCTAACTTTTACTTTTTGTATATATATTATATATATACATGCAACGAATCGATTTTGATATATGTATCTGTATATCATATATTCATTTATGAAACGCAATGCGTTCATAATTCTCTTTATATGCCATATGTGGGGAAGTGTTTCCGCATTTTATATTGGCACTTTCAGTTTTCATAAATGCGTACCCCACTCGTATTATATATCATATATATATATATATAACTCTGAATATATATAAAATAAAGTATATTCATAAATGCTTATGCATTCGCTTTATTGTCTACTTGATGAGCTGACTAATGAAGCTGGTACGAGGGTATCCGTTGGCGCCCCTCATCTCCTTCCCCATATCTGCTTCTCTCAGTCTTTGGCATTATTCATCAGCATAATTAACATTACAAATCATAAAACGTCAGTCAATTTGCATTTCTATTGTTTACAATAGCAACAATAACAACAACACAAAATTTGTTTTCATCCCAAGTCTTGTTATTTGGTTTGTTGAAGTTTGTTTTGAAAATTATTTATGCATTCTATTGCCAGCTCTTTCATATACTTTATATATATTTATATATACAGATATATGTATGTATTCACACGTCACCTTTTGGGACAGGTGTAAACCGGTTTCAGCTTTGGTATATCTTTCATTTTCAGCCGGCTGCATAATTTGTTTTATTTACGTTTTTTTTCGGTCTTTCTCGAACTCAGATTCGATTTGTGATTCGATATTTGTGTGTGCATTTATTTCTTTGGGAATCGCTGCTTAACTGAATTCTTGTGTTAATTTGCGAAAGTGAAAACAGTTTTTTTATAGCTCTACACAAACAACAATTGAGTCTAATAACACAAATGAAATGCAAATTGAGCAACGAAATAGAAAAAGATAGAATACAAAATAAAAGCAACTGTTGGATCATAAAAAGAAATAGATATGATAAAAAAAATTAACATATGATGGAAAATGTTGTTTGTGGAGCGCTACGAGAATCTGTGCTAACGGTAGTTCCAATGCATTCTAACTGTTGTTGCAGCCGTTAAACAGGGCCCAAAACTTCTGAGAAATGCCGTCAAAAGAATTCTTTTGAGAAGAGGTTTACATAATGCATAGCTTTAGTCAAAAAATTATGTTGATGACAGGCATTTCGTTTTAGGGCAATTGTTTATAGAAGAAGTTTGATATTTCTATTATTTGGTAGAATTATAAAAAAAATGATTATAAAGCCAACAAAAAAAAAATATTCAAATTGTTTTCGATGACTAAATTAAATACAAAATTTTCCTAACGAAAATATTTATAAATCTATATATATGCATAGATATTTATAAAAATATATAGATGCCCGAATGGCCACTTGGAAAATGTTTTTCATACAAAAATAAGCAAAAGCACTTGGCCAACGTTTTTCTGCACAGCCCACGCCAAAAAAAAAAAAAAAAAACAGAAAAAAAAAAATCTACAGCAGTCCGCAAAAAAGTAAGAAAAAAACACTTGAGATATAAGAAAGAAAAAAATCAGGAAAAAAACACATGCATAAAAATGATCTTAAATGCGGCGCTCGTTGCTTCGTTCATAAATCGTTTGGCTTTTGGGTGTTGTAGGTGGGAGGCGTTTGGCAATACTTGTTATGAAATCGTCAGCACTCCCCCTTTCTCCCACTCTGTCTTTCTCAGTTTCTCTCATTGCATCTAAGGGGTTCGTTTTGCAGACGTTTCATTGTGCGGCGATCATGTTCAATTTCGTTTGTTTGTTTTTGTTTCTTTTTTTTCCAAAAGGCGTTGTCCATAAGCCAAGCGTCGAAATTGAACCAGGCCAAAAAACAATGGCATAGCCCCCAGACGAAGTGGCACTTGGCGTTGAAACTCGTTTAGCCATTTGATGATGGAGTTGCATAGGCAACTAACTAAGTCTGTGCAGCAGACCCACTCTCCTCTCCCACTCCCTTCCTCTGTCTCTCTTTCTCTCTCTCTCTATCACTCTGGCATACAGCTGCGTGTGTTTAACGTCGTCAAGCAGCTGGAACAAACAGAAAATCTCGGCTAAACAATGGCAAAGTCCGTTTCCCGCTTGCCACATGCCGCCTGCTCGCTGCACTCAACCATAGGAAACTGAGAAAAAGCAACAACAACAACAACAACAACGACAACAACCGCGAGCAATTGAAACCAGAATTTCGTTTGGTTTAGATTTTCACTTTTGTGGCTGTCGGTCAATTACCCAACCTCTTGCTCCTCGCGCCTTGCGCTTGCCAATCATTCAGTCGTCAGTCAGTGAATGGGGCCGGCCTGCGCCTTCGCCTGCTCTTGGATCCCAGCCAGCGGCACGTGTTCCCATCGGCTGCCTAGCCAATTTTCGCTTTGTTCTAAAGCACACACATTACTTGCTTTTCACTGGCTTAATTGAAAGCGTTTCTGTCCGCAGGGCACTCACTGCCTGCTGCTCACTCAATTGTCCACTATGATTAGGCGGCAGCTGCTCTCAGCTGTTGCAGATTGGCTTTTCGAATTGTTGCAGACCTGATTGAAGCTGAGTTTATGCAAAAAGAAAATGCTGCTGCTGCTGTTGGCTATAATTGGGTTTGCAATTGGTGAAAACGAAGAGCGTGAGAGAGAGGGCGAGAGAGGGTGTGAGAGAGAGAGAGAGAGAGAGAGAGATAGAGCATACAATATTAATCACAATGCGGATAATATTTAGTTTGCTTCTTTAGTTACTTTTGGGCGCTATATTAAGGTATATTTATTTGAGAGAAGAGAGAGAGTCAACGTTGAAGCATACTTGCTTCCTTTAAATATCAAATTAAATTACAAATTACTATATATAAAATGGAATAAAACTCTGGCTTAGTTTAATACTCCATTTGTACAACATTTAAAAAATTGCATTCCGAATCGAATGAGATTCAGTTTGAATCACTAACGCACGCTCGCTTTAAATTTAATTATTTTTATACAAATGCGCAAACAACTTAATTATCATTGAACATTGAATTCGTTTCAACGTTTGTTATTGTTGCTGTGGCATTTGAGACATTTTTTCTGTTTTTGGGTCTGCGCTTCTCCAGCTGAAACTCTCTCACGTTCGTGCAGCTGGCAAAAGTCGTAGAAAATTTAACCTTTTGAACTGACCAGCGAGCGACTCAGCAGGCAGTAGGCAATTTGTGACGTCAGTACGTTGCTGTTGCATGTCTGCTGTTGTTGTTGTTATTGTTGTTGCTGCCTGTTATTAATTGACTTTTGAGTTGACTCGACTGGGCGAAATGACAGCGTTTAATTTATTGCGCATACGCCCCGCTGTCTATGAAAACTTAACGAAAAAGTGCAAGAAGGCAGGCAGACATTGAGAGAAGGAGCGGAAGACAGCAGAGAGAGGGAAAGAGAGCAAAGAGAGAGAGAGAGTGCACTATACCACCCACATGGCAAGCCATAGTTGTTGCTGCGCTGCTGCGGAAGCTGCTGCTTAAGGAAGTCGCAGCTGAAAACTGCAGTCAATTGTTTGAGGTGTGAGGAGTCTGTCTGGCAGGAAGACTCGAATTGCATTTTCATGGCTCATAAATATTGCATTATAGCTCACAGTCAGTCAAGCACATGCTCAAGTGTTCTCTCTACTCATGTTGAGTTCAGAGCTTTACAACATAAATACCCTGTAAATGTATAGTTTATGTATTATTGGGTATCTTATTAGCTCTAACAACTGTATAACTTTTAATTTGATGTATTTCTTAAAATACTAAATAGTAAAATATTTAGCACAGTGCTTAAAAATAGCTTTAAAAGTGCAATAATTTTTATTGTTGAGCATTTCCTCAGGGCAACTATAAAGATCTCAAATAAAATATTTCTCTAGACTTTGTTTATTTATTTTATGGTATGTGGGAACAAGATCTTTCTCTCTCTCTCTCTTTATGTTTCTCTCTCTTCTCTTCTAGCAATAGTATTTGCTTCAAGTTCTTGCTTTTGCCTAGTCACTCGCAACGCGTTTCGCTTTTATAATTGCCACCTTGTTTTCCACGAATCTTTTGCCGCTATCCGCGCACAATCTGAAGCGTATGTAAATACATATATGTGAGAATTTTAATTATAAGGCAGGCACAGCAACAACAACAACAACTAATTACTTACATATATGTAAAAGTATATCTGTGTGGCTACAGATTAATGATAAGTTGAGTTGAGTTAAGAGCTGCGTCTCTAGCGAAATGGCAACGAAGAAGAATAACACGAGTGCATGAGAAATTACTTACATGGAAAATGTTGTTTGTTATTGTTGTAGTAATTTCTGATGCCGCCTGCTCTAGTTATACATGTCTGTTATATGTATATATAAAAACATTGCATTTTTCTGTTGTACATGCAACGGAAATGCAACAAATTGTTGTCTAAGCGCTTGGCAACGAAACGAACTGAGAGAAAAAAAAAGCGAAACTATAACAAAGCCATGCTCGCCTTTAAGTCCTGGGCAACATCTATTTATAGCCAGTTAGTCGCAGCTATTGACCATGCCATGATCCTCTTTTCAACCAGCATCTATGGATTCCACAATGTCCGGGCCCCTGCATTGGGCAATGCGCAATGCGCATGCGCCACACGACGGCTCCAACAAAGTAGTTCAACCTGTTCGGCTGCTTTGCGACGCGGCCAAAAGAATGTGGCTGCGAATTTATAGCTCTTTTGCTTTTAACTTTACTACACAGACCGGCCGCTGCCAATGAAGACTTCTTCAATATACATTTTTCTAGCTTTTCAACAGCAGCTAGAAAATAAGTAAATTTTAAAGTTTTCTAGCAATTTACGCGCAAGATTTACGCAAATATGTTGCGCTGAATTGCCATGCCACATAAAGTAAAACATGAGCATAGTTGAGGCCGCAAGGGGCAACAGGGCCAATAAATGCCAAACACATAAAATGTGTGTAAAGTCGTTGTAAATATGTGCTAATGGATCGAGTTTCCTGGTATTTAAATGAACTTTGCTTTATGTGGAAGCTAAATTTGAAATAAATTATATATAATTATATATATAAATATTAAATATATATAATTTATATATCGTTTGAATAACTTAACTAACTCTTTCTCTTAACATTTAAGTTCAAAATTATATATATTGCTTTTTTTTTATTAACTTTTCTTAATTATTTGTTAACTAATAACATATAAATATATAATTTATATATAAACCAACTCTAACAACACTTGCTCTAGGCATTAATATTTTTTGCTATTCATGCTTGTTTTTTTTTTACTTTTTAAGAGTATAGAATGTATTGTAGTGTATTTAGAGCTTCGTCTTCTTGCCTTGTTTTGCATATGAAGTGAAACTTAACTACGCTGCTGTCTACGCTTCAATGTCCGTTGTAGTCATTCTTTCAATTCAACAATATCAAATTCATTCATTTATAGCGTACAGCATCTGTCTGTGCTGTTAGAGTTTTGTCTTAAGTTGTCTTCTTCTGCGCTGTTTCGTTGTTTCGTTGTTTCGCTTCTTCAGCTCGGCTCAGTTGAGCTCAGCGCAGCTTCTCTCAATTAAGTTTAATGAGCACATGGGCATTTTCATAATTGGAGCAAATTAACTTGGAAGGCGCTTGAGCGAGGAGTATGCAGAGGAGGAGGAGGATGCGGTGCCTTTTCGACTTCATATACTAGATCAAAAAAAAAAAAGAAATGCCGGAAGTGTTTGTTGGCCAACTGTTTGCTTGACCAACTTGTTGGCAGCTGCCAATTGAATCATTTGATAGTTCTCGTAATTGTTGTTGATGTTGTAGGTAGGCACTTAACAGGTATTTTGTACTATATCAGTCAATTGTTTTTGTTGTTGTTGCACGCGTAATGAGCGGCCATTGTCAACGAGCCACAGCACTGTTTTGGCCGGGCCAACACAGCGTGCGCCAGTTATATTTTATATATATTTTTTTCTGCTCGAGTTGTGGGCACGTTTCGAGGTCACTTGACCAGCAAGCAATCAGCCATAAAAAAAGAGCTACATAAAAATTGAATAAATATAATAATAAAATAAATTGCGAAAAAAGAGTTTGCACTTCTGCTTTGGCTGATTGCTTGCTGTGCTGCTTTTGGCCAACTCACGACTCGCATGATTCTGAATATTTATTGAAATTCTTGGCTTATCAGTGACACCGAAATTGAGTTTTGGGCCACTTAAGCTGTTAAACTGTGCAGCACTTGGCCAATTAGTTTGCATCTGGCTTTCAACATGAGCTGCTTGTTTGGCTATTTGACTGCTGTTACACATTTCAGCCACAAGGATTGGCATATGGACTTTTTGGTGAGTGCAATAGCAACTGCAACTGCAAAAGCCACAAGAATTGCACCGCAGGTGGCTGGCTGGCTAGCTGACTGGCTGCATTAACGTGGCTGAGACCAGTTTGCAATTAAATGTCGCCGTTTAAATGTGCTTTGATTTTTGCATAACCAACTGCTGCCAATATATGTTAGAGCTGGCCCACAGCTTACCTGGAATGCCAGCTAAGAAAGTACAGTCGAGCATTGAGAAACTTGCGAGAAGTGCTAAAGAGTGCTAAAGTAGTGAAACAATTCGAAATTCGCGCTAAAAACTGAAAGTTGAGCTATCGATTAAGCAGAAAAATACATTAAAAACAATTCATATGAAAAAGTATTGAATAATTATTGTAATTGTTATTGTTATTGAGCAATGGCGATTATAATCCTATATAGATTCAAACTCAAATTCTAAGAGTATATGGCTAAGACTCTCTTAGCTAAAATCACGAAATTCAACTAATGTCAATTGTATTGTCTTGCTCGTGTCGTGTCTGATTTTGGTTTTGGTTTTGGTTTTGGTTTTGGGCCACTCACGTGAGCATCTCAATGTGCTGCACATTTAGCCATTGGCTACCAGATTTTGACCAACTAGCTTGGCTGCTTGGCTTTAGCTTTTGGCTAAAGTTAAAAGTTCAAATAAACGGCGTTGTTCAAGTATTTTATGATTATACTACTTGTTTGCTGCTGGCTGTTAACGGTTTTACACACACACACAGGCATACATAATATATTGTGTACATTATGTGTGTCTGTGTGTTTTAGATTTTTTTTGGCTTGATGCTTTATGCTTCCTGTTTGGTCTGGCTAGCGCGCATTATCAGCTGGCGTCGTCATTATTTCGAGCGTGAGCTTCTGCTGGCCAAGATCATGTAGATGCCACATATTGTTGTTGCTGTTGCTGCTGTTGTCTAGCGCTTGAAGATTAACTTGACTTGTTGTGCTCTCTGTTGATTCTCAAGATTTGTTTTTGTTTGCCAGCAGCTTTAGCTGTTGCCTCTGGCCTCTGGCGCTGCTCTCATGAGTTAACTGTGAAAAGGCGTCGCTTGATTTATTCATTTATTCATTCAGCTGCTGTTATGTATATATAAGAGTGTATATATATATGCATATATGTAATTATTAACGCTTGTAAGATGGCAATTTGTTGTTGCAAGCATTTTACACATGTTGCTTGCCAGCAACTGAGATAAACCGCAACTGTACCTTTTAATAATGCTATTTTTTTGTGTTTTCATTCTGGTTTCATGTTAAATTTATAATTGGCTAAAAGCGCTGTGCCTTTGAAGTAGATGTTGTAACAGTTATTGTCACAGCTGCTGTTGCCTAACCTAATATTAATATTCGCATTGATTTTCTGTGTGCAAAAGTTATTTAATCGATAGCAAAATACACAACAACATCAACAGCGGCAACAAGCAGCGTGACACACTAAGCAAACTGACAACGGGTTAATGTGCTAATTTTTGGTACGATGCATAAAACTTGCCTGGCAAAAACAACGCAGAAACTAAGTCAGCTAGAAGGAGAAAGATTGAACAGTGCCAGGCAGGTGAGAGAGTAAAAGAAAGGGAGAGAGAGAGAGAGAGAGAGCGAGCAACGCATGTACATATAAATAGCATTTGAAATGCTTAGAGCAGGGGGAGCTGAAGTGGTAGGGAGAGCGAGAGGGGCCTTGGCGGCACAGTGGGCTAACAAGTGGCAGGCAAATGTTCACACAATGGTTGCCCACAAGGGCTTCACTGTTGCTATTGTTGCTGTTGTTGCTGTTGCTGTTGATGCGGAAAATCGTTGCAACAAATTAACTGAAAACGAGCAAAAGCTGCTTATAAATAGTTGAGAAAAAACAGCAACAAACAAAACGGGTCAGGAGTTGTTTGTGCTTTTGTTTTTTTTTTTTTTATACTTTGCTGTTTTCTCTTTCTTTGCCCAGTTGAGGTTTTGCCTCAAATCAAACGAAATTAGCGCAAATTTGTGGAAAATCACATGAGACAGCTGGCCAAATTGTTGACAGTCGTTGTTGTAGTTACGGCTTTTTATTTCTTTCAGTATTTACTTAAATTGTTGCAGTTGCAGTGTTGCTGTTGCTGTTGCTGTTGCAGTTGCAATGGTACATTGAACCGCCTTTCAGAAATGTTTTTACGCTCTCTTCGAATGACAGCAAAAAAAAAAAAAAAGGAGAAGAGAAATAATGCACTGCGAGCAAACATCATGATGAGTTTGACAGTTTATAGTCAAAACAAAGGCGCCGCCGTTTGTTAAATTGTAAAAAAATATGTATACAAGCAGACCCACACACACACACACACATCAGGGGGGTGCCACGGAGCGTGTGTGCGTGCTTGCTGGTGTGTGTATCGGCAGCATGAATACGCGCTTAAAAAATGCAGCCAATGTCAATTTGCCAGGCCCAAGGCCCCGCGTGCAGCGATGGGCGACCAACGACCAGCGAGCAGCGTCATCTAAATGTCAACTGGGTGCAGCAGCAACAACAACAACAGCAATAATAACAGCAACAACAATAACAAGCAACACACGCTAGGGCGCTCAACTCTATTGTCGATAGTTGCTTTGCTTATCAACTGCAACAATTGTTGTTGTTGTCCCGTTGCTGTTGCTTCTGCTCTTGCTGCTGTCACAATTCTTGTGCTTTATTTTGCGTGCCACGTCCGTTGCAGATAAAACGCGTGCTGCGGAACTTCCATTCAGAGTCAGTCGCAAGTTCCATTTTATTATTATTATTATTATTTTTTTTTTGCCGCTGTTATTATTGTAATCAGTCGTACTATATCATGCAATGCGTCAAGCAACCACTTATTGTGATTATTAAAAAAAGTGTGTAGTATCTATGTAATCGAGGCAGGGCGAGAAAGATAGAAGTTTCAAGTGTTGCAAATATAATAACAAAAGTTGAGTGAGCCTCAATGAGTTTTTTCTTTTGCTCAATTCTGCTGTCCAGTGTAATTAATGCTGCATGCCATTGGCACAGCGATTTAAGCCGTTGGCATGTCTAAGTTAACACCACCCGACTGCATCGCCAAATCCCCACCCCAAGCGTTACTTAGCCTGTCTATGGCTTCCAGCCGCAATTGGTAAAAAAAATTGTTGTCGCTGCACCTGTTACCCAGTTTTGTTAGCCTGTTGGCGGTGCCGGACCGAGCCGTACTCTAGCTTGGTTAGTCGGTCGTCAAAACTGGGTCTAAAACAAACAAGCACAAACCAAAAAAAAACAAAAACACAAACAACAGCAAAGCGAAAAGGAAGCCAATGTTTCTGGTCGAGTGAGCGCCTCGACAATTGTAATGTAAAACAGGAACCATATTGTACCACACGATCAGTGCAAGCGAGACGGGCATAATAATATGCTGTCGCTTTCTGCTTCAATTGACACCCTTCAGCCAGTTACAGATGCAATTGCAGTTGCAGTTGCAGTTGAAGTTGCATAAAGATAAACATCGACAGCTCAGCTCATTTGGTGGCCATCACGACGCCGTTGCCTCGTTTACTGCTTGAGTTTCCTCACTCGCTCCCTCTCTCTGGCTCTGGCTCTTGCACAATATTTGATTTGGCATCTAATACACCTGAGTGTGTGTTTGTCTGTGTCTTTGCTTTAAGCATTCGATTAGATAAACCAGGCAGCGTTCACACTGCAACAGCTGCCAATAAAATTCAATTTATGACATAGTTGAGCAAAAAAAAATAAAAAATCCCCCACAAACATAATAAATTGATGCCATTGCTGACTAACATTCAGTTTCAATTGGCAAAAATATGATTACAACTAATTGGATTTAGATAGAAGTTTATAATTATGAGTATACCAATTCAGAATAAACTGAATAAAAAATTTCCGCTTTATTACTTGATTTGCAAGAATTTCAGTGATAAAATCTTGATGGCTGTTGAAACAGTCATTAACATGGCTTAGCCAAGTATTTCTTTTAGCTTTTGTTCTCATTTCCACTGCATTTCGAGTTCTGTTCAATTGTCACGAACAAATAAATAACAAAATGAAGAAAACGAATCGAATCGAAGCAAAGACACGATTAATTTAATGAACTTCAATAATGCAGAGTAGAGTGCGAGTGCGATTGTGAGTGCCTTAATCAATCGCTCGAATTTCAATCTTGACCCAGTGGCGGCTATGTGTCAGGCCTCGAAGACCTTCCGTCTGTTCCCTCAGGTCTGAGCATTGGAAACGCCCTTATGTGATGTTGATGATGATTGTTGTTTTTGTTATTGTTGTTGATTCCATTTCACATTGATTGCTCACATTTCCAGCACAATCGATGACAATCTTCCAAACGAATTTAACACTTTTCGTTGTTGCTTTCGTGTTTTGTTGCTATTTGTTGTCTATTGTCTTTTAGTAATTTGTTAATTTCTTTATTGGTTTTTATTGTCAAAGTGTTTCCCATTTGTTATTGTGTCGTGGAAAGTGTAAACTTATTGTATTGTCTTTAGATTCTTATTGAAGCATTTGCTTGATTGTCTTTAGAGAGGAGTAGAGTGCGTGCAGGAGAAGGGGGAGGAGTAGTTGGGTCAACACATGAGTTGTTGTATCAGTGAAAGCGTCGACTGGTTAGCGTTTTGGGGGATTGGTGTTTGGGACTAATAACTCGATGGATTTGCTGCCGCTGATGTTGAAGTGTGGCTGATGACATTTAGCTTTTTCTGATTCCCGCTGATTCCCGCTTTTATGTTGGCGCTTCAACTTTCGCCATGATTTATTGGCCAGCATTTTCGGTCAGTGCGACATTAATCTTGTGACTCGCTTATAAAATATATATAAATATTATTTAAATGTTTATCTCTTTGCTTATCTTCAGTATCCCAAAGGTTGTTAACCCAAGCAACTTGTATAGAGCTGCCACAACCACGCAACTCTGTTGCTCATTTTCGCTGCCATCTGCCAGAGCTGCCAGCGCTGCCAGCTCCTCTTTTGGCATTGCGTGCTGCCACATGCTACACTGTGAAGTCTCTCCCCAGTTTGGAGCAGCTGGCATGCCAATTTTAAGACCCTTGTGCCCCATGATGCTGTTGCTCCTTATAAGCTGTCCGCCTTTTATAGCTGGCGCGCGAAACATTTGCGGCGCCGCTGTGCCAGGCTGCCTGGTCAAGGTTAACTATGCGATCCAATGCGCCGCATTGCGATTGGCAAATAACCTCCAGAGTCGTCTGTCAATGTCAACATTCATTGGACTCGCTGCGTGCATAGAGATGAGCTCAAGCGAGCTTCAGCTCGATTCACAGCATAACTGAGCAGCATTTTAATCAACAGATCAGTTCATAAGTCTAACCCAGTCAGCGGAAATCATAAATGTTGATTAGTAAACCAAGTTAAAGTCTTGAGGTTTGGCAACTGCAAAAAGTAATTTTGAAGAAAAACTGCTTATGAAATTTGAAATTGCTTTGCGGTTAAATTTGTTTGTAAATCATAAATATTTGAAATTTAATAATAGCATAAAATTGTTTAACATTTAAATTAGATAATTTCATAAATAATGTTGATTTGAATCAACTTTCCGACTAACTGCAGAACTAATTCAGCTATGTTGCATGCAACATTACATATAATTATCAACAGCAGCTGCAGCTGCAGCAGCAGCAGCTTATTTGCTTTGAAGACATTAGACATCATCAGTGATTATCACTGTTCTCTGTTTGTGCATAAACATTCATAAATTAGCAATTTAATTACTGATTGTGCCGCTCACCTGTTATTAGCTCTTTATATAAATCAATGGCGTTAATCGCAACTTTCCTGCCCAGACACAAACCATTTTAATCACTAAACTGGCACAGAGCGGTTCAATTTCCCGCTGGCCAAGGATATTGCGCAAGTGCTGCAACAGCAACAGCAGCAGCAGCAGCAGCAACAGCAACAGCGACCGAGACAAAGTAAAAAGTAAACTAAATGAAATTTTAAAAGCAATTTTTTGTTTTGTTCGAGCTAAGACCTCCGGGTATTATCGTAATGCCAACTGCAGCAGTTGGCACTTAAGTGCTCAAGGCCTGCTGCTTGACTTGACAGGCCGCCACCCACCCAGAAAGCGAACAGCAACGCATGCATTATGCATGCCACGCTGTGGCAACTAACCAAATGTTGCAACATAGGCCAATCAATTAAGATGTGTCTCTCCATGTGACCATTTGCTTGATTAGTTTTTGTTAAGCCACCGAAGCAAAAAGTGGTTTTCTCTCAAGGGGCGCACACCCACATTTTAGACTAAGTGAAAGTTGTGACGCCCAAAATTCTACAACGTAACTTAAATAGCTTTTTTTTTTTTAATGTTTATTTGTTTTTTAAATGAAATTCACGCACGTTGCCTTCAATAATTAAGTGAAAATGTCGCAGGCACTGCCAAATTTCACTGATCAATGCAAACGCAACAAATTTAAATTCGCTACACATTAAATAACGAAACGCACATCAAAGAAACTGTTAGATAAGGCTCGACTGGCTGATACCCTGTGTCTAATTATAAAAGTAATAAAAGAGACGCTGAATAGTGTGTGAAATTAATATAAACAGTATTTAAACAATGCCTGACTAACTGATATTCTGTAGACTTATAATACACACAATATTTGATTATTGAATGTGAATACGCTACAATCTCTTTAGTAAAATCCGTCTAGTTTACTCAAAACTCTAGTTACCTCATTTCACTCTTTCACACTCTTAATGTACGCAGCATACAAAGTAAATGCCAAAACGAAGAAGACCTCAAAAACGTAGCGATTGTGGCCCAAATAGTTGCCTATTGAGGTTTGATGCTGATCATGATCATAATAGCAATCTCTAACTGTGCTTCATTATGTAATTGGTTTTTACTTTATATATATATTTTTTTTTGCTTTGTTTTTTGTTGAAAAGTTTTGAAGCTTATGCAAATTCGCATGCTTGAGGGCAAAGTTTTAAAGTCTATTTGGACTGCTTTAAATTCCATTTGTTTGGCGAGAAAACGAGTTTGTTGTTGTTATTATTGTGGCATTGTGGGCGTGATTGGCAACGTCTCTTTGATGTTACGTATTTTGTTTATTTTATCTCTCTTTATTTCTCTTGCGTGCGAAAACGTAACAAAAGTGGAGCGGAGCAAAGTTTGTTGTTTTGCCTCTCTATTGACAAATTGTATTGAATGGCATTGCAAATTGCCATAGCATAACTCGAACATTATGTCACTAGGTGCTTAGTGCTGAGGAGGAAGTTGCACAGCTTGGCGATATCCATATATGTCGCTCAGAGCTACTGCTGTAAATAACTAATTTGATTTTCAAGCGCTTAGCATAAAATCATATCTAAATTGTTTAGCAGTAGCTGCTAATAGGAATCAGCCTCTTTATGGCAGCAGCTTTTAGTGGTATCTAAAAATGGTTATATATCGTTGCGCGAACGTGCATAATAGGGAAAAGCAGACGTTTCTGAAAGCAACGCCTTTCTATGCGATTTTCATAAGTGCTTAATTCGACTTGTTATGCAGCATTTGGCGAATTATGCCAGCTAATTGAATAGCAATACAGCAGATCTTTATCCACATGCCAATTGAAAGAAAAAACCCCGCTATCTTATATCTTACATATATAATTCAATTTAATTTCATTAATACTGTCTGGGTTGCGTATACGCCGCGTTAGCTGCCATTCGCTGGCTGTGGCGCAGTTGCTTTGCAGCGCTCTATTAAAATACAAAACTCGATTAGTTTTCTTTACAACGCAGATTTTGTTGATCCGCTGGCGATAGGCAATTCAGTTTCTCTTTGTTGCTGGCTCAATGTCAATAAAATGAATACAAAAAAAAAAAAAAATTTCTATTAATTTCTACAAATGCGAGACGCGTAAAAAAAATATTAATCCACTTCATGTGTCGTCTTATTTTTTACTTGCAGGATCAGTACGATAATCTTTCAATACACACAAACAAAGGCATTGAAGTGCTCGATAAATATGCCAATTTTTTACGGGATCGAGTGGCCATAGAAACGGAATATGCCGGCAAATTAAGGTAAGTGCAAATATAGAAAAATAAAATTAAGTTTAAAGTTCTTTTTTTTTTATTTATATTTAATGAGTTTTTGTTCTACGACATAAAAAACTCAGATGTAGCTAAGAAATTTGTAGACAATCTTATATCATAGACTCATAGACAGAATGCTATTTGAACTCAACGCCTCATTTGTTGGGCTTTTTGTTCGAAAACTAATTGAAATAATTACAAATGCTTTTAAAGCCTCCGAAAAATGTGTAAATCTTGTGGCGCCATTTAATGCCCATATTTGAACGTCAATTAAATGATATTTTTTGTATACGATTTGATGCCAAGAGCCTCGCCCGTTTTGCGGGCTTGCGGCCTGTCAAGACAAAAAAAAAAGCAAGCAAGTAAACAACAACAATAAAAACAACAAACAATTCCTTACAAGAAACAAGACACATTAAACTGAACGTCAGTGCAATTCTCATAAATGTAAAGTATTTTTTTTTTTTTTTTTTTTTTTTTTTTTTTTTTTGTATATAAATTGAAAAATGGAATAAGCACAAGGTCAGCCAGCTCTAGAGATTGTGCGCGAAGTGCATTGTGGCCATTCCTGGCTGTATAAAATAAAAAGCTAATTATATGCTTTTGTAGCGACAAAGAGAGCGGCCATAAAGACATTTTACTCATAATGTATATATATATGTGCATGCATTTCAATTAGTGCCCTTTGCAAGCGAGAACATGAACTCAATTCAGTGTATATTGAGGCGCACCTCAACATGTGTGAGCGTGGCCAGCGTGTGTAGGAAGCTGGGCGTTAGGGTGTGCATGGCTTGCACCCCTGGTGTACATATCCACATGTCCACATGTCCGCTCTGTCTGGCTTTAGCGCAATTTATTGCGCAATAGACTGACAACTGAATAAACAAGAGGCAAGACATGACCGCGACCTGCCCCACAAGCAAATGACACGCGACGCCTCGCACTGGGTGTAGCTGATAATGCTGCCTATTTAATGGGATGGAGCTTGGGCAACGATGAGTCCAAGCAACGGACTGGGCGTCATAATTGTATAATTTGCTTGAAGAGTGTAGAGTCGCGCTGCACCTCGGCTGCTCTCCTCTGGCCAAGGTGCGATGGTTGTCAGTTATCGTGGCTATCGTTGGCTTCCTCTTCTTCTACTGTATTTCTCAATGCGGTGGCGTCTGTTCCCACAATTTGAATGCCGCAAAATGAGTCGAGAGTTGGCTTGATGACTGACTGAACTCGGTTGAACTGTGGCTGCTGATATGCCTGCAGCCAGCTACTGTACGGTTGGAGCCCTTTATAATGACATTATCATTGCAAGGGAGCGACGTTGCTTCCCATGCTCTCCAACTAGACCACAAATGCGGCCACATGAAATGGCAAACTCTCTGTCTCTATTAAACTATATATCTACGTATATATATAGTAGTTAGTGAAATCTGAAATCTCTAGTCTGGCAGACTGAATTTTGAAGATTGCTTTGCGTGTCTCGCAATGCCAAAATGAAAAGTCTCGTGTTAATGCAAATGTAAATTATTTTTGGTGTTGTTGTTGTTGTTGTTGTTGTTGCTGCTGTTGCTCTCGTTGTTATTATTATTATTGTAATAGTAGTTATACCTACATAGTTGTTGTTTCTTTCTATGCATAAACAAAGTTTCACTAATGCCATGCTCTTTTGATTTTCTTTCGTTTTTTACAGGCGCTTAGTGAAAAATTATCAGCCCAAAAAGAAGGAGGAGGAAGACAATGAGTAAGCACAAAACGAAAAAAAAAAAAATGAAAAAATATAGTTATAAGCGTAATAACAATCATATAATTTAAGAAAAGTAAGAGAGCTGTTAAGAGCAGCTGGCATCTTAGCATTGAGATACCCTGTAACTAAATGGCGTATGAAATGCCATAGAGCTTTCAAGCATTCCAATATATAGTCTAGCTTGAACATACATAAATATATAAATTATATCACCAAGTTAGTTACATGCTGCTCTTTAAATTGAGCATAACCTCTGCTTTACATTTCGTACAGGGTATGCCCAAATTGTCGATGGGTTTCTTTAACACGATTGCGCAAAAGCTATGTTAAATCTTTTGGAAAATTATCCATAATTTGTTCGATTTGCTGTTTGGCATATATGTTGGCAACGTGTTAAGTGGATTTTGGCCAACGCTAGCAATGACTGTCTATGAGCAAATCCATTTGGTCGCCTTCGTGCGTGTCTGTGGCATTTCATTTGCGGGGCACAGCCACAGCCACAGCATGTGGATGCATGATTGTGGCTACTTTGGCTCCATATTCCATGTGTGGTCTGAGAATATTGTGAGGCCTGCCACTCAGTTTTAATTACATACGCGAAATGCTCGAATCATTCCCCAGTTTTGCGGCCGCCTGACATCATGGCCCGCAAATAGCGCGACGCGATAGTTTTTTTTCTTTCCCTCTCCTTTTTTTTTTTTTTTTTTTTTTTTGCTAGAATTTGTAATATGACAATGAAGCCATTGCGTCCAAGTTGAAGAGTTGGTAATGAAATGCCAAGCAAGTCTCAAGCTCGATCGACGTATCGCCATATAGAGTTGTAAAAATCCATAAATTTATTCATGATTGCCGCCCGGCCTGGAACTGCTCCATATGCGGATTGGCAGTCAGACAGACAGAGAGACAGATAGGCAGTGGCGACAGCGACTGTGTCGCGTGGGTGTTCAGTGCGCGTCACAAAGCGCGTGTCCAATAAGAGGGCCATAAATCGGCATAGCTGGCGGGTTGGCGGGCTGGCGAGTTGGTCTTAGGGACAGACAGTCGAAGTAGTTTGTAGCCGCGAGGCGAGAAAAGGCGTGGGATGGCTGCAAACGCAGTTAACTGATTGCCTGACTGCCTTACTATTTACAGATTTACATCGAGGCAAGCTTTCCGCAATCTGCTCAAGGAGGTGGGCGATTTGGCGGGGCAGCGCGAGGTTGTGTCGGAGACCCTGCAGACGCAGATAATCCACGGCGTGTCGGTGCTATCGAAAACACTGCGAGAGGACCGAAAGGTAAGCTATACTCAACTAAATTCTGTTTGTATGCTAGAAATTAATTTCTCTCTCACTCTCTCTCTTCTGTTTATAGAAATGCCTTACAGATGGCACCATGCTGCAACAGACCCTCAGCGCACAGCTCTCGGCATTGGAGCGGGCCAAGCGCAATTATGACAAGGCGTACCGAGACTCAGAGAAGGCAGTGGAGAATTACAAGAAGGCTGACATGGATCTCAATCTGAGTCGCGCCGAGGTGGAGCGTTACAAGAACATTATGACATCCAAAATCCAACAGTCCGATGATGCAAAGAACGAATACGCCAACCAACTGCAAAAAACAAATAATCTACAGCAACAGCACTATGGTATACTATTGCCAGCCGTTTTCAATCGGCTGCAGGAGCTAGACGAGAAGCGTACACGTGGCATAAGGGAGTTCATTATTGGCGCCGCAGATGTGGAGTCCTCTGTGGCGCCCATTATCGCACGTTGCATGGAAGGCATTGTCAAGGCGGGCGAATCGATCAACGAGAAGGAAGACTCATTAAAAGTCATCGAAAGGTTTGATTAGAAACTGGATTTTTTTGTTTGTTTTATATTTGCTGTCACAGCTAATCAATGTCAACATTGTAGATATCAATCGGGCTTCACACCACCAACGGACATACCATTTGAAGATCTGTCAAAGATGGATCCCGGCGTCGCCCCTCAGTCCAACTACAGCAGTGTCCCCTACAGCCACTTGACCATTAAGGGCGGCACGCTCACCGCCGCCAAGCTGAAGAAGGCCCGCGGCGGCATCTTGAACAGCATCTTTGGCAGCAACAAGGTGAGAGCAGTCGTTGGCGATGCCTGCTTCTGGTTCTGGTTATCCACTTAGCTGCCTTTTTTCTTTCAAAGAGTGATTCTCTGTTATGTACATGTCTCTATTCTATCTCTATCATTGCCTGGCACACACTGTCTCTCTCTCTCTCTCTCTATCTCTTTTTTTGTATATCTTTTAAATTCTGTTTGTTGCGAGAGATTCCATCAGTCAGCACAACCGTCTCTTGTGTTTCAGACGCTTCTTGATTAGTTTTAAGTTAATTCTTAAGTCGTAGGCTTTTTGTCTTCTACTTATAGTTTTACTCATGCCGTCTCTATTTTTCTGTTCTTATTTCATTTAACGAAACAAATCGAAAAATCGTTATGCCATTTCTTTAATTTACGTTACGAAACTAATGGACGTTGGTTCCACGTTGCTGTAAGTACCAAGTGTCCAACTGCCTGCAGCTCAGCGCCGTTTCGTTTCGTGTCCTCCCAACTCATGTCTTACATGTCAACTAAACCCGAAGATTCTCGCAGTCTTTTCATCTACTCAATACTGAAAACCCTCTATACAATTAACAAATGCATACGAATTTATATATTATATATATTTTTATGTCTCTGTTGTTTGTCACATTACTAAACAAATGTTTTATTATGCATCAACATTGGTCGCCAACGCTTTTCACACTCGCTTTTCCATTTTCGACAATTCACCACAAATCAATCAAAATTTTCACCAAAATTTTAAATGTAATTAACTCTTTAATTTCTTTTATGCATATTTGTTGCTGTCATACGATTTTCTAACACGAACAAAAACATGCTTTTACTTACACAAACATAAATACACACACACACACACACATGCGGAAAAACAAACTGTGATACGTTTTCAATGTAATCAAAAAATATGTGTGTACATGAAAAATAACAATTATTATAAATCAATTCGCTGCCAATAGCAACGGCAGATAATTGAAGCTTGTATCACGATGAAGGTATGATGTATATTCCAGCTCTACTAACTAACTGCTCTTAATAACACTTAACTAACTAAGCATTAATTAACTATTACTAATCACAACTGCTAAACATAATCGCCACAAGCAACTTAATTAGCCTCTTCATTGAGTATCACAATCACTTTGTACACCTAACCTTAAGAACAGCATTTGAACTTAAACCTAATCAATGAAATTAATATTCAAGATAGCTTAACTCATTTCTTAACTTAGTTAGTTAGTTACTTAACGCAACATGCCAAAGCACAACACTCACACATTGCAGAACAAATAATTCACATTCAATTATTATTTATTGATATTATGAAAAAATTACAAAAAGAATTAATGCAAAATGCATTTTTACTAATTTTTTTTTTTCATTTCATTTATTGGAATTTTGTTTGAATTTCTGTTCAGGTTTTTATTTGTTTTTATCTCCTATCTGGCGTCTGCTTTACGTTGTGAATGTATTTGTATAAAATCGTTGTTCCATCATTTCTGTCTTGTATAGTTCATTGCACCTCAACATACCCTATAAATATCTAGAGTCTATGGATGCAGCCGAGTACAAGAACTAATTGTCTCCTATATATTCATATCTAGAATTCACTGACTGCCGACGGCCAAAAGGAGGACTTTAGCGATCTGCCACCGAATCAGCAACGCAAGAAGCTACAGGCGAAAATTGCCGAGCTACAGCATAAGGTCGATCAGGAGACGAATACCCGCGATGGTCTGATGAAGATGAAAATTGTTTATGAGGCAAACTCCTCGCTGGGCAATCCGATGACCGTTGAGGGTCAACTGAACGAATCCGAGCACGAATTGGATAAACTGAAAATGAATTTGAAAAAGTATCAAGGCTTTTTAGAAAAGGCTAATCAGATGCAGGTGGCCAACAACAGTCCGCAATCGAATCGTAATCAATTGCAAAATGGACACCGAACATCCAGGTGAGTATTGAAGGTATTCTAATAGTTTTGCTTAATTGAAATGTATTACTCATTCATCTTACAGACATTCCAATGGCAGCGCTAGCGCTGACGATCATCACGATGCCGATGATCAGCCCGATGATGCTGGCAGCTTAAGCAGGTCAGATTCTGAGGATAATGTGGCGCAAATACAAAATGGGCATAATAATAACAATAACGGGTACACTCATAAGTCTACGTTCAATGTTTATATATACGCACACACAGCTACACATTAATACAAACACACACACACACACACATATTCACACATCTACACTCACACTCATTCATTATTGTAAATCGAATCACACTTATGATTTGGCTCGTTTTCTTACTCATTTTGTATGATTTCCATTGTACATTGTTTGGTGGCATTGATTATTATTATTATATTATTTTTTTGGTTTTGGTTCCGTTTGTTCAGTTATTTGTTGTCATGATTTGTCATAAGCAAAACGTTTGAATAATAAGAACAACTGCCCACTAAAGAAAAAAGTCCACAATATGCCAAAGAAACGAAATTTGATCTTATTTGTATTCAATTAACTAAATTATTTTTAGTTTGTAATCATTTTTAATTGCTTACACCATACATATAACACGTAATAATGTCGAAATTGCAACTTCTTCAAATATTTCGTTTCATTTTGCCTTTCCATGGTGAAATCCAGCAGTTCGGCAAGTCCCGAGAGCGGACTAGGCACCTCGCATACATCACTGCCGGGCTCTGGACAGGGCAGCGCCAATGAGAATCCAATAGGCGAAGAGACATGCTACGAAGCGGAGGTAGAACTGCTGCAACCACTCGGCACATGTCGTGCGCTGTATCCCTTTGAAGGTATGTGTATAAATATTACAATATACATCTAAACTCGAGGTAATTAATATTTCTCTCTCTCTCTCTCGGTTTTACAGCTACCAGCGAAGGCAGCATACCCATGAGCGAAGGCGAGGAGCTGCAAGTGATTGAGAATGATCAGGGTGATGGATGGACGCGCGTGCGGCGGGCGAACAACACAAATGGCTGGGACGAGGGCTTCGTGCCCACGAGTTACATCGAGTGCACACTCTTTGCTTAGATTAGAATAGGCGGGAGGAGCGGGCAGTTAAGCAAATTTTAACTACTTAACAGCATTTGCATATGTTCCATACATTTGTGTACTTTTGTCATAACTTTGCGTTATTCTGGACAGCCATAAAAACTGAATACCACAACTATCACGAATATTCACACTTTCTCACTGACATACACACACACACACACATACGCATCTTACGCACAACCATGTACATTCGACTTAAGATAAGCTAGAACCTTCCTTTTCTATACGATCATTTGTATATTTACTTTGATTTACTTTGGCATTGATTATGAAGTAGAAATATCATAAATTATAAAATGCGATCACTAAGCATAGCTACATATTAATATACATGTATATGTATATACAAGAGTATATATACATACATGCATACACGCATATGTGCAACCCACGAGCAGACCTCACCTAATTGTAAGCAACAATGAAAATTTGTCCCTTTTTCACAACAGAACAATTATAACAATCAATCATGTATTAACTATTTATATACACACAACATATTAAAAATGTAATTTATATGGCACTTAAAAATAATGAAAAGAAAACTGAAAAAAAAGAAGGAGAAAACCACATCTTTCACATTCGTCATAAAAAATAAGCTGGTAAACATATTGAAGGCATACTAATGGCTAAGCGCACCTTGCAATATGCTTACTAGATTTATTTTTTATAATCACATTTCATATTTGATGGCACCTGCTACTTTTCGAGCTGACCAAGAAAAGCAACAGTTATTGTGGCTATTAGATAAAGAGAATACACTAAATGAATGCACTTAAATCACTGATAAATATAAAGTATATACATATATAAATATATAAAAAGAGAAAAAGAAATGCATTAAACTAGAGAAGACGAAAAGCTTCCCTGGACCACATTCAGTAATATTCAAGAAAAAGTCGACTTAAAATATTAATTATAGCAAAAGTTATGACAATTTTGCATTGTGCATGAGGCATATGCGAATTGGAGAGCAAAGAACGCGTTAGCTTGTTAAATATGGAATAGCAACAATTGTACATTTTACTTTACACTTTATGCATAAAACAAAAAAACAAAAAACAAAACAAAAAAACGAGAAAGAAGAAACTTAATTATAATTTTATACCTAAATAACTTTTGTATTGCTTTTTGCCTTGTACATTTTCACACACATACACACACACATACATACACATATGTTTAAACTATGAGATGATGATGATGATGAGCTAAACACACAAGATTTAATGAAAATTCAGAATAAATTTTGTTTTAGGGTCCCCTTAGTTATTTAAGTTGACAACTTTTAAGACTTAAGTCAAATGCAAAACCGCTCGGCGCTACCTTTTGTTATGTTCAACGCCACATTGCAATACATTTATTTATACTTTACATAAATAATAATATATACTATATATATATATATATATATATATATATATATAATGGAAAAACGAAAACATGCATATATATTAATAACCGTAATCAAAAATTTAAAGTCTGCGGCATAGCGAACGCTTTGTAGGCCTGGCAAGTGAATTAGATTCTTAGTTAGTTAGTTTCTACTGTACTTGATTAATTTTTTTGTTTTGTTTTGCCAGCTGTGCGGCATCTGGTCCGTTTGTCTGTAGTCTATAAAGATATACCTAAGCAGGTTGTAAATATCCTTGCATAACTTCTTTTTCTGTGTCGCATTGAACAACTTTAAATCGATTAATGCTATATAATTTACGCAGACTTAGCATTTTCACTGATGAACAATTGAGTTCGGTAAACTAAACTAAAAGAAAGCCTAAGCTAAGCAGAATATATAATTCCAAAATTCGTAACTTCATATGATTTATACATGAAGATAAAGCTGAGAAAAATGAATGTGGCAAATAGTGTCATATGGGCGTCGACGTCGTTCAATCTATATGTGAACTTCAGAACATATGTAATTATAAATTAAAAAAATTAAAATGAAAACTTAATTAAATGGATTTTTAATTTTAATTTTAAGACATTCGTTGGTTCGTGGAGCTAGACTTGGCTAAAGCAAAACAGAAGCTTGTTGCTACATTACGCATTAAGGGATGGCGCCATCTGTTGGCAAGTTGCAGAAACTACGAGTAGTCTTTTAAACATTTTAGACGATTTTGCTTTGGCGATGTTAATTTCGATTTAAATGTCAAGGTTTTTAGTATTTATTATAAAATTAAATAGTTTTTTTTGTTTTTATTAAATTCCAAACATGGCTGTTGCGCATATAGACGAAGTCCTGGATCTAATTGGTAACATTATTGATTATATTGTTCAAGTCAGTCAGCATTTTCGTCCATAGGCTTCGGTTGGATGCAAGTGCTGATGTTTCTGGCCTGCTTCTTGGCCAGCATATTCATTGTGAATGAACTCATTGGCATCAATATGGTCTCTGTGGACATATCCTGCGAGTTTTCACTGCGCAGTATCGAAGTTTCACTGCTGTCCAGTGCGGGCTTTGTCGGCTTGATTTTGGCATCGCATTATTCGGGCTTTAAGACGGATCAGATTGGAAGGCGCAAGGTGATGATGTATTCCCTATGCATGGCAGTGTCATCGTCGGTGATTTCATTATTTATGCCTAATTTCTACGCATTCATACTGTTGAGATTCATGACCGGTTTGTTGTGTGTACGCCCATGCTTTTCATCTGGCTAATACTCTAGCAACGGTTACTCTGCCCCACAGTATCTCCGGTGCCAGCATCAATAACATTACATATATTTCGGAGTTTACCAAAGCTAAATATCGCGCTTCGACCATCAACTTCATGTGCTATGCCTTCGCAATCAGCGCCATTTATTTGCCAAGTAAGCTGCATCTCCCTTTCCCTTCCTCTTCTTCGGCCATGGCTAACTTTGATTTCTCCCCTCTCATCAGTTGTGGCTTATATGATGGCGCCACTCAATCGTGTTTTGTTTACCATGTATAGTTTTAAGTGGCGTGTTTGGCGTCTTAGTATGTTTATCAATATGACTCCTGGCATTTTATCGATTATCCTCTTGGCCACTCTGCCCGAGTCGGCCAAATTTTTACTATCCGTGGGCCAGGATGAACTTGCATATGAGACGGTCAATCGCCTCTACAAATTGAAGCGTAAGCGGGACCTGAAAAGCATTGGCATTACAGCCATTAACGATCCTGATTCTCCGGTTGTGCTGGATGAGAAACGCAATTGTTGTGTACAAATCTGGCGGGGCACGGTGCCATTGTTCCGGCGACCCTACGTGCGCAATTTTATGATCTGCACTTTCATTCTTTGCGGATTTCTATTTGTGTGAGTTTGTTGTGTCTTCATGTAACTCTGTGGCCAGTCTAGCTAGTCCGCTTTATTCTCCATTAGCGGCACTGGGATTTTGTTGTGGTTCATGGAGCTACGGCAATTGATGGGCACCCAGCAAATGACCGTCTGCGAAATGTTGCAGAAAAACGCATCGAGCATCGGGAAGACGGAAAGGGAATGTCCCTCAAAAACATCCAACTTCATCGACTCCCTCGTTTTGGGTGGCACTTTTCTGGGGTGTTGTATTGTAATGAGCCTGTGCTTGCTATTTATGCAACATTTTCAGATTCTATTTATGTTTACAACAATCGCAACAATATGCGGTCTATGTCTGAATTTTTTGAAGGATCAGGTGCCCATCCTTGTGGCCACGGTGCTGTTCACTACGCTCTGCACCACCTGCATTCCGCTGATTTCATCGGTTTTACTTGATCTAATGCCAACGCATATAAGGTGATAAGTAATTCCATTGCTATAATTGTTTATTGTTTGTTTAAATTTGTGTTTATTCACAGGGGCATGGCCATCAGCATGGGCTTTTTATTTGCGCGATTGGCGGTTATTTTGGCCAATGTTTTACTGGGCTTTTGTATGGTTTCTAATTGCTTGCTAACATTTAATATTTTTGTGGCGGTTACATTGGGTAAGTGGTCAGCGTGTCGTATACTTGATTTGTGCACAAGAAAATAATTTCCCATTCACTTACAGTGGTGTCCGTATTAACGTGTTTGCTGCCCAGATCATAGACGTACATGCTCAAAAGATGGCGTCACTGAAACACTGGCGCCATCTATATTTCGATTTTCGTACAGAAGGTGGAAATTGTCATATTAATTCATATTTAATGTACTGTATTTTTAGTTTGTAAGAATCTCGATAGTAAAGCAGAATCAGAATACATCATTGATCAAATAAATATTGTTTGTTTATTGAAACTCAATTTGATATACATATTGTTGTGGGTGTTTTTTTTTAGTTTTAGTTTTTGGTTATGCTACATTTAGTAATATTAATATTTGTATATATATATATGTATATATGTACGTTCATATTGTTCACATCTGTCTATATGTATGTATATATATTAAATAGTTTAATGCCAGTATTTACTAATTTTTAACAAAGTTCTTTTTTTGTGATTTTTATATAATCGTAAGCCATGCTACACACACTCTGCACTTTTAAAGCGCTATCCTTAATCTTTGCTAATCCTTGTCCTCAACGCTTCACGTTGATATGGTGTTATTTTTACAGTGTTTTCTTTATTTGTAGTATTTTATTAGAGTACAATTACAATTTGCAACGAGTAAAAGTAGTAATAGTCGTTAAGGTACAGACCGTACAAAGTTGATCGAATAGACTTAAGTTTCAGTTACAGCAATAGTTAGTATTAAGATACCTAAGTTTAGCTGAAAATATCTTAAAGCTTTTACAGCCATTATAGAAAATAGAGTTTCAACAATGATTACAATAGAGATTTCTCAAAGCACAACCAATTTTATGTTTTTTTTTTTTAGTTTTCGTTTCATGTCATTTCGTTTTGTTGCTCTCATGTCAGTTAGCAACAATAATATTTTAGTTAATATCTTTGGAAAAGATTCGCGGATCAACAGCCAAAATGTGAAGAGTAATTCAACTGAAATGTATTTCGTTTCCTTTTCCCATGAAGGTTTTACCCTGACTAACCTGGACAAATTACATACTTATACGGATGTATAAATCTTTTCTGCTTTCCTTTTAAGCTGTTGCACATTAACAAATGGATTTTATTTTTCTTAATCTAAGCTTTAAGAGGGTCTTCCGAAAATAACAATATCTAAGAAATACTTAGGAGTAGCGCTTCATATATATATATTTTTTTTATTTCATACCACTTGAAATTTTCTTTTGCTAACTAACGGTAAAAAGTTGTCGCAGTTGTAGTTACCGTAAAAGGGTAGTCGTCCGAGGCTTTCAGTTAGTAGATAGTAAAAAGTTTTAGTTTAAGTGTACTCTAGTTTAAGTATTTATAATATGACACCAGTGTTCGCTAGAAAGTAAATATATGTATTTTAACACTTTATTTTTGACTACGTTTTTTTAAAATGTTTTTTGTATATTTCTTCAAGTTTGAAACTCCAAGTTGAACGCTGATTTCGCTTACAAGTTCAGAAAAAAAAGAAATTATATTTTTTTTTTTTCATTTAATTTTTCTTTTTAGCCAAGTATTTCATTACAAGAGATTGTCCTGTCAAAAGTCAAATTTAAGTTATGGAAGTTTAGGAATAGGAGCTGGCTAAATGTTGAGGAAGTTGGGGGATACGATTAAAGCAAAAAGCTCTTCAACTGTCGCGTTGCGCTTACCACACAGACTATCGAAAAAATGACTACAGTAAATTCGTCTTAATCACGCTTTAGTCGCACTCGCACTCGCACTCGCACACACTCACACACACGCGCACGCATACACATGCGCAAATAGATTGTCATATTAATTTAGTTGTTTGTTTGTTTACATCAATTGATATCATTTGTTTATCTGTTTGTACACTGAGAAAGTTGTAGCTTTTGATTTGTTGAAACCTTTGCGGGTTTACATAGACTGTGGCTCAAGGAATTACAACGGTTTGGCCTCTGCGACTCGAAAAGTGGTTAATTAGCGCAACATTTAGAAAACATTTAGTTGATATACATATATTATGCTATATAAATATATTTTCGTTAATATAATGTGTACTATAGTTAATCTGTGGAATATACGCCTTCGATTCAATTTATTTGCCCTTTCGTTGACTTGCCTAAGCGACTTTTTATTGTTTTGTTTTTCACTTTTTTTCATTTTCAAATAGTTTATTGGATTCTCCTTTCTCTGCTCTATGCACTTAACACTCACAAACACAACAATAACAAGCAAACAAAAATATATATTTCTCTGTATGTATATATTTTTCTTTGTTTTGTATTATAGTTTCTGTTCTGGTACTCTCATTTCTCAATTATTGTGCTGCGAACGGTTTGCCATAGTGCTGCCTTACTGTACCTAACTGTACTTACAAAGCTCTCTCCCCATATACACAACTCTAAAACATCCAAAAAAACGCTGTCAAGCTCATTTAACTACTATAACTATTTTTGGGACGTGGGGGGCATACAATATATATATCTATAATATAACTTTTGGTGCTTACTTTGGATTAAAACTTTGATTAAACAACAAATGTTTGATTGGCCAGCTTAGATACTAACAAATTGAGCTTTTACTTTAAGCAGTAGCATATCGTTAAATATTGGTGTTATGCATTTCAATTTTATTGTTTCTGTTGTCGCTCGCATTCGCGTGTTCGGTCAAGGAGAATTATCCGAGTCGGAGCCCCCATAGCTGTGCATCGGGAATAGCGGATACCAACCACTGATATGCTGTCCGATGTTCACTTTATCCAGATTCACCTCCGTGCCGCCCAGGCCCTGATTGTGCTCGAAGCCCACGCAGCGCTGCCAAACCATGATGACAATATTCCGGCCAAAGACATCAGCACTCTATATATGTATATGTATATGTGTGAGTGCGCGTGTGTGTGTTGTTTGGGTGTAAAAGTAAAATGTATTTGCATATAAATTGCATTAATGCCACTCAGCGTAATTACTGGAAAATATGCATATAAATAAAAATATAAATACAGCAATGACAGTGCGACTATTTACATGATTTTCTACACTCATTTAACACGGTTACACATGGGGTATATTCACTTTGCACGGTTCGCACGATTGTATAGAGTGAAATGAAATTTATAGATTTCTTGCAAATAAAACTCTTAGCGGGTGCTAGAGATTCTATATTGTGTATACAAATAATTTTGCTCTGCTATTTTTTTATTTATTTTTTATTTATTTTTTTATTTCTGAATTGTAGAGTATTTGGTGAACTTTGCACTTTGGAGTGCAGCCCCTGCTTTCAACTTTTCATTGTATTCACACACGCCCAACCACAGCTCAATCAACTCAGTGCGCAATCTGCTGCAAATTGGCCGCCATTAATCGCATTAAAATTCAACTGGGAACAAGAGCTACCGCAAAGCGACATTCCGTTGTTGGACAATGACGCCATTTGAGTGGCAGCATCATGGGCTCCGTTTGCTCACCTGGTATTTGATGGTCTGCTTGTAGAATGGCTCGGCAGCATGCCGCACTACGCGCGTCTTCTTCTTGTGCCGTAAGCGCTCACCATCCTTGATGTAGCACTTGACATAGGTGTCCGGCGGCGTCTCACAGTCCGCGTTCACAATATTCCGTGCACAAATTAGCTGTTAACAGAGAAGAAGCCATTAATTGATATACTAAATATCTGAAAAACTAACAAACTGAGAAATGAAGAATAATTATAAGATAAAATAAATAAATATATATATATTTATATATTTGTTCAATCTCTTTTTATCTTATTTTCGCTGTTTTCTTATTTTCTTAAGTTGATGCTCCTTTATTTCAAATAAATTATTAATTTATAATTAATTATTTATAATTATATTCTCTAGCTTCACTTACCTCCACCTCGACATTGCCTTTGATTTTCACAAAACCCATTTTAAGCTCGCCATAGCGCGCCGTGGTCAGGCGATAGCCCTTGGGATGTATTTGGGAGGGGCCCAGCTTCAGTCCGTAGCTCGACTCGCTGCCTGTGAGTGCAGAGACGTTGACATAGCTGCCGCTCAGGGTTTTCACCACGCTCTGCTTCCTCTGTGGACTGTCGCCGCTATCCGTGCTGGTGCGCTGATAGACGCTGCCCTTTCGTTGGGGACTGTCGCCGCTCTCTGTGCTGGTGCGCTGATAAACGCTGCCCTTGCGTGTGGGCGTGCCCATTGGGGGCGTGTCGCTGGACGATGATGGCACATAGACGCTGCCCTTGCGTTGCAGTGACTGCGACTGCGACTGCGGCTGCTGCGATTGAGATTGAGATTGCGAGGCGTGCGCCTCGCCCAATTGAAACATGCTGCCCTTGCGCTGCTGCTGCTGCTGCTGCAGCTGTGCAGTGCTGAGTGTGTCCTGTCCACGCAAATTGACCATGCTGCCTTTGCGTAGCGTCTGCTGCTGACTGGCATCGCCCAGGTTGCTGCCGAGCAACTGGCCCTGCTTATCTTGCGCCACATTCGAAGCGGAGGCGGCCTGCTTTAGCCTGGACAATGCCTGTTTGGCGCTCTGCGGCGGCAGCTGTGTGCCCGAGCCCTTCCAGCGGGGTCTAAAGCGTTTATCTTCATCATCGGACGGTGGACTGGTCTCCGTGGTGCCAATGCCAACTGGCAGATGTTGCTGCTGCAGCTGCAATTGTTGCAGCTGTAGCTGTTGGAGCTGCTGCTGTTGCTGCTGCGACAGATCCAGTATGGAGCTCTTGCGACTATTGGGACCACTGGGCAGGCCGACACGGCTGGCACCTGCGAAGTTGATCAAATTAATACGATTCGGCAGTGGCATGCACTGAAGGTCGCTCAACTGAATGAAACTTGAACTCAATGTACTCAAGGCTTACTGGTCGAAATATAGAGAGTGTTATATGGTCTACGGCTAAGTCTAAGATCTAAGCTCTAAGAGATGAGAAATGCTCTAAGCTATGGCAGAACAAACATGCAGCATTAACAGCAAAAGTTACATAGTGCATATGGTTGATAGTGCTTAAAGAGATATTTTAGCACCCAGAATGTATGAGAATTATTTTGATGTATGGGAAGCATCTGATTGATCAGGTAATGTGTCAACTGCTTGTCAAAGGCAGTGGCCTTTTCGTATCTAAGCTAGATTTGTCATTTAAAAATGTTACTAAGTAGGTATGTTTTTTAGCATATATTTTTTTATAAATTAATATGGGTGAATATAGTATTGACGAGGTGTTAAAATTAATTGGTAAGCCTATTGAAGTATTCCAGTCCGGTTATTCAGTGTCAACAAGTTTGCCATTCATTCAGGCTTTGGACGATTGCAAGTCCTTATCTTTTTCGGCTGTTTTGCACAACAGATGTTCATCAGTAACGAACAGTTCGGTATCTCGCTGGTGATTGTTGCGTCAGGCTGTGATTATGTTGTGGACGAGCATCGCATGTCCTGGCTAATGGTGGCCACGTTTGCAGCTCAGGTGTGCACCAGTCACTTCATGGGCTATCAGGCGGATAAAATCGGTCGTCGAAAGCTGATGCTCATCGCCTCTATGTCGTGCATTACGGCGTCGTTCATATCGTCATTGATGCCAGATTTTTGGTCATTTCTGGTGATGCGCTTCATAGTGGGTAGCTTGTAAGTCTGGCAATTGTTGTTATTATCAATTCATTTGTTTTGTCGCCAGTGTACCAGGTCCTGGCATGGCCGTGCTAACGTACTTGAGCGAGTTCACCAAGTACAATTTGCGCCCGCAGATGATCAACTTTCTATACTATGCCATGGGCTTCAGCTTAATGTATATGGCAGGTAAGCAAGGTAAGTTCCAAGTCAATAGATGTCCACTCTGTCGATTTCTACACACAGCTTGGGCCATTTTGCTGCTACCGCTAGATATACGAATGAAAGTTCACAAGAGCTATGCTATTACCAGCTGGCGCATGCTCATGTGGGCCCAATTGCTGCCTGGCATTATTTCCTGCATCATATTGTCCTGTACGCCAGAGAGTCCCAAATACTATCTGTCGGTCGGCAAGACAAGCAAAGCGTATGATGTGCTAGAGAAATGCTGTCGCTACAGCAAGGGTAAGGATGTGACGCTAAAGAGTCTGGGTATAGACGCCCTAAAGCCATCAGAAACATATGCGCAAACCATAGAAGAACCAAAGAAGAAGTGAGTTGTGCTTCCTTTTCATTTGATTTTCATTTTGCTAATCTAGCACCTCAGGGGTTGTGCACGCATCTGGAGCGAAACGAAACCTATATTCACGCCACCCATTTTGAAGCCGATGATGCTCGTTACATTCACTCTCTTTTTGCTGTTTAGCACGTGTGTAACTGATATACCATTAACAATATTGGCAACAATGTGATATAATCTCTTTTATATTGCATAGGGGCTTTGGCCTAACGGTTTGGATACCGCGCGCTCTCAAAATGGGATATGATCTTCATAAAGATTTGATACTCTGCGATATGATTGAAAAGTCAAAAGCTTTGAACATTAGCTGGTCCGATACAAGGGTTTGCTTATTTTCATTTTTTCCTTTTCTGATTTATTATTGTATGAAAGTTTAGCTTCACTAATACTCTATTTACAGTGTCATTTAAGCATGAGAACTTTAGAGGCATCCATTTATCTAGGTGTTAGCGCCTTACTCTTCTCAATGCTGATATCCCTGTTATTCCTTTGCACTCATCGAAAGATAATTCTGTTGCTATTCGCGTCACTTAGCGTTACAGGTGGCTGCACGCTGAACTTTGTCAAGTTACACGAAACGGTTGTCATGGGTTGTATCTTTTTAACGATACCTGCTCTGTGCAGCATAAGATTGGCTCTGTCGGTGCTCATTGATGCAATACCAACGTATTTGAGGCAAGGCAGTTCCTAATTCCCGTAGTACCCATAATCTATTCATCTATCCACACACAGAAGCAAGTCTGTATCATTGGCCACGATGTTCGGTCGCGTGGGAGTTTTGGTTGCCAGCATGTATGTGGGATATACGTTGAAGTGGAACTGTTTCTTTACATTCAATATGTTCGTGTTGTTCATGGCAGGTAAGGGGCGAATGATGGATGTATATAGTGCGAACGTTCAATATAATGCACTCTTTATCATAATTTAGGTGTGATTATTCTCGTTAGCTTTCTGCCCTTTGATGGAAAGACTGGCTCTCGCACGGAACTGTCTTGACAGTTTGTATCACAAGTTTGATATTTTTCCAATATCTAAAAATTGATAATTGTAATAACGATTTGATTCATTCATTCATTGTTAGCGCACATCACTCAATTAATCATTCAGTCAATTGAGTGCATGGGAAAAAGTTTGATGCTTTTTCTTTGAATAATAATAATAATAAATGTCAAGTTAAACTTTTTGACAGCTGATGAGAGACTTAAATACCTGCCGAATGGGAAAAGAAAATTTCAAATTGATCTTGAATCGAAAGTAACACAACCATTTTAAATATCTTGTAAATAAAAGCATGTTTTTTCATTTAATTTCGTTTTTTTTTTTTTTTGCTGTTTTGCTGTTGCGTGACATCAACTCACAAATATTTGCCATGGCTCTTAATTTGCGGCAGCCATTGTAGATTTCCATATTTAACGGCCCGTTTGTGGCCGCTCCTGCTCAGTTGTCTCCCCTTTGGTCCTTTCAGTTTCCTTTCCAATTCCAATTTTTGTTCGCTTGCGCCTTATATGGCTTTTCATATTTTGCGTGTCGCTGGCTGGCTTTTTTTTTGTTTTGTTTGTTAAGTTAATTTCAAGGCTGAGCTATTTTTTCGGGGCCTGCTGAAGGGCTTATGGCAGAGGCATCAAGGAGTTGTCTGTGGCACACAGGTAATGGGACGTGGCAACTCGCCACGTGGACCGGAGTGTATGTGTGTGTGAGTGTGTGTGTAGCTTTGCATTTTAAATAAAATTTGTTTGAGGCTGCTTTGTTGGCTGGCGCAAATAACAGCAATAAGCTGAATTAAGCTCAACCAAATGATGGCATCAAAAGTTTTCACGAGTCTTGGGACTTGACTTATCCGCTTTTTTTTTTTTTTTTTTTTTTTTATGCGCGCGCAACACAGGCATTATACATGTGTGTGTGTGTGTGTGTGTGTCTGGGGGGGTTGGTTATGTGTGTGGCTTTATAATGTGACAAAACGCATGAGGAAGGGTTGAAGGCAGTTCTGAAGCTCAGGCAGCATGCAGGTAAATGATGTGTGTGTGTGTGTGTGTTAATTAAGTGGCATGCAGCTAGAATATTCAAAGGAGAAATTCCAGAAAATCCTTTTGGAAGTAAACCAGAGGAGTCAGGCACTAGTCAGACAAACGAAAATCAAAACAAACAAAAAACTGCAACTCGAAACGAAAATTCATTTTGCATTCTTACCAGTGGGTGAGTTGGTGGTTTAAGTGTGTTTAATTACTTTTGCTTTGCATTGCTGTTGTTGTTTTTTGTATTGTTTTATATATATACATACATATATGTCTATTGAGTATACATATATATTTTGTTTGGCAATAACATAAACAAATATATGCTGGCAAGCTCAATTTGCTGTGTGGCTTTTGCAATGTGTCTTGTATAATTTATAAAAAGATTATTGCAATTCACAAAGAATCTTTAAGATAATTATTGTTTTTTTTTTTTTTTAGCTGTTGTGGTTGTGGCCAAGTTTGTTAACTTAATTATTTGCCGTGCATACAGTGTGAGCATATTAGTGTAGTTAGCTAAAGAAGATTTTAGTTTACGCTTGACAACGGATTTTTAGTGAGAGAGTTGTTTAAAAAGTTGCTTGCATTATTTATAATTGATTGGAAGTTAGTGGGATTTATTATTTATTTGCTTAGTTAGTTAAATATTGTGTGATATGGTTTATCTTTTCGTGTTTGTCCAGCTAGTGTAGGGTGTGTCAAAGCTTTGATAATGCGATACCGATATTGTGGCTAATAGTGAGAAAGATATGGGAGAGCAAAGAAATTAGATAGACAGTTGTGAATAGAGGCAAATGCAAATTAGATAGAGAGAGATATTTATATATATAAAGACATAGTAGATAGATGTAGTTGCTAGAGTGAGTCAGACACACAGCAAGGCAGTTTCATAGAGTGTGAAAAGAGGAAGAGACATAGAGGGTGTTAAAGAGACAGCGGGTTATCATGACAGCTCTAGAGAGTAGTTTAGTTTGTATAGTTGGGCTAGGAGCACACTTGATTCTTTGCTTTCTTTTGATATATGAAATCACAATTGCTGCTTTCCATACTCAGCTGAAAGGTAGAGAGTTACACTAGACTATTAGACAATCGATACTCACGTCTGGAGCCAATGCGTTTGTGCTGCTCGGTGCCCAGGCTCATGGTGCGTCCCAGCTCGCCGCGTACAGCCTTTAAAGACTTCAAGATCTCATCCGGATCGCGTCGTGCCACTGAGGAGCGACGCCGGCCCACAAGATAGGATGTGGGCGGCGTAGCCATGACATCCTCCTCCAACCGATTCTTTTCGGCATCCTGAAAACTGGAACGACGCGAGCCCGGCAATGAGCGCGAGAAGTCCTTACCCAGCTGGTACACTTCGACCTCCATCGTTTCTGATTGTGATGAGCCGCGTCGCGAGCCCGCTATCCAAGCATGATCTGGATGTAGCAAAGACGCACCATCCCCAATCGAATCCACATCGTCAGACATCGAACGCTGTGTATTGTAATCCCGACGGATCAGACGTGAGACATCGCCACAATGCGCACCAGCAATAGAGCCACGTGGCGATACGCTCGGCGACTTACTGATACTGATGCCGCGCAGCCCCTTGGGATCCTCCAGCCGGCACCAGATGGCCTGGTCATCGAGAAACGCCTGCTGCAACTCAATGTTGCACTCGCCCAGAAATATGGACTCTGTGTGCGGCACCAGATCCCACAGTTGTATGTCTATATAGCGATCCATCAAGCTGTCGGCCTTCACATGGGCGAAGGTTAATGTTGCATTCCAAATGGGATTCTGTGTGGGTCGGCTGACCTCCGTCTGCTGCACGCTGCCATCGCCACTGCATCACAAAAAGACAAAGAGAGAACGAGAAAGAGAGAGTTGTATTTATAGTGAACAAATAATAAATGACAGATGATTATAATATATGCTCTTTTGTCTGCCACACTCACCACTTGGGCAGTATGCGAACTTTGGCGTATGCCTCCGGCAGATTGCCATGCCCATAGGCCTCATCACGCAGTGCCAGATCATCGGCAGCCATAAGGGAGACGACCAATTCGCTGCGTTCCGCATGATACCAAACCTGTATTTGTACGCGGCCGCTGACCATTTTCTCCCGTGCAATTTGCTCCTGCGATTGAGAGAGGGATTAGTACTGAAATCCATTCATGACAAGGCTAACAACTCGAAGCATATTCTGTGGCTGCGCTGTACAAGTTTCTTTTAGCTTAATAGTTAGTTAGCTGATTATATTAGCCTAATGCCTACATATGAAACGCATTGAATCTGTTATCTTTAGTTTATAGTTCAAATCGCATATTTACAGTTGCTTGATTGTGTGGCTGAGGCTGTTCTTTGTTGTTGGTTGTGGTTGTGGCTGTGGTTGTGGTTGTAGTGTGGGTGGTGGTGGTGGTGGTTCTTGTGTACGTAACTGAACAACAAATGAAAGCAATAAAAACATAAATAAGACTAATTAAACCAGTGAAAATAAGTCGAGACACATAGATATATGTACAATTATCTATACGCAGTAAAAACACAGCAAGATGAAGAGAAATAGAAAGAAATAGTGCAAGGCATGCGAAAATAGTTTACATAGCAAACGAAATTGCATTGCATAGCCACAGGCGCTACACACACACAGTTGCATACATACATACATAACTACGGATGCATATACACATGCATAGTTACATGTAAATGATGCTTAAATAAGCGCACATTATAGAGGCACACATGAGCACACACAAATACACACAGAGAGATCTATTTGTATTTACATTGACCACACGAAGTACCGCAAATGCAATCTACTGCGGGCAGTGTCTAGTGTTATATTTTTTTGCTCTGTCCTGTTAAGCTCTCTGAAACGGAAGTCATTGCTGCGCAGTTGCGCATAAGAGTCATTGTTGCCGTTGTTGTTGCCACTGTTGTTGTTGTTGCTGCTAGCATAGTGCTGTGTTTATTATACTTGCTTGTGTTGAATATAGCGCAGCCTCATAAAATATTCATAGCGTGTACATGCGCACAGTCATAGCAACAACAACAAGTACAGCAGCTGAAACGAATGTCGAACTGTCTGGCGTACAGAGCTCTGCAATTGCAACGGAAGCCGCCATATTGCAATAACGTGTGTCAAAACGGAAATAGACCGCACACACACGCACACATAACTGTTGCTCAGCTTGTGTGTGTGTGTGTGTGTGTGTGTAGAAACTCTTTATGACAGCGCCAAAAAGTTTATTACATTACGAGACACATTTCTCATCTGCTGGCGCGAACGAAATCGAATTCGCAAAGGGCGTTTATAAGGCAGCAGCGCGCACTTATCTACAGGTAAACAGCCCACTCACACACTCGCATAGTGGCACACATGCACGGGGCCAGGATTATTGAAGTTGATCAAAATGGCAGGCTGGCTGGCTGGCAGCGATAAGTGCCTAAACACTTGAAAAACTTTGAGGCCGACGGCTGACAGTGGATTGTCAGAGAGGAGGGTGTGTTTCGGTGCCTTTCAAAGGCAAGACCGATAATAATGACGACGCTGCCTGCTGCCTGCTGCCTGCTGCCTGAATTGTTGTTAAAAGTTTTCTAATTTTCGACATTTCAAACATTTTATGCCTGCCAGCTGTCAATTAAAGGCGACAGCACCTGTTGCTGACAGTGCCAGAACCTAAAACAAGGTCTCCGGACAACCCCCCACCCAGTCCCAGCACTGAGCACGGTGTGGCAAAAGTCAACTGTTGCCTGGTCTCTGGGCGTAATGAAAAACTCGCACGCCAACTTGACACCTGCCCCAGACACAAGTAAGATACAAATACATAGACAGAGAGCCTGAGAGACTGAGACAGTGCCTCAAAGTTGTAGTGCCTAAACCGCAGCTAGGCGAAGGCCTGCGGTTGCTTACTTTGCCCTTGCGTTGGTCCAACTGCTGCGTGTCGCAAAGTAACTAAAATTGATAGTAATTTCTGTGTATGCGATGCGTATGAATAATATATGCAGTGCAGACAGTCAAAACGTAAGGCATTCAACAAGACACACGCTTAAATATATGAATTTAGGGAAAGAAAAACGATTTGATGTGAGTTGGAAGCGTGCTCTGAAATATACATTTATATAAATAAAAGTCACATAAATATTTAATTAGCTACGCATAAGATACGATTTATAGAGAGAGAGAGAGCGAGAGACACTGAGAGAGACATTTATACAAACACATATATTTAGTTGTGTATATATATAAGCCGATACATGTAACATTAACACTCAATTCATTATGTTTGTTTAAGGGTCCTTCCTCTATATGCATATGTCAATGAAATTGTTACATTCAATAAATGAATCAATCAATCACAAAGTCAGGCGGGAAACAGCATTGCTCATCAATCAATCAAATTGATGACACTAATTTTATGTGCTGCTTCGGCTCCTGCTTTTGCTTTTTCTTCTGTCGTTATAAAACATGTGTTTTGTTTTTGATTACTCTGTTTTCATTTTTTTTTCTGCTCTTGAAAATTTGTATTTTTGTCATCGGTGTTTTTATATATTGCAAGTATTTTTGTGGCAAAACTCAGCTATTTTTAGTTTGGTTGTTTTTTTTTCTCTTTTAAATTTTTTTAAATTTTAAATTTCTGCATTTTGCTGCAGTTTCGATTTAGTTAAGATTAGTTTTTATCGATTGCCATAACTCGTGCCAGCTGGGGTTACAATTGTTGTACAGGTGGAAATTAAAAATGTTTAGCTCATATACAATTTGGTAGTAGGATTTTGTTTATCAAATAAATATATATATATGTAAATATATATATAAGTAGTTATTTATATAGTTTTATAGTTAAATGCATTTGTATTAGTTGCAAGTTGTTTAAAGAAATGCTAGTCGGTTTAAGATTAAAGATCCACTAGATGCTAGTCAAACAAATTGTTGGTAGGCTTTGCGGTACATTTTATGCAAAATAAGCAAAATGCAATTAAGTAAAAGAAATACTCGGAAAGAAGGGAAAGAATATGAAAACAATTTTAAGAAATTTTTAAAACGAAAATCAAGGTTGATTAAGTTCAAATTGTTTTGTGTGTGGTTCATTGTTCTTTGTGAATCTGCCAAGCGACCCTTTGTACTATAAGCAGCTAAAACTAATACAGATCTTAGGCTGTCCTCGTCCAACTAGTATATATTACAATAAATGTTCCTTGTATTTCAATATATATATAATTTTATATAAATTACGTTTCCTTACATACAACCAAAAAACGAAATCATATAAATGAATAAATCATACTCAAATGCATTAGTTTAGTTGTATTAACTGCAAGGTGTGTGTATAGTATTTTACAAGGTTTCGTTTTGATTAGGCTGCTAAAGATAGAGATAGAGATAGAGTGTGTGTAAAACGTTATGCAATACTATGTACGAGTACAAGTTGGAGAGCGAGAGAGACAGATAGTCTAAGACAAAGAGAGAGAGAGAGAGAGCGATGAGGGGTCATTAAAGAGTCAAGAATTATGCATAAACCGAAAGAAAAGGAAACGTCGGGTAAGGATAGGTAAACATTTGCTAAGCTAAACGCAAACAAAAGCTCATAAATTGACAGAGAAATGGAAATTGTTTACAAGGACACAGCTCAGAGAAAAAATACAGGGCGTATACGTAACAATAACAAAGAAAAATTTGTATGTATATATGAACCGAAACAGACGAAACGAAACGAAACGAAACTTCAAAAGCAAAATCATAATGAAAAGCGCACGTTTTATTATTATTATTATTATTTTGTTTGGTTTTTTTTCTTTGGTAGGCATTACAATATGTAAGTACAACTTATAGAACCTAACTATATTACACTGGTTGTATTGGAATTTCAAAAGGAGTTTTCTAGCGGTTTTTGGACGTGCTAGAACTGTACAGGGTATATTTGTATATATATAATAAGTATAGTTTGTATATATATATATATATTGTTGTATGGGATGCTTCATTTACATATTAGGTATTGAGAGAGTTGCTTTGTTCATTTACCATTTGGTGGGCATCGCAATGGCGGGGTGCGTTGGTCTCGCCTTGAGGCTGACAGGAAGCTGACAAACTGCTGCATACAAAAGCTATAAATCGAATTTCCAGGCAATTGTTTTTGTTTTTGTTTTTGACTTGCAGTTAATATAGAGAGACTTTATTTTTCACTTTTCTTTTAGTTTTCAAATATTTAGCACATTGGTACGTGTTAAATGTTCAAAATAACTGGGTGTATATAGATATCGTATAGAATTGTAAAGTTATGTATACATGGGAATATATATATGTATATATATATATATATAATATAGTATTTCGTAGGTATAAAGATAAGCGACTGACTTTCTTAAAATGTGATTCGATTTCCTGCCAACGGCTCCTGCTTTGTGGCTCCATTCGGAGCTCCTCTATGTTTCACCCTTTTTACTTTATTTTTCTTTTTAATTTAACATATACATACATAAAAAAATGTCAATGCAACAACTTGCGCCACAAATACAATTACAGTCATCAGTTTTCATAATTCTCATATAATAATTCCGTAGAGTTTCATTTTGTTGGATTGTACTTAAGTCAATAGCTGGGAAAAGTAGTACATAATAATGTTACATATATATGCAAGTAAGTACATATGTACATATGCTTGTGTGTGTAGTTCAACGAGTTGTATAAGGACTATAAATACATAGGTACAGTTATATATATATTTAGCTTACACAAGTTTGTGTGTGCGTGAGTGTAGGCTATACAAAGTGTTGTTTACATTCAAATCAAAGATCAATTTTATCACCCATCTGACAGGAGTTACATAGCTAAGCAGCAGCTTTAGTTAACGGTATTTAAGTAAGAGTTCATCATTTTGTATCCATTATGAAATGATTCATGTTTCATTTAGCACTTTGTTATTGTGTGTTCATCATATAAGTATAAGTAGGTGGGCTTCACGATCGAATGAAAATTTGTATATATATACATATATTTATATATATATATATGTATAATCGCGTTTTCTCCAAAATATTATTTATGTTAAACATTTACAAACACAGCACTAACAATGACATACACAAATACAAATGCGTATAGGTGTAGATATAGGAGTATGTACTATATGCATATATATATATACATATGCATATATATATTTAGTTATACATACAACTTATGATTGGGTCCAAATAATGCGTACAACTCTCATATATATATATATATTCATACAATGCACCATATAAGGAGATTGGGTTAAATTTAGTTTTCTTTTTTGGTTAAAAAACATTTAAACATTTCAACAACAAACTACTTATTAATTGTTTTTGTTTTGTTTTTTTTTTTCTTCAACTGTTTGCACAATTTCTTTGCTACTTATATAAAGTTAATAACATTTAAAACACACTCATATATATTTATATGTATATATATATATATAGTTAAACTCTGGTCGCTACAATTTTCACTAGTAACATTTATAAAGTTTTTGTTTTGTTTTTGGCATTTGTTTTTGTTTTTGTTTTGCTTGTCTATATAAATAGTTCTATAATAAGTTACTGCACGGCTGCAGCTACTCATTTAGCCGGGCCCAAACTCAGCTCAGCTGTTTCATAATTCTTAGTAGTGAATATATTTGTTTGTATTTATTGTATCGATTTGCAGAGCCTATTTAAATGGTACTACACAAGCTGCGTATATAGGAAAATGTTTTCAATTTCATTTGCTTTTTATTTGTATTTTTTTATTATTATTAAAAATTCGTTACTGTCTCTCTCTCTTATCGAAAGGAACAGCAGACGCAGACAATTACGCATAGGATGTAGACACGACTAACAATTATGTAAAACTTTCATGTTCAGCTTATAAATCTATTGTTGGTGCTTTGTTCTTACTGTGTTTTAATCGGGCAATTCAATTGCCCAAGAGAAATTTCAACTAACACAAAAACACACACATATGTCGAGTAATGGATATAAGGTGCTATATAGTTAGCGCATATCGAAACTTGTAGTATTAGTATTAGTTTTGAGCATTCATAGCTAAGCTAATTCATTTAGTTAGTTTATAGTAACCTTAAGCGTAGTCACTGCTATTTCTAGTTAAGTAGTTCACATACATACATACTATATCATATACGTAGTTGTATTTGTTTCTGTTTCTGTTTTTTTGTATATCTCTTGGTAATATTATTATTATCTTTTGGTTTTGTTTATGTTCAGATCACTAACAATAATTACTACCAACACCGAAAAATAAATATGATATAATTGTTGTGATTATATGACAAAATAGCAAATAACACATTTAGCCATGTCCATTTGTTTATGGTTAGTTAGTGGTAGTAGATAATATTAAGAATCGAAATAAATGTTATATAACATATATCGGAACGTAAAACACATAGAAATCAAAACATATAATGTAATATATATATTTTTACTTAATATCCAGCTACTACAAATACAAGTTTTGTATTTATAAAACACAATAAAGATAATATCGAAAATGATAAGAGAGCCATTATGGTAAAGTGGACTGAAATAAAGGTGAGAGTTTTATTATATATATATATCTTTTTTTTTTAATATCACTGAAGCTGCACTGAAATATGCCAAATAATTTTATAGAACATATTGTGAGCACTTGAAGGAAAAGCTGAAAAACTTGTGTGGAAAAACTGCGTATGCTTAAGCTGCATTTTTTGTTTGGTTTTGATTTTTGTTTTTTTTTTTTTATAGCTAATTATTGCATTATAGCCCATTGTGTATTATAATATACTATAAATATTTTTTTTGTTTGGTTTTTGTTTTTGTTTCTTATTTTGTTTTTTCGTGTTTTGTTTTATCTCAAATCGTAAATCGCAAATTGAAATAAATATTACGAAATTGTTTTTATACCGGAGTTTTTGGTAATTTCCGTCTAGTTGGCGATGCTGGTGATTTGTCTGTGTTGGTTTCGGGGTCTGTTTTTATTTATTGAACAATCAATTTTTTTTTGTTTTGGAAAAGAAGTAACAAGAAACGAGAACAACAAATGAAAATTATGTAATTATGTTTTGCTTTCAGGGTACATCAACAATAATTATATAATATATATATATATATAACTATATACAAAACTGATTACAACAGTGTTGGACTAGCTACATGAATTGCAATGGCCTCCAACTTACCCGCTATAAGTCCCAGTCCTATTGGACCGTCGCCGGAGCGCCGCGGTCCGCTCTGGCCGCCACTGTTGCCGGGTGGCAGATTCTCATCGAACAAGTCGCACATGCGAAAATCTGTTGCATGCTCCACCAGCAGTTCCACTATGTCCCCTGTGCGATCCATGATGGAGCAGACCTCCTCGAAGCTGCGATCAATTAGCGACATGCCATTCCATTCGAGTATCTATTGTGTGGCAAAAAGAAACACATAAATCATTCTTTCAGCTATCGTTTGTCAGCAAGAGTTAGCCCCAAGTGCAACTGCTGACAGTTGGCAGTTGGGAAATTTATGAATTTCTATCATAGTGTTGCCCTTTCGGTCGAAGGCCTCTTGTCAAATTTGCTTATCGGTCGCTTAACATCGTGACAGCTGTCTATCTACTTAAATTTTCCCAAATGTTCTGGCCATTTGCTCAAAAAATTTGACATCATCTTTTGCCTTGTCCTCGAAATTCATTAATTATGTGAAGTTCTGTTGGAATGCGATTTTCGGTAGCTAACTCACCTTGTCGCCCTGCTGTAGGCCATTCTTCTCGGCTGGCCCGCCAGGCACCGTCCAGACAATGTAGGCAAATAGCCGTCCATCAGCTCCGGTCTTGCCACCGACCACGCGCATCCCAAAGCCTCGAGCTGCGAGGATAGACAGCAACAAAATTTAATAAGAAAATATGCTGACTGATTATGGATGGCAAAAACAAAGGCAATAAGTAGAAGAACAAGAAAATAAAGACGAAAATCAATATTAAATCTAAGAGTCCACACAGACATAGCACGTAGCAACAAATTGGGGCATGTGGCAAGCAATTTGTGTTGATTTCGTTTGCAGTTTGCACTGCTTGTCCAACACCCATGAGTACATTGCGTATACGCCTCGTCTGTTTGCGTGTTTGTCTGACACCCATGAGCACATTGCGTATATGCCATAGACAAAAGCACTCGAATCGGCAAACAGTTCGACTATTTACTTTTCTAGCTCTCTGTCTGTCTGGCTGTCTGTGCCCAAGTTTTGTGCTTAGTCGACTTATATTTGAAAGGGATGCTCAGTCTCAATACAATGTTCGATCTAGAGCTTGGTGCATGTTCGACTAACATATATCGAGCCGAGTCTGACTGCGTTTTATGTCTGTCTGACAAGCTGGAAACCAAAATTGTTTTTAGTTTTGCTTTGTATGCCTTGAGCACACATTTTCATGGCAAAACAGCTCGTCAGTCGCAGCTACCACAGGCATTGCCACCTGTACGAATTTTCTAGTCAGCAGCTGCACTCTTAAGATTTCACAGCACGAAACCAAACGATTTAATTAATTTAATTGCAATTTCAGTTTGCTGCCGGGCCGGGCACGCAGCGAGTGTGCAGCTCAGTTTCAAGTACTTATCATTGGGCGCAGAAAACTAATTTTAACAATTTGTGCACGAAAACTTACGAAAGCGGATTTCCGCTGCCCAAGCCCCGCGGCGTTGCCCTCTAACCAAACAGTGTTCAGTGCACAGCCCGCGGCCAGACAGTTGAACGCTTGCTGCAGACAATTGCCAAGAAAGTTAACTAGCGACTTGCTGAGAGCCAAAAGAGAAAAAAAAGACAGAAGAAAGCAGCAGAAGCTGCGGTGGTTTGGGGGGCAACGGAGACATTGACAATGAATTTTTGTTCGTCCAAGGTTTCCAGTGACATTTTTGCTTTTGCAATTGTGTGTGTGTGTGTGTGTGTGTGTGAGTGTGGATTTCCAGCAGAATTATTCAGAGCAGGTGGTTCCTTTTTGGAAAAGTTTTGGCACAGGAAATGCCAACAAACTGCCGGCGCGCGCCCTCAGAAGTATGCAATAAAATGTTGCGCATACGCCTCGTTGCTCCTACTTGTACTGCCGCTGCTGATGTTGCTGCTGCTGCTGCTGCTGCTGCTGTTGATTTGGGGCACATTGATACCCAATTAGGATAACGCGACATTTTCTCTTTGAGTGTTTTAATCAAAAGTTTTCTTTGCCTCACTTTCATTCTATTCTCATTCTCTGCATTCTCATCTCTTCGTTAGGTCACTAAACACGGCCATAAAAACGAAATAAATAAAGCTCAAATCCTTTGCTGTCAGCGCTACTGTGCCCCACTGACAGCACAAAAGCGAACGCCAAAAAGGATGTAAAATTGCGCAGATTATTCATGAGCTGACCAAACTGATATAAAAGTAGTCCATGACCGAGCACTTTTAAGAGACGCGATTTGTTGCTGCCATTTAGAAATCACTTAAACTGATTTATGGGCGAGCATGAAACATAATTGCTAGCAGGGTATCTATTAGTCGCACATACTCGGCCATTGTGACAGCTGTAAGCTATCCCTGGGCCGCACTTAACATGCACGAAATGTGCGTGCTGAGTGAATTCTCGATCTATTCTGCAGCATTCTGCCTGGCATCAGTCTTGGCCATAAACGGCGTCGCATTAAAATCATGAGGCGACCCCTGAATGGCCAAGGAGATGTGCTGAGGATGGGTTGCTGGAGCTTTACTTTGACTCGCTGCTTTGCTTTGGCTATTTTGGCAGCCTTTGTCTCGTTGTTTGTTCCGCTGCTGCTGCTTCCTTCGTGTGTATGTGTCATTCATCTACGTTTTATGATACAATTTGTTGATCTTTTATTTTTATTTTCTTTTTCCTTTCCTTTTTGTTTTCGTATTTTTATGTGGGTAGCATTAGGATTTTAATAAGCCAAACATTGAGCATTGCTGCTGGTAGCTATGAGCTTGTTTATGCCCAGAATTTACCAAAATTTTTATTGTTGGGTTGCCCTCACAGCTCCCATACCCCACACCGCCCATAGCCCACACACACACCAGCTCCCTCGCATGCCCTTCGAGGTCACAAACTAATTTCGTACACGCTTAAAAAGTGATCTATGTGCGGTGGCAGTTGTCGTTGTTGCTTTCAACTCAACCTGTTTGAAATTTGTTGCTGGAAACTTTTAAGCGTGTGTCCTGGCAATTGCTTGCCTGGCCGTCCACAGTCCTGCATTTAATGTCATTAGCTGTGCAAACTTTTAGTTGCCTGGGCAAAGGACTTAATCGATGCACACACACACACACACACACACACACATCTATACGTGCAGCTGCTGCCCGGGCATGACTAAGCGTTTTAGTGCCTGCTATCAGCATCCATAAAAATTGATTCTTAATTAAACTAGCTGAGATGGCGCTGCAAGACAAACACTGGCCCGGTTAATAACTTAAAGGGAAAACTAATAAACAAGTGCGGCGCACGTGAGCAGCCAAGTGCTACTTTGGTACACCTGGAACGGCTGGCTACACGACAGCCAATTGCTCGTTTATGTCAACAGCTGAACGATTGACGGCGGCTAAGGGGGCTCGCTCTTAAGTAAGCTGTGGCTGGAAAAGCCCAGTGCTTAAGAGCAATAAAACTATGAATGGCAGCCTCGAATGCAAGGCACGCAGAGACTGGTCCCACTCTAGCAACAGGTAGCCCCCCTCCCCAAAAAAAAAAAAAAAAAAACGCAGAGAACGAAACGAGCCAATCGCACGCAAAGCCACAGACGCCTCACTATATTTTCTCTCTCTCTCTGTGTGTGCGTGTGTGTGTGTATGGGTGTTTAGGTTTTACGTGATTTGCTGTAATAAATGCGTAGCTCATGAGGCTGCATAAAATTTCATTAGGCGTGTTAAGACGCCATTCTGACGCCCACTGGCGTCACTTATTGCTCATGTGTGTGTGTGTGTGTGTATGTGTGTGTATGTGTATGTGTGCGGCAGTAAAATACTTTAACGAGCTGCATAATTGAAATCGCATTTGGCCATTTACAATTACATTAGGTTACATTTGCCATCGATTGCTTTTGTAGCTGCACTTGATGTGATGTGATGTGAGTTGCTTTTCAGATTAATTAGTCGCCCATCCATTAGCAGCTAATTGCGCAACAGCGCACTGAAATGTGGCAGAGCTACTTTAAAACGGATATGACACTCATCTATAGCAGCGCGTGCACAGTCAATAACTCTCCCTCCCCCTATCTCTCTCTCTCTCAAGGCAAATTGCAGCACAAGGCGGCAGCACCTGCCACGGGCATGTGACACAGCCAAAGGCAATGAGTGTGTGCTGTGCGTGTGCTTGCGGTTAAGCCAAGTATCTAAGGGATATAAGGCATATATATATACATATATATATAACCTATATTTAAATATGTATATGTATGTGTGTATGTAAGCATGACAGCCACAACAAATGCCAGCAGTGGCGCGACAGCGCCTGGCAAGGAAAATGGTTTAGCACATTAAAATTCCACTTGCTTCGTTGCATATCAAATATGCCGGGTAAGCAGCCAGCCAACCAGCCAAGCAGCCAGGAAAGCATGCTTAACTCTTGATATGAGCATGCACACACCTACACACACACACACACACACACACCTACACATAAACACACACCTACGCACATTTACTGCCACACACATTTTTATCATTGCATGCTGCGCTTATGCGTTTTTGTTGGGTATTGACATTTTTTTTATGATATGTAAATTGAAATTTTACTATATAGATATACTCTATATATAGTATATATATATATATAGATATATAACAAAATAAGCCAGGTGCACGTAGAGTGGCAGCTGGCGGCACACAGGTAGCAGCTAGTTATTTGATTGAAATTATGTGCGTTCGTGAGCTAAAGCCTGACTGTCAAACACTTTAAGCCAATTAGGTTTACTTTTCATTTGACTAATTTAGCGTGCGCCACTCGAAGCCAACTGCCTGAAAGTGAAAAGCAATCATTTTTGGCTGCTTAAATAAATATGTCAAGCTAGCTACTCACATATATATATATACATTTATTTTGCAATTTGATATACACACCATTGCTTTGAGTTTCAATTATGAGCGACTAACTGACAAATCGATTTTCAATTTGCCCTTGGCCATGTTTACATAAACTTTCTGCTCAAACTTCGCAGCTTCTTTTTTGGCTTTTTTAGCTGTATTTTTTCAGTTTTTTTTCTCAGTTAGTTTTTTATATTCCCTCCCAGCCATGAGCTCATTTTAGAGATGCCAATTGAAAGCCCGCTTTAACTTTTTATTTAGAGTTTGAGCTCTAGTTTGCGTAACTGCTAATCAGGTAAACATGTTAGATAAAACTTTTTGAATTCGAAAAGTTGTTCACTGCTCATTAAGCTTTTAATAGTTTTTATTTTATATAGTCATGAACATGTTTAATGCAATATCTTTGAATTCTAATGCGGGAGCACGTTGTTTTTCTTCTTTGCTATTGATTTTTTACTGTGCTGATAATTAAAAATTCATTTGCACGGTCATTTCATGCGCATCGTTTGTCGCTGTCGTTCGCTTCGAGGAATGCAACAAAAAAATGTGCATATAATTAAAATACATGCACAGGCACAGACACACACAGGCTCACACAAATGATGCCATTGGCAAACTGAGCTCTGAGCAGAAGGAGCTGCCTCTCGTTATATATATATATGAATGGTATATATATATATATATGTGTGTATATCTAGCGGATGCTAGTATATGCAGCTTTGGCTGTGCCAGAGTTATCGCAATGTTCGGTCGATTATGGCAGTCGCAGTGCCTGTAGTAGTCCTGGACTGCATGTCGATAAAGAATGCTCTCGGTTGCTTAATCTGCTACCAGTTGGCTTCCGCTTTGGGTTACATTAGAGTCCACAGTGCTCCATGCTCACACACACTCATTATTCTTTACGGACATCGGGTAGCGCCAAGCGGTTAGTTTGGGGATTAAAAGAGCGTCGAGCGGACAGGAAATGTTGGCGGTACGGACGAGACCTTTTGGTTTAGTCCCTGGTCGACTGGTCGGTTGGTCGGTTGGTTGCACTGTGCCGAATTAGCATAACCAAACGTTGTAATGAGTCTTATTTACTTGGCCATTTCCGGTGTGGCTAGGCGCAAGCATGGACCCAGTGTGCCCCCGTCAAATCGAAAATTTGTTAAGAGAGGCACAGCCCACACACACACACACACACACACACACACAGACACTTTGAGTTGATTGTACGTTGAACTGCTCTCAGAGCTTTACTTACTGCGATGTGCTTTGTCCGTGGGGTCTCGGTACAAAACAATGCGACGCTTGGATGCGCATATCGGACCGGAATCAACATCATGTATGACAATGCGTATGGCCTCGCCATCCATGGACGTTTGTCTTCGTGGCGCCTCCAAATCCTCCAAATTGGGTCCCGTAAAAGAGGCCATCGGTGGCGGTATTGCCGCTTGCATGCCCGCCGGCAATGCGCCACGATTCTGCAGTGCCGCTATATCCGGTCTGCAATAACGGTAAAAATGGAACAGAAATCATGCTTTTAGTACGAGCTCAGCCCTAAGCCATCAGGCCAACTTACAGCTGTGAGCCGCGTCGTCGCATGCGTCGATCATCGTCCACAGTGAGCACGGGGCTGCCCTTGTCCGGCGAGCCGGGCGACTCGTCGTTCTGCAGGTCCTCCGAGGCATGCGGCCCCCGGAACGAGGGGCGCCGCGAGCCAGGCAGCTGCATGGGCGGCATTATGCCCCCGCCGCCATCACACGGGGAACGCTGCAGTTGCGTGGCGCCTGCTGCCGCGCCCTGCATTACACCTGGCGCAAATACATCGTAGGCCGATTTCCTGTAGGCAATTCAACGTTAGTCGTGGCTCTGTGTGTTTCGCATACCTTTAATCTACCTGCGCGGCATGGCTGGTATGCCGAGGCCAGCGGCGTCGGCACCCATGCCCAATGCGGGTCCGCCCCCGCCCATGCTGCCGCCCACGCCACCTGTCTTCATATCGTCGTCATAGCTGTGCTGGCGCGATACACGAGAGCCGCGCCGTGACTGCATCCGCGAGAGCGGCGCACCGAATGCGGGCTCCAGTTCTCCGCCGCGCGGCGGGCTGTTCGAGCGACTGGGCGCCATGCTGCGACCGCCTTTCAGCTGCTGAAAGTACATTAATTATAAAACAAATGACTCTGTGCTGGGATTAACTTACGCGCTCCAGCTCCTTCAGCGATGCAGGTGAGACATCTGAATGGCGTCGCAGCTCAGGACTGCGCGGCGGTGCCAGAGCAGCGCCGTTGCTGGGTGCCAAAGTCTGCGTGCTGCTGCCCAGCTTGGCATCCGAGTGCCGGCGTTGCAATGCCTCCAGCACGGGCACATCCAGTGTGGAGTCCGTCGAGTCCTGCGGTATACAGACGCGCGAGGCCATCTTGCGCCGGCAAACGCTGCAGCGCCACATGTTCTGCAAAACGGGCCAATTACGTGAGAGAAAATCAATGCAATCTTAATGGAGATTGAGCGAGGGGGAGCGACACGCGTGCACCTAATTAAATTTCATGGCTAAGCGTTGAATTCTATTTGTGGCTGCACGAAACAGCGGGATAATATTTATTAGTTTGCTAAAGTTGAAGAAAAACCACATAATATTGCTCTGCGGTGGTTGCTGCTGTTGCCGTTGCTATTATTGCTGTTGTTTCAGAGCTGGTTGAAAATAAATATTAATTACTTTCTGAACAAAAGTTGCAACGTTTTCCAGCTTGCGAAAAAAGAAACCATCTATTTCTGTGCACGTGCGCAGGTGAGATGGGAAAACGAGAATGGGAAGCAGTTGCCATGTCCTCAATTACGAGTGGGCGCAACTGACTGCTGCATGGCACATCAGTGCCCACCTCAACCATCACACACTCAGCGCGCGCTAAGCCCGAACAATGGCCGCTACATTTTCACCTGGTCGTTGATTCATTTTACCCGGCGGTAAGGTCGTGTATGTGAATGCTGCACCGGAAGTTGGCGCCATTTTAATTAAGTTGCAGCAGAGCGTACTCTCCATGTGTGTGTGTGTGTATGCATCAAGTGCGTCTATAATCATGGATCGTGCTGTATTGTCCCTCAGCTGTGCACAACCGCAGTCACATCAATGCAAAAGCTGCGCTTTCGTTTTTATTGCTTTTGTTTCCCCCAGTTGGGTGCGTTATAATTACAGCTGCTGTGGCAGCGCTTCGTGATCCCAGAGAGAAATCAACTGCAACTGTTGTTCTAAGGCTTGCCGCACACATACACACACACACACATAGCGAAGCAAGGCATTTCAATTGCAGTTTGTGAAGCACTAATTTTATATGCATGAACAGGAAATCGATTGTGGATGAATGTGTTTAAGAGCCAGAGAGAACAGAGAACAACAATGCTTCAATATTCACTTAATGCGAGATTATTTTGTACTAGAGAGTCAAGCCTGGCTGGCATATTCAGAGTAGTGGAAAATATAAACAAGATTTTTCGATTAAGAGATATGCTTGAAGAGCTCTTTGCCCTTTGTCACAGTTTGCATATGCATATCATGGCAATTATTTAGCTGGAATGCCTGTTTTGGCCTATCAACATATTGTTCAAGAGCAGAGAATTGTGATAATAATATTTCTATAATTATGCTAAATATTACAATGGGCACATTTCATTTGATATGAAGCGAGCCGTATTAATTTCATGCGGTGCCCCCATGGGCATGCAATGCTATCTGAATTCACTGAGCATATCATCATCATCTGCGCCACCCATTGGCTCGAATAGCCAGCTCATGGCGTGTATGATGACAGCGGCTGGGGCCACATTGTGGTCAAGCCAACAGCTGGCTGGAACGTCGCATGCGTTCATTGTGCAGACGTGGGCCATAATTACGCTCCTGTGGTCATAAATACATATGTATATATGCATGTGTGTGTGTGTACACGTTGCTTGGTAACTGCTCTTATGTGTGTGTGTGTGTGTATGTGTGTGTTAGTAACCGCCCACAAACATCAATTTCAATTAACCAAAGTGGCCAGTTGACGGAGAAACGTTAAATTTTATGCGCAGGGCGTAGCCGGACACTTCACAGCTATGACGATGGCATGTCGAAAGCCGCCAAATTATCAGAGTTCAAGATAAATGCTGCAACAGATATGCGACTGTCTCTTACTACCCACACATGTATCTGTATATGGCTCGTCGACTTGTTATTGTTGGCTTGTCAATGGGCATTATGTGGGGCATTGATACATATGAACTGGCGCTGATTGAACAGTTACAGCATGACAGGCGGTGGGCTGACTAGTTGTGGGCGTGGCAATTGACAACAGACAACAGACAACAGGCAACAGGCGAAATGCAGTTCCACTCTTTGGCTGTGGCAGCTGTCAGTTAATCTCGTTAATCTAGCTTTTATCTTGTAAATGTCACGAGGCAGAGCAAAGGCAGAGAGGGCTATTGTGGCTATGGCCGTTACTGTTGCCGTTAGTCGAGCGACCCTAAATGTAATCTAATTTGTGTGCAGGCAGCGGTTAATGTATGCCAATGCCACGCCCACGCCTTTGTTGGCACGCCCTCGCAATCATTGTCACAGCCAGCAGCGCTTTAGTTTTAGCTATATACAGCTAAGCAAACGGGAATTCTAGCACCACCCACACTCACACACACACACACACATACACAAAGAGCTATTGTTTTTCTTATTAATTAAGCGCCGCGGGGTAATGTGTTTATTTTCGCCACGCCCACAAATGGACATTGCCTAGTGGCATGGAAACGTGCTGTCCATGTTTGCGCTGCAGTTGCCAACAGCTCCACCTTCATGGCCAGCAACAACATCATCAACACTTACCGCATCCTCGTGCTCATCCAGCTTGCTGTAGCTGGCGCAATCCTCGCACACGCGCTGCTGGCACTCGAAGCACGTCTTGTGGTAGTCGTCCGGTTTGAAGGACTTGAGGCACACCCGACACGCGCCCGCTCGCCGTCCGGGCTCCTGTTTGGCCGCGGCACCACCACCGCCTCCAGCCGTGCTATTATTATTGTTGTTCAGATTACTGCTGGCCTCCTGCTGCTGCTGTTGCTGTTGCTGTTGCTGCTGCTGCTGTTGATAGCTGGGTGAGCCATAGCTACCGCTGGTGTCCGTATCCGTTGGCACCAGCGAGGGGCGTGGCGACATTTTATTAACTGCAACGAAAACACAAACGAAAAAAAAAAATGAGAATAAAAGGGACACAAATGCATTCAAGTCTCGCCCCCGTTGCCCTGGCATGGGCGCGGTCAGCGCCTTAGTAATTGACTTGTTGCTGGGCAAAATGTGGCCTGATTTCATAATTAATTAATTTGCAAATTGCTAACGTGACAGGCGCCGACGACGATGGCGATAAATAAAATAAATGACTGCGATTAGTGATAGTCGAAACGGAAATTGCCGACAAGGCAGCGACAAGTGGGCGTGGCGCCACATTGGCAATTAGCTAGTCCAAGCAACATCGAAAACAAAAGCAGCTCAAAGAGAGCCCACTGAAGGAATGCTGAATGTAAGCCAAGTTGAAAATATTATGTATTTATTATATTAATATTAAATATAATTTGGAAAGAATTTTTTTTTTGTAAATTTTTGTAAATAAATAAATGATTTTAGAGGGTCACAAAGCATGGCAGCAAAAAGGTTGCTCTTGCATTAGTTATAGTCGCAAGGCAAGCACAAAGATGTTTTTGTTTTGCGCATTGCGTATACGCACAGTTGCACGTGCAGCCTTTTTGTGGGGTTGAATAAGTAGAACAATGTTAGGCAAAATGAACATTTTCAAGTACACTTTAAATTATTCAATTGGCTGAAGTGAAGTGCTGCCAGCATACATACATATGTATCCGTTTAAAATAGTTTGTTAAGTGCGACTCAAGGGCTGTCCAAAACGCTAATAAAATGTAGTTAACAAGTACATTCGAACTGTGCGTCGAGGTCAGAAATATTTATACAAATTATGCACATAAACAACGACAGCAGCAGTAACAGCAGCCAAAGTACTTGACACTGTGGATTTGTCTCGTGGCACTGTGCAGTCGAGCAGAGTTGGCTAAATAAACATCATAAAATAACATTTCATTTCGATCTAATAAATCTGCTGTGGCTGCAATAAAAGCAAGAAGCCATCGCACAGTCAACTAAAATGCAATAAAAGCAAGAATAAACTGTTTCAGTTCAGCTTCGTGCACGCGTATTGGCGAAACACAAATACTCTGCCGCAGAACAAACAGAAAATGTGATAATCGCATCTTAGCCACACTCAATTGGCGTGTGATTGTGAGAGAAAATATACTATATGCTCTACGAGTTTGTATACGATTATTGAATGAGTTTCAGGCACTTCAGAGCATCTCATATTTCGTGACATCGACTGAACGAACATCCGATGCCAGGGTATATTGACACAAAAGTCAACACTCTGTCATGCTGCTGTGTGTGTGTGCTGTGTGGTTGCTGGTGCTGCTGTTGGCCATTTATTGACATTGGATTTGTGCTGTGGACACTAGTAAAGAAATATGTACAACTCTCGTTGTTTATGTCTGTCATAACAATGACTATAATAATGACAATGCCAATGACTGGGTAATGCACTTCTGCAGAGCAACAGCGACCCTTGCATAATTCAATTTGCACAGCGAGCGCATAAAGATTCGTTTGCTGCCAGATTGAGCGCCGCGAGCTAATGGAAAATACAATGGGGGAGAGGGCAGGGTTTTTTTTTTTTTTTGTTTTGTTGTTTTGGGGTTATGCTGGCTTAGCGCATCTCCTGTTTTGGCTCATTGTTAAAAGTTGCGTGCACTTTGAGCGCTTACTTAGCTTTGGCCTTTTGTTTGCGCTTACGCTGCGTATACGTTATATTTTTGCAGGCAACCGTCAGCTGGCTGTGGCATTGCAAGGGCAAAGTTTTGTGCAAAGTTTTGCGAGCAGCTTTATGAGCACTTGAATAAAAATTCATGCCATAAATTCGCATGCACTTATGGTCCCGAATGCCAATGCCAATCCCAAGCCCCAAGCCCCAAGCCCAAACCCTACCCAACTTACCTTTATCTGTCACGGTTAGCAGCGACGACGAGAGCGTTGCCTTCATTTTGTTTAAGGCGCCCGTGTTCGAAGCGCCGCCGCCCGAATCTGTTGCATGGTGATGCCCCTGGTTCGCCTGCTCATCGGTGGCCACCATCTGTGCAAGAATGAAGAAAAGACAAGAAAGGAAACGAAACGAAAAGAATCGAATGTGAATGAGAGTTATAAATATTAATGGCATATTGAGCTGAAAGTTTCATTTGCGGCAGCTACAAAACATTTATAGTTATGTGCGTACTGCGCACTTAAGCTCTGGCTGGCGGGCATTGAATCTTTACAGTTTTAAGCGCGATTCCTTGCTTGAAATTGAATTGAAATTGAATTCCCGAATGGCTTTATGGCCGTTGCTTTAACGGCACGCCAGCTGTTGCTTGGCTGTGCCAATGTATTTGTTAATTTTATTTGAATTTTCTTTTCACTTTTCATGCTGCTCTCTACCTCCTGCTGCTACCTTCTGCTACCTCCTGTTCTGCTGCCTCCTGCTACCACTCTACCTCTACGCATATTTTTATAACGTCTTTGCCAGCTCATGCTCATTTCAAGCATCGTCATTGTGCGAAGCACCGAAAACGCAGGCAGGTGAAAAGAACGCGTTGCGTTTTATTTGATTTTGGTGATTTTTTTTTTTTGCTTTGTTTCTGTTCTTGGTTCATTGTTGTTGTACCTGCTGGACCGGCTGCGGCTCAGGCGCAACAAATTGCCAAGAAATCGTAAAATGCGGCAAGCAATTTTTGTTTAAACTACGAAAAGTGCGCCCAAGCGAGCGGCTTTCAAAAATTGCCGTCATTCTTTTTAATGCACACACATACAGCCATACACTAAATAGAGTGCGAGTGAGATAAACAGAAAGAGAGAGATAGCTATAGTGATAGCCAGAGAAAGAGAGAGATAGAGCGTCTCTGAGAAAGTAACACTAAAATTGAGAAAAACAACAACAATGGTACGAGCTGGCTTGCTAGCTGGTAAAGCGACCAAGCGAGCTACACCTCCACTCCCCGGCTGTAACATAAGTGCTCTGCGTTGTCAGCATTTTATGAAGTGGAAATTTTCTATTTGCCAAAGCGATGGCGGCGACGAAACCGGAACAAACAGCCGCCTATGTAGGCTATACACAAACCAGCCCACACACTCACACACACACACACACACACACACTTACAGTCACACTCGTTCTATCTCGTTCTCTGTCCCGCTCAGTGAGACTAGGCGCAAATTACGCTAAGTGCTTTTGGCTGCAACGCTTTCGGTTGCCTACCTTTCGGCGAGGCAGCACTCGCCGCTGTCCTCCTACTCAAACTAAGCGCTGCCTAGTGTCAGATTATGGTCGCTTTGTGCTCAGCTTGTGCTACATATTTGATGATGTCATTTCGAAGCCGGCCTCAAGGTAATATTCATGTTGCTGCGGATTTATGTATATGTTCTGCCGCTGCCGACTACCGCAGCTTGCTGCCAACCATAACTATATAATGCATATCTTTGGGCTGGCGCTACGCCTTTAGTCTGGCAGGCCTCTTAATTTATGTGCGGGCCAGCTAAACTGGCAGCGTCTGTGTCAGTGTCTCAGTGAGCTGGTGCTTAGCACGTGTAATTATTGCCGTGTTAATTTCGTCATTTATTATGAGTTCTTTTATTTCTTTTCGTTGTATTTGAATGGAAGCTGTGGCCCGAGCTAGTTTCTTATTTAGTGCCAAAAATTATGGGCTGCCACACAGACATTTAAGTGCTGCTGCGACCAAGGACCGCCTGTAAGCCACACAAAGCCATATGTGCCTCCTTTATGGCCGTAAAGTACGCTACATAAAATGCAAGTCAATATGTAATAAGAGCAGCATGTGGGCCACGACGGGACGGGGCGGGCTCTGAAGCGGGTGTAGCTGGCGCAGCATCAGCAGCTTTTCGTGTTGTGATTGAAAGCGCACGAATTGCAGCTGACTGAACATGAAAATCAATAAAAAGCATAACCATAGCAGCCATTCACAATGACTCTGCCATACGCTAACAAATTGAACTTGATTTACAACAGCGAAGGTTGTCAGCCTGATTGGCATTACGCTCACACAAATAAGCATGTTGCCAAAGCTGGATATGCTAATGCATGGCGTGCTTTTTGGGCATGCCAGCATAAAGCTAAAATAAATAACAGAGCCGAATTGTAAACATCAGAGCAGCTGTCTAATGTGCTTATATATGTGCTTGTGTGTGTGCGTGTGTGTGTGTGTTCGTTGCAGCGCGTAACCACAAACAACTGTCAGCCACAAGATGCAGGCAGCTAGTTACATTACGCTCTGGCATGGCATAAGTAAGCAAGTGTGTGTACGTGTAAAGTTCAGGAAAACTATTAAGAAAATTACAGCACATAATTTACAACAGATGCTTGCTTGTTTGTATTTAAGCTCCTTTTTTCTCTTTTAATCTCCCTCCCTTTTACTCTCTCTCACTCTCTTTCTGTCTCTCTGCAACACATTTACGCCCCGCTGATTGCCTTTGAAGTGAGTTTGCTGCTTTTTTTTAAGCTTTGGTTTTTTTTGGTGTATGCGAATTTCGTTGGGCATTTAAATGGGCAAATAAATAGCAAAAGTTGGGGCAATCCTTTCGCTCTAGTCTCGTTGTTTTGACGTGGATGTGCTGACAGTGAGATTGCTTGACTGTCACCAGCACATCATATTTTCTTGAGTCGGGTGGTTTTCTGCTTTGATTTTGTGCTTCATTTGGTCTAATCAAAGTTTTACTGCTAGGGCACCTAAAGAAACATTTTTCCAAGCTCAACCAGACAACTTCGCTTGTCATTCGCTTGTTTCAGTTTACTTTTACTTAATATATTTTGTTTTTTTTTTTTTTTTTTCTTTTTTGGTTTTGTTTTTGCTTCTTTGCCGCATCTTTTGAAACTTTTTCCAAGAATTTTGGGGCTAAATAATTTGGAACGGAATTTACACTTTTATTTTGGTTCAGTTTCTCGGCTTTTTTCTTTCCCTTACTCTCTTGCTCTCTCTCACACTCTCGCATTCTCTCTCCCTTTTGCCCATAACCTTTCTGTGTTTGCGTAGCATTATTGTTAGCCAAGCTTATATCTAATTTTCTTACTAAGAAATGGGAATCACCCCACCCGACGGCAGGTGTTTGGTCACAATTGAATCGCTTTGAATGCTGCCCCTTTTTTTATTCATTTATTTTTAATATTTTTTTCAATTCATTTTCTAGGTAGCACTCGGGAAAAAAAATGGAGTGAAATATGCAGTCAAGCGCTCAAAGCATTTACCGGACTTTTTAATTAAAAAGTTTTGTTTGCATATTGCTTTTATTTTTGATGCGACCCGTTTCCCTTTCTGCGTCACGATTTAGCGCTGTTTGCCTTGCTTGATCTCTGTTTGGGGAAACGCTTAAAATCATTGGCGTCGATAACGTTGATATGCCTTTAAATATATGCAGCTGGGCTGGGCATTTCAATTTCATTCGCAATTCATTTGTTTGCGCTGCATTTCAAACAGAAAACGCTCATTAAACTTTCAGTGCGAATAAAAAATGAAGAAGAAATTATAATTGAAAAATCAATACGACTTGCGAGAATGAAAAAGAAATGAAAGCATAAATTACGTTAGCAACTGTCAATGGCAATAACAATGCGGATAACGCGACCAATTTCGCAATGGAGAGCTGTCTTAATGATAGCTTATGAAGGTGAATGAGGGATATACGGTCGAGTGGTCGCATTGTGAATGCCTGTGTTTCTTTCGAAAATATTGTTTTTACCAGCCAATCTCATTATAATTGGCATCATCGTTAAAGGAGATTACCAACAGAAAAGAACAAAAAATAAACAACAACAACTGCAAGTGGCCAACTCGTTCTCTTTAATTTCGCTCAATCGCACTTACCTTCTTCATGAACGTCATCACATTTGTGGGCAACATTTTGTCGGAGCTTCTCGTTGGCACTTAAACTGCAATTAATCACGCATACGCTGCGTTGGTCGCGTGGCTGCTCCAATTTATGCTGTTGCGGCTTTTGTTTTGTTTCGCTTCGGCTGTGTTCGAGTCTGTGTATGTGTGTGTTTCAGTTTATGCTGCCCTTTTCGTTTGTTTTGCACTCTTAAGCGGCTTTAAGTCATTTTTGTTTGGATTGCATTGTTGATGCTGCTGCTGTTGTTGCTGCTGTTGCTGTTGCTGTTGCTGTTGCTGTTGCTGTTGCTGATGCTGTTGCTGCTGCTGTCCATTGTGCGTTCGCTTCAATTTGATTGAATACAAATGGCCATTTGTCATGCGGCATGTAAATAGCCATTGACATTGTATAACGAAATTGTCCTATAGTAGCGTATGCAGCACGGTTGCACGAACTACATGTTGCACACCAGCTTCGCGTGATTGATTTGAATGTTGCGAATCGCTTACAGCCATCTGGCTTTAAAGGGGTTTTGGGACCAAATTCGTGCTGCTGCTGTTGCCGTTCGTCTTTAATTAACACTGGCTATAATTTACAGCACCTGCAATGAGTACAAGAAATGGTAAGGGGTTATAATTAGTCAATGAGTCTAGGCTGGAAAATTGCCAAAGTTGCTATAAGTGCACATCATAGCTAAATCCCCGTTGGGCTTACACCGTACTTAACTTTTTGGACCGTCATAATTTTCCCAACGATAAGTATCAACAGCGTTTGGGCTGCTTCTCTCACACGCACACACCCACACACACACACTCACGCAAGTACTTTCACTCTCTCTCACACACACACACTTGACGTGGCGCTGAAAAGTCGATAGGCAAAAGTTTATAAGGCGGAAAATAATGTGTCGCGCTGCATGCAAAGTGCTTCAGGGCTTTGTGTATTGTGAGCTGTGGGCGTGGCAGCAGCGCGATAAACTGACCATTATAATGACGGCGGCTATAGCTTACAACTAGGTTAGGCAGTTCGCTTTAAGTTGCGTGTAAAAAAAACTCTGCAAAACAGAGAAAACAGAAAAGTGAGCAAAAAAAAAAAAGTTGGAAGAAAAAAGAAATTGAAATTGTATATTTTCTTTAGCCAGCTTAGAGCTTAAGGAATTTCTTCTCTTGTTTTTTTGTAGCTTAAAAAACAATGCCTGAATATGTAGGATGTTGCATAGCACTTAGCATCGACTAGACTCTTCTTGTTTTACTTACTTCTCACCTGGCACTTTGAGAGTCCTCCTACGCCAGTTGTGTGCTCAAGCTAGCAACTTTAAGTTTTGTCAATTGTTTTGCTTATGTCAGTCATTGTCATCAGCTTTCTTTGCAGCTGGAGCAAATCCTTCGTGTGCTCGTAAGCAGCAGAGAGTCATTCACAACGCTGGCGCTTTGTACAGCTTATGGGACATTGAGAGCTAATCTGTTTGCTCTTCTCTTGCCAGCTCTTAAGTAAGAAATAGTTGCCACACTTAGCAGCAGATAGCACAGTGGAGATTTTGTGAAGATGAATCTATGCAGTGAAATGCAATGAGTCAGTCACAAGCTTCGATCAATTTGTGCTGAATTGATTATTCGTTTCGCCATTTGCTCTTATACGAAAAGTATCTGCTGGCCAACTACATTCGTTTGCTTGGCTGCAGCATTATTAAATCAAATGACCCACATAGCAATTGAATCGCACGATTTGCAGTCAATATACGATCTGTGCGAGCACTTGCAACATTTGCAATTCCCACATCGAGTGGCTGCTACAAAAATTAAAGACAGTGCTCTACTATTTGGCAGGGTCCGAAAGTTTTTGCAAGTTTGCGTAAAAAGAAATTGGCAAAAGAAATTTCATTTCAATGGATTGTTCATTGTTGGGTTATTTCTATCGTTTGGGTTCCTTTTGCCATTTGTGTGCACATTACAAAAGTTCATAAAAAGCCATCGAAGCGCAGTTCGGAAACTTTGCAGCCAACTGGCGGGCAGTCAGACCCAGAGCCAGAGCCAGAGCCATGGCCAGAGCCAAAGACGGAACGTGGAGATTCGTAGCAAATGGTTTGGGCATGACATGGAAAATGTTTACGCTAAATGAAATTTTTGACTTGCTAAATGAGTTGAATTTGCGCAACTTTATAAATGGCATTCGGAGGGGCAAAAACTGAGTCAGGAAAATTAGCTGAAGCTCGAAGCTGTCAACATGCCAGCAACAGGATGGAGCTGCATGTCGTCGCGTCAGAGAGAACGGGCAAGATAAATACAAATCAGGACACGTTGCAATATGCGAGTGAGGGTGCTTCGTCCCCTCCGATTGTGTATGTAAAGCAAACTGTTACAAGCTGCAAGTGTTGGCTTGCCACGCCCATACCCAAGAAGGCGGTGCTTCGTCTGGCAGCGCTGCTGCTTACACAAGCTTAGCGCGCCAGGATGTGCTCATAAATTGTAACTTTGGCTGCTGCTGCTGCCGCTGCTGCTGCTGCTGCTGCTGTTTGCTGTAGGCAACAACCATGAAATCACATGAACACACACACACACATACACCAAGTCTGGCAAAGTTCCAGATGGTATGGTTGGCACATAGTTAATTAGCGCGAAATTGGCCAAACCGAGCTAGAGGCAGAACGAGCCGCAGGCCTTGAGCCACACAGAACCAACATCGTCATGGCCAACAACGGGCCGGGCTGCGTCCTTTGCATGCTAATCGGTAACTGATCAGGATAGCCAATAACGTGAAAGGTCAAAATGTATGTGGCAATAATGCGTGCATTAGGCAAAATCAAACAAGATTTATCACACACACACTAAGCGACGAAGGACATCGTCCTGGAATTGTCACGCACAGGCAAGCCAAATCGAAATTGAAACGTTCGATAAATAAATACAAGCTAACAGGTTTTTTTTCTTTCTTTGTTGTCGTTATGCTGTTGTTTTTGTTGTTGTGTATGCCACACGTCAGTGGAGTGTGGAAAGTGTATTGTAATTCAGAATTCCGGAACGTGCATGGGACACAAATTAACTGTTAAGCAGCATGCCATAATAAATGGCCGAGCAAGTCAAGTCCAGATGAAATTGTGTCGGGCCAAATGAAGCATTAAGCGAAGCTCAAATGGAGCAGAGCAGCGCAGCAACTGGAGACGAACAGCAACAGTAGCTCAAATTGCAGTTGAAAAATCGCAGTGCACTTCATAAATAAAGCGAGCTGCCTGGCAAGGGTGCAAGACGAGGGGACCACAGCTTCATGAATACCATGAATGAAGCGCTGTCAACAATGGCCAGCAACTAGAGTGAACTGCGTACAAAATTGAGTTGCCGCATGAAGCATGGGGCAGATTGGGGATTGCAACTGCAACTAGTTGACTGTTGTTTGGCTTGTTATCGCAGCGACTGTGCTGCTGCGTGGGTGCTGTTGTTATTGTTGCTGTTGTTGCTGTTGTGGTTAGGGCTTTGGCCAGCAATAGGATAAGATAAATGTTACATTTGCACCACATCCGGGTCGAGTTTTATGAGCAGTGGCCACGCTGTGAGCTAAGAGCTGTTGTGCTGCAGTAAATCAAATAATCCCACAATTGTAAGCTGATCAACTCAAATTAGTTGATAAATAAAATCTTGATTGAAAAGCAAAATAGAAACTCCCACAATAAACAAATAAAGTGCTTTATGGCTGTGGCATTTACAAACATAAATTCACATTAATAGAATAGATACAGCTCATTGAGAAAGCTGACCTTTATAAAAAAAAAAAAAACACTCTCTAATTTGATTAATTAGACAACTTGTCAGATTGATATGGGTATCGACTCATTGAAATCAATGCGTTTTAAGACAAGCCATTTCACATCTTTCAATAGGCTCTTCATGGCTCACAGGCCAGCCAAATAGGCCACAATAGAAATCAATATAATAGAAATGTTATTCTTCTTAGATTGCCCTTTATGCTAATCTCATTAGAGCTTAACGAAAAAAGGTATAGAAAGTACAAAAGGAGAAAAACTCGATTCTCAAATCGAAACGAAGGGTAAAAACGACCCGAAGGCGACTATCCAAATTAAGATTTACAATTTTTGAGAATCTTTTAATGTTGGAGCTGTGAATTTGTGTGAATAGCTATAATCTTACATGTTAAGAGTGAATAGAGTGAAGACTGTAATGCAATCGATAGACTAACACTCTAGAAATATCTAATGAATAGCCATTGAACGAGAACTCTACTGCCATTAGTATTCAGCCTCAATAAATTCCTACTCCATAATGAGTTGCACAGGCAAAGGTTAAAGGTTAAAGTAAATTGCCCAACAGGTGATGAAGAATAGATAATAACCATCTATTTGCAGTTCAGAGCATTAAGCACAACCGCACATATGCGCAGGCAGAAGCATTGTTGAAGCCTTTGCCAAGCACTCGCACTAAACCAAAACAGACTCACACACATACAACGGCAAGCGACATAGCCATTAATGTCTAACAGGATTTTTAATGACTGGAAAGTGGAGCAAGGTGGGCTGTGCAGCGATAGGATGAGGCATTTGGCATTTGCTTTTAGCTAGTGAAGCGTAAGCTCGACTCATTGTCATTGTCAGCGCCGTTCGTCTAATTGACAGCGGCTGGCTTACATGTCGGCTACGTAATGCAGGCAACTGGCTGAGCAGGCAGCGGGCTCTCAACTGTGCTTAAATCAACGCACGACTTTAAGCAACTGAAATTAAACATTTAATTGCACAAAGTAAACAACAATGCGATAGCAGCATAATAAGAGCCGAGGGGCTGGTCGGTACAGATTGATGTTCGAGTCGCAGCAGCTGGCTGGCTGGCATTGGTCATGCGAGGCACGTAACTGCCATCCAAATGAAATGGAACTACGCCCCCCAAAAGGGTATGAAGCGGCACGGAACGGCACGGGGCACGGGGCGTGGCAATGTTGTTGTTCTGTTGACAACGGCATTTTTAGCTGAGACTGTTGTAGCAAAGAAGCGTTTAAACCAACTTGCCTGGAAGGTTCGAGCAGTGGCTTTGACATTTGCCTAAACTGAAACTCAATTATTCAAATGCCCTGATGCGAGTGCCAGTAACTGCGTAGGCGTGGCTCATGTGGCGATATCCACAATTTGACATTTAATCAACATGGCTCGTGCGCACAGTCGAGTGAGTAGCTGCTCGAAAGTCATTCAGGCGACGTGCTCGATTGAGAATCATGAGTCTGGGCCACAAGTTCAAGTGTTTGCCTGCGGTCGGGCCCAACAACAGTTGTCACTTGTTGTACTTGGCGTGTTGTTGCTTTCATCTTAATTGAAATCAAATCAAAGTGATTTCACTCTCAGAATGTAATTGTGTGGCATGCTGCGTGCCTTTGTTCTCTGCCTGTCATGCTCGAGCTTCAAACTCATTCGTTGCTGTTGCCATTCTCGCAATTTATTGGCCCACATTTTTTGGCCGGAATTGTCTGTCGTTCTGCTAATGATTTCCTATTGTTCCTTGCGGTCTATATATTTCCAATTTTACACTAAATTTGCTAGAGCTCTGCTGTTCGCCATATTGTGATGTGAGTTATTTAATTCGAAATGGTATTTGCTGTCGAGTCGACTCTGGGGAATCGGCTGCAACTGGACTCTGTGTGCTTATTAGATCAAACAGATTACGACGAATCCTTAGTGCTTTATTGTGTACTTATAATTTGATGTGCAGTAGCTAGAGCTGTAAATGCGCACCGTTAACACGTCCTGCACAACTGCAGTCAGTTCAGTTAGCGCACATTACGTATACGCAGCGTTTACGGCTAGCTACACCGAAAAACACCAAGGACCAATTACGCATACGCAGCGTGCCACATAAAACATTTGAAGTCACGCGTCGCGACACCATAAAACGAAATCAACTGAATATGGGCAATATAAAAAGGCGCGTAGCTCATTAAGGCTGAGGCCGAATCTGCAATGCGGTCGTCGGTAGGCCATTTGCCTGCATGACGGCACGCAACCCAAACCCAAACCCAAACCAAAACCAAAACCAACGGAACTCAGCTGTTGTCCTCAAGGGCAGACCTTTGCGTATGCGTGGCAGTCAGACATTTATGATGTTGCGCTGCGAGCTCCAATTAGAAATAAGTGCGTGAAATGCCACGCACTGAGGTAACCGCTGTCGGCTAGCCAGACATTCACTTGTTGTTCGAGAGGCGCGACCGAGTGCATAAATTTTGATTTATTTGATTTAATTAAATGAAACTGAAGCCGCATAAATAAATCACATCTGACCTAGTAAATTAAATCAAACTGCTAAAGAGCCACGACAAAAGCGCGCAAAATCTCTAAGTACAGCAAAACAAAAAGAAAAAGGGTTTAATGGCGGCCAAGTGCTGGCTCAAACGCTGGAATTTCCGCAGCGAGAACAAAGTGACCGCAATTAATTAGCCGCAAGGAGATGCGAATTTTGCGGTCTCGGCAATAAAAATAATGATAATGCTTTAAGAAAGGACGAAGGCAACGCTGAAACACCTATCAACAGCAAAATGCATTAATTTGCAGACATAAATGTTACAAAATGTTAAAAATAATCATAACATGGGTAACACATAAAAATGGAAACGATGTAGCTGAATTCATGGAATCGCGCATGAAATATTCACGTATTTGTATACTTATTGTGGTTGCTCATATGCGAACGACGAACGACGAGCGGCGAGTGTCAATGTCAATGTCAGTCTCAATGTCAAACTGTCTGCCAATGTAACAAGCTAACAAAGTTGTCAGCCAGCCTGGCATTTGGCTAGCTGAATGGCCGTCTGAACTTTTGCAGCGCAACTAATGCGAATTCAATGTCAAAGGACGACCTTCTGAAGAGCCAGCTCGTACGGCCAAAGGCAAAGTCAATTAAAAAGATGAGAGACTAAGCTAAATAAATTTTGCATTAATATGCAGCTCAGTTGATATAAATGCAAATTAAGGACGCTGCAGTTGAGCTGCTGGAGAATGAACTTGACGAAAGGATTGCCCAACAATATTGATAACAGGTATATATGTATGCTTTATGTAATTATTTACGGTATTCCCATATTTATAGCTTGCATTTAGTATTCAAAGTGTTTGCTACATAATAGATATTTTAAGTTAAACATATAATTTCTTATGCTGAACCCGACAGCAAGCATCGCGTGCAAGGAATGAAGCATGATATTAACTTGCAAAGCAACTGACATGCCTCTGTGGTATCCCACTATCTACACATCTGTCTATTTTCATATGCACACACACACACACACACACTAACGAAATACACACACGTGCTGGCACATACTTTCACTTGCCTTCAATTCTCATGGTGTGACTTTTTGTGTCCCTGGTGACGGACCAAGTCGCATCCTTGACTGTCTTCCGCCTTTGGCCTCTGTCGTTGTTGTCATTATTGTTATTACAATTTCATTGTTGTTGTTTAAACTGTTTTACTCTGCTTACTTATCGTACACTTTGCAACGCCACATATGTAATGTCTGGCATGTCGTCTGACACTGTCTCTCTCTCTCTCTCCCTCCCTGTCTCTCTCTCTCGCTCAGCTTGTTGTCTCTTGGTGCAAGTGTTTTTTTTTTTTTTATGCCACAGCAAATGTTCGAGCGTATGAATTGCATTTTATTTGTGTTACATTTCTTTCAGTACATACCCTGTAACCAGCGCTGATGAGCTTATGCTAAGCAGCTCATAGATATGCAACAGTCAAAGCTATAATATATGCCTAGTTGGCGCTCCAGGGTATGGCTTAGTCAAGCACTTGTTGTCGAGCATTTGTCACATCTTTTTTATTGTTACTCATGCAATATTTAACAAGGGCTTGTATTGTTTGCCGTATTTATTTGCAATGGGTAAGCGCTGGCAGTGTGTGCCAGCATTTGAAGGTCAAATGTCAAATGCCAAATGCAGCTGCAGCTCCCAGCTGACAGTTTGACAGACACATAAGTCAGCTGACAGTCATTCACTCAGTCAGTCAGTCGGCTACTCGGTCCGTCAGTCCGTCAGTCCGTCAGTCAGTCAGTCAACTAAATACTCATAGGTTTTATTATGTTGGCCGTAGATTTTAACTTGTGCTATTTGCCCACGCATTAAGCCTCGAGTCATTGCTGTGAAACCTTCAGCATACGCACACACGTCTCATTCATTCCCATTGCCAGCTGTCGGCTTATGTCTGATTAAATCATTATAAAATATGTAATCCATTGCATTAAAAATGTAAACAGAATTCAACAATTATGGCATTTAATTTGATTTCTATGCGCTGTGAATGCGATTCAGCTAACTGATTGCCGGATTAGATAAATAGCGAAAACGTTGAATATTAATTAAAGGTTGCATTGTAAGTGCAGCTAATGTAATTACATTGCTTTTCCATTCATTCATTCATTCATTCATTTATTCATTTAGGTTGTGAGTCAACGAACGGAAGGATATTTTCCGGGCCCATGCTAATTGTGTTGATGTTGCGACGCCATTAAAATCAACATCAATCATCATAATACATAATTTTATTAAGAGACATGGCACAGAGAGAAGCAAACGTGCACAAAATGGATTGCTTTTGATGTTGTTGCCCTCCCCCAACAACGTGTCTCATACGCAGCGGAGTTCCACACATGTTGCGCATATGCCACATGTGACGCCTTGAAGTGACTTTGGCAAATCATTTTTCTTGTTAATGCATTTAACATGGTTATTAATCAAGCACATACACATGTTTATATATCTATATATAGACAGAGAGAAATACATATATTCGATAACATCCAGAGTCGAAGTCATTCCGTTATTGAATCCGGCAATTTAAATGGATCCGCAGGCACTGGCACTGGCATTGGAGAAGCAATAATTGTTGTGGTTTGCTTTGGCAGCAACCGCATAGATGATGCCATTACTCAACCGCATTTGCCATGGCAAGCAACTTACCGACTGCCTTTGGAGATGGGCTCTGGCAAAACGGCTTGTGGCTTACTAACAGCACCGTGGCAGGCGGGGCATATTGTTCAAGGCTTGGCAAGCTCAACCCAAACTAATCCCAACATTTATAATGCAAGTATACACACACATGCACACATATAGAGGCAGGTATTATATAAGTAGATTTGGTATCAGTTATGGAGGCTGGGATTTACGTCATATTCTATGTTAGATATACATATACATATATAAGATTGTGCGTACAAATTACCTGTGCGATTTGATTTCATTTCCTTTTTGTGGGAGCTGCGGCCATTATCCAGCTGCTCGATTTGTTTCGTTTATTTGTTGGCCTGATTCGGTTTTGGGAATTATATTTATAGCGCAGCTACACGTCGCAGCACTGCGAAAGAAAAATGTGAATCAAGCCGATTGAGCATGGGCTGAACATGGCATTCGACAGCTGTCGAACTCAAAGTGTAGCATATAAATCAAATAAAAAAGGTGCGATAGAGCATAAATCACTTAAAAACGAATTATTCACATGCTGCATATCTACAATTTTACAAAAACAAAAACCAAATCAATACCAAAGAACTTCACATTTCACAGAAAACCGCAAACCGAGACAGAGAGAGAGAGTGGGAGAGAGAGAGAGAGAGAGGCAGAGAGGGAGATGTAAGAATTTATCAAACAGGAATTTCACTTTAATTGAGCCGAATGCATTAAATGTTTATTAAATGAAATAGTTTCGGGCATATTGAAATATTTGCAGAAATACTTTCAGTTGAAAGCTGAGCAGCTGAGCATTTGATAAACATTTTTGACATATTCATTCATATAAATGAAATAAAAATTAACTCAATGGCTTAATAAATATTTTCGTATTGCGCAACGGCCAAAATATCATTTGCTTTATAAATATTCAATGCGCTTGACACGTCTTTAATTGTATCTAAGCACCAAGGAATTGTGAAAAGAAATTTGAATATGCTTTCTTCAGCTTGGCACAACTTAACAGCATATCAGTCTAAGTGTCTACTAAGTCTCCCAAAAAGTTCGCACTAAGTCATATTCAACAAGGAAAATATATATATTGCCTTCGTGAATTTCTTGGCTGGCTGGGAAAAGTTTTGCGCTGCCTTGGCATTTGCGGCTGTTGTCGTTACTTTCATAATTATCAAAGTTGGACAACTGGGCTGCTCTGAGGGCGGCCCTGGGACTATTGGGGCTGCGGTCGAGCTCCATTGGGCATAAGCGATGACAATGAAGCGTCCCATCGTCCCAACCAGCCAGCGGACAACGGGCTTCAAGTATGCACTTCAATTACTAAGCGAGGATGTCGAGTTTGTAGTCAGCAACGCCAACTAATGATAGTGTTGGCATAATTTTGAGTCCAGGACATGCTCATAATTGTGCCAACTGTCGTTTGCCAAGTTGTGCGGCAAAAGTTTTTCGGCTGCGCTTCAAAAGTTGATTTAAATTAGTAAATTAGAAAATGCCTAACAGCTGAGCTGAGCAGAGCCGTCTCTAGCCGCAGTGTAAGCCAACTTGACGTTAGCGGAAGTTGTCAATGTCAATAGCAGCAGCAGCAGCAGCAGCAACAATGATATAAACAACAGCAGCAACTTGAGCGTTATGTCCTTGCCAAATTGCACACACAAAAACAAGGGCATAAATTACACAAAGGAAATGAAAAGTTTTGTGCGAAAGTCTGAAGTTTCATCATGCTGATGACTCAAGCCCAAGTCCAAGTCCAAGACCAAGTCGCAGTCCGAGTCCATATTCGACAGCATCAAAATCGTTGAAGCACATGAGTGAGAACTTTGGCCAACATGTCTGTCTTAATATATGCATATATATCTAGGCACAAAAATTATGAAGTACTGCCAGACAGTTGGCCTGGCCAGACGGCAACAGAGACCTCCTGTACGTGCCCAAAAGCAAAAGTTAGCTCGTCTTCGAACCACGTATCCACTTTGCCGTCGACACGAGCTTGTTTTTGTTCAATCAACAATAAAGCTATATGACTATAGCTATTCATGTATCTATAGATATACATTGTTGTTGTTGTTGTTGTTGTTGTCACTTAGTTGTTTGTCTAAGCTCAGCGAAGTGTATGAAAGATATTTGCACCCGATATGGCGTCACAGCTCGGCTATGGCATCTGGCCTTAAATACTTGACTACGACTATATTACTTCACTAGGCAGTCGGCGATTACTTTGCATTAATAGAGTAATAACTGAAGCACAACCTTTTGAATTACCCAAACAATACGTATATTTGTTTTGCATCCTGCCTAATGAGCAGCCAGCGCTCGGAACCCCTCTGTTTCCTGGCAGCGGAAGCAGGCCCGGAGACACGTGCGCACCGAAATTCATCATAAATATAAAAATATAAAAATAACAAAGGAATCTTTTGAAAATAGGTATGTAAGCAGCGAGGCCATGACTCGCTAAGCACGACTGATCCAGTTGTCTTGCTCAGCCCAAAGCCTTCTCTCGAATATATGAGAGAGAAAGAGAGAATATTTTAATGTGCGCAATTTTATGCTTCCTGTTGCCAAATTGATGTGTGCCCAATAAAAAAGTTTAAAATTTTCAGCGTGACAAAGTTGTGAAAATTCTTCACGCTCTCTGCCACAAAAGTTTTTAATCTAATGCTGAGTTATAAGCACCCACACCCACAGTATATAAGAGCTTCGACTCTTGCAGCTCCAGCTGCAGCTAACGATATGCCGCAGAGTGTGGTGCGAAGTGTTGCACAAAAGCCAGCATTTTTTTTTGCGCCTCTACGATTTGATTGCCTGCAAAAACTTGATTCACGAACCCTTTTTTTTCGCACAATCTGATAGTGCGTAGTTTTTTGTGGCACGCATCTAACAGGCAGCGAGGCATGAATCCATTTTTTGTCTTCTTTCGGGCTGATCCTTTTGGCCGGCGGGTGCTGCTGCTGCTGCTGCTGTGCGTTGAAGGCAAGTTTCACAAATGATTTCACATTTTTGCATAAATAAATGTCAAGTGTGCGACGAGGCGCGCTGAGAGTTGTTGACAGCTTTCTAATAAACCCAGTGAAAAAAGGATAATCAGCGCCACAAGAAGGATGTGACGCCATAAAGACCCAAGCAACAAGTAGAGATGTGTGTTTGTGTGTGTGTGTGGGTCTGCATAGTCTTGTATGTGTGTGTATAAGTGGAGTCCACTTTGGCTTAGCAATAATAATAATAACCTTGGCTGCCATGACGCCTCGTATTTTTCAATGTGGCCTTTCAAGAGCTTGGCAAAACGAGACTTTTCTCATATATGAAAATGACAATTTCCATTGCCACTACAGAGGCACTGGGGTCGCTGAGCGAGCGGGTCAGAAAAGCGACTCCCACACTCATGCTGCTGCTATCTCTCTCTCTCTCTCTCCAACTATATCGCCTCATGGCTGTGTGTATTCTTTGGTTATTTTAGGATTGCCTGGCAACGGCGTTGGCAATTTTAATAATGTTTACTTAAGGCGCAGCAGCCTAGTATGTGTGTGTGTGTGTGTGTGTGTGGGTGTGTGCGTAAATAAATAAAGCGCCAGTCAGCGGCAGTGGCAGCCGTCGAGCGTAGCACAAAGGCGCCATAGAGCAAGTGTAGCAAACTTATGAGGGCTAGACAAGAGCTTGCAACCTGAAGCTAGGTGCAGCGAGGCATGCCAAATGACAGCTGCCTATATTGTGTATAATAAATGGCAGCAGCTTAACAAGCCGCTGCTATAAAATGCACTCCAGCAATGCAATGCCAAGTGACACTTAACGCAAGACCAAGCAGGCTGCGGCAAGTGAAAGACATCGCTGCTGCCTGCTCCCCATTGGCTGGCCATGACAATAGCTATGAAAACCATAATTTATGAGACTGCTCCGAAAGTCATATTCCACATCTCGAATATTTATATAACTATCAACTGAAAGCTGCAGCTGTTGCCTAATGAGCGGATTAAGTGGCCTGCCATGAGCTATGCCGCTGTGCAATGGGGCGTTTCCTTTGCTAGTTCCTCTTCCGGTTTCCCTTCCGGACAATCCTTTTGTTGACCCTGGCCAAGGCAATTTAAAATGCTTACCGCACACATACAGATTGAGGCATTCGTCTTACTTTAAATTCGGTCACACTGCCGTAACGTGCATTGCTCATTGCTGCCAGATCCTGGCAGGGCATTAGTTATACAACAAAGCGTAATGCTTTCTAGATGCCCAAATAAACCAAATAAATGTAAATACGACACATGTTGAGAGTCTAAGCGAAACAAAGGACGCACCATTATATTTTGTTCATGTTGTCGCTGTTGTTATTGTTGTTGCTGTTGTTTTATTTGTTGTGCCCCAGCATTCAATTCAAGCGCATTTGGCACGCATGCTGACAGCAAAGTCCTGGCTGCTTTGTTTGCCAAAGGATTTGCTTGCTGAGCAGCACAAGTGGAAATACAAAGGCAGAAAACGAAAACAACAAAAATATATGTATATATGTATATAAATATGTATGGCTGTTCATGCGTTTATATTGGAAAATATTGATTTACCTGCTATCAAAGACAGCTGCGACACACAGAGAGAGTGAGAGAGAGTGAGAGAGAGAGAAAGTGCCAGTGCAGCCTGGTGGCACTCACTTGGCCTTTATGCCACCAAATCCAAACACATAAACGCAATAATCAATAGAGATTTGCTGGAGCTTACATTGCCAGCTCTACCAATAGTGACTGCAAATGGGAAACGTGCGTCTCTCACGCAGATTGACGCCTGCGGCACGTCATGTGGCGCCACAAAGTTATGCTCAACAAGTGCAGTTAAGGCCACATCATTAACATTTCGCCGCACACTCAATGTCAAGGCAACCCCAAGCCAACTAACTATGTATATTTCAGGTGCTAGTTATACGTTTATATACAATACATATCTATATACATATGTATATGTAGCTGCGTCATGCGTGTGGCAGCAATTACGCAAAATGTTGCAAGCTCGCAGCGAGGCGTGTGGTTGCTACACAGCCACAACTTTAATGGCCAACACAGATTATTAGACGCTGCCAGTGCAGCTTGCCTATCAGTGAAACAGCATTACAAAGATAAATCCAAGATACTCAACGCTCATAAGTTATTAAAAATCAAGCCAGGGATTTCATCTAAATGGATATATTAACACTTAGGCGCTTTGCTTGTAAAATCTTTTTGAAAACATTTACTGCGCATTGTCTAGTACTCGCTCGCTCTGCTCTGCTTTGGGCCATCTCCTAATGCCTGAGGCATGGGAAATTATTTTTAGCCATGCTTATAATGCACGAAGCTCCCTTGGCTGCCAGTGTGTATATACATTGACTTAATAAGTTGACAGCAGACAGCAGCAGTCAGTCAGTATCACGCTTACACCCACACACACACACACACACACGCTCAGGCCCAGTCTCCTGCTGTTACTGTTTGGCCCATTCGGGCTCGTGAAGAATTTGCTCATGTTTCACATGTTGATTTTGCTGCCACACGCACTTGCTGCCACAACTCTTGTGTTCTTAACCAATTTGAAAAATTGCCCTCATTGCGTATACGCTGCGTTGGCATTTGCGCGTCTTTAATTAGCATTTAAAACTTCCCGCTAACTGTCAAATTTAGCTCGCATCGTGCGACTGGCCAGATTTCATTGTTCAACACAATAAAACAGCTCATAAAATCTACTAACTAATGCGCAGCAATGACAGCACTGACTTCCGCTTCCCTCCTGCTCCATCTCTCCGACCAGCGCCCACTGGGAGCAGACCGCATTTGGACGGCCTGTTGCGTTCGCCTGGCAGGAGGCCATTTGCTTGTGCAAAATGTTACTTTGCGTAAAATTATGCAAATTTGATGTGCGTTTGCCGAGCATGATTCACACACTGTCTTGCTGAATGCCACACATGACTGTCGTTGTCTGTGTGTGTGTGTGTGTGTGTGTGTGTGTGGCTATGCTGGTTGCACCACATGCCAAGCACTATGCAAACGGGCCACTTGCCCCTTTCGTACGTTGCAAGTTTCCGGACAGCAAGCAAAGTGCAAAGCAAACACAACATTAAAAAAAAAAAATAGTAAAAGCAAACGAAATGCATTAAATGTTGATAAGCAAACTGAGTTTAGGTGTTTGCTTTAAAGTTATGCCCGCTCGTTAGTTGGCCTTAATTTAATTGCAGCTGAGATATTTGAAATAAAAAAGAGTTCGATACGCAGCTCCTTCTTTGCTTTTGAGAACCTTCTTGAAATAATTTAAATATTTGTGGCTTATCTCGGCGTAACTTTATTATTCTCATTGTATGCATTGTTAAGAAAGAAATAACATTTTTAAGCCTTTCTATTTATAACTTAGTTGTTGCTTTTCGTTGTCGTCTTTTTTTCGCCAACTCAGCTGGCAAAGAGCACGATTGTGGGCGTGCTTATCTGATCAAAGTGCGGCAGCTAGAAAAACAACGCAACAATTTTGCGCCAAATGAAAGAACAACACGAAATTTGTGCAAACTTTTGGCCGTTGCCGTCGTTTGTTGTGGCTCTTGTGGGCCCAAGGAAGCAACAGCAGCCGCCAGCTGCCGCACACACATGCTAGAGTCTTGAAAGCGGAAGCCAAACACACACACACACACACGCACACTGATGTAGCTAAATAAACTGCTCATTATTATGCAAAGTTTTTCTTCTTGGCTTTATCTGGCCGAGCGGAAGTTGAACGAGAGCTTCAAGTCCGGACCGCCCCGAAAGAGCAACAGCCAGTTGGCCCGCCCCCTCGGTTAGCGCCTCCATATGGCATAATTGGCATACTGTGACCAACTGTAAGTGGAATAGTCGACCCTATAAAATGATATATGAGGCGTCGGAACGCGCTTAATATTTCATTTGGCAAGCACACATTGGGGACTTTGATTTCGGCCGGCTTGCAAATAAAAATGACGGCGTATAACATTTATTTTGCAGTCGCATAAAATATAAAATTCAATTTCAAAAGCGCAAAAAAAGCGAGCGAAAAAACGATACTTAAAGCGCTCCAACAGTTTGCCAGCCCATGAGTGAGCGAGTGAGCGAAAATATGAAAAATATATGATTTATGGGCGTGGATGCAACGGGGTAAGCAGGCAGGAAGGCAGCAAAGCAGCGCTTAGTCTGGAAAAGCATAATGCTCGCTTCTCGACTTATGCCAATGCTTTTTTTCAGTTTTTTTCAGCTTTTTTTTAAAGCCAGCGATAAGGCAAGGCCTTGACAATCAGCATATGCATGCAGACAAACATAAACGCACACACACACACACACACACCCACACACATATGTACAGACAGTAGAATAAACAGTCAACTGTGTCTACTGGCAACAAAACGCCGTTAAACATGCCAGCTAAAAACACACCCAGCTAACCGCGAACAGCAGCAACAGCAACAAGAACAAAATGTTCTCGTAATTGCCTCGTTTCATTTTTAATAACTGTCAATCCTTTGGCTTTTTGGGCGCGCCGCCAGTTGCCAAACTGACAAAACCGCTCGTAAATTGCGTTCAGCATATGAGCAGCAACCACAACGACAATAACAACAACAACAACAACAACAAAAACAACAGCAACACATAACAATACAAATTTCTTTTTCGAAGCCTTGTGCCTGGGTTGAGCCACAAAAAACTCTGACAGAAAATGGTTGGCAACGCTTATAGAATATTAACTGGCAAGGACTTTAAATATATATGCGAATATTTGTCAGTTTATTTTCGATTTCATTAACGATATATATTCCAATATTTGTATTTTTTTTTTAAATCCGTATTTGAAGTGACTTTAAATGCATAGCTAAAGTAAATATTCTGAAATTGCATTTTGCCTATGCTTAGATTTCGACTAGTGAATTCCCGTATCACAGCTCGCTTGGCATTTTTATTTTTTTTATTTATTTATTTTTTTTGGTTTCTCGCAGTGTTTGTGGCGAAAGTTTTTGCATCGCTCGTTTGATAAATGCTTGTCTCAACTTTTCGCCAAACTGTTGCTCGGCTAAGCTCAGTTCGCAGTTTCAACTTGCAGCGCTATGTAACCAAGCGATATCAGTGAGCCTCAGCGCTGTGGTCGAACCAACATAAAAAAAAAAGAAGAAAAAGAAGTAGAAGAAGCAGATAGAAAAGAAAACACTGCAGTAAAAAAAATTTGTAGAAATTTGCGTAAAACTTTAAGCAAACAAGTCACCCGGGGCTGAAATGGCCTTGGCCATTCCCCACTTCGCCTATGCGCGCTGCCAATGATGGGGAGGGGGAGGGGGGGCGGAGGTAACTACAGAGAGTAGCTGGCGGAGCTGTGCTGTGGCACTGTCAAAACTTGGCTGCGTTGCCATCCATCTCAGTCTTTATTATATTATTGTTGTGCATGCTTAACTTTACATTTAGTAAAAAATTTTGCACAATTTATTATTTATATTTTTGTTTTATGCTGCTTAAGTTTTGCTCAGCTCATGATGCATGCATTAATCATTGGAGAGTGAAGAGCGTGGGCCACAGAGCATCACAAATGCCAAATTGTGCCCCTGAGCGCCAATTACATTAATCATATCATAAGACCAAAGTCTCGTATCTCAAATATTTCATTAGACCTGCAGTCTGAAATCCAATCTCGAAATCCACTTCAACTATGGAGAAGGTCAAAAAATGCTGCAGAGTCGAGCTACTGCGGGCAGTCAAACAATGCGACAAATTTGTGTTTACCAAGAGAGAGAGAGAGAGAGAGAGAGAGAGATAGATAAAGAGAGAGAGCCTTGCCGTGCATAAGCTAACATAAACCATTATCAGCTGCTTTGGCGAGATTATAGACACAGCTGGAATTGGGCAGGGAATGGAATTGAGGTGGACATGGGTCAGGGACGCGTTTAACAAAAATGTAAACAGGCCACCTTTGCCCATCTCTGTGTGTGTGCGTGTGAGTGTGTGCGTGTGTGTGTGTGTGCTTGTATTTGCCGGATATTAGGTTTAGTCCGCGTAACGGTAATGGCAATGCCAACAGCCGGCGGCCAAGCAAATCCAGCTGAGACGCCCGAAAAAACACAAAATGAAAATTGTAAAATTTGTTACATTTTGTTTGCGTCCGGGCGGATTTTGTTTAGCATTTATATGGAAATTATGTTATTATGCTAAGCAAAAGAAAATCTGAAGCGCTGAAAAGGGACATGTCTTAATAATTTAAGCCAATAATTTGTTGCTTTTGCATGCCAATAGACAGGCTGCATACATATGCAAATGCAGCTGGCTTCACTCGAGCATCTCGCTCTCTTTTTTGTATGTCGAGCAAAAATTTTAATTGAAAATTGCAGAGGCACAGCAGGTAAATACTAGTAGGTAGCGCGAGCAACTGCGAGCGACAAGTGCAAAACTGATTGCATGACTGAGTCATGATGTGTGTGGGGGGGGTGTGTGTGGGAGGTGTGTGTGTATCTGTGTGTGTGTGCGTTTCATTTGAAGCCGTTTGATTTTTGCATAAGCCTGCGCAGAGCTACCCATTCGCATGAATAATAAACTGCAAAAGGCAGCTCTTTTTTTGTTGGGTCTGACCACGCCCACCACGAGTGGGCATGCCGAACGAAATTAAATTAATTAAATTCCACTCACTTACTGCGTATGTGCCCAAAGCACGCTCCACTCTGTGTCTGTGTGTGTGTGTGAGTGTGTTCGACAGCCAAACAATTTGTGTAAGTTCTGGCAAAAACGAGGCGAAACGAAAAGAAATGAAATAAACTGAAATGCTGCATAAAAGCGAAAATTTATATATTTACAAAATAAAAGCAGCGACAAATATGCGAGTTATTTAAAAATTTAAAATAAATGTTTGTGTCTGCGGGCAAAGTCGAAAAAGCGCTGCCCATGGCAAATGAATTTTTTTTTTTTTTTTTTTTTTTGAGCCATGGACCCCAGATGAGTGCTATACAAAATTGCCAAGCGTCTCGTTTGGTTTATTAAAAATTCGTGCAAATGAAGTGGCAATTTACAATGTGCAATTGCACAAGCCAGTAATTGGGGAGTTCTTTAAACAGATGGCGAAAGAGAGAGAGAGAGACATCGACTATATAATATATGTACACACATGTGTTGCTTAAAGCTAAAGAAGCGCTGTGGGACAACACAATTGGCTTGATGCTTGGGCGGAAATTAATTAATTTTTGCTGTTGCTTAATATATAAAGCTAAAATACGACAAAGCAGCAGAGTCGTCACACACACACGCACGTTTCACTGTGCCCTAATCCAACAGGAGCTCAGAGATGTGCCCCAAGCGTGTACAACATTTTAAACACTTTGACTCGGCAGACATTAATGAATGTATGTATGTACATATGTATATATATGTGCCAAATAAACTCTTGCATATAAATAGACAGATAAGGCACAGAGCGGGAGAGGGAGAGTGCAAGAGAGAGAGAGAGAGAGGGAGAGCGAGTGAGGGACAGTAGTTTAAAATGCCATTAAATACTGAGAGATGGGCAGCCTGTCAGGCTAGTGACATATCTTATGCCAGGCACTGTTCCCTCTCTCGCTGCCGCTCTCCCTCTCTCTCTCTCTCTCTCTCTCTCTCTGTGTGTGTGTTGGGCGAGCTGTCAGCGTGTATAACTGTTGCTGTCAGGCTTATGGCTTGTCATATTATGTATTATGGCGTATTTTATTTGCATTCAATTAAATCGCACGTGTCACTCGCTGCCGCATATAAATTGCCAACAAAATGAGTCCGAAATTTATGCAAATCGTTTTCAAAAAGGCTGAGTAAATTTAATATATATATTTTATATACATATATAAATAGATTTGATCGAAACTGTTTTTGTTTATGCCGTGCCATGTCAATGTGGCAACAGCCACAAATGAATTGCTTTCAAAATATGTTCCCTCTGCAATATAATTTGCTGTGCTGTGGCGCAGCGGGCACTCAAATTAAATTTGGTCATAACCATTAATAATTATATTTTGTAATGTGTCTGACCTAAATGTGAGTGGGTACAAAACGCTTATTACGGATTGATAAGAATCTAAATTAAAATGGCATCCATAAAAACACTTTGGCCCGGACAGGTGTAGACGCGCACCAAATCGCTGGGGGGGATTAGGTGGCCAGGAGTAATGACAGTTTCAGTGACAGTACCTTAACTCCGGCCCAGCTAAATGTTACTCTGGGGGACCCATGGACTTGGCTTAGTGGACGTTGCCATTGCCATGCCTCATAGCCCCCGCCGTCGATTGTCATCGATGTGCGAGGCTAGTCACGTACAGAAAGTCTTAATCGAAGACCGCACAGCTGTTGGACACAACTTAAAGTCCATTAATTTGGGGCAAAGGCAACATTTTTGAAGTGGCATCGTCGAGTTGAGTTAAGCTGCTGGCGCCTGTCGCTTGTTTGTCGACTGGCGCCTGTTGCCTGCCAAATTACTAACTTAATTATAAATTAATTATCTAACAAAGCATAGAATGCCAGACGAGGCGGTGCCAAACATCAAAGTATCAATAATTAATCGCCTCGGTAATGTTTTCAATTTCTTGCTTCATTAGCTGGTTTTATTCGGCCCTTGAAGGCGTTTGGCCCAGCAGCTTGGGGCTTTTGTTCATCTAATCCCTGCGCGTAGGTGCCCAATGTGGAAGCAGCAGCAGCAGCTACACTAAGCCTGCCTAATACATTCGCCTTGCGAATTTGGTCAGAAAATCAATAACCAATGCGAAATAATTCATGACGATCGCTAAACAGTCAAACTGTCCAACCGTCGAGCCGTCAAAATGAGTTATGCCAGTTGAAAGGAATTGAATGCGCGTAGCTCTAACATTAAATAGATTTATATGTGAGCCAAGGCAAGCACATTCGAAACAGGCGGAAATAAAAACTGAAACCGGACGTGCGCCCGATGACGACCATGCCGGAAATTAAACTATTTGTTAGCGGCACTGGCTCACAGGCACTGTTTATTATACTCTTAACAAATGCTGACAAGACCAACATAAATCATAAAACGAAAAAAAAAAAAAAAAAAAAAAAAACAGGGATACCAACAGAAGCGAAACATAAAGAAATTGGCAACACAATTGTAGCTATTTGAGTCTTACCTGCTTTGAGTTCAGTTTCGATCGCCCGAGTCTACCAAGTTGGCTTTGGTATGGGCATGAGTATTATCTTTTGTATCAATTTATATGCATATATTTCATATGCTCTTTGCACTTGAGGGTTTGTACGAGCTGCTGTTTAATAGCAATTTTCTAATGGCGCATAATTTTCAACACTTGAAAGTTGCTGTTCGTTTTTTTTAGTTGCTGTTTTTTTTTTTTTTTATTTGATCAAAAGCCCATACACGCACACACGCATATATATTATATACAGCGTTCGCAGTCGCACGCACACTTGGACGTTAGCTCACCGTCGCTCACACACACAGCCAGGCAACACACCTTGACGCTAGAGTATTAGAAAGCATTGCAGAACGCGGCGCCTTCAAACGCTGCTTAGCTTGACAGACTGCTACAGAGTGCTGAGGCAGCTTCCGCGTTTTGTGTCCTATTCACGAAACGGCTCAACTCGAACTGTGACGACGCTCAGCTGCTGTGGCCACAGCCAGTCAAGTGCTTCGGTGAAGCTTCGGCCTCTCTTAGTGGCGTGCGCTCTCCCACGCACCTTCGTGCTATTGGAAAGTCGCCCCGTGTTTCTATATGTGTGTGTGTGTGCGTGTGCGTGTGTGTGAGTGCTCGTTCGGCTCGTCTCGTCCCGTGGCGTCGTGTCTCGATGTAAAACCAGCTGGCGCAGCATTAAAAAGTAATATCAATTTCCACCTTGCAAACAGCGTCGCAACGCGAAAGCAACAGCTAAGCGATTTCCCAGGATGCAGCAACGTCCACGTCCATGCACTGGGGCCCCGCCTCCTGTTGCCCACGCATTTGCGTTAGCTGCGCGTGCTCTACACGTTCTGCTTTGTCTACACAAAACAGCACGCCGTGTGGAGAGTTTTTTCTTTTCATAATTGTTGCATGCGAGGATATTGTATATGTTTGCGAATACGCCAAGGTGAACAGCGTCTTTAGCTAATAGCGGAAACAAAAGGAAACAAATAAAAGTAAATTCAAGTTAAATTTTAGATTGAAATTTTAGAGATATTTTACTATTTTATATAATATGTGATTAATTGAATTACAAATTAAATTTTATACAAAATATTTTGTATGTAAATTATTTGAATGAAATTCAAGTAATGGAAAATAGAAAGTTTTTGTTCAAAAATCCATTTGTTGAAAAAATTTGTTAAAGCATTCTTCCTATTTACTGAAACTTTTGAAAAGCTGTAATTACTTTTTAATTTCTCTAACTGGCCAATTTCAATGGTTGGGAAATGCGTTTGACAACTTCCACTTGGCTTTGTGTTCATTCCGTACACAAACTAAGGAACACACTGGGACTAACACACACACACACACACACACACACACCCAGAGACACACACCAGCACAGAAAAAAGCGCAACAGGACCAAAATAATTGCGCGTTAAACATGTGCCAAGCACTACGAACAGCAACAGACGGCTCGTGAGTGTAGGAGCAAAAGAGACGATGAGAGTGAGAGCAATAGAGTGAGAAGGAATGAAACGAATGCCGAGCAGAGCCGAAGCCCGGAGAGCGCGACTGGAAATGTTCAACTGGTTGCGTTTTTGCAAGCAACAGGATATGCTGGAAGCCTGCAAAAACATCGAGAGGCACAAGAAACATCGCACACAAGGCAAACACAATAACAACAAGAACAACGACAATATTGAGGGGAAAGCCAGTTCACTAGCTGACTGGTTGGTTGGCTGGTTGGCTCAGCCGACAGGACCGCAGCAAGGTTGGTGGGAGGGCAGGGTGGCAGGCTGGTAGGCTGGCTAGCTGGCTGGCTGGCTGGCTGGCTAGTAGGCTGGCAGTTGGGCATACAAACAGTCGCGTGCTTAAAGCCTCAATACCAAAACAATTTGAGAGCGCACAATAAAATTGAATGGGCGCAAAGAAAGGACGAAAGCAGCAACAAAAACAAAAACAAAACAAAAAAAAATAAGAAGAAAAAGTGAGGAGGCAGCAGAAAAATGTGCCAACGTATAAAAAAAAAAGAAGGAAAAGAAATGTTGCGTGTGAAAGGAGCAGCGCCTGTTGAAGGACGAGCGGCCATTAGAAAGCTGCAAAAGCGAATTCACATAGCGTTCGCAATGTTTACAGGTAGCCAGCAAGGGTGTGTTTGTCTCTGCTCCCTTTTGAAGGACATGGCAAAAGGTACGCAGCGTGTGTCGATTAAGATGCTGAGCCATTATTGTTGTTGTTGGGATTGCCTTTGGGTCGTGACAGACAGCCAGACGCCTGAGCCGGAGCCGTAGCCGGAGCCGGAGCTGGACCCACACCCGTGCTTGGCGACCCAGTGAAGACCCAGAGCCTTGTAGCGCTGGCTGTCAGCTTATCAATTTGTATGCCCGTAGATATTTATTTATGAATATCCTTTGGATGCCTCAGACTCGGCAATGCTCGCGCCTTTATGCCCGCCACTCGCACGAAATGCCGCGTAATCCAGGCGCATACCTGAGGGTCGGTGCGTCCATTCAACCATATTCCGGACTACACTTCTTCACATTTCCCCGTTTCCCATTTCCTTCACTCTCATACATTGGGTGTGTTTATCTCCTTTGCTCGCTTCTTTGGCCATGTTTGAGCCTGTCTGCCATTTTGGCGAGGCCTTTCTTAATTTTATTTTTATTGCAGATTGATTTTTTCAGATTAAGTTTATTCCGCTCACTGTTTGTGGCGGCGAGCGATGCCTTCCTCCTCCATTGACAGCAGCCAGTTTGTTGTTGGCCAAAAAAAAAAACTGTTGCCTACTTTTCAGGGCCAGGCCTAATGAAATATTAGTCCACTTGAGTTGAACGTTGTTTTAAGCCAACTTCTGCTTCAATTAGCAATGCAAGCAGCTCCAGCAAAAACCATAACCGACATGCAAACAGAAAGCCAGCTGTTGCCACGCCCACCAAATCCCCTCACGGCGAACAAACCAAAAACTCAAAGTAAAAGTAAAACATTTTCATGCAAATGTTTTTGTTTAACCACGAAATATTTTTAGTATTCAACACACACGCCACTCGTTTCCTCGCTCTGTACCCCCCCCCCCTCTCTCTCTCTCTCTCTCTCTCTCTCGCTCCCACTCTCAGTCTGTGCACACATACAGAGGCACGCGTGAGAGTCCTGTGGCAAAAGTTTTTACTACTCGCAGCTTAGAACAAACAAAATCAAACCGAGCGCAACAAAGTACACAAATATTTACCTATGTGTGTGTATGTATACATATACATATACGAACAACTCTGCGTGTGTGTGTGTATGCATATGGTCAGTTTGAAAAGTCATAAAGGCAACGAACAAAGCTGTCATATGAGCGCAATGCGACAAGTTCAATAGTCACGCCCCAAAGTATGCAACAATAAATTGAGAATTTGTAATAGATCAGCGCAGAGTGAACTCCCTGCAATTGATTTGGATACACATAAAGAACTGAACTCGCTTCGTTTATTCAATTGCCAGCACAAATATATTATCTAAAATATAAATATATATATATATATATATATATATATATATATATATATATGTATTATTTATTTAAGCTAATGGAGAATATGATTGCAATAAATCGTGATATGTTGACAAATTGTGGTTCTCAATTGCGTATTGACAAAACTCCACAGGCGCTTAAATCTAATGGATATCATAAATATCTGCTCAACTGCTTATTGACTTAGTGGAAAGCTGAGTGGGTAAGCCACTCGCCCTATTTATGCTAGGGCAGCATTTATATCAATTGCAGTTCATCCCTTTGCCAGGCGTTCCACTTTTTTCCATCGTCAACATTCTCAATTTTCAAGGCTTCAGTTGGCACGTCTATTTGCCCAGCAAATACACATCTCCCTCTCTCTCTCTCTCTCTCTCTCTCTCTCTCTCTCTCTCTCTCTCTCTCTCTCTCTCTCTCTCTCTCTCTCTAAATATATTTTTTCTTAGTACATTTGATCTAAGCTTCGATTGCATTGGCATTCGGTATTCATTGCTAATTGCCTGTCATCAAATTGGATTAAAATTCTATTAAACTGCCAACCAAGGCAAATGCAATTGAAGCCGTCCTCGAGTGCAGCGCATAAAATGGTCAAAAAGGCTGTCATTTGCCAGAGCTTGAAGCGACTAAAGGCTTAAGCTGATTTCGCAATTGCCATGACACTCAATTAATGCAGACCCAACCAAAAGAGCAGCTGTTTACGAGTTGCCCACTGCCTTGCATAATGGCAGATCAACAATTACATTATATATATGCCAATAAAGAAAACTTTCCTGATGAAGCTAAATAGGCTTAATTAAGCCAACTATTTTATATAGTCCAAAAGATGAACTAAGAAATATTCTGCAGTTAGTCAATGCTTTGGCAGATTAAACGAAATTTAAATAAATTTGAGAAATGGAATAAAGCTTGTTAAAGCTTGATTCAGATGGAGAAATCGCTAATTCTCTTAAATGCTAATTAAATCCTTTTGATGCAATCTCAAGTCAGAAATATGGTCAAATGCTTTGTTAACTAAATGGCGTAATACTCTCTCTCACTCTGTCACCCTCTATTTCCAGGCTGCTCGGCTAGGTGTTGCTTGTAATAGACAAAGCGCTTCATTACAATTTTAATTTGGCATTTTAGCTGCCGCCAGGCAGTCTGAGCTTAATTAGTACAATTTGCAAGGCAGGACAAGTGTCCTTAGACTAAGCCTTACCTACCACGACTTTGCTTAAGACTGGCGACAACTTGAGCGGCTCGCAAATTTTCTTGATTGTTCAATGCAAATAGTTTGGCAACGGCTGGCTAACATAGCTGAAAAAAAAACGCGTTCTGTTTGTGGCAGCTTCTGCTTTTTTTTTCTTTTTTTGTGTTTACAGAAAAGTTAATTGAATTTTCACGCCAAGAAGCGGCTGGCTTGGGCCTCTGGCTATTGAGCCTGATCGTTGTTGAGAACTCTCATTCGATGGGGATTTTGGGGGAGTCGAGGTACTGGCTTCAAGTACTTTATTTGACATCATAATTAAGTCGAAATAATTCGCATGGAAATTGCTGTCAAGTGGCTCATAATTTATTAGGCTATTTGGCAGTTTTGCATCCGTGTGGGCTGCCAAAGGAATATTTATAAATAGAACTAGGTTGCTATGTGCCAAAGAATGTCATTTAAGAATCGATTTGACATTAGACGTGTATTGAAACAGTGGCAAAATTGGAAAGCTCGTAAGGTGTCAACTTTAAGCGTAGCTCAAATGGATATACCTGACAAGTCTGAGGGCGATCGCAAGCTCTATCGCGCCGTCAATCTATCGAATGGCGTGCGTGCTCTGCTCATTTCGGATCCCGGTGGGAGCGACTCGGCTGCTACTTCCCAATCGTCTATGGCCCATTCGAGAGGATCGAGAAGTGGGAGCTCCGATTCATCACTGGAGCAGTACCAGGGCAAGTTGGCGGCCTGTGCGGTGCTGATGAGCGCGGGCTCATTTTACGAGCCACGTCAGTACCAGGGATTGGCGCATTTCCTGGAGCACATGATATTCATGGGGTCGGAGAAGTATCCAATCGAAAATGCCTTTGATTCGTTTGTGACGAAGAGCGGAGGATTCACCAATGCGCACACAGAGAATGAGGATACGTGCTATTACTTTGAGGTTGAGGAACAGCATCTGGACAAGACTCTGGACATGTTTATGCACTTGATGAAGGAGCCCATTATGTCCATCGATTCTATGGCACGCGAACGATCCGCGCTGCAGTCGGAGTTCGAACAGACTCACATGATTGACGAGGTGCGGCGCGATCAGATTCTGGCTTCCATGGCCACCGAGGGCTATCCGCATGGCACGTTCAGCTGGGGCAATCTCAAGTCTCTGCAGGAGAACGTTGACGATGATCATCTGCATCGAACGCTTCATGAGTTTCGGCGGAAGCATTATGGCTCCAATCGTATGACCGTGTGTCTGCAGGCACAGATGTCACTGGATGAGTTGCAGGCACTTCTTGTGCGGCACTGTGCATGCATTCCCAGGAGTGAGGAGCAGCCGCTGGATGTCTCCAAATTCAATTACAGGGATGCCTTTAACGAGAACTTCTTTAAGCAGGTGCTGCTAGTGCAGCCCGTGGAGGATGTATGCAAGGTGGAAATCACCTGGGTCCTGCCCCCCATGCGACAGTACTACAGGTGCAAGCCGGACGCATTCATCTCCCAGCTGCTGGGCTACGAAGGTGTTGGCAGTCTGTGTGCCTATTTGCGACGTCGACTCTGGTGCATGAGTGTCATAGCGGGCGTCGGCGGGGGAAGTTTTGATACGAATTCCATTTATTCGCTCTTCACGGTGTCCATCTACTTGACAGACGATGGCTTCGAGCATCTAGATGAAGTGATGGCTGCCACGTTTGCCTGGATGCGCCTGCTTAACGACTGCAACACTTTAGCTACCTCCTATTCGGAAATGAAGCAAATTGCAGCCACCAATTTTCGCTTCCAAATCGAAATACCCTCCATGGACAACGTGCAGAGTATAGTGGAAGCCCTCAGATTTCTGCCAGCCAAAGATGTACTCACCGGAACGCAGCTATTTTTCGAGTACGATGAGAACGCAATAGGTATGGTAAAGCAGCATCTGAACGAGCTTCGGTTTAACATTATGATCTCATCGCATATACCGTATGAGCATCTGGCTTATGATCAGATAGAGCACTGGTTTGGCACTCATTTCACGACCATCGATATGCCCGCTAAATGGAAGGAAATGTGGACAAATCCTAGCCCACACCCGGAACTGAGAATACCGGAACAGAATCAGTTTATAACAACGGACTTCACGGTGCATTGGATACAGGCAGGGAAACCCCATATAGCCCGACGACCCAAAGCCTTGATCAAAGACGATTTGTGTGAGCTCTGGTTTCGGCAGGATGATACGTTTTTACTTCCCGACGGCTTTATCAATCTGTACCTCATTACGCCCTTAATGCGCAGGAGCCCGCAGGACTACATGTCGGGCGCGCTGTTCACCTATCTCGTGGAATTCTGCATTGCCGAGCAGTTATATCCAGCTTTGGTTGCGGGTCTAACCTATGGCCTTGACACGGCAGACAAGGGCCTCGTGCTCCGGGTCAGCGGCTACAACCAGAAGTTGCCGTTGCTGCTGGAGATCATAATGAATGTCATGCAAAACCTGACAATAGATCCCGCTCAAGTAGTGTCCTTCAAAGAGCTGAAGAAGCGACAGATTTTCAATGCGCTAATCACGGGTCGTTCGCTGAATCTAGATCTGCGTCTCTCAGTGTTGGAGCACTTACGCTTCAACCTGATGCAGAAGTACCATGCACTGGAGACCATCAGCGTGGATCACGTGCAGAGCTTCAAGGAAAACTTTTGCAAGAAAATGTATGTGCAGGCCTTGATTCAAGGCAACTTCACCGAGCAGCAGGCTCGTGATATCATGAAGAAGGTGAACGCCACCTTCCGCAGCGAAAAGATTGAGAATCTAATAGAGCAGCACAATCGGCTGGTGCAGCTGCCGCTGGGCGAGCATTTTCTACGCGTGAAGACCCTAAACGAGGACGACCCCAATACGATTGTTAGCAACTATTATCAAATCGGGCCGTGCAACCTTAAAATGGAGTGTGTGATGGATCTGGTTGACTTGGTTGTGGAGGAGCCATTCTTCAATCAGCTGCGCACAAAAGAACAGCTCGGCTATAGTCTGGGCATTTACCAGCGCATTGGCTATGGTATACTGGCCTATATACTTAATATCAACACTCAGGAGAACAAGCACAAAGCCGAGCACGTGGAGGAGCGTCTAGAGGCGTTTAGGTCAAACATGCCACGCCTAATCGATCAACTAACAGATGAGGAGTTCGATGATGTGCGCACAACTCTGATCAATGGAAAAAAACTGGCTGATCATAGCCTGGATGATGAGGTCATGCGCAATTGGAGCGAAATAGTCAGCATGGACTATTTTTTCAATCGCACCGACATGCAAATACAAACCTTAAACGGTCTCACTAAGAAAGATGTGCTCGAGTTCCTTGTGAACTATGATAAGTACAATTTACGGAAACTCTCCGTACAGGTGATTGGTGCATCCTCCGTGAGCAGGGTCTCGACGACACAGTCTATAGCTGATGCCGTTGCAGCCCGACAGGGCTCTGCTGTGGGCCTGGGCAGAAGGCCCGGTTCCCTGGCCATGCTGCTCGACGAGGTGCAGCGAAATATATCCGAAGAGCAGTTACTCTTTGAACAGATTGGCGATCGTATTCGACTCGAGTTTATTGGCGACGGCACCAATCCTGCTCACATAACAGACATAACTGCCTTCAAAAAGAACTTGTACGTATATCCATTTGTAAGTAGCAATCCCAAATACGACAATAAATTGTAAGTGTAAAGAAAATTATTAAATGTACTGTATGTATAATTTACAAAACTAGCTTTAGTATATATCTGTTGAGCGTCTTTCGATGTTTATAAATAAGAAAAAAACTCAGAGAGCAACCGATTGCGTCGTTTCTTCGACGAGGTTCATTCGCGATCGTTTTTGATTCGCTCTAGTTGCTTCCCGACCGATTGGGTGAGTCAAAAGAATCGAAAAGCGTTTTGCATATGTATTGGTATGTATGCGAGAGTTACGTTCTCTAAACACACTAATTGCGTTCGTAAATTGAGTGTGTGTGCATGTAAGTGTGAATATGAAAATCGTTTGCATTGACTCTGAAAGTTAATTGCTCGCCCAGTAGAGTCGCATTGAGAGCTCGTCAATCGTATCGCTCTCTAAACAATGTTCGTTAAATGAGCATCACACGAATAGTTCAAAGCGCTCAATCCGAACAGCAAAACGAAAAGAACCGAAGTCTGATGTTTAGAGCGAAAGCGAGTGAGTATTATTCTGTTCGGTTTCTCGGACTGAAACGAGCTATGCTCCGTAATAATCTTGGTCTGCGTTGACTTGGACTGAATCCAGTTAACGTTGAGCTAATAGAACAAACAAAAAGATGAAAAAGAAGGAATTTAAATGGCAGACAAAATTTATGCTTTCCATTTGCCAACTGACTACAATTAAAGTCGGCTGCATAAATTTATTTGGTCTGCCACCTCTGGCTTTCATAATAACATCTAAATTATAATTTGCTAATTTTTGTACGCTTGCCAGCATTGATAAAAGAAGAAAAGAAAAAACAAATAATTTTTGGTAGATTAATTAAAATGTTCATACTTTCAGTTTGCTTTAAAGTTGCCAACTAATTAGTTTGAGTTGAATTTGAAACAAGGCAATAGAAATACTCAGCGCTGAAGTGCATGAGTCGATTGCCGTTGGCTTAAAAGGATTCGGTTGCTGCTGGCGTTGCTAAGCACTGAGGCTCATTATAAAAGCATATTGTGCTCTGGCACTCTCCGCACTCAAGTGTATACTATATGTGCGTATATATATGAATACATCTGTCTTACTCTATGTTGGCTTTGAGCTGCTTGGCAGCAGTCCAATTGTTCGCCATTGTTGCTGTGCTGCTGCAATTTTGCGTCATATTGTTAGCTTATTTCGCTTCGCATCCAAAAATAAACTAAAGACAACATCTGCGAATGCCAGTTAGCCAGTTTGCCCAGCCCAAAATGTGCCGCCCACCAATCAGGCAATGGCCGCTACGGTCTGGCTAATGATAAGCCTTGTTTTGTAGTCATTATTATTATTATTGCTGCTGCTTGCGGCTGGCTTTGCCATCAAGTCATTATGAGAGCCCATTATTCTGCCATTGATTCTGATTTTAATGCTCTACTATACGCACTGTTGCCTTTAATGGTGCGCAACTTTAGAACTAAGTTTCGACTGCTCTTAACTTACTCGACGGCACCTGGAAAACTGAAAGCTAAAGGCTGAGTTCACGAAATGCACTTTGGAAAAATGAATAAAGTTTTTATTTACGCAATAATTTCTTGCACAGTTATATGTATATATGTATATATATATAAGTATATGTATATCACTTGTTATATTTAATAATATAAACTTCTGTGTTCCTTTGCTTGCCGATGAAAACAAAAACAGACACAGCTTTTATGAAGTTATAGAATTGATGCACTGCATTTTATTGATTTGTTTTTGTATTGTATTTAAATTAAATTTTAAACGCAACACATAATATGTTTAAGCCAACATTAAAGTAGATATAATATATATGTATATATATTTATATATTTTGTAATTGAATTAAGCATTAAAAAAAAAAAACAATAAATTTAGTTATTGATAATTAAATTCTGTGCGCCTGTCAGGCGCCTAACAATAAGTAAACTTTTAGCAAACTCTTTTTTTTTTCATTTTCATTTTTTTTTTTTTTGTGGTTTTAAATTAAATTAATTAATGAATTGATAATAATGGAAACATTTTTTTCAAGCGCATTGATGATAATGTGATTTTATGTTACACACGAAATTGAATTATCGACGCACTGTCAATCAGCTGCAATTTCATGAATATCTAAATGGATTATTGCAAATGTAAACAAGTGTTAATTGAATTGTATCTGATGCTGATGTTGATGTTGATTTTTATGGGCGTATTTTTGCTTATCGCCGCTGGACTTAGGGCTACAATTAAATAAAGTATATCAAGTAATGTACTTATATAAAAATATATTTATATATATACGTGTATGTATAGGAGTATATTTTACGTTTAATATTATTATTATTGTTGTTTTTTTGTTTTTTTTTTTTGATATATTTTGTATTTTGCATTTTTAGTTTAGTTTCCATTGTCAATTGTTGAAATATGTCAATTGCTCAGTTTTATTCAAATTTCAATTTGATTTTCGTATTTTAATTTCTATTTGCGAGTGTGTAAAACACTATAAATATGTCCGAATGCTAAGCATGCTCTCAATTTTCACTTACACTTAACCAAAATGTATTTAACTAAAATTGCTTATTCATAAAATGTTACAAATTTATATTCCATTTATTTAAGATTTCATTTAACAAGTTCGAATCTGGTTTAAAGTACGTGCCGCTTTAGAAGAAATAGTTTTTAAAATTTATTTTAAGTAACGGAATTTGCTCTTTCACTTTCCCTTATTGCCTCGAATAATAATTAGCTCTTTGCGTTTAAATAATTGGCATTAAATGAATTATTTTAATTGATTTAATTAGATTTAGTTTCATTTCCATTTTCGACTACTTTAAAGGCTTTTTCTTTCCTTGTAGGAAATACTTTTCAAATTGTTTATAATTTTAATTTGCTGCAATTAAATTAGTTTCTATGAATTTATTTACTTTTATATTTTTGTTAAATTTCATTTTAAATAGAACTTAAAACAAAATTCTTGAATGTGTTTTAATTGTTTTTTTTTTTCTCGCAATGACAAAACATTTGTCGCATATGTTTTTTTTTCTTTTTTTTCGTTTCACTTGCTCAACTGAATCAATTCTCATTGCTGAACAACAATGTCAATCATCAATCATCAATCATCATCATTAATTATTATAATCATCCGTAAATCATCTCATTCATGCTCTCTTAACTCACTTCTCTCGCTCGCTCTTGCGTACTCTCTCTTTCTCTCTGATAGACTTTTAGTTAGATTTCACTCGCGATATTTTCAAATTGGAATGACCTTAATTAGAAACATGTACATTTTTTTATATCGAGCTTTACAACATTTTTTCTTATGTTTTGCTTTTATATAAAACAAAAAATATAATTTATGTTTGTTTCATGTATTTTCAAACATTTTGGCTGTTTTTTTTTTATATATCTATATATATTTTTTTGTTGTTGTTGCTGCTGCTTATAGGAAAGGGTTCTGAAATATAGTGGAGTGTTTATTGGACTAACTCTCCCGGCAATTTTGGCTTTAGTTGTGTATGTGTTTTTTTTTTTCGTTTTCATTTTCATTTTCATTTTCTTTTATATATTGGAAATAGTAAAGTTTTGCAATTTCAAATGTTTTAAATGCATTTAGAAAATAAATAGGATTTCTTTTGAGTTGTTTTTCACTTTTTGTATTTTTTGAAACGAATTTGCAGGAATATTTTTGAGAACAGTGAGCCACACGTGATAGCGTGTATTGCATAAGGATTGTTTTCATGGGCAAAGCAATCGGATTGTCCAAATTATTGGCCCATTTCAATGTACATTGTGTGTGTTTGTGTGTGTGTGTGTTGCCTTTATTATACGGTAAAGTCACCCGCCGCCCAGCTCATCTTGTAGTCGTCCATGTTGAACAAGTCAAAAATATCGTTGGTGGCATTGAAGGCATCCACAGCACCTCCACCGCTGTCCATGGCATTGCCCATGCCATTGGACATGCCCGTTGTTGTCGCGGCGTAGTCGACGTGCCCAGCTGTCTGGGGATGTGCCACCGCCTGCATTATGGAGTTCAGTGTGTTCTCGAAGTCGTCGCACACGTCCATCGGGGTGCTGTTGTAGTGGCCATTTGTCGGGCCACACTCCACGGCGGCCGAAGTGTTGCTATTGTTGTTGGCGTTGCTGCCGGCACTGGCAGCCACATGTTGACTGAGCTGGGCTACAAAACTGTCCGCATCGAAGTCCACATCGCCGCCGTGATTGTTATTCAAGAGCACGCTGTCCGGACTGCTGGCATCGAGCAGCTCGTTGATGCTGGGCTGCAGGCTGGGATTGAGATCGCGTCGCATATTATTGCCGCCGCCGCCGTTGCCGTTGCCGCCCCCGCTCTTGCCGGCACAATAGTTGTTCGAGTCGTCACCAATGTCCATTTCCAGCTGCTGTGACATCAGCTCCAGCAGCTCATACTCATCAAAATGATTGAGCTTGGCGTCCGGACTATTGGGCTTCTCGCTGGCGCAGCCGCTGCCGCTGTTGCTGCTGCATTTCGGCGGCGTGCTGGGCGGCGGTGTGGCATGATGCTGCTCCAGGAATATGTCCAGAGTCTTGGCTACGCTCTCCGCATCGATGGCCGAGGCATCGGGCTGCAGCGGTGAGGCCATATCAATGTTCTCAATGTAACCATGGGCGTTGGCCTGCTGATTGCTGGACGCATAGCTGATGTGATTGTCGTTGGTGTCCATAGCCATGTCCAGATTGGGCAGCGATTGTGGCGTGGGTGGCGCTTCCAATTTGGGCACCAGTGGCACAATGCTGGCGCCGCCAGCTGCAGTCCTCGGCGTCACACCATTGAACATGGCCAGCTCGGGCAATGGCGTCAGCGGCGTTATGGGTTCCAGCGCGGCGCTCTCTGGCAGCTCACCTTGCTTGATTAGTATATCCAGCACATCGCTGACCTGCTCTGATTTAATGCCAGATGGCTTGCGCTGCATTTGGCATTTGCCAATTGCCGGTGCTGGCGATGCAGCTGGCTCCTCTTTGATCTTCATTAGCGGCATGCTGTTGCCCATGGCAGCAGCTGCTTTATTGGCCGCCAGCTGCTTTGTTGCCTCCTCGTACTGTGGTGGCGGCGCTGTAGTGGGCTTTATATCCAGCTGTATAAGCTGCTGTTGGCCAGGCTGAAAGTGTTGTTGCTGTTGCTGTTGCTGTTGCAGTTGTAGTTGTTGCAGCTGCTGTGACGAAATGATTTGCTTCGCATCAATGGGAAACACAATGCTGGGCAATGAATTTGTGCGCTGATGACCATTGAGCACCTTCTTTGTGGCAGATGCTGCTGCTGCTGGCTGTTGCTGCTGCTGCGGTGCAGCTGTTGTTGTTGTTGTCGCTGTGAGACTTATGTTGCCCAGCGTGTGTGCCGTCATCTGCTGATCGTTGAGGCCCAGCAGGAATATGGTCTGATTGCCTTCGTTCCAAACGAGACCGACGTTGTTGGGATGCGGTGCGCCGGCTGTTGTTGTCGTAACTGGCTTGGCGAGCATTATTGTTGATGTGTTGGCGGCAGCAGACGCAGCAGCAGCAATAGCGTTTGACTGTTTTGTGGGCGTGCCTGGCAGCTTGGATGCGCTATTTGTGGTGTTGTTATTGTTGTTGGATGGAATGAGTACAGTTTGTGTCTTTTGCGTAAGCAAACGCATCTGTTGCTGCTGCTGTTGGTGTTGTTGCTGCTGTTGCTGCTGCTGCTGCTGTTGTTGTTGTAGAGCTGCTGCAGCTGCGGCCGCCTTTTGCTTTTGTATCTTCGCTTCCAGCTGCTGTTTGACCACCATTTTCTGATTGATGGGTGCCGGCGGATGTTGCTGTTGCTGCTGCCCATTGCTATTAGCTTGAATGCCGCTAATGTTGGCAGGTTTCTTGGCTTGACTGCTGCTATTGCCATTGTGCACACCATTTAGCTTAGCAGCGGAAGTTGCTGCTGCTCCTGCCGGCTTCACGGTCACCTTGGCGGGTATGGTCTTCTCCAGCTGCGGCAACACCGTCAGCGTCTGTTGCGGCCCACTGCCCGTGGTGGCTATCAGCGTAATCTGCTGCGAGGGCAACGCATTCACAACCTGCGCTGTGACCGTTTGATGCTGATGCATTCGTCGTATTTGCTGCAGCTCCTGTTGGGAGCGCTGCAGCTGCCGTTGCAACTCGTCGATTTTACGCTGCTGCCGACGCAGCAACTCGTCATTCTGAATGATGGTTGCCGTCTGGGGCTGTGGCGGCAGAATCGTTTGCAGCGTCATCGTGTGATTGCTGTCCAGCTGCTGCACGACATCCATGTGCTCGTGCTCCATGGCGCTGGCTGGTGACTCGGCCACCAGCATGGCCACTGGCGGTGGCTGCACATCTGCAGCACCACAATTGCTGGTGTCCATGGCGTCGCTAATGGTGATGATCTCTGTGGCAGCTGATGGCGCGCTGGCTGGCGTACAGCACTCGATGGGCTCCAGGGGCAGATAGGGCTTTAAGCGCTCAATTAGCTGCGGCTTGGGGCCAGAGACGGGCAGATTGCGTCGCTTCAGATGCTGCTTCAGGTCCGATACCTTCATTTTCTCCAGGCGCGTCAGATCTGTGATGGAGCTGGTGGACTCCGCATAGCTATTGGCCGGACTGGGCGGTATGGAGGAGCTCACAGATAACGCTGGCGAGGGCAACGGCGGCGGATGTTGCTGCTGCATCGTGGCCGGAGCAACAGCTGCTGCTACTGCTGTCGTTGGCTGCTGTGTGGCAATCAGCGACAGAGTTGGTGGTGCGGGCGTGGGCGCAGCTGTCGGCGGTGCCGTTAGCATTGTGGCATCCCCGAATTTCTGCGCTGCATTACCCGTGCTGCTGGTTATGGAAATGGTGTTGGGCAACGTCAGGGGCGCCGGTGCTGCTGCCGTTGTGATGGATGTGGCGAGCGCAGGCACTGTCTTAGTGGTCACTGTGATGCTGTTGGCTGTGGTGCTAATGGAGCTGTTGGCGGTGGCTGTGGCGGCGCTGGCTGCGGGCAGTATGGATTGGTTCTTGTTGAGGCTCTCCAGAAATTTGAGCAAGTAGTTCTGCTGCTCCAGGAGCAGCTGATAGGAGGTCGTTTGATCCGACTGCGTTTGATCCTGTGCCTGCCCAGCGGCGCTGGGTGGTCCCTTATACTCGTGGAATTTGATGGTGCGCGCCTTGGACACTGGTTTCGATTTGGACTTCTTGCGATTCTTGTCCTTGCCGGGCGCATCTGACTTGATCGACACCGGCTGCAGGTGCAGTCGCGTCGGCGGCGGTGGCGGCGATGCAATGGAAGACAGCGGACTCAGCGTCGACGTGCTGGAGCCCAAGGAGCAGGGTGAAGCGAGCATGGGCAGCATATGACTGCTGGCCGGACTGGCCGTTGGACCAACCACGCTCTGGCACAACTCCTCGAACAGATTGGCCGTCTCCTGCTTCACCTTGATGGCACCGCCAACTGGCATCGGCGGTGGTGGTGGCGGCGGTGGACTCACAATATGCGCGCCACCAGCCCCACTCATGTTACAATCTGTCGTATTGAGCAGCTGTATGGAGGGCATTACGCTAAGCACCAACTGGCCGCAGTTGCTGGTCGTCGATGTGGGCGTGGTCAGCGCCACAGTGACAATGCCCGCCGAGGCGGCAGCTGCCTGTAGCATATCCTTGGGCGCCGATGTGAGCGGCTCGGCAGGCACCACTGCAACGCTGCTGGCTGCTGTTGCCGTCGGCATAAGCTCGTCGAGACGCGGCGGCGTCTGCCGTGTATCGCTCTCCGAGCTCTGTGAGTCCTCCTCGAAGGTGACATAGCTATGCGGATGCTGTGGACGCGTCAACAGACCCTCGCTGGTTGCCTTGAATGGCACCAAGCCCTCCTTCACTATCTTCTCGATGGGCTTCTCCGTATGCAGTATGTTCTTCTTGATGAGCTCCAATGGTCCCGGCCGATGCTGTATCTGCGAGTTGAGCTGATCCGCCAGGCGCGCCTTTTTCAGCATGCGCTGCTTCTCCGCCAGACTCGGATCGATGTGGCACTCATCCTCCTCCAGTATATGCAGTCTCTCGAGATCTTCGCGATTCGGCCGCTGTTGGATTTTGGCCTTCAGCAAATCGCTGGTCTTGGCGCGCTCCAGTTGCTTGCATTGTTCGTGGATGGCGGGCGAGGTTTTGAGCGCTGCGAAAGTCAAAGAGGGAAGAGATTTCAGTTGAAATACTAAATAATCAAAAACTGTCTTCTATTTTTAGCAAAACTTTCTAGAATATTCAAGAATGACGATGAAATTGTTTATTGAAGCGATGCCTGGAAGGCAGCTTAAGATTATTATTTCATTTATTTATTTTTATTTTACTTATTTATTTCGTTGGCTATGTCGAAAATTTGTCATTTAAATTCAAATTCAAATTCAAATTCAAATTCACTTTCAGCTGCTCAGCGCTGTGCGCATTGAATTGGTTTGTAAATTCGCGTATTTTGTTGATTCTTTTCGACTTTCTTCCGTTTGCGTTCGCTCAACTTTTTGTGGCGTTGCGCATAAATTTGATAAGGAGCCCAGCCCATTGAATATGCGCACATATTTGCATATCCTTTTGCCGGGCTTTTACATCTGGCAGGAATCGGCGCTGAAGCACATAAGTGCCTCTAATGTGTACTTTCGGTGGCTGCGGCTCTCTTCAATACTACTATTTATCGATTTGGCTAGGCCAAAGTCAGATTTCTTCACTCAGCTAAGATTGCGTATTTCACTTACATGGTATAATGCCCTGTTCGACAAGTTGCGAGTGCGGCCGTCGCACCATCAGCTTCACTTTGAGCGCTGCAAGTAGAAGGAGAGATAAATAAATACAATCATTATACATTAGCCGAGTAAAAGCAATGACAGTTCAACAAGTTGCGGCTACAAATCAAAAACCACCAAATTTCAGCGCCCATAAATTATAGAGTTTGACTAGTCGAAGGGAGGTATACCGCTACCCCACAGATCACAGATCAAAACAAAAACATGGCCCATAAAAAATGCTCTAAACAGCTGGCCAAAATGTGAACGCCAAAGTTTTTCAGCGGGTTTTCGTATTTCTTGACAACCCAAAGCAATAAATGTCGAGCCCAGCAGCACACGGAAAGCGAAAAGAGAAAAAAGCAGCTGCAAATGGAAAACAACAAAACGCACAAAAATATTACTGCAAAGCTAACAAAGAAAAAAAAAAGACCAGAAAAACGAGAAGCAAAACTTTTAATATCTTTATGTGCGGTCTGCCTTTGTTGTTGTTGTTGTTGTTGCTCTCATTGCTGTTGTTGCTGTGTAAACTTTTTCCTTATTCACTTTTTTTTTTCATTCTGCTTAACACCAACGAGAGTGTAAAGTTGGCGCCCTCAAAAATTAAATATTTAAGCCAGGCGTTGAGAGCGACGCTGCCAGCCAGCCCATATGCTTTGCCCGAGCGCCATGGGGCGTATGCGTAATAATATGATTATGTGGCAACTGCTACTAAATGACAGATTGATGTCAATTAAGTTGACACAAAGTCAGTCGCCAAAATCTGTACAGCGATAACAGCGCCACACAATGGCCACACAACTGGGGGCCAGCCAACAGCCAACAGTCAACCGAAGGAAAAATCCATTGAAATTGCTTTGATTGAATTCATGCTAAACAGCAGATACCCTAGCTTACAGAGCAAACCGTACTGTTCTGTAACTTTTTGAATATATTTTAACAAGTTGTGTGTAAACAAAATTGAAATTTTATTTTCAAATACATTGCGCATACGTATTGTTGACATTAATTGCGCTGTTGACATTAGCGTGAAAAATGCACAAAAAAAGTCTTGTAATTAAAACGAAATCATTCACATTAAGTCAGTCAGAATGGAGCCTACACAAAGCCAAAAACCACAAATGAAATGAAAACACAAATCTTATGGCAGAGCACTGGACTGTGTGGCTTACTGCTGCTGCTTCTGCTGCTGCTGCTGGTTTGGTGGTTGCTACTGTGGTTACAGCTTTGCTGTCAAGGCCAACCGCATGAAATGCCAAATGCATTGCAGACTTTATTTCATTTACATATTTTTTGGGCATTGGGTTAACGCGGTTAGACATATGCACGTATTTATTTGCAAACATAAAGACAAGTCTACGCTGGCATGGCTGACAGCCAGCCAGGGCAACACTTGACGACACAACAAAGTCGCAAAAGTGACGACGAACACGACATCAAAGTGAGAGGCTGACGATGACGTTATTACAGTAATTTAGGCTCTTGGAAAATCATCATAAAAAATTAAAAGAACAAAAAAGTAGAAGCAGAACAAACACATATATATATATTGGCGGAGGAGCCAAGGCGCGTAATTGTCTCGCGGGAAGGCGCTGGCAGCTGTTGGCCAAACGGTCGCCCGATTTTTATGATTGAAGTGTGCACAGTGCGCAAAAATGTATTTAAAAAACAACAAAAAAAAAAACCAAAAAAGAAAAGTCTCTTGCTATCTCGCTTGCACCGCTTTGTCTGGCTGCGATTTACTTTGTTCCTGCTTTTGTTTTCTTTTTTGTTTTTTCATTATGGCAAATATTTGAGCCACGTTACACGGCTAAATTCAATTTTGGTGACGAAGCCAACGATTGCGCCGTCTGCCAAATTAATTACGCTAGCAATTTATTCTTGGGTTTTTCATCTTTCCCTTGTTATTGCCGTTTCATCTTCTTCTTCTTCTTCAGCTCAATTTCTAAATGAGCGCTGCGCTGCCGCCGCCTCTGCTGCTGCTGCTGCTGCTGCTGCTCTGTTTACGTGTCGATTTTACACCTACACACGCGATTGATAAAAACAATAACAAAATTCCAAATTAAACACATAAAAGTTTTTATGCGTTAGCAATAAAAGTGTAGACGTAGCTAAATCGTTTTTCATATTGCTGTTGTTGTTGTTGTTGTTGCTGTTGCTGCTGCTGCTTCTTCTTCTTCTCATTCTTATTGATGCTGTTTTTGCTGTTGCTATTGTTGGGTGGGTGGGTGATTTTGCTTGCCCTTCTGCACGGAGGCCCAGTTCCACGGATGAAGGTCAGGTAAACAAAGCAAAGCCAAGCAAAAAAAAAAAAAAAAAGTTCCTCGAAAGCGCGATGAGTGCGGCAACAGCTGGCTGACCGCACATACATAAATATATATAGGCATATATATTTATATATATACACACGATAAATACATGTATATAGTATTATAAAATCGATTACGTGATCAGCAGCAGCGCCTTAGCCAAGACGCCATCAGCGTGGGCCAAATCAATGAGCAGGCAGCGGCGACGGCGGCCAAGTAAACCAAAACATTAACAGCAGCCAGCACAGTGGGCCGACGACACGAAATACGCAACACAATGTCTAAATAGTATAAACAAAATTATATGTCTATGATTTAAAAGCTATTATTGAGCTTCATATCACTAACTACAGCCAAAGTATTATTTTACCAAATTTATTTGAATCTGTATTTTTCTATTTAGTTACGGAAATCATGTTGTGCTTGCCAATTTTCATAAACAGCTCATATGCACAAATATTTCTTGCAGCACCTTGAACCACTGTGCTATGGCATTTTACATGCCTGCCGACTGCCGTTGCGACTGTTATTTCCGCCTTGGCGTTTGCCTGCAGCATTTACAGTATTTACAGCCACAACCACTCGCTTAACATAGCTGCTTCTCACTACAGCCCTCATCTACAGCCGCATCTCCCCCCTCGCACACACGCCACCCTGGGCCAAGCGCTTTAAAGTCGCGTGCAGCGTGTTTATTTGTCAAAACATTTTTGCAGCGCCTTCGCCGCCTGCGTCTGGCCGCCATCTGTTTATAATAAATTTTAGTTGCAAATTGCAAAATGTTTACAGTGGGGCAACAGCAGCAGCAGCAGCAGCAGCAGCCATTGCTATTTGGCCTTTTTTTCTCAACGCTAATATGCAGTTGATGTTTATTTGTTAGATAACGGTTTTTGCCTATGTATGCGAGTGTGTCTGTGTGTGAGTGTGTGTTTGTATGTGTTGCTTGCCTGCCGGAAATTTGCGCTGCCCATTGGTTTTGGCAGTTTATATGACTTTTAATATTGCCAAAAAGCCAAATAAAAAGCATACAGAGAATGAGCTAAACGAGCTAAGCACATTGCAATGCATTGCGAAATGCATGCAAATAATTGGCGCCTTTTGTCAGGGTCAGGGTGTTGTGAACTTTTCGTTAGGGGTTGGGGCTGCCATTTTGGCAGCCGCTAAACACCGACAAAAATGTCAAAATGCCAGCCAAGCGCAGGCGACAAGAGCTGTCAAAACTATTAGCGGCTATGCGCGACTATTGCACACACACACACAGAGATACGCTCAAATATAGATTTAGACATACATATACACTTATTCAGGCCATTCAAAACGAATAAGATTATTTCTCTTCACTCAAAATGCCAAGCAAATATGTAGGCCAAATAAAAGAAAAAAGGCAAAAAAAAAATCAAAACGAAAAACTGTTGACAATTTCTGTATGCCTGGTTCGGGCCATGAATGAGTTTTGCTGCTGTTGCAGTGGGCGTGGCATAGCATGTGCACGCCTTAAGTGCCTGCGGCGCACTGACAGCTTCATTAAGACATTTTGTCTCCAAGTCGATAATGAGTAAGAGATGAGGCTGCTGCTGCTGCTGCTGTTGGTCAGCGTCGCCAATGGATGACTAAACAAAGCTAAGAAGAGGCACAACGACAAATAATAAAATAAAAACAAAACAAGCTGACAAATGTCATACAGCCGCGAGTTGGCCAACAAGGTGGGCGTTTGCACCAAATATGTAAACACGAATCATCTAAGCGAAAAGGGCCAAAACTGAAGAGCAACAAGCTAAGAGACTAGTAGCTTAAACCCTTTTATAGACCCAGCTCTAGTCAACAATAAATCCTCACTTACATTCTTTATTCTTATCCATGGCCGGCTGTAACGGACTAGAGTCGACAATGGCCTTTGGCGGTGATTGTCGTGCATCATAGCAATCGGAATTGTTGCCATCATCGCTGCTGCCCAGAAACGTCGCCTCCAGACGCTGTTCACCTGTGAAGATGGAGATAACAAATTGTTAATCATAAATTAAAACAAATAGAGTATTATTTCAATTTGATATACCTTCCGACATATCGTCGTAGGCGTCGTGCAGGAATATTATATCCTGAAAGGTATGCTCCAAGGCCTTGCCGCTGAGCCGTGTGGCCAGCAGGCCGTTGCAGTTGGTGCCCGAGATGAGCTCAACGGTGGCCAGCGGTGATGTCGAGGAGATGGTGGCCAGCAGCGATGAGCCGCCGCTGCCACTGCCACTGGCGCTGCTGCCGCTGCCGCTGCTCAGACTATGCAGCGAGGCGGACTTGACAAGCTGCCCAACTTTGGGGCTACTATTGTGCGTCTTTTGTGTGGCCTTTAGGGTGCGTGTCAGGCTCTTACTGGGCGACGACGATGCGGACTTGTTGAGCAAACGTTGAGCCGTTGCTGCGCTCACTGACTTCGAGCTGGAGTTGGAACTGTTGCTGCTGCAGCTGCTTACACTGCTAATGCTGCTGCTGCTGCAGCTGCTGTTTGATTTCTTGGAACAGTTTGAGCTTATGGATGAGGCGGGCGAGGCTGATGATGAACAGCTGCTTAGTATGGCTGATTGCTGTTGTTGCTGCTGCTGCTGCTGTTGTTGTTGTTGTTGTTGTTGCTGCTGTTGTTGGAGTGTATTGTTGCTGCTGCTGTTGGCTGACTTAGTATCGATGCTTATGGGTATGATGCTGTTAGCCACCAGTTTCTGCTGCTGTTGCTGCTGCTGCTGCTGACTCTGTGGTATTTGTGGCTTGTTTGTTGTTACTGCGGCTGCTGCTGCTACTGCTGAGGCGCCTGATGTGCTTTGAAACCAACTGGGAAAGTTGCCTTTGAGCGTATCAATTAGATCCTGATCGAGCGTTAAACGCCACGATGCAGGGCCGCCGTCCACGCTGTGCGTAGACTCTGTAAGAACACGAAAAAAATATATATAAGTTGATTGGAATTAATATATAATTCAGAGCAGACAACATATTTTAAGCCTTGCCTCTGCAATGACAGCTTGACTTGCAGCATGCGCCACAAGTGCCGCAGTTTCATTAAATATTAAAATACAATTTAACGCGCTGTCGCCTGACCCACGCAACTATCGAACAAGTCACTTGACAGATAAACATATATACATATATATTTTTAAAATATATTTATTTATTTAGTCGCACTGTTCACCCTTTGGTGGCAAAGCCAATGACGCAGCTGCCCGTGTGCTAGTTATTTATGCTAAGCACTGCCAAGTAACCTACTTAGTGCTGAATACGCCCAACACACCCCACCCCTACACCGCAAGCTCTCAGTGAAAACTTAGCAACGCACGTACTTGGTTTTTCAGTTTCTTGTCGATTTTTGTATTTGTGCTGTATTTTTTTTTTGTCTTTTTTTTTTTCTGCCTCTCTTTGCAATTTCCCCTCTCGCTTTGTTAATGCCTTCTTTGCCTTGTGTTTATTTACGCACTTGTCAATACGTTTTCCCTGCAATATAACATATTTAATAAACTGACTACGTGTGCGTATGTGTGTGTGCGTGTACGTGTGTGTGACAAGTAATTGTAATAGCTGTAAGTGCGCTGAAATTTTTGGCACTGCCCGTTATTGCATCAGGCGAGCGCGACATTCCCAGACGCGCCCCAAGTTATGCAACAGTTTGTCAACATTTTTAGCTCTGTCCGCAAATAGAAACGTTGAAAGCAGATGAGAAAATACCTTTTTCATCTACCCTTTGCCAACGAGCTGCGCATCGGACTGACATGCACTTGTCAAATGTACCCATTTAGCTGAGCTCCTCTTCATTGCTTCTGTTATTTTTGGCAATTGTTCGATTTAGTTAGTTCTATTTATAGTTAAAGGTTTTTATTTACTCTCTGCTATTGAATGGAGCTATATTTAGACAGCAGCTGCTCGAGTTTGTTGCGCAGTTAATTCCATATCATTTCTATACAATTCTCGCTTGCCACATTTATTGTTAATTAATGTGGGGCGCCACGGCAAGCAACTGCAACAGAGCAAAACAAAGAGAGCCCAGCATACAACAATGCTAACACGAACACCAACAACAATAGAACAACTACAACAATGTACAATAGACACTTGCCGCAAGCGCTGCACCACGCGACGCCTGTTTCCGCTTGGCAGGCATCAACGTCGCCATCAGCTGCCGTTGCCCCTCTGCCTGGTCCTGCCTTAGCCCAGATGTGAGTGTGTGATGCTGCTGCTACTGCAACATAGCTTTGATGCTCGCTCGCTCATTGGCGCGACATGTTGTCCACACGCAGCCAACACAAAGCCATTGCCAATTCTATTTTTACGCAGCCAGCCAGACATTAGCCAAAATGCAAGTGGTTTGTTTTGGTCTCAAATCGCTCCAAGTCGCATTCAACAGATGCGAACGAGACACGGATGCAACTGACAACACCTTGTCCACCAATATTGCTTGCCAATGAGGCGTATGCGTAACATTTATATCGAAGCAATTCACATTGAAGTGTGCACACATTTATATAATAGAGAGACAAGCTAGTTTGAATTCATATAGAAATAGAAGCAAAGTCAGTTCGTATGCTGTTAACTGTCAATCTATTCATTGTAAAATTATTTAAATAAATCTGCAGACCTTTACATAACATTATTTTACCCGGTAAAAACAACATTGTTAAGAATCATACAATTCGACCATGGGCGATTCACCAGAACGCACCAGCAAGGAAAATGTAGCTGAACCCGCCAAGGAGGCAGCCGGTCCCGAACAGGCGGTCAAGGAGAAGCCAAAGGCTAAAGAGAAAAAGGCTAAAGAAGAGGAAAAGGTCCGCCCATCGGTGGTTCCCGGAGGAGCAGCAGCGGTGAAGCCAGCCGCACGCTATGCACCCACCTACCGTCTGGAGCCGAAAAATCCGATGAAGCAGGAACGCCTCGAGATAGTCGTTAAGTCCGAGATGACTAAGAACTATGGTGAGAATTATACTTTCCATCCGAAGCACTCTCTGCACATGGCTGCCCAGGTCGCCGAAGACATTAAGGCACGCATCAAACTATTGAATTTCGATCGATATCGCTATATAGTGCTGATCACTGTCGGTGAATACCTAATGCAGGGCCTCTACTCGATGGCAAACTTTCTCTGGGATGCCGAAAAGGATGGCTATGTCAACTATACCATAGAGACGCCAAATTATTATGCTGTCTGCACTGTATTCTATATATACTTTGACTAGGGCAGCTAAAGAAGAATTATTGCTTGCATAGCTTGTATAACTTATATTTTGTAAACTCAAAAAAAAACATTCAATTATATATTTGGGGCTACAGCCTCAACTGGCCAGCATAAGCTGTCTATTAGTGCTGATTTAGGACAGACTCAACTACGGTGGACATGCCTCATAAATTGCGTACCTTTGCTGCCATTTTATATGGGTACAATATTATCGCACATAAGCCAAGCCAAAGTGCTAGACCATTGGCAGTTAAGTCGTAAATTTTATAGCCAAAAGCAACAGTCCTTTTTAGCCAATAGCCAACAGCCAACAGCTTTCGACTGTCCATGCACAAAACTAATCATTCAAAACGCAACGGAAGTTGCGGCGGAAATTGTGGCAGCTGTTAGCGTCGCTCATTCTGTTGCTCTCTCTCTCTCTCTCTCTGTATTTGTGTGTGTGTGTGTGAGTGGGTATATGTGCTTGCCTATGCTGTAGCGTAGTAAACATCAATTATGTATGCTCCGGTATATGCCAGCAGCTATAGACGCGGCCAAGGCGCGTCCGCAAAGTATGCTATGATGGGGGCAACACTTCAGTTTAGTTGTTGCCCTTGTCTTTGACTGTATCTGTGTGTGTGTGTGTGTGTGTGCCATGTCTCTTTCTGTGTCTGCGGTTGGCACTTCCTCTCGACAACAGGAAACAGGATGCTGTTAATGTTACAATTCGACATAATCGATGCTTGTCGTACGAGACTCGCATTTAACCTGGCAATTTGTCGCTTGCATAAACATTAAGTTTTATTTGCAGTTTATCTGCACGTTGCATAAATCAAGCTGTGGCAACTGTAACAGCTAGGCCAACTTAATGGCACATTAAATTTGAAAACAATAAATAAAAAAGGAAAAAAACATAAAAAATGATTAAAAAATGCAAAACGTGCTAAACGCTGACCTTTATAACAACGTGACGTGGCGAATTGTTGATTTGATTTTTATCTCTTTGGCTCTTTCTGTTTTTGCTTATTTATTTATTTTTTCTTTTTATTGTAAAACAATTTACGCGACGTTTACATATTCATTTGAATGCCAATAGCAGATGCAGCAGCAGCAGCAGCAGCAACATTGCTGACAGCTTCGACAAGCGAGGATTATGCAAGCGCCACAGCTCGTGAATAGAATTCGACAGACCAAAAATCAAATATATCAAAGACGACAACAATAGCAGCAACAGCAGCAACAGCAGCAGCTAAACGCCATGTGTCGTTATGTTTGTATCTGTAGCTAGAATATGTACTACAATATTGAAACGTATATTTGTAAACAATATGCAGACGTCATAGACAGAACTCATTTAAAAAAAAAAAAAAAGCAAAACAAAATCAACAACTAATATACAAACATATAAGAAATGAGAAAAAAAAAAGTACTGAGCCAAGAAGCGCACAGTTCAACAGCGAATGTTTCTCTCTCTCTCTCTCTATAATATTTTTTTAGTTTTTGGTCATAGCGCTGGAAACTTGTTTAACGACAACAGCAACGAGTTGTGTCTATTACTATAAAAAAATATATAGATATTTAATAACAATCTATTTTTTGTTGTTCAATTTTTATAGTTTTAATATGCAGCGAGTTGTTATTGCCATATTGGTGCGAGCAGAAATTTCGCATGTTATCGCAACATGACAAGTGTCAGCGATATATGCCAAAAGGAGAGTGCGGGGCAGCAAAATATATATATATATATAATATAGTATATATTTTATAAAATATTAAGAGCAGCAGCAAACAACTAACAATTTGACAAAACGTGTTAGTTATGGACACGCGCAACAGAAAATCGAACAATAAATAAATAAATAAACAATCTAACTAAACTCTATAAAAAATAATAGCATTGAAAAGCGATTTTTTTATTTTGAGCAGAGCTTATCAGAAACTGCGTGAGTCACAACAACTAAATGAAAATAATATATGTATATGCATATATCTCTATAGATATTGAGTAAAGCTCACATCAATTCTTATTTAAATGTTTATAATTCATATGCACAAAATTTCATAATTTATTATCATCATCAATTTGTTTGTTTTTGTTTACTTTTTAAGCTTTTGCGCACTCTCTTTGCAGCGCAGCTTATCTTATCAATACACTCTTTTTTTTTCTTTCTTGGTTCTTAAGCGATTAAGTTGAGACTTTAGCGAAATGAATCATGGCAGCGGTTTATCAGTTGATTGTCAAGTTAAGGCGGAACGCGGAGCGCGAATATGTTTTGTTGTCCAACGTGGAGAGCGCGCACCGGCAAACTAAGTTAAATCGAATCGAGTGTCGAATCCGAACGTCAAACAGCAGAGCTGCTCACGGTATGACGTGTATAACTGACCAACTGACTGAGTGACTGAGTGACTGAGTGACTGAGTGAGTGCTGAGCTGAAGGTGCTCGAGGTGCTGGAGATGCTTGAGGTGGGCGTCGACTGCGACTATCGATAGTCGACTTAACTGGCATTATGCGCGCCTCTCTTTGCCATTCTCGCTCTTTCTGGCTCTCTTTTAATTTTAAAACACACATTTTATGCTGTTGACATTTTTGCACTGATTGATGGCACACGGCTGAGCAAACAGTGTCGACTATTGAGGAATCTGAGAATTGTAGAATTGACAAATGCCACAACACAATAGCCGGTTAATAAGCGAACACTGCAGCACACACACACACACTGCTGCAGCCGAAATTGAATTAAAGCTGTTTCAGCTGCGTTTACTGCATGCAAATGAGTTGTGGGCAACAGTCAACGCCTGCGGCCAGCCAGTCGTTCCGTGCTACCTGACCAAACAATTGCAGTACAACAAAAGTCATTCGGACTCTCACAGAGGAAGCCGCACTGGATCGCTCACTCTCTAGCTCTCTCTCTCTCTCTCTTTCTCTCTTCTCTGTGTGGCAACATGTTTTGCATACAAAGCAGAGGCCTGTAATGACGCCAACTGACTGTCCAGTGCCTGTCCAGGATGTGATGCCTTATTGTAGCACTTCGGGCACAATGCGCATTGTGTGTGCTCTTTGTGTATACCACATGTCTCTATAAATGTGTATGTGTGTGTGTGTGTGTGTGTAGTAGTTGTCTGATAAGTTTTCACTGGGCATTAGCAATCGACTAGAACGAAGTTCGCTTCAAGTTGATTTATGCAACACAAACTGTTGCTTTAATGCAGCAAAAAGTCTTTGCGAATCGAACGAAAATATTGAAACAATTTAATATGCCATCAATTAAGTTCCTATTTATCATTCACTACGCTAGCAACTATTAGTAAATAAATATTCTGTCAGTTTTTACTTGGTTTTTTTGGCAAGCTTCTGCACTGAACTTTGCTCAGGCGTAAATACTTTGTTTGATTTCCTCGTTACGAGCTGCACATTGAGATATACATAAATATAAATATACGTAAATACATTGTGTATATAGTTTATACCTTTATGTTTTGAACATTTGTTGGACAGTCTGTAAACAACATTTGCAAATACATAAACAAATCAAAAATTTATCAATTAGTTTTGGCTTTGCCAATAACAAATCAAAATTTGATTTGATTTGATTCGACTTGATTTGATTTGTTTCTCATGGAATGTGTTAAGGCGCCTGCTGTTGGCCGGATCAGTGGTAAAGGCTTACGGATTGTGACATTGTGTTAATTGTCTGTTCGGCTAGCCCGTTTCATGGCCTGGCGACTACTGTTCCGGCTCACGAGCACCATATAAATAGGACATGTGTGTGAGTGGGTGCGTGTGTGTGTATGTCCTCAATTAAAATTAATTATGCCCAAACGATACGCTCAATAAAAATTTAATTTGCAAAAAAGAAGCAAAAAAAATGAGTCAAGAAAATGAGAAACATAGACAAAATTTGACATTTGAGTGTAACACACACACACACACACGCATACCCATACATGCCCAATAATTGAAATTGAATTTTCAATGATAGAGCAGAACAAACACTATATGACGATGTCATCTCGTCGTCTCGTTGTTGTTGCTACCCACCCGCACGAGCATTTTGGCAAAACTATTTTTAATCAAGTGCACACGTTGGTTGCTTTTGGCAACTGCACCAAATCAAAAACACACACATACGCACACACACACACACACACACATGTACGCACAGCATAGTACATTCATTTTGTGGGCTGACATCGACCGGATGCTGTGTGGGCGTGACAACAACAACAACAAACAAAAACTGGCCGCCCTTTACTATCCAGCTCTAACAAGCTCTTCCCTCCAAAGTGGTCTATGTCTCAAGTGGGCGGTACGAAGTAGAGAACAATAAACACTTGGCCGGAATATGTTCTGCATTTAGTTTTTATCAGATCAGGCGAGAAATACAAATTAAAAATAAATTGGGGGGGTAAAGCAACAACAAAAACTAGAGAAAATAAAAATCAAAAGTGTAAAATTCAACTTGTTGGCTCTGTGATCCTCTTCTTGCCACTTTTGCTATGGCAACGGCCATGTTGCGTGCCAAGTGGAAAATATTTCGCAAGTTTTTCTACATGAGTACCATAGTTGTTGTTGTTGTTGTTGTTGCCGCTCTACACATTTATTTATTGTGCGAAAAGAAAAACGAAATGAAAGAGCGAAAGAAAGAAAAAATAGTGGAAATTCTAGAGAGCAGACGTAGTGCGACTAGCCAGCCGGGCAGGCAGCGTCTTGTGTTTAGTTTTTGTACATTTAATTTGGCATTGTTGTTGCTCTTGCCGGCTAAACAATAAAAAAGCATAATAAGCAACAATAACAGCAACAGCAACAGCAACAATAGCAACCGCTGCCTAGAAGAAGCATGAACATTTTTTGGCAAACAATTCAGGGCTAAATATTTTGTTTATGTGTTTTTATCACACACACACACACACACACACGCACAGCACAGCATTAAAAGTTTCTAAAACAAACCAACAACAACAATAATGTGGGCGAGCGATTGGCATCACCTGATTAAAGAAATATGCAGATTATAAGAGCTGGCCATAAACTCTCCGCGAGTGCGTCTAAATATTTACTCAATGCACAAAGTTGCTCGCACGAGTTTTCATTTAAAGAGCTGTTTAAATTCCAATTAGGCAATGCTTTAACGTCATCTTAATGCAGCTGCGTATAAACTAAATATTAATCAGCCTTAGCAACATGTTATATTTTATTGTTGTTGTTTAATATTTGTTAGTAAACAATTTGTAGCCTTCAATTAACTGAACTTTGTTTAAAAGTTCGCATGTAATTATTTAGTTTTAAAGAACCGGCACATAAATCAAATTAAGTTAGTTAAGTTTGAGGTTTATATTTTGTTTGCTTTTTCCGGCGCAGGGGTTACACCCAGCTACACCCACACACATACACACACGCACATCTAATTGCAAAAATGCTTAATTATGCATGAAACATTGAAAAAGAAAAGACTGCTACGCACACACACACACACACACACACACGCAGGCAACTGAATAATTCATTTAGCAAACAGCAGTCGAGGTGTATGTTGATCGTTGCGTTGCTCTCGTTCCCACTCACACGCACTCTCTCTCTCTCCGTCTCTGTCTGTCATACCCTTAACTATCAGCACGTTGCTCTCACTCTCCCTTGCTCACTCTCACGCTGCGTGTGAGCGCCAGCAGTTTGATTGTATAGCGCGCGTTTGTAAAACAAACAAACACAACACAGCAACAACAACAACAACAACTACAAATAGCCGAAAGCCGCGCATTAGCAGCAAATAATTTGTGTGCCTAATGACGTCGACGTTTGACGCGCCTTTCCAGACGCCAACAACAACAACAACAATACTAATTTTCAGCCTGACCAACATTTCGTTTGCAATTCGTGCAACAACAACCATAACAACAATAACAGCAGCAATAGCAACAGGCAACATATTCCTTTGCACATTTTGACAGCAACGGTCAAGTTTGCTTTGCTATTGAAATTATGGCCTAGTCTACCCTAAGCACACGCTATAACAGCTGTTTAATATAGGCTAATTAAATTTAATATTAAACATACAAAAAACAAAATATATATATTTTAATATTTAACTAAAAGTATTTCTATTTCACTCTCCAGTTCATATACTATTTAAATATTGCCCGTAGTTAGAGTATTTGCATGTCAGCTTTTCACTCTCTCTCCCTCCCTCGTTTACCTTAATGCTTTTGTTAGCCACGCACATATGTTTACATCTCCACAGACACACACACATACATACACTTACTAGCTACACTTGTTGGCTAGCTGGCAATGCTAGCAATTTGTTTGCCATACACAAAAAGCATCAATAACACGAACGTACACTCACCTGCAAAGAGAGAGAGAGGGGGAGAAGAATGTATGGTTAGAAATCAGTTATATACGGCAAACAGCATAAATAATAACTAAAACATGCAATACAACAGCGAGAGCTGAACATGTGCATATATACACATACTATATACATATATCGACTAATTAGGCGCCCACATTGCGTATACGTGTTGCCGCCATGCTGCGCTGCGCCATGTTGGTCAACGGACTCTCAAGGCTGACAGCTGGCTGAGGCAGCGAAAGCAGCTGCACGCTTGTCGCGCTAATCATAATTTTGTGATCTACAAATTAATTAAGGTGCGCCCGAGTGTGATTGCAATTTATTGGACACCAATTGAAATGCAAAATTTCATTCATAAACATTACAAAAGCCTCAGACGCGGCCAAAAACTGCTACGAAATTCTACTAATTGCCAACACGCACAACATTTGCGTGTGTGTGTGTGTGTGTGTTGCGAATGAAACTAATGTATGTGATGTCGTCATGTTGCTGCTGAGATGAAGATCTCGCCTTTCTCTACTGCTCAGCATCTGGCGAGGGCATATTGCAGCTCTCAAAAGTTCAAAGTTGCAAAAATCTTGAGAACATAAAAGTTTTTCGCACGTTTTAAGCATCGATTCATGGGCAACACACTCACTCACACACACACACACACACAGCAGGAGGTGTGGCTAGGATAGTGCATATTATTCATGGCGCATATTTTGATGGTTTGGCAGTAACCGAGCCGTCGACGGCGGCGCTGGCGTTGTGCACGACGCTCGCAAATTGAAATAAATAATTGCAAATATTATTGGGCACTCAGAGCGCATGCCAAATGGCAACAGCAGCTACAACAACAACAACAACAAAAACAACAATTACAATAATAATAATAATAACAAGAATAGCCAACGAAAACTTTTTCGGCGCGCATAGTTTCGCAATAATTTTGCGATGACTCAAAATTGCAAATTGAAAATTAGAACCATAAAAATAAATATATTATACTTGTGCTTCTAATATAGTATAATAGATAAAGCTGAAGAAGGAGAGTGGCAAAAACTGTACATTATTAGATTAAAAATTTGTAAATTATTATTCAATTAAACAAATTCATTTCTAAGACTTGTAAATGATGCAAATGTAAGCAAAGACTTTTAATATATGTGAACTGTTTAACTAACTGAATTATTTAAGTAAATTGATGATATAGATTTGTTGTCTTTAATAGATTGCCATAATATTCAGAATCTTTGAAATACTTATTAAACTATTTTCTTTTCTTAAAGTCACTCTCTTAGCTAGAGACTCTGCTTATGTCATATGCTCGTATATCTGTTCCATGTTTGTTATTCCTTGTTGAGCACACACGTACTCAAGGGCTTCGACAGCAACAACTATTTGCACAATGGCATTGTTAATATTATTTGCTGTGGAGCTTCTAAATGATCCTGCAGTTCAATTGAAAACAAGTCCTTTGATAGCAGGCAGGTAAGCAAACGTAGTTGTGTGTGTGTGTGTTCAGCTGGCTTTGGAATGTGTTTTCAATTTATTTCTTTTTCTTTTTTTGTGCCTCGTGCTATGCAACAAGCATTTGTCAAGCGTAATTTTGCTGACCCGCCCGCTTTGATCACACGCCGCCCCCCAATTGCGTGCAAGCCAAAAGCAGCCGCAGTCTTTGCCACAACCACACGTCAGCAACACACACACCCACACACACACTCACACACACACATACACACACACGTACACACATAAAGTTTATGACCAAAGCAAACACAAGAAACGAAGTACACAACAAAACTGCAGTTGTGGTCGTTTCTCGTTTCTTGGCATCGAACGGTGCAGAGCCAATGCAAAACCACCCAACCACCAGACTCAGCTCTCTGCAGCAGTTGCGGCCCCCTCTGAATAGCATTGCTTATGTGCTGTGTGGGTCATTTGGATTGAATTTATGCGGCTCACGGCCGATGTGAATTTTCTACAAATGGAATTACGTTAGATTCGATTTTAAATTATTTATATTGGTTTAACAAGCAATTTCGTTGAGTTTCAGGATTCGTTAGGCGGCGGCGGCGCCGCCGTCGTTGACCTTGAACCGGGCGCCGTTCGATTTGGCCCCATACAATTTGGCTAGCTGACTGACTGGCTGGCTGGCTTGGCCTGGCCTGGTGGAACGATCTGTTCTGGGTTAGTCAGACTTAAATGCGGCGCATCTGCATTCCACGCCAGATTTAATTAAAAACTAGCCAAACGCCAACAAAAGCCCCAACTGATTTATGGGCTCTGTTGGGCGAACATCATTTCTGTGCGCTAATTCCGTTGCTGCCTGAAATTTGCATGCTAAATTTCGCTTAGTGCAAAAACGTAAAGATTTTCATAATTTTCACACTTGAAAGCGCGACGATTGCGGGCAGTGCACGTTATATCTTAATTAAATTTATTAATTGCACACAACATGAGCCAAACCGTACAACGGGGCGTATGTAACGCCCACAACTCACAGAAAATATTTGTGAGCACGAAACAAAAACAAAAACAAAAACAAAAAACAAAATCAAAAACAAGTAAAGAAAAGCGAAAATATAAATAATAATAAAATAGCATTTGAATGATTTATCTAGGCGTTGATATCTTAACGACAGTTGCCAAGCAGCGCTATAAAGTTAATGTCCTGACGAATCAACAAAAAAGAAAAAAAAGTCAACATAGCAGACGCACAGTTTTTGGATTTGGTATTAATTTGGAATATGAATATGAATTTAGTTTAGATCTCGCTTTCATTAGCAACACACAGCATTTGGCAGTCTCTGGCAATTTGTCATGCAGACTTCCCGCTGTGGGCGTGGCACGACAAACAATTAGTCGCAAGTGGAGCAAAATGCCCGCTGATGCAAATTGTGTGTCATCTTGAACCGAAATACAAAGTATATATATACAATTTATATATATATATAGAGAGATATTTCTTATATGCGAATACCTATTTCATCTCACTAGCGACAGGGGTTCCTAGCGGCCAAAACTGTGACAAATGCCAAAGTAATTAAGTGGCCCTGCGAATGCAGCCAAACATTTGCCAAAATTCTGCCACAAGGCAGAACTGGTTAGGTTAGCAGGTTAAGAGCTAAAGCCCTGCCTGCATGTTTTCCACGATAATTTTATGCTCATTGCAATCAATTAAATGAGATTTTAATCTGCAAAACTAAAGCTAAATCATGCTGGATTATGCCAAAAAAAAATTAAGTATACGTATGCTAATTTAAATAAAACAATAATAATTGTTTGTCAACATGGAAACAAAGCAAATGCCCAGTCTGAATGTAATGCAAATGTCGATTATTACCATAATTCAAAGTACGAAACAAAATGGCGTCGTTTTAGCCATTACGGCGCGCACAGCGTAACAGTTGAACGAGCAGCGAGCCAACAAGCGAAAAGCGCCAGCTGACGCTACATTTGATTTGAAAATGCAACAATGTTGCCGTCGAAATGTTGCATGTGTTGCATGTGGGTGTCGCAGGTATTTGTATTTGCGTATGCTGTGAAAACGATGAATACGATTGGAAAACGGCGGCTAGCTGAGAGATTCTTACGTATTCGACACTCTTGCTACAGGTGTTTATCATTTACAGAGGAACAAAGGTAAAGCGTGTGCAAGCGAGAGAGAGAGAGAGAGAGAGAGAAGTTAGCGTACAGAGGTAGTGAGTGCATTGATGGCGTTAAAATATTTCCCAACGCGTTTTGCAGCTTTTATTTTTGACCATTTTGTCGACACTCTGCTTCTTGTTGTTGTTGTTATTGTAGCTGTCGTATTTCTTTATTCGCTTGAGTCGGTTTGAAAAACGTTTTTTTTTTTTTCTTTCGCTGCTTTGGCTTTTGTTATTTTTATAACGTATGCATAATCTGTCTGATTATTTAACTTGCGCTAAATACAAATATTTAGAAATATTTTCAGGCAATTTTTATGCTATTTTTCTTGCCAAGTTGACTTTGGATTTCTTTGCTTTCTTTTTCTCGTTCAACACAAATGAGGGTCATAAAATATATGTATATATAGTATATAGTCTTAAGTCTTAAGCATGCATCCTATATATTATGGTTTATAATTTACTTATTGTCGTCTTTGGCTTAGACGCACCAAATTCCTATTGTTATTTGTGGCCTACAGGTGGGCAACGAAAAAAAAAAAAAAGAGAGAGAACTCAATTCATACAATAAACATTTCTTTTTTATATGTACATCTAGAGAATTCTTTGCTCTCAATTTTAATATTATTACTTTATGCTTTCTATATATAAATATATATATATATTAACCTTGAATGTGAGTGCTTCAATGAGAATCGTCTCTTGACGCCCACAGGAAAGTTCGCCTGGCCTCATAAACTAATTTCTCGCAATATATTTTGCCAAATACCGGCCGGCGAATGTCGTCCCACTGTGCATATAAGTGAGCGTGAGCAAACTAGATAAAAATACAAAACTAAATGCTTAACACAGCGAAACATTTCTGCTGATAATGATTAATAAATCTTGAGCATTTTTCGAATACAGCAAATAGTACAAACAAAACAAATAAACAGCTGCCGTCTGTCTACTTAAATGTATTTAGCTGTATTATAATTAATGTTTTGACAATAGAATCACAAAAAACTATAAAACAGTGAAAAAAAAAAAAAAGAAAACAATAAGAACAATAACAAATGTGACACTTCAAGTGTGTTTCACAAGCTATAAAACAACAAATTATTAATATAAAAAAAATAATAATAATTCTTTTCACAGTGTACACATTTGCATGTTTTTTTTTTTCTGCTTTTATATACATTTGAGAAATAATAAATAGGTTTTAATAATAGATTTAGTAATTCATGGAGGTCAGTGAACTAAAAGCTTAGGATAATCAGCTCTTTGAGTAAGATAAATATATATTTGATATAAAAAATTTGTATATATATTATCGATCTAATGATTGGGCACACTTTTGCAGACTGCTTTTAGCAAATAATTAAATCAGTTAATTTTCCATTAATCCGATGAAAAAGTTGATTTTAGCAGCCATCACAGCAACATAAATTATAAACAACACATAAAATACTCAATTAAGATGCGACGCGGCGCTCAAAATGCGAAACATGCAAACAAACAACAACAACAACAACCAAAAAATGTCTGCAGCACAAAAATGCAATAAATAAACAAAATACAACTGAGAGGCAAAAAAAAAAAAATCTATATATATATATAAAAAAAAATGGCAAATGACGCTAGAAACTTTGACAGGTTCCCGACGGGCGGCAGCCAAAGTGCAGCGCCATTTAACACATGAGGCAAATTAAGAGCATAAATATATATAGTATATAAAATATATCTATAGACAAAAATGAAAGCAAATCAAATCATTTGGGATATATAGCCAACGTCAAGCAGCCCACGTCGAGTCGTGCAGGACTGGAGGAAAGTGCAAAATATGGCGACATTCTGTCAGTTTGCGGCTCCGCAAAAACGTTTGATACATTCGAATTGAATGAAATTAATTAAAAACCTGTAAATCTGCAAACGAAATTCTCGCACTGCGCCATAAAATTGTCAAAATTGTCACTGCCAGCCAAACTGACTCACTAGATCCATAGATTATGATGGATGTGTGTGCGACACATTTGTCCAATTGTTCTGGCTTTTCTTTTCTCTTTTTTTGCTGGCTTTCTCTTTGTTAGCTGCATAGCCATTAATCACAGAATATACATATCTTTGAAGAGATTGTCTATTTTATTTGAAATTTATTAGCATTCAATATTATGTAGCATATTTGCGACATCAATTTTAAATAGCAACAATTTTTCAATCACAATTTCCACTGAATTTTTGTGCAAAAACAAAAAGCTTTCACATTGCATTTTCTAGTTGTAAGCCCTTTTTGGAAACTTTGCTAGCCAAGAGTATTAAAATGCCAAAGATATTATGGACAACAAATTGAAGCACACAGGCGCCCACGCAAAGCTGCTGTAAAAATCTCCTAGCATTCACATACATATATAAATATACTATATATATGCACAACTTTTTCTATATGTATCTCTAATTATGTTGCGCTACCTTAAGGCGGCGTCAAAGGTAAAAAAAAGTTTTCTTCTTGGAAAGAGGGCGGGAATTGGGCTGGGTTGGGGCAGTGTGAAAATGGAACGCAACAAATCTTGTCCAAAAATAGACTTCGACAACATTGGGACAGCTTCGGCTTGTTGACTTCTTTCGTGGGCAGGCACAAGATGTTGCCAGAACTTGTTCACGCATTGTAAGTATTTAAGCTGATTTCGAATATGAATGAGAGCATAAAGAAGATCGAAACTGGAACTGGAACTGGAAATGGAACTGGAACTAGCGCTGGAGTGGAGAGCTAGCGCAATGCCGACGACGCCTCAACAGATGCCTTTTCAACTTCTACGCGGTGGCATAGTCCATTGCACAAGGCCAAACGGAAATGGGCAACAGTTGTCAGCTGCTGCTCAGCGACGCGTCCCTCCACCCCATTCGACCCTGTGCTCCAAATATTTACGCGGTATGCGAGCTGTATATGTGTGTGTGTGTGTGTGTGTACGTGAAAATTTTCCACGCTTCACTTTGCCGGACGTAAATCAAATGCGAGAGCGATGGGAGAAGGCGGCTGCATTTGTACTTTGAGGGCAACTGTCAAAGGCATTTGACAAGATTTTCCAGCTATGCCCGGTCATTGCTGGCATTTTCAGTTTTTCGTTTTCCCCTGCTCTCAAATTGAGAAGCTATAAGCGCTATTCGCACCCTATTTCACATTCTTGACTACCTTTCAAGCTGTTCAACTTTGCTTAAATCTGAACACAATGTCAGAGCAAAATTTGTCAATGTATTCACGAAATCAACACACACCCACTCAGACATTCAAATACTTTTAGCCGCAGGCTTGGCGGCTTTATTTATATATTCATTTTCATTGTTTTCTTTCATTTCTGTGCTTTTTGAAGTTATTTACATGTGCTGCAGTTGCCGCGCAATTGTCAGCTCTGCCCTCCGGAACTACCCTAACCCAAACCCAAACACACTCGCCCAGTCCACGTCCACATTTGAGTCGAGCCAAATAAAATGTGTATGAACTGCCAGCGGTTATTTGACGCAGTCAGCTAGTCAGCGTTTTTATCAAGCGCTCAAATTTGTTGACAACATGTTGCGGCTCTGGTTGTAAAACTCATTGCCGTTTCTTCTGTTATCTCCCTTTGCAAGCGACTCTCCCTCCACGCCCTCCCACCTTGCACAGCTGCTGCCGTTGTCTCTTTGTAGTGCGCTCTCGTCTGTTACAGTTGAACAAATCGATTGATTGATTTCTCAGGTGTGTTCGATTGCGCTGACGTTGTGCAGAAATACTAGCACAATGATTTTTATGCTTTAAACAGTGCTGCCGTATTCTAGCGGCTTTCTAGCTAGCAACTAGCTAAAAACTGACAAAGGTTTTTCAAGCTTAAAGGTGAATTTGTAATCTTAAGCCTATTAAAAGCCTGCGAAGAGCCGATAAAAGATTTCACTTCAAGTAAAGTTGAAAACAACCCCCCGAAGATACTAAAGCACTTTTAGTACAATAAGTAACAAAAGAAGTTTTTCCCTGTTAATACCAGTAAAATCCTTATCGATTTTTAAAAGCCTACAACAAAATACGAGCAAATAATAGTTGAGATTTTATTAATGAAACTATGAGACAACATTTCAAATTAAGATTAACTCAAGAATTTAAGTTTTTACTAGAAACAGTTGATTATTATTATTTTGTTGCCATAGTTAGTCAGTCTGGTTGTCAGGTGTCAGCACTAATGCTCTTACACAGTTTAGTTTGCTGTAACGCCATTTTGTTTTTACGAGCTTGCGTGTGCTTTGTTTGCAGTTGTATGTCACTCAGAATAGTTCGTTCAGCCTGACTGGGCGGGCTTTTAGTAGACGTTGCTTCAACATAAACGTGGTTTCGTTTATGGCGCCTGATGGCAATGCCGATTGTCACGGCAGCGTAGTGAATATTTGGTAGACAGATATGAAATAGTTCTGATGACACTGCTGCTATTTGTGGCTACTGTAAAACAACAGCAACAACAAGAGACAAACTGACTGACTGATTGTCTGTCTGTTTGTCCATTTGTCTGAGCATTTTGCAGCGACTTTCTAGAGCTTGGCAAACGTCAAAGTGATGCGCATTGAATGCGTTTGGTAGAACGACCTAAAACCTAAATACGGCGCTATTTTCGAAAGTGCTTTCAAGTACGCAAAAAATGCGCCTTGTCGTTTGATGTGCTGTGCATCGCGTCTAGATCAGAGCAGCACAAAATCAGCCACACAGAGACCCAGCGCTGAGGAGATCGAAGCGGCTGACCAGCATACAAATAAACAAAACAAGCCACATCGAGCTGAACAATGCAGCCAAAAAGGGAAGGATTTTGCTTTGTTTTGTTTGGTTTGGTTTTGCTTGCCACATTTTGTGGCTAGCAAATTAATTACGGCAACCAAATAAAACTCACAGACGAGCTGAGCAGCACGTAAAAGTAAGAAAGCAAAGAAAGAAAGTCACAAAAATACATAATAACAGGCAAGCATGTTGTGCAGTCGAGTATGCTCGACTAAGAGCTACCATAACTAGAACAATTTGCTGTTCACATATTAGAGAAAGGCATACCCTTTGTTGACTGTGCAACGCACAGGGTATGTAAAGCCACAAAATGCTATACATTTTTTTATACTGCAGTCCAAAAACAGAAGCTGAATACTACAGTCGAGTCCTAAATAAACAAGACCAAAAACTGCACGAATACGAACTCGAAGTCGACTAGAACACACACTCAGCTGCCCCGGCGTGCCGCAACTCTGCCCCAACTCAACTTATCTTTCAGCCAAGACCCAAGTGAAATTGCATTAGAATCTTTGCTCATGCATGGCCACAGCGTCCTATGGCTGTCCCACTGTCTGTGTGTCCGATATTGCGACTGTGTGCCAAGTTATTTGCATTGCTAGCTGCTGCTGCTGCTGCTGATGCTGCTGCTGCTGCTGCTTTGGCGTATCTCTATAAGATACAAGTGCGTGGCATGCGTATTTTTGCGCTTATTTGGGCTAAAAAACATTGCCGCTGGGCTCAACATGGCTGACACAATGCTTAGAGCCAGCGGATTTGCATGCCGATTCTATGCAAGATGTTTGACTGCCCTGCCTCTGCCCCTCTCTCTATATCTCTCTCTCTCGCTCTCTTTTACCCCCTCTGCCAGTCTTTTTGGGACTGACAGTTGGCTCGTGTCGATAAAATTTGTTGCTGCCCCGAGCTGGCTTAAGTGGCGACGTTGCCTCTCCATCTATTTATAATGCTCTGGCCGATGCGGCCGGGCCAGCAGCAGTTCTTGATCTTTGTCTGAGTCTCTCTGTCTGTGTTTGTGTAAGTGTGCGTGTGTGTGTGTGTGCAGCATAAATAAAAACTAAATGAAGCAACTTAAAAATCGCTATTTGTTTGGCATCATAAAACCTTCAAGCAAAAAAACAATAAAAACCAGACGAATGAAATTAAAAGTTTGCAAACAAAAAACTTTTCCACAATTAAAAGTCTCTTGAAAACCTGCTCTAAATAGCTTAACTTAAACTATAGTATAATATTTAAGCATCAACAGGAAGTAGGTGTTGAAACATTCATGTGTGCTTTCCCAGGCAATAGTCCTCGATAAATAAACAATAAATTTAACTTGAATGTCGAATACATTGAACTGTTCTGAGCCGATTAAAATATTGGAAATATTGATAAAGTGATATAACTTGAGCTTAGGAGTTATTACAACTGAATAATACAAATTATTGGGGAATCTCTGCGAGTCAAATACTTACAACTTTTACGATTTATTGCACAAGCAAGTAGCATAACAAAGTTTATGATTGTTTTGGCTCTTATTATATATGACTAATTTCTAAATCATCTGTCCGTAGGGAATTGAAAATAAAAAGCTAGCAATAAGCGACAGTTTAAAATCAAATTACGCACATAATTTATATTCAAAGCCTTCAACAAAAGCAAAAGGCGAAATAAAACGTGAGACAAACAGACAGACAGACAGACAGAGAAACACACACACACTCATACTATATGGCACACATCTCCATAGCTAAAACCAAAATCGACTGCAAAACTTTTATAGTCCGCCCTCAACATAATGCTTGTGCTGCCAGCTACCAATTGCCACGTCGACAACTTTGCTGTTGTTGTTGTTGTTGCTGTTGCTGTTGCTGTTGTTTGTTTGTTGCTTGGCTCGGCCATTCAATATTTGTCCTTCATTTGAAAGTCAAATGCGTGATGGAGGCAAAAGAAATCTGTTGCGCCATGCTGGCCTGCGACTGCGACTGGGACTGCCTGGGATTGGCTGGGACTGCGCCGAGCTGTGGCAATGGGTATGGGAATTGCCACTGGGCGACATTCGCTGCCTAAACCAAAAAAGATTTTTTTTATAGGAATACCGGCGCAGCAGAGACAACAACAGCAACAACAACATGAAACTGAAATAATAATGAAAAGCGAAGCAGACAAACCAAAAGAATCTATGTGAAAATCATAACATAAATTCTAAACGCCTGACAAGCAAATACACACATTAAAATGGCACCACACACACACATACGAACACACATACATACTTCACCAAATTTGAATAATAAAATAAAATTGATATAAAAACTATAGAGGCCAAGACGCGACGGTAATTGGTATAAAAATAAATCCCAAAGAAGAATTTATGAATTGGATTCTCTTGGAAAGTGTTCAAATCAATTGTAAGCGATTAAAGTAGTTGAGCATTTAGTAGTGCGTGACTAAATGTATCTCGAAATGTTTAATTTAACAATAACAGTTTGTAAACAATACGAAAAAAAAAATCAGACAAATGGGAAATGGGAAATGCGCAACTGAAAACCAATAAAAAAGTCAAACACCAAAACAGACAGCGAAACAAAATAAGTACGCAGCGCGTTGAAATGATCTAAACAAATTGTTGGCCATACCGAATGAACCAAACAATTTATGCAAAATCAACAAGATTTCCACATAACAGGGTCAAGTGAGCATGGCTCAAATGAGCCTCAGGCCATCAATTAGGCACAAGGTGGCAAAAATCGAAATTGATCGCAAACGGGCATTATGTGAATCCCAATTTCCACAAATTGTTTTAATTGGGCTGCCGTTGCTTGGCCCCAAATATAACCAAAATGTATGCAAAGTCGCTAAAAATTCTATACACAAAAAAAAAAAAAAAAAAAACAAAGATGAACAAAATTTTGTTGTGGCGCCTCGCCGACAAAGAGGGCGACGGACGCGGGGCAGCCATTGCTGCTGAGTTACATTTTCATTATGCTGCGTGCCATAATTTCCATATTTATTTGTTTGCTTTGAAATGAGGACACAAATGGCAAGCCGCCGACGCCTGCTAATGGCAGCAAATTGCCAAAATGTCAATGAACCAAAGTGTCTGCATATGGCTAAGAGCGGAGGCTAGGGCGTTGCTTTTTGGAAGTGTCCGAGCGCGGCTGGCTGTTAATAACGAGCACAAAGTTCAACGCTTTCGCATAAAGTAGATTGTCAGGAAACGATTTTCAATTAGCCGCCTGCACGCCTGCCAAACAACAATTCTGCCACAGCATATTTATTTTCTAAGAGATTTGCCCAAATACTTGCAGCCCCGGACAAAATCAACAAATGATAGCACCACCACCAACAACAACAACAACGACAACCACATTGTAGCATAGGCTGTCCAAGATTTTTGTGGGCGTTTCACTTTGCTGATCAACTTAGCGCGTGTGTTTGTCCAAGTTCTGTGTTGGGTGGTGGCTGAGGACAAACGAGGTTTGTTTGTGTGTTTACCTTTGGATAAACTTTGCTTTTTGGCCAGCTTGCGTAGACACTTGTCACAACAATGGCTCAATCAGGCAACCAGCAGATGAAGCTGTTGAAATTTCTTTGAGTTTGAGCACAATGAATCAAACAAAATACAAAAGCAAAAGGAAAAACTTTTAAAATACTCTTAATAATGGAATAATGTATTAATTGGAAAAACAGATTACACTGCAATTCAGAAATAACAATAATAATAATATTGCAACAAGCATTTAGGCACGTAGTCGCCATTTGAATCATTCAAATACAGTGGCTTGTTAATAATACAAATAAATTCCCAGTCATAAGTAATGAAAGCAGCAAACCACTGAAATACGTAAACCCTATAAAATATGAGCACGTATTATATGAATTCATAGATAACTTGGCTCATTTAACAAGTGTATCTGGCAATTTGTAACAATTTGGTCGATAAATTTTTTCTTTTTTTTTTAAGCTAAAAAACTAACTGCAGAGATTTGAAGTTCGCCCGCTCCGATCTCTGTTTGGCTTTAAGCGTCAGTAACTCCAGTTAACAGCTCCCACAGGGAGCTCAGCGCTCGGCTTAAGAGCTCGAGCTGTAGATGGCGCCACAGTGCGCACGAATGACAGAATAGCGTATACGCCCGCTTAGCCCTTTGGCCAGCAGCCAAAAATAAATTTTTATGTTGGTTTCAAAGTTGGTTTAGCGCTTTTTTTTTTTTTTTTTTTAACCCCCACACATATTTTGCAGCTTTTCCATTAAGACAACAACTGGGAGTGGAGCGTACTGTGTGCGCTGTTTGCACGTTGGTTTGAGCAAACATTAAAATAGTTTGGGGATTTGTATTTATGTTGATTGCATTGTCGAGCCACGTAACTGGGTAACTGGCATGTGTATGGCCAGCTACGGGCCAGCAAGGCAGCGTGTGTGTAAAGTGAGATATCAGTGTGTGAGAAATTGAAAAGTTGATACCACGTGCCTGCAGATTTACTCTGACTCGAGCGTCCTTTAGCCACTTCACGTGTGTGTGTGGGTGTGTGTGCAAAGAAATGCAATTTTGTGACCTGACATATGCTAAAAAGTGCAAGCAGCTATCACCAACTGCAATGGGAAAAGTTTAGAGTTCAGAGTTCAAGTGTTTAGGTTCAGTTGGAAATTGCTACCACAGTTTCCACTTGAAAGTTAATGCCAGCCAAAAACATGTACGCAAATCAACAACAAACAACACGAAAACTGCCAACTTTATAGCCATAGCTCATGCTGCTGCCGACCTCTTCTGTCGCTTGCTGTCCCACACTGGGAAATGCACCTGTTTCAACTTCAACTGAAACTGCTTTATTTTTAGCTACGAGTGCAGCGGCAGCGCCGCCTCTGCCTAGCTGCCACGTTTGACCCACATCAAGTGCCTGACAATTTTCTAGTTATTAATAAAAATACACAGCCAAGGCAGCCAAGGCAGCCAGAGCAGCCAAACCACAGAGAACAGATTCTAACTGTAGACAGCTGTTGTGTTGCCTTCACTGGAAATAATGTTATCAGGCTGCATTTAATTGCCAACTCGCATTCGTACGCGCATGTGGCCTAGACTGTTCGATACTCTACTAAATAGTTCCCTAGGAAAATAAGTTTTTCAAAGCATTTCAAGTTAATTGTAATTCAAGTAAGTCAGGCTAACACACCTTAAGCCAAATCGATTTAATTATGATATATTTCTCACATAAATTGCGGCATTTACTTAAGCTCTTCCAATACGAATTATAATTACTTGCAGCACATAAAATCCACATAAATCTTGTATCGATCGCAAACATAAGACAAAATCATATTTTGGCATTACGTGAGATTTGCTGCTTTACCTAATTGGACAGTCATATCACGAGTTTTGCTCCGGAATCATTAATTTTTAGTCAAGTTGAGCTTTGCAACAACAACTGCTGCTGCTGTTTGCTATTTGCGGGGCTGCGATGCGCCTGTTGGCAATTTATCTATATCGAAATGGCATTAAAAATACAATGACCACTTCTTGACGTGCCATGGTCAAATTTTTGTGCATTTGTCAAAGTGAAAATAAATCAGAAAACCCAAAACAAAATACAAAATACAAAACACAAAAAAAAAAACAAAAGGACGCTAAGCAAACAAACGCAATGCGAAATGACAAATTTTCGTAAGCTTTTTGGCAATTGTTTTCTGACTGCTTTTTGTTATTTTATTGTTGTTTGTTTGTTTGAATTCTATTTTGTTGCTGTTGTTGTAGCTTAGAATAAAGAAATGCTTCATGCAATCGAGCTAATGAGCAATGTGACACAGTTTTGCAGTGGGACGCCCACGTTTGGGTAGATTAGGCTGTTTTTTAGTGAAAAGACTCAACCTCGATTCGATGACAGCGAATGCTGCTGTTCTGTTAAAAATATCTAAATATCACAAAATATCAAAAAAATATTTATAAAACGTATATAAAATGCAAATTTTATGCCACATTTAAAATAGCTGGCGCAATGTTTTGTAATTTATCAACGACCGCCCGCATAACGTCGCCACGCAATGCGGGGCGTGGCAAGTGTGGCGTGTGACTGCAGCTACAGCTGTGGCGAAACGCACGACGACAACGACAACGACAACAAAACAGAAGAGGGGAGAAAAAGAAGAAGAAATTGTTGCAAACTGTGCAGCGACGACGCCAATGCAGACATTTCTCGACACTTCTCTAAATAGTTTTGCGTGCGACGCAATGCGAGAGTGTGGTAAGACACACACACACACAGGCAGCGAGGCAAGAGGCTGTAGCTGTGGCTGTGGCTAGGTGGACTGACACACGGTCACTCGAGTGCCAAAATGTCCCCGCACGCCATTAAAAATGTTGCGAAAATTACATAGCAAACTGAAAGGTGTTCTAATGAGGCGTGCGCCGGAGTCTTCACTGTATACGCATACAAGTGTGCCTGTGTGTGTGTGTGTGTGTGTGTGTGTGTGTGTGTAGATGTGAATGTGATGTGGGTTGCTTGAACAACTGTGGCATGAGTGAGATCTTTATGCAAAGAGCGACCAATGTGATGAAGCATAAACTATGCGTAATTAGCGAAGGTGCAAAGAGTTTTTTACACAAGTGAAAAAACTAAAAGTTAATATAATATATTTATATTAAGAGCTGGCATATTCAAATGCATTCATTTCATTGATTGCTCTTTGAACGTACACAGAAAAAAGAAAACAAAACAATTGATAGTCATTAGGGCATTTGGAAACCCCTAAAACCGCCATCAATTAAATTATATTGAGTAGCAAGCCAACTCAGTTACCCCAGTCAATAGTTTAATAGCCATTGGCCACACCTGCAGAACTCCCGAAAGTACAGCCATTGGCCTCAATTTGAATGAATGCTGCAATCCTCATTAAATGAGTTCAAAATCAAGGTCGTGCCACCCAGGAGTGGGCCGCTTGACTGAGAGTCGAGCAAAAAAAGAAAGAAAGAAAAAAAAAAAAAAAACATTCATGCTACATCATCCATGTCTCAGAGCGAAGCCCATGCGATGCCATGAATACAAATTGTTGCATTTTACACAATAATGTGCAAAAGGAAAAGAGAGGAAAATACAGAGCAACAACAAGAAATTCATGGCATTCCATTTCAATAAAACGTCGCTACAGCCAAATGCAATGGAAGAGAACTGAAAACAGTAAAAGCTTATTAAATATAAAGCAATGTACAACATGGAGAACGACCTTAGAGTGAATATGATTGCTGTCTGAATGCTAAGGGTGTGGGTGGCCAAGGGACGGTAACGACGGGCGGGACGGGGGTACGTTCAAGCACACACATGTTGCACGGCAACGTGGCTGAGAAGTTCAACAGTAATTGCCAAGAAAAATATTTTTCAATAAGCAGCATCATCAGCAACGATACAGAAAGCGAAATGAAAAGAATTTAAAAATACATAAAAACAAAAGAAATAAAAGCAATTGTTGCGAGAGGGCAACAAATAATAATAACACACCTGGAGATATCAAGGAAATGTTGGAACTCTTTTAAACAAGTGATTTGCCCACTCCCTCACTCTACCTCTCTCCCTCCCTCTCTCTCTGTTTCTATCTGTCCGAATCTCTGTTTAATCCCAATAAAATTGGAATGCAGCAGCTAAACTTCCACTATTTCACAGCATTGTTGAAATTTTTTTTAATACCATTTGTTTATTTGCACAAATGCGTGAGCTTTCATTTCATTTTTCCGGCGAATTCCGTGCGGCCGTATTCAACGCTAATCAAAATGTGAACGCTACACACACCCACCCACACACCCACACACACAAAATAATCGTGGCAGTATCTGGAAAAAGTAAAGAGAAAAAAAGAACCGAAAAAAAAGCGCAGCCTGTTGCTCGCTGTCGAACATATGTATGCAATATGCAAAAGTAATGCACAAGCTCCGACAATGGCAAAACGCTCGTAACAACCGTAAAGCAAGCCCCTCTCAGCCCAGTCCAGTTCAGCCTACTCCAGCCCCCCAAATGGCCATGCCCATGGTGTATATATTGTTTTACATGAATTTTGACTTTGGCGCGCCGTGCGATGCCAATACACACACACACACACATGTGAGTGTGAGTGTGAGCGTGTGAGTGTGTGTAAACATTGCGCAAAACCGAAAACAACAAAATTATTCATACGCCACGTTGAACCGCACGGCGAAAGACGTCAGCGCGACGGCTGATTCAGACAGCGGCAGCAACGAAATTTGACTACAAAAATGGGCAAAATACAAAACAGAAACAACAGCAGCAGCAACAGCAGCAGCAGCAACCGCCATCTGCGTGTGTGTGTGTGTCTGTGAGAGCGTGTGGCATTTTCGGCAATTTTGCGGCATGTTTTTCACACTTTGGCGCGCAGGCTAGGCAAAAAAACAATTGAACACGACGGCCTGGCTGCCATGGATATCAAATTGTTGTTGCTGTTGTTGCCGCCGCTGCTGCCGCCGCTGCTGCTGCTGTTGATGATGCAAGTGCAAATTTATTTGCCACTTTGAAGCGCGTCCAGCAACAATTTGAAATATGTTTTGTTGACTGATCATCGATTGATTTGCATTGCTTTCAAGTTAAGGCTTGCTATACAAATTTAAGAGCCTTCTTGCAATTGTCACACAAACACTAAAGACAGATAAGGGATATATAATTTAATTACATAATTACATTGTATTTAATCTCATTACTCATTTGCATAAGTAAAGAAACTTAGAGTAATAAACTTTTATAAGAAACTATTTAATATTAGCTATCAATATAATTGTAAATTTGATGAGATATTTATAGTATTAATTAAAATTTTAGATATTTAAAGAATTTCAAATTTCATTTAACTATTAAAATACAAGAAAATTTTATTAAAGCAACAAATAATTCAAAAAGTTTCAAGGCTGTGCCGAAAGAACATTTGACAATTGAAATTTAAGCTGTAATGTTTTATAATAAAAAAATAATAATAATCAATGTTTTATTTTTAAAAATAAACTGCAGCTCAAGTTGCTTAAATATCAGAAATTAAAACCCTTATCAACCATTGAATTCTTTCAAATTTAATCAAAGTCCTCATATGTACAAAGCTTGATTCGTAAAAGGAAAACTTCAAGTCTCAGCGTAAGTACCAACAATTCCTCTGATATCTTATAATAAGAATTAACAAAATTGCTTAACTGCTTAATGTACCAAATTCCAGTTCATTCTGCAAAGCAAAAGAACAACAACAAGCTATAGCAACAACAAAAATGACAACAACGTAAACAACAAGAAAACATTTTATCCCATTTCACTCATATCAAAATTGTCGAGCTGCCAAGCGACGTGCGGCTGGACAGGGAGCGTTGCGAGCGTTTGGGGGCAATCCTAAAAATAGCAGCACCAGCGACACTTACCTAAAGTGTTTAAGAGCACAAACAAACACACACACACCAACACACACACACACACACAGTCAGTCAAAAAAACAACAACACCTTATGTCCCACTCAACTGTAAAAATTACATTGAAAATGGCCATAAAAAAAGGCAGCAAATGCCACAAAAACAAGGCGCAACGACTGCGGCCCTTTTTCTTCTTCTTTTTTTTGCTTATATTTCTCATTTGGCTTTCATTAAATTTGATTTTATTGTTGTTGCTGCTGTCGATTGTCGCACGGCAGCTAATTTTGAGCGCAGGCTGCGCGCGCTTTGCATGTAAATAAAAAAAAAAAAAAAATAAGCCATAAAAAAAAAAACAGGCAACGAAATGAAAATTTTCCGCTTAACATACATACATACACATATGTAAGAGAGACACAAAACTGCAGTTAAATGCCACGCCCACACCGAGCAGCCGCAGCAGCGCCAACCTAATCAAATTGTTATAGCCAAACTATATAAACTATAACAAATTGTATAAAAATCACAAAAACAACAGCAAATGTGAAAGAGTGTCAAGGCTTGATAGCAATTCTATCTATCTATCTATCTATACATACACTATATTGGCCTGGTCGACACAAAATGAGTTTTTCTTGCGGGTTATCCGACTATTTGTAAACACTGCTCATTGTTGTAAACAAGCCATTTATATGGCCTAATGTCTGTTGATCCTCAAAGCATGTTGTTGTTGTCGTTGTTGTGCGTCTTGTTATTTTTTTTTTATTTGGCTCGCTTTTTAAATTGATTAATTCTGGGTATTACAATAATTTATTTATTTTAAAATGCGCTTGATTTCACATTTTGGGCGCTGTGAATGAGAAATTACAAAGCCTTTGGAGTGTGAAATTGAGACTGAGAGTGAATAAAATAAAGTATGAGGAAATTAGAGAAAGCTAAGATAATTGAGTGAAGCTGGCAGGTAAGCAGAGTGAGACAAAGAGAGGAGAATGAAATGAAGAGGCCTTTGCCTTATGTCTCATTGATTGCTATTACGAATTTGTATTGATATATAATAGTTTGCAAAGAGCTAGAGGCGTCTCTTATTGAAGAGACACAAGATGAGAGATAATCATTGAGAAACGATTATGAAGAGAGAGGCAGAAAGAGCTAATCTATGCTTATTATGTTTTGATAATATATGATATCTATAATATACATATTATATCTTTGTGTGTAGAGAGAGAGAGAGAGAGAGAGAGAGACCTACTCTAATCTATATACATCAAGAAAATCTTTATAGACTAACTTAAAGTTAACGGTAAATTGGTTCTCTAAGCTTGCAACAATCAAAGTTTAGTTCCCTGCTCTGCACAGCTCTTCTTCTTACATACATAATATTTATGTTTAATAATTAAATATTTTTAGTTGCCCTCTCCTATGTGGCACTTTGATCAAAATATTTTATAAATATAAATATATATATATACAATAAAAATAGCAAATTAAATGCATTAGCCGACAAAATGTACATTGTTGCAATCATTTCTGACAGCTCGTTAGCTGGCAGAGGGCGAGCACGGCGAGTGGGCGTAGCCTGGCAGCTGTTATTAGGTGGGCGGGCAAGCAGTCGCTAAGCATCGACATTGAGCGACTCAGAGAAGCAACCAGAAGCCCTAGCGACGCAGTGGCAGCAACGGCAGCAACCTGCCTCATTTGTGGCAACACTTTTCTAATTAATGCAAACAAACAGAAAAAAAAAAAAACAAAAATCTAAAAGCTAAAGAGCTAATTAAGCTAATCTAGCTATATTTTAGCTAAATGCTAAATGCTTGAGTCACAGCACGCGCATCTATACATAATACAAAGTCTAGCTGGCTTTAGTTTTTTTACGTAACTAAATTTCTAGACTCAAAGGTAATGTAATTAATTTTACTCATATTGTTTTGACATTTCCGGCTATGCAAAACTTTTTTTTTTTTTTTTTGTTGAAAAAGAAGAAAATATATATGAATATATATTTTTTTTTTATAAAATTGAAAAAGTTTTGTTGTTTTCTTTTTTATTTTACGGCTAATTTGTAGGCCCAAAGGCCGGTTAACGTGGCGCTGTGTGGCTGTCATGTATTTGAAAATTTTAAGTAGACACGTCAGCGGCTTTTTAGTGGCAACAGCGCAGGAAAAACAAATTGCCCCCATCCCTCATACCCCCTGCAACAATTGCGGGGCGTTCCTTATCCAACAAGAACTGAAAATTTGAAAATTAAAACAAACAAAACTAAGAGTCAAAACTTGGGGCCACAAAGTTAATGCCAGTCAAGACAATCAAGTGCCGACTGAGTGAAAGAAAGAGAGAGGGCTAGACTTGGGGCTAAAGTGAGAGTCAGAGAGAGGGAGAGGGAGAGAGAGAGGATGCGTGTCAGAGAGAGAGAGCTAATGAGAGAGAGCGAGCAAATTACGCATAAATCTATCAATTGAAGCCAACGTGCAATCAAATCGAAACGCCTTCGTCTAGTGTTTGGATTTGCCTTTCAGTTAATTACCGAAGCTAATAGATATGCAGCATTTTGGCTTGGGTTAGTGAACTCGGCGGCAAATTGCATTAATACATATGTATATGATATTATAACTGATAAAGATCTTATATAGAGACTAGACATATATAAATTCTAGGCATACCCTCACAATATTTGCAACATTTTGCTGGTGGCTCATCGTTGGTGGCATCGGCAATGATCGGCATGGTCCCCGGTCCCGTTGCCGGTCCACGCAGCGCTCCAATTTCCAACTTTGGCCAACTTTAAAGCGCTTACAGCGTTCCACGTCGCGTTATATATATATGTGTGTGTGTGTATGTGTATGTGTGTGTTGGACTCGACGAACTCACCAACCACACAATGTCAGCTGGCACAACATTTGATATATGTATAAACACAACACTGAAGCACACACACACACACTAGCACAGACGCACTTGCAGGGCACACACACACACGCGCACAGCCTGAGAGCGAGCGAGAGAGAGAGAGATGGAGCGGGAGAGTAAGATGCACACGCGACACGCGCCTGCAATGGCTTTGCTCGGAGTTTCTTTTCGTAGGGGGAGCGGGCCGGGGCGGTAAGGCGTTATCTATAAACCACCTGCCGGATCACAGCAAACGCCAGTTGCAAATTCTCAATTATCAATTTTCAATTTTCAGTTCCTTTACTTTCTTTTTTTTTTCTTCTCGTTTTCAACACTTTCGTTTATTATGTTTTTGGAATGTTAACAGCATAGTTTCTGCACAGTTTTACGTTCTCACAGTGCGCTGGCCATTTGTTTTGGCGCGACAGTTAGTTGGTTGGTTAACGTAAAGAGGATCAGAACGATTATCTGGCGATTATCTAGATGTTGGCTGAACCGATCTGATCTGATCTGATCTGATCTGAACTGGGTTCGCTTCGGTTTGCTACTGTCAGTGTCTGGTCTTGTCTGTTTGGGGACGTCACGCCGTGGCTATTTCTAGTCTTTGGCTTTCACATTGCGCTTTTCCGTGAAAATTGTACGAGACGTTCAAACGTGAAACCTCCGCAGAGACCACTGAGCAGGCCGCCAGGCGGCCAGGCCAGACCAAGGCGTGCAACGGATCGCCAGAGAATTCGAATTTAGAAATTTTACGAGCTCTCCGGCTCTCCTGCACGTGCTCTCTCGCTGAGCTCTTCGAAACCGACGAAAATTCTCAGTCGAGCATCGTTCGCAACGGTTAGATAATTTGGCATCGATGCGGCCAAAAAGTTTTTCACAATTTTCCTCAATGAAACAATGAACTTTCACATTTCGAACAGGCACAGCCACAACAACAACAACGGCCGCTCTCAGAATCAGAATTTCGAAAAAATCTTTTCGAAAATAGCATAAGGCACAGAGATCAAGAGAGATCAAACGAAGAGCGAGAGAGCGAGCGAGTGAGAGAGAGTGCGCGCGCGCCCATAGAACAACGCATTTTCGAAAAGTTTTCAAAAGTTTTTCTATGTTCTACGCTCTGCATTATCGTTTGTGCACCCTACACATTGAGTTCGCGGCAAAGCATGCTGGATTTGGCATGTGTTTCGTATGCTAAGTAGGTTTCTGGGTCAAGGCGTGAGCAATTAGCGAATTTTCTGGGTAAATTCAGGTTTTTTTGGGAGGCTCAGCGGCGGTAGATGACATTTGAAACCTTGCAATTACTTTGCTTACTCAGCTGCATTGATGCAAGTTCACTGAAGGCAATGCCTAACCAACTTTCCTTCATTTTAGCCAACATATCTATAAAGCTGAAATGACACTAAAATATCAACGAGACCAAAAACTGGCAACGACTTTAATGTTTCGTTCAAGCATCAAAAAATATTATAATATAAATAAGCATTATAATTTAATGAAATGACCACGACGAACTTAACAGAGCTCTGTTACTTAATGCGAAATGCGAAACAGTTTGAAGATTTATAATAGTATGTATTAATTATTTGGCGCTGGGCCAACAAATCTTAACTAAACAACAACTAGAAAAGATGCTGCGAAAAAATCCTTGCTAAGCAACAACAAACGACCTTGAAAATAACAAAAAAAAAAATAAATAAAATGAAATAAAATTTAAATAGCAATAGAAATAGAAATAGATAATTAAAATAAAATAAAACAACATTTAAGTTTTCAACAATTTAGCATAGAAATTCGCATAAACAAACACAAATTGCAAATATTGAAAATTCGAATTTCGATGATTTGTGCCTGAACACAATACGAAATTGTATTTTTGTGTATGGCTGATAAACACCTGAATGACTAATGAACTAAACCCCGCACACCTGCTCTGCCGCTTCGCAAAGTAAATGGCATATTTAAATTTAGCTGCTAGCTAAATAATTTATTTAATTTTAGCATAAAATATGATTTCTAAACGAATCACGGCAATATGGCAATAGTATTCAATAAAATATGTGGAATATATATATGTACATATATACTGGCTATATAAAATAGATTTCGAGCGCAGTGTTGGCAAAAATAAATCGCAATCAACCGAATTTCCCGCCCCGCACTCGGAAAAATAGCAACTAAAAATAAGAAAATTGACTCAGCTTTGGCTTTTATAATGTTGTTGTTGCTATTGTTGCGCTCGCTGTTGTTATTGTTGTTGTTGTTGCCATTTAGCGACAACATTTTTGTGCACAAGAGAAGAAGCAACAAAAAAAAAAGTAGAAGAGCGCCGAAAATAATATTTGAAATAATTTTTCAAATTTATTGCCAAATTGGGCACAAGTCAAAAGACGAACGTCAACAACTGTGGCCTATGTCTGCCCCGCCCACCGCCCACAGCCCAGCAGCTGCTAATAGAAGTGGGCGTGTGCATAGACTTTAAACCAATTGACTCATAATGCACATTTAGCCAAGCGCGCAGTGTAGTGTAGTGTAGCCAACTATTCGGCCAGCAAGACTTTTGTCATATAAAAAATGTGCACATTTTTCATAGGAAAATTGCAATTTCCACACACATTCGGCTCCATTCGGCAATGTCAGGGACGAAATAGAAAGAAAAAACAACAAAACAACAAACAAAACGAAAATCTAAGGGAATTTATTGCAGAGCTTTACACAGTGCGTGTGTGTTGGTGAAAATTTATTGTGCACATGTTTGAAAACATAAAAATATATGTGCAATGACAATTTTGCAGCCAAAATAATTGTTGTTGCTCTTTTAGAATGTCGGGTATATTGATTTTATAATGTTTTACGTTAGAGGCGTTTTAGAAAGAAGAGAAATATATAATTTTATATAAATTGTAATTACTAAATATACTAAATATTAATATTATAAACATAGTTTATAAAAAATAAAGTACTCAAATTTTTATTAAGATTTTAGTTGATAAAGTCTGTTTGGAATCAACATTTTATGCCATTTTCTTTAAATCAGTTATATATAAAAAAATAATAAATAAATTCAAAATATATGTTAGACATTTGATAATAGCTCAGATATATGTATAAAGATATAGCAGTAGCAAGCGTTCGACTCTTTGAGCACTTCTCTCATTGAAAATTAACAATTTATTGTCATATTTCTGCCAAACATAGTTTAGGGTATTTGCCAGTCGAGCATTACCTAAGAGCATGCACTCTTACTTGCTTCTTTTTTTGCTGCTGTCAAGCACCGCTCTCAGGGTCAGCAAAAATTTGCAAATAGTTTTATCATAGCTGCTGCTGCTGCTGCTTCTGCTGCTGCTGCTGCTGCTTCTTTTAGTGTTTTTTTGGAATATGAATTATGAGTGGGATGGGGAAGTTTATGACCCACTGTGCACGCAGCTTTGGCAATTCGTTTTGCCAAATGTCTTATTCGATTGCAGGCAAAGGAGCAGCAGTCGCAGCAGTCGCAGCAGCAACAATTTTTCTATTTATTTATTTGCCTTCCAATTTTCGCTCGCATATAAATTATTATGCGGCTAGCATAAAAAAAATATACAAAAAATAAAATAAAAAAAAGAGAATTAAAGAAATGAAATACAAAATAAAAGGAACGATCGGCCAGTGAAGCGAAAATCGAGCGCGTCAGCGTTTGCTTTTTTCTCATTTTTTTTTTTCTATTTTTTTGGCGTGGGCGAAGAAAATCGAAAAACATTTTTCACCATGCGAAAGTTTTCTCGTCTTTTTGACGTCGTTTATAATGACGAAACGGCGAGCATTTAGCTTAGAAAAGCCATAAACAAACAGTAAATGCCAGTGCAAAGCAGAGAATTTTTCTACATTTTCTAGCTTAGCACAAGCGCAAGAGCAGCAGCCGGAGATTTGCCAAAAAAATTTTTTTTTAAATAAACTTGCAGTTAACCAAAAGTATTTCAATATATTTATATTTACTTTCGTTTCAGTTAATTTATTGGATCTGAGAATCCGTTTACCTCGCTTCTGAGAACTGAGAACTCGTTAAAGGAAATGTCTTGAAAATGAATTTTAATTCTTGATCAAGATTAATCGAGTTCCCACTGAATAGAGTCTATGTTTGTAGTTTAAGCTAGCCTTTAAGGTTAAAAAAAAAATAATAATAATAAAAATAAATAAAAATTGTCCAAAGAACCTAAGATTAAAGTTTCTTTTCTTATTCACTTTTTCCTGGGCTTTTCTTAAATAAAACCTTTTTCAATAGAAACTTAGTTCAGTAAACATTCAAAATAACTAACTAAACTGTAAACAATTATGAACTACTATATTATAACAAATTATTAACTACCTGCTACTGCAACTAATTACAAAGCAGAGTATTCAATCTACGACTTATTACTGCATTCAGTTGCTTTCAAAGAAATCTAAATGCATTCAGCAGAAACTAGAAAATGTCTAGCCTTTTATATAGGATAAAACGAAAGAAACAACAATCATTTCAAAGGCGATGAACAATCAAATTAGATGACAGTTCTCAAATGTTGAAATTGTGATGGAAAATTTCAACTGCTGCTGCTGCTGCTGCTGGCATTTCATAATCGGCGATAATTTATGTGATTACTTAAATGAGCAATGTTAGGCGCAAGCAAAGAAACCGAATAAAACTATGCCAAGAACAACTAATTGGTGCACACAGACAGACCAAAAAAAAAGTAGAAAAGTATCGAAAAAGAAATATGAAGGCATGGCACACTGCTGGCCGTAAGTATGCGCCTTACGCCTGTGTGGGTGGAATAGCTGCAACAGGTGCCAGCGACTGTGGTACGCCAACTTTCATCATCGACTGTGCGCTCAAACAACGCGACAACACGCCACACACAAACAAGCAACATTAACAGAAACACGACAACAACTCATTAATTGTGGCCAATAAAACTGGCGATGTGAGCCAAAGCTGTTCATTAATTTCGTGTGAATTATTTATTGTAAAGAAATTGAAATAGATTTATGCATTTTAAGAAATCTTATAAGAATCGATAAGGCCAAACTTAAGCAAAGCTTTGATAAATCTGAGAGACAACATCGATAAACTCAAGCAGAGCTGAGCTTACAGATGCAATGTCGATATCGATAACTTAGCTCAAGTCTTGGATAACTTACATAGATATAGCTTAGCTGAGCGAGCTTTCACAGATTGATCATCTCTGTTGCCTTAGGCTAGAATAAATACTAAAATCAGCTAATAATATTACACAAAATGACAACATTTGCATGCTCTATTTGCCAAAGCGATAAACTCTAGAATCTTATTGGAATTTCAGTGGCAACAGGTTGAAAGGAAAATAAAAATCCGATTCAGTTCAAAGTAAAGTGTATGCTGCATTCGTAGTGTTGTTGTTGTTTGCATAGTTGTTCTACCTGCGGTTTACAGTTGTTTTTTGTTTTAGGGAAAATACAAAAGCCATAAAATTGTAATGGCCCCAAGACGACACCGAAAATTGTCGCCTACAACAACTGCGACTGAGTTGCATAGGGTTAGGAATCGTAGGTAGAGCTGACACACACACACTCACACAGAGAAAAACAATTCACCAACACCCACAATGAAACACAAGTTTATAAATAACCAATTAACTTAGTGAAGCATTACGAATTTTCTTAAATATAGATATATTATTGAATTAGCTTGTATTACAAGTACAATAAGAAATCTATATTTATAAGTAATCAATTTTAGCTTTAACTAAATAATACATTTCGTTGCAATAATAAAATTGACAATTTATAAATATTCGTCGATTTACCAATAAGAATTATATTTCTTATTCATGAATTCTACTTGGAAAGTGTGCAGTGCATTGGTTTCATCTGCTATGCCATATGAGCTTTTCATTGGAATCGAATTGTTTATACACTTGTTCGCAATTCCAATTGCAAGCGATGTGTTTAATGCACGACAGACACTCATACACAGACACACATGTACGCAGACAGCCAATGAGACCAGCTGCATATGTGACTTTCATATTGGAAAAGGGCGTCGCAACGAAGCCGGCAAAATAAAGACGCGAATATCACACAAAAGCGACAAAGCAAAAGCGTTGCCAAATTGTTGTAGACGACGAAGATGATGAAGAAGAAGAAGCAGCAGCTAATGCAAAGCATTGCAAGCTTTTCTATTTATTTTACATACGCAATTTGTTTGCCAAAAGCTAGTCAACAACAAATAAATATAGAATTATACTACAATTCCAGGTTACACCCAGAAGCAAATTTAGAAATAGAACAAACTACACACATACTCGCACGCACTACATACAGCCACGCACATTTGTAAACGGGGCAACAATAAAAAATAAACAAAAACCACATAAAAAATAGCAAAATTACCTCAGCGCTGCTTCTGCCGCTGTCGCTGTCTCGGCCTCTGTTGCTGTTGCTGCTGCTGCAATTGTTGTTGGATTCTGTTCCCGTTTGCTGTGAAGGCGTCTCTTGGGCGATTGTTATTGTTGGCTGCGGCTGTAGCCAGTTGGCACTATACATCTGACACTGGTTGTAAAGTGCGCATTGACAATTTTAAGCACTGTTTACAACTGTGAGCACACAATTTAGGTTATTTAATGCATTAATATTGCCTTATTTTAGAATTTTATGCACAGACGTCGCGGAATTCACAAAAACACTTGCATTGCACACTAGCGCCGCCTGCAGCTGTTCGCATGAACCACAAAGTATCTCATTTTCATTCAGTTGGCAGCCCCATAAATGCAGAGTTGTATATGTGATGGTCGCAATGGTTGCGCATTGCAACGCTGACGACGCCATCATACAGTTTGAACGTTGTATATCCAGGCTTGTAAGTTGCAGCCCTATTGAGACGCCGGAGAGGGTATAAAGAAAAAAAGCGAGCCGCTTAACACTTGAAACGAAAAAACGCACAGGCAGTGGAAAAATTGCAAAAAACACATAACAGGGTAAGCAATAGTGAAATATACAAACATAAGTAGGAAATTATTAAGAAAAATATGTGAACTCACGTGTACTTTACGCGTATTTCAGTGCTGACGAAACGTGTCTGGCTTCTGAGTCTGCGTCGGTCGTACAAAAAAAAAAAAAAGACAACAACGAGAACAAAATGTCGGACATCTCCAGCACTCAGCTAAGGACGGAGATCCAGTCCGTGCTGAAGGATGCCGATCTATCAACCATTTCGGCCAAGCGGGTGCGCGAGCAGGTGGAAAGCAAGCTGAATTGCTCGTTATTGAGCCGCAAGAAGGAGTTCGACAAGATCGTGATGGAGGTTATCAACGAACAGCAGGAAGAGGATGATGATGATGATGACGACGATGGCAAGGATCCAGATGCAGAGCCGGCAGATGATAGCGAGCCCAGCGAAGAGGACGAGGTGGCCAGCAGCAGCGAGGAGGAGAAAAAGAAGAAGCCGGCTCCCAAGAAACGGCCACAGCCCACCAAGCACAAGGTATCCGGCAAGAAGAAGCGCAAGAGTCTGAATGCCGATGACTCGGGCACCGAAAGCGATGCCGGCTCCGATTCAGACTATGAGGTTGTTAAGAAGCCAGCACCCAAAAAGAAGGCTGCCAAATCCGCTGGCTCCGGCACCGGCCGAAAGAGCACCGGCTTCACACGCGCCTACAATCTGTCACCGGAGCTGTCGGCTTTGATGGGCGCTGACTCTTTGCCGCGCCACGAGGTAGTCAAAAAGGTGTGGGCTATCATCAAGGAGCGCGACCTGTACGATCCTAAAAACAAGCAGTTTGCCATATGCGACGATGAGCTAATGAAGGTCATGAAAGTTAAACGTTTCCGCACCTTTGGCATGCTGAAGCATCTAAAGCCGCATTTCCTTGACTAAGCCGCCGCTGCCACTCAGATCCAATCAGTCCCATCCAGATGCAATTGGTCCACATGCGCCAACAACTAACACTAACACACATTCATCTACACCCACACCCACACACACACCTACACAGGCACACACACATAACTGAACGCATATAGAAATCGCTTAATATTTAGTTTAGTCGTTTTTGATTCCTTTTTGACCGCAAAATTTCGGCTCTGCGACATTAATTTGCTTGCACTTGGAACCCTCTCCTGCTCCTACTTGTGTTTATTAAAATTTATTTGCACGCGGTGTAGACAACGTCGTCGATGACTTATTTCTGGGGCTTCCCCACCCCCCACCAATGTGTTAGGATTAAAAACCTAATTAAGACGAATCTACAAATACTTTCATGTAGTCTACGGCATTTTAAGTAAAAGTATGAAAAAATATATTTAAAAAAAAAAAATACAAAAAACGAAAAACAAAACAAAAAAAATTTCATAAAGAATATATAATTTTTTGTAATGTAATTTACAAATTATGGTAAACAAAAACGAAAATATTAAAGAAACATTAAAATTTTTAAGGCATAATATCAAATAAAAATAGACGAGTGATGCATCTGATAAAATAACAAAAACCGATTGCATTTATTTATTAATCATTAATGGAAGGGAAAAAAATAATTTGATAGAATTTATACCAACCAATATATAGGCAACATTTTTAAATATTACATTTATATTACATTATATTGAGAAAGCAAATTTGATTTCTTTTGCTTTTTGCTTCATTAAAAATAAATATAAATTTATATAATTTTAATTTGCCAATTACCAAATCCTTTATATGAAATTCCTAATAAAACAGAAAAAGAAAAACAAGTTTATAAATTTTCAAAAACATTTTTATTTGTTATTTACAAATGGCAAAAAGAAAAATCGAATATAATTTTGATTTATATAAAAAAGCGCGTTTGATAATAATTGAAACTTCTAAACATTGCTCAATAAAACTTTCTTTTATTGTTTATACGTTTTTTCACAATTTTTACTTAAAGTTCAGTTTTTTTTTTACAAACATTAATTTCGTGTTTTTAAGTTTTAATTGTTTTGGTTTTTTTAGTATTAAGTTTTTATACATAAAGTTCTCTAATAATATGTATGTATATGCGTGTATATATATATATATATATATATATATAGAATTCTTTATCTGATATATATGCCTGCGTGTACCTCAAATAGGCACCTCAATAATTGAATAAATGGAATTCTTTGCACTGCATTTCAATTAGCGACGCTTCAATATGATGAATACAGCAAAAAGAGAAACATAGAACAAAGTTTTTAGTATAAACAAATACAGATAGGAAGCGATAAAAAACAATTACAAATAGACACATATATACTATATACACATATATATGTATATATATAAATGTGTGTGTGGGGGTGTAAGTAAATTCCATGCAACGGCAACAAATTGTTTCAAATATATGTATATATACATATATATATAAATTCAAATGCCACTAGTTAAGTACGGGGATTAGAGAGCAAGGAAGTGGGTGGGGAGGGAGGTGAAGGATTCAGAACTTAGCAAAAAGCGAGAGAGTTTGGTTAGCTACCGAAACCGTTAGTCGCGTGTGTGGGCTAATGAGAAAAATATAAATACTTTTGCGGCTGTGTGTTAAGTAACTGCTAAAAAAAATACAATGATTTTTTTGTTCGTTAAGTAAATGCTAGCAACTAAAAAGCGTCCGTTATTTTGTGTGTTTTGTGTCTTGTTTTGGTGTCTCGTGTTTCGCTTAATAAGCAAATACAATTTTATAGTAACTTTGTGATCTTTTTTTTCTTGTTTTCGTCAACAATTTGTGAGAAGTTGAAACTCTCGCTTAAATAGTTTTAAATCTTGCAAAGAAAATACTTTCGTTGGCGTTGTTCTTCTAATTGTTGTTGTTAGTTGTTTGTGTTATTGTTGTGTTTTTGTAGTTGTTGTTCTTATTGTCCCTTAATAGCGATAATAGTTGGGCTTGAAAGGACCGGCCTTATTGAGGCCCATATACTTGGCCTGCTCGTCGCTCAGCTCCGTCAAGTGAGCATCAAACGTCGGCAGATGTAGACTGGCCACATACTCGTCCATCTTCTTGGGTAGCAGATAGACATCGGACTTATAGCGACCGGGCGGTGCATTGAAGAGCTCAATCAGCGCCAGCGCCTGTGTGGCCGACGTAATTGACACCGCAAACGACGGTATGCTTGAGCAGCTCAAATTGACCAGTCGACCCTCGGCTAGCAGTATTATATACTTGCCCTCTGGCCAAATGATGTGATCCACTTGAGAGCGCACCTTCTCCCAGGTTAGATCCGGTGTACGAAGCCCATTCACATCGATCTCCGTATTCGAATGTCCCATATTGCACACAATGCAGCCGCTCTTCATCTTATCCATATGCTCACGCACCACCACATTCTTGTTGCCCGTCGCCGTGACCACAATGTCCACATTGCGAATCACCTCATTCAGCTTGACCACACGGAAACCGTCCATGCTTGCTTGCAGCGCACAAATCGGATCAATCTCAGTGATGTACACAATGCAGCCCTAGAAGAGACAAAAGTGGAATTAAGCTTGTCGTATCAAGTAATTGTTATCAGGCTTACCTGACCCTTGAGCGCCTGGGCACAGCCCTTGCCCACGTCACCGTAGCCACATACGACCACCTGCTTGCCGCCGAACATCACGTCCGTGGAGCGCTTCAGACTGTCTAGAATTGACTCCTTGCAGCTATATAGATTATCAAATTTGGTCTTTGTCACCGAATCGTTGACATTCATCGCCGGTACAGTCAGTTTGCCCGCCTTGGACAGCTGGTAGAGGCGATGCACACCGGTCACACTCTCCTCCACAATGCCCTTGACCAGCTTGAACATGGTGGGATACTTCTTCAGCATCAGATGCGTGGCATCACCACCATCGTCCAATATCATATTCGGTTGCCAGTTCTCGGCATTCACGCACCGATCAATGCACCACCAGAAGTCTTCCTCCGTCTCGCCGCGCCATGCAAAGATTGGTATGCCTGATTCCGCCAAAGCGGCGGCCACTTCATTCTGCAAAACAAAGTGCAAAGGAGAGAGGATTGTTGGACAGGTAATTGAGCGATGGCGCGTACAGGTGACTGCAACTTAGCACAGCACTTGGCTGATAAGCTGCCAGCTCTACAGCGCTTAGCAGCTATTCCATAGGTGTGTGTGTGTGTGTGCGTGTATAGGTGTGGGTGTGTGTGATTCAGTGTGTCAACAAGCACGACGATAAGGGCGCCGCCCGAACCGTGCTAGTGTGGGCATAGAGATTAATTAGACGGCACATAAAAATATGTGCAAACAGCTTTTGAAGCCGTCAATGCTAATTGCATTCGACATAGTAGAGTCACAGAGCCTGGGACGTTGGGCAAGAGTAGCACGTTATAGATGCTACGCAGCCGGAGTTGGGTGCCAGAAACCAGTTTCCAGCTAGCCAGGAAGAGTGTGGGGTGCTGGAGCTCAAGCCCCAATTTCGGACGCAAATACATTCGTACATCAATTATCAACGTTTCGCTTCTTTGATTGCCAAACCAAGCCACTTGAGCTGCCCGTCGACCCCTTTTTTTTTTGTTTTTTAACTTTGCCCGCGTCATTTGATTGATGATTTGTTTGTATTGTCTGTTTGCTTAAGTATGTGTGAGACTCAGTGTGTGTGTGTGCGTGACAACAAATTGGCTCAAGTGACTTGCGTGAAGCAAATGGCGCAGGCAGCACAAAATAGTTGACACAAGATCCCCCAACAGCAGATTTCAGCAGGCTAGCAGATCTACTGTACTTGAGTACTTCCCTCCCCTTCGGAACTGCTGAGCTGCCGCGCATTTCTATTGAGATCTCATCGCAGACAAGACATCTCTTTGAACTTCTCTATTGTTCTTTTTGAAAATGTTTCCATATGTGATTCCCCTACCAGCATCTGCGGCACTTTAGCAAGATTATCGCTAAGCAATATCAGATTAGATTACTTCTACTCACCTGGGTTGAGTAAATGTTGCAGGCAGCCCAGCGCACACTGGCGCCCAGCTCGGAGAGTGTTTCGATGAGCACCGCTGTTTGAGCATTGATGTGGGTGCAGCCAACGATTTTGGCATCCTTCAGTGGTTTGTCCTCGGCGGCACGTTTGCGCAGAGCCATGATGCCCGGCATCTCCTGTTCGGCAATCTCGATCTCACGACGTCCGAACGCATGCTGAGCTCCAATGTTGCGCACACAGAAATCGGAGCTGCCCTTGGTGTTCTTTTGCACTTTTTCGCGCGGCGGCACATCGTCCCCATCTTCGCTGCTGCCCGTGTAGGAGGCCGAGCTGAAGGAGTCCGTGGAGGAGGCGCTCAAGGAGCGACTGCGATACCGGCTGGTCTTTTTCAAGGCCGACGATTGTTTGGTAGCCGGCGGCGGCACCAAAATGCTGGGATCTTGGGGCTGGGTGGCACCGGCTTGGGATTGCTTGTCCCCGCCACCGAAGCCCGGATCGACCACAACAGTGTCCGCTAAATTATTCATTGTTTGCCGCTTGTTATGTAAAGCACACGTTGCAGGATGTTTGTCTTTCTTTTGATTGGTTGGCAGGAGCAGGAATATCACGTATCTGGGTAATTATCACGTGAGGTGCGATCACTTTACTGTTGGCAGCTTCGTTACTTTCGCGTTCCCTTCGCACATCCAACGGCGACAATTTATACAAAAAATGATTAATTTTGTTTTTGTGTGCGCTGCGCCGTCGCCGTCTCCTTTGTTTCACCTCTCCGCTGTTTATGGCTGAGTCTTGCTTCTTCCAGCTGGTATGCAATAAAAAAACAATGAAACACAAGCGGCGGTCTGATAGGAGTAACGCGTATCGCTTATTAGTTGCTTTTAGCTGTAGAAGAGAAACGAACTGAATGCGTGAGTGCCGCAAAACAAAAGGTATTTATGGTAGAGTGGAAAAAAAAACAAATTGCCGTTCGACTATCTGCCGACCACCACATGACCTATCGCTGCTCTGATACATTATATCGATAGCAAGAGTGCGATATAAATTATTCATCGATTCCAAAATTCAAATGCTCACGCATTAGATATTAAAAAAATTAATTGCACAATATATTCGAAAATTGTAAATAGTTAACTAATGTTACATATGCTGCTCCAGGTATCCACACACTTCACTATCATCGAGATCCGTCACAAGCCGCGCTTCAGTTAGCAGCGCCGCTTTATAACTTTCGCGCTTCTCCACAACCCGTGAGAGAATTGGAATAGCCAGTGGCCCTTGCTTGGCATATTTTCGGATGAACTGGCCCACCAGTTCTCTGTCCACCACAGACATGCTTAGACTATGCCTCCAAGCCAGCAAAGCCAATGGTCGCTCTGGTGTCAGCAGCTGCGAGGGAGTTACGAGGTGCCGATAGAGGCAGCCGCGCAAAATCTTCTCCAACTGGGCAACTTGACCCTGGAAAGCGCAGGGATGATACAGCATGACAATGGCTCCTTCGGCAAGGTTTCGCATATATCGCTGAGGTGGCAAATATTTATAAGTGCCATAGATAGCAGGGAGAGGACGAAAAGCACCGCTGCAAAGAAAAGTCTGGCGTTAGATTAACTAGATTAAGGGCAATATTTGCGTCAATGCTTACCATGTCGCTGGTTCGTGGCTATACTCGATAGATTCATTCAGGCACTTGGTGGGCGGTAAGAAGGCACTGGGTAAAAAGTGATGCGTCAACAAAGCCTCCTTATTCAAGTTGGGATTGAAGAGGCTTCGATTGGCGGCAAAACAGAGGTAATTATAATTCTCACGTACATCTTCCGGATCGTAATCAACGTGTAGGTTATTCTAGATCAATTAATGAGAGCATGGGATGGATGAGTAATCTGAGTAATGGGAAAACCCTTATGCTACTTACAGTGCCATCGTCGCAAATGATATTCTGCGGCTCTTCAACTGCTTCTTTTAGGATATGCGGTTCACCTGGCGCTTGGGGGAACCATTTACCCTGCCAACTGTCTTTGATCGTAGGAGTTGGCTTTGTGGTATTAGAAATCTGTGGTTCCGTTTTCAAGATATGCGGCTCACCGGGAGCATAGGGAAACCACTTGCCCGTCCACGATTGCATACGTTGCAGTTTTTCTTTATGCTTCTCGCCTGGCCTATGGGGGAACCACAGGCCCTGCCAGAAGTCGTCATCATCCGAGGGCTGCCGCAGAGTGGCCCCTGCCTTCTTTATTGTCTTGGCACGGCAACCGAATTGTATGGCATTCAGAAAGCACAAAACGAAAATGTAGTTTGTATTCAAAATCATTTTAATTAAATTAAAAACAAAGCAAAACCTGGCAACAGGTGAAAAGAACAAATCCGATTGCGCAGTTCACGCAACGAGTAACAAAACAGCTGCTGCGGCGCTAAGCCGTGTTTTCCAACACTGGTCGTTTATTGGTGCGATTTAGAATCATTTTATTTTTGGTTGATAATTTGGTTGATGTGCTCGACATGAGTTAATCACAAAATACAAAATACAAAATACATATTTACACAGATTTGAAAACAAATTAATGCAAATGCCTAGATACACAGTCAACAGGGCGATGCCAAACATCCATTAAGACAGCTGCGGTTAAATCTCTATAAGCCAGACTTTAACTTGTTTGCCACTAGAAAAAATGGATTATCAAATTTATATTTAAATTATTTATCCATTAGCGCATGTAAATCGATATTAAGCTATTCAAGCTGGTGCTCGATATATTTATCGAAACTTCCAGGTCAATCCCAAGTCCAATAGGATAAACTTACCCGCAAAGTGGGTCCATTATCACCTTGGCGTGCTGCCTCTTCCTCTCTGCGTTCCATATCTAAAGCACGCTGTTGCTGGCGACGTACCTTGTCTAAATTCTTAACTCCCCGAGATTCGTTTTCTTGGCGTCGTCGCTCTGCTGCCTCTAATTGCTGATTGCGACGCTCCTCCTGTAAGGGCAGAAGTTTAATGCTTATTTGGCCTACAATAATAATATTAACTTACCGGGGATGGCATTAAATTTGTTTCCTCGGCACTATTACCACAGCAGCTAAAGCACGCACCCATTTTATTTTTCTGTTTTCTCGAAGTGCGCAGCGAAGTTTTAGTTAGTAGGGCTTCTCCTTGAATACTTTTGCATTAATTACTTTGCATTACTTCTCTCCAGTTTTGTTTTGTTCTGACTTACTTGTCAGCTGTTGCACCGAACGAAATGCCATCACTAGCATGTTATCAGCTGATTACTTTCCTAGGGATGTGTCTATTGGCGATGTTTATGTGATTAATTGTAAGCTAAACTGCACTGCTGATATATCATAGAAATAATTAGTTATATATGGTAAGTTAATAAATATTGCATATGCATATACATTTTTTTGTAATGAATGTAGTGAGTATTTTTTGTCTGTCTGTCTGTTAATCTTGAAGCAATTTGTATGCATTGCTGGTAAATTTCTTCTCAACACTCACAGTGACTAAGAAACGACTACTTTGGAGTGACTCATCACTAGTAATTATGCTCACGGCGTTCTCCAATAAGAGAATAAAACGGCGGCAACACTTGTATATCATTCTTGCTGCTCTTGTTGTGTTTTTATTGTCAGTTTATTCAAATTCCTTGTGTTGCGTGGATTTGTTGTGCGGTAGATTTCTATCTTGCGCTCCTTTAAAGTTGTTTAATTAGGTGAACGTTTAGATCTGATATTCATTCGTTTAAATATTGTTTTTAACTGAAGCAAAATGTTGGATATCCCACAAGAAGCCAAGGTAAGTTACGTTTGTTAAATTCAAATACTCTTAGCTACACTTCGCTCTTCACTACTCTCTCTCTCTCACTCTCATTCTGCTCGTCTGAATGCAGTTAGCTTCAGCTAAAATGCAGCGGAAATTCTCCAGAAAAAAATGCAACAATATTTGCCGGGTTTTACGCTCTCTATATTTAGCCAATGCATTGGCGACGGTTATTGCACTTCTGGTTGGATTTTCCCATTGCGCTGCTTTGGCTAAGGTTAACCTTCAAGTGACCTAGTCGCCAAGTACACACAAATGTTTCTACATGTTATGCTCGTGGGTGAATGTCTACGTGCGTATGTTTGTGTGTGTGTGAGTATTTTTTGAGGGGTTTTGCCTGAAACTTTATGTGACTTAAGACACGCGCATTAATCGGTCTTATAATTATTGAGTTGACAAAAATTCTAATATCAAATCAGAACGTATTTGCTATCGCTATATAGATAGACTAATCAGAAAGCACAGCGTCGCAATTGCTTAGCTCAGTTATAGAACAAAATCGACTGATAATTCTTGACCTAATTGAATGTGGGGGCGTGGCTAATGCGTAAATATCGTTGTGACTTTACTGATAAACAATTTCTTCTGCCGCTGTCCCGCATTCTTTTCACTTCCTCTTGCGTTGCTGACCCTTTGTAATCAGTGGAAACTCACCAAACGCCGAGCATTTCAATTGTTCTACAAAACTTGTAACGTTTTGAATTTAACAGGAAAATTTGTAAAGTGTCTGACAAGAGTTGAAAGCCAGTTCTCAATTGATTCTGAAATCAAGTTCAATGAACGTTTAATCAAATGCATATGCTGCAATACTTGTATGCTCTACAATGACTGGGCAAATTATGTGCTGATAGGGCATTTGCAAGTCGCGTTGATGGAGAAAGTTTCTATAAGATATAATGGGCCGGCTTGCTGTTCAGTCGCTGCTTGACTAGCTCTTTACTTTGTACGCGCTTCTTACAATTTGTGCTGCTGTTGTTGTTTTTTTTTTCCCCTATTTGTCTTTAAATTTTGTTTGTTTCTTTTTATTACTGTCACAAGTACACACAGAGACGCACACACACACACACACAAGCTTACACTGACGCTCGGACGAGCACGCTATCACTTGTTGCTGCTTCACTTGTCGCTCAGTTGGCGCCGCCGTCGACGTCAGCAGCGCAGCCATAACTGCTGCTGCTGCTGCTGCGACTCTCGCGTTAAAAAATTGTATTGAAATTCAAATTCATATTGAATTCTAGCCGTATTTTCAATTGCACAGTCGTCGCGCCAAGTTCGAAAGTCGGGATTCGTCGGAACTGTCTACGCACGTTCCACAGCGCGCTTTTGTGTAGCTAAATCATAAATAGTTAATAATACAACAAACTAAAATACAATATAATATAAACAAAAAGAAACACACAAGTGTTTTTTTTTTTTTTTTGTCAACTTAAGCAGCGGCAACAGCAGTTAATTAATTATACGTAAGCATTTACGCTTGAAACAATGACGTCAGGCATACGACCCATTGATGTACTGCTGCAACGAGCCGGTGTAAGTTAGCAAAGGTTTTGTGACAGCCCTCGCCATGCGATATTTAGGCCAAGTGCAATTGAGTACTACGACAATAAATACGTATAAATATGAGCCCAAAGTTTATTTACTTTACAGGGCATTCCTTAAAGTTATCTCACACATTATATAGAGAAGATAATTCTAAACATGAAACATGTTCATAAACATGAAGCATTTACATAGATACATGCATATTTTCGCCTCCTACAACATTCGGTGTGCTTGTTTCGTGTTTCATTAGAAATATACAAATTGTCAATCTGTTACTGGGTGCCAATCTTATCTGAACAACAATGTTCTCACAGCAGGTGCAACTGAAAATTACTTTAATTAATTTGCGCAGAATTTCAGTTCTGCTATCATGATGGAGTTTTTGGAATTCGAAAATGAGTTGAGTCATAGCGGCTATGAATAGATGCTAAAAATGATCTCCGTCACCTCTTCATTTTTAATTGCCTTCACTAAAAACACACACACTTAAGACAACATTAAAAACGCATTAAAGAGTTGCTTATATAAACTAATATGCTTGCCAGTGTAAGGCATTTTAGACAACTTCTTCGAGCTAATAAATATGCCAAACACACAAATTGCATTCTAAAAATATGTATTATATAAACGAACAAATATACTTAGATATAATATATATATGTACAGAGACAGAAAGAGTGAGACAGAGAGAAAAGTCGCAGTACATCGTCATATAAATTATCTGAACAGTTGACCTTCCTGAAGTTCAAACACCTGCCCTCTGACACTTGTCTTATCACTCTGGACTCGGCGTCGTTTATAAATAAACTGACGCCAGCATTTCAGAAGGCGTGTCTGATGGCTTTTGTTGTTTTTTATATATTTATATTTTGAATTTTATTTGCCTGCCATCAGTTGGAAAAATGATTATAGCAATTATTATATACAACATCGGTATATATTTTGCAAAAGTCGTCGAATTTAATTGATTTGCACACGCAACTTTTGTCCGCTAGATGGCGCCATTGGCCAGGGCAAATATTTGCTATATATTTGAACTGCTAGCAATATAAACATGATTGAATCTGTCGTTTGTTAAGCTAATGGTTAATGGCAGCATCAGCATCAGCATCAGTTGAGTGGGCTTTGACAACCTTGCCGAATGTCAATGCATAGTTTTTTGCAAATAATTACACAACAAACCAAACGTATTTGTTATTGTTTGTTATTTATTTGTCCGTGACGGTCACTGTCACATATTTAGCGAATCATTATTGTATAGCAATAAAAATAAGAAAGCTGATAAGCGAGCCTTGATAATCAAAACTCTTTTACGGTTCTTGCTTTTTGTAATGATTTGACGCTTTGGTCTGATTGCGAAATTAGAATAATGTCTGTTCAAGCATGTAAAACGATTTCAAATCAATGTTGTATATGAGAAATACAAATATTTGTGTGCAGACTCTAAAATGCTTGAGCAGCTCTCAGTTCCTTGAGAGCTAATTAAACTGGTTAATATAATACTATGTCGTTCACTTACGCCTTAATTTATTTCTCTCTTTAATGATTGCATTTATTTTGAAGTCAAGAAGTTATATTTTTGAGATGTCTATTTTATATACATATTGCCAAATCGGCATTCGAAAAGTCTGTTTTATGTTTACTCAATATCATAGAATTTGTTCATCTGTGTTAATATTATTGGCCTTCTCTGAGCTTCAGCATGAAATTTTTTATAAAAATACTTTTTTTGGGAAGTCAAGATAAAATTTCAATGTTTTCAAGTTCGAAAAATCTAAGAAATATATATTATATATGTTGAAAAAATCTTAAAAATAACTATAGATTAAATATTTGATTTGTATGACTACTCAAGAATTGTTATTTCGTCATGCTGACGATTTTGGCTGGAGTGTTCAACCCAGAGTAGGATGTGTGTACTTAGTAGCTAACCCATTTTAGATAGCTTTAATGAACACACGCCGACTTATTGGGTAATGCTTATCATGGTGATGATAGCGTTTAATCCAAAGCAAAATTCCCGTTGACAAAGTCAGGTATATTACACATGTAAGCCGCAGACTGATCATATAATCTAATATTTTAGAGGTCGTTTCATGGAACATTAGATGTGCTCTAGAAGCGGCGCTTATCGCTCCGGCACAAAGGTCGCATTTAATTACAAAACAAATGATTTATTTATTGACAACAAGCGAAACTCAGGCTAAAACTAAAACAAATTGGAAAATTTCAATTGCGTCTTTCAGTATATAATATTTGATATTTCTTAGACGTTATTTAATGTTCCGTTGCGTGGACAATATTTGGCAAAGCGCGACTCACAGCTTGCGCCATGCTCCTTGAACTCATCCAGGCTGGGCAGATATTTGAAGAATGCATTTGCATTCATGTAGGTCTGGTCGTCATACTCCTCCTGCTCGCCTGCCAAGCGCTTCTCCAGCGAGTTCTGCATGCCCCATATAATGGGCGAGCTCTTGCACATGAGCAGCTTTAGGCAGGCAGCTTCATTGCCATCCGCCGTCTCCTTGGACTCAATCATGTCGACAATGTGCTCGGGCAGCTGCCGGTCCATGATGCGACGCAGCATGCGCTGAGTATGTGCTCCCGGACGTTTCAGAAACCAATCGATGGGGCTGCCGGGTGACAGAGAGCGCGGCTGATGTTCGTTGGGTTCGTAGAGCGCTTCGGGTCCAGTGGTTGGACTGTCGCCGCTGCCGCCTCGTGTTGCCTGCATAATTGAGCTGCCAATCTATGAGACAGAGAGAGGGAGAGAGAGTGTGTGTGTGTTAATTTCGAGTGTTTCTTCTACTGTTCCACGCACGCACCGCTTGGGCAATCATCACAATTGCATTGAGAGCCAGAGCGCCCAGCTTGCGTGGATCGAAGCCAATCATGCGCATCATATTTGTCAACATTTGAACAGTGTTCAGCTGCATGGGACGGCGACGATTATCGTTATCCACAGGCGGTGATTCCTGAGCATTCTCCTGCTCAGTTTCTTGCTCCGCATTGTTCTCCTCCTCCTGCTGCTGCTGCTGCTGCAGCTCCTCCTGTTCGAGCTGGTGCTGCCGCTGTGTCTCAATGCCCTGCTGCAGCACACTCATCAAATCGGGCTTCTTGCGCGTAGAGACCCGCGAAAATGCCTTGGCCACCAGATTAGCCACATCTGCAGCCGTATTGATGCCAAACATTTGTCCTGCCAGCTTCAAGCCATCGTCGACAACGTTTGCTTCTGCAGTTTGCTCGCTCACACTGAGCAGCAGCAGACACAGAAATGAAAGCCAACTTCTTGCCATTGCTGTCTAAGGAAAACTGTCGCCACAAGCGCTAAAGATGCCATCGTCTAGCTGCCAGGCGAAGCCTGTAATTGCCACAGGCACGCATTACGCGAGCAACAACAATGTGTCTTGTTATACCCTATACCCTCAACGAATGTTGTAAAGAGAGGTAGTCGCAATGTTTGTAACAGGCAGAAGTAGACACTCGAGTATTAATGTGGAGTAAGCTTAAGTTTCTCTCTCCCACTCTCTATCTTTTATAAAATTCGATTCTGTTATTCAGTCTCTCCTATTTGATGTATTTCCATTCGTTCCTTGTTTCATCATTTTATCATTTCATTGATTCAATTTGATTTTTCTATCGCTGTTCCCCTCTTTCGCTTTCTCTTACAGGTCTCTCTCTCTCCCTCTGCCTTTTATTAACTAGCTATCGCTCGGTCGGTAGCTCTCGCTTATTGTTTCTATATCTCACTGCTTATCTTCCTCTTCCTTTCCTTTTTCATAGCTCCAGGCCAAGGCTCAGTTATAGGATATCCGCTAGTCGTATATTTTCTACATTCACTTTATTTCATTATTATTTTTGTTGTTGCTGCAACTTTTGTCACTCGAGTGCGTTCAGCTTGTTGCGCTTCGGCACGCAGCTTAATAGTTTAGCTGCCAGAATTTCTCTCAGTGTATTTTAATGCCTATTATTATTATTTTTGTGTATTGTTTTGCAGATACGCGGCCATCAGCGCGCTCCATCCGATTCGAAGGAGTTCCACGAGGTAACCAAGCGCGATGCGCTGCGTCTGCTGGAGAATGAGGTGGATCGTCTGCTCCAGACGACGGAGCCGGCTCGTCGGCCAGCACTGCAAGCGGAAATGGGTCGATTTGCCGATCTATTCGGACGCTTCCTGCAGGAGGGTAAGTTTATCTAATTCCATACCATTTCCTATTAATAATTGGCTGTTTTCTTTGCAGAGGGACCTGCGCTGGACTGGAACAAAATTCAAAAGCTGCCCGAAAATGCGGTCATGAACTATTCCGATCTCAAGGCGCCCAAAAATGAACAGGTATGCATTTGTCTTTCATTTATGGCTGACTCGTAATGGTTTGCTGGCCCTGGTATCATTCCTACAACCACAAAAAAAAAAAAGCACGCGCGCCCTACCTCAACAATCCAATTATAAATTATATTTTCTTAATCTTTTCATATTTCGTGTACTTTGATTTGAACACTGAATTGTACTCATTGTTGCCGTTGCTATTTGTTGCAATGGCCGACCTAATGGCTAATGTCTGCCTATATATACATATCATATATAGAATGAGGTAAAAGCGTTTTCTTAACTCTCCACTTCTACTACGCTTCTCTCTGGCGCTTATGTGTTCAGCTCTAGCTCTCTCGCTCTCTCTCTCTCTCTCTCCTGCTCTCGCTCTCTGCTCAATTCTGAATCTTAACGGGCTTGTGGAACGCTTTTTTTGTTATTCGTTTACATGTTGTTAATGCTTTGGTTATTTTACCACTTGCGCTTTATTTAATTCCAAATTTAGCTTTAACACATCCTTTTGTGCTAATACCCCCTAAAAAAAGAACTGTCGAAGTAGCTTTATTAATCTTTCACAATCTTTATGCAGATACGCAATATGTTGGACAAACTGGTGGTCATTAAGCTGAATGGTGGCCTGGGCACATCCATGGGCTGCCATGGACCCAAGAGTGTGATTCCTGTGCGCTCCGATTTGACCTTCCTGGATCTGACTGTGCAGCAAATCGAGCACCTCAATAAGACATACGATGCCAATGTGCCGCTGGTGCTGATGAACTCCTTCAATACGGACGAGGATACGGAGAAGATTGTGCGCAAATATAAGGGATTCCGTGTGCAGATACACACCTTTAATCAGAGCTGTTTTCCGCGCATCAGTCGCGAGCATTTCCTGCCCGTTGCCAAGGACTTTGATGTGGAAAAGGACATGGAGGCGTAAGTAACGACATTGACATTGTAAATTTTCAACTCTAATGTAATCTAATCTAATCCCGTAGCTGGTATCCACCTGGTCACGGCGACTTCTACGATACCTTCCGTAACTCGGGTCTGCTGAAGAAATTCATTGACGAGGGTCGTGAGTACTGTTTCCTTTCCAATATTGACAATCTTGGAGCCACCGTCGACCTGAACATACTCAATAAGCTGGTGGGCGAGGAGCGCGCCAGCACGCCCTTCGAATTCGTCATGGAGGTGACCGACAAGACTCGTGCTGATGTCAAGGTAACTGCGTTGCAGACGAACTCTTATCAGCATACTCCTATCCTGTGCCCTTTTTAGGGTGGCACGCTCATTCAAATGGAGAACAAACTGCGACTGCTGGAAATTGCTCAGGTGCCCAAGGAGCACGTCGATGACTTCAAGTCTGTCAAGACCTTCAAGTTCTTCAATACCAACAACATCTGGGCCAATCTGGCAGGTAAGTGTCGTTGGCCTAGTCTACTTTTAGGCTGTCTATTAAATGCGATGCCTAACATGCTGCTATATTTTGTCCACAGCTATTGATCGAGTGCTGCGCGAGCGCACGCTCAACATGGAGATTATTGTAAACAATAAGACACTCGAGAATGGACTGCGCGTCATTCAGCTGGAGACGGCGGTGGGCGCGGCCATGAAGTGTTTCGATGGCGCCATTGGCATCAATGTGCCACGTTCCCGTTTCTTGCCCGTGAAGAAGTCGTCCGATCTGTTGCTTGTCATGTCGAATTTGTATACGCTTAAGAATGGCAGCTTGGTGATGTCACCGCAGCGCATGTTCCCCACCACGCCCCTGGTCAAGCTGGGCGAAAATCATTTCTCGAAGGTCAAGGAGTTCTTGGGTCGCTTTGCCAATATACCCGACATCATTGAGCTGGATCACTTGACAGTCAGCGGTGATGTGACCTTCGGCCGAGGCGTGTCCTTGCGCGTAAGTTGCACGAATTCAACTGAATTCATCTTTATCTAAATTGTATTTTCCTTTTCAGGGCACTGTGATTATTATTGCTAATCATGGCGATCGTATCGACATACCCGCCGGTGCCATATTGGAGAACAAAATCGTGTCTGGCAACATGCGCATCTTGGATCATTAATCGTTTGATCTAGCGCACCTATGTGATATGCCAGAACCTGTCGTTATCTCTGTAGCTTAATTAACTAAGTTTATGTAGTAGCCATGTTCAAAGTTCTAAATTACGCGTTTCATTTAGCCAATTGTTGTAAGCACAAAGTGTCATCTAGTGGAGTCGCCTCAGATATAAGTACATACGTATATAGATATATATACATATATGTATATCTATACATAGTTAAGTTGGGAGATCAACTACGAAGTTTTTTAACCATTAGCCATTGTGCTGTCAAAATTATTAAAATATTAAACAATTGTTAAAATTGAATAAAGGCATATTTATAACTAAAACAAACAAATTGCGTTTATTAAATAATTTAAATTTGCTTCTCTTGTTAGAGTAGAAAAATATTTGGTTGATTTCATGGAATGGTGCCCATTGCTATGGCACTGGCAAATGCAAGTATTGTTTCACAGCTCAGTAGACCTCTACTTCAGTTCGTCAATCAGTTCATAATCCTTCGCCAGTTTGCCCAATTTGATGCCCTGTGCGAGCAGCTCCTGTGCGACTTTTATTTGACTCGCATTGGGCTTCGATCTGCCCAGAAAGCCCACAATGAGTGCATCCGATTGTGGCTTATCTGTGTCGGCCGAATCACAGCTATTGTCCCAGCCTCTGGCCACATACACGTTGCCATCGCCGCCCACCACGAAATTGTAGTTAATGTCCTCTTTGTTCTCTGCCTCAATGTGTAGGCTTTGCAAATAGCGCATGTGAAAGGTGCACGCTGCTTGTGTGCTACATGGCTCTGACAAGGTGAACTCAAAGCGCACAGTTTTGACTGGCAGCTCCAGGGGAGGCAGCTCCTTCGACGCGGGCTGCGCCAGCCAAGCAGCGCGTGCCACAAACCTCAACGGCTCGTCGTTCAATCTGCGCACTGGAACAAAAAGTTAGCTTAGGGCTCAAGGATAATTGACTGAAGTGAATGGAGCTTACATGAGGTCACATCTTCACTCCAGCGTGGCCAATGTCGCATCAGCTCAAACAACTTCTGGCCAGGACTTTCGGTGGGGCTCAATTGCCGATGGGCATAGATGTGATAGTCCGGATGCAGCTTGTGCAAGCGTACGCCTTCGTCCATCAGCCGCTTGGCTGCATGCACCTGCTCATCCGCCGGTGCCACATTGGTAAAGGTGCCTATGAAAGCAATGCTGAGTGAGACGGAGCCATAGCCCTTCACATGCTGGCCCTGTCCATGCCAGCCGCGGCCCACATACACTTGTCCATCGCCGCCAACCAGAAAGTTATAGGCAATGTCCGTAAACTCCAGTGAGCCCATATGGAACGACTGTATCATACGCATCTGATAGATGCAGTCTTGCTATAGAGATTATAAATATATGCAATTATATTATTAAATATATTCAATTATATTACAGCAGAACTCACCTCTGTCTCGCAACCCTCTGTGGCCGTGTGATGTATAATGACATTTGAAACGGGTATGGGCAGGCGTTTAAATCCGCTCGGTGGTTCCCCAAGCCACTCACTGCGATCGAGAATGCGCAGCCCACTGGCAACCAGTTCGCTATTGTGGCCTAAAGAGCATTTGAGTAACGGTTATCATCTATTTAATTGTGCTAGGGGATTCCTTACTCATTAGCCACATGAAAAAAGCGCTTGAAGAAGCCACCAATACCAACAGCAAGCCACTCTTCAATAGCAAACATCGCATATGCTTTTTTACATTTGTATGCGGCGGCGGCAGCGGCGGCGCTGGCGTTGCTTGACTTTCGATGTTCGTGGGTAATTTTGGGTTTTTCATATCGCTAAATCTAACTAAATCAATGCTCCAGAGAGATCACAGCGTTTCTGTCTGACCAAACCGCTCGCTCGTCGTCAACTGAACTCAGTCGTGCGCATGGCTGCTGAACAACAATTCACAAATGTTTTTGTTTCATTTTGTATTTCATTCTATGTATTTTGTTGTTGCTCACAGAAAAATCCCCGAAATGAACTGCGCAGCAGCAGCAGCGTCTCGATGAGCTTTGTAAGCTGAATTGTGGGTTTCGTTTCGAAAGCTCAGTATGCCCTGGAAGTTATAGCTAAATAAGGTAGATTGACTTTGAAATGAAATTCGAAATGTGGCTTTAAATAAGAGCAACTTATAGATGTGGCTTGAAAGAGAGTTGATTGCGTTTAGCACACCCTCATAGCCATTTCCAGGGTATTTCTACAACACAAAGACGAATGTATATGAATGTATTTCTATCTCGCTCTCTCAATTTTTAAAATATATGCTCTTCATGCTCTGCCACCGGAAGGTGGAGCCCAACATACATATATGTATATAGTCTATTCCGTAGCTCAATTCGCCCAACGATCTCTGCAGTCGAGCAGCGAGCAGCGCTCACGCATTTGAGCTAACAAAGCTGATGATTTTGAGCACAAGAAAAAACCCAATAATAATAGAAACGAAACAACAAAATTAGATAAATAATTCATCATTAATAATTTCATCATTTCATTTCCAAATAGAAAGCTTACGACTAGTACATAGCTATGGCAAATATGCCACATAATTGAATCTGGTGGAAAAAAAAAAAACCAGACCAGTCATGAGTAAAATTATACTTTATAACTTTTTTTTTTTTTTTTTTTTTTTTTGTTGCGAATCGCTCAGGGGGCCGTTGTCCACTGTGTCCAATTGGCAAAGCTCTGGTAGAGCAGCTCCGCATTGTACTCGGTAATTGTGGGCGCCAAAGTGCTCGCACCCACCAGATGATAATTTCGCATAATTTTGCCGTGCTGAACGCCATGCTCCAGCAGTAAACGCGTCACGCTCAGCTGCTTGGCCGACGGCATCTGCTTCCGAAAGGAACCAATGTAGGCGAAGCTCAAGCTGCGCCTATTGTAGCCATTCATGTGAGCGCCAACCTTTTCCCAGCCACGGCCTATATAGACGTTGCCATCGCCGCCAATCAGGAAATTGTAGGCAATATCATCCCGCTGCTGTGACTCTATATTAAAGGTCTGCAGGAAGCGTACATGAAATATGCACTGAGCCTGAGTGCTACAGTTCTCCGAGTTTGTGGGCAACACTATCACCATGGGCACGGGCAGCGTCAGCTCTGGCAGCTCCTTCTGCGGAGGCTGGGCTAGCCAAACAGCGCGTGGCACAAAGCGCAACACTGAGCCGCCGCCAATGTTTTCTTTGTCTGTGAAAGAAAAGATTGAAATTCATATAATTATATAGTTTAAAGCGTATTTAATTTAGTAATTAATTAAGCAGAAAGCGTGGCAAAGAAAACACTTTTTAACCTCGTATGTTTTCGTTCGTTTATTATAAATACAATAACATATTTAGAAATACTTTGTTTAACACATTTATACTCCTTGCGAGAGTTTAGGTTGTCTTTGCAAAATGTGGCCAGGTCTTTATAATGCTATAGAGCTTATCGCCCGGACTTTGCGTAGCCAGCAGCTGTCTGTGCCCATAGACCTGATAATTTGGCGATAGCTTTTTCAGCCGCACGCCCTCGTCCAGCAGTAGCTCGCAGGCGCGCAGCTGCAGTCGAGTTGGTTCCGTCTTGTCGAAACTGCCAATGAAGGCGATGCCTATGCTGATTCTGTTGTATTGAATGGTGTGTGCCCCAACGTAGTCCCAGCCGCGACCCACATAGACGCGTCCATCGCCGCCCACCATAAAATTGTAGCCGACTTGCGGCCAGTCCAATGAGTCCATGTGATAGGCTTGCATGGCGCGCACGCGATATGAGCAGGCATCCTGCCAGAAATTTCAGTTAAATGCCGATTTCTGCCAAGTCCCAATGGACTTACCTGCGTCAAGCAGTTCTCAGTTACAGTGTGTGCTATAATGACACGGTTCACGGGCAGCTCTAATCGCTCCAGAGATGAACGCGTCATTTTGCCATCCCATTCATCAATACTGACCAAAACTAGATTGTTTCCGTCGACAGCTGCGCACAAAGAAGCCTTGGTTAGTGGGTCAGTTAACAGGATTTTACAATTCACACACACACATACACATATACATGTTACATATATAGAAGCGTGCAAAGAGAATATATACATAAATATATATACTATATGTTGCATATGTGCATTACAGGCAAATAAATGTTGATATATATATTTGTATCTGATAAGTTCATATTCCATTCAACTCAACATTGCGTTAGCCAATTTTGATTTCATTTTGTTCGACACTTCACAACATTTTTTTAACGGCACAGTTATGAAGAACGCGATACAGATAGATAGATAGATAGGTGGGTTTAAGTTAAATGAGTGAGAAGTATTTCAAAATTAATTCAGTTAGAAAAAATATTATTTTAATTACTAAAAAATTACATTAGTTATATATGTACAACTATCTAATTATCAACTAAGTGGGCTTCTGCGTAGTCCAATGCGGCCACGTTTGTATGATTTTATACAAGACATCGCCGGGACTCTCTGTGGCGCTCAGCTGTCGATGCCCGTAGAGTTTGTAGTCGGGCGACAGTTTTTTGAGTCGCACACCCTCTGCGAGCAGCAGCTGGCATGCGTGCAGCTGGACATCTGTTGGCCTAATCTTGATGAAGGTGCCAATGAAGGAGATGCCAATACTGTCATTGTTATAGCCCAGCGTATGGGCGCCCTGTCGATCCCAGCCGCGACCCTCGTACACCAGACCGTCGCCACCAATGAGAAAGTTGTAGCCAATGTGATCCCAATTCCAGCCATCCATATGAAAGTTCTGCACGATTTTCACCCGAGCCGAGCACACGTCCTTAAAGCGAACGGGAGAGGATTGAAAACTCTGAGAGCTGAGCTTGCTGAGCTCTTAAGCTTACCCGTGACTCACAGCCCTCGGCGGCTGTGTGCGATATGACAGCCCAATGCACTGGCAGATGAAGTTTCGTTAGCTCTTTTTTTGGCGGCCGTCCACCCCACTCGGCAACGCTCAGCACTCTCAGAGAATCTGCGACACGAAGTCACTTGGCATTAGATTAAGTTAACAGGCACTAAGAACTATTCATATTCCAGTCAATTGAACTAAGGTCACAGTTTCACTTGTCACAGTTCACTTTGCAACATTCAGTTGCCCGCACTCGGCGGTTATTTGAAGTCATATAAACATATTTATATATATATAGTCTATCTGTATGTATATATGTATGTATATATTCGTGACGCGATGTTAAGTAATTTGTTATTAATGATAGTTGTTTGCATTGCATTGCATTGGTTAAGCACAAGTAAATAAATAGAATAGAGTAAGAGATAGCGGTGTGGAAATGTGAGGTCTGTTTAAAGTCTGCCAATTGCTAGCACCAATTTGATAGAGTTTTACACACACACACATAGAGGAACGACAACAAAAACTGTACCTATTGCTGAATTGATTGGAATATTTAGTCTTAAATCCTCGCCGTCACCAAGCTTACTTTTATTTAACGATTTGTTAAACAGATTTGTGCTCGTTGCCAAAATGATGAGCAAGCCAATGAGAAACAGGGCAAATGCGGCTGTTATGAAGACAGCCCTCATCGTGATACTGCTCGGCAGAAATGGGCACAGGACGTGCTTCTTGCAGGACTCATTCACCTTGCCGCCTGTGGGAGAGATAAGACAGCGCATTACATAAGGCAAATATGTGAGAAAACTTAATTTAAAATATACATTTACTACTCGCTAAGCCCTGCTCTAATATCTCTAAGCGTTTCTCATGCTGCCTTAGTTTGGCGCTGAGCAGCTGATTTTCTGACGTCTGGCGGCAGCAGGAATCGCAGCACCAGCTTAAATTTGGCGTGATTCGAATAATTTGTAGCTGCTGCTCGCTCAAGCCACTGCAATTGGCATGAGAGACACGCCCACACGCCGCGTCACATGCGAGAGGATCGCGATGGATGAGCCCACGGCACTTTACACAATAAATCAATGCGTTCCTCGACATTTCTAAAAGCACGGAATGACAGCAACTGCTAAAATCAGAATGAAACCAAAATGCCATTCCTTATAGCACGGTTCTTTTTTTTTTTACTCTATTTATAATATATATAGTATAAACAACAAGTATGTACGAGAATTGACACTTGTTTTGCATGTTGGAGAAAGTAATTAATTTCCATTGTATAATGACGTTGAATAAAAAATTCCCCCTGCTGCGCTGGGGGCACGTGACTTTGATCCGAGCTTTATACTCTAGTTAAGGGGAAGCACCGACTAGGTAAGTGGGTTTAACTAAATAGTTAAGCAGCTAAATAGCGCCATTTAGTTCGCTAGAATTCAAATCGAATTCAAAGTCTATTTTTGACTTGAATTATGGCTAGATGGAGAATTATTTCCAGTAAACAATTGCAATTGTAGCCAGCTGGCATTGTTATTGTTTGCTCTTGTCTGTGGGCGGTGTTTAGCTTATTTCATCTAATTTATGGCAACACATCAGATGCGCAATATCCAACCGCACACGTTGCGTATGCGCAATCTGCATCATTTCTGCATTTGCCATCGAATATTTATTTATTCTAGAGTGTGGAAATCATTTTTTCATATTTGACTTTGTCTCGCAACACCTGCAATTATTTATAGCTAGATATTAATTTACATATTCGCATTCTTATCAATTCTGCGAACTTTTTAGTGCTACTAAAATATTAATCTTCTGTTTTAGATCATGCTAATTTTCCACTCGCAAGCAATTAACACTTTTCGCTCTCCAAAATTCTGTATACGCCAATTCTCTCTCTACCAACGAAATTATTTGAAAATCTCTGCCTTGCGGTGCTTTTGTTAATGCGCTTAGTAAACAAATAGCGAAAAAAAAATAAAATAAAATAAAATACTATTTGCACGCGTTGAGCGTTAGCCACAGGCCGCCCCACAAAACAAATAAATGATCCAAGGTGAATACAAAGCGTAAATAAATAAAAAAAAAAAAAAGCCAGACAGACGAACAGTCAGACATAAGAGTTGAATATCTACTCTCTCTCTCTGTCTCTCTCTCTCTCTCTCTCTCTGTCTCTCTCTCTCTCTTTCTCTCCTCTTACTACTACTATCTTACCTGCAGCATTGCCATTGGATGTGCCCTGCGCATTGAAGCGTGGATTGTCCTGTCCGCCCGTTTCACCATCGAACGTTTTCCACTTCTCGCGATTATCGATCAGTATCTGCTGTATCGTCACTGGACCCTCGTAATAGTGCTTATCACCGAATGTAACGTCTGTGGTGTTGCTTAGCGCAATACTGCCAATTTGTTGGGTTGCGGCTGGCGTCGTGGGTGTGGCCAGATTGAGATTGCCATTGAGCACCTGCCTGGCCACCACATCGGGCGCTGTGGGCATGGCAGACGCATCAGCACCACCAGTGGGCAAAACCTGTCGACTGATCACCGTCATGCCCTTGTTGAGCTGCGTCAGTTCGGGGCTTTGTGGCGGGTAGGTGATCTGTTGGCCCAGCTTTTGCACCGTGCAGCTCTCGTCTGGCTCCGCCTCGGAGTCGCTGTCAATGCAGCTGGAATCGATGGCATTTTCATCGATGGACACAATGGAGATCGTGGTGCTGCGTATTGAGAGTGCGGGTGATGATTTCTTCGGCCTATATGCAGCTGTATTCGCTGCATTGCTGATGTTTACAGTCGCCTCGACCTCGATGCTGATACGATTTTGTGCATTGGCTTCCGCCTTTGTTGTTTCACTGTTTCTGCTGGTCTTCGGGCTGTTATCTTTGGTCGTTGGCCCCGCCTTGAATGTTGCAGCATTGTCAACCAAACCGACACCCGAATCTGTTGAGGATGTGCTGCAATTCTTGCCGCTGCTGCGGTTTATGATGTGTAAATTTGAATTTGTGCTCGTAGTTAGCTCCGTTCCATTGTCGCAATACATTTTTCGCAGCACCTGTAGCACTGGTCTCGACAATTTTCTGATTTGTTCTCGTTGTTGATGTTGATATTTTGTTTGTTGCTGTTGCTGTTGAGTAACGGCTCTTGCATTCAGCAACTGTTGCAGCGCAGTTGAAACATTTTGACTGAATAAATTGTGAAGAATGTTTTGTGCTTTTTAGTTGGCCTGGCCTGGGCTCTAGGCAAACATCATCACATCATGAGCATCTGAAAGTAAATTAACATTTTCACTCGGAATGTTGATAACAAGTAAGAAAGCTTCATTTGGCCAGTGCTCGACTTGAAGAAACCCTTGAAATTACATTATTATCATCGATAAGAAATATCGATGGAATGTACATTTAAGATTTCATCACATAGCTAGTTCGTCATTGATGGCGAAAGCACTTGCTACACTTTCTTCTGCCTATTACATATATGTTCATAAAACCAATATACCCTGAATTCCCATTTGCAATGGGTGCGTACAAATGATAAAATTCAGCGAGTCAGCGCTTCGCATATTTATCATTAAAATTTTGTTGTCTGTTCAGAGTTTTGCAAGGTTTAATGTATTTTTTGTTTTCTTTTTTAATTATTGCTGAACAACTTTTACAATATTCATTTCTTGAAACATTCAATTTGTTGTTAGAAAACCTTTTTTATTAAAAATATTGATTTAATGCATTTCCTTTATGTTAACAGCTTAAATTTTACAAGTTTATTCTCAGCTCGTTTTTATTTGGTTGATAAGCGATTGAGGCCACTGGAGAGCTGATATATATAAGTAAATATATATTTACAAGAGTATGAGTATATGAGCAAATACATATGCATAAATAAATGACAGGTACAGAGTCTTGTTGATTTTTGTATAAAATTATAAATTGCCTAGCTTACGAAGCTTTATTAACAATTCAAATGAAGTCTAGTCTAAGTTAAATTCTTCAGGTTATAATTAATCCAAAGTTCCCAAAACTCTTAATAAATAATTCTTTCACAAGAATTTGCTATACATTCCAATTTTTTTTATGTTTATCATCATTAAAGCCATTCTCTATATGTTCCATTTAATCTTTAGCTTACAATTACTTATTAATTTTTATTTATTTTTTTTTTTTTGAAAATTTGCAGTTTTGATTCATAATCAATGAGATAAAAGCAGCAAACCAGTTTTAATAGGGAATATGAATTTATTTTTATTAGCAGATATTTAAAAATACGTAAAGTGAGCACCCAAATGAGACATATTTTGTATGCAAATATATTTTGATCACATGAAAACATTTACTAAGCTTAAAGCTGGCTTTTAAGAGATGCAACAAGCCAAATTGTTGTAGAGAAAGCTCTTTGGCTGCCAGCTCAGTTTTAGAAGAGTATTTGAGATGTTCATAGATTGCCTCAGCTATTCCACTAAGTTCAAGTGCGCGCTCAATTACGGCTCATGACTTATGCTAATTATAATAATTCAATTGGCGAGTTTGCAAAATGCATTCCGAGAACTTGGCTGGCCGCTTGAGAAGCTTTGCAAACAATTTTATGACATGAGCAAAGCTCACATACACTATATAGTATATATATATATAATATATGCTTATCGATATGCTTTGTAACCAAATAAGCTGCAGAATATCAAGGTCGAACGCCACGACATTGTGGCGTCATAGTTTATTGCTTGAGAGGGGGAATATTTGATAATGCCCAATGTTGCCCAGCTTGAAGTGGGGCTAACAAACAAATTCTTACATGCCAAGGCATTTCCCCTAAGCAAGCCTGAAGGGTTCAGCTGGCCAGCAATAGTATGAGTGTGTGAGTGTGTTTGTGTGTACGATAAGGTGCTCGCTCCCGTTAGAGTTGGCACAGAGCGCACTTTTTAGATAACAATGGCGTAGCAGCAACTACAACTACATCAAGAATAACTCACACACATACACATACATACAAAAACATGCAAGCTCGTGCGCTCCGAGACATCAGCTCGTAGTCGTAGTCTCTGAGCTGCTCACCAATACAGACAAGCGGCATTTAAGCGACTGCGGCCATTGCTGTCTGTGCGTGTATTGGTGTCTGTATGTTGATCGTCAAATATATAAAATAAACAACAACAAAAACAACAAGAACAGTACTGCAATTACCAAGTCTCGCTTGTATGTATGTGTGTGTGTGTGTGTGTGTGTTTCATGTGTGTTAACAATTATCATGGAATGGGAATTGCTAGGCGCAAATGAATTGTGTTTTTTATTTCTTCTCTCATTTATTTATTATACTTTTTTTGTAATGCGCGTTCTTAGAATCAAAAGAGTATATAAGTTTGTTTAATTTTTAAAGCAATTTGATATATAATCCTCTAGGCAGCTGCTAGATATATGTAAATCTCAGATCTGACAATTCATATATTCCCAAAATTTCATTTGGCCAATTTGGCTTGAGGATCTTTGTTGAATTCCTTTGTTCTCTTGTTGCTCATTGTGGGCGTATCATATTCGAAAAAAATTATTTAAAATAAATTAAAGTATTTGCAAGTCTTAAACGAGCATTATGCAGTCAGTTTACATTTGCTTGTTGTTTCTTTATTATATTTTATAATATATTTTTGCTTTATCTTTAATATTTATGTACACATTGCTTCAGCTATACCCTCTGTATATTTATAGCTAATAAATAATATTATTCTACAGTTTCCATAAATGAATATTCATTGTATTATTCAAACTTCAGTTTTAGTTTTAATTGCTTCACTCTTTCTTCTATTCATAATTGATTTTTATTATAAATATATTTTTAAATATTTTTTTAGTGTATTTCATTTTGTTTATTTATTTATTTATTTTTTGTTCACTTTCTAACGTTTGTTTCGTTGCTTCCGTATAAATATAATGATCATAAATTTATTGTGCTTGCATTACGGATACCATTGTGTACACTTAATTACCGTAAATTTAAGGCAGCCGTGGGCAGATTTACAATAAAAACACGAATTTAGTGCGCGCCTTTCGTAATCAATGAAATAATTCGAAAAACTAACGTATTAATTTGTTGGCTATGCACAAAGACTATAATATACTATATGTTTAAGTATATACAAATTTTTGTTTTTTGTATTTTTTTTCTTTTGGTTTATGGCGGTAAATCGAAATCAGCGCGCAGCGACACGTTCGAGAGGCTCCGATCAACTGAGCGTCAATCAAAACGCGTCGCGAGTCGCTGAGCCGAAGACCCTTGCAGCGAGCGTTGGTGGCTGCTGTTAGTCGAGAGTAACGGAGAGAGAAAACAGACAGGTAGAGACGGAGTAGGAGAGGCAGAGCGCACAGAGAGCGAGAGCGAGCGAGTGCGAGTCGACATCGGAAATTTACAATACGCCCATAGTTGAGTGTATTAATGCGTATTTCGTCTATGCTCTGCAGCCGTTTGATAATGGATTTTCCTAAATATTATCGGAGTTTGCTTTGAGCTCTGCTTACTCTTCATCTGTCATGCCATTAGCGATGCACTGAAAAAGCTTGTTCCAGTTTCGCAAATCGATCGAGCTAATATTCATAATAAGAAATAACTAGTTATTTTCCAGTTAGCCTCTGTTCGACATAAAACTAAACGAGTTCTGAGTCAAGAGGAAAATCCCTAGTCACATTTCTGTTTATCATAGATCTGGGCATCCTGTGCGTCATTCTCCATGGAACCCGTTCTTCTAGCCCAGTTATGTGAGTTTTCAATTTTTTTCTGTGTCGATTTATTGAGTGGAGTTAAATATTAATGATTTTTTCGTGTTTAGCTATTTGCTTTTTCTCCAGCTCATTTGACGCTCCACTGTTTTGATTATATTTAGACGGATTTTGTTGTTGTTGTTGTTGTTTTTTGTTGTTTTTATTTTGTTTTCTGTTTGTACAAGTTATAAAAACTCAGATACAAATACACAACGACAGATGCTATGCAGAGTGGTGTGGGCTACGAAATTCTCAGAAATGTTTTGTTTGTTTGCGGTAAGCAAAATCTCAGTACATATATATATTATATATGTATATATATACATATGTAAATATCTCACTTCGAGTGGACTTGCGAAACCTTTGCAAAAGAAAGTAACTCATAATGATGAAGCTCCACAGCAAGTTCCAGAACCAGGAAATATTCCAAGGATGTCTTGCGAGTTCAGTTGCACTCAAAAACTTCAATTGGAATTCAATGTATGTAATTACATTGAATTCCAATTGAAATTGCCAATTTAATCTTTTATTTATTTCATTGGTTTTCAAGTGCTGATAAGTTATTAAGTGCTTGAGCATTTGTTAACATAGGTCATTAGCTAATCAGGCAAGTAGATCGCATAAATCAAGCAAACCAGCTACATAGAACTGCGACCATATATAAAGTATTATATTTCATATTATTAATATATTATTTTCTTTGAATTTCACTCAGAAATAATGGAATTGACTTTTTAGCTATCACTGAAAATTGTATAGTTCCCAAATGATATACAGTTTTTAATTAACTCTCTGGCACATAAAGAGCCAGACAACAACTGAAACAGCATCAATATAGTATTGTTGGCATATATATATACGTGAGAATGTGTGTGTGTGTGTGTGAATTGTATCGATAATGATGTTGTACTAACCACATATATATAGACTCTCACATATATACTTATTGCATACATATAAAAACTTGCCGACAACCCGTCTCTATATTTGCTGATAGGCTTGGGCATTTCCAGCTTTTGAGTGCCGCGCAATATAAACAAAAACAGCTTTTGAGCGCAGGGAAAAAGAGAGCGTCGAGCGTGAGCGAATTCCGAGCTGAGCTCAAGCTGCAAGCGATACGTGCTCTATAAATAAAACACCTGTATGGCAAGCACACACCTTCGAACCGGTTCCAAGTAAAAATATTAACGCAGATTTTGCATAAGGCTCATGCTTAATTTGTTCTCTTTCTTTCTTCTTTATTATTATCATTTACTTGTGTACGACAATGTGTATGTGAATGTGTGTGCGTGTCTCTTTGTGTATTTTCTTAAAGCTAACTGTTCACTTAGAGTCTAAAGAGTTATTGGCCACCATTCCAGGCGGCGCTTGTCATGCCCAGCTCGCTGCCGCACTTGGGCGCCTGATCCATGCCGCAGCCGTAGAAGTGCGGCCATTTGCTAATCTCACGATAGACATTGACGCCCGGACTCTTCGTCACTTTGGTCTGTGTGAAAGAGATGCAGATAGAGTAAAATATTCCAAAATTAATAGGCAGCTTGTCATGAATTATTGAAGAGAAATGAGTCTATGACTTTTGATGTGAGCTTTAGAAATTGATTTTATAACTCTAAAATATTGTCTAAAGATATTTGTCTAAAGATTGAATTAGATATACACATGAATTATTCATGAAATTACAGAAGAAATCAAGAAAAGTTGAAGAAATTTAAACTATATATCTATGGATATTAAATAAATGTTAATTAAGAAATTCTTGAAAAGAATTCAGATATAATGTTAATTGGGAGAATTAATTAGTTAAATATATTGCTATTGATATCAATTACATATAAAATATTTAAGAAATGATATCAAAAATTTGGAATTCTATGAAGAACTGAAGGGAGAATGTAAAAAATAATAATTCTAATTCCATAAAAATAAAGGAATTATGCAAATATCTTATTAATTTCAAAATAGAGTTCAAAATTTAGATGCATTTGAAATTTGAAATGAAGTCTTATTACCTTAGCTCACTTCTATGTCTATATAATATATGTCGAACTAAAAAAAAACAGGTAAAAGATTTATGGACTAAGTTTTAAACGAACTTTAAAAAAAAAAATAATACTCAAGTACTATCTAAGTAACTCAAGCTTGCATTCCAAACAGCAAATAGCAGCGCTTTGTATTGACACATATGTAGCTAACTTGGCTCAATTGCTCAGTTGTATTTTTGCCTATAGAATTCTTAGGCAAAGCACGAAACGCTTAGCTGCACTTTAATTTTATTGAACTTGGGCGAGCTGCTAGCTAGACAGACTTACCTGATTTTGTGCGACCAGCTTGTAGTCTAAATCCACTTTGCGATTGGCCACGGCATGGGCCAGCAGGAACTGCACACCCTCCAGCTGCTTGGCCGTGGGCACATAGCGGCCATAGTCGCCCATAAATGTGATGGCGAGTGTGTGATTCGCATACGTGTTGGCCCAGTCCCAGCCGCGACCCACATAAATGTTGCCCTCATCGGAGACCTGTGCTCGAGTCAATACAATTTGCGTAAGCAGCGAGCGGAAAGCGAAATGTCCAAAACAGAAAATAGAAGAAAAAAACAAAAAAAAAAAAAAAAAAGTGTTAGCCGGATGAACGTGCAGGGAATTTGTGTGCAATTGTGGGGCTGCTTACGTAAAAGTTTGACTGTATATCCGGCAGGCTCTTCTCCGCTATCGCCGAGTCCTGTATGGTGCGCATTTTGATGGAGCACTTGTACAGATTGACGCAGGGTATGGACTGGACGCCCACATGCGTGATCAGCACATACGGTATCGGCTGCTGCAGCGGCACCTTCAGCGGCCTGCTGCGTTCTGAGGCGCCCCACTGCACACGCTCGATGACCAGATGACCGTTTCCTAAATTCGGAACTGTATATTTTTTGAATAGGCTAAGGCGGCCGCATTTCTAGCCCACTTACACGTGCCGTCCTCGAATGTGTTGCCAAAGTAGATCGACTTCTGGCCCAGCTCGTTGCGTGTGCGGCTCAGCTCCAAGTACACGATGACAATGGCCATTGTCACGACCAGCACGACGAGCAGGCTCAACAGTATGGAGTTGCGTGTAAAGCGACGCGCCTTCGAGCTGCCACGCCTGCGCTTTGTGCCAGCCCCTTCGCTGCTGCTCGAGCTGTTGGTGCTGCTGCGACTGTTGCTGCTGATTCCTGCAAGACAATGAGCAGCATGAGAGTGATGTTGATGACTTTAGTATGAATTGTGAATTGTTCGTGTGCCACTCTAGCTGTGGTTAGTTCACCTACTTGGCGCTGGGGGCGCTGTATAGTTGCGCTCGGGCGTGCGACGATTACGCGCTTCGGAATGTACTTTCAGCAGCAGCTTCATGACGATGGGCGCTAATTATAACGTTTAGTACTTGTATAACAGCGCCCAATAAATATACACTCACATACACACGCGCAAGCTTATCAAAACACACACACACACACACGTCGACTTTTACTTTTAGATACTTGCTCGCTTGCGTCTAGATGAATTAAGTTCAATTTGTGTGCGTTGTGACTAACGTTGTTGAATCATGCAAACTGTGTGCTGCCTAATCAATGAGTGGCAATTGAAATTTGGATGAGATACGTTGCGCGTATGGAAGAGCGTGGCACGTAGCGTGGCCGCCTCTGACCGTTTAATGAGCGCTGGCCGATGGCGCGCGCAACTGCCGCACCTGAACCCTGAACGTCACTGAAACGACTGACAAACGGTGCTGTGAGCTGCGCACTGCCGCGTCGCGTCGCGTCGCGTCGCATTGCCTCGATTGGCGACGAAGTTGCGACGCGTCGCTGGCAGCTCGAACGGCATTGTTTGTGTGTTGGACACTTCTTGCCCTGCGCTGCCCAGCGAACGGCTAAGTTGACATGTTTCATTTGGTAAGCAGGGGAGCGGCTGGGGCAGGTGATATGACGACGTCGACGTCGCTGCGTCATGCTTTGCCGGGCTTTGTTATTCATTCTTCTTGTTGTTATTGTTTTCTTTTCGGATTTGCCATATCGCTTACACTCTTCCATATATATGTTTGTATTTCATTTTATTTTTGTCTTCTTTGCACTTTTGTCTCACATCTCTCATCGCTTGCTCTCTTTTGTTTCTAGTATTATTTCGCCAAGTCTGTTTTTGTTTTAATTGCGGCGCGCGTCGCCAGACAACATGACGTATGCGCAATGCACTACGCCGCGCATTCGAAATGCGCTCTTGCTGTTCGCTATTTGTATGGCAAACACCTTGGTATTAGTGGACTTTATGAGCCCACATGGCTGTATTAGTTGTATTAGTTGAGGTGCTCTGCTTGTATTTGTGCAGCTGGTTTACCTGGAATCGGACAAACGGAAAGGTTGTCTATGCCCAGCTACTACTACTTGACTACTTGACATTTTTCATAAATTTACTTTCCACTCTAGATAAATGGGGTCGTTACATGGCTTAGCTAGATAAGGAACATTATATAAACTAGATTGAATAACTGTCGCAGCGTTGCTCAAGGTATTCCATTCTAAATTTGAAAAAACTAATTGAATATGATAACAAAATATAAATATATTGAGATATTGTCAAGAAAACATCTCTCTATATATATTGAATAAAATATATATTATATATATACTCCTCTTGTAACTTGGCTAAGCTACGCTCATGCAAAAAGCTTTCCTTGGATCCTCCCATATTTATTTCTGTTGAGCAGTTTATATCTCTGTATATATGCATTGCGACAACAAAGCAAAGCACAAGCTTTTTGGATTTTCCACAAGTTATATACATATATTGAAATGAGCTCAATTTGATTTAATTATTTTCCAGCTAGTGGTTAGGGTATTTATGTTTTTTTAGAGACTGTCTCGTGACTCACCTGCCGCTGTCTGCATGCTGGCATCCATGTAGTATATGCTGACCGGTCCCTGGTACTGGGTCATGGGTCCAATGACCACATCTGTGGAGTTGGACAGATTGATCACACTGGAGGGCTGTATGGCTGGATTCGTAAAGATATTCTGTGGCATGCTCATTGTGGATGTTGCCGATGCACTAAACGTATGATTGTTAATGCCCCGGCCATTGTCATTGCCATTGCCATTGCCATTGCCATGCCGTCCCTGCAGCGCTGTCCAGAGTGCAGTCTGCTCCGTGGATTGCTCCTGTGTGCCCTGCTGTGTGTGCATGTTGCCGTAGCTACGCGCTGTGTGCCGTTCAAGTGCTAAGCCAAACAGCGACTGACCGAAGTTGAACTCGACTGATGATGTTTCTCCACTGTTGCAATATCTCTATATAATATACATATATCGGTAGTTGAATTCTATACGCTGTGAGGGCGCTCTCGTTCGGATGTGTATTAGTATCCACTTAAATAGTATATAAAAACCTAGGCAATTTCAAATATTTCGCTGGCTAAAACAGTTGCAAGTCAAAACATATGCACGTGTATTATTACAAATGATTATAAGGTTATTTTTATTATTATTTTTTGTGTTACAGTCGATTGAAATACTTCGTTTGAATGATTCATCTGATTAAAGCTGTAATATAATTTTGTAATTGAAGTTTTTAATTAAAAATGTGATTATTATTTGATTTTATATACAGATTTGTTATTGGAAACGATGAAAATTGAAGACAATAAATTTGAATAAAACATTTAATATTTTAAATTTATATTTAAATTTATTATTTTAAGTTTTTTATTTTATTATAAATAAAATATTTCTAAAATTATCGAATTAAATTTAATTTGTTTTTTTAAATTTTGATTTCTTATTAAATATGTTTATCAATTAAATTTCAAATTTTAATCGCTTTTCATTTTAATTCATAATTCAGCACATGCGCGCCATCTATCAGCCAAATGAAGCGTGCGTATGCAAAAAGCTGTACGAGCTTTGCTTAGTTCCCGAAATGGCCAACGCGGCGTTTTATGAGCAGCGCGTATTTTTTAATCATACGCCTCGTTGCACAGTTGAATCGAGCTAGATTCTTGGAAAAAAGAGTGTTGGCTGACGTTTAATAAAATTAACTTTTAATTGGTTTTAATTAATGAAAATGAAGTTTGCTTCAAATATTTAGTATCAATTTCATTAGCTAATTCTTTATCAGCTTTAAGCAGCTCTGCTCTGTTTCACATTTAATGCCAATGCACACAAGCCGTGCACACACACGCACACACACTCTCATTCACTTTCGCCTCGCACGCCAGACGAAACACTTGACTTGCCACGCCCCAGTGGCGCCGCCCCGTGTGTCAAGTCATGCAAAATGTCGACGGCTGCGTCTGCCCTGGTGGTTGGGGGGCTATTAACACGCAGCAGTGCTGGCAAAAACAAAGCACATACTTTGACGCATGCCCTCCTAATGACGACCACGAGAATGCTGCATAAAGACGACAACGACAACGTGGACGCGCCAGCTGCCCCACTGGGGCCACGACTTTGTTCCTGTTCAGCTGACTTTAGTAGCTGCTTTTTTTTTCTTTGCTGCTCTGCTCCTTTTTTATTTAACCTCTTTATGTGTTGCGGGTGTGGGTATGAGTGTATACCATTGTGCCAACAACTGCATGCAGCAGCAGGAGCAGCAGGAGCAGCAGCAGCAACGGCAGTCGTCGCAGGTGAAAACCCCAAAGTGCCCCAGGACAGTGCGAAGTGCTGAGTCAAGTGTCAACTGCAAATGACATTTGCATTTCGCTGGCTGCTCGCCTGCCTGGCTGCCTGGCTGCTGTCTGCTGGGTGGTGCGTGGTGTTGGTGGTGGTGCGCCAAGTGGCGCGCTGCTTGGTTGGTCGGTGGCTACGCGTCAACTACGACTGACATTTGTTTTAGTTTTTCTTCCGCTTTGCGCCAGCCATTTGGCAGTTCGTTGTGTTTCCTCTAGCAGAAAAAAAAAACACACACACACACAAGAAAAGTAAATAAAATAATAAAAAACGAAACCGTGCGAGAGAGAGCGCAACAAAAAAAAAACTGAGAAATATGCAACAACAACAATTACGGAAAAAAATGTCGCTGTGGAAATTTAAGCTGTCACGAGCTCTGCTAATACTTGGGCGACGCATTTGCTGGTTACCCTAAATGGCTCTGCCGTTGGGTAGGCGTGGCACTTGCCTACTTCACCGTGGCAGGCGTAAGCCAACAGCTGCGCTTAGGTCCTTGGAGTTAAGAGTGTTACCAAAGCTGCACAGACCTTGGCCAGTTGCAGCAGCTGGAAATTGTATTCAATGGGGATTTCTATGAAATAAAATAAAATATGAAATATTCAAGAATAAGTAAGGATAGTTTTACTTTTTATAAAGTTTAAGAGAGTTCTAAGTGGTAATGAATACAAAAAATAATATTTAATTCCATGAAATTATATTAATAAAAAATTCTGTTGATTAAAATATGTAAAATTTCTATAAAATAAATAAATAATAAAAATTTACTAATTTTTCAATTTTTATTTATATATAAATATTTAATGGTTTGTTTAATTAAATATTTAATATTTAATATACCTAAAATATAAATTAATTTGTATTTTTTATGTTTATTAAATTTGTCAATAACTCTTGAGGCTTATGAATTAAAATATAATTATTTACCTGAATTATTTATTAATATAGATTCACTTAGTTATTAGTTCGGATGAACTCTATATATTTACATCAAATCTATATATTTATATGTATTAAATTTGATTTTTGAACTGCTTTTTTGTTCACTTAGATGCACTTAGAGTTCAGCTGAATTTTATATATTTATATTTATTAAATTTCTTTTGTAACTTATTTGATTTGCTTTTATGTTCAGCTTGTTATAAAAATGTTGCACTATTTTCTTACAAATTTGTGCATTTAATTTGTGCATTAAGTCGTTTAGTTGCTGCTGCTGCTGCAGCTGTTGCAGGTGCTGCAGGTAGGCGAGACTGTTTGCCTGCTTGCTGGCTTGGTGCAGTTTTAATTTTGGGCTAGACAAGGCATGTTAAGCATGTATTTAATTATGTTGCACAGTGTTGGCTGCGTTTTAGGTGCTTAAATAATTGCCACCTTGGCCAGCTAAAGTGTGTGTGTGTGTGTGTGTGTGCCATGCCAGTTTGCAAGTCAGCTTGTTGCCGTCGCCGTCGCCGCCGCTGCTGCTGCTGCTGTTGCTGCTGTTGCTGGCAGTGGTCTAACCTCGACTCTGCAGCTCTTTGTGGCTGCTTCGCCACATGTTTACTTATTTTCAACATACATAATTACATTTTCATATGCAGAGTAATTAGTGAGCTGTTTGCTCTTCGCTCTATGGCAAAAGTCTAGACTTTCGTTTCGTTTTTATGGAAATGCGTGCCTCTCTCTCTCTCTCTCTGTGTGTGTGTGTGTCCAGCTGCTCTTTGGCTTCGTGAAACGGTTCATTTCATTAACGCACAACAACAGTGAATTGATTAGGTTGAGCCAACTTCTCTCTACGCCCCCCCTACCCATTCAACCCCAACAAACTGCTTAACGTTCCGGCATCCTGCATCTCTGCTGCTCGCTGCTGGCTGCTGAGAATCGCTCGTAATGCAATTGCATCCGACAATATGCAAATTAGGCGAACCTATGCGACTCACTGCAGCTGTGAGCGTTCCAAATGCTAAATTGTGGGCATAAACTACATTAGCACACATTCCCCAGGCTTCTTCCCGAATGCTACTCTGCCTCTCCCCCTGCCTCTGTCTGCCCCCTCCAATTGCCAGCTGCTGTTCTGCATAAGTGGCAAGTTAGTTGCTTGGCAGCACGCTTTAAATTGCTAGCGATTTGTCTGCCCTGAAAGCATTGGGCATTTCGAAGAAGGGGGCGTTTGCTGCTGGGCGTGGCTGGCAAACAAATGAGTTAAGTTAAGTTTAATATGAATTGGTATAGATACCAGATAGCAGCTAGAGCAGCTGCTCAACGAGTCTAATTCAGTCAATGCCAAGTCAAGAGGGCCGAGAGCCGAGTTCCGCCCACAATTGTCTTATCTAATGCGATTACGGCACAAAACTCAATTTGCCAAAAGACTCAATAGATGATTATTGATTATCGAAGCATATCGCATTACAGCCAGGCAGTCAAATCAATTCAATTTGTATGTGGCTAAAAATAGAATTAAATACAACTAAAAGGGCATTTAAAATGCTTTAGAAATTGATTTGTAAATATTATGTTCAATATATTTTAATAATGTATTTCTTAGTTGAAATGCAACAGCTAAATACTGTACTGTATTTTATATAAATATATATTTTTGAAAAATAATTTATAAATATATAAAAATATTTTTTTATATTTTGTATTTTCTTTTGTTATATTATTTAGCAATTTTTGTAATATAAATAATTTATTTAATTGTGATATACAATTTTATTTTAATTTTTTTTATTATTATTTTTTATATTTTTATAATAAAAATAATGTATGTAATTGTAATATAAATATGCATATTTTATTTTGTTGTATTTTTTTTTTTATAATACATTTTAATATATCTATAAAATCTATTATTTATTTGAGACATAAATATATATATTTGTAAATTTTTAAAATTTTATTTATGGAATATAAATATTGCAACATATTTTGTATAATTTTGTATTCAATATAATTTATTTTACACTCAATTGTTTATTTATATATTTTGAATTTGTATTTAATTAATCAAACATTTTGAGCTTGTTTCTTTATGCATAAATATGTTTATGGAATAAACCATTTTGTTTAGATTGGGAATAATTTGATAAATTGAAGAGTAAATTCCATTCAATTCCAATTTAGTTATTAATTCTTTGGCAAAATGTATTTACTTTATTTAATTATTATTCTCATTTAATTCATTAGGCAGTTCTCACCTACTCGCTTGCCTCTTCTTACGTAAGCCACATGCGAGTCAGGCAAAGCTGCAGATAAAATATAGCTTAATATTTAATTTTTCTTATATTTGTTTATTACATTTTATGCATACATTTTATATTTTATTTACACTTTGCTAACGTTTCACACGTTTTTCTTACAGCATTTTACTTGCGTGCAGTTTCATTGCAAACATTTTGTAGTAATTAATTTTAAATGATTTCATGTATGTATTTTATTTATAGTATTTTATGCATAGTATTTTATTCGTAGTTTGCAAATAACAGTTGAGCGTTTCTTGTATTACGCTCGGCTCACGATATCAACCGATAGAAATCATGCTCTCTCGCTCTCGCTCTCGCACTCGCTCAGTGCTTCGGTTCTTTTCGCTTTGGCTTTCGGCTGAGTTGAGCGCCTCGAGTCGAACTAGCGTGATTCGTGTGCCGCTTTATACCCGAACATCATTTAGAGAGAGGAGCCGATTGACGCTCATACGCTTACTGAGCCTCGTCGTTAAACAAACGATCGTGAACGAGCTCGTGGAAGACCCGACACATTCGGCTGCTCTCTCTCCCTTTCCCTCTCTCCCTGTTTTTTCAAAGTGTGAGTGAAAGACATTTATTAACAGACATTGAGAAGCGCTTAACATATATTCTTTCTAGTTCTTTCAGCAAATATCTATGTATGTAAGCTGTGCTTGTATTATAAATAAATGTACGGCACTAAAGTAAAAGAAATCCGCTTTGTATTCGCTTGTAGGTCATGTATCAATAAGTATTCAAATATTTATTTATTCATATAGAAATATCTACACACATCATATCAAGTACTCAGCGCAAAGCAATGTCATCTTATTGGGCGTATGCGTAACATTCATGCACATTGCACATTGCGGGCGCTGTAAATACAATAAATGGCACTTGCAACAATTTTTGACTCTCTTGGATGCGCTTACGCTGACGCAGCAGTTGACGTTGACGTTGACGTTGACTCTGATGCCGATGCCGATGTCGCTGCTATCGCTGGCATCGCTCGCATTCGCATTGCATTATCGCAAAGTACACAAGGCAATGGGCTGCTGCTGCTGCTGCTACTCCTGCTGCTGCTGTTGCCGCTGCTGCTGCTGTCAAATGTAAAACAAACAGCAAACAGACAGCGTAGCCAAGGCCCCTAACAACCCGCCCCCTCTGACGTAACAGCGCCCTGCTTCGCCTTCCTTCTGCCCAGCTAGCGGCTCTCGTTTAGCTGCTCGCACTCTAACAATAAAATCGAAACTTTTGCATTGTGCATGGAAATTGCCATTGCTGTTGGTTGTTGCTCGATTGTTGCTGTTGCTGGTTGTTGCTGGCATTATGCAAAAGGAAAAGTTTTTTGCAGCGCGCATAAAATTTTATTTGTTGCTACTTTTGGGCTTGCGCTTGATTTGGCAGCACACACACACACACAGAGAAAGGGAGAGAGAGAGAGAGAGAGAGAGAGTGGGACGCATTTCATACACATGTTAAGTGCATGGGCGGGCATCCTTGTTACAATTGCACTGCACAGCCGCCCGCATGGCCCCAACCCTTTCGCTGATATTTGGCATATTTTGTGCACATCAATATATCGCGTGCTAGTTGGCAGCGTCCGCAATGGTGGCTCCAACTCCGCCACCGCCACCTCCGCCCCCGCCCACTCCAGCAAAGGTCTATATCAATCCCAAGTTGCCAAGGCCCGCGGGCGCATTGGCAGCGCGTTTTGTGGTGCGGTTACCAACAGAGGGCTGAGGGTAGTTTGGCTTGGTTTGGCTTGGCTTCGTCTCTACGTGAACCAGGGAGCAGCTGTGTGTGTGTGTGTGTGTGTGTTGGTGCGCGCGTGTGCGGCGCATATTTCGTATTTCATTCTTGAACTATGTGAGTTTTGGTTTGCGGCATTTAAGCAAATATTTTCGAAATGCAGTCTGTCTTCGTGCCACGGCTGCTTTTCTGCTCGCAGAGTCTCAGTTCGAAAAGGTATCCTGGGCATCCTTCAGCTGCCACTGCCACAGCTGCTGCTGCTGCTGCTTGCTGGAATACTTTTTGCAATTATGGCTGCGAGCTGAGTGGGCGTGGCAAGCTCGTGACTTTGGTTTAGCCTTAGCTAAACAAGTTTTTCTAATGACTTTGTCAACAAATGTGCACAGTAATTGACGACTGACATGTGCATCAGCAGGAGTAGCAGGAGTAGCAGCAGCAGCAGGAGTAGCAGGAGCACCAGCAGCAGCAGCAACATCTCCTTTACACATCTCTAACCAACTCTTGGTTACATTTCTTGTTACATATTCTCAATATGAGAATTTTTTAATTTAATTTAATTTTATTTTTTTTTTTTTTTGGCTTTTTATTTGATGTTTTTAAATATAATAAATTTTTAATTTTTTTATTTCTTTACAATTTATAAAAAAAAAAAAAACATATTTTAAAATGTCTGCATTTTTCAAGCATTTCTATTTTTTCCCTAATTTTTAAAAATTTATTCAAAAATTTATACATTAAAATGAAATATTTTCGTTACAATGCCCATTAACAGCGCCTTAGCATTAACATTTGGCTGTCTAGCAAGCCACCCCAACTGGGAACAGTTTTGTCAACATTTGCGTTCCACACGCACTACCCCTGCCTGTTAGATAACATGAAACGGCAATGTTCGCATAACAGCTGTTAGTTTACTATAAATTTGAAATAACATATGCTAAGTTACTATAAAATGGCTTAACAGCTGCCAACTGAAATGAATTTAACATGAGCCAATCAGCGCAGGGGTAACTGTTACACTAGACAACTGCGCTGCTGTTATTTTTTTAACAGCTCGCTAAGACGGGGTAACTCTTAGCCTTTGGCTTTTAACATACCGCCCACTGTTCTGGCTATTGTGTGGATTTCGGTGGATTTCGGTGTATTTCATTGGCGCATTTTAATTAAGCGAATTCAATTTGCATGTTTAATGGCAATTGGACGTGGACTAAGTGAATTTCGCGCATAAATGCCGTTATATGATGAATGTCCGCTGCAGCAGCAGCTGCACATCGCTCGCTGTTGCTGGCCCGCAGTCAAGTGATTTTCGAACAGCACCCAAAGGTATGCTACAAATTATTATATCGCCAGGCAAACAAGCGGAAGCACACACACACACACGCACACACACACGCACACATACACGCGCACACACAGTTACACAATTCCGGTTGCTGTTGTTCAGGCGCTTTGTGGCGACATTAGCATTGAGCAAATTGTCAATTGAATTGTGCCGCATAATTGGAATATTAAATGTTTACAAAATGCAATATACAAATACACGAGGCACGAGCTGCACTCTACAACAACAACAACAACAGCAGCAACAATTGCGACAATGCTGCAATTTGCACTTAAATGCACACGCACATTGGGCATAAATCAAACAAGCACAGTGCACAACGCCTCCCCCTTCCTCTCCACCGCCCTCCTCCTGCCAATGCCATGTTTAGTGGCCTGTTTTCAATGATTTGCATTTGAAACAATGACAGCATTTTGATAGCTTACCCCAGAAACCCAGTATCAAGTGGCAGCCAATGCAGCTGCTATTTGCCAGCTTGTTGATACCCAGTGCCCAATGGACACTCAAGTGTGTGTGTGTGTGTGTGATGGTGTGTGTGTGTGTGTGTAGTAGTATTAGTTGTAGTTGCAGTCACTCTAGCATCGAGCGTAGCAAATTATTTGCAAATTGTTTGATTTTGCTGTTGTTTTGATTGCTGCGGCTCGTCGCTTTGTAATTTGTTATTGATATTTTTATTGTCAAGTGCAATATGTCAACATTATTTAAATAACAAACAGCAACAGCAATGATAACTAGCTCATAAATATTAACACTTGATAATGGCTGCATTTTAGTCACACTTTTGTGCAGCAGGCAGATCGACATGAAATATACATCAAATATAATGAACTGCATTCGTGTGTGTGTGGCCGGCCACGCCCACTGGCCACTGCCCACATGTGCAGCTGACAAAAGCACAAGCACAAGAAGCAGTCAACAGCAATTGCCCCAAAAATATGAAAGCAAAATAATAAAAAAATATATATATATTTATTATATATATATCTAGGTCGGCATTTGTCGTTTTAGTTTCAAGTTTTTTGGCCAGCAGCGTTTTTAAGTGCGGATATTTTATGAATTTTATATTTTATACGCTGCTTGACCTGCCCAGAGCCAGGGACAGCGACAGCGGCAGAGCCCAGAGCTGGAGTCAGGCCACAGCTCTTGCCTCATGCCAGCTGCCATGGCCTCTGTTTATCGCAGCACGCCCCAGCCGACTCCTGCCGAAAAATGCTTCACTTACTGTTATTGTGTTTGCTTTGGGCTTCCGTTTTTTGGTGGCGCTGCTGCTGCTGCTGCTGCTGCCACATCTTGTCGCAACTCTTGTTGCCGCTTCGGTTATTTTCTGGTCATTGTGCGGCTTGTTTACGCAGTGGGCGTGTCTCAAACACACCCACACACACAGACACACACAGACACAGACACACAGCCACCCTGGCACAGCTAGAGACAGTTGCGCCGCAGCTCTGGGGCAAGTTAGTGACACTCAATTTAAATTTATGCCGGTTTATAATCATTGCCCGCCTGTCATAAAGCCGTGAAATACTCTACGCCTGGGCTGCAGCAGCTCCAGCTATGGCTCTGTCTCTGCTGCTTTCATTTCTTTTTTGAGGGTTGCTCACGAAATTGTGTAAACTGTTTAGCAGTTTACTGTTTGAAGGTCCTGCCTGCTCAATTAAATGATAATAAGGCATTATATCAGCGGCTTATACCGGCACCTGATGAGCCGCATTGCTCTTCTCAGAACTCTCGGCTCTCGTCGCTCATCTCTGCTGTCCCTTACCTTTTTATAGCTCTCTGTGTGTGTGTGTGTGTGTGTGTGTGGGTGTGTGTGTGTTTGCAGGTGTTGATTTCGGCAGCCAAGCGATGCGTAGTTTGCAGTTTCTTAACTCATAATTAGTTCAACTTTTCCGGCTGGCATTAAAAACTTGTTTGTGCCAAAAAAAAAAAAAAAAAAAAGAAGGAAGAAACTTTAACCTCAGCATTAAAGTCCATAAAGTTGCTTCAACTCGAGCTCAGTCGAATTTGTAAGAATAAGCTTAGTTATTCACATTTAGGTCTGCAGCTCTACATCTTCCACTGGCACAATACAATGTATGAGAACTTTGTTTAAAACTAAGTTTTTGAATTGAAAATAAAATCAAGAAATACAATTTTTGAAATATTTTTCTAAGAAATACTTTTCTAAAACTATATTTCTAGATTTGATTTTTGATTGTTATGAATAAACGTGTAAATTTGTTGAAAATTCAACAAATTAAGAATAACAGTTGAATAGGTTGTAGTTGACTGAGCGATACGCTAACAGCAGTCGAGGTTGCATTAGCAGAGCGCAGATATTTATTGAGTATTTCTTTATGGATCGCTCACTCACAGTTTGAGCTGACTCAGAGAACAAACGAACAACAAGTTAAAAAATAAATATACACATACATACATACATATATTCGGCTTTGCTTGACATTTGTGAAGCAAAAAGTCGTTTGTGTATGTATTGGTGTATGTGTGAGCACTGTCTTCGCTAAGTACATTAACAGGCGCATATTCAAGCTTACGTGCATGCATGTGTGTGTGAGAGTGTGAAGATCATTTGCTCACTTGCTTACTCACTTACTCTCACCATTGGGCATTGGGCAAGCATCAAACGCATCGACGCTCCCTGAGCGACGTTCGTTAAAAGAGCAACGCACGAATATTTCAACTTGTTCGGCGCTCAACCGAATACCAGAACGGGAAGAAACGAAGCCACTTGCCGAGCGCGAAAGCGAGTGAGCATGATATATTATTGTTCGGCTGTTCTCGCGACAGAGCGCGAGGCTGCAATTGCTTAAAAATTATTTGAGAGCCATTATTCATTCATTCTTCTTATTATGATTCTTATTAAAAATCAATATTTGCTGTTTACTACGATAATGTTTCTGATAAAGATAATTATTATTATAATCATTATGAACATATCATATGAGCTCAAACTGATGATCACAAACTGTTGAGGCCATGATGAGTAGAGCAACATGCTTTGAGCCGCTTAGGTGATGTTATTATATATTATAATAATGATGTATATACATGTTACGTATGTTAGCCAAATCTTCTGCAACTCAATTAAAACAGTTTGCATTTTCGTTACTTTTACATTGTCATTATTTACTTGCAATATACATATAATTTGTGATAAATATTGATATATATTTATATACATAAAGTAACTTTTCAGTTTACATGAAATTGCAATTGTTGTTTGCCAGCAGCAGCAGCAGCAAATGAAGTTTAATTATTAAGCAATGATTCAGTTACATTACTCATTCTCGTGCTTAATTACATGTGAGCGAATGACAGGACTTAAGTGAATTTCAGGCTTAAATCAATGCCAGTTCAAACACGCACCCACACCTCAAGACACACACACACACACACTTTGCTGCGAGCTAACAAACTCTTAACCCTTTAGCGGGCAAACAGCCCAAACGCTCGCCCACCCGCGCGCCCCCTTAAACCGCCCCTCGACCACAACCCTTTGCCGCACGCGCAGCTCGCCCGCGCCACACTTTAAATTGCGGCCATTTGGCCACTCAGCGTTTAATGAGCAACAAATGTAATTTATTTATGGCGTCCACTGTTGAGGCCTTTGCCTCAGTTTCAGTTCGCAAAATGCTTCAAGTTTTCAGCACAATTACCATAAGCACACACACACACACACACACATACACAGAGGGGCATGCACACATGGGTCAGATAGAGCGAGATAGATAGTGCGAGAAATGCTGTGTAAATCGCTGGCCACTTTTAGCTGGCAGTTTTCTCAATGGCATCGCACTCACTCTCTCGCTCTCGCTCTCTCGCTCTCTCTCACGGTCGCTGTGCAAAGTGTTGATATTTATGGATCATTTGCATATGTGTGCCAATGCAGAAGGGGCCGCCAGGCAAGCAGGCAGGCAGGCAGGCAGGCAGGCAGGCAGGCAGCTTTCTTTCCTGCCACGCTTGGCCAGCAGCAACAATGGGGCAAAAAATGTTAACTGGCGAGACAGTAAAGCATTTGCTGCCACTTCCGCAGCAGCAGCAGCCAGTGAGAGTGAGAGAGAGAGAGAGTGAGCGAGAGCAGCAGGCGAGAATGTTGGATCTATGGAGCTGCTTTTGAAAGTTGTCCAGTTGCGGTAAACATAAATTCTCGTTGACACGTTAATATTGTTCCCTTTTGGTTTTGTTGTTGTGCTTGGGTGTGTGTGTGTGTGTGGCATAGACCAGGCGCACATTACAGCTGCTGCTGCTGCTGCTCCTGCTGCAGTCAGAGCTACTGCTATTTTGCTGAAAATGTCCAACAAAAGCTTAAAAACATTTAAAAGGGATTTATAGACATTTGGGGAATATGCCAGACAGCTGGACAGCAACACACACACACACGCACACATACTCTCAGATGCTGGCCAAGTACTATAGAAGCCAGCCACAAAAGTCATTAAGCCACACAGAGAGTCAGTATGAAAGAAAGAGAAAGAGAGATAGAGTGAGATAGATGTGACCGAAAACAATAACAATTTTCGAGCTCAAATCTAATTCATGATTTCATTACCAAGGGGCGCGCCCATTTGGTCAACTTCTTAGAGTCTTGAGCAGAGAAAATCATTTCCTGTTTAGCACTCAATGCTGGCCACCACAGCTGGCCCCACGCGCTCCCTCAGTTACGCCCACTTCTCTACCTCTCTCTCTCTATCTGCCTGCCTTGCTAGACCCGTAAGCCCGTAATTGTCTTTGGGCCTTTTTTTACGGCCCAGTGATAACAACTGAAAGTGTCACTATCGACAAAATGAAAAGCCATTAAAGAAAATTACCCGACTTGACATTGAGTTTTCCAGGCATTAAATGGCACAGTTGAGCACGCCTATGACGTAGTCAATGTCCTGCTAATCACATGCCCTGTGTGTCGTACCTCAAATTGAATTGCCTTTTCTCGCTCTCCCCCATCCCCACAATTGTTGCCCGAGATTTTCCAGTCATTTGCTGCTGTGCCGAGTCGTGCCGCACCAAAATGAATCAGGTGTGGCTCTTCTTCAAGCTGCTGGAGGTGCTGATCGGCAGCATCTGCATCTACATACACCATTTGGCCGCGACATACAAGCTGGAGCCGCTCAGCCACAGCTTGCTGTTCTGCGGCACCTTCGTGAGCTTCGTGCTGCTGGCCACGATCCGCTGCATTCGCCTGGTGCTGGGAATGCGCACGCTCCTGCGCTCGCTGCTCTTCGTCAGCGTCTTCGGCACCTGCATGCACTACCTGTGCGCTCTTGTGTCCATGAACTATGCCGAGAACGACTTTCACTTGCAATTCATGAGCGAACAGGGCGAGACTCGCCATTATTACTTCATGTATTGCCGACTGCAGAGCATCGCAGCCATGGCAGCTGGCGGCGTTCATCTGATTGAGATCGTGCTGCTGCTGGACATCATTGTGAAGGTTCCGTTGACGGATCAGCAGCAGATCGAGCTGGTCACCGAGCCACCGATAAAGGACGACACCTGGCAGACCATGAGCAACGATGAGCGCGACACCTTAGCCCGCACGTCGGCCGAAATTTATCTCCTCGGCAAGGACTTTGACCATTGGCTGCGCGTCAAGTCCAAATTTTTTCGTCGCTTGGCAGGCTATCAGCAAATAATTGTGCCGCCCGAACCGCAAACACCTGTTAGCGATAGCATTTCTGAAACTCGGGAGAACACAGTTGCGTTCATCTGAGCCGTAATTGATTAATTATGAATATGAGGATGAGGACAAGAATAAAGCTAATGATGCTGTTGATATAGCAGTTGAAAAACGACTCACAACTTAATTTAGACGCTGCATTGCGACTCAGCACGATCTAGCACAAATAGAGAGATAAAGAGAGAGAGGAATAGCAAGACTATACATGACAACTCAACACGACTCTAAGCAGTTCAACTCGAGCTCTCATATAGGCAAAGCAAAACTGACTCAACACGAACTTAGCTTCTACACGACTTGGCACGAACTCAACACGAATCATCGCCTGCACGACTGAGCACGAAGCAGCATTGACACCACTCAATACATAGCAACGAGTCTTCAGTCAGACCAATCCAAATCGAATAAGTTCTCTCTCTATCTCTCTCTCTCTCTATCTCAGTTCAATTCCAAGTTCTTGTTTATTTTTATAGACTCTGCTTGCAAAGGTATAAGAAGTATATTAATTTTATTTTTTTTAGTTGGAACTCATTGAGCTAGCTCATATGTAAATACAATGTCTGCAATTGTAATTTGTATTTATGCAGCAAATTATAGCTCGAACTCTCATATATGTATATTGCAATGAGTTGGGCAGACGCGTTCACACGACATTTATATTTATGTTGTGTCTGGCTGGAGGTCGCCACGCCCCTCCATAGCATTTGCTGTCACATATCCATTTCATGCATTTGACTCTTCAAATTCTCAACTTGACATGAAATTAGAAAAGCGCAAAACATTTAAACATGCTCCAATATGCAAATGAAAATGCTCAAAGAAATATTTGTACACACACACACACACACACACATACGTATGTAAATATATTATACATATTTATGCCAGATATACACATATATATATATATAAATTTTTGCATGAATTTTACATTGTGTATGTCTGCGTTTTAAGGCCACAAACTGCTGTGATGACTGCATAAAATATTAAAAAATCTAATTTCCAAGTTTTCTTGCTTTTCCCAAGCTGACACGCCCCCTTAAAAGAAAATGAAAAAAAAAAAAGAAGCCAAGCAGCTCGTCAGCCCCTCAGCCCGCCCGTTCGCTCGTTCGCCCGTTTAGCTTGTAATTTGTATAAGCTTTTTAAGACCGCCAAATGCAAAAATCGCTGGCTGAATGTCGCTTCTGTTCCATCTGTACTCCCCCACCCCCCACCCTTCCTCTCTCCATACCCTCTGTCCCTCTGTTTGCCTGTCGGACTGTCTCAAATCTCTTGCAGAGCGCTGACAGTCGCTCTGGCAAAATGAAATAAAAATATGCATGTTAAATAAAATGTCAACGAGAACGCCATTTAGGGGCGTGGAAAGTGGGCGGGGAGTGGGGAGTGGGGAGTGGGGAGTGGTAGCTGCTCTGGTTGCGCTTTGAGCGTGTTGTAAAGTGAGCAAGATTCATGTCAACTGAGCCAAATACGGCAACAAAAGGCATTTAAAATGGTTCCTCCAACTGAAACACATAATGCGCATAATAATCAAGCCAGAAGCCACATTGCAAAGAACTTCACAGTTCCCAAGGCTACCTCGAGGCTAGTGTACTTACCTAACTAGTTAAAGGCCATTGCAGAGGGTCCTCTGGCCCCTGGTAGGCCATAAAGCAAGTGGCATTGGAGAGTGAAAACTTTAAGTTCAGATATATATATATATATATATATATATATATATATATATATATATATATATATATATATATATATATATATATATTTTACATAAGTTACAGCTTTCAGCATATTTGCCATTTGAAGAGAAGCGCTAAAACGAAGCAATAACAATGGTACGTAATCTTTTACATAGCTAAGAGAATTTGTGGGATTTATTGTCTTTGATTAAGGTTCGCCTTGCTGTCTGTAGGAATTTTAATGTTTGAAATAGTTTTAAAAATAGAATTTTCCTGTCGAGCGGCAACTGTGACTGCAAGTTGAAGCCTCTCTAAGATTGCTGTCTTCCCCTGATCTAGGGAATAGTATTATATAAATAATGTTATATAAATAAAACAATTACTGACTGAGTTGAGTTGAAACTTTTGAAGCTTGCGTGAATGCTTGACGTTAATGAATTTATTTATTTTATTATACTTTTTCGTTGACAGATTTATTTCGGCTATAGTATTAAATATCATTCTAAAGAGCTTACAGGTTTGCACAGTAGAACTGAATGTTGAAGACTTTTAAAACTGTATATTTAAAAAAAATGTTTAAGAATTCATATTAATTATAATACATATAAAATATTAAATATATATATATTACTATATAAATTACAAATAAGCCAAGTTTCAGCTCTACAAAAGTATAAATTTTCATTACATTCTCAGCTATTTTTTCTTTATTGCAATTTTGCGAGTATTTGTACTACTTGATTTGCTTACCTCCATTCATTCATCCACTCACCTGCTTCTTCGTCTTCTTCTTACATTATCATAAGTATTTCAAATAAGTATATATTTTAGCTACACATTAGCTTCTACAGCAGCTAAGCAAAGCTGAAGCCATGAGCTCTGCGGCAACAAAGCCATAAACAATTTAAGCTTTGTACTATGCGCTTTGCGTCGAACTCTTTTGGCAGATTATACGCATATTGAAGTGCAATTCAGCCATAAGCATGCGTAAGCTCATTAGTCACGGTTTAGTCGGGTTGCATTTGGCTCAAGGTGGTGCAGCTTTAAAGCAATCCATTGATTATCAGTTTCCGATGGATGGCATTGCCGGCTCTGCTGCAGCAGCCAAAGACTTGAGTGTCCATCTGTCTCCCAACCTTATTCTCTCTCTCTCTCTTTCATCTCTCTTCATTGTCTGTCTCATTCGGCGTCATCCATCTTTTGTGTGCCAAATGGCACTCGGCAAAAGTTGCTGCAACCACTTCCGGCCATTGCTATTGCATGGACTATTGGCCAACCCTTCACCAACTCAATTGCATCTTTTGTCTGCTCTTCCTCTTGCGCTGCATGTGTGTGTGTGTGCATATGTGTGTGTGTGTGTGTGCATATGTGTGTTGCTTTAATTGAATTGCTGTAAAAACGCGGCACAAATTATTGACTTCAAGTGGCAGCCAGCCAGCATATTTTCTTCTTCCTGCTTTCATTTCATTGCTTTCTTTTTGCGTCTTTTCTTTTCTTTTCCTTATTTTCTTTTTTTTTTTTTATTCTGTTGGCAGCCACAAAATTTTTCCATAATTTGAGTGGCCTGTAGCTTCAAGGAGTTTGGCGAGCCAAAAAGCTCCCCAAAGTTTTCCATCAAAAACGTTTAGAATGTTTTTTCCTGTTGCCTGTTGGCGCTCACACACACACACACACACACACACGCACACACACACGCACACACACGCACACACATCTCTTATTTTTTTTTTTTATACAGAGTCCCCCACATACGGCTGTCCCCTGTGTGTGTCTGTTCTGGCATTGCCCGCCACGCATTTTGCTATTGTTCAACTTTGCTCCTCACTTTGCTCCTCTCTTCTGCACTCTTCTCGCCTCGTCAACTCTCAGGCTCATGCCCTAACCTACTTTTGACTTGCTCAATGTTGGCTTCTTTTCAGTGTTTCACCGTTTTGTTGTTGCTGCTGGAGCACTCTTGTTCTTCTGCTATTTCTTCTACTCCAGCCACTGCTGCTGCTGCTGCTGCTGCTGCTGCTGCTGCTACAGCTTTATATTCTTCTATTCTTGTTGTCGTTGTTGCCCATTTTTTTTTTTTTTTTTTTTTGACATAAATTTGAAACTTTTCAGTTTTATTGTTGCGGACTCGTTGGCAGTAATGGATTTCAAATAGAGTTACTCATGGGTAAAATGTTTCATACTTTGGGGTATTAACAAATCTGCAAGTTGACGACGACGACGACGCGACTTTACGTATTAATGTGTGACTCCACTATGCGACGCAACTGTACTCTTGTTGTTGTAGTTGTTCGTTCTGTGTGTTTCGATTCCGTTTCGTTTCAGCGAACGTTTCGCTTTGCTTCGTTTTGTTTTGCATTTGGCCGTTGCATACTTTTGTGCGCACTAAAAGCCTTAAGTTATTTGTAGCTGCTTGCTTGCTGGTCTGCTAATGCACATTTTATTGAAATAAATTCCGTGCCCACTTGAAGATGTTGCTCGCATTGGGTCGTGGCTTGGCTTTGGCTGCGGTTTCTTTGGCTATTGCCATTGCTGCTGCTGTTGCTATTGCTGTTGCTGTTGCTGTTTTGTGGCTGCTTTTAGCTGATTTTATGGCCTTAAGAGGCGTCCACTGCGGTGCTGGCGTTGATTTGCTGCGGTCTATACAGCCCAGGGGCCAGTTTATGGCTTCAGCTTGGCATTCTCCAACAGCTTAAAGACGATACAGCACTAAAGTCAGCTAACAGCGAACCGCGCGAACTGCGAACAGCTAACAGCAGCCCAATTCCAAACACACTTAAAAATGCAAATGATATTTACGTTTTCAGCTTGAGCTTCTTCTTCAGCTGCTTCTTCTTTTTCTTCTGTTGCTGCTGCTGCTGCTGCTGCTGCTGCTTAAGTGCAAAGTTAAACGACGCCCCAAAGTATGCAATGCTCGGCGTGCTTGGCCTGCATTTTTAATTACGCACTGCAAATCGGTGCAGATAACAGCTGCTTGTTCTTTAGCTTTAGCTTTATCTTTACCTACTTCGTTTTAACTTCTGTTTTCCTCCTTCTGCTCCTTGGGCACACTCTCAAAAACCGATTCTCATTAAAGAAGCTAGAAAAAATAATACATTTCAGGCGAAACTGTTTCAGATAAGAAGAAGAAGATAAACGGAGATTCTGGAGTCTCCAATCGTTATACCTACAAATGAGTTAGATTATTCAAATGCTTGAGCAAAAACTCTTAACATTGGTGATTTGATGGCGAAAGTGTTTAATGAAGCAGATTATTAGAATCAGAATCAGAAACAAGTTTCCAATTTGCATAAATGGAATCAGTTTTAAGATAAATATTAATGAATCCGATTACAATTCAGCTGGAAGCAAAGCGTGAATGGATCTGCTAACCGTTTCTAATTGCATTAAAATTCAAGCCATTTCACGAGTTTCTGGCTGCAAAATCATATTTCA